>LR990628.1:5602500-6852500 GCA_905147815.2 Phalera bucephala | reverse complement strand
TTCTACGACGTTCCCAATACACAATTACTTCATCAGAGGGCATACTACGAAAATTTTGAGGTTAGCGTGACACAAACGAGTGGATATGCCGTCCTTGTCATACTACAATTTATTATATAAACATACACGTGACAGCACGCTTAGTCTCTAGAGTCATGTTTACGTCAAGCGTTTCGCACTAACGGTTTCGCCACATAGCCGACGCAGCGCGACAGGAGCGCAACGGTGGCGCGGCTTGGGGAGTTGTAATGTACTAAAATGTATGGGAGACGCGACATAGCGCAGCCCCGTTTGGCGCGACGGCAACGACATGACCGAGTGTAGCCGAACGCTGCCGTCGCGCTCCGTCAGCGTTCGACCATACCTTAAGTCCTCATTTCTGTTTCACGTCTTAACTAAATCCATTAATAGATGTAACGGCAGCTCTGTCCGTTCAAGCTCAAATCATAACATCATAATCCGTGGCATGTGTCAACGAATCCTATGCAAGATACTCAGAATAGACTTCCTAATTACTTGGTTGTCTCAAATGCCCGCGGCCGCTCCGAGACAGACGCTAACTTGGGCAAAAAACGTGCCTGACTCACTGGCCAACCGTAAAACTAGTTGTGACTTGGAGATCACATTCCGGGTGTTCCCGAAGCGATTTGTACGTTAATAATTATCATACTGCGGTTTAAGGAAGGGGTTACAGAGGTATACATAACAGTGTAGAAAAAGTATTTTGGATTTTAAATATGGCAGGTAGTGAGACTGCGGAGTAACAGATCTTAAAACTTAGTTTCCTCATGACAAGACACTATTGTACCACTATGATTGTATTATGATAACCCTGATTGTATTATCATGTGTTTTGTCTCCACGCCTAGATTTTGAGAAACCTGTAAGTGGGAATGCTATTATAAACGTTTTAGCTTAGATTTAATTCTTTAGCTGACCCTAAATACCCAATAAAATGTTTGAAAACCCTTTTGTGTGAAGTTAAATGTTATCAAATTTAATTATGGTATATAAAAATATACATACATCAAAACAACATTCATTATATTTTACTTTAAATAAAACTATATTTTTTCCTGTTTTTATCGCGGTATATTTTTTTTATTTAACGTTCCTAATGGTTCGAGTGCTTACAGAAAATATGTTTACGGGCTGAGTAGGGCAAAAATTTATTTGTAAAAAACAATTAAATTGCAGTTATTTTTGATTTTTAAGTTCCCGACGTTTTGTGCGCTCTACAGCATCCAAAGATATTGGGAAGAGCACCCATCATAACGGGAAGGACTAAGGCCTTTGAAGTCCAAAAGTCACTGTTGTTCGAGGGGGGTACCTTTTGGAGAGGACTTACAAATTAATTTAATTGCAATTGACATTTCAATTCATTGATCTTTATCATGATCAGCCCGTATCAGTTTACTGCTGGACGTAAGCCTCCCATGGCACGCCATTGAACTTACAATTAAAAAATTAATTGATTAATCCCCAACATTGTTTACTGGAAAGACTGTCCTGTGTTACCTTCCTGTTACCACATGTAGTTTTATTTCAAAAAATTTATTTCGGATGTATGTAATTTTACACATAGTTCCCTACTATTCATTTCTATTGTGATTGCCCTTTCCTTTTCCCAACATATTCGTCAACGTTATGCTTAATGGCTGCTCTCACAATAACTGGGTCAAGTCATCTATTAACTGCAAGATCGTGCCCCTGTCAAAAGAGCTCACGCCATTGTCGCATTAGGTAACTGCTAGCGACCGATCGTATGGTACATTGTGCGTTCATATGTAATAACGACCCGCAGCTCTTGTCATACCAAATATCAGTCACATTCAGTCACCCAGCATTCTCCGGTCTTCACAAAAATAACCATCGCTATTTCACCGAATTCGGTCCGATAAGTCCAAACAAATCAATTTTGATGAAAATCAGTACATGTCGCCGTTAAAATCGATAGCTTTGACAGTAGAGACTAATAATTAGCGTCCGGTTGAACTTTCGGTTTCGGCCAATTTCGGCCCAAAATTGGAGTTTCGGTTTCGGCAGAAAAGTCGCCGAAACTAGGGTCGAAACCAAAACTACGTTCGTGACTGTTCGAATGCGCTTCGGGAACAATCGGTGAGGGTCAGAACGACTGAGGTATATCGATTAATTGTACAAAAAGCTTAAAAGTTATCTTTAGCCGAGGAATCGAAGTTGACTTTAACTGCCCAATATAACCTCATCGTATTTGGCCATGTTGGTTTTGTTTTGATTAGTGCTATAGTTCTAGGTAGTTTCCAGGATCTGATAACGAACCTTAAATATAAACAGTATAATCCAACAAATCCAACATGTTTGAACTTGTTGGTTTTTTTTTTGATAAGTTCTATAGACCACAGTTGCCAGGGTCTGATCTATCTATCTATCTATCCGTAACCCAGTGGTATTTATTTTGATAAGTACCTGTCATATGCCTTTGTACAGAGCAGAGTCTGAACCTAAAGGAGGCATAGAAACTCCTCAATAATCAAGATATTTCCGTCCTATTTTCGCAAAAAAAAACTGTGTTTAAAGAGATTTTTAATTATAACTATTTATTATTGTAGCTAACGTGTATCTGTCCGATGCAAGAGGTTTTTGAATCAATTCTTTGAATCAATTCAGTACTTCACATCAATTTAATTCGATGTATTATTCTATCTATCTATCTATATCATCACGCCAGCTCCCTCGCGGGGTAGGCAGAGAGTACAGAGTTCCTACAGGTTCTTTCCTTACATACCTCTCTGGCTTCCTCCACTCTCATAGTTCGTCTCATACACACTCGCCGGTTACGGAGACTCTTGACTTGCCCTTCAGCTAAGACACGGTCTATTTGGTCATGGTAAGATAGTCTAGGTCTTCCCCGGCACCTACATCCTTCCACTTTCGCATTGTATATCTGTTTTGTCATTCTTTCTTCTGGCATTCTTTCTATATGCCCGAACCAACGGAGCATACCCTTTCTCATCTTTACACCGATACTATCTTTCATACCTACTCGCTTTCTTACTACTTACTGTTGCGAATACGGTCGGTCAGCGTGACTCCGCACATCTTCCGCAGAGATCGCATTTCGACCGCATTTATCCTGCTTTCGTTCTCCTTCTTACATACCCAACTCTCACTGCCATATAACAGCGT
Organism: Phalera bucephala; assembly: GCA_905147815.2. Classification (NCBI taxonomy): domain Eukaryota; kingdom Metazoa; phylum Arthropoda; class Insecta; order Lepidoptera; family Notodontidae; genus Phalera; species Phalera bucephala. The sequence continues at coordinate 6,849,335 of LR990628.1, read as the reverse complement.
TGGGACAAGCACTCCGTTATGCATGGCCAGCTGCGCCTTTTGGCTTAAGTGCCGGCTCCCAAGTAGCCTTCCCATCGCACCATTCACTCTATTACCTGCATTCACTCTTCTCTCTATATCAGCGGTGTATTTCCCATCCTTACTGAAGGCGCATCCAAGATATACAAACTCATTCACTTGCTCCAGCACATCGTTACCAACCACAATCCTTGCATTCGTTCTGGTTTCTTCCCGTTCAAAAACCATAATTTTGGTTTTCTTCACATTCAAATGTAAGCCTTTTTTCATGCAGTCTTCTCTCATAACTGTGACTAGTGTTTGCAGATCAGTGGCTGTTGGCGCTATCAAAACCGCGTCATCTGCATACAATAGGTGGTTTATCACTAGATCACCCATTTTTACCCCTTCAGTCATCGCATTCAGTCTTTGAAGACTTTTATCCAGATACACTATAAACAGTCTAGCGGACAACACGCAACCCTGCTTGACGCCGATTTTAACGTCAAACCAAGGTGACATGTTACCACCCACCCGTACGCATGCCTTGCTGTCCACGTAGGTGGACTGGACGGCTCGCAACAGGGTGCCGTTTATACCATACTCTGGCAAAATGCCCCAAAGTCTCTTTCGCACGACTCTATCAAACGCCTTCTCCAAGTCCACAAAACCGCAGAAAACCTTCCGGCCTACTGCCAGATGCTTTTCTACGATGTTGCGGAGGGAGAAAACTTGATCCGAACATCCTCTTCCAGACCTGAAACCTCCCTGTGCCTCACACAACACTCCATCGGACTTCTATTCGGATGTATTATTGTACTCGTAAAAACCTTTTTTAAATCAACATGCCTATTACGCTCATACGGCGCCCTCGCCCATGTAAGCTGTCCTGCAAAGTTCATTTTGGTGTGTGTAGTCAATATATTTGAAATGATTGTTGAAAAAAATAAACTGCATCTATGTTCAACAGTGGTTATGTCGCACGAAATTTGATAGGTAATTGTGTTTTGACTACCTACCCATATTAAGAAGATGCACTTGTTTCAATCACCCTCAGATTTCTTGTATGATCAAGTTCTTTTTTGGTATTTTACTGGTTAACGCATATGATGATGAACGGCCACAAAAAAGAGTGATTATATATTTGTGTACTTTATTAATGTTAATAATGTTGGTTTTAATTATTCATTAAGCTTGTGCGGATATCCTGAGAAGGTACATTAATGATCATAACTCTTTTTGTTATAAAAGTGGCGTTCCAAAAAAGAAGGCAAAATTTTACAGAAGTTATTTTGATTTGTTATTGAGAATACTTTGGTTTTCCGGTGATTCATCACGACAAAGCTGCGTCCCCATATAGGTATTTGTAGTTTAATATGTGACGACAATTTAATCGGTTTGACGAAGTATCCCTTTATATTCCCCTTGCTATTCTCGTGATATACATCGAGCCTAGAGACCATGCTTCCAACTAATATTTTTCGTCTTACTTCAATAAAAATCATGAATTCAAACACATAACGCGCAGTAAGATAGCATAATTTACCTACTCATTCATACTGGTAACACCTTCAATGATAAAGAAATACTGAAACGTGCATGAGGCATTAAAAGAAAAAATGTACTTAAACATAAAAGTATAATTTTCTTATAAGGAAGTTTCGGTTTCGGCCGAAACTGTGACAGAAGCCGAAGTTCGGTTTCGGCTTCGGCTGTAAAAGTAGTTTCGGTCGGACAGTACTAATAATCACGCCAGATCCCTTGCGGGGTAGGCAGAGAGTACAGAGTTGCAACAGGTTCTTTCCTTACAGACCTTTTGCTTTATCCACTCTCATAATTCGTCTCATACGCGCTTGCCTCTTAGTTGCCTAGACTATCTTACCGATAGACCAAATAGACCGTGTCTTATCCGAAGGGCAAGTCAAGACTTCGTCACCGGCGAGCGGGGTATATACCTCGTCCCGTATTATAATAGTACCTAACAATGGTGAATAGCATATCAGAAAATAGATCCGAACATTAACGAGAAAGATTACTTAATGGTTGAAAATTAAGAAGGGCTCATTATATGGCAAACTTAATCTTTTGATTCACGCCATTATTCCCCAAGCGGGGAACAGAGGTTTACTGTGAACACTAACTTTTCGTCTTCGATGTTAGGTCCTATGTTATTACATATGGGGCGAGCCTATTGCCATATACCGGTTTTCTAGGCTCCGGACCGATACTGAGGTAGAAAATCTACATTTGACCGATCTAGAATTTAGACCCGGGACCGTGATCGCAAAGCGTATTATTCGGTACTAGACCAACGAGGCAGTAAAATTGATTATTACGAAATTGATCCTCCATTCTAACTGCATGGTGGAAGCACGCTTCACCGCGCTCCATGTGGCAATACCGCCGGATCTACTTCCGGATCCATTTAGAAACCGGACCGCGTTCGTCCGTCCGGAGACCTTGCAGCGATTTCGGATTTGCCAATACTCTCTTCCTGGTACAGAAGACGGGATACGTACAATGTATTTATAACAATATCCCGTTTGAATTGGAAACAGCTGCGGTTTTGGCCTTGGAATACTTTGGTTGTTAACTCTTTGTTTATTCAAGATAGGTATGTTTGTAAAGCTTTGATAGGCTGATTATATCGTTGGCAACAAATGGCCAATATAAGTTAATCCTATAGACGGCGGATATTAATTCCGAATTGGTTTTGGACAGAATTGTCCCTCTGCTGGACAAAGGCAATTAGGTTGATTTATTTTTAGCTGTTGTCCGTGGCTACGCACCAATCTTTCTTTAAAAAAAGCGTCGCCCATCACTAGGATTTATTCTTGTGTCGTGGGTGCATTTACAAATTTGAAAATTCACCGAATTCAGACCGAAACAAATAATTGTGGATCACACAAAGATTTGTCCCGTGAGTGAATGGAACCCGCGACTGTTAGACACAGTGGGCGGAGCGGCTTAAGCTCTTAACCACTGCGCTAAATCGTCCGTCAAATTTGTTTTGTAATTTGTCATAGGCTATTAAATTTTAACTTAAATTAAATTGACTGATTAACTGAATGGTGAGGGTGCAGGAACTGTGGACTTTTCCGGGATAAAAAGTAGCCTATTATAATCTTCTCTGATAAATCTTTTTCCAATGAAACTCGTTAAAATGGGTTCGGCCGTTTTACAGATTAGCCTGGACAAACAGACAGACAAAAAAAAAGAACGCGTGATTAGGTTTTAGCAACTCTCAAACAGCCATATGAGCTTAAGACAATGTTGCACAGATAGGTGCCTCAATTTCATTTATTTGTATTGATTAAAATTACAAAACCCTGGCAACAGCACAATGCCAAGGCTAACAGGCCAGATAAAATTCTCTTCTGTGTATGTGTGTGAATGATCTACGCTGTTGGGTCCGGGCCCTTTACAGCTTCACCGGACAAACGGCAAGCGTGCAATTACTACGCTCGAGACAGAAGTGCAAGGGGGCAACTAGCTCAAGGGTGCCTCAAGGAGGAATAGCCTCGGCTTGAGCAGTCTCTATGAGAGAGGGCGTATACTAGGTGTCTCGCCGTGGTGGCCGGCGGGCAAGGGATACTTCGACCTTGCCGGCGAATTCGATGCCTGATCCTGTGTGCGGTATCTGTATCCGAAAGAAGAGATGTAAGGGCATCGGGAGGGTCGGTGAGAACATGCCGCGGACGTCGGTAGCGGCTGATAGGAGGGGAGTTAGGTTGGTAGTCGTCGGCGCCAGATAATTCCCATCAAGAAGCCACAATATGCATTAGTTTCTAATCATCTAACTTTTCAGCAGCTGACCGTAATATCCTATCTTTTTAAGTGGATATCGGAAATTTCATTAAGCAGTATACTTCTCGTTGATTTAATACCGCTAAGTGCGTGTCGCGATTATATTTTTATGATACCAGTCAAAACGGGCGCACCTGGTTCGCTACGTTTGAAGTTATGGAGATAGGAGTGGCCTGAATTGAGGTAATATAGTAATTTCGGGGCTTAGATTTGAATTAGTACTTTAATCATATTATAACTATCTATATGGCGTGTGGTACCTACCACACGCCAGATCTCTTGTAGGGTAAGCAGAGAGTACAGAGCTTAAGTGAGTTCTTATTTATCATTAGTTTGTGCCCGCGACTTCTTCCGTGTTAAGTTTAGACAGGAACCTAACATTTTTCCGGGATTAAAATATCTTATGTGTTAATACAGGTATTAGACTATCTGTATCTTGAATATCATCCAAATCCGTTCAGCCGTTTTTGCGTGATTGAGTAACAAACATCCATACATACCAACTTTAACATTTATAATATTCGTAGGACAATAACTATATTTTAATATAATACAGCACACTTTGTCTGACTTGGAATACAAACCCAGGAACTTATAATTGCCACCTGCTTTTGATTATGCGCCACTAGACTACCAAGGTTATTAAAAAAATAAACACTTCTCTAAAATTACGTTGTTTCTCTTAAGAAATATGAGAATTAAGCCCCCCGACCCCTGCCGCCGCCGCCGGCCGCGACATGTTCTCTCCGATCCCCCCGATGCTTTGTCATCCATTCTTTCCGCTCAGAATACGGGCGACGACGACGACGTAGTAGTAGATCCCCTCCCATAGCCGGCGGTTGACCGGTGCACTTAGTAGTGCACCCCGTCCCCCCACAGCGACTGTCCCAACCGAAGCCGCCTCTTCAAGGCGCCCTCGAGTATGTCGCCCCTTGCCCTTCTGGCTCGAGCGTAGTGGTTGCACGCTCGCCCTTAAGACCGCTGAAGCTGTAAAGGCCTCGCGGCCAACAGCGTACATCATTCACTCACACACACACACACACACACACACATATGACAATTAAGCGAAAGTGCAACATTGTGTCTTTTAACGACGAGGGACTATACAACAATATGCTTATAATTATGACATGCTACAAAAAAATCGTTCAATAATGATTGTGCCAGAAGTCGGCAATTGTTCAAACTGGTACCTACGGATATGGAAAACCATAACAATTCTTGATAGGTACCATACAAATTGGAAAGCATTGTATTAGTAAATTGAAAACTGTCAAAACTAGCACTTATGATGTCAATAATCAAAAATTTATTAAAATTGCAATAACGGACTTGGGGCCCTGGAGTCGCAGACTCGATCCCCGCATGAAACAAACAATTATCTATCTATAACATCACGCCAGATCCCTGCGGGGTAGGCAGAGAATACAGTGTTCCAACACGTTCTTTCCTTACATACATCCGCCACTCTCATAGTTCGTCTCATACACGCTTGCCGGTTACGGAGACTCTTGACTTGTCCTTCAGATAAGACACGGTCTATTTGGTTATGGTAAGACAAATAATTATGTGACTCATAAATGGTCCTTTCGGTCTGTCTATTTGTATATTTGAATTTCAGTTTTATAAATAACATTGAAATATATCCTAGAGAAGGACTACATTTTTTTTAGAAAAACTGAGTCAATGATATTTTCAGCCAAGTGGTATTACTTCACTAACCATTTACCCTTTACACATAGTTGTTGCTAAGACAATAAAATAGAACGCGCGAAGACCCGCTGAACTGAAGCCATTATAATGAGCACTAAACCAAGTTATGCGTAACATTTATCGATGCGCTAACCCAGTTCGTTACGTCGTCGGTTGCCGTCAAGTGTGTTAATTGCTGAATTCCAAAAATGCATTACGAAACAGCATCAAAGACGAGTTTTGTGATGTGTGTTACATTATAGCGATAAATAATGTATTTATTGACTCTATTGTGACCTACTATGGTTAAATGTTAAGGTTGTGTTTTGTATTTTTTTCCGTGGTGGCGGCAGTGTCTTGACGATCGATGGGTTAAATTATCAAACATGGGAACTCCTTTCTGAATACATATGGATCATAGAGGTACATAGAGGGAGCATTTACAAGATTATATATTTGCACTGCTTACACTTGTCATGTTAGTGATTAGAAAGGGGACAAATCTATCGTAATCAGTATCGTAATACATTTTATTTTTAACCGACTTCAAAAAGGAGGAGGTTCTATGTTCGGTTGTATGTATGCTTTTTTTTTTGTTTATGTATGTTCAGCGATATTTCCGTCAATTGTAGACCGATTTTGATATTTTTTTTTGCATTGGGTTCAGTATATCTCCAAGGTGGTCCCATATTAATTTTATTGACATTGGACCTTGGACTTAAAAGATACACCAGGGAACTCCTTAACGACAAACAATAGGCATGTGTAAATTGAGATATTATGGGTATTACGTCAATCCTATAGGTACCCTACTATAGAATAATTCACTGGTCACTTAAAATTGTAAAATAAAAATCTTTTATAAAAAAAGGTAAACCGACTTCAAAAAGCTAAGCAACCGACTGCACCAACCAGCACCGACTTCAAATATTTATTTTTTTGCTTTTTGAAGTCGGTTTACCTTTTTTTATAAAAGATTTTTAACATTAATTATTCCTTGAAAACAAATTAAAAATCATCGAGAACACAGTCAAACATTAACCGATAAATTTGCGTGGAGCCTACGTCAAAATGACAAGCCATAACATTTTCAATAAAAAGGAAGTTCGAACCATGTAGAAACAAAGATTTTTAAATTGGTTACCTAAATGGTACCAAGTGTCCAGAAAAAGTGTACAGCTGAACTGGGTTTATAATCCCTCCATGCTTTTGAGTCTTACCTCTATGATATGGATACACAGTCATCTGTGTTTTTTTTATTTTTGAGTGATCTACACTGTTGGCCGCGGGGCCTTTATGGCTTCACCGAACAAGCCATCTGTATTTTTGATCAGTTTTACAGGAAGAAAAATAGTATAGTAATTTTTATAACGCGTTTCTTCCTAATTTCAGATTGAATATGATTGATTGGAAATTCATTAATATTATAATCCGTAATATAAATAATGGATTCATTTGAACTTTATATGCTCGGGACTCGTAATTTTCCTAGATATAATATGTACATATTTTTGAGTTGTACATGCATATGTGAGTATTTCCATTAAATGGGCCGCAATATTTTCAACATAAAAAACACACCGTCAAGCCTATATTCCCCAGAGGGGGTGGCAGAGGTGTACTGAGTACACCCACGTTTGGCCGACGATTTTAGGTCCCATGTAATAGGGGGTGAGCCTATTGCCATATACCGGGCACAATTCCAAACTCTGGACTCATACTGGGAATTTTTTGTTAGAAAAACTACATTTGTCCGACCTAGGATTTGAACCCAGGACCTCGTGATCACAAAGCGATGCGCTTTGCCACCAGACCAACGAGGCAGATAGCATTAAAATTCAACATGATGGCATTAAAACAAATGTAGTCTTATAAAAAATGGTGTACGTAATTCTGATAATTAAGTCATCGATGTGGCAATATTGTCAGATGTAATGAAACTATTAATTAGTCTAAAGCAACATCCTTATACTTTGAATGTTAAATTATCTGCATCTTATTTACCACCGAATCGGAATGCGACCTCTATTTAAAAGATCCGGCGAGAAACTCGGCGAGCTTTTTTTATATACTGATTCTCTCTTGTAGATATGTTTTTTAATTATATATTGGAGTCGTTTACCCCAGCACCAAAAGGACAACTCAAGGTCTTTAATACAATCAAAACATCGATAAAACGTTGAAACTTATTCCTTTACCTATAATATTCATACCTGTTATTGCCATCTGTTATGGTCTACGATCTCGGACCTGTTCTCACGTAAGCACAACTAAAATTGAACTTTTTAACTTTGAAACAGAGTTTAAATTTGCTTGTTTTTTGTTGGTAGTAGGCTCGATGTGCGTGGGTACTTTGGTATTTTAATGGAACCGGCCAGTAAGAGAGATAACACGTTATTTTAGTTGCGATTCGCTTTCCGTTATCGTTACGGTGAAATTGCGGTAAGGAATGACACGTATGTTTAGGTAAGCTGATTTTTTTAACGCTAACAACCAATATTCTTTGTGGAATAATATTATAATTGGTCATAGCAAATAAGTGATCAGATACCTGTGGAGCATATCAATATATTTCCATAAGTAATACTCTGTACTCTCTGCCTACGCCGCAAGGGATCTGGCGTTATGATATAGATAGATAGATATATAGATATTTAAGTGTTAATAGTGTAATCCTAGCTCGGACAAAAATGTAATATTTCGATAGAATACTTTCTACTATCAATCCGGATTATTAGTCCGTCATTGCGCCCTTTATAATACAACCCCCGGTATAGTACAATAGGCTCGCCCCCTATTTCATGGGACCTAACATCGTCGGCACACCACTATATCACTTCCACACCCGCTTGGGAAATACAGGCGTGACGGTGTGTATGTGACTGTAAAGCCCGGACTACTATAGTAAATCCTAAGATTTTTTAGTAAGATCTAAAGGATTCGACACATAGAAGATGCAGCGCGACGGTGGCGCGGCTTGTGGAGTTGTAATGTACTGAAATGTACGGGATACGCCATACAGCGCAGCCCCGCTAGGCGTTACGGCAAACGTCACGACCCGCCGCCGTCGCGTTCGGTGCGATTACAAACGAAGCACGGGAAAAGTGAGACGCCAATACGCGTGCGAGCGGCTCACTAGTGTAGGGCGTGGGCCTGGCAGGCGCGGCGTCGTTTCCGCAGTGTGACGTATGCGCCGCTCTGCCGAGCATAGCCGAGCGCTTTCGTCGCGCTCGGTCGGCTATTTGACTAAACAGTTAGAATTACCACGTCTCTATAGTAAAAGTCCGAATAGTTCTGTAATAATATACTTAAGTTGTATTTACTATTTCCTGTGTTAAGTGGTTCATAAGTTATAGGAGAGAGTGGCCAGTGAGAGTTGAAGTCGTGATGATGATGATTGATCCGACCGATTTCGGCCATGGCGACCACTTTAAAGACCCCTAGTCAGAGTAATGCCGCTGATGCGCTCGAAGATGGCTTATGTAGCCTATCTTCGCGGCGAAACTCCGTGCACATTGAGGGCACGTAAGTACGCCGTTCTCATAGTTGTATGATATGGCAGCAGGTGGGCGGGCCTTTAACTGATTGCGTTTGGCGTCAAGGTCAGCTTTACGCTGAGCCTCGAACTCGTGTACTTGGCTGTTCACCATCCTGCGCCATTCTGGCCGCTGTGCTGCCAAACGTTCCCAACGAGAGGGCTTTATGTTGCATCTCTTCATATGTCGCTTTTGGACATCCTTGTACCGGAGGAGGGGACCGCCATGATTCCGCTTGCCCTTCTCCAGTTCAGAGTAGAAGATGCGCTTCGCCACTCTTTCCTCCGCCATACGAGATACGTGACCGCACCACCGAAGCTGTCGACGCATTAAATAGGCCTCAATGCCACCAACATTGGCTCGTCGCAGAACTTCGGTATTTCGCACTCTATCGGACCATCTGATCCTCATGATGGTACGGAGGCATTTAAGGTGGAAGCGATCCAGAGTGCGAATGTGGCGGCGGTATACACACCACGTCTCAGAGGAGTATAGGAGGTTTGGCAGCACGATTGCCATATACACCGATATCTTAGTGGGCAACTTAAGGTTATGCGAGCAGAAGACCTTGGTACATAGCTTGCCGAATGCCGCAGCTGCGGTACCCACCCTGCTATTGATCTCAGCATCAAGGTCACACTTGGATGTTACAGTGTTCCCCAGATAGCGAAATCTATCCACCTGCTTTAGCACATCCTCACCAAGTTTTATGGTCAGTGTCTCCTGACCGTGCATGTCCAGGGACATCACCTCCGTCTTATTGACACTGATCTTTAAGCCAAACTTACGGCAGGCTTGGTGGAATGCGGACATCAGCTGTTGCAGGCCGTCTAGGGATTCTGATAGGAAGCACAAGTCATCAGCATACATGATCTCAGTGATCAGTGCGTAAGAGACTTTAGTGCGAGCCTTAAGTCTAGCCAAGTTGAAAAGGCTGCCGTCTGTGCGGAAACGGATGCGGACTCCCTGAGAAACAGTGTGTAAGACCTCTCTAACTACCACCGCAAAGTATAAGGCGAACAGAGTAGGCGCTAAGACACATCCTTGCTTCACCCCACAGGTAACGGGGAAGAAGTCTGTCTGTTCACCGTCTACGGCAACGCAGCATTGCATGTCGTCATGCAGGAGTCTAAGAAGTCTCACAAACTTTTCCGTGCACCCGAGCTTACCTAGCACCAACCATAGAGCTTCCCGAGGCACGCTATCGAAAGCCTTCTCCAGGTCAACAAAGCAAAGATACAGCTGACAGCCCTGTTCCCTGCTCTTTTCTTGCAGTTGACGCACAGAGAATATAGCTTCGCATGTGCCTCGGTCCGGTCGGAAGCCAAACTGGGTTTCAGGCAGAATCTTTTCAGACAAGTTCTTTAGGCGGTTTAAGAGAACTCTAGCAAAGACCTTTCCGGGGGCTGAAAGGAGCGAAATACCGCGGTAGGAGTTGCAGTCAGATCGGTCACCCTTGTGCTTGTAAAGAGCACTTATGCGCGATACTTTAAAGGTATCCGGAACGCGCTCCTCCTCCCACATGCGAACAAATAGTTCCCACACTAACGTGTGCAACTCCTCTCCGCCGTATCTTATCAGCTCTCCTGGTATCTTATCAGCTCTCCTGGTCAATGCCAGCCGCCCGTTTGTTTTGTTGCTGTCTGATGGCAGTAACAACCTCGTCACGCAATAGAGTCTCGTCCAGCTCAAAGGCGATAGGGAGCTGAGGCATTAAACCGATACTTTGCAGATCAGCTGATCGATCCACATTTAGCAGAATGTTGAAGTGCTCCGCCCAGCGGTTTAGTATATCCTCCTTGCTTGTCAACATGTGACTACCGTCTAGAGACCTTAAAGGCACCCGAGCTTGGTAGGATGAACCAATCAGCTTACGTACCTCACTGTAGAACTCACCCAGCTGGTTTGTGTCAATGAGCCATTGCATGTGACTAGCTTTGTCCTGCCACCACTTGTCTTTCATATGTCGAGACAGCTTGCGCAATTCGAGGTCACTAGCTTTAACAACCGCAACGCTTCCTCTCTGCCTTTTGTGCTGTCGCAGGAGATCTCGGTGTTTGTCGAATGCTGCCCGCAGGGTTTCATCATTTCCATCGAACCAGTCTTCGTTGCGACGGATTTTTTTACCCAGTACAGTTGAAGCGGTATCCATGATATGAGATGACATAGTTCCCCAGGCAGCATCAACATCACCTACCTCATTAGCTGGCATCAGCTTTTCAGACAGGGCTTCAGCGTATTTCTCCCTGACCGCGATATCTTCTAGCTTATCCAAGTTCAAAGAAGCAAGCTTTTTTATAAGAGATCTACGCGGGCGACGGAGGCGGATTCGTAGCTTAGTGACAATAAGTCGGTGGTCAGACCAGCAGTGCGCACCACGCATCACGCGGGTGACCTGTACTTGGCTGAAATCTTTTTGTCTCACGATAGCATAGTCAATCAAATGCCAATGCTTAGATCTTGGGTGCATCCATGTTGTCTTGTACTTGGCGGCAAGTCTAAACATAGTGTTCGTAATTGCCAGACCGTATTGAGCACAAAGACTGAGCAGCAACTGACCATTGCTGTTCATGTTGCCAACTCCATGTCTACCCAGAACTCCAGGCCAAGCCTCATAGTCCCGTCCAACCCTGGCATTGAAATCGCCCAGCAATAAAACCTGCTCCCTGGCGTTGAAGCTATCGAGGCAATGTGTCACTTCCTCATAGAACTTTTCCTTGATGTCATCAGACTTGTCTAACGTTGGAGCATAGACACTGATGACATTAAGGTAGTTGTCTTTGTCCAGGTGAAGGCGCAGTGTGGTTACGCGGTCTGAGATATGTACAGGGTACTCCTCTAAATGCTTTGCTAAGTGATTCTTGATGGCAAAACCTACCCCTGATCGTCGAGTTTCGGAGGCAGCGGTACCTTTCCAGAAGAAAGTGTAGCCGCCACCTGCTTCCACCAGCTCTCCTTCATCGGGGAGATGTGTTTCGCTGAGAGCAGCCACATCCACGTTATAGCGATGAAGTTCCCGAGCTACTATGGCGGTCTTACGTTCGGGGCAGGCGTTGACATCTCGATCAAGAAGCGTTCTCACGTTCCACGCGCCGAATGTCATAACAGGTGTTCTTTTTAAATTTCCTTTGCGGCGTCGACCACGATTTAAATGATGCGATGATAGCCGCGGTTACTACCATCTGCCATGTCGGGACGAGCATTTTTTAGGGCACCTTTTCTAGCCCCCTCCCCAGCTGAGCGGGGAAAGCAGTGCCTCCCTAAACAGGGCTGCTTTGACATCCCAAGTGCTGCCGAGCCCGTGCTGTCGTCCCAAATGTGCAGCTCGGAAACGACCACGGCGTGTTCTCACGCCCCCGGGACCGCCTGCGTGCAGATATCAGACAAAGCCTAGTTTGCATCAGGCTAGACCTCTCTACTTCTACCCATCGCCACAGGACTTTTGCGTACTCGGAGTCCAGTAACGGAAGCGGTCAGATGCGCAGGAAATATTAAGGTGCACAAGTATACGCGCGAGACACAGGTGCACATACTCATCCTTATCCTTCTGGGCCCAGTGGAACGGAGACCGTTACGACCGGAGAAGGACTCAGACAGACGGAGCAGTATCACGGTGAGAAAGATACAAGGAGTCAGTATTTTCTCACACTCCCTTAATCGCCTTCTACGATACCCACGGGAAGATATGGGGTGGCGCTATTCTGCTCTGCCGGCACCACACGGTACTAAAAATATACGTACGGTAAAAATATATTAAGTACATAAACTTATAACGCGCGTTAAAAAATACGGGATAAAATATTTATAGCACAAAAGCTCTTTCCGAAACAAAAGCTATTAATACATTGCCTCTGACATATGGCATAAAATAATCAAATTTATATATAATAGATTTTTTTGTTAATAAATAAATAAGTAATATTTAATACGATTTATTATGAAAAAAAGTTATATTTATCATATGAAATCAACTACATGGTAATAGCATCTGTGTTTTAACATCAATAGAAACCCATTTTAGGCCTAATTAGTTTAACATTTAACTAGAAATAAGATTCTATAGGAATTTAATATCAAGTTATCTAATTAGGAATTTTATTAGAGGTAGAGGACCAAGGTATCTCTGAAGTAGCATGATATGGCAAGGTTACTTAAATGCATGAATTATTTATATGGCAACTAATATATGGCTAATTTTGGGGGAATGACCCATTAGTTTTTAGTATAGCCCGCATTTCAACGGGCACTTTTCTACATGCATTTTTGAAGCACTGTAAGCGGGTTTTAAAAAATGTACCGTTAGCCATTTGTTTTATTCCAGCGCTTTACCAAAGCCCGTTGAAAAGTTGAAGTCGTAATAACTGGTAGTATGTGGTCACCGACCATCTTTAACAGTTGCCTACTTAGTAGGTAGTTTCCCTCCATACAGTAAAAATAAAAGTTGTGAAAATTAAACGGCTCTTTCGTACTAACCAGGGTTGTTACAAAAAAAAACCTTTTTGTTTTGATCGCCTCGATTTATCGTATAGAAAATATTTTTTGTGCTTTTATTTATTTATTATACTTTTTTTGCTTTAATATCAGCAACGATCTTAATCAAAAATTACAGGATGGAAAAAAGCTTTCTATAAATGGAACCCACTAGTAAATCCCACTCTACAAGTCTTAGGATAGACTCTGACTAAGTTAGTGAGTCTTGACGTGTGTTCTACAAACACACGAAAGCAAAAATGCGTCTAATTTTTATGCTTTAAAAACTAGTCTGGTCTATCTAATATTTAAAAAAGGTTTTTTTGAGTATTAGCCTGAAATGGCCAGCGTGGGCCTGCGTGACAAGAAAAAGTAAACACCGGACACACTTACTTTTTATTATTTATTTTTTATACACTTATTTTCCCCAAGGGGTTATGGTGGAGGTGTACTGTGTACACCCACTTTTCACTGATGATAGTAGGTCCCGTAGATAGGCGAGCCTATTGCCATAATACCGAGCTCAATGCGAGACTCCGGACTGATATTGGAAAGGACATTGTTCTGCGCCCATACATGATTTGCCCCAGAACTAACAACAATGAAAAAATACTTGTATGATTTCAAATCATCCATAAATTCTCTTAAGACATTTATTATTAAACGGACAAGCGGGGGAATCGCAATATTGCACAAAAAGTATTAGATTTTGAGGTTATAATTCAGTAGCCATTAATTTATGTGATGTTATATTGTGTGTGTTGACATTATACTTCTATAAAAAACAGTGATAGCCTAGTAGTTACACCGTTGGACTGCAAAGTCAGAGGTCTCGAGTTCAAACTTAGGCACGCACCTCTGGCTTTTAGAAAGCATGTGCGTTTTAAAAATTAACTTTCACTTGCCTGAAGGAAAACATCGTGAGGAAACCTGCATGCCTAAGAGTTTCTCGAAGGTGTGTCAAGTTCGTCAACCCGCACTGGACCAGCGTGGTGGACTATGGCCTAAACCCTCTCAGTTTGAGAGGAGGCCCGTGCCCAACGGTGGGACAGTTTCTTAAAGGGCTAATATCATATCATAATATCATATACGTAGGGTTTTCAAGGCCTCGTTTGTGATTGACCGCTTAAAAAATCATTTTAGGCCTAACAAGTATTAACTGAGGCCCATTTTGTGTGTAATCTTTCAAGGTAACACGATATCTTAAAAACTACATCAATTAGATTAGAGTAAGCTGAGCATTTCGACGGATTGCCGATGTCAACACGAACCTCTCAAGTTACGTCTAAGAACCTGAACAGATTAGCGATTTACGCGCGACTCAAATGTGAATATAAGAAAGTTTTCACAGATACTATCTGCGTGCAAAAGTGCTATGGTTTTAAATGTAGCCCATGTAATTTTTCCTCTTTCGTGGGTGCGTTTATAATACGAACATGAAATTTACACGCACAAGCACCCAGACATGAACAAATATTTGTGGATCACATAAAGATTTGTCAGTTACAGGGTATCGAACCCGCGACCACTCGATCCAGTACGGCGGTATCTCATTATGAATGGAAACTTGGAAACTTCGTTTCCTGAAGGCCAATTTTCGTATTTAATTGACTCACATTTGGCATTCTGCTCCACTAAAGTATCCATCCAAAACAAAGTATCATCTCAGTCTAATTTCGATATTATGTCAAGTTGTTTAATTTAAAATATATTGTTGATCGTGTGTTTATCACATGTTGATCTCACCTGCCACAGTCTAAATAAAAAAATATCGAACTGAAATTTTCAATTTGACAATATTTTGTATATTTGTAGTTCATGTCAGTTCAAAATTTTATCGGATTACCGTTTAAATTTTGTTCAACTTTCGGTCAGATCTGGATTTGGCCGACGTCGATAGTTTACAAAAATACCATTTGTGTGATTTATGGCATTGAGATTTGATCGAGACTGACATTTTGAACACTTTTAATTACGACAATTGGCCATCTGTAATTGGCATTCATTCCTCCTCAATTTTTTAAAGTGAATTCTCGAAAATATGTAAAATGTTTGTGACAAATAATCGCCTAATCTGTACAGGTCCTTAGGCCTTTATTGGTCGTCACCATTTTTGAACCAGTATTGATTTTTTTTATTTTTTGTTTATATAGGTAAGAGTTCTTAGTTTCGGTAAATATTTGTCTCTAAAACAGACGCAGCTGTGGTCTGGCTTAAAACTTTACTTCTATAGCGACCAAGAGAAAATGCCTCGCTTTTGTGGCTTGCGTTATATTCAAATTGATAGAACGGCAACCTTAAAAATAGGGAACATAGGTGAAGTATCTTGGTAAAAATTGCTCGCCATTCGGAATTATTCCTGTCTTGTAGGCGTTTTTACAAAGATGACATTCACATGTATAAAACGTCTAGACCGAAAAAACTGTTCTTGTGTGTCAAAAATATTTGTCCCGTGCAAGGGATTTGTCCAATGGGGGAGTTTGTTTCAATGCGCCATTTTCTGTAATACACACATTGAATTATACATACTTACATTATACTATAATTTAAAACTTATAATATTTCGTATGTTATGTTCCCGCCATTGACCATTAATGAACAGCTGACAACTCTCACGCGTAAGCCACAGATAATAAATATTATATTTTAATGACAATGGTAATCGAATTACACAGCCAGAAAAGTAATTATTAAAACACGCACTTACTAATTTCACGATCGTATCTGTAATGTGGTTGACATTATTTTTATCGTGTTTTAATTGCTTACCGTTAACGCTTATTCAGTAAAATTAGGTCGAGAAAACCATTTGGTCTTGGACAATTTAAAAGCGTTTAAGAAACAGAGTAATGACATTCGGTCGGTCGAATGGCGTGGTTCTATCAATTTGTTGCGTTTAATGTTTAATATTCTAAGTTCAGTGTTTATTTTTTTATGCTTTGAATGAATTACTTTTAATTTTTGAAACTTTAGACTGCACAATAAAACGGTTTTAGTATTTAAATAATTGCCATACATAGTGTAGGCAGGTAGGTCTGGAAGGCTAAGTTTAATTTTCTTAGCGAAGCTCGCTCGCCTCTCTATATTAAGTAGTTGCAGGTTCGATACCTGCGCGGGAAAAATCCTATTGTGACCTACGTGTATTTTTTCCGGTTGTGAATAAACCTACTTATGTACTTAAATGTGTATCCGTTTTAAATGTACTTATATAGGTATATTTAATATTCCAGTATAATTAATATTCCAGTGCTATATTCATGTATACTTGAAACCCCTAAATTAACACGAGAATTATGTATAAAATGACCCCTCAAAAGCGAACCCTGGTCCCACGGCTCATCCCGGCCGCAAACAGGGCCAGATCTTGACAATAGGCGTCCTTGACCAACCCTCGCTTTCATTCATTCATCACGATACACCTACCAAACGAAAAACAACCCTAAACTTTACCTGCTAAGAGTTGAGATTTGAAGTTATGTAAATGGATTTAGGATTTCTCGGTGTTGAGATAAGCTTGGTTTTAATGATTAGGGGAACCGAGAAGTAGGTACTTCGTTTGAAGAATTCTCTAGGTTGTATACTGTTTGTATGTCTATAATTCTTGTATGTGTCGGTACAGGGACAAAATAAACAAGAAAAGCGTGCAGCTTCCTGAGCTCTTGTATTTTTCATGTAAGATGGGTACTGTGACAATTGTAAGTGTCAAAGAAAATTATACTTTTTTGAATGGCAATAAGAGGCATGACCCGTTTCTATAGTTATGGATTTATGCCTTAACATCATTGAATTAAATATCAGTTTCGTTTGGCAATTAGAACTGTCACTACCCATCTTATGCTTCCTATATACTTATTTGTACTACCTCAATATATGTAGCTTCAAAATATCGTTGTGGCTAATTTATTTCCATGTAGCCGGATGGAAACTTCGTACATGCTGTTTATTGTGAATATCTGGTTTTGATTATATGTAAATATCATTATGTTAAGTAGTATATTACTATATGCGTGGTGTCCAACAAAATATTAACTAATTGGACTCGTCTTATTAGTTCACTGGATCAAGTCGTAAGGGATTCTCTTCGGTACTGAACAGAGTTGGGCAAAAATTAATTATAAAAAAATTAAGTTGCCATTAAAATATTTCGGATTTAGTCGCCGCTTATTTGTGGTTTTTAAGTGCCCGACGCTTCGAGTGCTCTACAGCGCCCATGATCATGGAAGGGACTGAGCCGTTTGACGTCCAAAAGTCATAGTTATTCCGGAGTACCTCAGGGGGATAAATTTAATTGCAAATGAAATGTCAATTGATTGATCCTACAATTGAAAAATGCCCAGCACTGCTGACCAAATACTTGTATGATCCAAACACTGGCTCGAGCGTAGTGAAGCTGTGAAGGCCCCGCGCCCAACAGCGTAGGTCATTCACACACACAAATATGATCCAAACATTTATGTTTGTTCGTTGAGTTTGCAATCGCACTCACAACATATGTACGCCGAAAATAAATGTTTTAATGACCGTTTAGTCTTTAGAACTGAGTGTAGGTTGGGGGTTAACCTACACTCAAATCTTCTCCTAAGGACAGCTTCGCTTAAGTAAAAATTTAGATAAATACATATTCTAACTGTTGCCTCACAATTTATATATGAAAATCTTCTATATATTCAAAAAAAATATCAGTAACTTTGAAAAATATAGCGGCATAATCATATTAATACACGGAACAAAGATGATCTTATTGTACATTCTACTCGTCTGCACAGAATCAGTAATTCTTTCATGCGGTAATGTATACGCTTCTACAATAATTTACCCATAGATATCCGAAATATGCCTATCAATAAGTTTAAAAAAGCAATCAAAACTAAACTGTGCAAGAAAGGGTATTACAAAATTCTGATTGTCTTGACGATAAAACAGATTGGGTTTAAGGAGCTCCTCAATCAGCAACATTAAACAATGCTGTATAATACAATTTTGAAAAAGAAAAAATTGGTTATCAAACAAATTAAGTTAAAAGACTAGCCCGCTGAGTTTCTCGCCGGATCTTCTCATTGGAGGCCGCGTTCCGATGCGGTGGTAGATGTAAAAATGCAATAATAATGACGGTTGTAAGAGCTATTGTATTGGCCTACACAAATAAATAATTTTTGATTTTGACTTCGACCTATAGCACATTATATGCGAAAACACGCGAAATCTGGTTACAAGCGTGACAAAGCGGCAGAGGAGTCAATCCATGCAGGATAAAATCCGGAAATTTCGCAGTTTACTTTGGTCTGGATTGGTATTTTTATAGTCTTATTTTTTTACAATAGCAGTGACAGTCTAGTAGTAATACCGCAGGACTGCAAAGTCAGAGGTTTCGGGTTCAAACCCAGGCACGCACCTCTGTCTTTTTCGAAGCATGTGCGTATTAAAAATTAACTATCACTTGCTTTAACGGTTAAGAAAAACATCATGAGGAAACCTGCATGCCCAAGAGTTTCTCGAAGGTGTGTGAAGTTTGCCAACCCGCACTGGGCCAGCGTGGTGGACTGTGGTCTAAACCCTGGTAAACTAAGGCCCGTGCCCAACGGTGGGGCAGTTTTTTAACAGGGCTAACCAAAGTTACCGACATAGCTCGCAGACTCAGTAAGCTAAAGTGGCAATGGGCTGATCACATCTGCAGAAGGACCGACGGCCGATGGAGCAAGCGTGTCCTAGAGTGGAGACTGCGACTTGGTAAGCGTAAGGTAGGGCGGCTCCCAGCTAGATGGACCGACGACCTCAAAAAGGTCGCTGGGACAGACTGGATGCGGAAGGCGGAGGACCGTGTGCAATGGCGCGTTTTAGGAGAGGCCTATGTCCAGCAGTGGACTAAGATAGGCTGATTGAATATTATTATTATTTATTTTACCACTGAAAAGTCTACTGAGTTTCTAGCCGTGACTTCTAATTGCAAGTGTAAACAATTAATATATTTATGATCTTTTTTACATGCTTATTATTATTCATATCTAATAACCCTACTTTTATGCCCAATACACCTTAGTAAAACATAATACTTATCTGTTACACAGTAGGAAAACAAACTACAGTTATGCTGACTCCCCAGCAATTTGCAAGTGGACGCCAAGAATAGCCTTCATAGCTAAGCCTGTTTCGACCGCAATCCGCTAAATTGTATTAGCGCAACCGACTGTGGTCAGTTGCTAGGGCGACGTACCTGCGCGAGTAACTACGGGGTCGAGTTTAGGGCAGCTACAGTCGTGCTACAAAGTATGACAATATGATTTTTAAAGACTTTAAAGAAGGGCAAAATGTATGGTTCAAATGACCCGAATTATATATAAATGGTTGAAAGGAAAAATAGTGAGAAACAATAATTTTAGATTTTTATGATATTCTAGCAATGAAAATGTGGACATACAAGAACTTCCTACTATGTTCGACCTCAATAATTTGTTGATCTGCATCACAAAGCGCTGAGTCACAAATGTCACGCAGTACCTATTTATTCTTGGCATTTTATTTGCTATAACGAAACGCAACACGTTGCGATTACTTCGTGGAATATTCGTGTATTACTTTTTCTTTGTATTATTTTTTTGTAGTGTACATTTCGGTCGGGGTATTCGTATAAATACACAGGAATAAGTCAGTGTGGGGCTACGTTTTTTAAAAAAGAAAGAAAATCCGACAATCGCATCAGACAATCGGAAGTGAGTAGCCAGCCTTAGTACGAAGCGTGCGGTTGGAGAGAGGTTAAGCCGTGGTTTGAGGACATCTTGCAAACAAGTTGCACGGCGATATGTTAGTTGAAGGGTTAGTCTTTAAAACAATATGGATGTATAATAAGACTGAATATTGACTGCCTCGTTGCTCTAGTGGCAAAGTGTGATCACGAGGTCCTGGGTTCAAATCCTATGTCGGACGAGTGTAGTTTTTCTAACGAAAACTTCCCAGTACAAGTCCGGAGTCGGGAATGTGTCCAGTATATGGCAATACGCTCGCCCCGTATTACATGGGACCTAACATCGTCGATGAAACGTGGGTGTACTCAGTACACCTCTGCCACCCTTTTTCTTTTTTATGTATATATAAAGTTTATATACGGACTTTAGATTTACTAGTAATTTACAATCACAATCTTTCGATTAAAAAACCATACTTTGTCCGACCTACGATTCGAACTCGGTATCTCGTGATCGCGTGCTGGAGGACTTTACCTATGGCAGCAGCAGTTCATTGTAACTTATTCATTTATTGTTTTGTCTCCTTGTCATATACACATTTTATTGTATTCTGATGTGCCTTGCTATAAAAATAAAATAATAACATTAGCCCTTTTAAGAAACTGTCCCATTGTTGGGCACGGACCTCCGCTCAAACTTGTATTATTCTCTATCTCTATCTCTATCTCTATCACTTTCATGTTTTAAAGTGGAAGTAATAATGACAGCGAGTGTCAGGATGACAGTATTAGTAGCAGCCTATCGACATTAGCCTAGAAGTGTACCTTGTTTTCAATATCTTTCAGCAACACTGAGAATGGATAACCACCTTTTCTAGTAATAATAATAATAATATGAGCCCTGTTAAGAAACTGTCCCACTGCTGGGCACGGGCCTCCTCTCAAACTGAGAGGGTTTAGGCTATAGTCCACCACGCTGGCCTAGTGCGGGTTGGCGAACTTCACACACCTTCGAGAAACTTTTAGGCATGCAGGTTTCCTCACGATGTTTTCCTTAACCGTTAAAGCATATTTTTCATTCAATTCGTTCATTTATTTATCGCCAGCGGTACTAGCATACATTATGTTACTTACTACACAGTGAAGAAAGAATGACAAAACAGATATACAATGCGAAAGTGGATGGATGGATCTAGGTACCGGGGAATACGTAGACTATCTTACCATGACCAAATAGACCGAGTCTTATCTGAAGGACAAGTCAAGAGTCTCCGTAACTAGCGAGCGCGTATGAGACGAACTATGAGAGTGGAGGAAGCCAGAGAGGTATGTTAGGAAAGAACTTGTTGGAACTCTGTACTCTCTGCCTTGGATCTGACGTGATTATATAGATAGATAAATAGACTACACAGTAGACATATGGCCGGGTTCTATATTCAACTTATAGATAGTTTGGCCTACTACGGATAGAATGTTGACATATTTTGTATGGAAAATCTGTCAAAATTCTACTGACAGTAACCAAATCTATTCTTGAGTTTAATATAGGAACCGGCCGTATTTATGTTACAAATAAATGTATGCTGATAGATGAATTTAACGAAAAACCACCATTTAGCTTTTACTGTCGCTATATAAATCAAGTTTGCATCGTTAAACCGCAACGCTGACGCCGCCAACAAACTTTTTAATTATACTAATCACCTACTTACGGTGACGTTGCCAATTAATTAACATTTTTTTTTAAACTGGCACACGGCGTTTGATAAGGCCTCCATTCAATTAGTGGAGTACTACTTAATGTTAATTAGATATCAAATTAAGTTCATAAAAATCGTACTTACGATTTTAATGGTCAAGTCATAATGGTTATGTTATATTTAATACTCTGAGAGTGAAGGAAACCAAAAAGAATCTGTTGGAACTCTTTACCTACTTTCTGCCTACAAGGGATCTGCCGTGATGATATAGATTGAAGTTATTAAAAAGCTTAAAAAGGTAAAATTGGATGCGTAATCTGGATGCCGGTCGTCATGGTGATGTTTGGGAGACGCTTTTGTCCTTCGGTGGACGTCGTTAGGCTGATGGCGGACGATTTAGCGCAGTGGTTAAGAGCTTAAGCCGCTCTGCCCACTGCGTCTAATAGTCGCGGGTTCGAGTCCCGCACGGGACAAATCTTTGTGTGATCCACAATTATTTGTTCCGGTCTGGGTATTTGTGTATGTGAATTTTCATGTTTGTAAACGCACCCACGACACAGGAATAAATCCTAGTGTGGGGCTACGTTTTTTAAAAGAAAGAAAGAAAGAAAAGAAAGATGATTAAGGACCTATCGTGATCGAACATTAATCGACCGGGAGAGGGACAGTGATTCAATTTCTTTACAAAAGAATAATAAGGGACAGATATATGGAGCGCGTGCTCGGAAATAAACTTAACTATCAACTAAAAAACTGCTTTACAAGACTGCTTTACTACACTCATTTGATATGTTTTCTGCGGTAGCCCTTTAAAAAGCTTTTGGTCTGCTTGGTCCATAGTACTTTTTGGTCTACTCTATCAATTAGGTCCATTTAATAATTTCCATATGAAGCGTTCGTAAAGCTAGGACCGCGGTGTTCTTAACTATCATCGTGGTTAAGCAGCGTTCGACTTGGTCAGTTTAAGATCCCGGTCCCTATTACCACTTAAGTCGTTTAACCAAGTAGGAAGCCTTATATGCAGCTTGATGAGTTTCACACAGCGGGTTGCCACAAACCCGCCTCCACCAATCTGCTCTGGGTCCGCGTGGTGGAGTATGACTTTTTCTCTTTCATCACGATTTGTGAGGGAATGCCTTTACAGCAGTAGGACAGAACAGGCTTATTTATAATATTTACATCAACATCGTCGGCGAAACGTGGGTGTACTCAGTACACCTCTGCCACCCCCTCTGGGGAATATAGGCGTGACGGTGTATTTTACATCCTAGTTAGTTAAATGGTTGCCTCCTCATCACTTCTAGCAACTTATCGGAAGGATAACATCGTACAGAAACGTTCATATCTTTAAGAAAATAGCAAGTTTATGGAGGACAATTGAAAATAATTTTGTAAGACATAATATAAGTATGAGAGTCGATAAAGCCACAGAAGTCTGTAAGGAAAGATTCTGTTGAAACACTGCTGTCTATAGTGCATGGGATCTGGTGTGATGGTATAGATAATAATAAAATTATAATATTAGCCCAGTTAAGAAACTGTCCCACCGTTGGGCACGGACCTCCTCTCAAACTGAAGGGTTTAGGCCATAGTCCACCACACTGGCCCGGTGCGGGTTGGCGAACTTCAAACACTTTCGAGAAACTCTTAGGCATGCAGGTTTCCTCACGATGTTTTCCTTCACCGTTAAAGCAAGTGATAATTAATTTTTAATATGGTATAGATAATATCAATAATTTTTATTCATTTACGTAATGTACAAGTGTAAAAAATGGACCGCAAAAAAGCGAAATTGTGCGTTTTCACGGTAATTTTAGAATTGGTAATTTACAATTCCTTCGATTACATAAAAGGAAGGATAAGAAAAACTCGAACGTCGACTGACGGCCTCTTTATCCTGTGTTACATGTTTAATCGCGGGAATGTGTTGGTTCAATGTGTACGTGTGTTAGTAATATACGTTTTTCGGAATGAAAAATAAATATTTATTCACATATTACAATTTTAATTAGTATATTTAAGTTCGTTAGTGTTTATTTTCGGTAAAGTTAATCTTCGAATCGTCAATTTGCACTCCGTTTTAAAAGTGCGTTTTATAGTGATCTTTTCTTTCTTACGTTGGTTAGTGTCCGACCCAGTGTCAAAAGTTGAGCTTTCTGAAGGTTACAGACATAGACAAGTTGACTGCAGTCTAGTAATAACAGGTAGGACTGACTGTTGAACATGTCCAAATCACAGTTTACTATTGTTGAATCTATAGCTGTGTTTTTTTTGTCCACAGATTTAGTGTATCAGTGCAGTGCTAAATGAGACGGCACTAAGTCTAGGAAGACGGAAAGCGTCGCCACGCTGCTTTGTTTACTTACATGTGAGTATTATCTTAGCTTTGGCGTTTTGATTGACATTCCATAGTTAAGTGGATGCCCTTTTCTGTGGTTTCCATGTAAAGGAAAAGAAAACACGTAGGTATGTGTTTTTGTCTCTATTACAGTAAGCTTTTTATTACTGTGATGTGGTCGGTTCAGTACCTATAACGTGAATGTGTATAAATGTGATAAACTTAAGACCGGAGAGGAAAAGAAATGTAATTCAACCACCACCACCTAAGTATCCAAAACATTAAACGCCGATTTTGTTGCATTTCTCATTAAATTGACTAATTTCTCCGACGTCAACGTTTCTCGGTATAGCAGTAGCCTAACTAACAAAAGCTGGATGCAAAAAACGTCGATGCTATTATAGATGCTGTCCTTTCAGTGTTGTGCTGGTTCTAACAAAATCCGGCCATAACTTGCCTTCCGATGTTGCACTAGAATACTGCTTCGCTGTTTGCGGTATTTCTTGCTGGATTTAGTCGCCTCTTACGATCCGTTGTTAATCCAACTTGCGGTAAGAAAACCATTTCTGGAGTCATTATTCCAATTTGTCGAGAGGAAATGTAAAATTTCGTGTTTGTCTCTTTCCGAATGATATAAATAAAACAGAAATTCTTACGTATGTTTTTTTCTCGATATTCTCTTCAGTATAGTTCTTAATTCTGGAAAGATTTTAAGAAAGTCTCAAGTAAGTAAATCGGTTTAGTATTTCCGTATAGTCGTGCAGACCGTAGCCTCCAGACAAAGGTAGTAAATAACAAAAAGAACGAGAGAAAACAATTATACTCCGATAGGGATGGGCAAAAATATATCGATATATTAAAAATATTTATATTATAAAAATATTATGTATAAAGTAATAATTATTTTTCATATAATATTATATTCATCGTCTATATTTTTAATTCTATGTATTGGTATTTTTTTCGAGTGTGAAATTCTGACAAAAAATATCGAATTGTTAGGTATTAGTATCTTTCAATTTCGATATTTTGGCAGCATCCAGTTTCATACGTTGCACAGAAGAAGAGGGTTCTTGTTGTTTTGCTCGTCGAAATTGGAACCGTATTTTTTTATGACTTTCTACCGTTTTATTTTGTTCCTCACAATTTTGCCGCTTTTGACGAAGATTAATAAAAATCGATACCCATATCAACTAATTGATATTTTTTCTCGATATATGTCAAATATATTTTTTTAATTTGCGCATCCCTATGTTCGGAGCATGTGGGCTGCTTATTCATAATGCATGACAGCGTGGCGCTCAGTGTCGCGACCTTGAACTTGACCTTGACGGCGGGAGTATGCGGTTTTGTTTAATCTTTGGAGTATTTTTTTTTATTTATTTGCTTCAAAATAAAATTGATTTATTTAAATGTGGAATGATTTTAATAGTTGGAAAGTTTTGGACGTGTCCACTGGAACTTATGAATTGATACGCTTTAATGGTATAACGCATGACAGGTGCCAATCGAACTTATAATTTATTTAATTAGATTTTTTTTTATTTATTTGATTAATTAGAAGTTAATTATATTAGCCCTGTTAAGAAACTGTCCCATCGTTGGGCACGGGCCTCCTCTCAAAATGAGACTGTTAAGGCCGTAGTCCACCACGCTGGCCCAGTGCGGGTTGGCGAACTTCACACAACTTCAATAAACTCTTAGGCATTAATAAGATTTCCTCACGATGTTTTCCTTCACCGTTAAAACAAGTGATGGTTAATTTTTAATACGCAAATGCTTTTGGAAAGACAGAGGTGCGTGCCTGGGTTTGAACCCGGGACCTCTGACTTTGCAATCCAACAGTCTACCACTAGGCTATTACTGCGTTTTTAGTACCCATCAACGATCAATCGAGTTTAATCAAGAGTAAATGTGGTCAGCGTTGTTCAGTTACACCAAAAACATCGGTTTAAAACAAGCATATTTGTAATTTATAACTGTTTTACTTCTCAAGAAATTTGAAATAAAAAGAGGGGCCACGTTTTTTTACATTTTCAGCTTTAGCTTTTGAACAGTTAATAAAATTTAGAAAAAATATTGAATTTCCAGTCAATATTTATTTAAGCCCTCATTCGCACGTGCGCTTTTTAACGCGCGTTTTAATAAAGTGCTGGAATGAAGCCAGTTGCTATTGGTAATTTTTTAACCGACTTCAAAAAGGAGGAGGTTCTATGTTCGGTTGTATGTATGCTTTATTTTTTTATGTATGTTCAGCGATATTTCCGCCAATTTTGGACCGATTTTGATGATTTTTTTTGCATTGGATTCAGTATAGCTCCAAAGTGGTCCCATTTTAATTTCATTGGCATTGGACCTTGGACTTAGAAGATACACCATAGAACTCCTTAACGACAAACTATAGGCATGTGTAAATTGAGATATTATGGGTGTTACGATAATCCTATAGGTACCCTACTATAGAACTAAGCAGTATATTAGCCAACTTCAAAAACGGAGGTTCATAATTCGTCCTTTTTTTTATAACTCCTTTGCTTATGAACCGATTTTGATGATTCTTTTTGCATTGGGTTCAGTATAGTTTTGAGGTGGTCCTATTTTAATGTTATTGGTATTGGACCTTGGGCTTTGAAGATACAAGAGGAACTCCTTAACAGCAAACATTACGAATGTATAGATTCCGTTATAATAGTCATTATATTAATCCTGTAGGTACCTTACTGTACAACTCAGCAAAATAATATAATATCGGTACATAAATATTACTAAATAATTCACTCGTAACTAAATATTGTAAAATAAAAATCTTTTAAAAAAAAAGGTAAACCGACTTCAAAAAGCAAAAAATAAATATTTGAAGTCGGTGCCAAGTAACCGACTGCACCAACCAGCACCGACCTCAAATATTTATTTTTTGCTTTTAGAAGTCATTTTCCTTTTTTTTTAAAAGATTTTTTTTAAAATCGCTTACAGCATTTCAAATCGGCTACCAAAAAAAAACAAATGGTACTCGGATTATGTAAGGGAATAACTACTTCTTTCAAAAAATATTACCATCCACCAAGAATCCAAACGCTCAAACAACCAGTCAAAGTGGTCGTCTTTCAATGACGATTTAGCGCAGTGGTTAAGAGCTTAAGCTTAAGCCCACTGCGTCTAATAGTCGCGGGTTCGAGTCCCGCACGGGACAAATCTTTGTGTGATCCACAATTATTTGTTCCGGTCTGGGTATTTGTGTTTGTGTATTTTCATGTTTGTAAAGGCACCCACGACACAGGAATAAATCCAAGTGTGGGGCTACGTTTTAAAAAAAAAAAAAAAAAAACTAGCTTGGCCGTACCAGCTCATTAAAAAATACAATGTGCGTTGAGTAGCACCATTCACTTCCTAATTTCCCGTGAAGGAGCCGCCGGTGCCAAATAAGATGGTAATATGGACCACACACGGCATTGTGCTCCATTATTCAAATGACAAAATGGCCCGCCGCCAATTTTAAACCCCAATCATGCAATGAAGCACGGTCGTTGCACCGCAGACGTTTTAAGGTAGTTTTTAAAGACTAGCGAAGCGGGCAGTGGAGCGATTTATATATAGTGTAGTCTTGTATTCACTACGGGAGAAATGTCCCGCAGCACGAGTTGCTAGAGATATCAGGAAATGTCAGGCAACGTTTCCGCGTCGTTTCGTCTGAGCGACAAAAATCGCAGTGTAGACGTGTGTTGTGCAAAAATGCGGTCTCTTCGGACGTCATGCTACACCCAACTTTAACCTTGTAAATTAATGTGGATAAAAATATCTACATAAAGGGCATTTTGTCTCTTAGTGGATACTGGGATTGTTGCTGGCAGAATGCAATATTATCTGGATATGTAAGACGACTAATAGAGGCCGCGTGGATCACATGAGATATCGCGATATTGATCCCTGTAGAGATATTTTTTGCGCGATGTATTAATATTATTTTCGGTCTGGGCTTACTACTCCGACATAGCAAGATTGTTATTACAGCTCATTGTGCCATTGCTGGGCAAAAGCTTCCCTCCATTTTGTCCACTCTCCTCTGTTATACATATATTTATATATCCCGAAAAAATACTTTTATATCTCGCTACATACGCCACCGTAGTGCGACCTTACAATCTATCGTTTACCACAATTTGTGCTTTAACTACCAACACATAAGAGTGCATATTGGTCGCATGTATCATATCCGTTTAAAGCCTTTTTGCATAATATTAAATTTAGGATGGGCCGTTTTGTGCGATCTGTCGCGGATGGTCGGCGCGGGCGCTGCATTGTGCGACGGAAATTGTTGACGCGACATGCGTAAGAGCATGTTATGTTAGGGTTGGCATTGTAAAAATAAATAATAAATACCGTCATGTTTGTATTACCCAAGTGGGAATTGGAAGAGGTGTACTATGTGCACCTACTTTTTACCGAAGATGTTTGGCGTGTACGTGAGAGGGCACGCACACACCGCCGCGCCTTATAGTAGTACTTTGTGTGTGGTGGATCTACGCTGTTGGCCAAGGAGCTTTTATAGCTTCACCGAGCAAAAGGACGAGTGTGCAACAACTACGGTTCAACCGGAAGGGCATGAGGGCTACTATTTGTGTGTGTGAATGACCTATACTATTGGCCGCGGGGCCTTTACAGATTCAACGGGTAAGAGGGCGAGCGTGCAACCACTACGCTCGAGTCAGAAGGGCAAGGGGGCAACTAGCTCAAGGGCGCCTCAAGGAGGAACGGCCTCGGCTTTGGCAGTCGCTATGGGGGTGGGGCAACTAGTTCAAGAGCGCATCAAGGAGGAACGGCCTCGACTTGGGCTGTCGCTATGGGGTAGAGCATATACTAGGTGTCTCACTGCTTTCGACCTCGCCGTCGAGGTCGGTGTCTGATCCCGTCTGCGGTATCTGTCTGCGGTATCTGTATCAAAAAGGAGAGAGAAAAGGGCATCGGAGGGAGTAGTTACTATAATAGTGCGGTTGGGGGAATCTGTTGATAGTCTACTACCCTATTTCACTGCTAATAAACTGTGTACGCTAGTTGTTCGGCTTCTCATTAGCATGCTGAAATTACGGTGTTTTACAATAAGCGACCGTGCGCTGCCCGCACGATCGAGTCGTGAGCGAGATCCAACGCCGTCATAAAGACATACTTAGTATTGTGACATGAACAGTGTCCTAATTCGCTATGACCAAACGCGGCACGTTATGATATCTTCGTGAAATGATCGTGTCATGACGACTATATGCTACTGGGGTACCATTAAACGATCTTTTAACGCGCCGAACACTGTGTTTAATTGGTCACAGCGAATAAAACCCTGTTCGTGTTTAATGACTTTAGAAGCGATACTAGGTCTTATTGTTCGCCTTGCTCGGCTTAGTTTTGAATGAAGCAAGAGCTTGCTTGCATCGATTTGAGAATTTGATGGATTATGCGTCGGTTGTTCTTGGTTTTAGTAGCGATCTTTCGATTGATTTTCTTACAATAATTGGTCACTTTAATTTCTATGCAAAAATTTGTAAGTTTTCCATTTATCCACACGCAAATGAATATTATTACATACGGTATGTCAAACGACCAGGTTCTGAAAGAAAAGCGCCGTTAATATCGAAGATAAAAAAATCTATGGAAAGGAAATTTATTTTCGTATTGTAATAATAATGTATGATTTTCCCTTGCTTACGATAAAGGAAAGGGAAAAACCTTCATGTCTAAGTCAAATCCCTTTAAAAAAATCCCTTATGAGTCATGCCAGAGAAAAGAATGACAAAACAGATATACAATGTGAAAGTGGAAGGATGCAGGTACCGGGGAAGACCTAGACTATCTTACCACGACCAAATAAACCGAGGCTTATCTGATGGAAAAGTCAACCGGCGAGCGTGTATGAGACGAACTATGAGAGTCGAGGAAGCCAGAGAGGTATGTAAGGAAAGAACCTGTTGGAACTCTGTACTCTCTGCCTACCCTGCAAGGGATCTGGCGTGAGGTTATAGATAGATAGATAAATGAGTCGTTCAATTACGATGTTTCGACCAAATCTTTTTAACAATCCATAGAGGAATATTCAGGCACGCTATTGGTCGGTTACGTTATATAATGCTGTTAGGTAATTGTTAGGTTTTAGGTTAGTAGTTACTTTAAGTTGATATTTGCATGCCTAAAGGCAGAATATGGCGTACGACCAATGTAATTTTAACATCCACTATAACCCATTTCCGCAAATAAACTGATTTGATTTGATTTAATTGTATGCATACTTTGGGTTCTTTATACGACCGAACAGAAGCCTTCTACATTGACTTGTGTAGCTTATCCTGGGCCTTCCTCTTCTTCTCCTTCCTTATAGCTCTACTAGCTTCTAGCAAACTAAAAATCGATGCTTTGAGAAATGTCATAAGTGAAAACACTGAAAACAAATTTTAATTTCATCAAATGACACGAATTAAAAGTAGTAATCATTTCCATGTCTACCGTGATTGGCGCGATACGGCGCACGCGCACTGCTATTACGTGAGCGCGCGATCAACTCACGCGCATTACGCTCATTAATATGTAATGGATGCGGGTCGCGGGATTTTTTCAATTCTCAATCGCGTGTTTTTAAAAGGAAAATTTTTGAGTCTTTGACTGATGAAAGTCAATTTTATCCTAGATAATGATAAATAATAGACTCGCCCTCTAGTTTTGGGTTCCAATATAGTTGGTATTTAGGTGTGCAAAGTACACCTCTTGGAGAACGTAAGATTGTCGGCCTGTTAAGGTTTGTTTTGAATTTTAGCGAAGCCATGAAATTATTAAATAATTACCAATAACTGTGTATACATACATTAATAAGTATATATACATAACTATAATAATAATAACAAATCTGAGTTCTTAGATTTACGCGAATATTACACATGAAATAAAACTATTTTACGGATTTTACCGCGGTTTATTTTTGAGATCAGACCACAAAAATAATTAAGAAGTTTGAGGGTACCCCGGAACAACTATGCCTTTGGACGTCTAACACCTCAGTCCCTCCCGTGACCATGGGTGCTGCAAAGCACTCGAAACGTCGGGAACTTAAAATCAAAAATAAACCGCGATAAAATCCGTAAAATAGTTTTATCTCATGAATAACAAATCTGTTTATTACTATTACTGTTCTTCCCACGGCTAGGCAAAATTTGTCTCTTACAAATCAAGGTGAGAGAGATTAGATATACTCCAGAACATAAACCGAGTGCGGATTGGTGGAGGCAGCTTTGGGCCACCTACTATTGGAACTTATCTAGCCAGCTATAGGGGTCCTCTATTAATTACGTGAGGTGTTCAAGGGGGGAGGGGGTCGAGTCGAATCTCATCTAATCTTACTTTGGGGAGAGGCAAGTGTCACATAATTTTTATCAGCAAAAAAAAACTCTAAAATAAATGGACGCCCCTAAGGCTCCTAACTTGGTATAACGACTACCACATTAAGTGGTAACCGTGATATAACGTATACCTATACTCTTAAAACCTAAGATTATCTTTTTTTATGGCATCACGACTACGTGTATTTTGCCAATGTCAAGTATTACGAATATAACTATTCATTTCTAAATTAATTCAACTCTCCGATAAACTTGATGACAACGATGAATATAAAATTGAGGAAGTGCCCCACCCTGGATAGTAAAGCAATGGATACTTTACATACCAATTGCGACGGCCGTTTTGAGGGAAATCGATAAGGCACATTTTCTCACTTTGTTACAATTACCTTCACTCATGCACATATAAGAAAACATAATGGTTAATATTCCACCAACATTGCACATTATTATTCGAAATAATACAAGTTTTGGAAATTAAAACAATTTGACGACATCACTCTTCGGTTTCCCGCCATAACTCCCAGATAAATTACCACTTATCTACGTGAAGCATCGCGGGCGCACACATTGACAGCATTTGAATCAATTTTCTAAAAATCGAACACTATAGTCTTTTTCACGAAACGGGTACGGTACGAAGACGTTTGATCATCTTCCATTTCACGCATATTGTATTTAACAATATTGAATCCAAAAAATAAACAGGAATATAAAAATACATCAAAAATGTACTTTACTTTTCATTTAAATCATATACTGTTCATAAATTTGCGTAATTATTTTAAAAAGAAATCTTTAAACTTAATAAATCTCTATTACTTAATTATGTAAATTGAAAGGGTTTGCGTTTGAGGGGCTGACACAATGAAATCGTTATGATCGATATGTTGTTTTTTAAAATATACAAAATCGATTGCCGTTTTATTTACGAATATATTATTCTATGTATCTGACTGAAATATTTAGTATTCTCATGGTCAATAAATTAATTAATAAACGTGGATGCGCTATCTTGACATATTAAACACAGTGATTTATTGATTTTTTTAATATTAATACACGTAAGCGACGAATCAAATGATTAGTCAGATGATTTTTCTGACTAATGGCTTCATTCGTAAATAAATATGGAAGTTATTTTATTTTGTTCTCTTGTTGTTCCTAAATTATTTTTTATAGCAAAAACTTTATACCCCTTTTTACGAAAATTGCGCGGACGGAGGAGTATGAAATTTCTCACACTTATAGTTTATATAGAGAAGGTGTTCAGAATGCTAATATTTTTTTTTAATTATGCATAAAAATACATTAAACCAATAAAAAAACCTTACACACACTACCATGTATTTGACACACACACGCATTTGTGCTATTGTTTATTGTTAAAGTCTGTGGTCGAATTGAGAATAGATTAATATTGTTTGTCTTTAATATTATTTGTCTATAGTCCTACTGAATGTCAAACATAACCAGCAAACGATGAAAGAGTAGGTCGAATTTCGGCCAATGGACGACCACTAGTTTTTATTAATATCAATTCATTCTTCTTTATAAATTTTCTCGGTACGATATTCAATCGATTTTAATTCACACTCACCACATTTCTAGAAACGTCAAATTATAAACGTCGGCGTACACATGACTGGTGAAAAGGACTATAGGATCAAGCACAGATATAGTGATAGATAACTGAGGCCTCTTTTAGGCATATTTTTTATTAACAATGGTCCGTTGAGACAAGTCGTAGTTTAAGCTAGAACATTACCCTCCTTCTGCATTTGCGTATAAAAAAACAACGTTGTTTTAAGTGACATAATTATTCGAAGCCACGGCAAAGACCGCCATTCGTAATGGGACAAGGGTCCGCCCGCTGACCCAGTGAGAGTTGTGGGTTTCACATTCCTTTGAAATGTTAGGTGTCGGGTTTACAGGTTTTGTGTTGTTTGTATGCGGGGTATTTGAAGTATCTCGGGTTCACACGTGCTTGAGTTATGCGGTAGAGGAGGGCCTTGTCAAAAATTAACTTTACACAGTCCGGTTAGGATGTTTTCAGATTTTTTTCCAAAAATTTAAAAATAAATTTACAAAAATTACCTTGGTACGCCGTGTCGTTTAAGACGTTGAAATGTAGTGTATAGTGTTTTTGCTTTTCAGTGATGCTTATATATCTGTATCATCACGCCAGATCCTTTTTGCGGTAGACAGAGAGTACAGAGTCCCAACATGTTCTTTCAATAATATTTCATCGCCTTCAACGCCATATGGCGTACGACCAACGTAATTTAAACATCCACTGTAATCCATTTACGCAAATAAACTGATTTGATTTAATTAAACCAGAATAATATCTCTAAGCAGTGATAGCCTAGTGGTTAGACTGTTGGACTGCAAAGTCAGAGGTTTCGGGTTCAAACTCAGGCACGCACCTCTGTCTTTTCGAAAGCATGTGCGTATTCTAAATTAACTATCATTTGCTTTAACGGTGAAGGAAACATCGTGAGGAAACCTGCATGCCTAAGAGTTGCTCAAAGGTGTGTGAATTTCGCCAACCCGCAATGGGCCAGCGCGGTGGACTATGGCATATGGACGGTGGACGTTGGTGGGACGGTTTCTTAACAGGGCTAATGTTATTATTATTATTTTAATATCGCTACAGAATCTTCAACGGCATCTTAATTGTATAACATCTTTCCCTCAAATATATAAATCGGTCCATGGTACCCCACAACTTGGCAAAAGCCCTCTGTCATATACCACCATGCGGAGCCAGTGCGGATAAGTGAAGGCAGGCTTATGGCCACCTGCGAAAGAATTCATCAAACCGCCTATAAGGCTTTCAACTTAGCTTAGCGACCACCACATCAAGTGGTGACCCGTTGTCTTTCGAAGCACCGAGACGCCCGAATAAGGAAATGGCCATAAACGGTCACCCATCTCAAACTGACCGAACCAAACGCTGCTTAACTGCTACACACAGCGCGGATCCACAGCTCTATAAGCGTCTCACTTCTCTCAGTTACTATCAATCCTAGATCGGAAAAGGTTTAATCGAAAAGTTTCAAGTTCGGTAGTCTGCAATTGTGCCCATTAAAATGACAATAGACTCGCCTCCTATTACATGGGACGTAACTTCATCGGCGAAAAGTGAGTGTACACAGTACACCTCTGCCACTCTAGCTTGGAGAATATAGGCGTGACGGTGTTTATTTTATTTATTATTTACCACAGTTACTTGAAATTTTAACAGTGCAAAAACATAATATTTATTTTAAATGTCACTCGAGAGGGACGTCATAATGCAATAAACACTACATAATCAATATTCGCGTGATATTGCATCGTAAAAAATTATAATGCGATCGTTTTAATAATCGCAAGCGCAGATTACTCAACGCTTTGCAATGCGACCCACATTAAGGCAAAACGTATTCACCGACATCATCGCTTCATTCGAATTTTCACCTTAATTAGTATTACATAAAGTCCAGTTTTGAAGATATTTGTCTTGGTAGTTTAATATGTTAATGTATGTTGGACGTGTTCTACAGATTCTGGGAATGTTTTATGCAATGTGGTGTTAATATTTATGTAAATGGTAGGTGAGGTGTGCGAAATAATGTCATAAACGGTTGCAGGGATATGTTTGAAAATAGATTTTGTTTGTAGTGCCTTAAAGTTCATTTTGGCGAAGAATTATTTAAGTTGACAAGTTATTTTTATTAAATTACCGTGTATGATGATTGTAAGTTATATGTATGTTAGAAAAATGATACAAATTTATTAAATAGAATTCGACAAATGTGAGTTATAACATTTTGTGTATATTTTATTCGTTTTTTTTTATTTTCTGACCCGATTCGTAAATAAATTTACATAATGACACAATCTGTATCAATGTAAATGTCTTTTTAATATGTATAAAAGACGAAATATTGGCCTATCAATTCTGCCTATCTCACATTCGAATTATTTATGTGGCTTCGAAATATGTTTCTTTTTGTTTCATTAATATACAAATTACTTATTTTGCAAATACGTGTCTAACAGTATAGTAAAGTTTGGTTACATTATTAGTAGTGGTATTCTATAGGCCAGTGGTTGCCAATAAGTTTTACTGCGCACCCCAAAAAAATAACTCAAATTTGCGTACCCCATAAGCCACGAACTGTCCACCAACGATTCTCCATTCCGATCTCGGTCTCGAACCTGTTCGCGCCTTTATTAAAATGGCGACAACCCGATATTTCGCGAACGCGTCCAATCATAGAAATCCGCTAATCGTAGCCGCCGCCGACTACGAACCTAACTCCTCTCCTATCAGCCGCTACCGCTGTCCGCGGCGTGTTCTCACGGACCCTCCCGATGCCCTTACATCCCTTCTTTTGGATACAAATACAGCACACAGGATCAGACACCGACCTCGCCGGCGAGGTCGAAGAATCCCTTGCCCGCCGGCCGGTGCAGAGCACCCCGGCGAGACACCTAATATACGCCCTCCCCCATAGCGACTGCCCAAGCCGAGGCCGTCCCTCCTTGAAGCGACCTTGAGTTAGTTGCCTCCTTGCCCTTCTGGCTCGAGCGTAGTGGTTGCACGCTCGCCCTCTTGTCCAGTGGAGCTGTAAAGGCCCCGCGGCCAACAGCGTAGATCATTCACACACACACAAAAAAAAACTGTCCACCAACGGACAAGCGGAAGATTAAATTGATCGGTCGAGCGCTCCTCCTCCGAAGTTTAAGGTTCACCTATAATAACAGACTCAATATATATTTCGGCAATTGTTGTTTGTGTTATTTCTTTTTTCTGTTTAAATTAACTCAGTCAAGCGATAACCTTGCGTACCTTTATGTAACTTCACGTACCCCGGGGGTACGCGTACCATTAGTTGGGAAACACGGGCCTCTAGGCCGTTTCGTCTTAATGTCCTATATACAAAGTTAAAAAAATGTTTTATATTTTATACATGGTAATTGGTTTCTTGGCAATTGGATAATAACTTCTTGAGAGGAACTTCTGTACACCTAGAGAAATATCGGTTGGTTCTAAGATTTTTTAAATTTGAGCGGAATGAAGTTCTAGACGCTCTTACATACATTTCAATATTTCTTTCCTTTATCAATGAAACCGCTGCTTTTAAGGCAAAAAGGCAATATACAAATATTGCCTTTTTTATATCGGTCTAATCGGCCGCGTATTCAAGAATACTGATTAAGCAGTTTACAAATGTAGGTCCGGCCGGCTTTAGCCTGTATTTATTTCTATATATTTTTATAACAAGTTAAATTGATGTAATTTCTATCTATCTATCTATAACCTCACGCCAGATCCCTTGCGGGGTAGGCAGAGAGTACAGAGTTCCAACAGGTTCTTTCCTTACATACCTCTCTGGCTTCCTCGACTCTCATAGTTTGTCTCATACACGCTCGCCGGTTACGGAGACTCTTGACTTTTCCATCAGTATGTAATTTCCTTGCCTTTATAACAGTTATTTAACAAAAACCTTGATTCTAATAGGTTATATTTTTCTCACCTGTTAATTTGAATAAAATTTAATAGGTATTATTGACCCAATTGTAATCTATCAGAGCACAATAAAATTGTTTTAATCGGCCGTTTTTTATTAATTAATTGAAACCTTCAATTTGGGTGCCACAGCGTCGAGTGACTAGTTTAAAATGTCAGTACGATAATAAATCGGTCTTTACTATCCCACAGCTGGGCAAAGGCCTTAGAGAATAGGTCGTACTCCAACACGCGAATCCAGTGCCGAGTGGTCGGTGCAGCTGTGTGTGTGTGGGGGGAGGGGGTGCGTGAGTGTGTGTGCGTGCATGCGTGTGTGTGTGAATGATCTTCGCTGTGGGCCTTTACAGCTTCACCGGACAAGTGGGCGAGCGTGCAACCACTACGCTCGAGCGAGAAGGGCAAGGGGGCAACTAGCTCAAGGGCGCCTCAAGGAGGAACGGCCTCGGCTTGGGCAGTCGCTATGGGGGAGGGCGTATACTAGGTGTCTCGCCGTGGTGCTCTGTACCGGCCGGCGGGCAAGGGATTCTTTGAACTCGCCGGCGCGTTCGGCGCTCGGTTCTGCTGTCGCCTAATTCAGACTTTGCGACCGACTTTGATGATCGCTTAGAACACCGCAGTCCTGAAGCCCTCCCGCCTTATATGGAATGCTAATATTACTACGAGGACATGTGTATGACTCATATCCCGACCACATGCGTAAAGATGAGGGTGTTGTCCAATACTTCCGGCAGAAGCGTAGTTGTAGCACCCTCGCCCGCTTGCCCGGGCATTTACAGCTTGTAAATGCCCCTCTACTAACACCGTGTATCATTCACATGTGTTTCAAGTGTGTGTATGTGTATACACACACAAATTATTGTAAGAGTTGCTGTGTAGTATGACAAATATAACGACCTCATGTATTAAGGTGAGAGTCGTCTCCAATCATAACTACTACAAGTGACTGAAGTACATGCTCCTAAAACGAAGTCAATGTCTGAAAAAAATGTTTACTCAAGTGCAATGTTGTTATTTTTAATTCATGCGTTTAATGTGTAATGGATTGTCTTACGATGATACCAAACATTATGTTTAATAATCGCTTCTATTAGAAGGCCATATGGCATTTTTATCTGTGCGTAGGCTTTTGTGGTTCTGATTGAGGTTACCCCGGGGGTTTATAGTGCGGCAAAAGTCCCGTATACCCCTGTTATCCTTAGTCAGAGCTGGGGATTTTTTTAAGTTTTTCATTCGCTAAACTCATCTGTGGTACTCTGGTGACGGTATTTATAGGGTATTTTTTAACGTTATAAAATATCAGATTTCCCTAAACAAACCTGGAGATTTTAGGTCATCTGTCCGCGACCCCAAAAAAGCGACCTGGCGAATTGTTACGCTCAGAAAATTTAAGAAAAGGTTTTATAGTAATTTACTCTTAGGCTCCGTATACACCTTAGCTTATTTTTTGGTTTTAGGTACACTGGCAGTATACTGCTATGAGTGACACAGCAAAAATATCTTAATTAGACTAAATCAGATAAATATCAATAGCGTTCAGAATTATCAAGATATACATCTAATAAGTGAGTCAAAACTAACTAAACCGCTAAGCTAACCTAAACCACTAGTCAGGCGGAAACTCGCGAATGTCTGGCGACCAAATCGGGGATGCGCGTGCGCCGCGCGACCCGTACTCTTGTACCGTTAGCGATGCGCCGGCGGCGATGCTATATGGGCGTCGGCCAACGATTGTGTTTCTATCTACATCATCACGCCAGATCCCTTGCGGAGTAAGCAGAGGGTACAGAGTTCCAATAGGTTCTTTCCTTACAAACCTCACTAGCTACTGAACTCTCAGGAGCAGTTCGGGTTCTGGGATCGATACTCTTACAATGGCAATAGGGTAGCTCTGGAATATCTATCTGTCTATATCATCACGCCAGATCCCTTACGGGGTAAGCAGAGGGTATATAGTTCAAAAAGATTCTTTCCGTGCAGACCTCACTGGTATCCTCCACTCTCATGGTTAGTCTCATACACGCTCGCCGGTTACGGAAACGAATACTAAGACATAGTCTATTTGATCATAGTAAGATAGTCTAGGACGGTGCCTACGCTGTTCTCGACTGGGTATCTATGTGTATAAGTACAAAAACTAGGCCTACCGAATTGTCTAGTGGCACTCGGTCCAAGGTTCTAGATCTAATAAGTGTAATTGAGGTGTCTCTACCCATTAAAAAAATCTTAGTCTGTTTTGGAATTGTCCTTACCACAATAGGTATATACTAGCTCCCTATTACTATGAGCCATAACATCATCGGCGAAATCAGTAAACCTCTGCCGTCCCCCCTTGGAGATAGATGTGACGGTGTTTAATTCAGGTTACATATAGTTTCTAGAGGTCAGTACCTAGTTGGTCCAATAGCGTAGAAAGTTCGTAGCGATTATGGGGTCCTGGGTTCAAACCCTAGGTTGGACAAGTTAGTTTTTCTAGCTATTGAACTTACAGCAGGTGTCCGGAATATTATTTGTGCTCGATGTAATAGTAATACTCGTAGATTCAGTTCCTATTACTATATCTATCGTGTGTGTGTGTGTGTGAATCTACGCTTTTGGCCGCGGGGCCCTTACAGCTTCACCGTACAAGAATGCGAGCGTGCAACCACTACGCTCGAGGCAGAAAGGCAAGGGGGCAACTAGCTCAAGAGCGCCTCAAGCAGGAACGACCTTGGCTTGGGCAGTCGCTATGGGGGAGAGCGTATACTAGGAGTCTCACCGTGGTGTATTGCAATGGCCGGCGGACAAGGGATTCTATGACCTCGCCGGCGAGGTCGGTGTCTGATCCTTTGTGCGGTATTTGTGTCCGAAATAAGGGATGTAAGGGCATCGGGAGGGTCGGTGAGAACATGCCGCGGACGGCGGTAGCGGCTGATAGGAGTGGAGTTAGGTTCGTAGTCGGCGGCGGCTACGATTAGCGGATTCCTATGATTGGACGCATTCGCGAAAGATCGACTCTATCTATCTTTAACATCAGGCTAGATCCCTTGCGGGGTAGGCAGAGAGTACAGATGTCCAACCGGTTTTTCCGCTCTCTATTACATTGGAACATAACATTGTCGACGAAACATGATTGTACACGAAACACCTGTGCCACACCCCCTTGGAGAATAATAATGCTAGCCAATACCGATCCACTGCTGGGCAAAGGCTTTCTCTCACAAATTGGGGTGAGGGAGATTTGGTCATACTCCACCACGCGGACCCAGAGCGGATTGGTGGAGGCAGGTTTGGGGCCATCTGCTGTTGGAGCTTATTTATCAACTACCACATTACGTGGTAACCGGTACCAGCGGCTTAGCGTGCTTCCCGAAGCACGGAGACGCTCGTATATGAAAATGCCACAAACGGTCACCCATCTTAGACCGACCGAGCTGAACGCTGCTTGACCTTAGTGATCGCTAAGAACACCGCGGTCGCACTGCACTTCGAGCGCCTCAAGGAATAAAGGCAGTATTAATTCAGACCGCAGATAAGACTATCTGAGGTCTGTAAACCAAGTCTAGGTATAGACAGAGAGGTCACATACCCCGATCCATTAAAACATTCTACCGTCTTAATTGCAGTCCAATGCAAATAGTTTTTAGAAAACTAATTTGTACACGTATCAAATACCTCATTACGACCATTATGCATATATAATGATAGACGTGCAGGCCTCATTAAACGCGTAAATTGTATTCAGTGTATGACGGACACGAAAAAATGATATATCTTTAGCCGAATGGAATACCGACCAAAAAACCTGAATAGGAGAAAAGAAACTTAATTGTTTTGATATTAGAGTGCTATATTTTTTTTTTGAGTTATGCCGTTATTACCTTCGGTCAGTATCTTTGGTGTGATGTAACTAAAAAGGTAAAAAAAACAAGAGTAACGATGCTTTAAAGTTTGATATTAGAGTGCTAACTCAAATAAACATATTTTTGAGTTATGCCACTGTTACGCCGAATGGAATGAAAAAATTACAGAATTGAAAATTAAGTGAAATGAAGCTTTAGTTGTTATAATTAGAGCTTTTATTGCGAGAGAAATTAAAAATAAATGCCGTTACTTTACCCTTGTAATCAATCCCCGTGCGGGATTCCCCCACGGGATATATATACCATAAACTATGGATGTGAACCAGTAAATCTAGGGCAAATTACGATAAATGAACGGTTTTCGTTATTAATTTTGTTAGTTTTTGTCATTGACCTAACTCTTATGCAAATAGAGAAATGCGTAAAAGATTCGTACTCGTGGACGGGTGCTGCTTGTGGAGACCAACCAATCCAGAGTCTAGCTTTTCATGATAACATATTTAAAAAATATATATTATTATTAGTCTTATATCTCTGTCGTAAGGCCTCACACTATAGCATAAATGATTTTGTATAATCTAAAATTGTTCTATACAAAAATGATGAAAAAATGAATGGAGAATCAGACAAAAAAGACAAGCTCGCTGAGTTTCTCGCCGGATCTTCTCATTGGAGGCTGCTACCGATCCGGTGGTAGATTAGTAAGTTAAAATGTAAATATGACAATTTGTAAACGCGGGGGTGTTTACGGGGTTTATGCAAAATAAACGATTTGAATTTGATTACTCGTAAAGGCGGAAACGGAAGTAAAGGGAAGCGGAAGTTAGTAACAAAATTGAAGTAAGAATGAGAACGGATTTGGGTAAAAAAATATTACTTACTAGGTGTGCCCACAACTTCGTTCGCTTTTCAGGCGTATGTTTCGCACCCTTAACTTATTTTTGAGACAAGAATTCTTCCACTGATTAAATTTTATTTCCTTATCGAATTTGATCAAAATTGTAGAGCGGTTTGGACGAGAAAAGGTAACAGACAAACACACAGATGGGCTTACTGTCAAATTTATAATATGAGTATTAATTCTACAAGCAGGCGGAACAACGGTCAGATTCTTATAACCACACGTCTCATTGAATGCGAGAATTGTATTCAACGTCTGTCGGACGCAATAAAAAGCGAAGTAATATGGAAAACGAGTGAAAGTGTGGTATTGTGTGCGTAAGCGCACACAATACCACACTCGTGTTTGTACTCTGTTATGATATCGATTAACGACCAGCGAAGGTGGAAATGTTTGGAAGTTATACGAAATGCGATTTCATGGGAGGGACCGTGTCTGAAGGTTTGTCGATGGGAAAATACCTTTTTTTTCTAGCGTAAAATTCTTATGGGTTTATCCATTCAGATGGCTGATCCAGTAGTCATACTTGTGAACGGGTGCTGCTTGTGGGGGACTGGTCTATCTGGAATCCTTTAGACACTCTTTATAATTAACTTCATAAGTCTCATATCTCGGTCGTACGGCATCACACTGGAGCTAGATCGTAAACTATTTAATTGTAACCTAAACATTGTATCCACACAATATGTCAAAAAAAATTAAAAGGAAAAAGAGAGAATTAAATAAAAAAAGACAAGCCCGCTGAGTTTCTTCGCCGGATCTTCTCAGTGGAGGCCGCGTTCCGATCCGGTGGTAGATTTGTAGTTAAATTAGATTTAAAAAAAATGTAGATTGACTATTTGTAAGCGTCCCCGCAGGGCTTATGCAAAATAAATTATTTGAGTTTGAGTTTAAATGTACCAAATAGATTTACAACCCGAACTGATCACAGTTTGGTTAGAAGATAAATGTATTTTTTTTATCCCGCGATACGCTAGTGGCAAAGCGCTTTGTGATCACGAGGTCCTGGGTTCAAATCCTACTTCAGACAAAGTAGTTTCTAACGAAAAAATTCCCAGTATGAGTCCGCACTCTGGAATTGTGCCCGGTATATGGCAATAGGCTCGCTCCCTATTACAAGGGACCTAACATCGTTGGCGAAATGTAGGTATACCGAATACCGAATAATGGGTATACTAGCCTAGCCTACATTGTGTCCAACAATGTTTCATACAACAAAAATATTATTTTAAATCAATAACCGTTGAGTTTCTTGCCCTTCGTCTTCACAGAAATGACATTCCGAAGAGGTCGTCTTTGTTACTTTTTTGACGATTTATAAATATACTTTCACCATCTTATTACTTCTATAGTATAACTGATGTGGTACCCACGATGCAGAATATTTTACTAGTGGGGGTGCCAAAATAAAACAATAAAAATTAAGTCTCATAAAAAAGCTCAGAGTTGCTCAGCGAGCGATGGAAAAAGCTATGCTCGGCGTTC
Organism: Phalera bucephala; assembly: GCA_905147815.2. NCBI lineage: Eukaryota > Metazoa > Arthropoda > Insecta > Lepidoptera > Notodontidae > Phalera > Phalera bucephala. The sequence continues at coordinate 6,805,994 of LR990628.1, read as the reverse complement.
CACTACGTGATGGAATCAGAAATGAGGAGATTCGTTGAAGAACCAAGGTCACCGACATAACCCAAAGAATTAGTAAGCTGAAGTGGCAATGGGTGGGCCACAAAGCGCGAAGATCGGACGGGCGTTGGGGCAGAAAGATTCTGGAGTTAAGACCACGTATTGGCAAGCGTAGCGTGGGAAGGCCACCTACCAGATGGACGAAGTGGTTGGATGCAGGTGGCACCGGACCGCCTGCGCTGGAGAGCGATTGGGGAGACCTATGTTCAGCAGTGGACAAATATAGGCTGATATGATGATGATGATGATTAAACATTTGTTTGTAACTGATGCTAAACATTGATTCTTGTTAATGCACTATGTTCTTTTTTCTCCTTAAATATTATTTTTATCCTACTTGGGGAATTTAGGTAAGTGTTTATAAAAATGAGCTCCGCAGGCAAATTAAGTATTGTCAAATTAAACAAACACACCGTCACGCCTATATTCCCCAAGCGGGGGTGGCAGAGGTGTACTAAGTCGACCCACGTTTCGCCGACGATGTTAGGTCCCATGTCATAGGGGGCGAGCCTATTGCCATATACCGGGCACAATTCCGGACTCCGGACTCGTACTGGGAAGTTTTCGTTAGAAAAACTACAATTGTCCGACCTAGGACAACCCAGGACCTCGTAATCACAAAGCGATGCGCTTTGCCACTAGACCAACGAGGCAGTCAAATTAAGTCAATTAGGACCACAAATCGGCAGAGCCAGTGATTCTCTAGCATACCCTTGGATGTTAACGGCCATGATGCAAATGCTTCCACACAATGGCCGTGCCCAATCCGACAAATCACCAACGACGAAGTTAGTAGATTTTTTCCACGAATCAACGATGGAAATGAGCTACTATTTGTGTAAAAAACTATTTTTTCGGATTTTATCGCGGTTTATTTTTTGAGTTTTAAGTTTCTGACGTTTCGAGTGCTTTGCAGAACCCATGCAAAAATTAAATAACATCCTAATTCCAATAGAGAAGATGACTGGGTGCTTCCATCGACTTGGGATCCAGTAATTAATATAATCAAATCCAAAACCAAGCATAACACTGCAAGACCTCAAGACACCGTGACCTCATTCTGCGTAGATCGGACCAACAAAAATAATTAAGAAGTTTGAGGGTACCCCGGTACAACTATGCCTTTTGGACGTCTAACACCTCAGTCCTTCCCGTGACCATGGGTGCTGCAAAGCACTCGAAACGTCGAGAACTTGAAAATCAAAAAATAAACCGCGATAAAATCCGAAGAAAATAGTTTTATTTCATGTGTAATATTCGCGTAAATCTAAGAACTCAGTACTTTTATTGTAATCACCGTAATAGTTTGCTTTTATTTAGTTAGGGCCTATTATGTCAATTGTTTTGTATAATGAGATAACTATGCTAGGGATTTGATGACTTGAGAGTTAGGCCGGGAAAGACTACTCTTCTTCTAGTTCTATCGTTCCACACGTGTCACTAATACGCCGGTAGAAAGATACTTGTTACACTGTAAATGATTAGGAGAAAGGGTAAGTCGCGTCTCCGTGGCTTCGTGGACTGAAAGATTTATAATATCATCGCATTGGCTACATTTGTCCTAGTGGTTCCGTTACCGTACGAAATATACGAATCTTTTCAAATCAACTAAATTTCATGGAGTGCATAAGTCATTCTCCTGGGTCTTGAGTGTATTTACAAACATTAAATCGAAATCAAACACCTAGACCAAAATAAAATTCGTTTTAAATAATTTCTTTAATTAATAGAAGTGATGAAGTTAAAGGTATATTTTCGAAAGCATGTTCGTATTAAAAATTAACTATCACTTGCTTTAATGGTGAAGGAAAATATCGAGAGGAAACTTGCATGCCTAAGAGTTTCTCGAAGGTGTGTGAAGTTCGCCAACCCGCACTGGGCCAGCGTGGTGGCGTGGAGGCCCGTGCCCAACGGTGGCACAGTTTCTTAACAGGGCTAATATTATTATTACATAATTTATTTAATTATTTTACTGCCTCGTGGGTCTGGTGGCAAAGCCCATCGCTTTGTGATCACGAGGTCCTGGGTTCAAATCCCAGGTCAGACAAATGTAGTTTTTCTAACGAAAAGTTCCCAGTATGAGTGCGGAGTCTGGAATTGTGCCCGGTATATGGCAATAGGCTCGCCCCCTATTACATGGGGCCTAACATCGTCGGCGAAACGTGGGTGTACTCAGTACACCTCTGCCACCCCCTCTGGGGAATATAGGCGTGACGGTGATTTTTTTTAATTATTTAAATTATGTAATTCGTGGTTCCCACAAAGTTTTGCCCCGTACAGGAATTATACTCGTGCATACGCAATGTTGTTATACGTAATCTGGTTTTTCTGTTTCTTTTATCCTTGTGATCATTCTACGTATCTACCTACTTATAATTCAAGTGGGAACACAAGATTTTACTCTTGCTTAAGTAACTAATTCTTATATTGTGCACAAAGAGAGCAATTTCTCGAATATTTTCATCAAAATTTTAGACAAATACAAGCACAAAATCGTGCGCAGAACTCTCGCATACAAATCCAGCCCGCATTGTTCGAGATACTCTAAATGAAGCTAAACGAAGCATGAAAAACAAACTCGGCCCATTTCACCAGCCGGTGAACCGTAAGTAGGAGAGCACGGCCTTCGAACAGTGTTAACTACGAGCCAAGAGCGTTGGAGAACGGTATAATCTCATTAGAGGCTATAGGTAATTCTTTTAACGGCTCAGATGGGCCCTTGTTAGTTTTGTTACGGTACAAGTTTATTGGCGGAGTGAAATTCTACTTATGAAGTGTAAAGTTTGATATTAGAGTTATTTGTTTGAAATAAGTCACTGCAAAATGATACATTTTTTCTAATTTTTTTTTTTTTTTTTCTTTTTTTTTCTTTTTAAAAACGTTGCCCCACACTAGGATTAATTCCTGTGTCGTGGGTGCGTTTACAAACATGAAAATTCACATACACAAATACCCAGACCGGAACAAATAATTGTGGATCACACAAAGATTTGTCCCGTGCGGGAATCGAACCCGCGACTATTAGACACAGTGGGCGGGGCGGGCTAAGACCTTAACCACTGCGCTAAATCGTCCGTCGAAATTAATTTAATTCCCGTCTCTCGCTTAATCCGCGGACGCCATTTTTAAATCGCTTACCATAAAGTCATCGTATCAAATAACGAAAGGACAATGGCAAGATCGATTTGAAGCGTCAATGTATGGAAAAATAGGAAAACAATAAGGTTTCCATTACTAAAACATAAACACCTAGAGTTTTTATTTAAGATGCCGAAAATAAATAGGTATTAACTTTTTCAACACAAATGACATTGTTACCAAGTATTGCCATTACATTTCTTCAATCAGTTCCATAAACTATTTAAAATATGTTTTGTGCAATATGTTTTTTTTTAACTATTTAGAAATTATGTTAATTATCTGAATGTAAAACATAACGACGGTTTTTATAAATCAATAGTTTATTACTATTGACATTTCTTTTTTCAAATGGGGCTATTACGGTGATTGAAATAAAATTGATGATGGATGAATATGAATATAATCAAATGAAGTACTTTAATTTTGAAAATATTATCCTGCGAGACAACATACAAAATTAATTTTGTGTAAAAACCGACCGAATTATATTACTAATATTAGAACATGTCGTATTCTGAGACACTTCATTAAACATTCAGGTAGAATCTCGCCATTGTTCCTTCCATATCTGTTAAACTATACTATCTACAATTGTGTCCTACCACCTGTACAGGGGAAGAGCCGAGCGCAGCCTCGGACGGCGAGATTGTGCTAACCACTCATTTAGCGGGATAAGTATAAACCATTGACACGAAAAGAAGAAGAAAAACTAAATTAGTTAGACGCTTTCGTATCAATAAGGCACTTATTTGGTTTTATTAAGAAGTCCAAGTCAAAAATTAATAATTAATGTAGTAGGTCAAATAATCAATCCAAAAGGAGCCAGAGAGGTCTGTAAGGAAAAAAGCTTTTGGAACGTTGTACCTTCTGCCTACTCCGCACGGGATTAGGCGTGATGATATAGTAGTCAAAATAGGATATAAAGATTCAAAATTAATACAATTAGTATAACTGAAACTTGGCGAGCTAGTCTTTTTAAGTTATAATTTTATTCGATTGATCTTTTTTTTGAAGTTTTCAAGAATATTATCGCAATTCGTATTCTGTTCGACATATTAACTGAACGCAAGCGAAACCACAGGCATACTACTACTATATCATCACGCCAGATCCCTTCCGGGGTAGGCATAGAGTAAAGAGTTGTAACAGGTTCTTTCCTTACATACCTCTCTGGCTTCCTCCACTCTCATAGTTCGTCTCGTACACGCTCGCAGGTAACGGAGACTCTTGACTTGACATAATCTAGTTTTTTCAAATATATGTAATTACCAGAACCAAAGTGAGTTTCTGATTTACAACCACGAAAATTACACCTCATTAGGTATACCAAAATATGAAAGTTGAACTATCTGCGTGGAATTAATTGGAATTCCTATCGGCTGCCCGCCATCGCTGTTCAATGTCTATTAATTGCGCTCCAATCGATTGGTAATTGCCGAGAAGGCATCTTATTGGGCCCGGTGATATCGCAGCATCCAGTAACCATCGCCTGTACGGGGATAGCGAGAATGTTACGGAACTTTTGCCCGTAGTTAGCTTGGTCTTATCGTTAGAGCCGTAGGCTGCCCCATGAGTAGTGATGAGGTTATCTTAATGGGCCCGGAAATATCACAGCATCCAGTAACCAGTAGAGGAGTGTACTACGAAAAGCTGGCGTTTTGTAAATTTCTGGGTATAGGGTATATATAAGAGTATAGGTCGTTCCGCTCACTAGCTAACCACTTTTGAGTAGTCCAGAGTCCGATCTCCGCTCAGGATGAATCTTTGTTCCTCGTAATCGTTCAGTAATTGCTGATCTCAATGAGCACGGAGATATTGCAGCGTGTGTGTTTGAGTGATATACGCTGCTGGCCGTGAGGCCTTTACAGCTTCACCGGACTTAAGGGCGAGCAACCACTACGCTCGAGCCAGAAGGGCAAGGGGCGACATACTCGAGGGCGCCTCAAGGAGGAACGGCCTCGGTTTGGACAGTCGCTACGGGGGGACGGGGTATAATTAGTGCAACGATCGGCGGGCTAGGGGATCTAAGACTTCGTCGTCGTCGTCCGTATCCGGAGCGGAAAGAAGCGATGTCGAAGCATCGGGGGGATCGGTGAGAACATGTCGCGGCCGGCTGATTTTTATATTCATCATCATCATCATCATTTCAGCCTATTCTTGTCCACTGCTGAACATAGGCCTCCCCAATCGCTTTCCAGCGTAACCGGTCCGATGCCACCTGCATCCAACGATTTCCTGCGATTTTCACAAGATCGTCGGTCCATCTGGCAGGCGGTCGTCCTACGCTGCGCTTGCCAATACGTGGTCTCCACTCTAGAATCTTTCTGCCCCAACGCCCGTCCGATCTTCGCGCTATGTGGCCAGCCCATTGCCACTTCAGCATGCTAATCCTAAGGGCTATGTCGGTGACCTTGGTTCTTCTACGAATCTCCTCATTCCTGATTCGATCACGTAGAGAAACGCCGAGCATAGCTCTTTCCATAGCTCGCTGAGCAACTTTGAGCTTTTTTATGAGACCTATTGTAAGAGACCACGTCTCTGATCCATATGTCATCACTGGTAACACACATTGACTAAAAACTTTAGTCTTTAGGCACTGAGGTATTTTGGATGAGAAGATGTTGCGCAGTTTCCCGAACGCTGCCCAGCCGAGTTGGATTCGTCGATTGACCTCTCTCTCAAAGTTGGACCTACCTAACCGGACTGCCTGTCCCAGGTAAATGTATTCGTCGACAACTTCAAGAGTAGAGTTCCCAACGGTGAGTGCGGTGGGTACGACATGGACATTAAACATTATTTTTGTTTTGTCCATATTCATTTTAAGACCCACTTGTTGGGATACTCTATTGAGGTCACCGAGCATTCGTCCTAGATCTTCCAGCGACTCCGCCATGACCACAATGTCGTCGGCAAATCGAAGGTGAGTGATGTATTCGCCATTGATGTTGATGCCAAGTCCTTGCCATTCCAAGAGCTTGAAGGCGTCCTCTAAGGTGGCCGTAAACAGTTTCGGAGAAATGACGTCTCCCTGTCTTACTCCTCTTTTTATGGGGATCACCTTCGTGCACTGCCCCTGTACTCGGACTGACATGGTGGCGTTATTATACAAGCACTTCAACACTTCGATGTACCGATAGTCAATGCGGCATCGCTGGAGAGATCTAAGAACCGCCCAAGTCTCGATCGAATCAAAGGCTTTCTCATAGTCCACAAACGCCAAGCATAGTGGCCGATTATACTCCTCAGTCTTCTGTATAACCTGCCGCAGCGTATGTATGTGGTCTATGGTACTAAAACCTTTCCGGAAACCGGCTTGTTCGGGAGGCTGGAAGTCATCAAGCCTTCGTTCGAGACGATTCGTAATGACTCTCGAAAACAACTTATAAACATGGCTCAGCAGTGTGATGGGCCTATAGTTCTTCAATAAGGTGTTATCACCTTTCTTGAAAAACAGCACCACCACACCCCTGTTCCATGCTTCCGGCGTTTTCCCTTCAAGCAAGACGGAATTAAATAGCCTCTGAAGGACTTTAAGTACCGGCGATCCGCCCGCCTTCAGAAGTTCTGCAGTAATTCCGTCTTCACCCGGCGCTTTGTTGTTTTTTAGTTGTTTGAGAGCCATCCTAATTTCGCACAGGCTGATGTCCGGGATATCTTCAGTGCAGTGTCGGGTTAGCTTGGCTCTTGGGTCTTTTACCAAGTCAACAACAGGTTTAGCTACTGAGGTATATAACTGTCCATAGAACCTCTCTATCTCCCTGAGCACCTCTGACCTATTCGACGTTACGTTTCCGTCCTCCATCTTCAGCTTCGTCAACTGGCTCTGCCCAATAGACGCGTCTCTTGCGAACACTTTAGAGCCCTTGTTCTGCTCTATGGTCTCCTCAATACGCCTTGCATTGAAGGACCGTAAGTCGTGTCGCAAGGACTTCAATATCTGTCCATTAAGCTGCCTATAGGACTTAGCATCATCGGAGGTTTGGAGCGTCATGGAACGTCGCTCAGCCATGAGGTTTCGGGTGTAGTCAGATAGTTTTTGAGGCCTATTTTTACGGTGGGTCTTAAAATACTTGGACCCGACCGTATGAACAGTCTCTACCAGCCTGTTGTTGATTTCGTCCACTGATGCGCTGCTGTCTAGCAATTCGAAGCGGTTTGACAATTCGAGTTGAAAGTTCTCGGGGTTTTGGATATATGCATGAGTAGGTCGGAGCGTAGACCTCATCAGACGCGATCTTTCCATTTTGACATTAATATTTAATGTGCCTCTGACCATTCGGTGATCACTGCCGGTTTTTACCCTATGAATCACGGAGACATCATTAAATATTTGTCGCTTGGTGCTCATGATGAAGTCTATCTCATTTTTTGTGGAACCATCAGGGCTCATCCAGGTCCATTTCCTATGAGGCGGCTTCTGGAAGAAAGAGTTCATCATAAAGAGTCCCTCTTTCTCCAGAAATTCGGCCAGCCTCTGACCCCTGGGGTTGCGCTGCCCATATCCAAATTGCCCCACTCTTAGCTCATCATCGCCCCGTTGGCCCAGCCGCGCATTGAAGTCACCCATAACTACTGTAAAATGTGCTTTGGAAGTATGTATGGCTCTACTAATGTCCTCATACATAACTTCGACCTCATCATCTGAGTATGCCGAGGTCGGTGCGTAGACCTGTATGACCTTCAGCGAATATCTTTTGGATATTCTGAGTATCAGGTACGCTACCCTGCTCGACACACTAGTGATGGACACAACGTTGTTTATGAGTGACTTGTGGACGATAAATCCGACACCACCTTGGGACTGCTGTTCGCCCTCCCGGTAGTTAAACAAGTTGCCGGATTTTAAGGTTATCGTGTCCTCGCCCTCTCTTCGGACCTCCGATAAACCAACAATACTCCACCGCAACTTGTTTAACTCTTCTTCCAGCTCAACTAGCTTCTCATCTGTCCTCAATGTGCGTGCGTTGTATGTCACCAGGGCCAATTTTCGGTTTTGGTGGTAGCCGAATCTCTGCCGGAGATTCTTAGCACCCCTTGTCCTGTCGTTACCATGGCTGCTACCGTGGCCAGGACGAACAGGACCGCCGGGGACTAGGGGCCTGGTTTTCCTATTTTCTTCCATAATTGGGGGTGTTTGCCATACTCGCCACGCTTGGCAGGCGGGTTGGCGAGCGCAGTTATTGGTCGTCGAAGTGTTAAGGGAACGCTGCTGCCCATTCCCTAGTTTTCCCTTAGTCGCCTTGTACGACACCCGATGGGATGAGATGGGTTGGTCCTATTCTAAGCCGGGAACCACGCGGCGTTTTATATTAGTTTGACTAATTTTATTTTGTATATCTTTACTGTTTTTTTATAACACGTTTTTATTTATACTAGTGGTCGCCCATAGGTTGACATTCGACCTACTCTTTCATCGTTTGCTGGTTATGTTTGACATTCAGTAAGACTATAGACAAATAATATTAAAGACAAACATCAATTGGACGTGTATTGTGTCAAATACAATGTGTCGTGTAATGTGTGGTAGTGTGTGTAATGTTTTTTTCATTGATGTGTTTGAGGCATAATTTTAAAAAAATATTACCATTCTGCACTCCTTCTCTATATAAACTATAAGTGTGGAAAATTTCATACTCCTCCGTCCGCGCAATTTTCTTAAAAAGGGGTACAAAGTTTTTGCTTCACGTATTAATATATAGATAGATAGTATATATAAATTGTGTACAGTCAGTTAGATCAGCTGATATTATATGTTGTATGTAATCCAAACCATTTATTGTACACTTGTCTGCATGTCTGTTACTGTACCTATCGAAGTAAATAAATAAATAAAAGTTGTAATGGTATTTATGTATGATGACCAGCGGTGATCGTATAATAAATTAATCCAACTGTTCCTGGTCGGCGGCATCACACTGTGGTCATAAATTACTTACTCGGGTCAATATGTACGCTCCGCGAGGTGCCAGCTTGAGGTAGGTCGGAGCATTCCGGCATATTGGGGTAGGAATTTACAGTAGACTATCAGTTACTCGGCCGACTACAGCGCCATCTACCGCGTCAAACTTTAGTTATAGTTAAACCTAATATATACTCGTATAGCTAAGAAAATAAGGTGACCACATAATTACGAAAAAAACATACACACAACACAAATTGGTCGCCGTTTAGGAAGAAGATATAGATAGATAGGAGAGAAGAATAGTTAAATGAAAGGACTGAGGTACTCACTCCCGTAATCATGGGTACCTACTTCAAAGCACTCGAAACGGCGTGAAATCTATATATTAATACGTCAAGCAAAAATTTGTACACCTTTTTACGAAAATTGCGACGACGGAGGAGTATGAAATTTCCCACACTTATAGTTTATATAGAGAAGGAGCGCAGAATGCTAATATTTTTTTTAAATTATGCTTAAAACATACATTAAATCAATGAAAAAACATTACACACACTACCATGTATTTGACACAATACACGTCAAATTGATGTTTGTCTTTAATATTATTTGTCTATAGTCTTACTGAATGTCAAACATAACCAGCAAACGATGAAAGAGTAGGTCGAATATCGACCTATGGGCGACCACTAGTAAAAAATAAACCGCGATAAAATCCTAAAAACCAATTTTATCTCATGTGTAATATTCGCGTAAATCTTAAAACTCAAAAGTTTTTAATTTTATTTATTTACAGACTAAACTAAAATAGTACAGAATATATGGGTACAACGCAAGGCCGTCTCACCTTTGACTGATCGTTTTCTATACAGCCAAGGAATGACTACTTCTAACCAGTCTCTCCAGCTAGTTAATTAATTAATATATATCTCTGCATCAAACTTTCTGAAATTAAATTAATACAGTCGGCTGACAGAAACTTGAAGACGTGCGGATCCGTTGCGTCTTAATATCGGAAACGGTTAGCATTCAGATGGGAAGATATAATTAAGTTGTTTTGCCAGTTTGTTTAAATGCATTCAACCTTTTGGAAAAACGATAATTACATATAGTAAAGAAACAGTAAGGTTGTTTATCGTAGAGATGTTAAATTAATTATCACAAATCTAAAACAAAATTAATCTGAAATAGTACTACCTTTCGGATTATACCGTGGTATGTTACAGATTTTTAAGTTCCCGTCGTATCATCCCTTTAAAGCGCGATAATATTCACACTTAATCATGTTATCATATCATTCGTGTATGTGTTTTTATATTCCGGAAGAGTTATCTGTCTTTCTATTCTATCTCAGAATTGATCGGTATTTTAAAGTAATATTTTGTAGGATACTGTAACTGCTACTCGAATATATTATCCTTTGCATATGAAAGTAACTTTTGTATTCAGTGAACAAAAATGCGCGACAATTTCGTAATGTTAATGTTTTCCCATTTTTAAGTATGCCGGCGCCCAGATAAACCCTCAGAGGATTACGTGGTGCCGCAATTTTATTCATTGTAACGATAGATATAAGTGTTTTGGAAATAAATAAATAAAAATAAAAAAAGTAGCTCATAATTCAGTTTAGAAATAAAGAAAAAAACATGAATTGCTCCAACCGGACACATTATACTAAATAACAGCAAATAAATACGAACTTAAGTAATAATTATAATCAAAAAACATAACATGTAAAAACCATTGAACGGTGTCTCCCGACTGTAGCAACCTTACAAAGCTTCACTTTAACTGGTTCGTGAGAAATGAAACAAATTCATACGAGTAAGAAAAGTATCTAAAGTGTAAGAAAATCACCAGACAAAACCGCAGACTTATCCTAGTCAATTCTGACCCAATGTCCCACGTTACTTTGCAATTAATGTATGTATCTTATATGCACGCCAACACGAGTACTTATCACCGTATAAAATCAACTAACTCGCCTCTAAGATCACATCTTTGCCTATAAAAAGTAGTATAATGAGCCGTGTGTAAGAGGTTAATGCGTTAATAAGTCGGTGTTACACCGTATTACAGCATTAAAGGACAGCGAGCTTCATAAAATATATTTTCTTTCTTTCTTAATATAACGTATTCGTATTTACGTTATAAACGTAATCGCGAAATATTTTTACGGGTAATAATTTTCAAACCATCGCAATTAAGGTTTGTTATGGAGGTTTTTACTGGGAATAATATTCAAAGTATCCCTCTGTCCTGAACCGATAAGAATGGAAAATGTAGGACTTTGTCATGCCACAGTGGCTCTTGGACTTACAAGTGCGGCGAGACTCCACAATGTTAAGAGTGCGCGTGCGATCTAATAGTACAAGCCGAACTTAGCTTCGGATGGTATTCCACTCGCCCAACATCTTTTTATATTAGATCAAAGAAATTACATGATTCCACACAATGAACTATCATATTTACATAGTCGCAACTAGTGTTAGTTTGCCGTATTAAATCACAGTTTATTGATTAAATATTTATATAATTGATTAAATATACTTTAGTAAAAGATATTCAACTATTGGCATACAGTAAGCTATGTTTTCTAAACTTAAGTGGCAGTGGGCGGGGCACATCGCTCGTAGAACTGACGGCCGTTGGGGCAGAAAGGTTCTCGAATGGCGACCACGTACCGGAAGACGTGGAGTGGGTAGGCCCCCTACAAGATGGACAGATGACCTGGTGAAGGTCGCGGCTAGAAGTTGGACGCGTACAGCACAAAGCCGGTCTTTGTGGCGGTCTTTAGGGTAGGCCTTTGTCCTGCAGTGGACGTCTTTCGGCTGAAGAAGAAGAAGCTATGTATTAGATTGCACGTGCATTCACGTTTACGTTTCTACATGCATATTGTTCTATGCCTAAAGTTTAGTTCTAGCGACGCTCATCGTACTGATTGATCTCGCTGTTACTTACGCTGTGACAGTAATGGTTCGTTGCGGAACCTAATGGTCCTTAAAGGTTCTACTCTTCATAACGTATCCATTACGGCTCCCGGGAACGAGCAGGGAACAGGTGTGGAAGTTTTAATGTGCTGAGTAAATGAGAGATGGAAAACTTGCTACTCTTAACAATCTCTAGTAAAGCATGGAACATTAATAACATGTGAAAATCATATGATTGGATTTTTTTTATCTCGCGCCTGTTTCTTTTCTTTACAATGGCTGCTAAAATTATGTATGAAATCGCATATTATGGTTTAGCAGATCGGTCGTTTTTCATTCTTGACTTTATTAGCAAACATTAAAAAAGCGACGCGACGCACGGTTCATGGCAAATGAATAAATAGTTGCCGGTAAAATGACACACACAATTTTAACTTCATTAGATAAAAATGAAATGAATGATAGAAATCATTCCATGCCTAGTTTCTGGAATGACGGGCAAATTATTCTAAAGCTTGGTTCGGTAACAGGGCGCGTTACCAAGTAAGTCCCAACAAATCTAGCATTGTAGCGGCTACATTTTAACTATCTCCAACTAACAGGTAATTCTTGCTTGCACTAACTACCTAGCATTTACTACAACTTCATTGTTGTTTATCACCAACTGCATGTTTGCGGTAATTGTTTAAGTTATGGCTGTTTGACAACTTTGTAATTTATGTATTCGTTAGAGAGCGATTCGTGTGAAAGTGTGAAAGAGGCTCTAATATACTAGTTGAGACATACCGAGATTAGAATCCAATAAATGTACAATGCGAAAATTGGTGCAGTTTTATTGCCATAATGTTTACATTTTTGTTTGAAAGATATAATTACCATGTACATACATCATTTCTGTCGCTTAATTAAAGTATTTTTCCTAATATGGGTATTTTTAAATCTCTGTATATCTGTGTGTATTAAATGAATGAACAGATTTTGCACGTTTTTCTCATTCGATATTAAACTTAATGACTGCCTCGTTGGTCTAGTTGCAAAGCGCATCGCTTTGTGATCACGAGGTCCTGGGTTCAAATTCTAGGTCGGACTAATGTAGTTTATCTAACGAAAACTTGCCAGATGAGTCTGGAATCTGGAATTGTGCCCAGTATATGGTAATAGGCTCGCCCCCTATTACATGGGGCCTACCATCGTCGGGGAAACGTGGGTGTACTCAGGACACCTCTGCTACCTACGCTTGGGGAATATAGGCCTGACGGTATTTTTTTTTTTTAATATTCAACTTGTCCACCTAAAAATTAACTATCACTTGCTTTAACGATGAAGGAAAACATCGTGAAGATACCTGCATGCCTGAGAGTTTCTCGAAGGTGTGAGAAGTTCGCCAACCCGCACTGGGCCAGCGTGGTAGACCAAACCCTTTTAGTTTGAGTGGAGGCCCGCGCCCAACGGTGGGACAGTTTCTTAACAGGGCGAATATTATTATTCTTTTTTGTTTTTTTTTATTTTGTTTTTTTTTATTTTGTTTTTTTTTATTTTGTTTTTTTTTATTTTGTTTTTTTTTTTAAAACGTAGCCCCACACTAGGATTTATTCCTGTATCGTGGGTGCGTTTACAAACATGAAAATTCACAGACACAAATACCCAGTTCGGAACAAATAATTGTGGATCACACAAAGATTTGTCCCGTGCGGGAATCGAACCCGCGACTATTAGACACAGTGGGCGGAGCGGCTAAAGCTCTTAACAACTGCGCTAAATCGTTCGTTATTATATAACTAATATATATTATTTAACTTATCCAATTACAAAAATACTCTATTCATAAACTGGCCCCCAGAGTAAGTGAACATCGTTAAATCAACATTAATCGCGATCCAACGGTCTCGGCAGTTCCTTATCTCGTATGGACACAGACGGGTTGTTCCCGGCGTTCCCCTACTTATGACACACCTCCTTGTTCCGTCTCCGTGTACAGTAACGGTTAGGGTTGCCAACGGTTCTCTAAAGGAGAGTATTGTACTCTATTTTTTATAGATGTACAGTCTATCTCTCTGTATCATCATGCCAGATCCCTTGCGGGTTAGGCAGAGGGTACAGAGAGACGAACTGATGAGAGTGGAGAAAGCCAAAGGGGTATGTAAGGAAAGAACCTTTTGAAAATATGACAGTCTATCACCAAGTTATACCAAAAAAGTTAACAACAGAGTTTCTCTGACTCTAATTCCTTTGGCTCATAGTTTGCTAGTGATCAAAACGGATATAGGAGTGATTTTCTTTTGACGGTAGACCTAAGTCACAACACATTTCTTTTATAAGGTATGCACTTCTACCTTCTCTTTCACATATAATATTAATTACTAAACTGTCCGTATCGCGCTTATGTTCAGAGTGAGCCAGCTGGTTAAAGCTGCACTGTTTACATGCGGTCCACAGTCGTGTGTCTTAAAGGCTTGACATTTCACACTTAATGCGAGCATTGAATATATTATTATTAGTGCTTGCTCTCATCGGGCCTAGGATAATGATCGTGTAATTTATTTTGTCCTTGTTGTGTGGGCTGGCACGTGTGGAGATGGAATCGATTTTAGTTTAATACTTAATTCCGGCTTTTTTAATCGTAATGGTAAAAAAATATTACTCCGTCGTTTTTTATGTTCATCTGTAGAAATGAGTGGAGTTATTCTGTTAATTCGACAATCGGCACGTAGTTAGAACAATTCGAAACATTATAAGAATCACACACTCAAACACAGTATGCACACGCGCATGTCAACTTCCACGCAAAGGCAGACACGCTTGCGCGCAAGCATGCACGCACATAGATAGCACGTACGTACACACACAAACGAGCACGCACGCGCACTGTATATCATATATCCTTAAAAATTCTCATTAAAATTGTAGTAACTTTTACTTTATTGTCTTATTTTTATTTTATTTTACGTAATTACAAGTATTTTGACATCCCAGACAGCCTCGTTGGTCTGGTGGCAAAGCGCATCGCTTTGTGATCACGTTGTCCTGGGTTCAAATCCTAGGTCGGACAAATGTAGTTTTTCTAACGAAAAATTTCCAGTATGAGTCCGGAGTCTGGAATTGTGCCCGGTATATGGCAATAGGCGCGCCCCCTATTACATGGGACCTAACATCGTCGGTGAAACGTGGGTGTACTCAGTACACCTCGGCCACCCCCTCTGGGGAATATAGGCGTGACGGTGTTTTTTTTTTTGACATCCCAAGTTTCATACTATCTTCGCTAGTTTGACGCTCAATGAAATTACTAAATGCTGTTTGCAGTTACTTTTTGGCATTGTTTTTTATTTATTCTTGCTTGGATTTCTTCCATGTTTGTCCCCACCCTAGGCAACCTTAACCCGTCAGTATTAACATAACACTGTCGTCGGTCTACCGACATACCGCAAGTGTCGCGTGCTTTGACATATCCACTGTAATTTATTCGGTGTTGAAGCGCTCGGGTGTCAGATTTATTGCTAATAGCCTGAATATAATCATGGTTCGCTACACCATAATATTAATCTGGAATTTGCGGAGCGAATGTTTCAAAACTCTTTATTAACTCGCTTTTTTATTTTGTTTGATGAAGCTGCAAAGAGCCAACAGCGTAGCCATTGCACAGTCGCTTTCTTTTCTATCTGTGTGTCTGTTCAGTAAAAATTTTGTCATCGATTTAAAATATCCGCTTAAAATCTTGAGTTAGGCTCAAATGATAGAACCACATCTTGTGTATTGGGGATGTATAGGCATGTGGAATTTTCGCCAAGCCACGATCACTCTCACCATTAAAATTGAACAGTATGCTCTATACACCAATCACTATTAGAGAATGGCTGGCTAATGTCATGCAGCCATAACTCGATGGCCTCTGTCTCTTAGTGATGATAAATGTACATCAATAAAGAAAACAATGCCTGCATAACCTTGGAACGTGACGTGGAATTTTATGTTCTATTATATTCAGAAGCCTCCAAGGAGCTATACTGCAAATCGTCTCACACCTGCATCTTTGTCACGCCGTAGAACTTTGATAGAGACGACACTAAACCATCAACGATTTTGCTGGCCGAATTATATAATGACACAATTTAAACAATCGATTATTTGAATAAGGACTCTAATTGTATCCACTGAAAGGGTTAATTTCTTTTGTTCTTGTTTTTCGTGGTTCTTTTCCATTCCTACAATTACATGTGTACATAGTGTACTATGTACACCTGTCTATTCATTCATATATTACTGGCTTTCAGTAGAGTTTATAATAATATATAATATTAGCCCTGTTAAGAAACTTTACCACCGTTGGGCAAGGGCCTCCTCTCTAACTGAGAGGGTTTAGGCCATAGTCCACCACGCTGGCCCAGTGCGGGTTGGCGAACTTCACACACCTTCGAGAAACTTTTAGGCATGCAGGTTTCCTCACGATGTTTTCCTTCACCGTTACAGCAAGTGATAATTAATTTTTAATACGCACATGCTTGCGAAAAGAGAGGTGGCGTGCCTGGGTTTGAACCCGATACCTCTGACTTTGCAGTCCACTAAGGTACCAGGTTTTTTCTATAGTAGAGTTTAAAAGAATATAATTAATAATAATAATAATATGATCTATGTCACTGCCAAAGTTAATCAAAACTTAATTGTGAAAATATTCAATTACAATTGAAATATTTCGGATTTTAGTGAGGTTTATTTTGGTTTTTTATTAAGTTTCCGACGTTTAGAGTGTGTGTGTGTGAATGATGTACGCTGTTGGCCGCGAGGCCTTTACAGCTTCACCTGATTTAAAGGCGAGCGTGCAACCACTACGCTCTAGCCAGCCAGAAGGGCAAGAGGCGACATACTCGAGGGCGCCTCGAAGACAGCACCCATGGTTACGGGCGGGTTGAGGTGTTTGACATTCAAAAGTTATTGTTTATGTTTATTCGGGAGTACCTTAGGAAATTGAAATTTCATTTGCAATTAAATTAGGGTTAATTTAATTGCAAATGAAGTTTCAATTGATTGATCCTACAATTTAAAAATTGATTGAATAATGCCCAACACTTGCAGTGCCTGTGTATTGAAACTGAATAATACTTTTGCCATTTCTAGCAAAGTTTTTCGATTATATTCTGTCATTTTGGTTATTTTTTTTGATCCGTAGCCCCGCACTCGTATTTATTCCTGCGTCGTGGGTGCGTTTACAAATATGAAAATTCACATACACAAATACCCAGACCGGAACAAATTATTGTGAATCGCACAAAGATTTGTCCCGTGCGGGTCGATTCCCGCATATATATATATATAATGAAATTGATGAAATACCCCACCCTGGATAGAGAAGCGATGGATACTTTACATACCAATTGCGACGGCCGTTTTGAGGGAAATCGAAAAGGCACGTTTTATCACTTTGTTACAATTACCTTCACTCGTGCACATATAGGAATACATAATGCTTAATATTCCACCAACATGACACATTATAATTCGAAATAACACAAGTTTTAGAAATTTAAACAAATTGACAACATCACTCTTCGATTTCCCACCAAAAAGTCTACTGTGTGTTGTAAGTGTCAAATAAAATTAGACTTTATTCAATGGCAATAAGAGTCATGACCCGTTTCTATACTTATAGTTTTATACCTTAACACCGTTGCATTAAATATTAATTTCGTTTGGCATTTAAAACTGTCACTACCCATCGTATCTTTGTCACATCACCAAAGTGCAACAAGGACAGACAGACTATCCATATTTTCCCAGAGTAGCCGGTACTCCTCTCATGGGAAATGGTTTTTATGTGTTTTAACACATGACCGTCGTGCTGTTTATGGGTTTACTGCGAACGTAGAATGCAGCTGAATAAACATTAAAGATAATGATGTCTTGTGGTGATGTAATGGTTTATTGCTAGTGAAACTTGTTGCATTGGACCAAGGCCGGTTCTGCTCTTCCTGGTGATAAATTTACATTATATCTTTCTTCGTAGCGCTGTGCGACCGCGGCGTTCCCAGCGATCACCAAGGTTAAGCAGCGTTCGACTCGGTCGGCCTGAGATGGGTGACCTTTTGTGGCATTCCACATTTGAGCGTTGCCGTGCTGAGGAAGACACGTTAAGCCGTTGGTCTCGGTTACCAAGTAATGTAGTTAAGCCAAGTTGGAAGTCGTATAGGCGGGTTGATAAGTTCCAACAGCAGGTGGCTACAAACCTGCCTCCGCCAATCCGCACTGGGCTGCGTGGTGGAGTAAGACCTAATCTCTCTCACCTAGATTTATGGGAGAAGGCCTGTGGCCAGCAATGGAACAGTATATGCTTTTCAATCAATCAATCAGCCTATCGCAGTCCACTGCTGAACATAGGCCTCTCCTAACACGCGCCATTGCACACGGTCCTCCGCCTTCCGCATCCAGTCTGTCCCAGCGACCTTTTTGAGATCGTCGGTCCATCTAGCTGGGGGCCGTCCTACCTTACGCTTACCAAGTCGCGGTCTCCACTCTTGGACACGTTTGCTCCATCGGCCGTCGGACCTTCTGTAGATGTGACCAGCCCATTGCCACTTTAGCTTACTGAGTTTGCGAGCTATGTCGGTAACTTTGGTTCTTTGTCGGATTACCTCGTTACGAATTTTATCCTTCAAAGAGACGCCGAGCATAGCTCGCTCCATAGCCCGTTGTGCGACTTTAAATTTGTGGGCTAGTCCCACTGTGAGTGGCCACGTCTCGGCCCCGTAGGTCATAACAGGTATGACGCATTGGTTGTAGACTTTAGTCTTCAGGCATTGCGGTATAGGCGAAGAGAAGACGTGACGTAGTTTGCCAAATGCTGCCCAACCCAATTGGATCCTGCGGTTGATTTCTTTCTCGAAGTTGTTTCTACCAAATTGGACAACTTGTCCAAGGTAGACATACTCCCGAACAACCTTGAGCATCGAACCATCGACGTAGATCGGATCCTCTTATTATTTATTTATTGGTGTCTTTCCAGTGTTGAAAAGGTGTTACGGACAAGGTATTTATTCGCTATGTCCAATAAAACACGTAACACGCTTCATTACAATAACTAGGTGAAATGATCGTTTAAGAACTTAAGCTGCTCCGCCCCCTGCGTCTATTAGTCGCGGCTTCGATTCCCGCACGGGTCAAATCTTTGTGTGATCCACAAATATTTGTTCCGGTCTGGGTATTTGTGTACGTGAATTTTCATGTTTGTAAACGCACCCACGATACAGGAATAAATCCTAGTGTGGGGGTACGCTTTAAGAAAAAAATATTTGCCTCGGTCTGGGTATTTGTGTATGTGAATTTTCATGTTTGTAAACGCACCCACGATACAGGAATAAATCCTAGTGTGGGGCTACGTTTAAAAAAAAATAATTATTTGCTTCGGTCTGGGTATTCGTGCCGTTATAATAAAGGCGTACTAAAGTAGCATACAGAATACCATTACACAATCATTTCAAAAAGTTATCGTAACGCGCCGCGTTTTATCTTAGCGAATGAAGTGCTTAAGAGCATTGCAAATAATATGAGAAAATCAGAGTTTAAACAGAAACAACACAAGTGGAGTAAATTTCAAGAAGGATGGTACTTGTAGTCAATTGGACTATGGAAACCAGTATCAGATAAAGGCAAAATTTCATCAAACCTTGCCGGGTTGATGTTTAAGTACGTGTTAGTATAAGTTGCTTTCTATCTGTATCATCACGCCACATCCCTTGCAGTGTAGACAAAGAGTACAGAGTACCAATAGGTTCTTTCCTTACAGTACTTACTTCCCTCTCTCGCTTCCTTACACCTTTATTACAATGAACCAATTTTAAATGATAAAAAACCCTGAAAAATAATTTACCTAAACAAAAGACATTAAACTTTTCCAAGAGTTGGATCAAGATAATAGAAGGCGGTGGATAATAGCGGTGGATGGTTATAAAATTTAACGAGAAAATTGTTTTAAATTTAGCAAGGAAAAAATAAACTTTTGGATTATTCAACGATAATCTTTTAAAACAATTGGGATAAAGTTTATGAAGAACGAAGTATCTATAAACGCATATCCTTAGGACCGTATTAAAAAGAACGTAAATCAGTCGTGAACGTAGTTTTGGAGACTGATTTTGTTTTAAAGACTGCTTCGTTGTTCTAGTGGCAAAGCGCATCGTTTTGTGATCACGAGGCCCTGAGTTCAAATCCTAGGTCGGACAAATACAGTTAGTTACTCTAACGCAAAACTTCCTAGTACGAGTCCGAAGTCTGGAGTTGTGTATGGCATATGGCAATAGGCTCGCCCCCTATTACATGGGACCTAACATCGTCGGCGAAACGTGGGTGTGCTCAGTACATCTCTGCCTCCCCCGCTTGGGGAATATAGGCGTGACGGTGTTTTTGTACTAAAATGTTAGTTTTAAAACTAGATTTATGACTGATTTTCGTTCTGTAATACGTGTCTTAGAATCTTCTTTTTCTGAAGGAATTAAAGGAACTAAAAGGTAAATTTTAAGGACAAAGAAACGGGATACTAAAATACAAATTCTAGAATAATATCTAGATCTGGCCGAAGACGATTCCCAATTAGTAAATCATCGAATATTTGTTTAGAATTACAAAGCTTGCGCTCAAAATTTCAATTCAGTATCGGAGAAAACATTTGCGGTAACACAATCTAATTTAAAAAACGAAATTGGAAGAGTCATAGAAGAATTCTTAGACCCGGATGTTTTAGTAGCGAGTGGAATTCCTATTACCACATTTAATTGCTTTTTATATATCATCATCGTATCAGCCAAAATATGTCCACTGCAGGTCATAGGACTCCTCGAAGATAGCTAAGACGACTGGCTATGTACTAGCCATCGGTCTAACTTGTGGGCTGTATAAATACATATGTTATCTTGTCAACATCTGTAAACATCTTCCACACATAATAAGACAATCTTTCTCGCTCATTCCTATTGCAAATCCTCAATTACCTAATACAATGGCCGCCGTGCGAAACTCTCGATACGTTAACTTTGAATGAATCAACACTACACGTTACAAGGTCGTTCTGTTCGTACACCTCTACAGATTGTTTCCCGTTTACAAATACCGATTTTTCCTCTAATTCTTATTGCTTTAGAGTTCAGATTTCTTCATCGTTTATTGTCATTACTATAATTAGTGGTTTTGTGTTTTCTAGTCTGGCCGGTATCATTCGGTGTCTGTTAGTCGTCAGATCGAGTATCTTGTTATCGATATTAGGTGACAGTGATGGTATTTTGGTGGTGATTTTTGTGACTTATTTTATAAGATTTAAACTTATTTCAGTGTTTAATAGTTTTACTTACTGGAGTGTTGTAGCTTTGCCCAAATTTGTTTTTAGTTCAGTGTCTTGGTCAAGTTTTTTGTCGATAATTTAACGTGTCACTAAGTTGCGTCAATTTTCGTTGCTTCGATATTGTGATTTTTTACGGCAATGATTTAATGTTGGTAATTGTATTGAGTGACAGTTTTTTGAAATTCTTGTTTGCTAGTAACATTGGTTTGATTGTTTAATGTTTTATCGATAAGATTCTTTAGTAATTTATTTACTATATTAAGTACTTGGGTATATGAATATTAGAGTATTAGGTTTGATTTAATTGGATGTTAGATTAAATAAACATTTTCTAGTAAATTGTCTGATAATGACCAAATCATCGTCAAGGTTAATTGAGACGTTAAAATACCAAGTTTAACTATTGACTCATCAGAATTGTTCTAGCCAGTCCATGGCACTCCTAGTATTGTATGATCAATTTCGCAGCATCTAAAAAACAGAATCTTTTCAAATATTATTCATTCAAATTTTCAAGCAATCAAGTTTACTTCCTTCCCTTCAATATGGTTGGACTCTCATTAAGAATACAATCATTGATCTATACCTGAGTCGCAAGTTTTTGACCTACACTTATAAAATCTATTGTACTTGCAGGGTCATAATAAAAATATGTTCTAGTTTAAGTTCGTCAAATTGTTGTTCCACAGGAGTGAAAGACGTTATTTCGCTACCCTTTGCGCCAGTATTTGTTTGAGTACTTCTATTCATTTCAATTATTTTGTATGTATTGGCCGAGGTGTACTATGTGCACTCACTTATCGCCAACGATCTTAAGTCCTAAGTAATTCTGACCAAGCGTATTGCTATCATACCGGGCACAATTCCAGATTCCGGACTGCGACAAAATTTTTTATACATAAAAAAACCCCAATTTTTCCGATCTAAGATGCGAACTAACGACTCTCACTTTTTTTTTGCTGGGGAAAATCCTGCATAGGACTTCCACGAGCCTCAGGGGAAACTCGCGGGGCGTGTCGGATTCCTACCGACTAAAAACCCCAGGGTGGCCGACATTAGCTCTTGGAGGGGCTCCGGGATCTCCGTATGGAACGCACCAACGCGGTGTTCACGGCGACGTGGGCCAGACCACACCGCCGTCCTCCTCGGCGTCGCTCGTGAAGGACGCTCAAGGCCCCTGCTCCTTGCGTCCGCGACCCTGAAGGCACCGAGGACCACTGCTACTAGACTAACGAGGCAGTTCTTAGTAACTTTTATATTGAAATCAATTATTTTGTAAACACATTTCCATTAAGCGTGTTAACACTGATTGTGCAATCGTACTGTAAACGCATACAATATTGAATTTAACACTATATTAACGGTCAACCTTCGATGCGGTGAAAAGCTATGTGTCAGTTCAATTCCCGCCCTTGTAACACTTGAGTTGACAAAGGAAGGGAAAAGGTGTTGAATGGAACAATTTTAATAGATTTATGGAAAGTATTATTATAATGATAATGAAGTAATAGTGCTGTTGAGAACGTATTTTAAACACTTATAATAAATGTCTTGTTAGTCTAGTAGGGCAAGGTGTAGATGATCACGATCTTGGGTTCGAATTTTAGGTCGGACAG
Source organism: Phalera bucephala (assembly GCA_905147815.2). Classification (NCBI taxonomy): domain Eukaryota; kingdom Metazoa; phylum Arthropoda; class Insecta; order Lepidoptera; family Notodontidae; genus Phalera; species Phalera bucephala. The sequence continues at coordinate 6,783,029 of LR990628.1, read as the reverse complement.
TGTAATTTTTCGATGAAAAAATTACCAGTATCAATCCAGCGGGTCTAGACAATTTGCAAGCGTTTTGTTTCTATTTTTATTAAGCGTGTTTTGACCACATGAATTTTCGTTGCAAAATGTCATTCCCATACATTTTTCCGCTTTCTTTTAGCGTTAACGACTGTAGATTGTCAACTTGGCTATAGGCGCAGATTTTGATACAGTGTTCGGTTTGATGGCAATGAGCTCGTTCCCTGTTATAATGGGACCTAACATCGGCGTTTTGCCTGTTCCGTACAATATAATGTGTTGTTTTGGAAATAAAAATTATTATTATTATTATTATATCGATATTTTCATGCGTCGGCGTATACTGAGTGTACACAGAAACCCTCCGCCATCACCGCTGGCGGTATATAGGCGTGATGGTGTTTTAAATAGGAAATACCGTATTGATATAATGTGGATGTGTGTCTAACGGTGAACTAGAACATCACGAGGCATTTATATTCGAGAGAATCTAATTCAAGAGTCAAGAGTGTCCGTAACCGGCACGCGTGTATGAGACGAACTATGAGAGTGCAGGAAGCCGGAGAGGTCTCGAAGAAAAGAACATGTTGGAACTCTGTACTTCTGTACCCCGCAAGGGATCTGACGTGATGATATAGATAGATAGAATTTAATTCAATATGCTCAGCTAATAGATTTACCACCTGTCATGAGACCATAACTGTTGAATATGTGTATATATCTATGCATATTCTTTCTAGAGATAAGAAAAACTGTTTGATATTTATCTACCAATACCTAATAGATTATAACACACCGTCACGCCTATATTCCCCATGCGGGGGTGGCAGAGGTGTACTGAGTACACCCACGTTCCGCCGACGATGTTAGGTCCCATGTAATAGGGGGCGAGCCTATTGCCATATACCGGGCACAATTCCAGACTCCGAACTCGTACTGGGAAGTTTTCGTTAGAAAAACTACACTTGTCCGACCTAGGATTTGAACCCAGGACCTCGTGATCACAAAGCTATGCACTTTGCCACTAGACCGACGAGGCAGTCTGATAATAGATTATCTTCACACAAAATACTTGATGTTACGATCTGAACGGACAGGGACATAAAGAAGGACAAACAACTTGTATATTCAATGACATCATGTTAACACAGAATTTTCCGTTTCTCCATAAAAAATCACAGTACCTACTAGCAAATTCAATTAGAATACAAAATAGCATAGCAAAAAAGACTACAATTGCAATGCCACAGTCTAGGCATTCAGGTTAAGATAATTCAGTGAATCAATTCTTGTCAGTTGCTGTAAAGTGTTGTTCAAAGAGTGACCTATTCTTCCTTGGATTACAGTGTAAAATTAAATTTAATAAATTCACAATCAAGTCATTTGAAAATCAGACTCCAATTCGCCTATGCCAATCGTATGATTTGTCATAATTGACGCCGTTGTTTGAAAAGGAAATAGCGTTATAAAACTGCAATTGGATCTACATGTTAATGTTGGTTTATATGAGAAAAGCATGCAACCTCTGTGACGCAAGTGTGACAGCATACTCAATATCACGTGATGAAAATTCGCACCTGTTAGTGCTAAACTACTTAAGAGTCCGTTAACATACACCGGCTTGAAGATTGCGCTGCTTTATTTCCTATAGATCGGAGGCAAACGCATCGCAAATTTAACCGGTCGCCTGCTCGAACGCGAAAGAACTCGTAAACTGAGAGAATCGTTAAGCCAATTGAAATTTTCCATACTGAGCGCATTGAAACAGCTGTAGACCACCCACCTAGATGTAAAAATAAATCTTATTTCAATGTACCAAAACTCTATTTTAAATACGATCATTTGCTCTGCTTTTCGAGCCAGTCTATGTGAACTCACTCTTATTATTCATCATACTGTGACATCACAGACCAATCAGTGTATCCTTCGTCTATGAATAGGATCATTCTGTTTGTTTACTGTTTACCGTGAACCGTGGGCGAATCTCCGCAATCTCGGTGACTAAGTGAGACGAGTCGCGTGTGCGATAGTTTAACTGGTGGGAAATATAATAGACTTGTAGACTGTGGCATGTTAAATGTGTGTGTAGTTATGTGCGGTGTTTGAAAATGGCTAGAGCGAGGAACAGAAAGTGCAAGGGAAAAGTGCATCACCTTTTGCAGTATTTAAGGTAATTTTCGCGATAATTTATTGAACTGTCTGTGACATAAAGCGCTGAAAATTTACAGTTTTTCTAATACCTAGCTGCTTAAAATATTATGCGCTTATTCTAAATAATACATAATTATTTTGCATATATTTGATTCCGGCAATGTTCACGAACGCTTTTATAATGAACTGTTATTTTTCGATTCGAAAATTTGCTTAATGTTCACGATATTATGTCGCTGACAGTACCTGAGGTACGGTTACTTCATAATCTAATATAACAGAGTATATATCGTTAAATATTTACGAGTTTCTCATATTAATGGGTTTTTACGAGCATTCTCAATTTAGGAAGACCCGCATAAAGAAATTGAAGCATAAGTTTACGCAAACGCGTTTCTTAATCATTTTGTTTTCTTTTTTGTTAATTTATTTTGTCCCACTGCTGGGCAAAGGTCTCCCCCATAATCTTTCACGTGGATCTGTGATCAGCCATCTCTGGCTAATCTTTATGAAAAGCATCCAGATCCAGATCATCGCGCCAACTTTTCCTGCCAACATTTTGTTTCACAATATAATATTTTGATTTTAAAATATAACGAAACTAAGTTTTTTTGTATCGTCAGCCAAATTTAGTAATAACACAACTCAAAATATTAAATAATTCGACTAAGCTAATCTTAAAAATTTAAAAATTGGTGTCCTGTCTTCCTCTTTTAGTTGTATCACTATGGTATTCTGGCAACGATGTGCCTGGCTGGTGAACTAAACATTTGAATTTTCCATCTATCTATCTATAACCTCACGCCAGATCCCTTGCGGGGTAAGCAGAGAGTACAGAGTTCCAACAGGTTCTTTCCTTACATACCTCTCTGGCTTCCTCGACTCTCATAGTTCGTCTCATACACGCTCGCCGGTTACGGAGACTCTTGACTTTTCCATCAGATAAGACTCGGTTTATTTGGTCGTCTATTATGAATTTTCCATAATGGATCATAATTATGTTGCGAAAATTACGTTTATAAGATCTTAAGTTGGTATCTTATTTAGAGGGCAATTCATGAGTCTCCTTGATTGGCGAGCGTCTATGTCTATGAGAGTTGAGGGAGTCAGAGAAGTAAGGAAAGAGCATGTTCGAATCCTGTACTTTTTCCCTAACCACCGAGGAATCTGGCGTGATGATATAGATAGATAGATAATACAGGAAGTACTCCAATAAGTCGTAATGTTTGTTTTACCATCATCGCGGCTGGCCTTGTACCTGACATTTACCGCGCAACGCCAAAAATGCGGCACCGTCGTATACCTGTCATTATTGCTGATTGTTCTGAGCGTTTAATATGTTAGTACTGTCACCATTGCTGATTTAATGCTGTCTTGATTGCGGTTACAGTTGACTAGCTGTTTACCAAAAATAGAGGGAGTGATCATCTAAAAGGCGAGTCAAGAGTTCCCGTAACGAGCGAGAGTATATGTTTTAACTGTTAATCATGTTAGTACTATCATCACTGCTGCACTGAACAGTGGTCTTAGTAGCGGTTAGAGTTGATTAGCTGTTAACCTAATATTGAGGGAATGATTATCTGAAGGGAGAGTCAAAAGTTTCCGTATTCGGCGAGCGCGAATGAGACAAACTATAAGAGTGAAGGAATCCAGAGAGGTCTGTACGAAAAGAACCGGTTGGAACTGCGTACTCTCTCCTACTCAAGGAATCTGGTGAAGGAACATAGAGGTAAATGGAGAGATGTCAATGAGGACGGTGGCTTAAATAGCCCAACACTGTTGTTCGTGAGCAAATTGATGTGCCGTTCTAAACAAACCGTGCTTAAGCGAGCAAGTTTTGTGACCTGCTCGGTTGGCACTCTTACCTTGTGAGAGGAGCACTAGTACGTATCAGTTGGTGATCCCGCAGCCCATCTGTTTCGAAAGTGTCCACTGATAGTATTTTTGGTGTGATAATAGTTCTACATAATCCCTTTCTTAAAAAGCTGTAGAATTTTTTGAAATTTTTACCCCGCGGAAATACTTTCAGATACGAAGTTGTGGGCATAATAGATCCGTCGTATTCATCTCTTCCAGTGGGAATTCAGATTTTATTTCTTCTTGGTCTGTTTTGCTTGATTAATTTTAATTTATTGATGTTCCTGGTTAGTTGCCAACCTGGTACTTTTCAGAATAACGTAGCTGCTTAATGAAAAAAGAAATAGTTGATTGAACGAAAAATGCCGAATGTACTGGCAACTCTGCGACTGTCATGGAGTGACATTACACTTCATGACAGCTCAGTTACGATTTTGGCCGCGTGCCAAAGGATCTTTGTAAGACTATCAATCAATCAATCAATCAGCCTATCGTAGTCCACTGCTGGACATAGGCCTCTCCTAACACGCGCCATTGCACACGATCCTTCGCCTTCCGCATCCAGTCTGTCCCAGCGACCTTTTTGAGGTCGTCGGTCCATCTAGCTGGGGGCCGTCCCACCTTACGCTTACCAAGTCGCGGTCTCCACTCTAGGACACGCTTGCTCCATCGGCCGTCGGTCCTTCTGCAGATGTGACCAGCCCATTGCCACTTTAGCTTACTGAGTCTGCGAGCTATGTCGGTAGCGTTGGTTCTTTGTCGGATTACCTCGTTACGAATTTTATCCTTCAAAGAGACGCCGAGCATAGCTCGCTCCATAGCCCGTTGTGCGACTTTAAATTTGTGGACTAGCCCCACTGTGAGTGTCCACGTCTCGGCCCCGTAAGTCATAAGACTATACGTCCATTATAAAATATAAACTATTGTCTTTGATGATCACAGAACGTAACCGTTTACGATCAAAGGTGTACATGGTAACTAATTTACATTGTGTGTAAATTCCTTATCTCTTAATCTCCGCCTGATTCGGCTTCACCTTGAGTCTGTGTACTGACAAACATACACTACACACTTTACAACTATGCGTATACAAATATTGTAGGTAGGTTAGGTCATCTTGAGGCCCCAGATGATGCCTATACGGTGATAAGACTGTGTTTACAATCAGAAAATGCAAGCATACTAACATAGTGCACAATGGACGATTTGGTGTAATGCTTATGAGCTTAAGCCACTCCGCCCACTGGGTCGAATAGTCGCGGGTTCGGTCCCGCACGGGACAAATTTTTGTGTGACCCACAATGATATGTTTCGGTCTGGGTATTTGTGTATGTGAATTTTCATGTTTGTAAACGCACCCACGACACAGAAGTAAATCCTTGTGTGGGACTACGTTGGAGAAAAAAAAAATAGTGCGCAACGAAAAATGTTTACTGAAAGATTAAAAAGAAATAAAAACCGTCACGCCTATATATCCCAAGCGGGGGTGGCAGAGTCGTACTAGATTTATAATATGCCCACTTTTCCTCGACGATGTTAGGTCCCATGTAATAGGACGCGAGCGTGTTGCCACTGTACCGGACACAAAGTCAGACTCCGAACTGGGACTGATAATTTTTTTCTATAGAAAAAATTACATTTGTCCGACCAGGGGTTTGATCCCAGAACCTCGTGATCGCACATTATTCGCCACCAGACCAACGAGGCAGTCCGTGATTTGGTAATCAGAAAAAGCGAGCAAGGTAGAATGATGCACAATGAAGGGTTTGTAATACCTACCTACCTATATCATCACGCTAGAACCCTGGTAGATTTTTAAGTAAAAGATAAAAAAACACCGTCACACCTGTATTTCTCAAGTGGGCGTGGCAGAGGTATACTGTGTACGCCTATTTTACGCCGACGATGTTAGGTGCCGTGGAATAGGGGTGAGCGTATTGCCTTAGTGCCGGGCACGATGCCAGACTCCGAACTGTACTGGGACTGGTAAATTTTTCTGTCGAAAAATTACATGTTATCTGACCTGGGATTTCAACCCACGATCATGTGATCGCTAGACTAATGTGACAGTAAAAGGTTTTGGTCTTATGAGTCTGTTGTAGTTTTTTTCAGCCTGAAGCCTCAACATATTTAATAGTATATCTTTTTATCAGAAAGTTGCTTCCTTTTACGCTTTGAAAGTCAATAATGAATACTACAAATTGTAATTTATTTGACTTATACATGTTGACTTCTAAGACGACAATATTATGACCAATGATATTAAGTCCTTCGGCGTTTTTTGCGAAATGGACGGAAATGGGTGGCATTACTCTACTACTCTGTAAGATAGATTCTAGAAATTAATAATATGAGCCTATACTGCCCACTGCTGGGCAAACGCCTTCTCTCACAAATCGAGGTAAGAGAGATTAGGTCATACTCCACCACGCGGACCCAGTGCGGATTGGTGGAGGCAGGTTTGTGGCCACCTGCTGTTGGAACTTATCAAGCCGCCTCTAAGGCTTCCCACTCGGCTTAACGACTATCACATTAAGTGGTTACCGGGACCAACGGCTTAACGTGCCTTCCGAAGCACGGAGACGCTCGAATATGAAAATGCCATAAACGGTCACCCATCTCAGGCCGACCGAGTTGAACGCTGCTTAACCTTGGTGATCGGTAAGAATACCGCGGTTGCACAGCGCTACGAGATTCTAGAAATTACCAAATGTTGAACCAGTAATCCCTAATTGGCTGTGAACTCGGGTAGGTGAGAAGGTTGTCTGGAAGCCAGAGAGGTCTGTAAGAAAAGAAACTGTTGGAACTCTACTCCATGCCTACCCAGCAAGGTAACTGCTAGAAAATTAAGTTGCAATTAAAATATGCCCCGTTGGTCTGGTGGCAAAGGGCATCGCTTTGTGATCACGAGGTCCTGGGTTCAAATCCTAGGTCGGACAAATGTAGATTTTCTAACGAAAAATTCCCGGTACGAGTCCGGAGTCTGGAATTGTGCCCGGTATATGGCAATAGGCTCGCCCCCTATTACATGGGACCTAACATCGTCGGCGAAACGTGGGTGTACTCAGTACACCTCGGCCACCCCCTCTGGGGAATATAGGCGTGACGGTGATTTTTTTCAATTTAAATATTTCGGATTTTGTTGCGGCTTAATTTTGGTTTTAAAGTGCCCGACGTTTCGAGTGCTCTACAGTACCCATGATCACAGACGTTTGACGTCCAAAAGTCATGGTTATTCCGGAGTACCTCAGGGAGATTAATTTAATAACACCGTCACGCCTATATTCCCCAAGCGGGGGTGGCAGAGGTGTACTGAGTACACCCACGTTTCGCTGACGGTATTAGGTCCCATGTAACAGGGGGCGAGCCTATTGCCATATACCGGGCACAATTCCAGACTCCGGACTCGTACTGGGAAGTTTTCGTTAGAAAAACTACAGTTGTCCGACCTAGGATTTGAACACACAGGACCTCTTGATCACAAAGCGATGCGCTTTGCCACTAGACCAACGATGCAGACATTTAATTAAAAATAAAATGACGGACGATTTAGCGCAGTGGTTAAGAGCTTGAGCTGCTCCGCTCACTGTGTCGAATAGTCGCGGGTTCGATTCCCGCACGGGACAAATCTTTGTGTGGTCCACAATTATTTCTTCCGGTCTGGGTATTTGTTTGTGAATTTTCATGTTTGTGAACGCACCCACGACACAGGAATATATCCTAGTGTGGGGCTACGTTTTTAAAAGAAAAAAAAAATCCAATATATTTATCCTAAAATTGAAATTTGCCCAACACTGGTCTCAAGCATAACGATATAGATGGATAAATTTTAATTCATTCTATATAACATCAATTATCCAACATGAATGGAATTTCCGTCTAAAAGGATACAGTGTATCTTATCTCACATGATTATATTATAAATACCTTATAATACGTATTTACTAAACTATTTAAATTTAATATGCACATATCTGTGCTCTGAGGCAACGATAGTATTATAAATCAGATGGTGACGTAACAATATGGCGACCTTCTGAGTATGATAATCATTTACGATGCCGTTAAGATGCGACATTATAGGTAATTAACGTGTAATAAGCAGTAACTTGTTGTAAAGTAATATAGACTTGTTTTTTAGCATTCCGTACCTGTAAAGGAAAAACTTGCTATATAATTTGCCGTTAAAAACGATAGTTATCACAAGTCCAACCAAAACTACTCTTTCGATAATGACGTTGCTGTTACTAACTTGCTATTAATGCATAATTACGTCGTCTTTGTTTTTTTGACTGCCTCGTTAGTCTAGTGGCAAACCGCATCGCTTTGTGATCACGAGGTCCTGGGTTCAAATCCTAGGTCGGACAAGTGTAGTTTTTCTAACGAAAACTTCCCAGTACGAGCCCGAAGTCGGGAATTGTGCCCGGTATATGGCAATAGGCTCGCCCCCTTTTACATGGGACCTAACATCGTCGGCGAAACGTGGGTGTACTTAGTACACCTCTGCCGCCCCCGCTTCGGGAATATAGGCGTGACGGTGTCGTCTTTATTTTATTTTTTTGTTAAAGACGTAGCCCCACACTATGAATTATTCTTGTGTTGTGGGTGCGTTTACAAACATGAAATTTACACTCAGACACCCAGACATAGACAAATATTTGCGGGTCACACAAAGATTTGTCTCTTGCGGGAATCGAACCCGCGACTACTCAATCCAGTGGGCGAAACGGCTCAAGCTCTTAACCACTGGGCGAAGCCGTCCGTCCGTTATTGGTAGTCATCAGTGTTGGGCACTAATTGTTTAATTGTTCAATTGTAGGACCAAACAATTGAAATTTTAATCGCAGAAAAAATCAATTGCAATTGACGATTGAAAAATTAATTGTTAATTGTAGGGTCCACAATTAACAATTGATCAATGGTAATTGTAAAACGTTGCAATTACCATTGATCAATTGTTAATCGTTTTTTGCATGTTTACGATTAAACAATTAACAATTAAACACACGACAATATATTTTAAACACGAAAACATTTCCAAGATGGCGGACGTGACTTTTGAAGTAAAATTGGTGTCATTTTTGGGGTTTCAGGGAATACTGATTGCAAATATGGCATGAATTTTTGGATCTAAGTAAATACGACGATAAGACTTTTGAAGTAAAATCAATATAGGAGTCACATTTGGGATATTAGGGGATGCTGATTACGAATATGACGTTAATTTCTGGATCTAAGATGGTGGACGTGACTTTTGTAACAAAATCAATATGCATGTCACTTTTATGGTTTTGAAAGAAGTTGGTAACGAATATTATGTTAATTTTAAAATCAAAGATGGCAGATGCGACTTTTTATGAAAATCGATATGGGTATTGATTTCGGGGTTTTATGAGATGCTGATTACGAATATGGCGTTAGTTTCTGGATCCAAAATGGCGGACGCGACTTTTTATGAAAATCGATATGGGTATCGATTTCAAGGTTTAGGGAATGTTGATAACCAATATAACGTTAATTTTAAAACCCAAGATGGCGGACGCGACTTTTTATGAAAAGCGATATAGGTAACAATTTCAGGGTATTAGGGGATGCTGATTACGAATATGGCGTTAGTTTCTAGGTCCAAGATGGCGGACATGACTTTTGAAGTAAAATCAATATAGGTGTCACTTTTAGGGTTTTAAGGGATGCAGAGTAAAAATATAACGTTAATTTAAAGATCCAAGATGGCGAACGCGACTATTGAAGTAAAATCGATGTGGGTTTTATTTTTGGGGTTTAAGGGATGCTGATAACAAATATAACGTTAATTTTGAAATCAAGATGGTGGGCGCAACTTTTTATTAAAATCTATATGGGTATAGATTTCGGGATTTCAGGCGATGCTAATTACGAATATGGCGTTAGTTTCTGGAAACAAGATGGCGGACGCGACTTTTGATGTAAAATCAATATGGGTGCCACTTTTAGGGTTTTAAGGAATGCTGAGTACAAATATAACGTTAATTTAAAAATCCAAGATAGCGGACGCGACATTTGATGTAAAATCAATATGGGTGTCACTTTCTGGGTTTTAGGGGATGCTGATAACTAATATGGCGTTAACTTTTGGAACCAAGATGGCGGACGAGACTTTTGGAGTTAAATCGATATGGGTTTCATTTTTGGGGTTTTAAGGGATGCTGATAACAAATATAACGTTAATTTTGAAATCGAAGATGGCGGGCGCGACTTTTTATGAAAATCGATATGGGTATTGATTTCGGGGTTTTAGGGGATGCTGATTACGAATATGGCGTTAGTTTCTGGATGCAAGATGGCGGACATGACTTTTGAAGTAAAATCAATATAGGTGTCACTTTTAGGGCTTTAAGGGATGCTGAGTACAAATATAACGTAAATTTAAAGATCCAACATGGCGGACGCAACTTTTGAAGTAAAATCGATATGGGTTTTATTTTTGGGGTTTTAGGGGATGCTGATAACAAATATAACGTTAATTTTGAAATCCAAGATGGCGGGCGCGACTTGTTATGAAAATCGATATGGGTATCGATATCGGGGTTTTAGGGCATGTTGATTACGAATATGGTGTTAGTTTCTGGATCCAAGATGGCGGTCGTGACCTTTTTTGTAAAATTCGATATGAGTTTCATTTTTAGGGGTTTAGGAGAATCTGATAACGAATATAACCTTAATATTGGAATCCAAAATGGCCAATGCGACTTTTGAAGTAAAATTAGTATGGGTGTTATTTTTGGGGTTTGGGGGAAGCTGATAAAGAATATAGCGTTAATTTTAAAATCCAAGATGGCGGATGTGACTTTTGAAGTAACATCAATGTGGGTATCATTTCGGGGGTTATGTCCAAGAGCGTGCTCGTTGCGACCCCTGCCAGCCATCTAGGCTGGGTCGTTTCCTCGAGGCGACGCGTGTATTCTAGGGTACCACTGAGCGGTCGTGCCAGCAAGGGGGTGGGTATCTGGCTGTCCCATCGCCTGGCTTCTGGAGTGAGACTATGGCCTGTACGATGCAAGATTCTCTAAGTCCGTTTAAATCCTAAGTCTCACTAGAGTATTTTTGGATACAGCATACGCTTCCGTAAGCTTGTCAACACACCAGGAGCTTGAAAAGTTTTAGGATAATGTCAGGGAACTTTTGAATCTGACTGATGCAAATGAAAAGGTGATTTTGTGCGACGACCTGAATAAATGGGTGGGTACCAGGTGGCAATCTTACGACGTTGCTCTAGGTCCTTATAAGAGAGTAAATGATGCGGGTAAGCTCATTGTAGATGCATGTTTGGAAAGAGGCCTTCTTGTGTCAAATACGATATTCCAACATAAAGCGATTTATATTACGTGGAGATGGAATGAACAGAAAAACATGATAGATTTGATCCTAGTAGATAACCGTCTCCAGAGCAAACTTTAAGATATCTGTGCATATAGAGGTCCCACTCTTGAATCGGAACACGATCTTATAGTTACGTGGTTTGTTTAGAAGAAGAGGCACTGGCGAGAGCATATACCCTTCGGAGGCCTTAAAAGAATTATAATTGAAAAGTTGCAAGAGTGAGAAGAATGTATGAAAATCTGTTCATAAAGACTCTGGTCCGGGAGAAGCTTTTAACAGCAGGTACTTCGGACTCGAATATAAATGAATGCTGAAATAGCCTGAAAGAGAGTTTGTTAGAATCCGCGAAAGAAGTATGTCGTTGCTCAAAAAAGCAAAGCACAGCGGAAGGTGGGACGGAGAGTTACAAAGCTTCGTAGAAAGTAAGAAGAAGGCGTGACAGGACTGTGTTTCTTCTTTGAATGTAAATGACGGTATGACAGAGCTGAAGAAATAAATATACGGCAATGCAAGAGTGCCACCAAAACTTTAGTGAAAGAAATGTTTGAAAGAACTAGTGCGATTGGAGAAGAAAGGCTCGAGGTGATTCGTCAGGCTTAAGCCAAAAGGCGTAGCAAGCCATGCATTAAGGAGTGCTTGTCCTAACGCTGTTATATGGCAGTGAGGGGTGGTTATGTAAGAAGAAGAATGAAAGCAGGATAAATGCGGTCGAAATGCGAGCACTGCGGAAGATGTGCCGTGATTGACCGTATTCGCAATAGCATAGTAAGAAAGCTTGTAGGTATGAATGTTAGTATTGGTGTAAAGATGCGAAAGGGTATGCTTCGTTGGTTCAGGCATAAAGAATGTCGGAAGAAAGAATGACAAAACAGATATCAAATGCGAAAATGGAAGGATGTAGGTACCGGGAAATATCTAGACCATCTTACCCCGTTTGATTGGTTATGACGAGTACTGTAGATCCTAAGAGTTCCGTTGGCCACCTTTCTGATCCATCATCAGGACGTGGCCGCCATCTGAGTTTAAAGTACTGGTCAAGACAAATATAACGATCTAAAACACGACGGAGTTTCTAAATCTCGAACCGACCGAGACATGTTGGTCTAGTTTTTTCGACCCGCAAAGTCAATTTGTTTTTTTATCACAAATTCAATTTGTCATAAGAATTCAAGATAAACAATAGCAAACAAGGAGCAACAATAGTGTTAAATAAATATACAACGAGAAATATTAAAAATCAATTTTTATTTAAATCAATGTTCCGATTTAATGACACATAATTAAAATGTTCTCTGTATATTCTTTGAATAGGTTAAGTTGCACTTCAACACGACTCTCTTTTCAAACATTTGATCTGATAATCTATGACTTTTTGGTGAATTGGTCATAGTAGCAAAAGAAAACAATCTTTCAACTGCTGCGGAAGCTGGTAATGGCGTATTAAATTTTATAAAGACTCTTTTTATTTCTGGGTATTTGTTCAGCAGACTTAGTTCTTCACTTTCTTCAGCAAAAAAGTGTAGCATTAATAGCTCAACCTTTGTTATAGGCATGTTACTACCGGCAGCCGCTGTAGGTGACACATGAATATTACTATCTGAGTCAGAATCAGATTCGAAAAATTTTTCAATACGACTTTTAGTTGCTATAGTTTGTTGAGGCTCTTCATTGAGTTCTTTTGAAATAAGGGTTTTAAAAAGATTCTGACCTTAGTTTCTTCTTCGACCTTAGGTCTTGATTATCTAAGCGAGAAAGCCACTTATTTTTAAAACGGGGATAAGATACAGCAGCTATTGCTGCATGTTCTGCCTGAGCAGTGTTAAAGTTAACAAACTGTTTAAATCTCGTTTCAACGCTTATTCTGTACGCCTCGATTAAAGGTGCACAGTACATCAAATTGCCTCTCCTTTCAATTTTTTGTATTTTTCTTATCAATGCAAACAGACATGGCAATAAAATGCCATAATAGGCATTGGTTTCACTTTGCATAATATCTAGTGCTTCTGCTACTGGTGCAGAACATGTCAAATATTTTTTCAAGTAATCAAATTCAACATCTTTTATGGGATTACTAATATTTAAAGCTCTATGGACCTGAATTTTTTTTTTGAATTGATAAAATTTGTTGATCATATAGGCTATTCCATCTGGTTTCACCCGGTCGACTTAATGTGTGTTGTAATATATCTTGTATAATTTCAGCCGTTTTTGGACGACCAGCTGCATTCCATAAAGAGTTGCATTTTTTTAATGTGGTGGTATGTATATGAGATGATGGAGTACCTATGTCATTTAAAACTTTATTGGCATCAACGGTAGCACATAAGCTTAATGTATGCGCACAGCATCTTTGATGGGCAGGCAAAAAAAAAACTTCGGATTCTTCTTCGTCCAGACTTGAGTCAGATTCCACATCTATTTCTTCAAACAAAGAATCTTCCGGCTGACTGGTTTTGTCACAACTGATGTTTGTAAGTTCCACGCCAAAAGCGCGAAATGCTTTTACAAAATTACTGCCGTTGTCAGTAATGGTTGCGACTACCTTATTACCGTTTAGGCCAAATTCTGTATAAATTTCTTTAATTAAATTAGTAATACGATCGTAACTATGAATGCCTTTGAACCGCTGACATGCTAATGCTACTGAAACACGTTTCAAATCTTTTGTGATCCAATGTGCAGTCATACCTAAGAAGCTTCTCTTCTTTCCCGACCAGATATCAGTTGTAGTGCACACGAAATCAACAGCCTTTAGTTCAGATTTTATGGCAGACATTTTTTCTTCATAATATGTATTTATATGGCGACTCAAACTTCGACGGCTTACAACTTTCAAATTCTTATCGGATATCTTCAAGTTGCTAAACATCTCTAAAAAATATGGGTTTTCAATAGCCCTCAATGGGATCATAGAATCAATAAAGAAGTTTATCATATTTTGTGCAAATTTTTCTTGTGTATATGGCTGGACCTCTTCAACTTTTCTTAAGCCCCTAGTCGGTATTTTTTTGGAATGTTTGCACCTTTTTTATCGTTTTTTTTTTGTTTTTATGTATCTTTTATATTCATTTACACAATCTTGTCCATGTTTCCGTTTGAGGTGACTCTGAAAATTGGATGTACAGTTGTCGAATCCTCTGATTTTAGTAGTGACAGGCGAGCATTTAGTACACAGAGCTGTAATTATATGTGCTGTTGATTCTTCTGGTAAATATTTGAAAAATGTACCGTCAAGTAGTGCAAGACGCGGGGGTGAAGATATCGACGTGATTGAGCTCGGCCCTGAAGACTGCCCATCTCGATCTAACTGTTCATTGATGTCCGTGTCCAACGTCTTAACTGACATATAACTATATTCCTCTTCATCCATAATGACTATAATGTCCAAAAAGTGTGGAAATATTCGTTGAAATATGCGAATATACTTAATAGAAATGAATTTAAGTTCCTACAATATTCCTGTGTGCGCACGATTCAGACTCACACTCTCTATGTTTGTGGAAATTAGTTTAGTTTAAACAACTGCTACTAAAAGTACACACACAAAAGTACTCCAAAGTGAGATCGTGTCGAAATATACGCGATACTTTGCGCTTCGTAAAAAAATTATGACAATATTTTCGTCCTAAATCCTCAGGCCGAATGAACAGAGACACGCGGGATCTCAGTGCGCGGGGTATGTGGTGTGCCCTACCACAGTGTAATATAATACAGTAAAACATCTTAGTACTTATGGTCCGAATTAAACTCACGCACACAGACGCGCGCTCTACACGTCTTCTCGATACTTTTATTGATATTCGATTATCGATTCGATTCGCGCGAGCGAGCGTACAGAGCAGACGTGTTGCATTTAAATTATAAATTCCAATAATTTGTTAGTGTTCTACTCTAAAACTTATAGCACCTGCGTATAACATCTTATTCCAAATCAACTGCAAGTAACTTACATCCAACATCTTTTAAGTGCGAAGTGCTGTTCGTAGACACCGACGCCGTAACTGCTCTTCACCCCTTCGAGTAAAAGAGGTGGGCTCTTTATTTTCTGTATTCTTCATACGCGCCTGTACACGTACATAAAGCACGTGAGCGACCATATCACGGATACATAATGAGTCTACTACGCTCACCGACTGGAAGTGGCAGCGAAAATCGACTTGGAGGTTCTCAACCAAATTTGTCAGAAATACATACAAATATTGATTCTCCTTCCAATATTACCATTCGCAATAAGCGCAAGTTACCTGATGATGAAGTCCTGATCAGAGCTGAGTTCTCTGAACTACGAAAGCAGACCGGAAAAAATTATTCGTCTTGGAAAATACAAACCTGGCCACGACCGTGTAATTAAAGTATGTTTCAAATCTGAAGACATAGCCAAAGCAATACTGCGTAACAGACAGAACTCAGGAATGGGAAATATCAAAATATACTCCGATCAAACTCCTTGTCAACGAAGATACATGAAAAATTTAAAAGAAGAACTCAAAAAACGTACATCAGATGGAGAAAAAAATCTTACTATCAAATATATTAAAGGTATTCCAAAAATAATAACATCTACAGAACAAAGATCTAAAACTTTACCCGCTCCTTCAAAAAACTAATCACCCCCTCAGAGAAAATAACACATCAAATTACTCATAATTATACTGATATAAGATGTACAAAAAAATCATTGAAGTGCTTCTATGCTAACGCTCGTAGTATCCTTAAGCCAGGAAAATTCGATGAGCTGAGATGTGTGATTGCTTCTCTTCCAACTACTACACATGTTATAGTACTTTCCGAGACCTGGATTAAAAATGAAGATGAGGCCAAAAGACTTGAAATTCCGAGCTACACGCACTATTATAACTTTAGGCAAAACAAAAGGGGAGGTGGCGTGTCAATATTCATCCATAATAATATAAAGCACAGCCTCATTGAAGACCATTGTATAGATAATATTCACTATCTCTGGATACGGGTAAATAAGTTTTGTTTGGATATTGGTGTCATTTATAAACCCGATAAGACTAATGTAAATAATTTCCTTGAAATATATTCCAACCAACTACAGCAGAGGAGGAGAGCAGTAGTTTTTGGCGATTATAATTTCGACCTACTTAACCCAGACCGACCTACACGGATTTATAAGGAAATATTAAAAGAAAACAATTTCAAAATTCTGAATAAGATCGATCGTAAGTTCTGTACTCGTGAAACTACAACAACTCAAACTATACTAGATCATGTCAGTTCTAATCTAAACGATAACAACTTCCATATGGTGATGATGGAATCTGCTATGTCTGATCATAAGCAAATATTCCTAGAAATCAAACGCTATCAACCTGCCTCAATCAGAAAGGTAGAATATACTGCAGTCGATTATACCAAATTTTGTGAATATTTACAAAGCATAACCACATATAATGATGAAGAACCTATTTATGAGAAATTAGAGGAAAAATTGCTACATTGTTTATCTAAAAGTAAAGTCATAAAAACAAAAAATTTGAACCCCCTACGGCAAGATTGGATAAGAAAAGAAATCATACATGATATAAATAATCGAAACTTACTATGGCTAAAATTTAAATCAAATATGTCAGATACAAATTTAAGGAAAGAATATGAGAAAGCAAAAGCTAAATATACAGACAACGAAAAATGCATATTACTACAAACACTTTAAAGACAATATGACTAAACCACGAAAAATGTGGAGTTTGATCAATGATCTGTCTAAAAATAAAGTGAGAAACAAGCTGGGGCCAGAAAAACTGGAATATGATTCAGTAGTTCTAACAGACAAAAAGGAAATCTGTGAAAACTTTAACTACTATTTCTCAACTGTTGGTTCAACCCTGGCTAATGAAATCCCTGACAAGTATAAAAACCGTCCGATTCAAGATCTAAAACTAATTAATACAACAGAATTAAAGCACTTTATACCAGCAACCACGGACGAAATACTTAAAATAATTGATAATTTAGACGCAAATACTGGTTCTGGCATTGATGGCATTAGTACAAAATCTTTGAAATGTGTAAAAGACATTATCGCTCCCGAACTTACAGCTAGTATTAACTTATGTCTGCGAGAGGGTTCTTTTCCGGATAGTTTAAAAATCGCTAAAGTTATTCCAGTACATAAATCTGGCAGTAAGTCTGATCCCTGTAATTATCGACCAATCTCTGTGCTTCCGGCAATATCAAAAATTTTTGAAAAAGTACTTCATAATCGTTTGTATACATTCTTAAAATGTAAAAACTTTTTTTACTCTAAACAATATGGTTTTCGACCCAAATCAAATACACTTTCGGCAACAATTGACCTTATTACCAAAATAAAGAATAAAATTGATCAAAAACAAATAGCGTTAGGCATTTTCATCGACCTTAAAAAAGCATTTGATACTATCAGCCCTGATCTGTTAGTAAGGAAATTGGCTCAAATAGGTATCACAGGTACAGCACTTGACATATTTAAATCATACCTACAAAATCGCAGACAAATAGTCCAAATAGGATATCACCAAAGTTGTCCTAAACCTATTACATACGGTGTACCCCAGGGCTCAATTTTAGGACCATTGTTATTCCTCATCTATATTAATGATATCTATCAAATCCACCTCAAAGGAGATATTTCACTTTACGCAGACGATACAAGTATTTTTTACTTTGGAAATTCGATCGAATGAATTATACCTCAAGCTTTAGATGATTTGAATTTGCTAAATGACTGGTTTCAGTCGAATTTGCTCACTATTAATACTACTAAAACAAACTATGTTATATTTGCGGCAAAAAATAAACGTATACCCAATAATATACAACTTAAAATAGACAAACAAATAATACAAAGAAAATCTAAAGAGAAATACCTCGGTATTATATTAGATAACTATCTTAATTGGAAACCACACATAGAAAATATCAAATCTAAGCTAATATCACTAACTGGTGCTCTTCACGGTATAAGAAAATGTCTTCCGCGGAAGGTGCGATACCTTATTTATAATTCTTTAGTCAAACCGCACATTGATTACCTAATAGAAATCTGGGGGACCGCTGCTAAAAGTAATCTAAGTGTATTACAAAAAGCCCAAAATAAACTAGTAAAAATTTTATTTAACTATGGTTATCGAAAATCGCCACAAAAAGTATATGATGACACAAAAATATTGAACATTACACAAACATACATCTACTATACATGCATACTAATACGCAAAATATTAAATAATGAAATTCATACTACATTAGCTTTTTCCAAAAAACAGCAAGAACACAAAATGAAATTACGAAGAGCAAGTTACCTCGTTCTACGCCCACCCAGAACAAACTATGGAAAAAAGAATATTAAATTTGAAGGTGTTAATATTTACAATAAGCTGCCGAAAGATATAAAAGACGCCAAGAGTATGACTAGTTTCAAAAAACTATTAAAATTACATGTTACAAATGCGTGTAACTAAACAGAGACATGCATTTGTGCCTAATACCTGTCACCGTTCAACTGATACACATATACATAATAAATAAATAAATAAAACATACATATGAAAAAAAAAAAAAAAAAAAAGATACACTTAATACAAATATAACCATTTAACCTCTCAACTAAACAAGTTAATAAATATTCTTTCCAAATCTATTCTAAAATTCTTATAATTGCAAACCACATTCAATGCCACATCTAGTCTAACTTTACATCCGTGTTTGTTGTGTTCATTTTGTACCGTACCATCTTTGACTACCCACTTTTGATTTATAAAAATATTTTAACGAAAACATATTTCTGTACGCTAACCTTAAGTTTATTTTTGTTAAGTTTTAATTTCTCTGTAATTGAATTAGAGTTATTCTTAAAGAGAAATAAAGATTCTTAAACCTGATATTTAGTAACTCATGTGGTTTTTAACAAATATACTTATATACAATTTCCGAGTAATCTATCATAAACACTCTCAATAACAATGAGATTCGAGAATACTTATATATAATGAGAATACTTATTCGTAAAATGAATTTTTGAAAGACGGACGATTAAGCGCAGTTGTTAAGAGCTTAAGCCGCTCCGCCCACTGTGTCTAATAGTTGCGGGTTCGATTCCCGCACGAGACAAATCTTTGTGTGATCCACAATTATTTGTTCCGGTCTGGGTATTTGTGTGTGTGAATTTTCATGTTTGTAAACGCACCCACGACACAGGAATAAATACGAGTGTGGGGCAACGTTTTTAAAAAAAAAAATGCAATAAAGGTAAATAATATTTAAGCATAAACATTAAAATCATAAACGTTTTCATTATGCTGTTATTACACAGTCCCTATGGTAAATTGTATTACGCTGCACTCATACGAAAAAATACAGGCTTATAACCACTGCAGTAGATAAGTTTTAATAAATGAAAAAAAAGGTGCTAACCTTAATAACGTTCTGACGGGGAGTGTTGGTAATTATACCACTAAAACGGCTTAGATGAGTTACTGGATAGATAGATACTGTGGCATTACCGACCGACTCTAGCTACCTACGCACGTGCCCTTTGTCGGCTCGTGCCGGTGCCGAAAGGCGACGAGTCACTAGGGTTGCTACTTGTAGTTTATTATAAAGTACGTATCGTACGTTATTTAAGGTAAGTATACCTTGTACTTTATGAGAACTGTAAAGTATGCGAAAATACTTTATTTCGAATAGTCAACCTTTTAAGATTCATTTTAAATAAATCATTAAAAAGAAAAAAAATGGTTGCAATTAAAAGCAAAGTAGATGATGTCTGGTGTTAAAATCTGAATCTATGGTACTAGATTTAAGAAAAAAACATTATTACATCTAACTTCTCTAACTTAAAGAAAATAGTAAAAACTATCAGCATTTCTTAATTCTTACTAATCTATTCAAGTTAATTATAGACTGTCAACATGCTGTGAAGGTGTTTAGCAATGATAACAGTGACTGAAAAGTTCTAAAAGTAATAATAAATATGTTTTTAAACAAAATAATAAAGTGAAATAAATAATACTTTATTTTGATACAATGTACTTTTTCTGCCTACCTTTAAAAACCAATTTACTTAATTTGCTCAAATAAAAGGTGGCAACCCTACTAGTGACGCACGCGCACTTGTCGGCTCGTGACACTGCCGAAAGGCGACAAGTGCGCGCGCGCTTCTTTAAAGTTTAGGTACCTTTTTATAAACAAACATTTGGTTACCACGGGGGGTTGGCAGAGAGGTGCAGTGTATTGGCCGAATTTCGAATGATTTATGGAACTGGAACTTGTAAAATATATCATTTTTATATGGACAAAATAGAATACTTAATTTTTACAAGCTTTTATTTGCTCCCTGCCTTACTACTGCTTACTGCCGCGTTGGTCTGGTGGCAAAGCGCATCGCTATGTGATCACGAGGTCCTGGGTTCAAATCCGTGGTCGGACAAATGTAGTTTTTCTAACGAAAAATTCCCAGTAGCAGTCCGGAGTCTGGAGTTGTGCCCGGTATATGGCAATAGGCTCGCCCCCTATTACATGGGACCCAACATCGTCGGCGAAACGTGGGTGTACTCAGTACACCTCTGCCACACCCTCTGGGGAATATAGGCGTGACGGTGTTACGGTGTTACTTTTATTTAACTTGCACTGTTCGTATGTCTGTCTATCTTTCCT
Organism: Phalera bucephala; assembly: GCA_905147815.2. NCBI lineage: Eukaryota > Metazoa > Arthropoda > Insecta > Lepidoptera > Notodontidae > Phalera > Phalera bucephala. Next base: position 6,761,990 of record LR990628.1, on the reverse strand, counting down.
TCATTCATAAGAAGTCGCGACGCCATCTTTGATCCAAAAATAAACGCCATTTTAGTTATCAGCATCTCCTAAAATCTCATAGATAATGATGTCTTCTTTTGTCTTGAGTCTTTTTAGAAGGCAAACATTCACTCAAGCTTCATACTCCCGATTCAAGCCTTACAACACCAGACAGAAGTTTACATTGTACACTTCCACATTGGGCCAACATTAGATGTGCTTTTTTTTTGATGATTAATTGTTAATTGTTTAATCGTAAATGTGCATAAAACGATTAACAATTGATCAATTGTAATTGCGTTGTTTTGCAATTGCAATTGATCAATTGCTAATTGCAAAACATTGCAATTACAATTGATCAATTGTTAATTGCATAACACTGCAATTACAGTTGATCAATTGTTAATTGTCAATTGTTTAATCAATTGATTTTTGCCCAACACTGGTAGTCATAAGTCTAACCCAACGTATGTCTCTCTTTCTAGTCAGACTCTCTAACTCTCCACTGGACCCGATCTTTGGCCATTTCAGACCATTTCTCCTCATAGGCGTCAAGGTCGTCGCCCTATCTATTTCTAGGTCTTCCCCGGCGTCCCTAATTTTAAAGCACTTGCGAGCATTCTATTTAGCCGAAAAATTTGGCATACGTATGTAAGATTAGATCACATTGCAATAATTTGGTACCACGGAACTGATGTGACGACGAAGCCGGAAGGTGGCCATAGGAACATGCCAACTATACAACATTATCTCCTCGTGTTTGGGCCCGTTTAATATGTTTTGACAAGCGCAATGAATACAATGGGATATATAGAAATGGATTGATGATGGATTTAAAAATATGTAGTCATTATCATCTTCAGCCGAAAGGCATTTACTTAATCACCACAACGACGAGAGTACAGGAAGCCAGAGAGGTATGTAAGGAAGGAGCCTGTTGGAACTCTGTACTCTCTGGCTACCCCGTAAGGGATCTGGCGTGATGATATAGATAGATAGATAGATAGACCACAACGACCGGTTTTGTACTGTACGCATCGGTTTTACTCCCGCCCTTCACCTTGTGGAAAATGGGTAGTATCCAAACTATTTCAAGTAAATTCTACATATCACGCCACCAACGATTATTACAGTTCGAATATTAAACGTAAAAATGTATTAAGTAAATACTTTCGTAACCGCGGCCTCAGTTTAAGGTCAGATTGCATGTAATATCTTTGACCTTTCCCAAAAATCAAACACAACGTTTATCTACATGCCGATCACCTTATGGGCTATGCACCCATGTAAAAATTACAGCTTCAAAGTTTGAGATAATGACGTCTAAAAATATTGGATTAGGCCGAAGTTATACAATCAGACGGACTGCAAGTCTGAGAGAGACGCCGTTATGTGTTAAAGTGGGGAATTGTCAGTGTCCGACCGAATCTTCGGCTTCGGATTTAGCCACCTTCGGCCAAAAATACCATCTTCGGCCAATCCTTCGGCTTCGGCCAAAACTTCGGCTCATTTTGGCCGAAGCAGGAAGAAGAAGGTTTCTAGCAAGCACCGAAATTGAACCATCGATTACGTCTTACGTATGCTTTTAAGTAAATAATTTTTTTATGAATAAATTTATTCCAGTATTATTATTTTTAAACAGTTGAAGGTAATTTTAATCATCTCGTTAATGTAATACAGTCAACATAACTTTTTAAAAATATGAACCAAAATCCTTAAGGTTAATAACATTTGACTGCCTCGTTGGTCTAGTGGCAAAGCGTATCGCTTTGTGATCACGAGGTCCTGGGTTCAAATCCTAGGTCGGACAAATGTAGTTTTTCTAACGAAAAAATCCCAGTATGAGTCCGGAGTCTGGAATTGTGCCCGGTATATGGCAATAGGCTCGCCCACTATTACATGGGACCTAACATCGTCGGCGAAACATGGGTGTACTCGGTACACCTCTGCCACCCCCTCTGGGGAATATAGGCGTGACGGTGTTTAATAAACCTTTAGTCCGGCCAATAATCGACCTTCGGTCAGATAATATGAATTGTAAATGCTTCTCTTTTTAACAACTATTTCTCGCTCTGACTGACCGTTTAACCTCTTCCTTTGAGTTAACTAAATAATAAGTCAACGCGAAATGTTTTTAAAACGTAGCCCCACTTAAAATTATTCCATGGGTACGTTTACAAACATGAAATTTACATGCACAAAGATTTGACCCGTACGGGGATTGAACCCGCGACTACTTGATCCGGTGAGCGGAGCGGCTTTAAGTCGCCCATCTCGTCTCGTCTATTTCCCCTTAGACCCATTTTTCTTGGAGAATAAATAACGCACCTTCAGCGTCTATGACAGTGATGAATTTCCCCGGGGACCTGTCTCATTTCTTACATTAGATGTAACGGACCGGTTAACTTTAGTTTCCTAACTGAATCACCAAAAGTTAGTGTAGGATATGGCGAGCGTGTATGAGGAGAACTATGAGAATTTATTTATTTAATGAAAAACATTATAACGTTAGAAGTAGATTGGAGGAAACCAGAGGTCTGTAAGGAAAGAAGATGTTGGAACTCTGTACTCTCTGCTTACTTCGCAAGGGATATGGCGTGTTATTATAGTGTAGGATATGTGTAGCGTATCATCCATTCCTTAAAGGGGGAATGCTGACTTTTATGTTGCATTATTTCGTCTCATTCATGCTTCCTGTTTGTTCTCTCTCTCTCTTGTTCCTTTTTAAAAACGTAGCCCCACACTAGGATTTATTCCTGTGTCGTGGGTGCGTTTACAAACATGAAAATTCACAAACATATACCCAGACCGGAACAAATAATTGTGGATCACACAAAGATTTGTCCCGTGCGGGAATCGAACCCGCGACTATTCGACACAGTGGGCGGAGCAGCTCAAGCTCTTAACCACTGCGCTAAATCGTCCGTCGATCGTTTGATCTGTGTGACTCTCTACCTAACTTGCAATTGATCTGGTGTGAGCATCTCTATAGATAAATACGTCAGAACTACGAATGCTTTCAGCTGATTTTTGCAGCTCTTTGTAATTTATCTTAAATGGAGTTAGGAGCCTGTAAGCAGTTCTCATGTAGTAACTCTGACCACAATCCAACTGTAATTAAATGGGTCCATTGAAGTCTGGTTGCGGACCGTCTCATTAGTAGATTTGGCGTCCCAATCAGAGCTTTAAATATTCGTCTAGCCCCTGCGAGATTGCCAACACATCATTTTCACTGAATATTCTCACGCACTGCTTAATAAGTAAATACTTCGCACAGCACTTTTCTTTGAAGGGCTAGGTAGAGTTGTACATAATACTCACAAACATTTTCTTAAGTTTTTTGTTCCAATTTGACAGGAGTCGGGCCTTGATGTCTTCGGACCATAATATTTCATGTCTCTCTTCGGGAGTCAGTTTTTAACAAGCAACATTTGTAATAAGGTTTTGAAAAACCCATTAGTTGAGTTCTTAGATTAAAGCGAAGAACAAAGAAAGAAGCGAAGACATAGTCGGTATAATGATAATTATTGCGGTTTATATTTGGATTGAATGAGTCTCTCCCGTGACCATGGATGCTGTAAAGCACTTGAAACGTCGGGAACTTAAAATACAAAATTAAACAGCGATAAAATGAGAAAATATCAAACCAATTTTATTTCAAGCCCATATGTGCTTACCGGGATTTGTTACACGATTAAAACTTTTTGGAAAACCTATAGATACTGCGGTTTCTAGCCTAGTACTACTACTACTGTTTTATTTCTTCTGATTCTTTAGTCAAGAGTCTCCGTAACCGGCGAGCGTGTATGAGACGAACTATGAGAGTCGAGGAAGCCAGAGAGGTATGTAAGGAAAGAACCTGTTGGAACTCTGTACTCTCTGCCTACCCTGCAAGGGATCTGGCGTGAGGTTATAGATAGATAGATAGATTCTTTAGTAACAATACCTAATAAAGTCTTCTTCTTTCCAGAGGGGCGGTGTGTGAGTGTCGCACCGCCATGTCCCACCACAGCGACGAGCAGGCCCTGCTCACGGTCACATCCGACTCCTTCTGGGAGCCTGGTAACTACAAGCGGACGACCAGACGGGTGGACGATGGACACAGACTCTGTGGAGAACTCCAAGCCCTCGTGCAGGAGAGGGCAGACATTGAGAAGACGTACGCGAAAAGTTTAAGAGGATGGGCGAAGAAATGGAACGATTTGATCGAGAAAGGTTAGTTGCTTGGAATTATTTAAAAACATGGTGCCTTAAATATTTGTGTTTCATTTATATCAATTATTTGGAATCAGAAGAGAGTATACTGCCCACTTCACCAAAAGTCACAGGAAATTATCTTAACCCTAAATTGGTGAAATTGAAGTGATGAAATATGTAACAAATCATTATGTATGCTTTTTTAACAGTGCTTATTATGACATTCACATATCAAAAACCGGTCGCAAGTCTCATATAGTCAAACAACATCACCTTGAATTAAGCTATTGACGCCAGAAGTAGGTCGTTGACAATAGAAACGCATTAATCGTTCTTGTCAGAGCGTCTCCGCGACAAAGACCCTCCTTCATTCATATCTTCGTGTTTATGAATAATGGATACCAGAGGGTGTTACAAATAGATGTCCTTATTTTATGCACTCTGCCTTGTATAATACGGATGTCCTGAGGTAAGCAGAAAGAGAGTTGAGTACGAAATGATGTAAAATTTTTCGAGAGAGACGAGTTGCAAATTGTCTTCGGAGTTCTTTAGTAGTGTTATCTATAAGGGCGTCAAAAGTGTCTTGGCTCGTAAAGGCCAATATTCTTGCCGTTCGTACTAACGTCAAGACATCGTACTCAAAAAAGGACACTGTTGCGCCAACAGTTGTACAAGGTTCTTTCGGCCCGAGGCCAAAATCGGAACTTACGCTGTCATCAAGTCAAATGTCCCTTTATGACAGTTACCGTTTGCTATGATAGTAACCGCGCGGACCCACCAGTTGAGATATCTTCTTCTTACTTAGCAAGTCTATTTCTATCATCACCATCATCAGGTTTCTATAACCCACTGCAAGGCCCAAGCCTCCTCCCTTTCATGCTATTCTTCGCGGTCCTGGGCCATTCTACCCCAGGTTATTCCTCCAACTCTCGATAAATAGTCTCCCTAACGAGGCACAGCTCTGCTCACTTACCTTTTACCAGTTCTGGGCCACCATTACGTCAATATTTCAGGCCATGTTTTAGCAAAATGCCCTGCCCACCTCCACTTGAATGAAGAGATGCGTTTGACGATTTCTTGGACTTTGGTCCTTCGTCTAATCTCGGTGTTTCTTATGCGATCATTCAAAGTGTTGCCCATTGCATACGTTATATACTTATTACACCAGGCTTAATTCTAGACTTCGGGCTGTTATTGTGGATATTTCGATAGTAAACCTCGGCCGAAGTCGACTCGAGATTGTACGTACTTACATCAAGTTACTATTGTTACTATTAAATGGAACTCGCGACTTCGCCGCAATGCCGTGGGAAAGAAAAAACAATACAATGATAGAAATGCTAAGTATCTAGCTCTAGATTATTATTGTGCTTGATATAGGTATGCTAGAAGTAATAACGAGGTGGGTCAAGAGCGAATACCTTAGATTCTAGCATAGAGTTATAATACTACAGTTTATACAGCACTAGGGACCCGCCTCGGCTTCATAAGCCTTCCTCTTGAATCACTCCTTCCATTGGTGAACATTGTATGAAAATCAGATCGGTAGTTATTGAGTTTATCGCGTTCACACAGACAGACGCAGCGGTGGGACTTTGTTTATAATATGTGGTGATAAAATTATTCGAAAATATGTACGCGTACGGTTGTTTTGCACACAATGTCTCACACAAATGTAAAGCTGAAGTTATTGATCTTGCATTATCGGATCATACATCTCAAATAATAAAAGTGCCTGTAAGAAAAGAATGCAAACTAAAATCATGGAAAAGTAGGAAGAGAGATTATTCGATAGAAAATATGTCAATGTTTAAGAACTACATAAACAGCCTATCCTTTGTAGATGTTTAAAATCAAAAAAATTCAAATAAAGCATACAATACGTTCATTCAATCATTTTCCTTGCTGTATAAACTATGCTTTCCCTATAAAATAGTAATGATTAACACGATAAAAAAAGTGAAATGGATTTCACGAGGCTTAAAAAACTGCAGTAAAAAACAAAGACAGTTACTATGGTTATACAGGCTAAATCGTAATACAAACACAAAATCATACCTCAAAAAATATAGTAATATCTACAAAAAAGTTATACGACTAACTCAGAGAGCTCAAAATAACTACTACATACATCATCATCATCATCATCTCAGCCTATACTTGTCCACTGCTGAACATAGGCCTCCCCAATCGCTTTCCAGCGTAACCGGTCCGATGCCACCTGCATCCAACGACTTCCTGCGATTTTCACAAGATCGTCGGTCCATCTGGCAGGCGGTCGTCCCACGCTGCGCTTGCCAATACGTGGTCTCCACTCTAGAATCTTCCTGCCCCAACGCCCGTCCGATCTACGCGCTATGTGGCCCGCCCATTGCCTCTTCAGCTTGCTAATCTTAACGGCTATGTCGGTGACCTTGGTTCTTCTACGAATCTCCTTATTCCTGATTCAATCGCGTAGAGAAACGCCGAGCATAGCTCTCTCCATAGCTCGCTGAGCAACTCAGAGCTTTTTTATGAGACCTATTGTAAGAGACCACGTCTCTGATCCATATATCATCACTGGTAACACACATTGACTAAAAACTTTAGTCTTTAGGCACTGAGGTATTTCGGATGAGAAGATGTTGCGCAGTTTCCCGAACGCTGCCCAGCCGAGTTGGATTCGTCGATTGACCTCTCTCTCAAAGTTGGACCTACCTAACCGGACTACCTGTCCCAGGTAAATGTATTCGTCGACAACTTCAAGAGTAGAGTTCCCAACGGTGAGTGCGGTGGGTACGACATGGACGTTAGACATTATTTTCGTTTTGTCCATGTTCATTTTAAGACCCACTTGTTGAGATACTTTGTTGAGGTCACCGAGCATTCGTCCTAGATCTTTCAGCGACTCCGCCACGACCACAATGTCGTCGGCAAATCGAAGGTGAGTGATGTATTCGCCATTGATGTTGATGCCAAGTCCTTGCCATTCCAAGAGCTTGAAGGCGTCCTCTAAGGTGGCCGTAAACAGTTTCGGAGAAATGACGTCTCCCTGCCTTACTCCTCTTTTTATGGGGATCGCCTTCGTGCACTGCCCCTGTACTCGGACTGACATGGTGGCGTTATTATACAAGCACTTCAACACTTCAATGTACCGATAGTCAATGCGGCATCGCTGGAGAGATCTAAGAACCGCCCAAGTCTCGATCGAATCGAAGGCTTTCTCATAGTCCACAAACGCCAAGCATAGTGGCCGATTATACTCCTCGGTCTTCTGTATAATCTGCCGCAGCGTATGTATGTGGTCTATGGTACTAAAGCCTTTCCGGAAACCGGCTTGTTCGGGAGGCTGGAAGTCATCAAGCCTGCGTTCGAGACGATTCGTGATGACTCTCGAAAACAACTTATAAACATGGCTCAGCAGTGTGATGGGCCTATAATTCTTCAGTAAAGTGTTATCACCTTTCTTGAAAAACAGTACCACCACACCCCTGTTCCATGCTTCCGGCGTTTTCTCTTCGAGCAAGACGGAATTAAACAGCCTCTGAAGGACTTTAAGTACCGGCGTTCCGCCCGCTTTCAGAAGCTCTGCGGTAATTCCGTCTTCGCCTGGCGCTTTGTTATTTCTGAGTTGTTCGAGAGCCATCCTAATCTCGTACAGGCTGATGTCCGGGATATCTTCAGTGTAGTGTCGGGTTAGCTTGGCTCTTGGGTCTTTTTCCAAGTCAACAACAGGTTCAGCTACTGAGGTGTACAACTGCCCATAAAACCTCTCTATCTCCCTGAGCACCTCTGACCTATTTGACGTTACGTTTCCGTCCTCCGTCTTCAGCTTCGTCAACTGGCTTTGCCCAATAGACGCGTCTCTTGCGAACACTTTGGAGCCCTTGTTCTGTGCTATGGTCTCCTCAATACGCCTTGTATTGAAGGACCGTAAATCGTGTCGCAAGGACTTCATTATCTGTCCATTGAGCTGCCTATAGGACTTAGCATCATCGGAGGTTTGGAGCGTCATGGAACGTCGCTCAGCCATGAGGTTTCGGGTGTAGTTGGATAGTTTTTGAGGTCTATTTTTACGGTGGGGCTTAAAATACTTAGACCCGACCGTATGGACAGTCTCTACCAGCCTGTTGTTGATTTCGTCCACTGATGCGCTGCTGTCTAGCAATTCGAAGCGGTTTGCCAATTCGAGTTGAAAGTTCTCGGGGTTTTGGATATGTGCATAAGAAGGTCGGAGCGTAGACTTCATCAGACGCGATCTTTCCATTTTGACATTAATATTTAAAATGCCTCTGACCATTCGGTGATCACTGCCGGTTTTTACCCTGTGAATCACGGAGACATCATTAAATATTTGTCGCTTAGTGCTCATGATGAAGTCTATCTCATTTTTTGTGGAACCATCAGGGCTCATCCAGGTCCATTTCCTATGAGGCGGCTTCCGGAAGAAAGAGTTCATCATAAAGAGTCCCTCCTTCTCCAGATATTCGGCCAGCCTCTGACCCCTGGGGTTGCGCTGCCCATATCCAAATTGCCCCACTCTCAATTCATCATCGCCCCGTTTGCCCAGCCGCGCATTGAAGTCACCCATAACCACTATAAAGTGTGCTTTGGAAGTATGTATGGCTCTACTATTGTCCTCATACATTACTTCGACGTCATCATCTGAGTATGCCGAGGTCGGTGCGTAGACCTGTATGACCTTCAGCGAATATCTTTTGGATATTCTGAGTATCAGGTACGCTACCCTGCTCGACACACTAGTGATGGACACAACGTTGTCTATGAGTGACTTGTGGACGATAAATCCGACACCACCTTGGGACTGCTGTTCGCCCTCCCGGTAGTAAAACAAGTTGCCGGATTTTAAGGTTATCGTGTCCTCGCCCTTTCTTCGGATCTCCGATAAACCAACAATATTCCACCGCAACTTGTTTATCTCTTCTTCCAGCTCAACAAGCTTCTCATCTGTCCTTAACGTGCGTGCGTTGTATGTCACCAGGGCCAATTTTCGCAGTTGGTGGTAGCCGAATCTCTGCCGGAGATTCTTAGCACCCCTTGTCCTGTCGTTACCATAACTGCTACCGTGGCCAGGACGAACAGGACCGCCGGGGACTAGGGGCCTGGTTTTATCTTTTTCTTCCATTTTAATAAATTGGGAGGGTTTGCCATACTCGCCACGCTTGGCAGGCGGGTTGGCGAGCGCAGTTTTTGATGGTAGAAGTGTTAAGGGAACGCTGCTGCCCATTCCCTAGTTTTCCCTTAGTCGCCTTGTACGACACCCGATGGGATGAGATGGGTTGGTCCTATTCTAAGCCGGGAACCACGCGGCGGCTACTACATACAAACTTTAAGAATTAAATCCAAAGCTACGTGGCAAGTCATAAATAGATATAAATATAATTTACCAAAGGAAAATATTATGAAAATTAAAACAGATACAAAGACAATGACGCGTCCATATGACTATTTTATTGACGAGACGACTAAAAATGAACTATATAATAGTAATTTTAATAATGACATTCATGATGACATTCCTAATAATAATGGTAACTTACATAAACAGCAACCTGATAGGTATTGTAAATCAATGTTCATGTCGCCCGTTATAAATAGTGATATAAGTTTTGTAATTACGAACTTACACAGATAGTGTAGGATATGACGGTATAACAACACAAGTCATAAAATATGTTGGGGATCTAATAACTCCTGTATTAACATAAATAATAAATAGAAGTATATCAGAAGGAATATATCCCGAGGCATTGAAAATCTCGAATTTTAAACCCCTACACAAGAGGGAAAATAAAGAGTTTATGAAAAACTATAGACCAGTGGCCCTAACTTCTGTACTTTCTAAAATTTTTGAAAAAATACTATGTAAATCTATATACGGATATCTAAACAAATTTAATATATTATGTGACGAACAAAAGGGATTCCGACAAAATACGACAATTAATATGGCTATTTTTGACTTAGTGAACAAGGTAATGACCAATATGGATAAAAGAAATTCTATATGTGCAATATATACCGACATGACAAAAGCTTTTGACTTTGTAGACCACAACATATTATTAAATAAATTATATGATTATGGAATTAGAGGATATATATGTAAATTATTAAAATCATACCTAACAAACCGTAAACAACAAACTGAAATTACTCGAACATGCTGGAAAACTAGAAAAGAAGTAAAATATTATTCGAAACTGAGATACATTCGCAAGGGTGTCCCCCAAGGAACAGTATTAGGACCATTATTGTTTTTGATATATATTAACGACTTACCAAAATCTGTGCGCCACTCAATGATTTTATTCGCTAATGATAGTACTGCTCCTGTACATCGCACTAATAAAAATGACTACGAGAAAGATATAAATGATACTCTTATAGATATTGTAACATGGCTAAACAAAAACGGTCTAAAAATTAATATGACGAAAACAAAAATAATGCAATTTTATCAAAGGACGCCGTCAAAATAAGTAAATGTAAGTTATGAGGGAATAAATTTAGAAGAAGTAGAAACAACAAAATTCTTGGGTATCACTTTAGATAAAAAACTTACTTGGAGACCTCAGATAGATGAAATTTCCAGAAGACTAAGCCAATCATCCTATGCACTATACAAATTATCTAAAGTAGCAAATCGTGAAACGGTTCTAACAGCTTACCATGGTCAAGTAGCATCAGTCCTATGGTATGGTATCATTTTCTGGGGCTATTCGACGTATAAGGATTTAGTATTTAAAGCACAAAAGAGATGTATCTGAAAATAACAGATAGCTGTGTTCCGTTATTCAAATCGTTAAAAATACTAACAGTACCATCATTATATATATATTAGAGGTTGCGATATTTCTCAAAAAAAAATTCGAAATTGTTCACACAAATATCAGAAATACGTAGAGGTCCATTAAGAGCGCAATACCAAAGTGTTTTATGCAATAAAATATGTAAGACTGCTCTAGTAACAAAAAGTGTTTTGGGAATGGCGCCCAAAATATACAATAAAGTACCAAATTATATAAAAGATATGCAAATTCACAAATTTAGAAAAACACTGTGCTCAATATTGATTGAAAAATGTTATTATTCTGTCGAGACATTTCTTAATGACAATTTTGTCAAAATTGATAGGACATAATTTATTATCAATTATAATTATAATTTAATATTCAAATTTATAATGTTATTTTATATTTAATTTTATTGCATGATATTTTGATTTAATAATGTAAATCATGACCATTGAATTTGTACGCCTTTGGCAAAACATGGTGAAACTTATTTTTAATTTTTTTATCAACTTTGTACTACCCGTGTTTAACAAATAAAGGATTCTGATTCTGATTCTGATTATTATCACCATCATCAATCAGCCTGTATCCATCCACTGCTGAGTATAGGCCTATAACGCCATTGGTTCCGATCCTGTGCTAATCTATTCCACTATTTGCCAGCCACTTTCACGATGGCATCGCTCCATTTACCCTATGGTCTGCCTATGGGTCGGCGTCCTGTTCTGGGCCACCACTCTGTTACGGCCTTGGCCCACCTGCGTACGGTTATGCGTACCGCGTTAACTAAAAAGAAAAAAGATGTTTTTTTTATGGCACGTGATAGAACTGCTTTTTTTTCTTTTCTTTTCTAAAAACACGTAGCCCCACTCTAGAATTTATTCCTGTAACGTAGGTACGTTTACAAACATGAAAATGCACATACACAAATACCCAGACCGAAACAAATAATTGTGGGTCACACAAATATTTGTCGCGTGCGGAAATCGAACCCGCGACTATTAAACACAGTGGGTGGAGCGGCTTTAGCTCTTAACCACTGCGCTAAATCGTCCGTCGTTAAGGCAATTCAATCAAAAGATATGGCCATTTTAAAATCACTCATCTAATCCTAGAGGGTACTTACTTACAGTTGACCTATAATCATGAAATTTAGCAAAAAGCAATCTTCCATTGTACGTGGAGGAAAAAATCCGAAAATTGTGTTTGTACTTTTTTTTCTTTTCATCGATAAACATTTAAAATGGCACCATCTACCGGCCCTTTTACGGAAGCTTCAGAGGGCGAGTCCTGCTCGCACTTGTCCTATTATCAAGTTCTGTGGCACTGAAACATATTGCTTGTCTGTTGCGGTAAGGGATCGTCGAAAGGTGCTCGAAATAGGGGGAGGGGATTCGGAACAAATCACGAATCCGATTGTGCTGAAGTTTGGCATAACTTGTTTTTAAAAGGGTCTTCTACCTATGTATCTATCAATATCATTACGCCATATCCCTTGCGGGATAGGCAGAGAGTACAGAGTTCCAACAGGTTCTTTCCTTACATACCTCTCTGGCTTCCTCCACTCTCATAGTTCGTCTCATACACGCTCGCCGGTTACGGAGACTCTTGACTTGTCCTTCAGATAAGTCTCGGTCTATTTGGTCGTGGTAAGATAGTCTAGGTCTTCCCCGGTACCTACATCCTTCCACTTTAATAGGTCTTTTTAAATAAAAATTATTATTACATTCCCCATTCAATTTCATCCTATTATATTACATCTACACGAATAGACATTACGTTTTTATATCGCATTTGAAGACGGAAATTTATTCAACTACGTCTCCATTGATTAATCAAAGGGATCCCGCCTTCGATATGTCTTGATTATTAAACTTGAATGTGTACACATTAAAATATGTATGGGCTTAAAGGCCTTTGATATGAACAGAACGAATTCATAGGGCGATGGAATCTGTTCATGGCATGAATACACGGATTTCTTTGGCTGCCATATTGAATTTATAAAAGACGGACGTATGTAGTAGACGCTGTAGGACTATTTCAGATTTATGAAATGATTTTTACAACTTTCGGTAAAAGAATGTTATTCGAAGTCCATCGTCGTCATCCATCCGAAATCGTCAAGTGTCTGTGGTGTAAGCAGCCGCCGTATATAATAAAATATTACATAAGCATGTAATAGTATATTTTATACAACCACAACTGCTTTACAAAGCAAATTATATATGTGTCTGATGTGCGTATGTTTGGATTTTTTAATTATAAATCATTTATTCGGTGTGATTTTTGGTGATACAATATGATCTTGGTTTAACATTTAGGTTTCTCAAAAATCTACCCATTGGGCGTGCACTGTTTAGGTAGTTAAAAATACATGCAATTACATTATTACTATTAATTTATTATAATTATAATATTATTAATTCTTCAGTGATTTGTCAAAAAGGAATTCTTCAACTGTATAATAGCGTTTATCCAATCTAAATATATATAATTTTTGTTTAAACTGTGTCAAGTTTAAGTCTTTGATGTCATTCGGGATTTTATTGAAAATTTTTGGAGCCATGCATAGTATGCTTTTGTGCAGAAGTGCAGTTTTGGAAGGTCTCGAGCATAATTTATGCCAATATTTCTGTCTTACTATTCAGATCGCTTTTCGGCTATATTTATAAAAAGATCAATATTTTAAGTAAAGTAAAATAAGGTTTGCACCTATTAATTGGTTTCAAGTTACATATTGATCTAATGTATCTTTTCTGCGCTTTGAAAATGAAGGTTTTATCGCAGGAATATCCCCAAAATACAACTCCGTATCGCAAAATGGACTCGACATAACCATAATAGGCAGTGACGACAGCTGCCTGGTTAACAACTTTTTTAAGTTTGTACAGAGCAAACGAGAACTTGCTCAGTTTTTTAATTAGGATAGATGCATGTTCTTTCCACGTCAATTTATAGTCAATTGTTAAACCTACGATAAGTTATTCAGATATCTGAGGGAAGGCGTTGGCTTAGCAGTGGGAGCATTTATTTCTAAATATAATTAATGTCTTTAATAATAATTCATCTGCAGAGATCAGTGCGCTACTGGTATTCTTACACTTTCAGCGAGTAATCTCGTTAAGTGTACGACGTAACATTCAATTTCCTCAAAGGGCAAGGACTGGACTGAGGAAACCCTTGACTAATGGCCGGTTTCAATATTCAACTCATGGATAGGTTTGCTTAATGTCAGTAGAATTTTGACAGATTTTCCATACAAAATACGTCAAAGGACATTGTCGAAAATTTCCTCAGAACCAACAAACATTTGACCCATGCCATCATTATTTATCTATTTCATTAAAATAATGGCAAATATCCGTATCTAACAGACAATTTGCAATCTAAAACGAATATTTCAAAGTATTGTATGTACTTATGTCAAAATCGCCGACATCTTTACTGAATGTCAACACACAATATAACATATTATGTATTAATGGCTACTGAATTATAACCGCAAAATCTAATACTTTTTGTGCAATATTGCGATCGGGGGGATCGCAATATTGCACCATGTAATAATAAACACCTTAAGAGAATTAATGGGTGATTTGAAATCATACAAATATTTTTTCTTTGCTGTTTGTTCTGGGGCAAATCATGTATAGGAGCAGAACAATGTCCTTTTTTCAATAATTCCTTAAGGGTTGTTTATTCAATCGTCAGATAAAAACTATCGATCAACTGAATTATAACCTGACTGAATATGAAAGTGCAACAATTGAACTACTAATCATAGAACTGTACTAATTTTTAATTTGTTTACTTAATACTTTATCCTATGAAACGTTTATCTCTCATTGAATAATCAGCCCTAAATAAAATGTGTGTCAAATGTGAAATGAAGAGATAAAACTTTATTATTTATTATAATTTATGCATTTCGCAGTAATCCGAATTCCGGTGTCGTTCGACCGCTTGCAGTTCGTAATGGACTGGATTATTGGAGGATTAAGTAACCTTAAGCAATACAGGTTGCGAGCATTCATTCGTTCTAGTATTAATCTTATTGTTTAATGTTACTTAATACTGTTTGTTGTTGCTTGAGTTGTTTTTAATATTGTTACGACTCGAATAAACCTCGATATCTCTAAATCTGGTGCGATACATTTAGCCCATCATTCCCATTATCGCATATTTTTTTTTATCTATATCATCACGCCAGATCCCTTACTGGGTAGGCAGAGAGTACAGAGTTCTACTCTCATAGTTCTTCTCATACACGCTCGCCGGTTACGGAGACTCCTGACTTGTCCTTCAGATAAGACTCTGTCTATTTGGTCATGGTAAGATAGTCTAGGTCTTCCCCGCTACTTTCGCATTGTATATCAGTTTTGTCATTCTTTCTTCTGCCATTCTTTCTATATACCCGAACCAACGGAGCATACCCTTTCTAATCTTTACACCGATACTATTTTTCATATCTATTCGCTTTCTTACTACGTTTCTTTAATACAATATTTTTTTGTTTCTTAAAAAATCGTTAAAGCAATTGCCTCCTTGGTCTATTCGCGAATAATGTGCTTTGGGAATACGAGGTCCTGGGTTCAAATCCCAGGTCAGACAAATGTAGTTTTGTAGAAAAACTTCCAGTATTAGTCCAGTATGGAATTGTGTCCGGTATATGGCAATAGGCTCGCTCCATATTACACGGGACCTAACATCGTCGGCGAAAAGTGGTTGTACACAGTACACCTATGCCACCCCCGCTTGGAGTATATATGTGATGGTTTTTATTTATTTTATTTTAAAAAAGCGTTGCCCCATACTAGAAATTATTATTATTTCGTGGGTGCGCTTGCAAGCTAGAAATAAACATACACAAACGCCCAGAGCAAAATAAACATTTGTGAGACATAAAAAGTTTTGTCTAGTTCGGGGATCGAACCAGCGCCCACTTGATCCAGTGGGCGGAGTGACTTAAGCTCTAAATCACTGGACCAAGCCGTCCGTCAAATTGTTTAATGTTATTCAATACTGACATTATATTTAAATATATATGTTACATATATATGTTATATGAGCCGTTGGTCCCGGCTACCACTTAATGTGGTAGTCGTTAAGCCGAGTTGGAAGACTTAAAGGCGGCTTGATAAGCTCCGACAGCAGGTGGCCACAAACCTGCCTCCACCAATCCGCACTGGGTCCGCGTGGTGGAGTATGACCTAATCTCTCTCACCTCGATTAGTGAGAGACGGCCTTTGTCCAGCAGTGGGTAATATAGGCTGATATTATTATTCAATACTGTTGTGTGATTAACTGTAGCCAAGTAGCCATTCTAATGAGTAGTATAATATAGTTGATTTAACTCAGATCAGTGATAGACTAGTGGTTAGACCGTTGGACTGCAAAGTCAGAGATCTCTGGTTAAAACCCAGGCACGCACCTCTGTCTTTTGCATGTGCGTATTAAAAATTAACTATAACTTGCTTTAACAATGAAGGAAAACATCATAAAGAAATCTGCATGCCTAAGAGTTTCTCGTAGGTGTGTGAAGTTCGCCAACCCACACTGGGCCAGCGTGGTGGACTATGGCCTAAACCCTCTCAGTTTGAGAGAAGGCCCGTGCCCGGTGGGAAAGTTTATTAACAGGGCTAATATTATTATAACTTATATCAAATAGACCATGTCTTATCTGAAGGACAAGTCAAGAGTCTCCGTAACCGGCGAGCGTGTATGAGACGAACTATGAGAGTGGTGGAAGCTAGAGGTATGCAAGGAAAGAACCTGTCGGTACTCTGTACTCTCTGCCTACCCCGCATGGGATCTGGCGTGATGCCTTAATTGTTCGCGCATACCTCATAATAAAACGTAGATGGAATAAATATTTAAATATTATTTTAAAAGAACCCGTGGAGTTTGTCCTTGATTCTCAACAGAAATGACATTCCAATGTGGTGGTAGAGTCTATAATTTTCCGACTATTCATAAATACTATAATGGTTTACATGAATAAAAAATATTCTGATTCCCAATTAATATTGTTACGACTCAAGAGAAACCTGATCTCGAAAATATTACAAATTTCGGCCTAGCCTATTTCATTCTTAATATCCTGAGTGACTGGTTCCCACGAAATACAAAAAGACAACGCGGTACACCCAGGTGGAGATGGCGGGACGAACTGGACATATTTTTAAAAGACTGGTCTGACATGGCAACGCACAGAGTGGAGTGGAAAAAGTCCTTTGCCCAGCAGTGGGGCACAAATGGTTCATAATAATAATAATTTTTATTATCACATTATCACAATAGATCACACTTGCAGGGTAGGTAGAAAGTTCCAACCGGCCCGTTTCTTACAGACCTCTCGTTTCTTCAAATATCGAGTCATAAATGCTCGCTGGTTACGGAGGCTCTTGATTTTTCCATCGGATTAAGGGCATACACCATTTTTATTACAACACGAAGTCTGCTTGGTCTATTGGTTTGATCATAAACCGCTCGGCTCGTTGGATAGAGTAGTTGCTGGTTCGATATCCGTACAAGTGAATTTATTGCATGATCCACATATTCACCTAGCGACCTGGGAGAGAGGACAAGACAAGAATCTTTGTAACCGGCGAGTGTGTATGAGAGGAACTTTAAGAGTGGAGAAAGCCAGAGAGGTATGTAAGTAAAGAAGCTGTTGGGACTCTGTAATCTCTGCCTATCCCGAAAAGGATCTGGCGTGATGACTTATATAGATAGATAGATCCACATATTGTTTGTTAAAGCCAAGATGCTTTTTCATGTAAAATGTGTTTCTATAAACGCATGTACGGTTACTTGATTCATCCCAGTGAGGGGCAGCCCTTGCAAAATAACATCAAGGGGTTTTTTACAGATTCCTTTTTGGTCAGACGATTTAACGCAGTGGCGGCTTAAAAGCTTAAGCCGCTCCGCCTACTGGGTCGAATAGTCGCGGGGTCAATCGCCGAACAAATATTTGTGAGATCCACAGTTATTTGTTCTTGTCTGGGTATTTGTGTATGTGAATTTTCGTGATTGTAAACGCACCCCCACAACACAGGTATTAATCCTAGTGTGGGGCTACGTTTTTTTTTAAATGACGTGCTTTTGTATCGATTCTTTATTTACTTTTCAATTTAAATTAAATTCTATGCGCCAGTTCCAACCAGTACTAAGACCTATTCGATTACCAGGAAATGTTGTGTTTGCTATTCGTATCCCGTAGACATTCCCGCGTCGATAACTCAGATTTATTCCGTACATGCGTCTCGTTTCTTCGACGCCTTCTATAAGTTTGGATCAGGATAAAACCGATATACTGCATGCTTTGTTGAAGATAAACAAATATCTAACGTCAGCCAATGCGGCGAATTCAAATCCCTGTACGCGGAAAATTGGACAAACAAAATCCGAATCTGCTAGCTTGAATAGAATCCCCCCTCGCAGGGGCCCGAGGAACCATGGTTCCGAATACAGTCGTTTCATAAAATCCTGCATCATATTGAATTCTGATAAGAATCGGAATTCCTTTCATTCCTAAAAATGATGAAGCCTATAACAGTACCTTGTTTCCTACTACTAAGCAAAGGCTTTCCTTCCATTTTTCATTTCTCCTGAATGTTAGCTTTGAAGGCCTGGGTATTTATTTTTATAGGACGCAGAAAAACTTCTTCTTTCTGACAATTTTTTACATATGAAATAAAACTATTTTACGGATTTTATCGCGGTTTATTTTTTTTTTATTATTTGTGACCATGGGTGCTGCAAAGCACTCGAAACGTCGGGAACTAAAAATAATAAAAAAAAAAAATAAACCGCGATAAAATCCGTAAAATAGTTTTATTTCATGTGTAATATTCGCGTAAATCTAAGAACTCAATTTTTTACATTATCTAACAATAGCGCAATGTCTTGTCTAATGTATGACATGTTAAATGTCATCATTTAGCATTATTTTCTATCAGCCTACCGGTCAATTCATCTCGGGATACACATAACTGTACTCAGTTGAGTTGTTACATTGTGGACGCCCCGCCCTGTACGGCTTTCAACAAAACCCTGCCCAAACGAACCCTCCCCCGATGTGGCATCAGAGAACCGCTTCGCTTGAATCTACCACTTCTTCCAGTATTTATTGCTGTAGACTGCCTCGTTGGTTTAGTGGTAAATAATACGCTTTGCGATAGCGAGGTCCTAGATTCAAATCCTAGGTCGGCCAAATGTAGTTTTTCTATCAATAAATTCCCAGTATTAGTCCGGAGTTTGGAATTGTGCTCGGTATGTGGCAAAAAACTGCCATATGTAATATAGGATCTAGTTTTTTGTCCTATGTAATATAGGATCTAGCATCCTCGGCAAAAAGTGGTTGTACACAGTACACCTCTGCCACACACGCTTGTGAAATATAGGCGTAACGGTGTTTTCATAAAATAGACCGAGGCTTATCTGAAGGATAAGTCAAGAGTCTCCGTAACCGGCGAGCGTGTATGAGACGTACTATAAGAGCGTAGGAAGCCAGAGAGGTATGTAAGTAAAGAACCTGTTGGAACTCTGTACTCTCTGCCTACCCCGCAAGGGATTTAACGTGATGATATAGATAGATAGAGGTGTTTATTTTATTTTGTTGCTGTTTTTAGTGGCCAACCGATGGACCATATTCGGGATACACAGAAACCACCATTTCAAAAAGTGTTCCTGCTTCCGATATAACCAACCCCAAAAGTGCCCGCTTTCGATATGGCACCGGAGTAGTACTGCACCGCTACCAGTTCTTGCAGTTTTTGTAGCTGTTTTGTATTGTGCTGTTAATCCTGTTTACAGTGGTCAAAGTATATTCGTGCTCCATACCCACAAACTCTATTTAATATTCGGTCAAACAGAAGTAATTATAATATCAGCTTATACTGCCCACTGCTGGACAAAGGCCTTCTCGAACAAATCGAGGTGAGAGAGATTAGGTCATACTCCACCACGCGGACCCAGTGCGGATTGATGGAGGCAGGTTTGTGGCCACCTGCTCTTTGAACTTATCAAGCCGCCTTTAAGGCTTCCAACTCGGCTTAACGACTACCACATTAAGTGGTAGCCGGGACCAACGGCTTAACGTGCCTTCCGAAGCACGGAGACGCTCGAATATGAAAATGCCACAAACGGTCACCCATCTCGGGCCGACCGAGTCGAACGCTGCTTAACCTTGGTAATCGGTATAACACCGCGGTCGCACAGCGCTACGAGCGCCTCGAAGTAATTATAAGCCAGACAATTTCATAAAATCCTTCACACGAAACATTTCTTTTCATTGAAGCAGCTAACTGTAATAATGTACTGTTTTCATAATGATTACGAGACAAAAAAGCGTAGACCTTGTACTCGATTCCCAGACGATAATTCCGAGTAATCATTCGCCCAATTATTATATCTAAACTCGGACAAAGATAAAATAATCGATTGGAACGATTATTCAGTGAATGTGTCAACGATCACAATATGGCGATAGCGATTGGCAATCATCGAAAGTTATCGATAAAGATACGATTGACGCGATACGTGAGTTTCGTTATTAATGATGCCTAGTTTAATCGTTAATATGCATATGAATCTTTTTTTATTCGGTAAAGTTACGCCTCTTATATCTATCTATATATGTAAATCATTAATTTTTCCACATACATATTACAACTAATTAAAAAACACAACAACCATAACCTGTTAAAACTGTTATAGGTAGTAAAATAAATCATAAGTTAAACAGGCACACAATAAATGTAGGCAGCTCAGTATATGCTGTGAATTCTATTATACCACGCTGAATCCCTTGTAAAGTAGCCAGGGAGTACAATATCTTTCGTTCTCTGGCTTCGTACACATCTCTCTATCTATCTATATCATCGCGCCAGATCCCTTACAAGGTAGGCAGAGAGTACAGAGTTGTAACAGGTTCGTTCCTTACATACCTCTCTGGCTTCCTCCATTCTCATAGTTCGTCTTATACACGCTCGCTGGTTACGGACTCTTGACTTGTCTTTCAGATAGAACACTTATCACACTGACACTTTTATACTTCATGTGAATTTCGTAAAGGGGAATATATCATCAACACAATAGACTATACCCATTATCACGTATGCTGTTTAAGACCCTCCTCCTCCTCGAGTCGTATTCCTCATGTCCTCCACGTCCCAGGAGTCTGGTTCTTACGTTGTCCCGCCTTTTTCCCTGTCCTTGGCGACATGCAGCGCGATGAAGACAGTAGTGTCCAAAGTGGTGCGAATCTGGTCAGACCAACGTGTTGAGCTGCGACCTCGAGGTCTTTTTCCATCGACCTTCCCAGTACCCATTAACTTCTCTCGGTTGTCACTGTCTTTTCTGGTAATAGGGCCAAAATACTCTACGATGTGCTTGAGACAGATGGTAGAGTCTTGTGGTGGCTGTTAAGATATTTTTGGCAAATATGATAGTATGCCACAATTAAAATCTTTACCATGTTGGATCAAAATCAGATAAATTTTCCTCTCTAGTACCGCCGTTTATACCGAAGAGGTCAAGGTGCCTTAGGTTATAATTTTTACATATCTTTATCCATGTGGAAAATCATATTAAAATAAGCCGAACGGTTTTACGTGATCCTCAAAAACACAACTGCCAAATGTTTTTTCTCCATGTATTGTTTTGTGTTAAGGGAATTACTAACGTCGATGACCTTGAGAATTTTTGTTTGAAAATTTCCCTTGTCTGATGACCTTGACAACGGTGAAAAGTGTCCCCGGTGGAGCCAAAATGCAGGTTTTTTTTTCAAAGTATTAAGTTAAAATCAATTAAATTAAAGAAGCCATCCATACAAGTTATAGAGCATATCTTTAGCGTTTTTTGTGTGTATTTTATCCAATCTACCATTGAATAGGACATTTGCCATATATATTCAAGATAGAGTTTTTTAAAAGTGCTAATTTGGAATACTGAATACGTAAAATTAAATTTTACTCAATACATTAAATTCACGACGTTTTCATCTTCATTATTATATATATTTCTTATAGCAAATACGGAGTAGATTCGTCAAAAATCTTTTGTAAATAGAGCCTATTTTTGGGAGTTTAGATTAGGTTCATCCTTAAAATACATTCCAATAGTGGACCCCAACGTGGACGTACTAGAAGCCGAGGAGTGGGTAGGCCCCCTACAGGATGGACTGATGCCCTTGTGAAGGTCACTGGTAGAAGTTAGATGCCTCAAGCACAAAGCTGGTCGTTATGGCAGTCTTTATAGATGCCTTTGTCTTTCGGATGAAGGTGGATAGTAGACCCCAAACATTTTATTTTAATATATATGTTTATTATGTATGTTATAAGTGGTGCTCGTAGCGCTGTGCAGCCGCGGTGTACTTACCGGTCACCAAAGTTAAGCAGCGGTTGGCACGGTCGGCATGAGATGGGTGACCGTTTGTGGCATTTCCATATTCGAGCTTCTCCGTGCTTCGAAAAACACGTTAAGTCGTTGGTCGTGGTTACCACTTAATCTGGTAGTCGTTAAGCCAAGTTGGAAGGCTCGATGAATCCAACAGCAGGTGGCCACGAACTTCCTCCGCCAATCCGCACTGGGTCAACGTGGTGGAGTATGACCTAATCTCTCTCACCGATTGTGAGATCACCGATCACCCGATTTGTGAGAAAAGGCCTTTGCAGCAGTGGGACGGTAAAATAAGAGCAGCTTATACTGTTTTTATATGTTCAATGTACAGAGAAAACAGATATACAATACGAAAGTGGAAGGATGTAGGTACCGGGGAAGACCTAGACTATCTTACTACGACCAAATAAACACAGTCTTATCTGAAGGACAAGTCAAGAGTCTCCGTAACCGGCGAGCGTGTTGAGACGAACTATGAGAGAGGAGGAAGCCAGAGAGGTATGTAAGGAAAGAACCTGTTAGAACTCTGCACTCTCTGCCTATCCCGCAAGGGATCTGGCGTGATGATATAGATAGATAGAATGTACAGATACAACTCTCAAATTTATAATAGCATACAGAAATGCGCGTGTAAAATGAAGAATGTGGCTATCGAGATAAGACAACAAAACTATAATATCAATTTTAGATATTTAATACTTGCTACTACTTACTATCGCAACACTATCTCCGATTGTGACTATGATTTTACGATTCATTAATTATAAACTGTGAACATTGCCCAATGAATGACACAAAATAAATTATGTAGCAACATAACTTGCGTTCACTTTATTCTTAATGCGAAGTTCGTTCTCGAAACGAAAACCGAATTTTCACACTGTTTTGTAACGTATTAAATAAAAATATTCACGTTGAAATGGAAAGTGCCGGAAAGGATCAAGCACGATTCGATAACAGAATCGAGTATTCGGTGCACGGACGCGAATTCGTCGGTCGAAACGCGCACGCGCTCCCTTACGTGCTGTTCGGCAATTTTATTGGGCGATTTAAAAATCGAAAGTGTCGCGATTGGCGGTATTGAATTTAGAATGGTATGCGAATCGGTCATCGGGCCCGGGTGCCGTTACGTCACAGCAAATGTGTAAATCTCGTTATGAAACGAGCACTTGCGAAAATGGCCCAGCCTTCAGCCTGATGAGACTGGTTTGTTTATTGCCGACCGGTCCGATATATCTTGCGCTGGCAACCCTGTTTTATCGGCTGTCGTTGTATTAACTGGTTCTGATATAGTATTGATTCTCTAAGCCGCCAGTCGTGATCCTAGTAGATCGTAAAATGTAAGTGCTGTTGAGGCAGAAAGGTTCTCGTGTGGCGGTTATATGTACTGGAAGAAATGGAGTAGTAAGCTAGCTCTCCACGAGATAGACCGATGACTCGGTAAAGACCCGGTAAAAAGTAAAACCTGGATGCCTGCACCACAAAGCTGGTCGTCATCTTCTTTGAGAGAGACTGTTGTCTTGCAGTGGAAGACCTTTGACCAATAATAATGACGATTTCAACAGGCCCTTTCGAACATATAGAGGGTTAATAAGAAGACTGAACATGATTACAAACGTCTTCTTACATCATATAACTGCGCCTATTTCGTATTCGCACTTTATCGACCACGGCAAGCAACCGGTTCCCTCGACCGATATGGTTCGGTTAATTTCGCGGCAAGTGCAATGAAAGTTATTGCGGCTGAGGCGAAAATGGTAACTCCTGGTATGCCTATAGCAACTGGTAATACTAAATCGTTTGGTTAGGTAAGGCTTGTAATGTGTTCTTATCTTTCTGTTTACGTGTTACGTCAGACATTTAGTTAAAAAGTCCTTTCTACATTTTTGAACTTTTAGTTTAGTATTTCACCTACTTAGATAACTGCTTTATTAAAGTACATGTATCTAACTCAGTTTCTATTAACCTGAAGTAATAAAAAGTCAACCAGCCTCAACTAAGTTTGTAGCAGCCTAATTTCGCTGTTGGCATCTCTATTTCTCCAGTTATCCTAAATATTTTGAACTATCGTTATCTTGGGACGCTTAGCTTAGTCTGGGTGCCTATAACAATTCTCATAGATTTTCTTGCTTTGAGTCTAACTCCGTAAATGATATGAGACAGGGCACCACGAAACAATAAGTAAAGTTAACACAAACTTGCTCTGCCTAATTTTATATCGGCTTCCCTGCTCAAAAACTAGCAACAACATGTCACTGAACTTACTAGTCTATAGAACTTTTTAATAGCAGTTTTTACGCCAGACAATCTGCAACAGGGGACATTACAGCGGTCCACAAGCGTTTAAATTGGCGTCGAAGCCGTTTGGCTCCGCGCCAGCGTGTATCTGTTGATACCACTCCGACTGCGATATTAAGCCTAAGCGACGTCTTTATCGTGTCTTTTGCTAGCAATCTCTACGAAGCAGCACTGGGAATAAGAAGCTGTAAAGGCCCCGCGCCCAACAGCGTAGATCATTCACACACACACACACACACACACACACACACACAAAACACAGCGGATAATTCTGGAAACACTAAATCGTAACTGTCGTTGGTTATCAGAGGCGTCGAGAGCTGTTTTTGTATTCAACTAGATGCCAAATTTGGCAGTAGACTTGTCTCCCTGATAGATATGATAATATTATCCGTGACTTACGGGTCAGCGTCAATGTGCCAGCTAATAATATTGATATACTGGCAAAAATTGTGTCATTCCTTCTTACCATGGATGTTCTGATAGGTGTATAAAGTATTAAAAATTAAAATAACATGATCTAACAGCTTCATCGGATGATTAGTGCTAAAGTGGATTCCACTCATCTAAACGACACCTTTTAAGAGATACCAATCTCAATTAGAACTTCAGATTGCTCTATCTATATCGTAAATTGCTGACTTAATAATGATCTTTTCTTATCGTCCCTTATCAGTACATAATTCACGAAATTTAGATATCCACGACTCCAGTTTCCAAGTTTTCAAGATTATTCCAGCAAAGGTTTGGTACTATGCCTTCCCTTATTAGTGAATAATCTTCTGCTGTAATGCAACTTATTACTTTTTGTCCTTAGGTCCTGAATACGGTACAATGGAAGCTGCGTGGAAGGGCAGCATGGTGGAAGCAGAAAGGCTTTCGGATCTACACCTCAGCGTGCGGGATCGGCTCGTCAACGACGTCATGGCACAGATCAAAAACTGGCAGAAGGACACTTATCATAAGGTCAGTTACGGCATATAATCAAATCTTGAAAAAACTTATATCGTTGCGGTCGAGAACGTATTGTGCAAATAGGTATTATAGAGGCGATGGAGGTCAGAATCATATGAATTATATTGTGGTCTGTAATCTTTAACTATCTTACTCCTGTATAATACGGTGCACTGCAATCAGCGGTGGCATTTTTTTGAGATTACTTCAAAGGAATGGTTTTTGAAAAATCACAAAGCTAAATCTCAGGCCCTTTGTTCTCGGAGGGCTAGGTAGAAGAGAGGAGTCATAGTACACCCACTTTGTAGTTATTTTACCTTCCGATGTTACAAGGACGAGGTCGTTGCCATTCTCCAGGCCAATAAGTTCGCAAGTCTTTCCTTGCGGTGTTTTCCTTCACCTTTAAGCAGTAAGAATAGGGCACAGGTTTAAATAATAATAATGGATGCTATCCGGGATATAACCCTTGGACTTAAAACAAAATCCTAGAGAATAAAAGATGTGCTACCACTAGGCTATCAATGCTTTTTCAATGTATTTTTTTTTGTATTTATCTAGAATGCTACGTATATTGACATAATTTTTTTATCAATTCAACATATTAAATCATACATACACTTGTTAACTCCCATTTGTAGAGTCCTTTTACAGTCTCGTATATCAAAACCATAAACTTTACAAATGTTCCTTTGTGTATCGAAAATGGTATACATTATGTACTGGCAGCAGGTCAAATACGTACCTGTAAGTTGCTACTCTAGGGTTGCCCACTATTTTATTTTAATATAGTATTTATACAGGGTTATAAGGTAATTAATTAATATCATTCTTAGGGCAACTTCTGTACACTATGAGAAACAATTAGTTCTGAGATTTTTTAAATTTAACGAAAAAAAGTTGCTGTGCCATAATCTTTTTTCGGGTGTCGATGATTTTTTTCTTTAAAGAAAAAAATAATAGCTAATAGCTGTCATATTTCACTAAAATTAAAACATATCACAAAGAAACGTTGTTTGCCTTAAAGATATTATTAATTAATTATTAATCAACAGCTCTATTTTTATAGTAAAACCGTACAGCACTAATATGATTTTAATTTAAAAAGACCTTTTTATAGCATAAACACAACAAAGATATCTTGCTTAGTTGAAGAGTTCCTTCCGGCTCCATCATCAGACACTGGACGCCATCCTAGTCTAAAGTACTCTTCAAGACAAATCCAACGAGCTCAAACACGGCGGGGTTATATTGAATAATTGGATGGTTCCATTGGCCACCTTTCGGCTTTATCATCAGACCTTGAACATTATCTGATTGTAAAGTACTCGTTGATAGCAATTATGTTGCAGCAAGCAGTTATGTTGTACCATATTATTACATGTGAGAAGAAAGAATGACAAAACAGATATACAATGCGAAAGTGGAGGGATGTAGGTACCGGGGAAGACCTAGACTATCTTACTACGACCAAATAAACACAGTCTTATCTGAAGGACAAGTCAAGAGTCTCCGTAACCGGCGAGCGTGTATGAGACGAACTATGAGAGAGGAGGAAGCCAGAGAGGTATGTAAGGAAAGAGCCTGTTGGAACTCTGTACTCTCTGCCTACCCCGTAAGGGATATGGCGTGATGATATAGATATATAGATATTATTACATTGTCACCTAACTTCCATACGTATGCCTAATTTCAGCTCAATCGGATACCTACAAGTGCTTGAAAATGAATCACAAGATTTGAACCGGAAAGACATACAGACAGACATACGAACATTGCAAGTTTCTCACATATTATTGTAGCTAACTCTTCATAAAGTATTTAGCATACTCTATTAGTTAAAAAGTACACCTATGTAAAATAGAGTACAATACTCTATTTTAGAAGACATTTGCCAACCATAGCTTTAACAGCCATTGAATAATGATGACCAGGAATGATCACCAGGCACGTCACTTGGCTGAGTGCCATACCGATAAGGTATCGTACGACCCGCAACCTTGGCGAGTTCGCCTGATGAGGAACTTAAAAGGAAACTTCAAAATGTAATTTTGTCTAGTTTGGATAGGGGTTTGGATACCAAGAACGCTCGAAGCGCTGTGCAACCGTGGTATTTTTAGCGATCACCAAGGTTAAGCAGCGTTCGCCTCGGTCGGGCTGAGATGGGTGATCGTTTATGGCATATTCATCCTCGTCTTTGTGCTTCGAAAGGCACGTTAAGCCATGGTCCCGGTTACCGCATTATGTGGTAGTCGTTAAGCCAAGTCGGAAATTTTGTTCCGGCTGAATATGTTCTTGTTGGAGCAGCAGGTGGCCACAAATCTCCCTCTACCAAGCCGCTCTGGGTCTGCGTGGTGGAGTATGACCTAAACTCTCTCACCTCGATTTGTGAGAGAAGGCCTTTGCCTAGCCGTGGGAGAGTATTGACTGAAAAATCTTCTATATGTTAAAAAGAATATTAGCAACTTTGAAAAGTGTAGCGACATTCATCATTTTAATACACGGAACAAAGGTGATCTTATTGTAAATGCTACTCGTGTCCACAGAATAAGTAATTCTTTCATAGAACAATGTATACGCTTCTCCAACAAATTACACATAGATATCCAAAACATGCCAATCAATGTCAAAGAAACGGTATTACAAAATTTCGGATCATCTTGACGATAAAACAGATTGGGTTTGAACAGCTCGTTAATCAGCAACATTAAACAATGCTGTATAACACAATATTGAAAAAAAATAGTGATCAGAAAGGTCAAACAAATTAAGCTAAAACACTAGCCCGCTGAGTTTCTCGCCGGATCTTAGTGTAGTGTCTCTGAAGTCGCAGGCAGAAGCTGGATGCGTACAGCACAAAGCCGGTCGTTGAGGCGATCTTTGGGGGAGGTCTTTGTCCTGCAGAGGACGTCTTTCGGCTGATGATGATGATGAATGCATGCCACTGCATCTATCGTCGTTATTCTCTAGTCATATACGTCTAGTATACACACATATTTATACGAGGTGTAACATAATAAACGCAAGACCTGAAAGTTGTTTGTTCTAAATCGGTAACTGAATTGATTTCAACAATGTTTAACGTAAATATATTTATAATGTAAATAATAAAAAAAAAATTCTAGACTCAAAGCAATACGGAGATTTCAAATGCATTTCTAAAACGTATTTTTCAATACGCACACATACACGTACAAGTTTTATTGTTAATTCGGTTATAAAAGTGCTTTAAAAAGGGGTAAAAAATTTTGCTTTTGGAAAACTGGTTTTCGTATTAAATTTGTTTGTTTGAGGTCGTGCGTTGTTTACGATACAGCTTGTATACAAGCTGTAACATAATAAACGCAAGACCTGAAAGTAGTTTGTTCTAAATCGGCAACTGAATCGATTCCAACTATTTTTGAAATAGATATTGTTTATTTTTTAATTTTTAAATAATCCGGTTACTATTTCTGATTGCTGTATTAAACAAATTTTAATAATTATTCAAAGCTATTTAGTAGCAAATACGGCTATTTTAAATGTATTTCTATAACATACATCTCAATACGCATACAAAAAATAATTATTTATTCAAGTTTATGGTTAATTTTGGTACCAACGAGCTTAAAAAAAATGTTAGAAAATTCCTTAAAATTGGAAGTTTGGTTTTTGTATTGAATTCGTAAAGCAATAATCTAATTGGGGTGTCTGAGGTCTTGCGTTATTTATGTTACACCTTGTATGTATCGTCTAGTCCTTATTTAGGTTACTTAAGCGACGTTTTAGTGACGTATGGTGTTAGTAGTGTTTATTACTAAATGAAAATAACATTCAAAGCATTCTCAACCTATTCTCTACGTATAATTACGTATTCGCATGCGCTAACATAGCATTAACTCTCTAAACTAAATAATGTACATCACCCAGTGATTGCAGAATACAAATCCAGATGAGAGCGCCTTTCTAGTGTTGGGGTTTGAATTAATTTGGTTAAATGTGCCGATTGGATCTGCATCGCATAATACCGCAATCAGTATAATGATGCGCCAGGCTTTGATGTGACTCTAATTTATAACCATCTCCATTTTTTGCTTTTCGGATTGTCTACTCAAGTATTTTTTAACTGTTACTACGTAGCAAGCCAGAGAGGTCTGTAAGGAAAAAACCTGTTGGAACTGTGCACTCTGCCTACCCTGCAAGGGATGACGATATAGATAGATAGAGACATTTAAACTTTATATTTACATACACAAACACCCAGACCGAAATAATCGCTTGTCTCGCAAAAAAAGTGTTTGGGTCTAGATTACCGCGTCCCCGTCGACCCGCGTCTACACGATCCAGTCAAACGAAGCTAACACTAGGCTTGGTCGTCATCAACATAGCTAGGCATTTCAAAAACGATATAAATCCTATCACGTATCTTGTTCGTCCTTATCCACATCATAAAACTACTAAACGAACACTACCTTCGTTCCAACTCTAACACGCTTTCGTTGTCTCTCATGAATTAAACACGTCGAGTCGAACGTGACTGCCGACAGAAGTACAATCTCGTCCCGTCTGCGTGCCAGCATCGATGAAAACCTGCCCTTATGTAATAGGCGTTAAATTAAACATTGTTTTTTTTTTTAATTAAAATAATGAAACACCCTCATGCCTATATTCCCTAAGCGTGGGTAACAGAGGTGTACTGTTTACTCCTACTTTTCGCTGTTAGGTCACATGTAATTACCATATACCGGGCACAATTCCAAATTTCGATCCGATACTGGCAATTTTTCATTAGTAAAACTACATTTGTCCGCCTTAGGATTAGGACCCAAGACCTCGTGATCCCAAAGCATATTATTCGCCACTATACCAACGAGGCATTTTTTTAATAAAGGCACATAGCGTCACCCTAGGAATCAAATTCCTGTGTTGTAGTTGCGTATACAAATGTGCTATCCACCTACCTAGACATATACAAATGAAAGAAAGAAAGAAAGAAAATACATTTATTTAACCAAACACAACAAACTATAATCAAAAGGTAAATATATATACAAAATACAGCATATGCCAGCGATTATGTGGGGCTAAACAGGCTACTGCCTCAGCATATTGCTACACCATAAACACTTGGTATTCTGGCAGCACCTATGAAAAAGGTGACGTCACAGATGCCATATCGACGATTCCACATTCAGATGTAAATGAATAATAAATTGAAGAATGAATATAATATAATAATTATAGTATATATAATAAACGAGCAACAAATATAGGAAAATAAAACTAAACAATTTATAGGCTACATAATAAAAAAGAAAACTTTAATTATCAAACTTAAATGCCTAGTATTTAACGCAGTATTACGTAGCCGTGAAGAAGCATTCCAGCATGGACACAAATGATTTAAGGTTACACAAAGATTTGTTCCGAGCCAGACCTAATCTGCGATTACTCGATCAAGAGAGTGGAACGGTCTGCGTTCTTATCAGTACACCAATAGCTTATTTTATTTCGTTTTCATTGACTCTCTTGAATTAAACACGTCGAGTCGAGCGTGACAGACGACAGCAGTCCGGACTCGTCCCGCCAGCGTGTTAGCACTGATGGAAACCTGCCCTTATGTTATAAAATTTTGAATTATTTAACAAACTTGTATGCCCGAAGCCGGTCGTTGTGGCCATTTTGGGGGAGCTTCTATCCTGCTGTGGACGTCTTTCAGCTGAAAAGCACACTGTCACGCCTATATTCCCCAAGCGGGGGTGGCGGAGGTGTACTGTGTACACCTACTTTTCGCCGATGATGTTAGGTCCCATGTAATAAGGGGCAAGCCTATTGCCATACACCGGGCACATTACCAGACTCCAGACTGATACTGGAGATTTTTCGTTAGAAAAACTACACTTGTCCGGCCTGGGATTTGAACCCAGGACCTCGTGATGTTAAAGCGCACCATTTGCCGCTAGACCAACGAGGTAGTCAGAGGCTGAAACAGAAGATAATTATATCGATCTATTTATCAAACTATCTGTATCATCAGGCCAGAACCCTTGCAGGGTAGGCAGAGATTAGAGTCGAAGAATTATATCGACACTGTTTGTAAATATCGATATACCTGTATATACCTTCTGTCTTGACGCTCATAATATCATTACGCTAACAGGTCAGTGTGGTGGGCGATTGTTTAGGAAACAATGGGCGACCGTGAGTCACCGCGCGTCACGCACAGACAGGGACCTTATTCGGTATGACCAAACTCATAACGTAACGCGTTACGATTACTTAGTGTAATAATCGATTTTATGGTGCTCATTCACTTGACATGTCAATTTTTTTAAAAAGAAAATAAATCGCGTAGCCCCACACTAGGATTTAGTCCTGTGACCGAAATAATTGTGGGTCATACAAAGATTTGTGCGGAAATCGAACCCGCGACTACCCGATTCAGTGGGCGGAGCGGCTTAAGCTCTTAACCACTGTGCCAAATCGTTCGGCCAAATTAATTAATCTCCGTATGGTACTCCGGAATAACGAAGACGTCAAACACCTCGGTCCCACCTGTGACCATGAGGGTTATAAAGATGGAAAAAATGTAATCAAATTATAATATTTTTACATAGGATGGGTAGTGACAGTTCTAATTGCCAAACGAAATTATACTTTATTCAATGGCAATAAGAGGCATGACCCGTTTCTATACTTTTGGTTTTATCGCCTTAACACCGTTGAATTAAATATTAATTTCGTTTGGCAATTAGAACTGTCACTACTCATCCTATGTGAAAAATACATGATCACATGTGTGTGTTTGAGTGATATAAACTGTTGGCCGTGAGGCCTTTACAGCTTAAGGGCGAGCGTGCAGACACTACGCTCGAGCCAGAAGGGCAAGGGGCGACATACTCGAGGGCGCCTCAAGGAGGAACGGCCTCGGTTTGGACAGTCGCTACGGAACAACATGATTACAATTCCATCATGATTGATTAAAAGTGTAATCGTAATTTTTGAAGATTACAAAATGTTATTGTAATCGTTAATTATTAATACACCCTCACGCTTATATTCCCCAAGCGGGGGTGGTTAATCATTAATCCGAAAACATTTTGTCCATCTCTGGTTATAAAGCACTCGAAACATCAGGAACTTAAAAAATAAAAATAAACCGCGTTAAAATCTAAAGTAAGTTAACTTTTTGGCAAATAATTTTAGCCCAACTCTATCCAGTGGTGTACACAATACCATTATACAAACATTCCACGAAGTTATCTTATCATGCCGCGTTTGGGCATAGCGAATAAGCGCCCAGTTGGCTTGATGCGTCTTCGGTAATTGCGTCGATGATTTTATACTATGCTAATCATCCAAGGTCTTAGCTTAGTAGTATTTATTTAAGGCATGACAAAGGTAAACTTTAAAAACTGATTGACTGACTGACAAAAGATTATTCAAGAATCTACTGCTCATTAATTATAAGGGGTATCCAGCGCCGGCCCTAGCTCTTGATTGAGAGCGAAATTTTAGCATCCGCTGTAACATTTTCACAAATAAACTGATTTGATTTGTCTTTCGCCCTTTGGTCGACCTTTTCAATTCACGTTAATTAAACTTGGGTTTTATGTTATCATAATATCAGCGTATACTATCCTTATCTACCCTACCCTTCTCTCACAAATCGAGATGAGAGAGATTAGGTCATGGTCCACCACGCGGACCCAGTGCGGATTGGTGGAGGCAGGTTTGTGGTCACCTGCTGTTGGAACGTATCAAGCCTATCAGGCTTCCAATTCGCATTAACGACTACCACATTAAGGCCCGTATTACAGAACGTAAATCAGTCGTGATTTTTTTTTAAACGTCCCACGATATGATTTCTTCCTGTGTTGTGGGTGCGATTACAAACAAAGACAAATAATTGTGGGTCATACAAACATTTGTTCCGTGCGGGAATCGAATCCGCGACTATTAGACACAGCGGGCGGAGTGGCTTAGGCTCTTAACCACTGCGCTAAATCGTCCGTCGTGAAACTAGTTTTAAAACTAACGTTCTAGTACAAAAATTAGTTCTCAAAAATAGATTTACTGACTAATTTACGTTCTGTAATACGGGCCTAAGTGGTAACCAGGACCAACGGCTTAGCGTGCCTTCCGAAGAACGGATACGCTTGAATATGAAAATGCATCAAACGGTCACCCATCTTAGGCCGACCGAGTCGAACGCCCCATTAACCTTGGTGATCGGTAAGAATACCGCGGTCGCACAGCGCTACGAGCGCCGGTTTTATCAATTATAATTCCCAAATTATCATAAATCAATATCGACACTTTTTGATTTTTATTTAAACTAAGTAGCTCTAATTATTATACGTCTGCTTCTTTCACATTATGAAAGTTCCTACCGTTAAGGAGTTAAATTAGTATTTTGTGTTCATTTCAATCATGTTTTTTTCGCATTTGGCTCTTTAGCGTCCCTTGCTACCTGGCGCAGAGAACGAAGCTCTTCTGTCTCTTCCCCAGGGCTGGCGCTGGAAGTACCCTAACAATTCTACTAATATTATAAATGCGAAAGTTTGTGTAGATGAGGATGATTCACGTAAAATGTACTGAATGAATTTTGGTAAAATTTTACAGGAATATAACTTATACACCAGAATAACATAGTAACGAACGTCCATCCTCCAAATTTTAGCGTTTATAGTATTAATAGGATGTTAAAAAAGTAAAATGTCATAGTTATGGCGCCGGAATCCCCAAGCATCGAGTATCGAACTGAGTGGTCTGTGCAAACAAACACAAGTGTTTGGTCACTTGCCCTATCAGTTGTTGTGTATGTTGGAACATACTTACGCTACTGGAGTTAAATTGATACCCTTCGATCGATATCTTCTTTTCGTGTCAATGGTTCATATTTAGCACTATCCTGCTGTCCGTGGCCGAGCTCAGCTCTTCCCTTGTGAAGGTCGTGGGGCACAGAGCGTTGGTCTACGCTCTGTGCTCTGTGTGCACGCAAGTGCGATATAGTCTGTAACGTCGCAATACAATCACAGCCTGTTAAATTTGGATATCTGAACCCCATGTGCACAGATTTTGCCTGCATCTGCCTACCTGAGTGCGAAGCCGATTTAAAGATTTCCACACCGGCCGTGGTGGGCAAATTGTAATCACAATAATGATTACAATTGCATTTTGTAATATTCAATCATGATTCAAAATGAAAAGTGTAATCATAATGGTTGAAGATTACAAAATGTAATTGTAATTGTTAATCATTAATACACCATCAAACCTATATTTCCCAAACGACCCCCGCGGTTAATCATTAATCTGATTACATTTTGTCCATCTCTGCGTGGTAGTCGGTGCCCTGGAAGTAGTTGTCGGTCCAATCGATGTAATGATACTGGTCGGTCTAAAATGCGGTACCGTTTGTGGCAACTCCACTTTCCAGCGTCTTCGTGCTTCGGAAGGCACATAAAGCTGTTGGTCCTTGTTACCACTAATTCTGGTAGTCGATAAGGCGAATTAGGTGCCTTACGAGCAGCTTGACAAGTTCCGACAGCAGGTAGCTCCAAACCTGCCACTTCTAATCCGCACTGGGTCCGCGTGGTAGAGTATGATCTAATCTCTCTCAACACGATCTCTCTCAATCAATCTATCTATCTATATCATGATGCTAGAACCCTTGCGCGGTAAGCAGAGAGCACCGTTTTCCAACAGGTTCTTTCCATACGTCCTTTAAAATTATTAATATTTAACTTAACTCGCAGTTCCATAAACATTTCTCTGTTCACTGCTATACGAGTGGGTTGAATATAAACGTAGGGTTGAATCTTATCGCATCCCTCCGCAAAGTGGTGGGTGGCGGTTCGCCATAATTTCCGGCTGCGTCAGACCTTTCGCTTTATCTCGATAGTGGGCCGATTATACAGGGGCGGCTTTTTGCTTTATTGGCGAATAATGCTGGCTGACCTTGTTATAATTTTAGAATGGGGACTTGGGTTAAGAGGCCTGAATTGCCCTTATTTTAACAGATTTTACACATGGTGTTTATTACCTAAGAGGGCATCCCCTCTAAGAAGTGTATGTGTACACCGATGTTTCGTCGATGAATTTAGATCGGTACTGTTACAGACTCAGAATTTTTCAATAAATAAACTCCAATAACACTATTAGATGCAGGATTCAAACACAAGATTAGCCGCACCTTTCTCTACTAGACGAACGAGGCAGAATTGAATACTTATGATTATATTTGTTTCTGTTTTGTTTTTCATTGTCCGCGAAGTGTCTTACTCTTCGTCTATTCAGAATAGCATATCGATAATCTTGTATACCCTATT
This sequence comes from Phalera bucephala, assembly GCA_905147815.2. Lineage (NCBI taxonomy): Eukaryota > Metazoa > Arthropoda > Insecta > Lepidoptera > Notodontidae > Phalera > Phalera bucephala. The sequence continues at coordinate 6,726,028 of LR990628.1, read as the reverse complement.
TTAAAAGCTTTTATTTAACTTGCAATGTTCGTATGTCTGTCTGTACCGCCTGCTTGTCTGTCTTTCGGGTTTAAATCTTGTGATCTATTTTTCAAGTACTTGCGTGTATAGTTCGATGCCAATGCAATGTTATGGTACCATGGGCAGGTCTGATGATGGAATCGGAAGGTGCTCATAGGAACATATCAACTATACCGTAACCCTTCGTGTTTCGGCACGTTACCACGATACCACGATACGTAACCCAGTGTGCATGGTCTGATGATGAAACCGAAAGGTAGCCAATGGAACCACCTAACTACTCAATATAACCCCGCCGTGTTTGGGCTCGTTGGATTAGTCTTGACGAGTACAACAGACCCGGATGGTGTTCAGGTGGTCTGATGATGGAGCCGGAAGGAACCAATTGAAACTCCTCGAGTAATATTCGTTGTGTTTTTGCTATAAAAGCTTAATTAAGTCTTTTTAAAGTTAGTTTTTTTTGTTTATCTACTCCTAACTACTTTTTGGCACAATTATGGTTTTCAAGTCTTTGGTTTTTTTGTTTTAGATGCTTTATAAGGTTTTATTAGTTTACACAATTGGCACTATTGTGATTCCCATAAAATTAGCCACAAGCTGTAAAGTATGAGTTAACCTTAAAATGTATAAAGGGTGTCTAAACTTTTATTTCTATCTAGCGGCCATTGAAACCGCCCACACATACGAGGCACTCACCCAAACTATAACACACGTACCGTCCGACCATTTTAGCGATGTATAACGGATACAGAATACAGAATACGCAGCTATTTTTGACTTTTTATAATTGGACGCCGATATATTTGGGCGAAAACCGCCTTGCAGGGATTTGGTGTTTTGTCTTAGCTGGCTATCGTAAATTATTTGTGGTTAACTCACTGTGACACAGCTCACCGTACTACCATATCATATAAAGAGCTAAAACTCAAACATTCCCAGAGACTCCGCCATCTGCTTTCACCGAACCGTACAGTACTTTGGTCACATAGCTCGAAGAAACAATAACAACCTAGAGGTAACTGGTGACGGGCAAAATAGAGGGGAAGGGAAGGGGGGTGCGTAGCCCTTAGAGATAGTCGGATCAGATATCGAAACAACTCGACATACCAGTCAGCACGACGCTCCACCTGGCAAGTGATCGCAGCAGATGGAGAGAAATTATAAAAAAAGTCCAGCAACGGAGTCGCGATCCTCAGTCATGAGAGAACGATTGAAGAGAGAGAACTCACTGTGTACGTTTTCACCTTTTAGTCAATGCCTTTATTTCATCGGTCTTTATTTTGTAGGGGCCTTTCCCACTTCGCGTCTTCAGGTCGCCAATGAGTCAATGTATATTGGCATACCTTTTGATTAAATTGACCTAGAAACTTCATTTTTTTACACAACAAGGGACCGCACACTTTAAGTAATTAGAATTGTGGACAGACGACGGACCACAAAGAATCTATAAGGGTTCTGTTTTTACCGCTTGAGATACAGAACTCTAAAAAGATCAACATTCTTATAAAACCCGTCTTCATACCGTTAATAAAATTAACAATGTTGACAGTGTCAAAAATAACTTGAGTACATCACAGGAATGTCTATCTATCTCTATCTATAACCTCACGCCAGATCCCTTGCGGGGTAGGCAGAGAGTACAGAGTTCCAACAGGTTCTTTCCTTACATACCTCTCTGGCTTCCTCGACTCTCATAGTTCGTCTCATACACGCTCGCCGGTTACGGAGACTCTTGACTTTTCCATCAGATAAGACTCGGTTTATTTGGTCGTGGTAAGATAGTCTAGGTCTTCCCCGGTACCTGCATCCTTCCACTTTCACATTGTATATCTGTTTTGTCATTCTTTCCTCTGGCATTCTTTCTATATGCCCGAACCAACGGAGCATGCCCTTTCTCATCTTTACACCGATACTATCTTTCATACCTACTCGCTGTCTTACTATGCTGTTGCTAATGCGGTGCAACAGGAATGTGGTCCTTAATTATATGTTAATAGGTACAAATTATCTTTGGATCGGTTTGGAGGACGGCCAGGTGACATTGCTGTGTGTGCGCAGATCATCTTGTATGCGTGATGTCATGATAGTATGAATGAGATATAGTGAGTAATCGGGATTTCTTTACCTGTAGGTCGGTATTTACAGCTTAAAAAATATTAATTCGTCGGTGAAATATAAGTGTACAGGTACATTATGTAAGTACATAGTACACCTCTGCCACCCCTGCTTCGGGAATACAAGCGTGTCTAGTTATAGTCAGTCATAAATCACTGAACATTCTCAATTTTTCGCATCGCTACTATTACAAATGTCGGTGAAAATTGGGAAAACGAAATCTTAGTAGGATATATTTTTTTTCTTTAAAAAGAGTAGCTCCTCCACGCTAGGATTTATTCCTGTGACATGGGGCGTTTACAAACATAAAAATACACATACACAAATACCCAGACCGACACAAGTAATTGTGGGTCAGACAAAGATTCGTCCCGTGCGGGAATCGAAGCCGCGTCTATTCGACCCAGTGGGCGGAGCGGCTTAAGCTCTTAACCGCTGCGCCAAATCATTCGACAAAGTCCGTCAAATTTGAGTACTATTTAACTTAAACTATCCCTATTTGCGGTATTTATTTGCTTAATTCAAACTCAAAATGATTGATTTCTCATTTTACGTACGATTCTCGGCTTTTCATCCAATACCTGCCCTACGAAGATCAACTTTCCACCTAGCCTGAGGGCACCATGAATAGTGTTGTAAAAATGATCGTTGAAGTCGAGCGTTTAGCGCTGAGTCGACGCTTACGAACGTTCAAACACGTAGAAGACGCGAGCGTTTTAAGCGCCGAGTCGAGCGTTTTTACAACACTAATCCTGAACTACGTTTGCGAATCCGTGGTCTCTACTCAAGAACTCGTTTAACCAAACGGTTATCGTTTCTTAGCTTATGTGCGCAGCCTACATCCATTATATTAATGATCATTCATATTTAATAACCTAGAAGTTGTGTATTTCTAAACACAATAATTTCTTTAAAACCGGTGTTGTAACTTATAACGACATTTATCACTGTATTTCGATAGTTAATACTAATGGTTTCATATTAAAATTTAATATATAGCTAATTATACGTTATCTACACTAATATAATAAAGAGGAAAGATTTGTATGTTTGTAACGAATAAACTCAAAAACTACGGGACCGATTTTAATGATTCTTTCATCATTAGAAAGCTTCATTATCCAGAAGTAGTATAGGCTTAAACAGGTAGGTCGTAACTCGATAGGTGGCGCTGTTGTCGACCGGGTACGAAGTCGCGGGAAACTGCTAGTGTATATTAATTATATCTATCTATCTATAACCTCACGCCAGATCCCTTGCGGGGTAGGCAGAGAGTACAGAGTTCCAACAGGTTCTTTCCTTACATACCTCTCTGGCTTCCTCGACTCTCATAGTTCGTCTCATACACGCTCGCCGGTTACGGAGACTCTTGACTTTTCCATCAGATAAGACTCGGTTTATTTGGTCGTGGTAAGATAGTCTAGGTCTTCCCCGGTACCTGCATCCTTCCACTTTCACATTGTATATCTGTTTTGTCATTCTTTCCTCTGGCATTCTTTCTATATGCCCGAACTAACGGAGCATGCCCTTTCTCATCTTTACACCGATACTATCTTTCATACCTACTCGCTGTCTTACTATGCTGTTGCTAATGCGGTCGGTCAGCTTCACTCCGCACATCTTCCGCAGAGCTCGCATTTCTACCGCATTTATCCTACTTTCATTCTCCTTCTTACATAGCCAGCTCTCGCTACCATATAACAGCGTTGGGACAAGAACTCCGTTATGTATAGCCAGCTGCGCCTTATGGCTTAAGTGCCGGCTCCCGAGTAGCTTTCCCATCGCACCATTTACTCTGTTCCCTGCACTCACTCTTCTCTCTATGTCAGCGGTGTATTTCCCATCCTTACTGAAGGCGCATCCAAGATATACAAACTCATTCACTTGCTCCAGCACATCGTTACCAACCACAATCCTTACATTCGTTCTTCCCTTTCAAAAACCATAATCTTGGTTTTCTTCACATTCAAGTGTAAGTGTATTAATTATATTATAATATTTAATAGACTGATGACCTGCTAAAGGTCGCGGGAAAAATATGGTAGCGTACAGCACGAAGCCAGTCGTAATGGCGATATTTCGTCGTAGTGGGGAAGGCTTTTGTCTTGCTGTGGACATCTTTCGACTGATGATGATGGTGAAAATATTTGAAGGCATAAATAGCCCTTTTAGGATTTGGTCGGAAGCGCTCGGCTACTACTAATTATTGGACTTATAATACAATATAGTTTTACAATTTTTGTTTTCTGGTGTGGTCAGTATACGATCTTTTTCTACATTCCGATCTCGGTCTCGAACCTATTCGCGCGTTTATTATAAAGGCGACGCGAAATTCGCGAATGCGTCTAGTCATAGGAATCCGCTAATCGTAGCCGCCGCCGATTACGAACCTAACTCCTCTCCTGTCAGCCGCTACCGCCATCCGCGGCATCTTCTCACCGACCCTCCCGATGCCCTTACATCTCTTCTTTCGGATACAGATATCGCACACAGGATCAGACACCGACCTCGCCGACGAGGTCGAAGAATCCCATGCCTGCCGGCTGATGCAGAGCACCTGGGCAAACACCTAGTATATGCCCTCCCCCATAGCGACTGCCCATACGAGGCCGTTCCCCTTATTGTGGTGCCCTTAACTAGTTCCCCCCCTTGCCCTTTTGGCTCGAGCGTAGTAAAGCTGTAAAGGCCCCGCGGCCAACAGCGTAGATCATTCACACACGCACACAAATATACGATATTTTAAGTTAAACTACGCCAAAATACAATTACATCGTAGATGCGTTTACGAACATAAATTTGATTCAGTCCAATACAGATGTGGGTCAAAAAAGTATCCCGTGCGGGTATCAAAGCCGTCGCAACTCGATCCAGACCGCTATACCGTCTACCGCTAGACCGGTCATCAAAACACTAAAATACTTTAAATACAGTATATTCTCTGAATAAAGTCTACATTTAAAACTATATAATCATATTAAGTTTTCTCTAGAAAGTGCGATATCATTCCGTGTTTTCACTGTACAATGATACTGCTTGTAACATTATGTGACCGCTAAATGAAATACATTTAACTGAAAATTGCACTCGAGAATGTTCCGCGCTATAATAAAACCGCTGTTATACGGACTGATATGAATAAATATGTGTATGCATGTTAATGTAGTCATTGCAAGTAAATAATGTTTGAACTTCTACTTAATATCTACCTATCTATATCATCACGCCAGATCCCTTGCGGGGTAGGCAGAGAGTACAGAGTTCCAACAGGTTCTTTCCTTACATATCTCTCTGGCTTCCTTCACTCTCATAGTTCGTCTTATACACACTCGCCGGTTACGGGGACTCTTGACTTGTCCTTCAGATAAGACTCGGTCTATTTGGTCGTGGTAAGATAGTTTAGGTCGATCATCAAAAGTACATCTATATACTAAATGTACTTGCTCTGCAAAGTAAAGCATACTCTCATAAATCGGGGTGAGAGATTAGGTCATACTCCACCACCCGGACCAAGTGCACGTTGGTGGTGGAGGTAGCTTTGTGGCCACCTGCTGTTGGAACTTTTAAAATCTAGGCTTCTCACTTCACTTAACGACTACCACATTAAGTGGTAAACAGGACTCAGCTTAACGTACCTTCCAAAATACGGAGACGGAGGGTCTAGAAATGGGGACACGGGATTCGGAAACATTACGAAATATCGCAAAGGGAGAGGGGGGGGGGTGTGTAGTGAGATATTAAGTGTATTTATTTTTTCGGAAAACGCGCGATTTCTAAACTGAAAAGCGTCGCGTGACCTTGACTTGCCTTGAACATTTTTAAGATACTGTGCACCAAAAAAAATACACGTGATTTTGGGTAGAGGGGGAAGTTAGTCTAAAACTTTACCAGGTATCACCAGGGCGGAGGAAGGGCTTAAAAAGTTGCTAAAAGGGATCACGTGATAAATGGACAACCCATTAGGTTCGGGCACTTTGCTGTTATAAAAAAAAAACAACAATCTTCCTAGACATTTATTTAATTATTTTTCCCCAATTATCACAATTAAACTACATTGGTAACACGATACCTAGTCGCTCATACCTTTTTTGTAGCTTAGTGTTCACTGCTGAGCCAACCGGCAGGCAGAAACCAGGGCCGTAGTTACCCAGCAATTAGACTAATTACCAAATGACTGAATTTTGTGGAAAACCCGGGGTTTATAAAGGCATATATTGCTGATTGGCATTAAAAGAATTGGAATAGATCTGGAAACTGCAATTCAGCAATAGAGCCGTGAGAATCGGGGATGTCACAAATTGTCACCCTTCTTAGACCGACCGAGGCGAACGCTGCTTAACCGTGGTGATCGTTAAGAACACCGCTGTCGTTTGTTCTAAACCATGTTCACTTTAAGTGCGGTGTAAACTGTGTAGGTCAATGCCGCTTTAACCAGGACACATCTTCGCTTCACTGTAGCGGCACACATTTCTCTATTTTTAGTGCAAAATGCTCTGTCTGCTACACCGCTCTTCTCTCATTTCGCTCATCTCCACTTTGGCGAATACCGAGCCTTCAGAACACTCAGACGGACATTGTCACATGTGATTTTATGAAAATTTCATATTCGAAATATGTCACATATTGAAAATTTCACAGTCTGGAAATGTCATATTCTCAAAATTACATATTCTGATAGTAGCATGCTGAAAATGACACATTCTGACACCGCCAAATTCTGAAAGTGTCAGTGTTCTAAAAATGACACATTCTAAAGTTCCTTCACAGCATTTATTCTATGATTTGCCACAACCTAATCGCCATAAATCAGTTGAAATGAGTACATCCACAGATACAAGCGGCGGAGATTAGAAAATTACAACAATACTGATTCGTTTGGCCGACGAGATTAACTCGCGCTAACGATTCCATTAGTTTATTTAGCTGATTGCTCAATAGTTCTGTTTATATGCTGTTACAAGAGATTTGATGTTGCGTAGGATCCGAGGTGAAGCCATTAAACTATTAAAAACGTTTTGGTGAATCAGAAAAATAATGCTTGTATCACCAATTGTAGTCTCTATTTTTGGCTATAGAGATTTGGTTTCCTCGAGATGTGCTCCATCGAGCGGGTCACAAGAGAGAGGCACCGGTGCGTTTGATTTAGGGATCCCGGATCCCCTCTACCGCGCCGAAGAGAGACGAGCTTTTCTAATGTTATAAATGTCACACTAATTTTTCCTACAAAGTATTTTAGAATCATGTGAGGAATTCCCTCTGCGACATTAAAAAAATATACGTATGTATACTATTAGCGGTGTTTGAATTTGACTTTGAAATATTATTTGAATGAATGTTTATGAATATTCAAACTTCTTAAGTTATTGCTTAAAATATAATATGGTCGTAAATATAATTACAGTCGCTGAACATACTCAATTTTCTAAATGGATAATACCCACGATTGGATCTTAAAAAATAATGGGTTTGATGCATAGCAATTGTGCAAGCAAAACACTGATTATTTTCAACGACATAACTAGCGTCAGCGGACCGTACTACACCAAAATCCGTATACAAATTATGTACCTTAGAGGTATACAATACTATATGATAAAATTACAAATTTTACACGAAAGGAAAAATGCGCGGATTCAAACTTTAAATTAGATTCGTTATTTTAAAGTTATTGGGCTGAAATAAATTGTATAATTTATAGAGGTTATTAAACCTATGGTACCTTATTTATGCTCAATAATCACTACTAACATCCTACTGCAATAAACTTATGTTTCCTCGAGGTATTTTGTGCATAATATCATATAGCATTGGGTATCTTCGTCTAGACTTTAATACGTTTTATCAGTATATAATCCTAGATTTCGAAAAAATTTAGTTAATATCGTATACCTCTTGAGGTAACAGATTTTACATCTATCTCTCGTAGTGATTTCTTCTTTGTAACATCCTATAGAGTGCAAAGGTGAAGCGAGAACGCCTCGCAAAGGTCACTCGCGTTATTTTCACTCTTTCCCCCGATAGCTGGCCGTGTGCCAGCCGCGGTGACGTTGAACAGGCGTCGCGATAATACAAAAAAAAACGGCGAAGTTTGTTGCTTGTCAAAATATGATAACTGTATGTGTACTTTGATGCTTCTTGAACTACTTATCTGACATTTAGTACATGCAGGAATGAGCAGGAAAGTCTAAAATCAGTGCGAGAATGTTGTTAATGTTCACATGATTGCAACTCATATCGTTCCCATCAGGACTGTTCTGTCCAAAAAAACTGAAAGGCTCAAGACGAGAGGAAGGAATATACACCTATCAATATTATTTCATTCGAAATATATATCTTTCAAATCTCGGATAATAGAAAATACATTTAGCCGCGCCGTTTAATACAAACCATTTATGCATTTAATGCACTGCCCAAACATCGTCTGCGCCGTCTTAGGAGTACTATCCGAGGGTCATATAGTGTACACAGTTCATTAAGTCCATGTGCTAACAGAACACGTACGTACACGTCTATTTTTGCGCGCATATTTCGCGATAACGAAGCGCAAATATGCGGAAACGCGCACACCAGACGCGCAAATAGCGTTAATAGTATGGCTAATAAAAAATGATAAGATGAGATCGTTTTGGACTGTGTTTTTGTATTAAATTTAAGGTAGTTTTGTTGCTAGGTTAAAGTCACGAAAATTTAAAAGGAGTGCTGCCCGGTTTGTAGTGTGTGATTGATCTAAGTTGGCCGCGGGGCCTTTACAGCTACACCGGATCAGAGGACGAGCGTGCAACCATTATACTCGAGCCAGAAGGAGAAGGCGCATCGGCTTAGGCAGTTGCTATGGGGGAGGGCGTATACTAGTTGTATCGCCATGTTGCTCTGCACCGGCCGGTGGGTAAGGTATTCTTCGACCTCGCCGGCGAAATCGGTGTCTGATCCGGTATCTGTAACCGGAAAAAGGGAAGTAAGGGCATCGGGAAGGTTCAATGATCTTTGTATAGCGGCCAATAGAAATTGATTGAGAGTAGCCGAAGATCTTACTCAGCTGCGTGCAGTTGGAGATTCCTAGGTCTAGCAGTGGACTATAGACTGATGATGATATTAATAATGAAGTTTAAAATCATCATTGACTGAATGTAATAATCTATCTATCTACATCATCACTTCAGATGTCTTGCTGTGTTAAAACAGAGTACAGAGTTCCAACAGGTTCTTTTCTTGCAGACCTCCCTCGATTTCTCCACTCTCATAGTTCGTCTCATACACGCTCGTCTGTTTCAAAGACTCTTGACCCTTTGCAATGATCATTTAATTCATTCTCTAATATTTTTGATTGCTACCTACTTGGTTTAGTGACAACCTGGGTTGGAGAATTTTTTAACAAAAATATAGCTGGTCTAGAATATAGTACCTGATATAATGGATATGAATTCACTCCTAATACACAGGATCTCCTTACAGCTCTGAGTCAATTTTCACTACAGGGAATTCGGAAGAGTTGTGTCCTTAAACATCATGTTTTGAGCCTAAAAACTTTGCTTATGACGTACATATTACTGGATGAATGTAATAGAGGCACAAGTCAAAAATACGATTATTTGAGTTAGCACTCTAATTTCAGAATTACAGAGTTAATTTTTCATGTTACTTAGTGGTGTCCCTAATTCATTCGGCCAGCGATCTATATTGGCCTAAAAACTGATTTTCAAACGTGAGGCCAAGATATGCCTATCTACATGCCTACTTATAATATCTGTCTGTCATGTTATCCGAACGATATCGTGTTGCATTGCCTTATCAATCGCTCGTTATCGACCATTGATAGTGTCATTTTGGGTTAAATATATCGTAACATTTTCGACATATATTATAATACTTTATACACATTGAAAGGGTTACCAGCATTTGTAATTGAATACCAAATGTGTATGATTTGGATAACTTAAGTATCCCATTTGTGTAGTGTATTGCCTTTTATAATTTGATACAAAAGCAAGAATTATTGTTCACGGATTATTTTTGTTTGCTCGTTAAAATTATAGGCTTCAATTACAATCTGCGGTGCATCCAAATTCAAAAGAAACATTGAAGTAAAGATATGTAATTATTTAAAAAAGATTGCCGAGCACAGATCTATTTAGAAGATTATGAGGAGACCTTAATGCAGGAGTATAATAAGGGTCTGTTTTGTACAATTTCAGAGACCAAGACGTATAAAATAACTTAGCTCTTTTGGTAGCCCTGTCCATTTACCTATACGTGAGCCTTTATTCTATCAATATTACACAATCTCTATTAATTAAACATAACTAAGCTAATAACAGATGTATGGTGTATCGACATGATGTCACGAACACCGCAGGTCTCCATAATTGTGCAGGTGACTTCAGATGCAAGCGTGACTCCGCAAGCATTGAGATGTCCTAACATACATAACATCGTATGTTTAGAATTAATCGGTTTGTTGACTAGTAGTACTTAAACACTTTAGTATTTGTAAGAATACTTAAGTAGAGTACTCAGTATACTTAAGTAGACGACTGTCTTTGCAACGTTGAAGTAAGAGTGTGTGTAGGAGTCAAGAAAAGGATCGGTGTAAAGATGAGAAGGACTTTGCTTCGGTAGTTAGGACATATAAAAAGAATGCCTAAGGTAAAGAATGATGAAACAGATTTAAAATAGGAAAGGGAATGTACCGGAGAAGAGAAAGACTATCTTGCCATGATCAAATATATACTGTGTATAATGTTATGAACAAGTCAAGAGGCTGTAACCGGCGAGACGAACTGTAAAAGTGGAGAAGCCGAGAGAGATCAGTAGGAAAAGACCCTGTTTGAACTTTTTATGTTTTGCCTACACTGCAGGGGTTCTGGATCAAACTTATCTAGATCCCTTTCAGTGAAATTATTATTTATCGTTCTCGTTAGAAACCGCTTATAACAATATCAGCCTATATTGTCCCACTGCTGGTCAAAGGCCTTCTCTCACGTATCGAGGTGGGCTAGATTAGGCCATACTCCACCACGCCATGCGGATTGGCGGAGGCAGGTTTGTAGCCACCTGCTGTTGGAACTTATCAAGCCGCCTATGAGGCTTCCAACTTGGCTTAACGACTACCACATTACGTGGTAACCTGGACGAACGGTTCAACGTGCCTTCTGAAGTACGGAGACGCTCGAATATGAAAATGCCACAAAATGTCACCACCCATCTCAGGCAGACCGAACCAAACGCTGCTTAACCTTGGCGATCGCGAAAAACACCACAGTCGCCCAGCGCTACGAGCGCCAGAAACCTCATATGCATAACCATAAACGTTGCCCATGGAAAATGTTTTAGCATTGTTGCTGTTTAATTTTGACTAACGATCATCATTCCTATGATTGATCATTCCTTTTGGCAAATCTATACGGTGTAACGGTACTTACTGACCAAAATCTCTCACCTCATCTACGACCACTACTAATTATCGACTATTATTCATCACTTGTCTACAAGTTGATTAGGCAATCACCTATCAGATCAGCAAGAGTTACACGTATTCACACCGTCTTGACCGCTTCCATTATGTAAAACAACATGTCGCGACGTGCCCTCGCATCATTCACTCGCATAGTTTACAGTAGAAAGTTATTGGAGTGTCGCCACGTATAGTCTGGCCGTCTCTCAGTGAATTATAAGCGACCACATTACACAGTCTTCCTGGCACGCGTAAATCTTGCTGATTAGGCTTGTCCATGCACGTATTTGTCGGACAAAATGCAAGCGATGCTGTTTGTTTACGAGAATCTGTTTTAATTCTGAAGTATCTAATTTACCAATTTTGTTATTGTAGTAAGGACAGTGTCAAAAACTGCCCCAGAACAAACAAACATTTGACCTATGCCATCATTATTTATCTATTTCATTAAAATAATGGCAGATATCCGTATCTTACGGACAATTTGCAATCTAAAATGAATATTACAAAGTATTGTAAGTACTTATATCGAAGTCGCCGACATCTTTACTAAATGTCAACACACACAATATAATCTCATACGTATTAATGGCTACTGAATTATAACCTCAAAATCGAATACTCATTGTGCAATATTGCAATTCCCCCGCTTGTCCGTTTAATAATAAATGCCTTGAGAGAATTTATGGGTGATTTGAAATCATACAAGTATTTTTTCATTGCTGTTGGTTCTGGGGCAAATCATGTATGGGCGCAGAACAATGTCCTTTGTTTAGTATCGCACTATGAGATTTGAGTAATATTCTTAAAATGTATAGAAGTAGGCAGGCCCTCCACAAGATTGAAAGGCCTGGTGAAGGTCATGGGTAAAAACTAGGTACGTACAGCACTAAGCCCTTCGTCGTGGCGATTTTGACGTTGAGCGAGGCGTCTGTCCTGCAGTGGACGTCATTGGGCTGATGATGTGGTATATAATAGTTGTCTATCTACCTCTGCCTACCCCGCAAGGGACCTGGCGTGATATCCCTTGCGGGGTAGGCAGAGAGTACAGAGTTCCAACAGGCTCTTTCATTACATACCTCGGAAGCCATCCTCCACTCTCATAGTTCGTCTCATACATGCTTGCCGATTACGGAGACTCTTGACTTGTCCTTCAGATAAGACTCGATTTATTTGGTCATGGTAAGATAGTCTGGGTCTTCCACGGTACCTACATCCTTCCACTTTCGCATTGTATTATTATATAGTTGTAAGTAGTACAAACTAGTAATCTACTTTAATATGGGATCAGCTCAAGATAAAAAGAAATCAGCTATTTCAGTTGTTCAATCAATGTACGATGTTGAGTGTAAAAGAGCTCCCTAAATACGTCTGGGCCCTATTCTGGTCACCAATACCGCCCTGCTCCAAAGTAATTCCCATTTAGAAATTGCAGTGTTGTTAAGAATATGTCTAGAAGGCGCTCGTAGCGCGGTATTCTTACCGATTACCAAGGTTCGACTCGGTTGGCCCGAGATGGGTGACCGTTTGTGGCATTTTCATATTCGAGCGTCTCCGTGCTTCGGAAGGCACGTTAAGCCGTTGGTCCCGGATACCACTTAATGTGGTAGTCCTTAAGCCGAGTTGGAAGCCTTAAAGGCGGCTTGATAAGTTCCAGCAGGTGGCCACAAACCTGCTTCCATCAATCCGCACTGGGTCTGTGTGGTGTGTGTATGACCTAATCTCTATAACTTCGATTTGTAAGGGAAGGCCTTTGCCCAGCAGTGGGCAGTATAGGCTGATATGATTATTATATTATTATTAAGAATATGTCTACAAATTCTGTTTTAAGTAATTATATTATGTACCGCATAGAATTTTATATCACCGTCCGCCGTCCTTTGAGATCGTTATCTTTTTATTGTGTGTTCGTGTCACTTTGCATTTTAAGAATTCTGCCAGGCATTTATTATTAAAGCAAGAATTGAAAGAGACATATTTTAACTTTAAGATTTATTTAAAGAGATAGAAGACTACGTAAACATAATTACCACGGAAGTGTCCTATAGAATAGAGATAGAGAGAGAGAGAGAGATTGAGTGAAGTAGAAGAGAGCAAAGAAATAAAAATAAATTAATAATTAATTATTTCTTACTACAACATTACCCATAAAATCCTACCAATATTATAAATGTGAAAGTTTGTATGTTTATATGTTTGTTACTCAATCACAGAAAAAGGGCTGAACGGATTTGGATGAAAATTGGCACACAGATAGTTTATTACCTGGATAAACATATGGGATACTTTTTATCTCGGAAAAGTGTAAGGTTCCTGTCTAAAGCCAAAACGAACGAAGTCACGGGCAGACACTAGTGCAATATATAACAACAAATTTATGTTAACAATTTACAGTCACGTGTATGTGTCAGAGGTTGATTTCAATTATAGGTGTTAACCTGCTTTTCAGATCACTACCTATGTGTGTACGTTAATTAAGTCCTTAATAGTTGTACATTAAATCAAGAAACTACAAAACACGATTAAAGGTTCATATAATCAACAGCTTAACTTAACGACGGTTCTCCATTGTCCACAGTCAATGATCCAACTAAAAGAACGCAAGGAAATGGACGAGGCATTCAAAAAGGCGCAGAAACCCTGGGCGAAGCTGCTGCAGAAGGTGGAGCGCACCAGGCTGGAGTACCACACAGCCTGCAAACAGGAGCGGACGGCACAGAACCAGGAGAGGAACGCCAGCGGAGACAGCTCACTAAGTCCTGACCAGGTAAGCTGTTTGATGAGAAGTCTATCTGTACACTGCCCAATGCTTACCCCGCATTAACACGAACACTCTTTCAATGCGCGTTGATAAAGCGCTGAATTAACAAATGGGTAATGCCATCGATCAAATATTGTAATAATATATCGATGGCCAGGGCACATTTTTTAAAAGCGCATACGTCGCTTCAGTAATGTGCGTCAATAAAGCGCTCATTCGAATGCGAAATTAGGATGACGAATTGTTGCACATATCAAAACGCCTAATTCTGGAATATTACCACCACATCCCATCGCATTCGTATGGTAAAAGTCATCTTAGCAAATAGTCCTATCAAGCACTCTAAATGCAGGCAAGCAATTCCGGGACGCCTAATAGTGGACTAATACGACCGTGTTATACAGAGATACTTGAGATACGAAAGGTACTCATATTAGAATGTATACTATATGGTCATAAATTGGAATAAGCAGCATATTCGTTTTCTGAACACGGAATCCGTATGCGATGTCTGCGTGATACTACAGTATCTTACTATCCGCTTGCGCAGCTTAATATGCTACGCGTTTCTTTCGATGACGTTTTTGCTGCCCATACAACGATATTTTATTCTGGAGGAACACTCTTAATGACAGAGAAAATTCTTAATCGACATTAAAAAAATAAAAAGATAGTATCAAGGTTTATTTATATAGCGTTAGCATAGGTAAGGTATAAACAACCGAGTAGGTAATCGTTCGATTCCGGTCACATTGACCTGAATGAATAATTGTTAGTCATATTTTTTGCCGAGCTGATTGCAATAGACGGATTTAAATGTTATTGCATACGTGCTGTAGTTAAACTTCTATTATATAATTCTTTTAAAATAACACCCATTTAATACATTATGTTTCCTACCTAATTCAAAATATCGCGAAAGTAACGAAGCATAAAGATAATGATAACATGATAAAACTTTCACACAAAGTCAACCGTATTGCAACCTCATTTACTTCTAGAAGATGTTATGAAATGTTATAATTTGGGCATAACGACGGTCTCATAGAACGAAGCTACATATGCCAAATAAAATAAATGGCATTTGTAATTTACTGTCCCCGTTGATAAAGTTATTTATGCCAAATTTACTAAATACTGGATTATAGAACGTTCGTTAGACACGTCGATAAACAAGTAAAATCGTATCAAATACATTCTACGTGACAGTCGAAATGAAACTCTATCTGAATAGCAATAAAATGCAATCATAATTACGTTATATGAATTATTGTATTTATTGCTCATACGTGTCCATAAACATGGTAATTTAAATAATACTTAAAAGTGTCAGCACTATATTATCATCTCTTGTGTGAGTGGTATTATTTGCACTGGCTGCTGCAATTTTGGATTTCAATCCAATGAACAATATTAAAGCAAGCTGCAAACGTATCGATGCGTCAATTGGAATTGTGGTCTACGAATGCGTGTGTTGCTTTCATTTTGTTTATTGGATTTGCTTATACCGCAATGGGCCTTGTTCTCGTTATTTTAAAAGCTTATTCCAAATTATCATTATTGTAGACATTTGAATTTACAAAACAACAATTACAAGTTATGTGGGAATGTAACTTGGCGACTATTCCGATCAGTATTACAGCTTATTTGCAATAGACGAGTAAGATCACCGGTTTTGAATCTATCGACACGATCACGCAAGCCCAGTCAAACTTTAAGATCAGTGTATAGATTGTCCATTAGTCATTTAAAAGGAGTCGTTATTCATCTATTTTAAATAACATTAACTATTTTATTTGTTAATCAGATTTTACAATATAAATTCCACCAAGAACCGAGGCGTAGGGTACCGAGAGTGTATCCCGAAGCCAATATTTGCCTTGTGGGGTATACGACATTCAATTTGAATATTTTAGAACTTTCTAGAAGAAATAGCCACTTGTTTTTCAATTTCTCTCTTGTTACATAAACATTGACTTAGATAAGAAAAGATCTGAAGTATACCAGAATGTCTGAAGTATTTGTATACGACTTAACGGGTGATGATACATATATCTTGATTGATTTATCAGAATATGCAGTGGGCCCAAGGAAATGATAAGCCACTCCCTAATCGGTACAAGGTGAGCTTAGGAAATTTGCGTAGTTTGAATAAGCCAATGTTATGTGTGGAATGCCAATTTTTTGCGAAAAAGAAAGCCCTGTGTTTCGTCATTTTCTCTTTGACTAACCGAACAGTTGTCTTGTTTGTATATTTTGTAAAGAAAAATGAAGTTTATACGTGTTTTATCATACTATCTGTGTGAGGCAAATTTTGTTATTAGGATTTATTTTGGAAGAATTAAATAAATATTTGTTATATACCTTGTTAAAATGCCCTTATATAATAGAATTTGTTTCAGTTGTTTGATAATCATACAGTGATTTTTATCCAGTAACGACGATTCTAAAATATTACATAGAAAGCAAATTGATATTGTTATCAAATTTGTATAATCCCCTAATCGTTTGTATAAACATTGAACGCGCTAAGGCTTTTGAGAAAGTTTACCTTCTTAATTTAAAAGAGGTTTAGTAATAGGATGAAAGATAAACCAGTCACCAATTATTAACACTAACAGAAGCGACTTATTAAATATTATTCTATTCCTAGAGAAGTGTCATTCAGAACAACTTTAAAGTAGATCAATGGTATAAACAACAATGATTTAAGTTACTTTATAGTAATGAAATATATCCCAAGATTGATCACAACTGCTCATCTACCGCATAACTTAGTGCATAACTTGTATGTACGGGTTATTAGATTTTGTGAGCTGCTACCTGTTACTAACAATTTAACGCCTTCGCGTCTTAGCATGCCATTTATATGCATGAACGGTCGCTTCTTTATTCATAATGCTTGAGGTAATGGAGTTCCAAGCATCCATAATTTTCTTATTCGTGCAACTCGACTTGAATTGTGTGCTGTGCCATTTTCTGCAATATATCAACCATTTTATTTAAAGCGTCGTGTTTATCAGTGATAAAATAGACGCTTGTAAATAAGTCTGTTCGTTTATTTATAAAGACGATGGCTAAGTAAGAAACAGTAATAAAATTTATGTTAAATATTAGCAGTTACAAATGATTACTTAGTAAGGTCATATAATTGGTTGTTTGTTGGATCTGTATATACAATTATTTACAGTACTTGCAGAATGTCTTAAGTTTATTTTTATGGTTATCCACACAATTATTTAATGCACGTTGTTTGTTAAAATATCATCACGCTTTTTTTCCAAGTACGGTATCAGAAGTGTACTGTGTTAATTACACATTTACAATATAGAACGACCCTAACTAAATAGACTTGGTTAGTCTTTTATTATGGAAATGGGAGGGGAATGTAGTCTATCTAATAGTTATAGTTTATCTATCTATCTATATCATCACGCCAGCTCCCTCGCGGGGTAGGCAGAAAGTACAGAGTTCCAACAGGTTCTTTCCTTACATACCTCTCTGGCTTCCTCCACTCTCATAGTTCGTCTCATACACACTCGCCGGTTACGGAGACTCTTGACTTGCCCTTCAGATAAAACACGGTCTATTTGGTCATGGTAAGATAGTCTAGATCTTCCCCGGTACCTACATCCTTCCACTTTCGCATTGTATATCTGTTGTTATAGTTTAGTTAAATATAATACATATAGGTGAATGTATATACGAATTCAAACCATTAATGTAAACAGATATTTTGAGTTCATCAGCCAAGTGGATTATTTTCTACAATCTTTAACGCTAATAGAAAACGGTCTCGCACCTGTTCGTTCCGTATGTTTCACTCCTAGCCTAACTGAACCCGTTTGCCCCTAAATGGTCCTGTTCGGCCCTGCTTTAGTCCATGTCAAAATACAGTTTTGGAAAAACTTTTAAAGGCATCAACTCAAAATAAATCGTAGTCTCAGTGTAATAAAATTCAGATTACAATATACATTTATGTTGAAAAATAATGCTTTTATTGAACAAGGAGCCATCGGGTACTTCATAAATAAAAATAGAATTAAAAATAGGTTCACCCCGTGTTGAGCGGCGAAGGAGTACCGTTAAAAGGGGCGAAAGACGCTTTTAAATAACAAGGGACGAAAACAGAGGGCGAACGGGTGCGAGACCTAGAACATGGTATAATGTATGGGAATGACATTTTGCAACGAAGTCACATAGTCAGAACAATGCGCTATCGATTGCGACAAGAGAGAAGATACAAAACGCTTACCACGTCCACTTCATGACAAAAGCCTCCCCCAAAGAATGCCAGAAAGATCGACTTTGTGTTATATGCATCCAGCTTTCACTTGTGACTATCGTTATTTGCCTTGATTAAACAAGAAATAATCACAAATAAGCAAAATGTTTTAGTCATTCACGGATTTGTCCATATTTTCAATACATTTCCAATGCGAATGTGACGCGTTCGTTCCCCATATATCTGGGTCGATTCCGCGTATCGTTCGTCAGATATTTGTGAATCATGCAACACCTCGCGGAATTCAGCGGTCGCTTCATAACACTGTAGCGGAACAATAACCTGGTTATTTAATTCTTAGTCTTGTCTCTTGTAATGCAACTGGATTAATGTTAGCTAAAGTTTGGAATTCAAAATCTTAAATCGTTAATTGAATATAAATAGTTACAAGGGCGGCCTTATCGCTAATGAGCGATCTCTTCCAGACAACCTTAGGATGGAGAATTTTCAAGTGATAGGACACCGCACTAAATTAGAAAGATAGTAACGAGAATTATTAACATTTCTTAAATACAATAACAAGAAAAAGATGCTAAGTTAATAAATACAGAAAATAAAATCATTATATATACCAAAAATACTAGGGTTAGCAAATACATATTTGAGAAATGACGTGAAACTATAATAAAGGTGCTAATACCGGATCTGGTAAGCAGTCTGATAAGTAAAATTCCTTTACTTGTTCTTTAAAGCGTTCTATAGTCTACGCGCGCTTTATAATGACAGGCAAAGAATTCCAGAGTCTGACTGCCTGGACAGCAAAAAACTTATCATAGAATCTGCTACTATGCAAGGGCATTTTTAGACTTAGATTTTCGGAGGACCTTAGATATTGAGTACTAGTTTTGGCAATACTCAAAACATTCTTTGAGATAAGACGGAGCGGAAGAGGTAAACAATATATTATAAAGGAGGAAAAGAATATGAGAATTCCGGCGTAATCGAATGGGCAGCCACTTGAGTTGAGTACGGAATGTGGACACATGGTCATATTTCCGCAAGCCGTTTATGAACCTGATCGTAATGTTTTACAGTCTTTATAGTTTATCTAGTTGGTTCTAAAGTATCTAGTAAATCTGGATATCTGGCGTCAGCATAATCTAGAATCGGGAGCAAAAGAGATTGTGCAAGAGCAACCTTAGTGGTAGTGGGTAAGAAATTGCGAAGTCTTAAAGATGCCGCTGTAGCAAACACTTTGGAACTAATGGATATACGTCTGCTTGATTCTGTTCAACGAAAACCACATTTAATATTGGCGAAACGAATTTAGGGGCGAATTTAGATATCTTGCTGAATTCTGTTGCTGATCATTAGATGATGGCCATTAGGCCATCATAATGGATACATTTAATTTTCCCAGTCTGAAGAAAAGGACCGTTTCCAATAGAAGTGCGACAAAATAACTACGCCTTATTATCATAGTTCATACCTCATGTTTAAATTCAAAATCTATACTTAAGCAGCCATTATTTAAAATTTAAGAGCTATCGTTTTTAACATTTAGATTTTCAGAACTTTCATTTCAGTATAATCTGAAAGAACAGTTGGTACTGGCTTTTCCAACGCATCACAAATACATTGGGCGCAGCTCCGAACTCGAATGGGTATGCTTCCATTAAATCCATTAAGCTTATGAACAATATTGGCGTTATACCAACGGAAATATGTTGAGGACTTATTGTAAATCAAATCCTCTTTATTACCACCGTATCGTATACTGTACTACACCATGACTGTAACTGAAAATAGGTGGGCGGGCACGTTTACCCAAGGTCCTATTTTTCACTAAAGTCATCTTGAACAGCCAGCTTATTAGGTCGTGAGCCTATCGCTGCTCTATTGATGCCATTATTTTTTATTCCTTCAGTCATCTTTACTTCGGGCACTGGAAGATTTGGCTCTGTTCTTTTAATAGTTAAATACGAACCCAAACCACCGCAGGTAAAATGGCAGGAAAAAATTGAACCATATCCTGAATATTTGTATCACTACAGATATTCTTTTTTTTAAAAAAGGTTAAAGGTGCACTGTACTTACAACTGTGACGACGATTTAGCGCAGTTGTTAAGAGCTTGAGCTGCTCCGCCCACTGTGTCTAATAGTCGCGGGTTCGATTCCCGCACGGGACAAATCTTTGTGTGATCCACAATTATTTGTTCCGGTCTGGGTATTTGTTTGTGAATTTTCATGTTTGTAAACGCACCCACGACACAGGAATAAATCCTAGTGTGGGGCTACGTTTTTTAAAAAAAAAAAAAACACATCTTTGCGCGGGGCCACGTGTGCGTGAGTTTGTTGTTTGTTGGAAACGTACAGCTTTGTTATGTTTATCAGTGACGCCTGCAATCGTCGTCAAAGGAATGAACCTCACCCACGCAGTCGCCCGAAAATTGCAAGTCCTACAGTGCATTAAATTGACGAAAATGCACTAGGAGATGTATGAATATACACACAAAGGGCTTGCGCTTTACCTAGGTCTGTCAGCTTCCATATTTCAGGGCAATAATCTGAAACAATAATAATAATACAGAGATTCCCGTGATTCCTGTGATATTTAAGTATAAATAGCAATTTGATTCAGAACAATGTTTACTCATATTATAGTAAACAACTAACTTCAAATGTTTCAAGTCGTCGGTATCGATCAGTGGCCCGTCACAGTTCTTCTACCACTCGCCCTATTTTACCGGAACATCGAACAAAATATAGAAATAATTTATCGTATCGATTCTACAAACACTCGCTTCTTTATCGTTTTCATGTGAATTATAAATACGATTTGAATCTAGTTCTTGGTTGAAAATTATTAGTATTTTATTAATTCGTTTATTATTTGTATTATTCATATATTTTATTTTCCGCTTATTTATCTGTTTGCCTATTTGGAATTTATTTTGTAATCGATTTTAGACTTTTAAACTTCTTCCTAAAAGTAAAGACTTAAAACTTTTAACGTAGCTCAGAAATTATTGACAGTGCTATATTAGCTAAAATTAAAATACGCAATGATATTTCCGAGTTTATCAGGGACATTTAAAGCCAGAGTATATTTATTTATAATAGTAAACAAGCTCCTTATCTTAATGATAGGCTTGCAGTCGCCTTGTATTACGGTAACTACGTTTACCGAAATATCACAAAGAGAAGGGAGCTTTGCGTCAAAAGGTAGTAAACCATTTTGTAAATTTCCGGTACAAATTTCCATACTTCTCTGTGGTCTAGACGATATTGGGTTCGACCTCAAGTCCATTGTGGAGTACTGAAGGCTAAATATATTTGAGGACAATTCTGATAGTCTGACAATAAATAAGTAGACACTACTTTCCGCGCGACATTTCGCGTTAATAAATATGATCTAATTTTTATAGAATGATTTACTTTATCTGATAACTAAGTGTAGCGTCATCGCTAAATATTATTATCATGGAGAAGTTCGCGAAAAATTCACAATCTCCTGCATTTACGTAACGCTTTAAGTATCTTCTTATCACGAATTATTTGTGTGTTATATCATATATGTAGTCAGGCAAATTGTGCAGGTGTTTTATCTAGCTTGAAAATTTATTACAGTTTTAATAACCTAAGCTAAATCTAAAAACCTACCTTCCTACTTACAAGCTGAGTTCGTCAATAATGAATAAACCAAGACCAAAATGTAACCTTGTGGTACACCAATATTATAGAGAAAAGTATATTTTGGACCACACTATTTAAAAGCCCAGGGTGGTCTTTTAATTACCAAAATTATTATTCCAGCAGTCATACTCGTGAACGGGTGCCGCCTGTGGGGACTGGTCCATCTGGAATCTTTTAGACGCTCTTTACAGATAACATTAGATTCATATCTCGATCGTAAGGCATCACACTGGAGCTAGGTCATAAACTATTTAATTGTAACCTAAACATTGTATCCACACAATATGATTAAAAAAAGGAAAGAAAGAGAAGTAAATAAAAAAGAAAAGCCCGCTGAGTTTTTTTCGCCGGATCTTCTCAGTGGAGGCCGATCCGGTGGTAGATTAGTAGTTTAATTAGATTTAAAAAAAAATATGTAAATTGACTATTTGTAAGCACTACGCAGGGCTTATACAAAATAAATTATTTGCGTTTGATTAATATAGGTAGACATACGGTTTTCAAAGAGCACCTTAGGTACCATAATCCATTTCAGACGAAAACTCGTTTTTTCCCCTTTCTCTGGTTTTTATGATCTCGTTAAAATTTGTCCTCATTTTCGCAATTACAATCACCTTTTCATTACATTTTAAATATTTATTATTTCACTATCTATTTATTGATGTATAACACAGTTAACAATCGGTGGATATTAAACAATTCAATTTAAAGTAAGGATGTAGATTGCGAACCATAATATGTACATTTAGCATAAACAGTATTTAGCGAATGGGCGATAGTAAACTTATCGTGTTAGTGCTAAGAATTAAAATTAAAACGAACGAAATTGCAGGAAGAGCAAATTCTATAACATATAATGCTAATCTATCCTTCTATGGAATGGATTGCCTCTAGATCTCAGGAAGGCAAACAATCGTCTCACTTTTAAAAAAAATCTGCAGGTCTATCTACTACATAACATGTTGGCGGAATCTTCTAAACGTTAGTAGTTCTTGTTGTTATGTCACACTATCTGGTTCATATATATGTATGTATATGAAATATATTTATGTATATATTATATTTATGTATATATATATGTGTGCTATTAATGTATTGTATTATATTATATATTGGTATATTACTTTGTTATTGTTTTCTCTTCTTTTTTTTTTCTCATTTTTAGCACCTACCACAGTTGTTTCCACACCACCTCAAGGTAGACTGGCAGAAAATGCCTCAGGCATTAAGTCCGCCTATGTACACATGTGCATAAAGAATAAATAAATAAAAATGCTTACTATGTATTCGATGCAGGATATTTTTTACATTTTGCAGATTTGATTTTCAAAAATATCAAGGTTAGGATTAGACTTGGCCATATCATTATACTGCCGAAGCATTCGTACTAGAGGATTGAAATAAGAAATATTTTGTATTATTTCTATGGAAAAAACTCTCACCTCACGCCAGCCTTGCCTTTGAGTTGTTTTAAAATTCCTGTTATAATAAAAAATAACATACCAACACTTTCTCAGAAACCACGTTCACCGAATTCCATATTAATTATCGTTTACTATAATTCTAATACTCCCATCTTGTTCATATAGTTTTCATCGAGGCCCGATGTAAATAATTGATTCCAGCGGCGTCTGGTTATCTCCCGAAATAAAACACTCCAGTCTTTAGAGTGCTTGCGTCACCGACACCCACAGTTATTCCTGTTCTTGATCCCTCCAAACAAATCCTGATATTTATTTATAACTGTCTCAAAATAGGAAAGGGTTACTTCATCACGCCTACATTCTCCAAGCAAGGGTTGGATGATATGTATTGTCTATCTATCTATCTATATCATCACGCCAGCTCCCTCGCGGGGTAGGCAGAGAGTACAGAGTTCCAACAGGTTCTTTCCTTACATACCTCTCTGGCTTCCTCCACTCTCATAGTTCGTCTCATACACACTCGCCGGTTACGGAGACTCTTGACTTGCCCTTCAGCTAAGACACGGTCTATTTGGTCATGGTAAGATAGTCTAGGTCTTCCCCGGCACCTACATCCTTCCACTTTCGCATTGTATATCTGTTTTGTCGTTCTTTCTTCTGGCATTCTTTCTATATGCCCGAACCAACGGAGCATACCCTTTTTCATCTTTACACCGATACTATCTTTCATACCTACTCCCTTTCTTACTACGCTTAATATGTATTTATTCATAATTCGGTGATTTTAGGTCCCAAGGCCGGCACCCCTATTGCTATTTTACCGTGAACAATGTCATGTTACTGATAATATGTTTGTAGAACTGCCTCGTTGGTCTAGTGGCAAAGCGCATCCCTTGGTGACCACGAGGTTCTGGGTTCAAATCCTAGATCGGACAAATGAAGTTTTTCTAACCTAAACTTCCCAGTATGAGTCCGGAGTCTGCAATTGTGCCCGATATATGGCAGTAGGCACGCCCCCTATTACATGGGATCTAACATCGTCGGCGAAAAGTGGGTGCACTCAGTACACCTCTGCCACCCCCGCTTGGGGAATATAGGTGTGAATATTGTCTGTATTTCTGCAACTTAGTGTTATTTTCAGGCGTATATTTCACACCCTTAGGCTTGAAACAAAACTATTTTTCGGATTTTATCGCGGTTTATTTTTGATTTTTAAGTTCCTGCCGTTTCGAGTGCTTTGCAGCACCGATGGTTACGGAAAGGCCCATGGGTGTTTCAGTTTGGTGTGGGCTTCAGGTGCTAGTTTTAAATCTAAGCACTCAATTTGTGACCCAGGCTTTTGTTTAAAACAAAAGGTAGCCTGTCCTTCCCCTGGATAAAATCTGTCCTTGCCGAATTTAATCAAAATTTTATAAGCGTTTTGAGCGTGAAAAGGTAACAGACAAACAAATAGACAGTTACTTTTGAATTTATAATATTAGTATGGATAAATTGAAAATAAAAAAGCAAGCCTTTATGCAGCCAAGTAATTGTGTGATTTAAAACGGCTGATCAAAATTAAATGTGTATACAAAATTCGTGTCCTTGCTGTTGGCCGTGCCGTTAAGGAGTCATTTGGAGCCAATCAAGCCAAATAAAATTCAAAATTGAACCAATATGTCAAATTTCAACTTCGTAGGATAAGAGGAAGTTGTTTTGATTTAGTTTGCAAGATTTGACATAAACAAAGTAGAGTACAACCATTGCAAGTGGTCTTATTGTTGGCTAATTCCAGACTGAGAAACCTCAAGAGCACTTCAACCCAATAAGATCTTTTGTGCTGCCCTTTGCCCTAATGCTCTTACGTACGGAGATAAAATGCTCTTACGTGGAGATCCAAATACTACCCCTACCAGATTGTAGATTCCGGCGGGGGGATGAGCCGATATTCCTTTGGAGTTGGATAAGCCACCACCAGTAGCTTCATTTGCCGCGCCTCCAATGCGTCGCAAGTTTGTGCACCATTGCAAGCTAAATAAAAGCTTGTAAAATTTAATAACACCTTGTTCGGTCTAAGATTCACATTTAGGACCTAATGAATGTCAGCACCACTATGCGCCATTAATGAGACAGATAAACGAGTCTTACTTAAAATATTTTTCTTTTTACTATACTTCAAATTTGTATGTACTAATTGTCTTCAGACCTTGCATCTATTATTGAGTATTGAAAACTTTTTCACCTTTTATTTTCATTCTTTGTGCCTTGTACTCGTACTGTTGAAATTTGTTTTTCTTTTTGTCCCCAGACAGAGAAAGCTGAAATTCAAAAAGTAAGATCATTATAAAATACTTGCGCACTTACTCCACGGTCGTATCCATGAAGGTGTTGGTCAGAGATATGCGAAACAAAATAAAGGTAAAGGCAGAAAAGATGACGGCATTATAGAATGTCATAGGTGTCACACCTACACTCTACAAGCGGGAGTGCTAGAGGTGTAATAGGTGCATCCACATTACGCCAATGATGTTAGGTCCCAATATAATTAGGGGTGGGCCTATTGCTTTTATACCGGGAAAAATTCCAGACTGGATAACTACTAAGATTTGATGGAAAAAATCCTACCATTTTCTTAAAATGGTCAATGATTTAGCACTTATAACTCACACAGGCAATGCATTCAATGAACTAACAACAGTAATTACTTTTTCCGTTTTATAGATATCATAACACTCATTATTAATGCTAATATTAATTTTTTAACAAGAAATCCTTTTAACATAATAAGTCCGAAAGTTTCAACTTTTGTTACTCTCTCATGTCTAACTGCTGCCTAATGGATTAGATGAAATTTTGTAAAACCGTAGAAATTATCTGAAATAACATGGTACAAAAATCGGGCAAATGAATCCGCAAACAGAACAAGTCAATTCTATCATTGGAGTATTCATGCAAACCGTTCCGAATTAGTATTATTTGTCACGACATAATTGATTGACATCGTTACAGAATACCGCTGTTTGCTCTTAGATGAGCTAGTAGCCTCCTTGGATATGTATTTTTTTTACTCACAGATTATACTTTTCTAAATATTTGTCTGATTGTGTCTTTTGACTAGTAGTATATAGAACAGTAATGTAAGGAACCTAGATCAGAAAAAGTGTTCAAATATTTTTAGTAGCATTCAGAAAAGTCCAGTTACTGGAATTGGGCCCAGTATTATGGCAATAGGGTCACACCCTTATTACATTAACATCTAATATCGTCGGAAGCCATGTGGGTTTGGCAGATTGGCAGAGGTGTAATACTTCAAACCCACATGTTTTTTCCGACACCTCTGCCAATCGCATTTGGGAATATAGGCGTGACGGTATTATTTTTTTTATTTGCCTTATAGATTAGTGAAAAAATATCGAGCCAAATACTTTCCTTGATGGAAAGTATTCTTTCTGTAATTATTTTGCTTATGACAGCAATCATAGGCTCACCTACTAACGCGTGATGTGTACGATCTAGTTTTTCGAATATCTCTTCCAACTGTTCAGTGATAAGGCCTTGAAGATATGGATGTGCTTTGTATGTATTACCTTTTGATTTTGCATGATACTGACTATCGTTTACTGCATTTGCATGAATGAGTAACTGTGACAATAGCTAGCGTGTTATTGTTGCTTAATGATTATAATCCAACTTCATCAACATCAAGTATGCTGTTGGCCTTGATAGGCCTCGACAGCTTTACCAAACAAAAAGGTGAGTGTGCAACAGCTACGCTCCAGTCAGAAGGGGGAAGAGGGTAATTAGCTCAAGGGCGCCTTAAGGAAGAAATCTGAAACAACTAGCTGTGTGCCTGATAGGAATTTCCATCGGTAATATTTAACCCCCTATTGACTGATAGCTGTCTGCGACAATGAAGTTAACGTGGCTACGTTCTGGACCGCTCCCATATAATCACAGCATGTTTGCCGTAGAAACGCTAAGATGCAGACCTTCTTAGGGGATATGTACATATATGAAGAGGCTTTGTAGGGAGTAAATTTTCAAAAATATGTTCCTAGGGCTTCATCTGTATGATCTATGCAAATTTTCATGCGTCTAGATCCACCGCGGTTTAAGCTACATGTTATTTGTCAGTCAGTATTACAGCTTCATTCAGTAGAAGACAAACTTGATTCCTAATTCTAAATTGATTCAATGCTATAATTTCTTTGTAATCGCGAGTACTCTCACATTCTAAATCATAATTTCTTATTTCTGGAACATCTTCAAGAACATTTTTTACTTTATTACCATATTAGCAAGTTTATGGGCCTCCAAAAATATTATGGCCGGATGGAAGGAAGTTAGTACAAATTCTCCCCTAATTCATAAAATATGTTTATTTGTGATGGATATAAGGAAGCTATTTTTAAGTGCCAGCTGCGACGACTTAATCTATATAGGGACTGTCAATAAAGAAGTTCCTCTTTAATTAGATGTTAAAGCAAAAATGTTTCAACAACCATCAATATTACATTCTAGTTTTAACTTAAGTTGGAACGTAATAAAGTTTCATTTACAGAAAATCATCTGTATCGTTTAATATTTGCCGGGTCTCCGACCTCGAGATCTCCGAATTGTTCCTTGCTTCGCTGGTAATTAGAAATGTGAATACAGAATGATGCAGCTTTCGGTTTTCTAAGATATATTACTTTCAATAATTATAATGATGTACTCATTATGATTACTGAAAGAAATAAAAGCATCAATTTGCACAGATGGTGGTTACTTTCATAACAATTTTAAAGTCATTATAAGTAAGGAATAACCTACAGTAGATGGTATGTGTCCCTTGACTGAGCGAAATAGATCCAGATCGGCGTTATGCCAAACACACTTGCCTTTTAATTTCATGATCGAGCCTTAACCACCCAGGATTCACATCCTGGCTTGCAACTCTGACTTTTGCACTCTCAGTTATTAATTATACCAGTGTTGAATTGTGGTAATCTTGTGAATTTGGAACATTTCCTTAGAACAAATCTAGTAACTACGCAGTACATACATGCATATAATTAGGAATGGTCAGTTTGGACCTACCTACTTAATGGAGATCGTAACTTCAGACGTTAAATTCTATACTAACTGGTTATATTCAACGTTTGAACCAGTTTGGTTATTGCGAAAGTTTGCAAACATTTGTCATGAATACTAAAATGTTTGATATTAGGAAAGTGCATTGCACTTCGTGTACATTGCACGGTATGTTACCCCAGAGTTATATCTTCCCGACCATACCTTTGAAAGGGTGGCCGGAAATGTTCTATGTAACTACATATAGGTATTTGAGATTGATTTAAAAAGAAAGAAACGTTACAAATAAATAATAAAGAAGAAAACATTTTGAGCGTTTCATCGTCCTTGTAAAGTTTCTAAAAGGAATTTACTATGTTTGGTCGATATTATGTAGTTGTTTAATTCACCACGTTCAAATACAGCGCATGTCTTCATCCGAATGTAATAGGAACACAAATCACGAAATTGATTAGTTGAATAAGTTGCTTATCTCAAAAGCATAAAGTTTGATTTCTCTTCACCTTGCTTTGTTAGTTGTGCCTTTTTTCTACTCAACCAGCTATTATACGTAGTTAGGTCTTATGTCCAAAATTAAGCGAAGCAACCGTCCGTGCATTTCTGCTTTGAGCATCCCCTAACCACCCCTTTCTGACGAGGGTTAAACTACATACGTGAATAAAAATATGCTAATTATTAATTTACAAGGGTATCCGTATATTCATTCTACTATCAATGATAATAATAGGTATTAGTATTAATACAGACGCTCGTAGTGCTGCAAGACCTAAGGTTTAGCACGAAAAGATTGACGTTAGCGTGACTCTAGCAGGTAGGGGTACCGTCACATTCATGTTTGTAGTCTGACTAGTACGAAGCATGCCTTTTAAGTTTTGTTGTTTGAAGAATAAAACACAACTAGAACCTTATAGTACTTTTTATTGTTTTTCAAAGTATTCACCACGTAGCTTAATACACTTTTCCATTCGCTCAAACCAGTTATTATAACATTTATTCCACTCTAAAGTGAGGGTGTTCAAAATGGCTGACTTGAAAGCGTCGACTGCTTCTTCACCGGACTGGAACCTTTGACCACGAAGACTTTTCTTAATTTTAGGAAATGTAAAGAAATCGTTAGAGCTTAGGTCAGGACTGTATGGAGGATGGCCAAGAATTTCTTTTTCCAGCTTCAAATACTCAATCGTTTGACGAGCGCTGTGTGAGCTTGCGTTGTCGTGGTGCAGGATGATGAGTCGCTTTGAGTTAGATTTTCGAAGTTCGGCGATGACTTATGGTAAACAAACTGTGGTATACCACTCTGCGTTAACCGTTCTACGATCTTCAAGTGCAATAGTCGCAACATGGCTGGTTTTTCCAACGAACGTGACCACCATCTTCTTTGAAGTGCTTCGAGAACGAACAACTTTAGTCGGCTTTGGCTCGTCTTGTAAGACCCAGATTGTAGATTGTTGTTTGGAATCAGGATCGTAGGCATAGATCCAAGATTCGTCACCACTGATGATGTCGTAGACGTGATTTGACTCTCCTCGGTTGAACCTTTGCAGAGTTTTCTTACACCATCTGACGCGGGCCTCGTGTGATCGTCGGAAAGCAGATGCGGTATCCAACGGCAAACTAGCTTTCTTACACCAAGCGCTTCATGCAAGATCTTATGAATGGTTGTCCCTGAGATGCCAAATAGAGCCTCTATCTCTCGATACGTCACATGACGATCTTCGAGAATTAGTTGTCTCACAGCAATGATGTTATCTTCAGTGAAGGCGGATTTTGGGCGTCCTTCGCGAGATTTGTCACTAACACTAGTATGTCCACGCTGGAATTCTAAATACCAGCGTTCGACAGTCCGCAGACATGGGGCTTCATCACTGAACACAGATGTTAGCTCTTCAAAACACTGAAGCCGTGTCAGGCCTATTCTAAAGTTGTAGAAAATTATTGCACGAACATTTTCCTTAGAAAGATTCATTTTTCGTACGTAACCTGACAG
Source organism: Phalera bucephala (assembly GCA_905147815.2). Taxonomy (NCBI): domain Eukaryota; kingdom Metazoa; phylum Arthropoda; class Insecta; order Lepidoptera; family Notodontidae; genus Phalera; species Phalera bucephala. The sequence continues at coordinate 6,695,299 of LR990628.1, read as the reverse complement.
ATTCCAATCGACGCTGTGACTAAACAATAGCATTAATCCTAATACTTTCAACTGTTTTGAGATCCAAAATTTAAACACATTCGAATATAGAACAGTTCCAAATTCAAAATTGCCGGGAAATATGGAAAGACAGAACTTAAAAGGCATGCCTAGTATGGCACTTTATCTCGCTGGCATTACGCTTACGTCAAGCTTTTTATGCCAAGCCCTTTGTTCTAGCGACCACGAAGGTTAAGCATGGTTTGTCGCAGTCAGACTGAGATGGGTGATCGTTCGTGACATTTCTATTATTGAACGTTTCCGGGCTTCAGAAGAACTTTAGGGCGTTGGTCCCTATTATCGCCTAATATGGTAGACGTTAAGACAAGTTGAAAGCTTTATAGGCTAGCTAAGTTCCAACAGCAGGCGGCCACAAATGTGCGTCCAGCAATCCGCGCTGGGTCCACTTAGTGTGGACTATTACCTATTCTTTCTCTCCTCGATTTGTAAGGTGCTCAGCTCAGGTTTATCTGTTTGCCTTTATTTCAGACGAAGTTTTCAAAACGGCTCCCACACAATGAAGTTGTTCCCATACTAGGAGGGATAAAAAAGTAGGGAGAATGACATACTCCTGGGCAAAAAAAAATACTGGCAGGCATAGCTCAGATACATATTTGTAATATTAATAAAAAAAAAATCTTCGATTCTCTTTTGTTTTTTTCTGAATGTAGTCATTTGTTTGCTTGGTGTCAGAACGTGTTCTCAAAAATGGAGAAAAACGAAGTGCGAGCCGTTATTAAATACCTCTGTTGAAAAAAGTTAACGACGCAAGAGATTCATTGCGATTTGGAGGCAACATTAGGAGAGTCTGTTCCGCCGTATTCCACTGTCGCAAGGTGGGCTTCTCAATTTCGAGTAGGGAGAACGAGCACGGAAGACGAACATCGTTGCGGCCGTCCATCGACGTCAGTCACCCAAGAAAATGTTGCGAAAGTCGAGAAAATTGTATTGAGCGATCGAAGAGTTACTATCCGATACTTAATTCAAGAAACGGGCATTTCATATGGAAGTGTTCAATCCATATTGAAACAATCTTTGAATATGAGAAAAGTCTCCGCAAGATGGGTGCCGAGAATGTTAACCGACAGTCAGAAACAAAATCGACTTGACATTTCGAAGATATTGTTGGACAAGTTTCAAGAAGATTCTGAAAACTTTTTGTCTCGTTTCGTAACTATGGACGAAACATCGGTCCATCATTTTGATCCCGAGACAAAACAGCAATCTTCGCAGTGGAAACGGCCATCATCACCGACCCCGAAGAAGTTTCGAGTCGTGGCATCGGCTGGCAAGATTATGGCCTCAATATTTTGGGACTCAGAAGGAATATCGTTGATTGATTACCTGGAGCGTGGAACCACTATTACAGGCCAATATTATGCAGCTTTAATTCCCAAGTTGAGGAATGCCATCAAAGAGAAAAGGAGAGGGAAACTTCGACGGGGTGTGCTGTTTCATCACGACAACGCACCCGCGCACAGGTCGGCAGTTGCGATGGCTGCCATTCAGCAAGCTGGCTTCGAATTGGTTGACCACCCCCCTTATTCACCAGATCTGGCGGCTAGCGATTTTTATCTGTTCCCCAAATTTAATAAATACTTAAGGGGAAACAGGTACGAAGACGATAACGAGGTGATGGATGCCGTGGAGAGCGTTTTGGAGGACCAAGACAAAACTTTTTTTGTGAAAGGGATTGAAGCCTTGGAAAAGCGCTGGACTCGCTGTGTAGAGAGACTCGGAAATTATGTAGAAAAATAAATTATTAAGTTATCAAAAGTCATTATATTCTATCTCATTCTCACTACTTTTTGATCCCTCCTCGTATTACGATTGACCAGTCGTTAAACTTGATAATAGGAGGTCACGGAGTCGCGACCCGACCGATCCGTCTGTTGTTACTTACTTTCCGTAAATGTACGTCTAACTTGATTATTGCCTGTTCTTTTGTACCGTTGTTTTATCAGGAGATCGAATTGTACCGGTATGTAGTTATTTGGGTAGGCACGAAACCGAAATGAATGCCTCTCACGGTTGTTATATCCAAACAGAGACTGGTGTACTTAGTACACCTTTTTGTGTATCACAGGGGAAAGTCTTCTGTAGATTTTTAGACCTGTGTTGCGGAGAAAGGGGAATGTGGGACTTTTATCTCATTAAAACGCCGTCGCTATGGGCTTCTTTGGCAGGATAGGGGAGCCTCGGGATCGCCAAATGGAACACACCAGTCGAACCATCTAATCTCGCCTGATTGTACCATCTTGGGGTAGAAAGAAAATGTTGCTTTTTCCGCGCCTTCTCAGTACTTAGGGCAGAGACACTGACCGTCCTGCTCAGTAAACACTTCATCAACTGGTCGCGAGGGTCAAAATGGAATCCCTCACACTGCCGTCCATCCACGTAAGGATTACTTCGTCTACTGGAAGCCATGGGTCCAGTAGAACTGTTGTTCGCCAACCAGCACTGAGCAAGCGCGGTGGACTAAGGCCTAATCCCTCTCAGTTTGAGAGGAGGCCCGTGCCCCTCAGTGGGACAGTTTCTTAACAGGGCTAATATTATATTATGGATCATGTGCAGAAAAAGAAACAGATGTAATGGAAAACAGAAGTAATGGTTTAGATTGCAAATAGATTGGCTAATTTGCATTCAAAATGATGCATGAAGAAATAAATCTCTGCAACAGCCCAGTTTGTTTTTAACCGCCAATTGTAATCAAATAGCTGGCCGCCACATAATAATTACGGAGAATTTCCTTTGCAGCGGCAACGAACTCCCAGCGATCTGTTAAAATAAATAAGTAATGATTAGCTTGCGTGTTCCAATAGCGACCGCGTATAGCGTTTGAAATTTGATTCCAATGTGCGCGTGGGCAAGATCTGGCGCGAATCTGTTAACAAGTTGTTACCGCGCATTCCTCGTGTGCCTACAGAATGCGGAAAGACGTATTACTGTGTGTTTCCAAGAATTTATAGTCCATTTTTGACCATAAATAATTCATGGCTAATAATTAAAAATTTCAACACTATATCACTGTGACATATTACTGTAGCTACATTGATATGTAGCTGCTGTAATGTTACTGTGATATAGTGTTGAAATTCTGAAGTATTAGCCATTAACAGTAGGATCAATAATAATTTTTTTTATGTTGGTCATGCCGATATTCTGTTAAAACATAATGGTATTTGGACATTTATTTTTAGGAGAATACGATTGTAGAGAATAATCTTTGCAAAACCTACTAGTTTAAAGGATTCTCAGCAGTGTTAGAATGATTGGAAATAGACCAACAGTAGTGGTCGTATAGGCTCGGTCACTACTGTTGGCCTATTTTGAACGTTTTAAGCCAAAGTCAAGTTGTAAATAAAAATCAATGAATAGACATTAAATTAAAAAGCCAAAATCGATAAAATAGGCTGGATAAAGGCACCAATTTCTCTCGGGTTAAAGGTAGCCTTCTCACAGAGAAACGATAAAGAATAGCTGATTAATGCCCTTAATTTCTTCCGTTTGTAATATCCTTAATTCTTTCCACTTCCAATACACTAGAATCTGATATCTGTCACATCGACTTTTAAGACGAAATTTGATCACATTCCCAAAAGCCAAGTAAAACGGAATTGACGTCGAGTCTCCATTATTTAATTGGAATGTCTTGCTTTCCTTGAATGTCTCGATTCGCAGGCCGCTCGTGCGGAAAGCAGTCGTGTTACTTCGAAAGTGTGATAAATTACCGACGATAATAAATAATCTTCTGAATTATAATTTCTTTGTTGTGCACTGACATGTTGAACCAGAGTCATCGGTGTAGCCGTCAGAATATCCAAACTCAAGTGGCAGTGGGCGGGGCACATTGCTCGTAAAACTGACGGCCAGGGGGAAAAAAGTTCCCGACTGGTTGTGTCAGACGGAAGGTCGATTTTTGGGTTATAAAACCTTCGGTCAAAGCCGAAGGTTTGATAACCCTAAGAAATTTAGTTTTAATAATTGACTAAATTGCATTATCTGTATCAGTAAGACGCGCAGAGTCATTGGCCATTTTTAAAAGAATGGGACCACCAATTAAGGACTACTTTCTTTCGACTATTCTCTAATAAGTCACCTACTATCGTGCCGTTTCCTGATACCTATTTTTATGTATATTTATATATTGTTATGTATCATACATATTTATAACCTATACCAATTTAAATAAAACAACTAATAAATGTACGCCACCAACTGCCCTCTATTTTTTGCATATTTTTTTCTTGTTCTTTCTGTTTTGGTTGTCTGGACGAGATCGCTATTAGCGATAAGACCGCCAATTGTACCTCCTTTGTTTTTTTTCTCAATGTAAATGTATTGGTGTACAATAAAGAGTATTCTATTCTAAATTGTTAAAAAGTTATGTTTACTGTATTAACGAACTGGTTTTGTTTTGATGTGTTTATTTACTGGCAATGGTGGCCAGCGGTGCAACGCTGTGACCCTGCCCCCCGCGCGTCGCCTCTTCCGCCGCGCTCTAGCGCATTGTTAAGTCGTAGATGGTTCAATTTCGGTGCTTGCAAGTAACCTTCGGTTTCGGCCGAAACTTCGGCCCATTTAGGCCAAAGCCATGTTCGGTCGGAAAATACCGAATTGCGAGCTCGTATTTGAAGATGTAGAGATGTAGGCAAGCTCCACAAGGGAGTCCGGCGAACTTCTGAAGTTCACACAAATCAGTCATCAGTCGTCGTGACAATCTTTAGGGTAGGCTGCATCCTGCAGGCTGCTGTTGATAAAGATGATTAGTGACAAGTTGGAGGAATTGGGTTACAGTTCATTGCGGATCATACATAACCTGAGGGTGGACTGTGCATATAACATACTGCACCCGAGTACCGAGTAAAATGAGGACGTTCAAAATACGGCACACATTTCTTCAGGTTTATGGTAGTGATAAAATCACTACATATTATTAAACATAGTCCCCCCCCCCCCCCCCCGCGTCTGTTTGCCTGAACGCGATAAACTTAAAAACCACCGAACGGATTTACATACGGTTTTCACCTATGGACGGAGTAATTCAAGAGGAAGGTTCATGTGTATTATTCAGCCTTGCGAAGCCGGGGCGGTTCGCCAGTAAAATAAAGATGAGAAATAACGAACTTACGATTCCAGTCGACCAACAATTTCTAATAGAATGTGTTTCACATAATTTACGTAAAGAGAGGAGAAGCAGGCCGCTTCCGATCCCTGTCACGCACGGCTGCGTGCGCGCAGCCTCCGTCACCGCACATTATCTGTAACCACTTACATTCCACATGCTAGCTGCACTGGACAAATAATCACCAGAAGTTTAATGCCAGATCATGCCACAAAAAAGATACGGTTACTTTGTCATCATCATCATTATCTCAGCCTGGTAAACATAGGCCTCCCCAATCGCTCTTTGTAAAAATTATTTACCATATCTTGATATCATTCAAGAGACTAACGTCCATTTGCACGAATCAGGATTAACGTTGCCTATTAACTAACTCGAGATTATAACTTTAAATAATATTAGCCTATACTGCTCACTGCTAGGCAAGGCCTTCTCTTACAATTCGAGGTGAGAGAGATTAGGTCATACTCCACCACGCAGACCCAGTACGGATTGGTGGAGGCAGGTTTGTGGCCTGCTGTTGGAACTTATCAAGTCGTCTATAAGGCTTCCAACTCGGCTTAACGACTACCATATTAAGTGGTAACCGGGACCAACGGCTTAACGTGCTTTCCGAAGCACGGAGACGCTCGCCTAGGCATATGAAAATGCCACAAACGATCACCCATCTCAGGCCGACCAAGTCGAACGCTGCTAAACCTTGGTGATTGGTTAGAACACCGCGGTCGCATAGAGCTACGAGCGCCTCACTCAACTTTAAGTTAAAGGCAATGTTACATTATAACTTCAAGTTACAATAGATAACGCTAACACCCTGGTTCATGCAAGTCGGCCCTAGAGTGATAGATAACCTAGCTTCACTATACAATACACCATTGCCAACACACTACCGTGAATGCACTTTTAACATATGCCCGTTCATGGAATTTCATAAATAATGACTATCGTAAGCTGTCTAAGTACCATAGTATCGACCCGCTTGGTATTTGATAAAGAATTAAGTTCGTTAGACTCAATTATATAGGGCGTTGCACGTGTTTTTGTATTTTATCGGCTTTGTAGACACAATGGGGCTACCGTCTTTGGGGTTCTGGTTTGGTCATGCTCACTATAATGCCTTTTCTTGAGGTGGCTGTCTGGCGCTCCCTTCCCTCCAATATGGTTGAGGGGAGTGACGGCTGTTCCAGCAGTCATACTCGTGAACGGGTGCTGCTTGTGGGGATTGGTCCATCAGGAATCTTTTAGACGCTTTTTACAGATAACATCATTAAATTAATATCGCGATCGTAAGGCATCACACTGGAGCTAGGTCATAAACTATTTAATTGTAACCTAAACATTGTATCTATACAATATGATTAAAAAAAGGAAAGAAAAAAGTCAAGTAAATAAAAAAGCTCCGGCGAATAAACTCAGGGGGAGTTTATTCGCCGGATCTTTTCAGTGGAGGCCGCGTTCCGATCCGGTGGTAGATTAGTAGTTAAATTAAATTTAAAAAAAATGTAAAGAGTCCTCGCAGGGCTTATACAAAATATATCAATTGAGTTTTGAGTTTAAGGCCGCACATCATTATCGTCATCAGCCTATAGCAGCAACTGCTGGACATAGGCCTCTCCAAGTGCACGCCACTGGGTACGATCCTCGGCTACTCTCATCCAGTTTCTGCCAGTTTTTTTCGCATATATTATTAATGAATGTCCCATTTTTGCTGTATAAAATATCCTATACAAACACAGTGGCGAACCTTTCTCTTAAAGGGGTACATTAAACACTTGAACCACAAAATAATAACAATGTTTTCCGAAATATAATTCGTCCGGAAACAACCAGCCTCGTTGAAATTATTTCGTCAAACGTTTGGTTCTGACGTATATTTTTTAGAATACCTATATCTATCTTAGGTGACTGTTCCCAAGCCACATCTCATGCCATTTCGTCATTTTTATAGACACGTAACGAGTTGTGCTTCTCCGCTCACCTGTCATGCGTACACCTATGCAGGCACCAAACAAGCACGTACTGCGGCTGGTTACGTCACGAGACGACCCACATGCACTATCTCGGTCGCCTCATAACTATCGATTATATGAAAATTATATTATGACGTCCGCTTGTTCTAGAGGTATTTAAAATATATATGAAATACACATACTATTGTAGTAAAAACACTCGAGTCTGCGCTTAAAACGATCGCGTCTTCTACGTGCTTGAACGCGCGTAAGCGTCGACTCAACGCTAAACGCTTGACATCAGCGCTCATTTTTACAACCCAAACCAATGAATATTTGTGGATCGCACAAAGATTTATCCCGTGTTAACTAAATTAAGTAGACAGAGTGGCTTAAGCTTTTAATAACTGGACCAAGCTGTCCGTCAGTCCATTTGAGTGTGGACCCAAACGACTCACTGGACAGAGCAGTTGTGAGTTCGATTGTTTGAAAAAATAGAGGTGATAAGCAAGATGTGAATCTAAACTAGACCTCTCATTCTAATTCAAAAGAAATAATTACTTTTGTGTATCCATCTTTCTCCATTCATCTCTTTCCAAATCATGTTATATGAGTTTCTTATACGGCATTCTTAAGACAAACAAAATACTTTCGTCTTCTATTACGTTGGCTTGTACCAGTGTTGGGGCATTTTTCAAATGTAGGATCAATCAATTGAAATGTGATTGCAATTAAATAAATCCCCCTGAGATACGTCGGAATAACAATGATTCTAGGACGTCAAACGCTTTATTCCTTTTCGTGATCATGGGTGCCGTAGAGCTCTCGAAACGTGAGGGACTTTAGAACCACAAATTTTAATTGCAACTTCATTTTTTCACAATTATTTTTTGCCCAACTCTAGGTTATATTAATGTGTGCATTACCATATTTATTTTTATTATTTCTTAAATAGGAGTAGGAAAAAAATTGATGCGCTCGCCAGTGTCACTTGAGGATCTAATCTCGGTGTCATTGGTGGATGGTGGAGACCATTCTAGAACCTTGCTTACAAAGATGATATCGTGTACATATCCTATCCTGTCCTTATGGAGCTTAGTCCGATTAAAAAATACCTATAACAGTCGGTTTGTAATGTCGTACGACCGTAGAATAGCGTGATCGTTCATTATATAACGATGCGTGCGACGCGACCTACATCGTACCTGTATCTTGGCTCACATTGATAACAGCGCAGCGCTGATAGCGAAACGACGCGCGCTTTAATATCTGCATGTTTTGTTGTTGGGTGATATCATGTGAAAATATATTATTTTTGGTATTTACGCATTATTTATATAAGGTAATAAAAATCTTTTTAAAAAAAGGGAAACCGACATCATTACGCAAAAATCATATATTTGAAGTCAGTGCCGGTTGGTTAAGTCGGTTACTTGGCACAGACTATAAATATTAATTAAAAAATGCATACAGACGAATATAGAACCTCCTCCTTCTTGAAGTCGGTGAAAAATTAAAAAGAATTCCGAACCTCTTAGGAGAGAGAAAAATAGAATTTTTGTGATGTGGACTTTTCTATTATAAAAATTGTTGTGAACCTCTACCCAGAACTGTGGTTACGATTGCGATTGTATATCTGTATAAGAATATAGATACCTCATATCTACTGCGTGGCGTGGAATTGGTTATTATGCCGAAAATTGTTGAATTTATACGTCAATTTAAACAGCATTTGTTCTACAACTTTTAATTTTCACGCTTTTATTCTTTAGTTTCCCGTACAATTTCATTCGATCAGCTGATCAATTTGTATTGAAAACAAAAAAAAAACATGTCGCGAAAAAGTAAAGTTGTAGAACAACTTTCGGTATGAAACGATGACACCCCAGGTCACTTACTATACAAAATCCAATATAAAACATCAACATTTCATTGTAGCAGTTCCCATGACCCCAATAGTGCAGTTTCCCCGGCTCGTGCGCATGCTTTCTTCCGCCGGGTGCGGTGTCGACGACACGACCTGTGCCTGCGGTTTTGCGAATTATTGTAATGGATTGTACAGGCGTACATTGAGGTCAATGTGAGGTGTACAACCTCTGATGGATTGAGGAGGTTATTTATTTATATCATCACGCCAGATCCCTTGCGTGGTAGGCAGAAAGTCCATCACCCTGTTTTCCAGTGGTGGACAGTGACACAGCATTTAAGAATTTTATCTGTAGTCCACCACTGATGGACAGTGACGACCCAATCATCACTCTAATCGCCGAATATATTACATATATATAGACTATGGTGAGAATGATCTACGCTGTTGGCCGCGGGGCCTTTACAGCTATACCAAACAAGAGAGCGAGCGTGCAACCACTACGCTCGAGCCAGGAGGGCAAGGGGGCAACTAGCTCAAAGGCGCCTGAAGGAGGAACCGCCTCGGCTTGGGCAGTCGCTATGGGGGAGGGCGTATACTATGTGTCTCGCCATGGTGCACCGGCCGGCGGGCATATGGATATAGACCTTCTGTGGTACTTACATATGAAACACTGGACTCGATACAAAAATAATGATACAACTCCGTTGAAGCTGTACTTTACCCATCACGTTAACTGTACATAACACGAGTGTAATATCTTTTAAAATTGACTGTAGATCGAAAAACGACGATTTGTACGAGTTTTATGACGCATTACTCGCAAACGACGTGGAAGTATGTGAATGTGTCGACGCTATTTTTTTTACTTTAATAATCTTTCTAGGTAGACATGTCTGCGGTTTCAATATTGCCGAATGTGATTACACATATTATTCTATATCAGGTTATTATGTGTACTCTGCAAGGGAACTGGCGTGATGATGTAGATAGACATGTCTCAATGATCCGGAATAGGGGTATCATGCCGAAAATTTTTGTATATATACCTCAGTTAAACAACTTTTGTTCTACAACTTGTTAAATTTGCGAAATATTTTTTTTAGCTTTCAATACAAACTGGGCCCCAAGTCTTGCTATTTTAACTTGATTTGGAATTATGACATGTTATAACATTTGTTCAATTACAATTAAGCCTAAGTCTGTAATCTGCTAAATTCTTTATGGTCCTTTTAATAAATACCGAGAAATGTTTCAAGTGGTACGCCTATGGAAAACCATTTACATTTACCAGACGGACGATTTAGCGCAATGGTTAAGGGTTTAGCCCGCCCCGCCCACTGTTTCTAATAGTCGCGGGTTCGATTCCCGCACGGGACAAATCTTAGTGTAATCCACAATTATGTGTTCCGGTATGGGTATTTGTGTATGTAAGCTTTCATGTTTGTAAACGCACCCACGACACAGGAATTAATCGTTTTTTTAAAGAGAAAAAAAAGAGAGAAAGATAAGGACACCATTGAGTTAATAGATTATTAAACTGTCAAAACCAACGATTATGAAGTCAACGAACGACAATTTTACTAAAACTGCAATAGCAGACTTGTGCCCAGATCAGCTGATCACGTGAACTTGTATAGAGAAGTGAAAAAAACGCGATAAAAATAAAAAGTTGCAAAATAATCGTTGTTTAGACTATAAGCAACAACTTTTGACAGGTTACCTCAATTCTGGGTCACTAATTAAACCTTCCTCTAATATCAATCATTTAAAAAAGCCTGAAATAATAGACGCTGCGGTAGACTAATTTATAAGTACTTCTTTATTCTATCTTTCTTTCATATGGATATAATCAGGTGTATAAGCGATAATTTAGATAAAAAATTCCTCTACAAGTCATATTCAGACTCCGAAATAAATGTAAATAGTTTGGTTCTATATTTGCAGTTGTTCGCTCCCTGTTTGCACAGGGCGGCTGGCCGTCCGCAACCCCCAGGAACTATTTGCACAGAGGCGAGACCTCGGTAAATACAGTGGCTTCCCTATCGACAAATATTTGACCAAGATTCCCGATCCAGTGGCGGGATTTGGCGGGAAATCTTCTTCGATCGACTTATGGATTCAAACGTATTCTTTATTTTTTATTATTTAAGACTGCTCCATTAAAATGGAATTGCGCGGGTCATCTGAACCGAATGGACACGAATCGGTGGGCTAAACTGTGTACCGAATGGGTCCCATAACAAGGGCATCGTCGCCAAGGCAGGCCCAGAAAGCGGTGGCGCGATGACGTCGACAGGTATCGAGCAAAAGGGCCATTATTGGCGGGGTATAGAGATCGTTGGAAAACAGAAGGGGAAACCTTTGCCAAGCAGTTACATTAGGTTACTGAAAAAATTAAAGACTGTTAGCGATGAACTCTATCTTACCTGATGGAAGGTGGCGATGGAGCCGAAGATGTTGCTTTTTGACTCAGTAATAGCCTATTCATTTTGAAATGGCTGAGAAGTATGATCGGGCTAGACCTGCCTCCTCGTAAACAAAGTCCCACATACCTCAGTCCTCTCCACAGAGGATTGAGAATCTTCAAAAGATTTTCTCCTGTGAAAAATTAATAAAGGCTGCGAAGATGGGCTTGTATCACAACACGGTAGTTCTTAACGATCACTAAGATAAAACACCGTACGGCTAGGTCAGACTGAGATGGGGAACACTTCATTCCTTTCTCATTTCGAGCAGCCGTGCTTGGCGAGGCACGTTAGCGAAACCAACGCGGTTTCCCCACTTGATGTGATAGTCGTTAAGCAAACGGGGAAACCTTATAGCGGGTTAAGTTCCGATAGCGGATAGCCAGAAACTTCTACTAATTCGCATTGTCTCTGCGTGGTGGAGTATGACCCATTCTCTTTAACGTGCATTTGTTAGAGAATGCCATTACCCCACAGTGGGGCAGTAAATATAGTCTTGATTTATTATTGTATAACAGTTACATATATAATCTGTTAATACAATTGGTCTATTCTGCGTCGCTAGTAATTCTTTTAACAGGTCCGTGATAGCGGTTTAATAGTTCCAATTACTCTTGCTAATTCCATTAAACACATTTTAGAGCACCCACCATTAACGAGGTTTTATTACGTTTTTCATTAATCAAGTTTGTGTTCGCTGATTGTTATATAATGGTTAGGTTTAGTATTTTAAATTGAAATAATGAGAACCTGGGTTGGAATGATAGATTGAATAAGTCTTAATGGGATTTTTCTATCAATAAAATATCTGTAGCATCCACATCTTATATATCAAAGTCATATTATAACAGCTTTCTTAAAGGGATTGGTGGTACTGGCCCTGAATCACCATAGCTGGTTTGATTTTCCGCAATCAATAGCGCCTTGTTCTAACCATGTTACCTATTCTTGTAAAATGTAACTCCTGTACAATTAATAGTATTAACAACTGTAGAAAATTCATTTTTCTCCAGAAGCATACACTTAGCCTTACGTAACAAGAACTATAATATATATAACCCAAATCGCATTCCACACAAATCTTCCATTGTCAACTTTGGTATATGTTATTGACAAGTCACATTGACCTAGAAACGAGCTCGCTGCAGGAAATTAAATGCCATTGTGGCCGTCCCCCGGTTGGAGTGGCTCTAGCTACTGAACTATGGATACCATTAAACTTCGAGCCAACAAAAGCTCAGTGCTATCTCTGAAATGAAGAAGTTTCCCTACCAAATCCCTTTGTTTCTCCTGCTGAGAGTCTTCCACCAGGACATAAATTACTATGTTGGAAATATATAAACTTCGGACTAAGGTAGGTTGGAGCAAGAAAATTTGTTTAGGATTCCCAGACGGGGTTCCGTTTGGAAATCCTCCGTCCGCACAATCACCCCAAACTAGTAAGTTTGGCGTATTTGTGTGGCGTAATCCAAACGCTGTCCCACCTTATATCGTGCTCCGCATCTCCTAACAGCTGTACTTAGCAAGACTTGATGGGTGCCTCTGACAATGCAGTCAATGTGGCCGCATTCTGGGCTGCTTCCATATAACTATAGCTTGTTTGCCGTTGACACGCTAAGAAGGAGAAGAAACTTTGAGGGTACCCCGGAATAACTTTGTCGTTTGGACGTCTAACACCTCAGTCCTTCCCGTGAACATGGGTGCTGCAAAGCACTTGAGTCATCGGGAACTTAAAAATCAAAAATAAATCGCGATAAAACCCGAAAAATAGTTTTATTTCAGATTGTTGCTTATTCAACAACTCCTAATACTAAAACCTGTTCATAAAAAACTCGATATTAATCGCAAAATGTTCATAAATATCTATAAATATATCTTGATTATCTCCGACGGATCATTCGTCATTTTATTCTTTGGTAAATCATTATTCATTCTGATTGGTTCCGGAGGCTCGGTACCTTTACAGTGGCTGGTGACGTCATCAATCTAGTGCTCTGAAGGGCACTACTGAACTGTCTCATTGAATAGGACCTTTTGAGTACCTTCGATAAAAACCCTCTAGGGTTGTCTAGGTTCAAACCAAAAGTGGATCGTGTATTTTTATATACAAAATTAGATCATCTATACTAATATTATAAAGAGGAAAGGTTTGTATTTTTGAATTTTTGTATGTTTGTAACGAATAAGCTCCAAAACTGAAAAATGAACCGATTTCAAAACTTCTTTCACCATTAGTAAGCTAAGCTACCCTATCCAGAAGTAATATACGCTTTATAACATGACAGACCCGGTAGGTGGCTCTGTTAAAGTCGCGGGAAACGGCTAGTGTTTATTATACGAGTATATTTATTGTTGAAAGTATGATTTTAAAGTTTCTGTAATTTCATTTGTAATACTGTTTCGTTGGTCTGATTGCCTCTTTGATCTAACTGCCTTCTTGTTTTGACTGGCTTTTTAATCCGATTACTTCGTTTTTCTATATGTCGGATTAGAGGTAAAAGGTAAAAATTAAGGCTATTAAAATATTTCATTAGTTTCAAAATGAATATTTTTTTCCATAATAAAATAGGAAATTAACATATCTTTTAACTTATGTACAACGTGTTTGTCGGATGGACTACAGTGGCATGTGGTGCGGTTGTCAGGAATCGTAGTCAGGATCTCCTAACTTTAAATCTTAAATCTAAAAAGGAGTTACGGAACTTACGGAGGCTTTTGGATCGAAAAAATCTCGACAGTGATCCAGATTTTGACACAGACCTTGACTTGCTCCTTATTAAAGAAACGCGTTTGAACTTTATTTTTCTGGATCCTGGTAACAGTACTTGGGTAGATACCTAGTCGTAAATGTTTGATACCATTATAATATTAAAGAAATTATAACTTCTATAACATTCATGAATTTTTTTTTTTTCAATAAAGCGGCAACCCTACATGTGACAGCTGAGTTAGCACAATGATGGATGGCACTTCAAACCCAGCGTCGTCTGGCGGCCGAGACAAATCGCACCCACTCTGTACCTGCCTATACCATCAGAATTTAGCCGTCCAATATTGAATAGCAGGGGAAAACAAAAAAATAAATTATTAATTTTCTTTCCTTTTCTTTTTGAAGGTTTCCGTTAAAAATACGCATTTGACAGTTGCGATTATAGGTTTTTTTTTAAATAAGTATGCGATTAACCTGCCTTTTAATGTAGAATAAGATATTTTTTATTTTCAGATCCCCACGGGACAGGCTATGCCTAGTGTGAGGATCAATGATGATGTTAAATTGTTTTAAAATATTTTTTTTTTCTGTTGAGACAGAGCTAACACAGCAAAAAAAAAACACTAAAGACGGGCATACTGGCTTCGGCAACATTTTTTGTTAAAATGTTTGAGAAATTATATATTTATAATTTCTCGTAAAAATTTAGCTGCGACCGCTGTATGAATTATTTTTATTAATTTGTGTTTGTAAGTGCATAAACAACACAAGACAGGCCGACAATGAAGCAATGTCGTCATCTTAAAAAATGTACAATTTTGTTTTATATTATTACGGTACATTTTTTAACTCTGCTACCCTAATAAAATAATTCCTTTATCCAAGTAAATTACAACATTCGGTCTTACCCAGAAAGTAATTACGAAACTACGTCTTGCCGTCAAATACAGAAAGTAATTTAATGTCACTTTCCTTTTAACTACTAATAATTATTTTCTTTTACCTTCCAACGCCTCCAGCGAGTACTACTGGTAAGGTTGTGTGTTTGTACGTGCTAATTATTGTAGTTCTTGAGTGTGAGTTATTTGATAACGAATTATTAGCTCGAAAAATCTTATTTGACCGTAGTGTGCTCGATGCGAGATTAAATTGCGTCGCATCTGTTTATATCGTCCACGAAACGATACCGTAGTAGATATAAAAGATAGTATCGTTGTAAAAATGAGAAAGGGTATGCTCCGTTAGTTCAGGCATATAGAAAGAATGTCAGAAGAAAGAATGACAAAACAGATACACAATGCGAAAGTGGAAAGATGTAGGTACCGGGGAAGACCTAGACTATCTTACCATGACCAAATAGACAAGAGTCTCCGTAACCGGCGAGCGTGTATGAGACAAACTATGAGAGTGGAGGAAGCCAGAGAGGTATGTAAGGAAAGAACCTGATGGAACTCTGTACTCTCTGTCTACCCCGCAAGGGATCTGGCGTGATGATATAGATAGCTGGCTTTTTTTTGTAAAAATATACTTATTCCGTTGGCTCAGCGACTCTAAAGTGAATCTCGGCCTTAGAAACGAAATTCCGCCACGGTTCTGCGCGCTTCCCTGCCAGTATTCGGCTAGAATCTGACGCCGATCGGCCTTAACCACGTCCTTTCAACAGAAGGTCGTGAAAGGACGTGGTTGTAAAAATATCCCCAAACCATTTTATATGCTAGTTCGCCCACTTCTACCCTTCTGACTCAACTGTTTTGTATTTTAGATAGATTTATAGATATATAGAATACTCTTTATTGCAAACCAAATGCGTTACAAAGTATCAATCTATCTATATCATCACGCCAGGTCCCTCGCGGGGTAGACAGAGAGTACAGACTTCCAACAGGTTCTTTCCTTACATACCTCTCTGGCTTCGTCCACTCTCATAGTTCGTCTCATACACATTCGCCGGTTACGGAGACTCTTGACTTGCCCTTCAGATAAGACACGGTCTATTTAGTCATGGTAAGATAGTCTAGGTCTTCGCCGGTACCTACATCCTTCCACTTTCGCATTGTTACAAAGTAGTTATAATAAAATAACAAGAGGTACAATTGGCGGTCTTATTGCTAATAGCGAATTCTTCCAGACAACCAAGTTTAAAGAAATACAACAAATAAATAGAGGCAGTTGGTGGCGTACATTTATTAAGAATAAAGTAACTACACTTATGTCCGAAGAAAAAATGACAAAACTGATATACAATGCGAAAGTGGAAGGATGTAGGTACCGGGGAAGACCTGGACTATCTTACCGTGACCAAATAGACCGGGTCTTATCTGAAGGACAAGACAGGAGTCTCCGTAACCGGCGAGCGTGTATGAGACGGACTATGAGAGTAGAGGAAGCCAGAGAGGTATGTAAGGAAAGAACCTGATGGAACTCTGTGCTCTCTGCCTACCCCGTAAGGAATCTGGCGTGATGATATAGATAGATAGATAGAGAAGCAATAATATAATGTAAGTGTAGTGTTACAAAATACTAAAGTGCTTACATACCTGACTCTATATAATAATGATTATGAGTCAATTTGCTCGTTCACCGCACTATCTCGGTAACGTGTCATTTCTAACTAATTAGTGACAGCCCTCTGGATATATAGGGTTACCATAACGCAAAAAATAATAGTTACTGATCTCGTGGACATTTTTTTATAACTAGCTGTCGCCCCTACACTAGTCGACCTATGTCGATATTCGACCTACTCTTTCATCGTTTGCTGGTTATGTTTGACATTCAGTAAGACTATAGACAAATAATATTAAAGACAAACATCAATTTGACGTGTATTGTGTCAAATACGTGGTAGTGTGTGTAATGTTTTTTTTTATTGATTTAATTTATTTTTTATGCATATTTTTTTTTAAATATTAGCATTCCCCACTCCTTCTCTATAAAAACTGTAAGTGTGGGAAGTTTCATACTCCTCCGTCCGCGCAATTTTCCTAAAAAGGGGTACAAAGTTTTTGCTTCACGTATTAATATAATGATGAGTCAATTTGCTCTTTCGCCGCACTCTATCTCGGTAACGTGTCATTTCCAACTAATTAGTGACAGCCCTCTGGATATATAGGGTTACCATAACGCAAAAAATAATAGTTCCTGATCTCGTGGACATATTTTTTATAATTACAATAGAAATTTCACTTCCTATGTTTATAACCTCTAATGTACGTACATACTTAGTAGGTAAAAGCGATGGAGATAGTTAAAAATTGCTTCAAAAGCTTGTTTTCTTTGGTATTTTGGTTTGAGTGGTAACGTAGCTATTTGCATTATTCAAAGGAGTGAGTAGTGATGTTTTCTGCTACCTATTTATTGACTACAAAATCCTACTACTAGCTAATGTACATATAAGATTGAGTTAATAATTATAGTAACCTGTTTGAGTTATGAAAACAGTTAAACAAGGGCTACCTGCCCACACGACATAGTAGTATTATTATAATTCAACAGAGCTACTATACACCACTTTAGAAGACCTCTCCTTTCAGCCGCTACCGCTGTCCGCGGCATATTCTCGCCGACCCTCCCGGTGCCCTTACTTCCCTTTTTTCGGATACCGATTCCGCACACAGGATCAGACACCGACCTCGCCAGCGAGGTCAAAGAATCCCTTTCCCGCTGGTTGGTGCAGAGCACCACGGCAAAACACCTGGTGTATGCTCTCCCCCATAGCGACTGCCCAAGTCGAGGCCGTTCCTCCTTAAGGCGCCTTTGAGCTAGTTGCCTCCTTGCTTTTTGCCCTCTTTTCCGGTGAAGCTGAAAGGCCCCGCGGCCAACAGCGTAGATCATTCAAACACACACACACACACACACACACACACACACACACACACACACACACTGTAGAAGTAATGTTGTAATATTACTTTGTTGTGAGACAGATACTTAGCTGAACTGCTAATATCTTATATATTATTTTCACATTAAAATATTATTGCTAAATATATTGTGTAAAACTCCCAGAAACATGAAACACAATAAATCGTTCTTATTAAACGTGAAAATGGGTTACACAGCTACAGCGTGGCGAACGGAAGCCGTAGTTCATGTTATAAAAAGTTTTCCACAGTCTTTTTAGAGTCTTTTTATAGAAAGTTGGTCACCGCACTCCACCGCGGGCTGTCGGCTAAGCTACTGGGTGTACGTAGACAGCCCGTCGCCGGCGGATGCGGCAATTTGCGACCCCCCTCCCCCTATCTTCCCCCTTAGATTCCCCCCACATCGCCACCGCTAGCAATTTTATAATGTTTACACTGTATACATCGTTCATACGGATGAATGGAGATTCGTGCTTATATTTATTACAGAAATTCTATCAAAAAACACGTTCCTGTTATGTAAATATTTAAAAAAAAATGTGAAGATACCCGTGCATCGTGCTTGAATTCGTGCGTGCGTGCGTGCGTACATGCGTGCGTGCGTTTGTTTTAGTATATTGTGCGAATCTGTTATAATTGATGGGATCGAATGAGAAATGAAATGGAATGCCTAATATTGTAATGTCAAACTTAATATTTAGTAAGACTACCAAATTTTCTACGCTTTATGGCATAGCGTGGAGTTCCATTTAGCGTGGAGTTTCATCCATACAAGACCTATTCGTTACCTACCTACACTTGCAAAATAAATGATTATGATTATATATATGCGTCATATCCGCATGAAAACGTGAAAGTATCCGTGCATCGTGCATGAATTCGTGCGTGCGTACGTGCTTGCAAGCGTGCGTGCGTGCTTACATGCATGTGTGCGTACGTACGTGTTTGTATATTTGTGTGTGTGAATTAAAACAACTGCGCTAGCGTCATGCCCGCGTGATATTCGATTGTGCGAAAATCATCTTATTGCCATTAAAACCTCATTTATTACTACCCTAGCCTAGTGGTAGCCTAATTACGATTTTCCAACGACGAGCGTATCCAAAACTTTAACGAAGCCGTCTTGTAAAACAATTAATTTGTATTTCATAACATTATGCTATTTATATAAAATAATTATTTATTAGCACTTAGCGCTTCGATTTAACTATCGCCTTAGTATTGTCCCCCATTAACGCCAAGTGCATAAAACGAGTATTACACGTACCTACCGACAGTGTGACCTGCCTCAGTAACGTCGCATGTAATACGCTTTGCTTACTCAGAGCAACTGTAGCTGCTCGCAAAATACAAAATTACGCTATTTATCCATCACATCCTACCGTCATAACCTTGTTTCGTGTCCAGATAGCAATTTCTAAAAAAAAAATTACTCCGTCACGTCTATATTCCCCTAGCGGGGGTGGCAGAGGTGCACTGTGCATACCCACTTTTCGATTTCATTGCCATATACAGGGCACAATTCCAGACTCCAGACTGATACTGGGAGTTTTTCGATAGAAAAACTACAATTGTCCGAACTAGGATTTGACGCAGCAGCACATCATTCTGCATCACGTTTTTTGCCGTCCAAAATAACCCTTTCTCCTCCCAACAGGTGAAAAAAATGGCGGAACGCGTAGCCAAATGCCGTGATGAGGTGTCGAAGAGCAGAGAAAAGTACCAGGCCGCTTTAGCAGAGATCACGGCGTATAACCCTCGCTACATTGAAGACATGACGGGCGTCTTCGAGCGCTGCCAGCAGATGGAGGCGCAGCGGCTCAAGTTCTTCAAGGATGTGCTGTTCAGCTTCCATAAGTGCCTTAACATCAGCCAAGAGCCTACGTAAGTAGATGACCAATAGGAGGGGAAGAGTACAACTATAGCAACTAAACCGAAAATAGTTCGAAAAACATGTAAAGTTAATTAAAAAACAGTTCTTGTTATTGACATAAAGGTTTACCTGGTATATCTATCTATCTATATCATTACGCCAGATCCCTTGCGGGGTAGGCAGAGAGTACAGAGTTCCAATAGGTTCTTTCCTTACATACCTCTCTGGGATCCTCCACTCTCATAGTACGTTTCATACACGCTCGCCGGTTACGAAAACTCTTGACTTGACCTTCAGATAAGACTTGGTCTATTTGCTCATGGTAAGATAGTCTAGGTCTTCCCCGGTGTATCTGTTTTGTCATTCTTTCTTCGGACATACATTCTTCTTTCTTCTGACTTCTTTACACCGATACTATCTTGAATGTTTAAAAACCTAAAACTACTTAAATTAGTGCCTTATCTGGGTTCTAGAAGACCATTATTTCAATGCACAAGGAGGTGAGATTGAGATATTGCATGAGAAACATATCATGAAACATCTCACCTTTTTGATCTTTAACAGAAGATCTGCATAGGTGTAGTTTTTGGGACATAAAAATATTTCACATAATAGCGAAAATATGTTAAGGTTGTTTAAAGTTAGAAATAGAACAGCTAATAATAGGACTAAAAATCTATATATACCCCTACAAGCAACGGTTCGCTAAAAACATAAGTCTATAAACACATTAACTGGAAATTTGAGAGATTGTAAACAGACAGGATGTTCCTCATAGGTGCCTTTTTTTTTGCCAGCGTCATCTGTTTTACGGGAAGCCCGATTTGAGGGGATGTATGGATGTATGAATTGACGAAATAAAGTAAATTTAGTGCACTAAACCAAATACAAAATCCAATTTTTTCTCGATTTATGTAGACCAAAAGGCACTTATGTATAGTCAAAAATAGAAAATTATTGATTATTTAAGACACTAGCACCCGTTCGGAAAGTTATTCCTGTGGAGAAGAAGGGCAAGAAACTCCACGGTTACTCTTTTTAGAAATGAGAGTTTTACGATTCTTCTTCTTGTATACATTGCGTCCATGGGCTATGGAAGAACAGTGCGGAACGAGCTTAATAGATGCTTAAGTATAGATTAAACATAAATGTTCATAAATGTAAACATAAGTGTACATATATCCAAAACGCTCATGGAATCAAAATAAAATACCCGCACACGGCATTCACACGGGTTCTCATTAAACTCTGTTCTTAAAAAGTTGCGATAACACATTGTACGAACAAAGTTTTATTAATATTTTCTATCTATCTATCTATAACCTCACGCCAGATCCCTTGCGGGGTAGGCAGAGAGTACAGAGTTCCAACAGGTTCTTTCCTTACATACCTCTCTGTCTTCCTCGACTCTCATAGTTTGTCTCATACACGCTCGCCGGTTACGGAGACTCTTGACTTTTCCATCAGATAAGACTCGGTTTATTTGGTCGTGGTAAGATAGTCTAGGTCTTCCCCGGTACCTGCATCCTTCCACTTTCACATTGTATATCTGTTTTGTCATTCTTTCCTCTGGCATTCTTTCTATATGCCCGAACCAACGGAGCATGCCCTTTCTCATCTTTACACCGATACTATCATTCATACCTACTCGCTGTCTTACTATGCTGTTGCTAATGCGGTCGGTCAGCTTCACTCCGCACATCTTCCGCAGAGCTCGCATTTCTACCGCATTTATCCTACTTTCATTCTCCTTCTTACATACCCAGCTCTCGCTACCATATAACAGCGTTGGGACAAGAACTCCGTTATGTATGGCCAGCTGCGCCTTATGGCTTAAGTGCCGGCTCCCGAGTAGCTTTCCCATCGCACCATTCACGCTGTTCCCTGCACTCACTCTTCTCTCTATGTCAGCGGTGTATTTCCCATCCTTACTGAAGGCGCATTAATATTTTATTTATATTTATTGTTTTGTGATATATAAAATTGTTGTGCGGGTCCTTATCATTTCTACAACCTTTTGTAGTCGCCTTTACTCGAGTAATAAACAAAGTAGTACCAGAGCGTATATAGCGAGAATCGTATACTCGTATTAATTAACAAAGCTTGATAATCGGTTAAGTCGAATGTCAGAAGAAAGTATAGATAGGTAGATATTCGGTTAAGGACACATTTTATGAGTGTGTACAAGACCTATATTCCCAAGCGGGGTGGCAGAGGTGTACTGAGTGCATCCACTTTTCGCCGAAGATGTTAGATCCCATGTAATAGGGGGCGAGCCTACTGCCATATACCGGGCACAATTGAAGACTCGGGACTCATTCTGGGAAGTTTTCGTTAGAAAAACTTCATTTGTCCGACCTAAGATTTGAACCCAGGACCTCGTGATCACAAAGCGATGCGCTTTGCCACTAGACCAACGAGGCAACTACTACTACATTAAGTGATAAAGTCAAAGTCAACATATTTTATTTGTGCCAACAAAAGTGCTTACAAACGTCAAAAATTATTACATTTCATACAACTCCCACCGGATCAGAACGCGGCCTCACACTGAAAAGATCCGGCGAGAAACTCAGCGGGCTAGTCTTTTAACTTAATTGGCAACCTTATTGGATAACCGGGGTCAACGACTTAACCGGGCTTCTGAAGCAGGAAGATACTTGAATATGAAAAGGTTAATAACGGCCACCCATATCAGACCGACCAAGCCGAACGCTGCTTAACCTTGGTAACCGCTAAGAACACCGCGGTTTCGTAGCGCTGGAAACAAATTATTTAAATTCTTTTTATTGATAAATTTCCAGATTACCACAGATATACGAAGAGTTCCATCATACGATAAACAACGCGGATCACCAGAAGGACCTGAAATGGTGGGCCAACAACCACGGCGTCAACATGGCGATGGCGTGGCCACAGTTCGAGGTAACATCCATTGCTCGCTCCCCCCCGCCTGCCGCGATACCCTTCCCACTTACCACGCAATGCATAACTATCTATGCGATTATGCAGTTACTCTATGCATCGTATTAACTGTATGCTTCATAGGTAGGTTCATAGGTAGTGCATACAATGTTAGGATTTGCCTTCTTTTTAGTTGACGGATTTTGTTAAACCATGTAGGTACAATTATTTTCATAATTGGTAAAATATTAGGTAATGGTGTTACGCTAGGTAGACAGAGAACTGAATGCAAGTTAATAGAGTCTATATAAAAAGGATCGAATACATCTCCTGTTATCTCTTTCAAACAATTATTATAGTCCCAAAAACACTGGAAAAATTTGATAATACCGAAAAGTATGTTGAAAATTTGTACGATTTAGCGCAGTGGTTAAGAGCTTAAGCCGCTCCGCCCACTGTGTCTAATAGTCGCGGGTTCGATTCCCGCACGGGACAAATATTTGCGTGATCCACAATTATTTGTTCCGGTCTGGGTATTTGTGTATGTGAATTTTCATGTTTGTAAACGCACCCACGACACAGGAATAAATCCTAGTGTAGGGCTACGTTTTAAAAAATAAAATAAAAATAAAATAATATTCAACAATATTTGTTACTTGTATTGTACACAGAGACCAGACACTTTATTTACACTATCAATAAACCAAAAATTTAACAAAAGTAGAATAATTAATAGATTTATAAAGAGAGTCTAAAAATCACCATAACGACAGATTAGTATTTTAGCAAGTTACCAAGTAACTTATATATGTCAATTTTACTAACTTTTTGACAGTATCAGATGAACTAGCAATTACATAAATATTTTTTCTTAATAAAATAAAAATGCATGGTTTAATAAAAATCTGTGGTTGTAATCTCTAGTCCCATAGTGTTACTAAGGGCATTAGTCTTATTAGTAAAGTATGACAAACTCTTCGCATGACTAGATATTAGATGAATCTGTTCTATTTCCTTTCTTAGTATGTATTTATTTAGTTTCTTCTAGTGGCCACACACTTAAATAAGGCCACTTATTTAGAGGCAATTTATATAAGCGTATGAATAACTTCAGATTGATTGAAAACGTTTATGAAGTCACTCACTATACTTGTTTTAATTAAATACAAATGTAGGACCAATACTAAAAGATATTTGTTCCTGTATCACCCTAAAACAGACTGGTATAAATGCTTAAAGTCTGCGTTTGTGCCAATAGTGCATAAATTTAGTAAACAAATAAAAAATCTTTCTTAAAACCCATAAAAAAATAGAAATATCTGCATTATAGTATAAATGTTAATTTCTCATTTAAATAAATACATAAAAATGTAAGATTCATACCAATTAACGTCAATAGTTATCGCTTGACAACAACACAAAAAGCCACCAAATATCAAAGTTTAGTAAGTCCAAAAATAAGAAAAAACATTAGAATTCACAAACATTAGAACAAACCCCCAAATGTTTGTTCCAACCTTGTGAAACCACTTTCCAAACAGTAGCAGCTACAAAACCTTCACTAAATCCTCTTTATCGCCACAAGGCTCACCAAACACTTACGCAATATGTTTGATCAAGATAGTCACGTTTCAGTCAGCCGACCCTCGCGAGCCTAACTAGGATAACGATATTTGCAATAACACGATAATTAACGTTAAAAAATTATTACTTAGTATGTACAATTTCAGCGGACTTCCCTTGTCGTTGTGATTTCTTTTTATTATTTTACTGACCCAGATATGGTAGGAATGTGAATTTTATTTATGAGCCAGTTAGGTAGATTACACAATAATTAATTGTTACGTTTTTTTTTGGAGGCCGGATAATTTTCTTTCATAATTTATTTTCAATGTAATAAACGCGCATTGTTGTGTAAAATATTGTAACATATTTGAGACAAATTATATATGTTAAGTCTCTTTGATCGAAGATTTATAACGCAAATAGGTAGACAACAAAGCGAATTATACTTATTAATTTGGTGAAATGTCTATAATTGACGGACGATTTAGCGCAGTGGTTAAGAGCTTGAGCTGCTCCGCCCACTGTGTCGAATAGTCGCGGGTTCGATTCCCGCACGGGACAAATCTTTGTGTGATCCACAATTATTTGTTCCGGTCTGGGTATTTGTTTGTGAATTTTCATGTTTGTAAACGCACCCACGACACAGGAATAAATCCTAGTGTGGGGCTACGTTTTTTAAAAAAAGAAAAAAAGAAAAAGAAAAAAGAATTAGGCATTTGTATCCGAAATTACAATAAAAAAATAGTTTTTTATATAAACTAGATTGATGAAGGGGCATCCCTATTTTTTAATAATATCTCTTTACAAAATAGGCCAGTGTTTTTCAATGTGTGGGTCGCGACACCCTGAGGGGTCGCGAAGTTTCTATAAGAGGCTCGCGGGGAGTTTCGAAGCCTCAGTAAAAAAGAAAAACAAAGAAAGTTAAAAAATATATTTTTATTAGGAAAACGTTAATTAAAAGATATATTTTGTAGGTTAACATAAGATAACAAGATTAAAAAAATACATATGTCACATTCACATTAATGTGATGTTGCGCCTGTTTTTAGGAATTTATATATTTAGCCGATACCATATTACAAAAATTAATAAAAATGTTGTGCGAATTTTAACATTTCTAACATAATAAAATACAGGTTAAAAACAGTAGAGGGTAGGGGTTCGCGAAAAATTTTTTCATACTAAGGGGTCGCAAAAATTTTATTCATACTAAGGGGGTCGCGTCATGTATAAGGTTGAAAGACGCTGGAATAGGCCATAAAAAGGATTTCACTTATATGTCGGTACAATTTACACCACATTTGTGTTGCTATTTAAAATATGTATTAACCTCCACATTTTAATTTCATAATTTCAAAGTATTAAAAAATATACAATTCCAATTAAAAAAACAATGATCACAAGGTCGATGATCCGGACTTGGATCCAATAAGATACAAATATCTGGCGGAGGCGTCGGCCGCGATAGCACGCGCGCTGGCGACCGCGCGGCGACCGCTGCCGCGAGCGACCGCGTGGTCGCAATTCACGTGGTCGCAGCTCACCCGCCGGCTCCGCGCGGTGTTGCCAGGGCTCTGCCTCGGTGCGGATGAACGCGCCAGCCGCGTGGCACCCTCGGTCGCCAGTAGCAACTGTTACGGCAGCAGCCGATTCTATAGCAACCCTTTGATGGTACGATAGAGCGGTGTAGGATCGGTGTTACTCTGTACAGTTGGATAGCTTGTGTGATTGACGATTAATATAAGAAAGAATTATCGTAAATTTATCTTGAGGTAAAGAAAACATATTGATTCATTTTTCTAAGACACTTCACGTCTTGAAAATAAATCCAAGAGATAAAATAAAAAGTTAAATGTTAAGAATTGCCTGCCCCGCAATGGACCTGGCGTGATAATATTTTTATAGAGAAAAAAATGGTACTTTTACTGATGTTGGCTTTCCTAGTCCTGTATTATCGTTACTCATCGGGTCAGTTAATCACACAGTTATCTTGGGCAATAAAAAAATATGGCACAGGTTTACACAAATGAGAATGGTGCATTTTGCGGGTAATAAAATTGATTTTGTGATTGGGCATATCTTTTTTTTGTATATGCTACAAAACACTAACAAACGTGAAATTTTTTTTTTAACATCTACCTGTATGTATAGTCAGTAAAAATCTAAGAAATTAAAATAATTCTAAAATCAAGCCGATATAAGTAAGTAAAATTAATAGTCATATGGCAAAATAATCTTCATTGCTAAAGCACTAAAAACCAAAATTGTAAAATATGTGCCAATCCTACTACACATATTTTATTACTTAGCGCTGCAAAAATACTTTTAAAAGACACAAAAAATAACTGCAGGTACTGGTTTATTTTAAAAACAGATTTTAGTAGGGCTTATTTTTTATCCACAAAATGCACCGTCTAGTGTAAACCAAGCACTAAAAGCAAAGAAAAAAATATTATTTTTTCAACACTAGAAAATTGCAAAAAGCACAAAAAGGATGTTATGGTGTCACACGATAGTACACCGCGATGGTTGAAGATAATACTCATTTTCGTTCATATAGTTGCAACGATCACTGCACCAATCATGGAGTTTTACACCAGGTCGGTTTGGTATAAACAAACTTGGACTAAGGAGTCTGTGAAATGCGGAAAGGCATTATCTCTTGTAATATCATCATCAGCCCGTATCAGTCCACTGGACTCGGCCATACATAGGCACATACATCGGCCTCTCCCAAGGCTCGCCACTGAGCCTGGTCTTCGGCACTTCTTTACCAATCGCTACCAACCACCTTGCGACAATATTGTCGATCCACCTATCTGCAGGGCGTCCTCTCCTCCACTATGTTTGCTGAGCCGCAGCCTCCACTCAAGAACACGTCTACCCTAACAGTTATCGGTCCTTTGGCAAATATGGCCAGCCCGCTGCTACTTCAGCTTGCTGATCCTGTAAGATATGCCGATGACTTTGGTTCTCTAATAATGACTGCATAAAATAAAAAACCTTATGATAAACATATTTTACTTGAAGATTTTCATATAGCTGCTCTCTTTCACGTCAGATCCAACGGAGAGGCTAATCTATCAAACCAAGCTACTGCGCATAGCATGCATTGCTGTAGGTGATCTATCGTATAAATTCCGTGTGATATATGCTGGATAATAAAAATAAATTGAGATACTTAAATTACGGGTGAGGTAAAATAAATTATATAATCATGTGGTTCATCCATTACTTTGAGCCGATAAACACGTAAGAACCGTATTACAAACCATTCTGGCACAAAATTGGTGCACTGTCACGCCCTCTCATCCGCACTGAAGCGCTGGTAGCAACAGTTTTGGGCAAGCAATAGAGAGCAAAATATGGAGTTATAGAGAGCAAAATATGGAGTTATAGAGAGCAATTTTTTTGAGCATTAGAGAGCAAAGTGTGGAGCAATAGAGAGCAAATTCAGTAGCGTCACGCAATCACTGGAGTAATGGTAATCCGTAATTTTCATGTAAAACCAAATATTTTTTAATGATTTATTTACACCAAAATTATTATAATAGGTTTTCTATAAAGTGTTTTGTTCCTTATAATATTATCGAAAACATCTACGAAATTTTCATATAGAATAAGTCATTTTCCAAAATTACAAACATCCTTCTAAAATAAAACTGTGTAAAAAAATGTTAAGACAATCCTCAAAAGCAAAAATTCTTTGACCATTTTTAGAGCAAAAAAAAATTCTAATAGCATGTCTGTTTCTTTTCTGTTCTCTTTCCCCAACTAGTGCGAGTATATTAGCGATATAGCTTGATAATACCTTATTAACGTACACCAGCTTTGAATGGACGTGTTCATTTTGTTATTCCTAATTTTTTAATTACCTTTTTTTACTATGAGTTTGCATTAACGCAGCGAGGCGTTGGGATGGTTGTTTAAAATGTCAAAAAAACTAGATTGTTATAGAAAACATTCTGAATTTACAGTTTGATTTATTTTTAGCATATAATATGTTTTGATATCTATCAGAGACTATATAGACTATTTTTCACATAAGATGGGTAGTGACAGTTCTAAGTGCCAAACGAAATTAGTATTTAATTCAATTATATTAAGGCATAAAACCATAAGTAGAGAAACAGGTCATGCCTCTTATTGCCAATGAATAAAGTATAATTTTCTTTGACACTTACAACTGTCACATTAACCATCTTTCATGAAAATACTATACTAGTAATAATTATTATTCAGCCTATATTGATTGACCCACTGCTGGGCAATGGCCTGCAATAAACTACTAAAGTTTATTTTATATGATTCATCATCATGTTTATTTCATATAATATTAAAAATTTCATTTTGATGTTTTAATGTACACAAAAAAAGTGTTTTGTATATCTAATAAATTAAAAGTAACTTGATTTTTTTATAATATACAAAATCTTGAGTAAAAAATAAAATCCCAACGCCTCGCCGCGTTACCGCCGTGACCGCTTGTGACCGGGTGTGTCGGTGACCAGGAGTACACCGAGGAGTTCCGAGACATCGCCAAGGGCAAATCCAAGGAGAGCCTCCCCACCGGGCCGATCACGTTGCTCAATCAGCGGCCAGTCAGCGAGGATGTACGTTCCCACCAACACTAGTCGTGGCACGCGCGACGTCAATTTATGTGGGACGTTGATAGATTTTGCATTAATTGTAACTTTGATCTAAATTTTATGACCCTGCTCTGATTTTTATGACTAGTGATAACATTTTTATGACCCTGTTCTGATTTTATGACGCTTGATGTTATTTTAAGTCTATACTATCTATGATGTCAGTTCTGAATTTTATGACCATGACCTGATTTTATGACTTGATGTAAATTTTATGATCGTATTAATTTTTTCATAAAGCAAATTTTGAATATTATAAAAATGCTTTGATAACTATGACTTGTGTAGTAAACTTTACGACTTGTATTTTATATTTTATGACTGCGATGACATACATCTGACTATGGACCATATTTTGAGGTATAAGTGTAGATAACATGGACTTTACAGGTTCATCTTCTTATATTTTGAATTTAGTCATACTATTACGGTCCACTGTTTTGAAATTAATTCGATGACATAATATTTTAAATCTTTTAAAATGTTATGCCATATAATAAGGCTGGCAAACATGGACAAAATTAAGTTTAGCGCCGTTTTTTTCTAGCAATTTTGGTTTTTATTGTCTACAGCGTAGGTATCAGGTTCGTATATCACTATCACCGTCGTTCGTAATTTGACGTCACGCGAGTGCTTAGTTGCGCCACAAGACACCCTCAACGAACGAATTTTGTACAAGTTTTTAACAAACTTGTGCAAATTGTGTTCAAACTTCGATTCAAATGAGAATGAAGTTGGATTTAACTGGATTTGGTATTCGTATTATATGTTCGCTTTATATGTATTGGAGGCATGTGCCGTCGGGTCTAAAAGTAGTTAAAATTTAACGGGATGCGGTCATTCTCATTTTAATCTAAATTAGCTGTAAGTGTGCTTATTTTTTTTAAATTTATTTTATTTTATATTTTTTTTATTTATCTTTTATCGATGTTGCATGATGGATGTCCGCTTCATTGAAATATATGCATATTGGCATGATATTAACAGTTAACCCACAATTATATGTAGATATTTAAAAGTATTACTATGTATCAAAAGAA
This sequence comes from Phalera bucephala, assembly GCA_905147815.2. NCBI lineage: Eukaryota > Metazoa > Arthropoda > Insecta > Lepidoptera > Notodontidae > Phalera > Phalera bucephala. Next base: position 6,665,246 of record LR990628.1, on the reverse strand, counting down.
ATATTTAAGTATATTTTTTCAATATTGATCGATAATCCCAAAATTTAATATATTTTCTTATTATTATAATCATTCATGTTGACACAACCAATTGTTGCCATGTTTAGAACCACTTTAACACATTATTTATCTAGTCTAAAACATACAACAATTATTGGCCTTTATTTTATAATTTACAATGTTTGATATTTGAAATTATGCCTAAGTAAGTAACAAATGGTTGTATCAACAAATAAAAAGTCCAATATGTTTATACGACAACGTGTAACAATCCAGGAACTGCCGCCAATAAATGCCAACCACAAACCGAACAAGGCCCCCAACCACACGGACGCGCCGCCGCCCGCCGCCCCCACTGTTGCCAACAACACGGCGACAGCGAACAACACCATAGACAAGAAGAGCATTAGCGCGCCAATTGCTGTCACGTGAGTGTCAAACTTCTTTGTTTTTTTTTTTAATATTCCCTCCAAATGACCTTTCTCATATTCCTATTTCAATACTAATAGCCGTTTTCGTATATAATCTTAAAACATATAACAATTTTCTACAGTAAGGGCAATCGAATCAGGAAAGCTTTGATTGGTGTTATAGACCCATTATCTTTTACATAATGAGGCCAGATTTGAAAAACAATGATTCTAGAATTGGAATAATTGAAGTCATATATTCTTATTTCTTTTATGCTGTATCCCTTTCAAAGAATTTAAATATTATATTTCAGATTAAAAACAATATAAACAATAACATTGAATCAACGGGGCTATAATTTTTTTTTTTTTTTTTTTTTTTTTTTTTTTAAACGTAGCCCCACACTAGGATTTATTCCTGTGACGTGGGTGCGTTTACAAACATGAAAATTCACAAACAAATGCCCAGACCGGAACAAATAATTGTGGATCACACAAAGATTTGTCCCGTGCGGGAATCGAACCCGCGACTATTAGACACAGTGGGCAGAGCAGCTCAAGCTCTTAACAACTGCGCTAAATTGAACATAATAATACTATAGATGTGACTATCATACTCTAAATTACCAAATCTCCATTTTGTCTGACTAGACTATTAATCTGCATGTCATGCAAATACGCTAAAGATACCCATAGGCTAAACAGAGAAAATAATGTTTCCCTTTTTGACATATAACTCCATCCTTATCTACATGACATGCGGCATGATCAAGTGAGGGCCTATCCAATCCCAGATCCTTTCCCCTCCTCTACATAGCATAGAGCGATTAGAGATCTACGCCTGCCCGTCTTCATTCGCGTCCACGACGTCGTCGTGTGCGGACGCGTCCCTCGGCGGACACCTGTTGCGTCTGGCGCTGCGACACGACGCCGACGTCGCCAACAACACGCGTTTTACCATCACTGATATGACAGACCATGTCGTTCCAGAGTTAGTTTTGAGAAGTCGTCACGAATTTGTAGATAAACATTTATGTATTAATGTACAATTGTTGGAAGTATTCTTTTAAAAATTGAAGTGTAATATTAGTTTTGGTAACATAGTATTTGTACTATAGAAAAATAGATGCAGTCACGTCTTTAGTTTGTGTAAAAATACTATCAGAAAAATGTCTTATTGTACTTTCCCGTATCATAATAACGACTATGTCTCGATTGATCTTCAGCCACCTCCCAGATCACAGAATGTTAGGAACATTACTTTAGACGGTTTGTGTTATAGTAGATATATGAAATGTTGCTAGAATCATTTATATAAAGTAAATGCTCATTAACAAATCATCAACTCGTTTACAATTCATCTCCGAATTCCAGTAACGGAACAGCATCGGCGCCGAAATCCAACAAGACATCACCTGCGAAAGAGCCTGGCAAGCAGGACAACCCGTTCGACGAGGACGAATGGGACGAGGAGTCGGGCGGAGCGCTCACCGACACCGGCGAGCCCGGCGTGCCCGTGCGCGCGCTCTACGACTACACCGGCGCCGAGAGCGACGAGCTCAGCTTCAGACAAGGTCAGTGGAGGACGCGATGGAGGGAGAAGGCGAGCGGAAAACTCACAGTAGTGAGCCAGGTGACTTTTGCACGGTATACGACTACTATAGTGACGAGCTCAGCTTCAAACAAGGTCAGTGAGAGAAGGGAATGCAAGGAGTAGACGTGTGAAACACTGTTATTAGCGAGACAAATAACCAATTGTGCGCAGTTAATGGCTACAGCCCTGCCACGAGCTACGAGCTCTGATTCTGACAAGGTCAGTGGAGGAGGTGAATCGGGCGGACACTCCATGTAGTAAGGCAAGTGGTTTGGGCACGGTGTATGATGACGTGATTTGTGCATGGTGTAAGAGCCACGCCGAGAGCTACGCGCTCAGCTTCCGACAAGGTCAGTGGAGGAGGAATGGAGAGAGGAGTTGTTCGGAACGCGCGCAGTGGTGAGACAGATGAGCGTTTGTGCATAGTGGAGCGCGCCGAGAGCTACGAGCTCAGCTTGAGACAAGATCAGTAGGGGACGCGAATGCAGGAAGGAGACGGGCGGATCGCGGAATGCTTGTGCATGGTGGGCGACTACAGCCGCGCCGAGAGTTACGTGTTCAATTTTAGACAAGGTCAGTTGGGAAAGCGAATGGAAAGAGGAGATGGGTGCAACACTTCTTGTGCCGTAAATTAGCCGTAAGTCAGTTAATTATTTCTGTACGGTGTACAGCTGCAGCCTCGCTAAGAGCTACGTACTCAGCTTCAGATAAACTCAGTGGGAAGGCATATGGAGAGAGGAGACGGGAACACATCTGTAAGCCGCATTAGTAAGCCAAGTGCAGGACTTGCTCGCCTTCCGGCAAGGTCTGTAGAGAACCAAAGATCGGCGGAACTCCTATATCCCTGAGTAGGATGTGCCCCACATGCATTGTGTGATTACGCCGCCGCTCAACAATAAGCTCAGATGCAAATAAAAATCAGTAGGGGAAGCGAATGGAGAGAGGGGATGGAAGGAAATGCGGTAGAAAAAAAACAAACACTTATACTTGAAACGTGACCTTGAGAATTAGCTGCCTATCTCTATTACTAATGAAATATATCTGTTGTTTCAGGGGACCTGTTCGAGAAACTAGAGGACGAAGACGAACAGGGCTGGTGTAAAGGCCGGAAGGACGGTCGAGTCGGCCTCTACCCCGCTAACTACGTGGAGCCCGTGGGACACTAGCCCCCCGCGCCCGACGCCCCCGCCATCACACCCCAAGCCCCTATGACACTAACACCTGATTCCCATAACTGAAGAATTAAGAGCGTTTTTTTTACTGACATACTGTACCAGTACCGTACTGGAACTAGGTACATTCAAGTACTCCAATATCGTTGAAAGTGTATCGCTTATATCCCCATGAAGTCCCTAACTGAAGAGTTGAGAGCGTTTTTTCAAACATCGCTCTAGGCCGCTTCTTAAGTTTCAGTTTGTTGATAATATCGTTATGTCAATGGAAAATTGACCTTATGGTTTTTTCTTCTGAACGATATCCTCAGCGCTAAATTATTGCAACTTATTGAGTTTGTATAGTCTTGTCTTGAATATGGCGCGCGTTAGTGATATTTTCCGTCGTCTGGTAGACTGTTGTACTCAAATTGTGTATTGTGTATTATACTGTATGTAAAAAAACCTCTAATAAAACTTTTATACAAGGTGTAACATAATAAACGCAAGACCTCAGACAGCCCAATTAGAAAATTGCTTAGTAAATACAAAACGAAAACCAAATATCCAAATTTAAAGGTTTTTACCCTTGTTTAAATTACTTTTGTACCCCAATTAACAATGAAACTTGTACGTGTATGTGTGCGTTTTGTGAAACACGTTTTAGGAATGCATTTGAAATCGACTTATTGCTATGAATCAAGAATAAATTAAGTTTTTTATAGCGCACTGAAGGAGTAAAAGCGTTTTTTGCAAATCTAAAAAATGTAAGATACATTAAAAATTGTTCGAATCAATTCAGTTACTGATTTAGAACAAACTACTTTAAGGTGTTGCGTTTATTATGTTACTTACACCTTGTATAGGTTTCTCAAAAATTTAAAGTATTTTTGCCGCTAAACAACATTCAGTAATATACAAGGTATATGAGACAGGTGCTGAAAACAAAGGGTGACAATACCCAGATGGAATACCTGGTGATGGTCGTCGGTAAACGCTGGATGCGTACAACAGAATGCCAATCCTCGTGGAGATCTTTGGGGAGCCCCATAGGCCTAAATCCTGCAGTGGAAGTCTTTGGGCCGATTATGGATGATAACCTGTTTCAGGTTTTGCGTACCTGTCCTTACCATCTTGGGTAGGAATCAGGTGTTAGTTATTGTCGTACACCATTATTTTTGTCGAAGTATCATTTGATTAGGACTTTGATATGACCTGGACATTTGGCAAATAGAACAATATAACTTGTTCGATTGCATTAGAAGCAATTTGGTTTCGGAGTTTTTCAAAGGCATGTGAAATGCTCCAATTGAAACCCAAAATGGAATCTATAAATCTTTACTATTATCACCGAAGACTTAAAAATTGGATAATTGAAAAAATTAAGATTATTTTTTCAACTATGAATTGTGAGTGTTTGATCATATTTTGTTGCAAATATCTTAACCATTCTGGTGTGGTGTTATCATCTTGAATGTACGATCATTTCAAAGTCCAAATTTCAGACCATGTGAATCCGCGATAGTCTCCATAAAATTTAGCTTTTAGATGTCACACGAGTCACCGCGTAGGTAGTCATTATAAAGTAGTTCACAGGTTTTAAGTAAATTCTGATAAATATTGTATTCCAATTAGCAATAGTCAGAAAATTGTATCGAAGCGCGGGGTATGAATTTAACCGGTGTAGTAAGTATATTAAGTTGTCACATTCAGATTTGTTTTGTTCATCTATTGTATGAAAGGGAGGGTACGTTTCGATTCTTGCTTGCTACAAGAATCATTTTGAGTCGTTTATCATGCGAAATAAGGATTGTCATCTTTCCAATGTCATATTTATCAAGAAAATTCTTTAGCAATATCCATGTTAAGAAGAATTTCAAATTCATCTTCGTTCATTTATGGATGAAAGTTTAATAAACAGTGGCATACAGTAGAACAATATAAATAAAAGTTATGTGGCATGTGATGCTATTGAGTGAGCTAATAAGTCTTATGAATCACTACGACATCGAAAATCCTCGGTCTCATTAGATCGCGAACTTTTTGATGTATTTTTGGACCTACATTTTTGTGTACGTTTCTATGAAAAATTTCGATATAATCTCGAACTTTTTTCTTAGGAAACCAAGTGGATATTTTAGGGTTATGACTATTAGGTGCAACACTGTAACCAAAAAAATATATACGTTCGTTTTAAGTGACCTCGTTTAGGAATGCGCCTCGAGCTGTAAAACTTGATTTATAAAAACTTTTGTTAATGGAAATGGAGTAAAGTGACCACTATACCATTTGGGATCCAAGATTTGTATTGATTACAGAATCAGTCGCTAAAATCGACTTACTAAACATCATTATCGATAGACAAATCGAACACAATTCGTTCGGTAACTCGACTAATCGTTACGAATTGGTCGATTCCAATCGATGCAGACCTAAAATTATCGATGAGGAATTTAGCTAAGCCAAAAAGTGTACGCCAATATAAATATTGAATAGGTAAACGATACCTTAAGGCGGCAATGGGATTTATATTTTTGTGATATAATGGTATTTGTCAGTGGTGGTCACTGCACAGTAGTCGCGAGGCAGAAATATACAGTGGAGTCTTCTAGACAACTAAAAGTTGGACACCGTATAGGTAATATCAGATGAACTACTGTATAATTAGGTATCGTGCCGTAGTTATGTTTATGTACATACACGATTATTATATATCTTGTCGTGCTTATAGAATATTTATTTCCCATTGTATATAATGTAAAATGCATTAATGAGTAAACGTAAGATATAACGGGGCGGGCGCTCAGTGCGCACACGACTGAACGATGGCCTAACGTTATTTATCGGCCGATTATAATGAAACTTACATTTTGTTTTAATTCATCGCATAGAACTAGCGCCCCTTCGTTGTTTAGGTTAAATGATAATATATTATGAGAAATGTTTAATCTTTTCTTTTTCCCTTTTATACCTCGTTTTAAATATTGTTGTAATGTGTAATTAGCGTGATGGAGTCAGTGAGTCGGTCGAGGCTGAGTTTTAACACTTGACTTGTGTAATGCAACGGTCGTGTTTAGTATAGATGTTTTGTTTTTCATTGTTATAGGTTCAGCGACCATGTGTGAAAAATTCTTTGTATTATATTATTATTATCAAAGAGGGTGGTTTTGGACCACATATGTTAATATATTATGAATATTGGTAAAATAAAATTGTTACATATGGTATGTTTTGTGTTTTATTTTATGTGTGTGATTTACCTCTGTCTTCTTTGTATCATAAACATATCATAACTTGTGTGTATGAGATAGCAGGTGAGACCATATGTAAATGGTAATAGTTGAACCGTTTCAGTCGCTCGGAACGGGAAAAACCGAATATCATTCCGTGCTTGGGTGGTAGGGTCGATAGGAATAGATTTAAATTTAACCTTCCTACAAAACTTACTGGTATAAAAACGTATTACAAACGAAATAATTGGCTAGTAAAACTTAACATTCCCATCCTGTATAACACGTGATGATGCCCACTGGTTTATTCTGTCGAAGTGTGATTAGGTTGGATCAATGAGTGTCATCATAAATTACTAGGTCTTATGAGCCTAGATTTTTAATGATATAGAAATAAGCTTTTATGAATTTTCTTCATGGATTTACACCTGTGGTAACCGTCGTAAATTTTATTTACAAATAAACCCAGTTATTTCGCTAGCAATAAAATTTTGCCAAAATAATATGCAAATAATCACGGAACGACCAGTTAATTTGATTGGAACACAATGCTTCATGGGGTTCTTCTATACTGTAACCAACTAGTTGGACAGTTCAGTTTTGTAACTAGCAACAGTGCTTACCTTCTGTTTACACTCAAACTGATGTTTTAGTAATTTGTAATGCGCGTCCTGCATATGTATAAGAAATAATAGAGAAAAAGGATAAAAATAAAAGATCTGCGGACAATTTAAAAATCTCTTTATTTGATGGAACGCAAGTGCACTGTCACAGGGTTTTATTGATCCAGCCTACTGCCGTACATTTACTTCGATAACACTTCCACACAATGCCACATTAGTCATATATCGACATAGATATGCAATAATGTACCAATTATTGAAATATGCGAAAAATGTACTTTATTTTTATGCATTTAGTATTGAAAATCGAATGCTGCATTGGATGTGGTTCAATTGTTTTCATTTAATAAGGCCCATATATATATATATATATATATATATATATATCATGTAATTTTATTTATATTAAATAGCACTGAATTAAGTCATTTGTAGTTTCATTTAGCTTGTTTGTTTGGACAGACAAAATAAGAAAGAATGTTTATGAAAACTGTGTCGATGGCACAATATATTGCAAGAAAAAAAATATTATTATTCGCAATAATTAAAATGGAAAACTATTACTTTATCCTATAAAGTAATAAATGAGTTTCGGCAGGAAATTCAAGTGTGATGTATTTCGGCTCCGGAAACTTGTGTTTCTCTCTACGAAAATAGACATTGATCATTTTTAAAATTAACTTGGTATTGCACTATAATAAAAAAACAACGTACAGCAATAGGCTTCAACATTTGAAGTTACAATAACCGTCTAAGCAAAGCTAATTACTACAAGGTACCAAAGTGGGATATGCGCTATGAAGAGTTTAAAAAATCCTATTTCACCCAGAAGTTAAAGGCATATGAACCGCAGATTTAACGTACTTAATGAGTTGCAAATCGAACTTGAGGTATCAAAACCGCCCATCATTAATTATTACTGTTTTATCCTTCGTGTCCCACCTCCTTTGCAATGGAGTAGTTAAATATGGCCACGAATAAAATGTAGTTATGAACCATTTGACACGAAAAGAAAAAAACAGCCATAAGTTTACTGCCAAAACAGTATTTCTTATACCTTAAAATAAGATTAGGTACATAATTCTTCACAGCGAACCCCGTTAAAAGTATAAGAAGCGAACATCCCCTATGCAAACGACGAGGCAAAAAAAAATTGCTATCGTATCTCACAGAAGCAAACGTTTTTATTCAACATCTCGTACTATAATTCTGTTAACTACGTATTACGTGGACCGTTGGATGAATTAGTGATAAAAAATAAGCGAGATAGTTGTCTATCTCGCTTATTTTTTATCACTACATTTATTACATATTTGAATGCAGTGAAATCTTTGTAGATTTCACTGCATTCAAATATGTAATGAAATAATTGTCCGCAACTTATTACTCCGTTGTTAGTAAACCCTTTGAAAAAAAATACGAAAAAAATGAGATACAAAGAACTCACAGGGTTTTTGGCGGGAAGTCGAAGAGTGATTTTGTAAATTTATCTTAATTTCCAAAACTTGTGTTATTTCGAATAATAATGTGTAATGTTTGTGGAATATTAACCATTATGTATTCTTATATGTGCATGAGTGAAGGAAATTGAAACAAAATGATAAAACGTGCCTTTTCGATTTCCCTCAAAACGGCCGTCGCAATTGGTATGTAAAGTATCCATCGCTTTACTATCCAGGGTGGGGTACTTCATCAATTTCATTATCATCGTTCTCATCAAGTTCATCGGGGAGATGAATTAATTTAAAAAAATGTAAGATATGGCTTTGTAACTTCGCCTGTCCGTAAACGACGAATATTAATTACTACTCATGAAATAAAACTATTTCTTTCTCTTTTTTTCCGGATTTTATCGCGGTTTGTTTTGATATATTCTTTTGATATATATGGTCACGAGAAGGACTTCCCGTGACCATAGGTGCTGCAAAGCACTCGAAACGTCGGGAACATAAAAATCAAAATAAACCACGATGAAATCCGGAAAAAACGAGAAAAAATAATAGTTTTATTCCATGTGTAATATTCCCGTAAATCTAAGAAGTCCGTATTAATTACTACTACTACTCAAAATGACTACGGCTATTAAAAAATACTTACAAGGCAAGTTACTTTTTCATGAAATGCAAATATTTTTTTCAGAGTTATCTGCACATGTACGTTGGGAGAAATGTTTAATATTTTTGTAGCTCTTATTATTGTCGTTACGACGTTAACAGAATTATTGCATGTAGATTTGATATAGATATTAAATTTGTATGTATTGTGAGCAATGCGGTACGAGCACGATGTGCATATTTGGCACGAATAATCTCTGTAGCGCGCGTACTAATTATATAATGAACGTTGATCCGCCCGCAAGGTGCGTATTTGTAAAGATACAATTAGTCTATCTATCTGTCTGTATCATGACGCCAGATCCTCTGCGGGGCAGGCAGGGAGTAAAGAGTTCCAACAGGTTCTTTCCTGACAGAACTCTCTGGCTTCCTCCACTCGTTAGTCATCGGATCATTTGTATCTGAGATTTCAAGTTCATCTTAATTTTATCACAGCTGAATTTTTTTTCTGTACTCTCTGCCTATCCTGCAAGAGATCTGGCGTGATGATGTAGAAAGATCATTTTGATATCTAAATAACAGCATTTTTTACTATTTATACAAAAAAAATGCATAAATTTGTATCGGATACAGATACACATCTCACATACACAGGACCGTAAATATTCGCGCGCGTCCACACAACAGTAACACTCATAACCCGGCGCCCGACGTGATACTAAATGCAATCGTCCAAAATAACTTTAAATATTTACACAACGAACTAACTACAGTAGGTACAAGATACATAAGTTACAATACTTAATAATGAGAACACGACGAGAATGCAAAATACAAAATCATTTGTTTAAATATAAACGAATTCCTTTACGAAAAAGGTTTTATAATTTGGACTTGAGATTCGTACTCAGAATATCTGCGAATATGCGTGTGATTCAAATAAGGGTCAATTAATATTTTTTTACAAACTTTATCGCATTAGAATAATGTCTATACCAATATTTTTTAATAACATTACTTTTTTATTAAGAAAATAATTATTGAAAGTACAAAAAATGAGTGGGGAAATTCAAAGTACCTGGAACGCCACGCTATTGGTCAGATCGAATATGACGTCAAAGTCTACAATACAAATTTCAACAAGTGCATATTTGTTGGATGTTTGCTATTGAGTTAGTTTTATTGTTATTTATTGTTGTCGATTTACACAAAGACAAAATTTTTGTTTAAATTATTTAAGTTAATTATTACGTTAAAGTGGAGACATGGAGATACCATGTCTCTTTTTCTGATTTTACACCACTTTCTCCTTATGTCCGCACCTATCGGGTGCATTTCTTATTGTATTTTTACACCTAGGCACAACACAGTGTTGTTCCATTGTATAATAGTCGCAAAATACAAAATAAAAATAAATGACAGAATATAATACTTCTACAGCTGTTCACTAATTGATTGTTATTATAGACTTTGACGTCACGCCAAGCGCGCCAAAATGGCGGGCGTTTAATGTGCTCTTATCTGTTTGCTATCTTCAACATTTTTTTTTGCCCTTTACTCTTCGTTTTTTAAGTTTAATTTTTTTTTGCAGTTATATATTGATGTAATATATCGTATAAAAATATAAAAAAACACACGCATATTCCCTATTTAGTAACATATGGAGAGTTGGTGTATTTGAGAGTGGGTTCTGATGCTCAATTTACGTCATTCCTATTTAAGCAGTAAATAACGAGGATGGTAACAATTTTCTTTCTTAGTAGCTTAAACTTAATAGGTAATTTTTGTCCTATGAACCATACTCCGACGTCCCGTTTTAACATTTTTCAGTTTATTCATTGAGCGACACAAAACATGGTTTACCATCCAAGAACATTCACTGACCCGTTATAGTTGTAGATAATGGATATGAAAAATAGTTAAAATAATTCCTTTGCCCTTGACTTTCGTTTATAATAATGTAGCGGGTGAAGAATCCAAGTACGTCTGCTAAGACATCATTGGCTGCGACTGCGCACGACTCTTACGTTCACCATTACAGCCACTTGAAAAGAAAAGCTCTAACATACTTTCGCATAACAGACGCAATGTAATTCCACAGCAATTCACCTCAAATCGTATATCATATTTGCATCTTGCATCAATCGTCCTCTCTCACTAAATTTACAATCACGACGAGCGAATATCCCTTGATATGTCAAACGAAACAAGAATATCTGTACTTTATTTACAAATCATACAAAAAAGTGAGTATGTAACAATAAAATGAAATGAATGGCTCATTGGAAACTACGAGATTCCGAATTTTTAAAATTAATATCTCTTTACATAAATAGAAAGACAATATATTTAAAACTAAATATAGCGCTCTGCGTCTACTGTTATATAATAAGTTTTATAATGAGTTGGTATGGAATATGATATTTGCGAGTCTTATTTTTACCGACGTTATGACGTAGCATTAATGTAATAAAGCTTGTATTTTTGTAGTAAAAGACAAATTAACTAGCAAATTGTTAATACTAAAAAGTTGGAAGCCAATGAAATGTTATTTTTAATTGCTTTTGTGTGTTTAACATAGCAATTTTTATGCTATTAGCAAGTAGTGCTTATCAATTTAGCAAAATATCTTTTTTAAAATAACAGAAAACAGACGACTCTTATAAAAATGCCGCGTGATTCCGAACTTAAAATTGCTTACAAGTTATAAGAATAAAAACAGTGTTGTATGTAAGTATGAAAATAGATATTTCGTATGAAAACCATTAAAATCCACGTCATAATGTGTACTCAAGACTCACAATACAAATTACAAACAATAGGAATATCTAGAATAAACTAAAACACGAAACTACACATAATGGAACGAAAGTCTTTACACAACAATAATTCAATAATATAAATTATTTACAAATATATTAAACGTAACAATTATCATGTCGAGTCGCTTTTGGGAATACGTCGTAACCGACAAGTAGAAATTGTACCGTATCTTGCAAAACTATTTCCTTGAAGTAATAATATTAAGAAAAACCATATACTGCTCGTTGGTTTAGTGGCAAAGCGCATCGCTTTGTGATCACGAAGTCCTGGGCTCGAAGCCTAGGTCGGACAATGTAGTTTTTCTAACGAAAAATTTCCAGCATGAAACCGGAGTCTGGATATATAAAAACAATATACCCTTAATCGGAAAAAAATGTTATTTTTTCGATGGATTTATTTCAGTATCAATCCAAAGTCTCGCATTACGCTCGGTACCCGGTGTTCATTTATTTTTTATTGTCATTAGTTTCTTTTAATGTAGCATTGTGTAATTTTTTATTTTAAGTGTTTATATCAAGAATTTCACTTGTCGTTTAAGACGTTCTTAACGCTCGATTTTTTAATAACTATTTACTTTGCCGTACATTATATTTTATACTACGTTGTAAATACATACATTGGTGTAACAATGCCTCCTTCAGTTGTTTAAGTGAGAATTAACATTTTTTCAATATCAATTTAAATGCGATTACAATTTTATATATCGCATTTACTAATTATATAGCAGGTCTAAAATTAATATATCAAGATGACATACATTTGCTTCCACACTATACTTTAATTAAATAAGCATACTTGATACCTAATAGTAAATTAGCATGCGTGTAAAATAGCATGCTTTTTATCAAAACAGCATGCTATTTTACAAGCATGCTAATTGACTATCAAGTCAAATATTACTAGAGTTATTCGTTTCTGCTCTATGAAATCTTTGAAAAATCATGGTGACAGGAAAAGCGAAGTAGTGAAGCCAAAAATAAATTGCATTATCGCATTTTATTTGTACGAGATACCCTTAGACTTAAGAAAATGTTAAGCAAAGAAAGACATGCTTTATATAGAACTGTCAACATTTATCAATATGTGATGTTTCAACAATTTCTCGAATTCTCTAAAAAGATTAAAAATATGCTTTAATCGTTAACAGAAAACAGCAACCTAACAAACGAGACACAAACTTAATCTCACATAAACAACAACTAAAACATTTATGTTGTTTCAATATCGCTTCGAGATCATAGTCCTTTAATTTCCACCAAACAGGCGCTGCCAGAGTTGGGCAAAATCAATCAATCAATCAGCCTATCGTAGTCCACTGCTGGACATAGGCCTCTCCTAACACGCGCCATTGCACACGGTCCTCCGCCTTCCGCATCCAGTCTGTCCCAGCGACCTTTTTGAGGTCGTCGGTCCATCTAGCTGGGGGCCGTCCTACCTTACGCTTACCAAGTCGCGGTCTCCACTCTAGGACACGCTTGCTCCATCGGCCGTCGGTCCTTCTGCAGATGTGACAGGCCCATTGCCACTTTAGCTTACTGAGTCTGCGAGCTATGTCGGTAACTTTGGTTCTTTGTCGCAAAAATTAATCGTGATATAAATAAATTATATTATAATATGTATATAAATATATTATATATAGTATATAGATAAATTGGAATTTTAAGATTTCGGATTCTGTTTACTTTAGGTTTTTAGGTTCCTAACGTTTCGAGTGCTCTGCAGCACCCATGGTCACGGAAGGGACTGAGGCGTTGACATCCAAAAGTCATTGTTATTCCGGGGAACCTTATAATAATAATATATAATAATTAAGAAACTGTCCCACTGTTGGGCACGGGCCCTGTTTTCAAACTGAGAGGGTTTAGGCCATAGTCCACCACGCTGGCCCAGTGCGGGTTGGCTAACTTCACACACCTTCGAGAAACTTTTAGGCATGCAGGTTTCCTCACGATGTTTTCCTTCACCGTTAAAGCTAGTGATAGTTAATTTTTAATTCGTATACGAAAAGACAGAGGCGCGTGCCTGGGTTTGAACCCGACACCTCTGACTTTCCAGTCCAACGGTCTAACCACTAGGCTTTCACTGCTTCATTTAATTTAGGGAGAGTAATTTAATTGCAATTGAAATGACAATTGATTGATTTTACAATAAAAAAAATGATTGTATAATGCCCAACACTGGCGCTGGCCTGCCTACCCTCCAAAAGGACCGTCGTGAGTATAGAATATTCTAATACTTGAAATTGTCATTTTTACAGTTTGTCAAGTGTTTATCTTTACACACTAATAATAAATATTTAGGTCTATCTGAAGCTATGGACGTCGAAAGCTTGTTTTTTGTAAAATTACAGTTTGTATCACCAAATGTTGTGGATGATACAATAACATGATTCAGTTATAGATACAAGATACATCAGGGGGCCAATTCTAGTAATTAAAAGTGTTCACAATGCAGTCTTGATTTAATCTCAATGTCATATATCTCACAGATGGTATTCTCGTAAAATATCAATCAGAATCAGAATATTTTTTATTTATGTAAACCATAACAGTATTTATGAATCGTCAGAAAAGTAACAAAGACTCTACCTTTACCATATAAGACCTTCGGAATGTCATTCCTGTGGAGAAGAAGTGCAAAAAAACTCCACGGTTAATCTTTTAAAATAGTATTTTACATTTTCTTTTTCCATCTACATTTTGTTGTGGGATATGGGAGAACAATGTAGGCTGGTCTATCAGGTGGGCTACATGGTTCCCTCATTTACAGAGAAAGAAATGAGAAAAGATAAGTTTTACTAAATTAATAGAAGGAAGAGAGGGAATATTAAATAATAATAGCTGAACAAGTTATCCATGTTTAATCAAGTGAAGCTGGATCAGCCCTTATGCAAGTATTTTTGTCTTTTAAATAATCAGGCGCTCGTAGCGCTGTGCGACCGCGGTATTTGTTATCAATTACCAAGGTTAAGCAGCGTTCGACTCGGTTGGCCCAATATGGGTGACCGCTTGTGGAATTTTCATATTCGAGCGTCTCGGTGCTTCGGAAGGCACGTTAAGCGGTTGGTCCCGGCTACCACTGAATGTGGTAGTCGTTAAGCCGAGTTGGAAGCCTTAAAAGCGGCTTGATAAGTTCCAACAGCAGGTGGCCACAAACCTGCCTCCACCAATCCGCACTGGGTCCGCGTAGTGGAGTATGACCTAATCTCTCACACCTCGATTAGTGAGAGAAGGCCTTTGTTCAGCAGTGGGCAATATAAGCTGATATTATTATTATATTATATTATAAATAATTGTCAAGAGTCTCCGTAACCGGCGAGTGTGTATGAGACGAACTATGAGAGTGGAGGAAGCCAGAGAGGTATGTAAGGAAAGTACCTGTTGGAACTCTGTACTCTCTGCCTACCCCGCGAGGGAGCTAGCGTGATGATATAGATAGATAGATAAATAATCATCTAGCGTATATATCAACCAAATCGAAATCGGACCGAAAGTTGAACAAAATGTAAACGGTATTCCGATAAACTTTTTGCATTGACATGAACAACAAAAAATATATAAAACATCCTCAAATTAAATATTTCAGTTAGATGTTTTTTATTTAGACTGTGGCAACTGCGATTAACATGTAATCAACAAATGATTAACAATATACTTTAAATGAAAGAACTTCACATTATATCGAAATTAGACTGAGATGATACTGAAATCGGATCTTTAGGGGAGCAGAATACCAAATCTCAATTCAGTCTCAGCGCCAATCAAATACTAGAATAAGCCTTCTAGGCACGTACGACAATCTCTTTAACAAAACTATTATAATGTTACTTTACTGTGGGAAAAAGATTTAAATATACGCAATGTATAGCTTTGTATCTTTTTCACGGCAAAGTATGATTAAAATAGTTTTACTAAAGAGGTTGTGGTAACCCCTTGGTCCCTTAGTCGCTATGATCAATTAAACAAGTAACGCGGCGCGTTAAGTAAACTTCGTGATATGATCAGTCTCGAATGACACACATATAATGTGTGTCATAAGGGTAGGGCGAAATAGTAAGGCAAAAATAACTTTTATGATTTCATGATATAATAACATCAGCCCTGTTAAGAAACTGTCCTACCGTTGGGCACCGTTGGGTCTCAAACTGAGAGGGCTTAGGCCATAGTCCACCACGCTGGCCCCGTGCGGGTTGGCGAACTTTACACACCTTCAAGAAACTCTTAGACGTACAGGTTTCCTCACGAGGTTTTCCTTCACCGTTAGAGCAACTGATAGTTAATTTTTAAATCGCACCTGCTTTCGAAAAGCCAGAGGTACGTGCCTGGGTTCGAACCCGAGATCTCTCACTTTGCAGACAAACAGTCTAACCTAGGCTATCACTGCTGATTTCATGATAGTTTTTTTACAATTATAAAAGCATTTAGGAGATACCCTTAGACAAAGAGACTTGAGAAAGAGATTTGACACAATAATTTTATGACGTTACCGCAACGTGACGCATTTGGCCATAACGAATAAGGGCCATGTATGGCAGGGCCAGTAAATGGCAAACATGGTAGTCAGTCATACAGAACAAATCTTGAAAATAGACATACTTAAATAGCAAATGCCCCTAAGATTACTATTTATAATGATAAATGCCTACTACTCTGTATTGTTTTATTAAATTTATCATAATATAATCGTCCACCAACATTTGATCAAACTTTTCGAACAAATTCGGTTATCCAAACATGTCACATTTGGCCAACCTACACAAACATTATATCGATAAACTTTATTCCATCGGTTATCCATAACATCGCACCAACTCTTGATTCTAAATATCAATAATAGTCTATCGTTAACCGATATGGCGAGTTTATCGATAATAGTGTATAATTAATCGATATTGCAAGTTTATCGATAAGTCTATCGCGAATATATATTGTAAATTTATCGATAATAGTCCATCGTGAATCGTTAATCTAAGTTTATCGTCGAGTTTCTCGACTGTCATGTATCGCTGTATCGTAACTCTCGTTACCGAGGCGCGATATAGGGGGCGTGTTCACTGCAAGCACGCCTGCAGTTTCTCGATCCATTCTTGCGCAGCGTTCGCGTCGCTCGCGCAGAAGTTGTACGTTCGTCGACTCGTGCGCAACTGTTGGAACACCCATACATACATTTTTATTTATTTTTTTAAAAACGTAGCCCCACACTAGGATTTATTCCTGTGTCGTGAGTGCCTTTACAAACATGAAAATTCACAAACCCAAATACTCAGAGCGAAATCAAATATTTTAGGGTAACACAATGATTTGTCCCGTGTGGGAATGGAACCTGCGACTCTTCGTTCCAGTGGGCGGAGCGGCTCAAGTTCTTAACCAGTCATGGGTACGCTGACATTTAGAATTTGACGTTTCTAGAAATGTGGTGAGTGTGATATAGAATCGTTTGAATATCGTATTGAGAAAATTAATAACGTAGAATCAATCGATATTAATAAAAATAGTAATAACAAAATACAATCAGCTCATTATTTATTTATGAATCAAGCCATTGGTCAGAAAAATCGTCTGACAAATCGCTTACGTGTATTATTATTAAAAAATCTATAAAACTCTCTGTTTTATTTTATTTATTTATTTATACTTAATGCACTAATGTACATAGGCAGACTTAATGCCTACGGCATTTTCTGCCAGTCTACCTTCAGGTGGTGTAAGACAAGTGTGGTAGGTGCGAGATTATACAAGTGGAAAAAAGTTACATGAATAAATATAAATGATTTATTAATGTAACTATATAATAATATGTACTATATTATAATTTTAATATGTCAAGATAGCGCATTCAGGTTTATTTATTAATTTCTTGACCCAGAGAATACATTTAGTATTTCAGTTAGATTCATAGAATAATATATTCGTAAAAAACTCAGCAATCGATTTTGTACATTTTAAAAAACAACATCGATTATAACGATTTCATTATGTCAGTCCCTAAAATTCAAACCGTTTCAATTTACATAATCGAGTAATAGAGTTTTATTAGGTTTTAAGTTTTTTTAATAATTACGCTAATTTATTAACAGTATATGATTTGAATGAAAACTAAAGCAGATATTTGAAAAATTTTAATATTCCTGTTTATTTTTTGGATTCTAAATTTTCAATACTCTTAAATACAATATCCGTGAAATGAAACATGTTCAAACGTCACCGTACCCACGTCTCGTGTAAAGGACTATAGTACGTACTTCATAGAAGTCTATAGAATCCTGCTGATACAATAAATACAAATAAATGTTCAGATGTTACTCAATTACGCCTAAGCCGGTGAACGGATAAAGATGAAGTTTTGTATGAATAATAATAATAATAAGCCCCCTAAAGCCCAACCGTACGTCCGAATCGAACACCTGATTCACGTGGGGGGCGGACACGTGACACTAAATTACTGGCACGGCTAGCACGGCTCTGGTAACCCATTCAACATGGAGACCAGATCTAAGAGTAAACGATAAGGGCCGCTGCCCGGGGGCGATCGCCGGGGCGCACCTGGAGCTGACGCTGGGTGCGGCAGCATACGAACCGTCGGCGGAGAGAGACTGAATAGGCGGGTCCTCTCCGGGTCACCCGAAGATGCTACAGCCAATCAGACAAATGACAGACAGACTGACAATCTGAGTAGAAACTCATCACCACCTCTTTCATTATGTATAGAACCATACAGCCCTTCTACTGCCTCATACATTCCTTCACCGATATCTTCCCCAGACCATGATCCTAGTGATCGGATCAGTCCTCCTACCTTAGCTGTTGCCCAGGGGGTGAATACCTTTTTACCTACGTCCACTAAGGCGGGAAAACCTAGAGTGCGCATGAAATGGCCAACTGATGTGAACATATTCATCATGCGTACATACTATTTAATAACGAAATTAGAAACTGATATGACTTGTTATAGGAAAATTCTGCATGAACTCTTTACAAAACAATACCCAGATGTAAATGCTTCTGAACAAAGAATCTCAGATCAGAGACGAATGATAGTCAAAAACATGTATTAATCTCAAGAAACACTGAACCAGATTAAAGAGGAAGTGAAATTGAGACTAATGGATAATAGAATTGAACAAGATAGTACACCTGTGCCTTCAACTTCAGCTCCCATAGAAATGTGTGTTACGTCAAATAATAATACTCATAATCATCTCCCAATAATCACTCGGACTCAATCACAATCTTACTCAGACTCCCCACAATATAGAACACATATACTTACAACTGAAAGTACAACACCAGCCATTGATGCTTTTACTCAAACACCGCTTACACATAACTTAATTTTAGAATCAGAATTAGAAACACAGGAGATTACCACATCCTGTGAATACAATATTCCAGAATTAAACGATGATCTAAACACAACATTGCTAGAATATGCAGGTACAGACCCTACAGTCAGACCAAAATTACCCAAATTAAATTATAGTAAAAGACTAACAGAGCTAGTACAACTGTTTAATGACAATATACTAAACCGTGTCTTAACACACAATGCTTTACTCACCGACATCCACACACTTATATACTGTAGTGCTATGGTAATAACAAAAAAACTCGGCTACAAAATCCTCGAATACAATCAACAGTTAACACGAAACAAGAATACTGAACCCGCTTGGCAAAGACGACTAAAGACAGATATAAATCAACTTAGATCGGATATTGGCAGACTTACACAATATATTAGGGGAAACCGAACAAATAAAATAATAGCTACAGTAGAAAAGATATTTAAAAGCCACAAAACTAACACAACACACGAGAAAAATAATAGTACGCCAGAGGAATATCTCGATACGCTTAAACAGAAATAAGCCCTAAAAGCAAATAGATTATCTAGATACAAGAAAGCATTGAACAGAAAACAGCACAACAAATTATTTGTAACTAACGAAAAGATTTTTTATAGACAGCTTAGAGGGAATAAGAGTACAGAAAACAGGAAGGAAACCACACGAACCGTTTCTAAAGAGCGGCTAGAGGAATTTTGGTCCGAAATATGGGAGAATAGAGTTTTACACAAAGAAGGCGCCTCATGGATAGAAGAAGAAATAGAAACATGGGCAGAATTGAATGAGATGGAATTTTTCATATATCAGAAAGTGATGTAAAAAACGTCACATCTAGATTAAATAATTGGAAGTCACCGGGTATAGATAATGCCCATAATTTTTGGTTAAAAAAATTCCATGTCTTACATAAATCCCTCGCGAAAAGTTTTACAGCCGTTATATTAAATCAAGAACCTATACCAGCCTTTATCGCTAGAGGTGTAACATACATGATCCCAAAGAGTAGAAATTTAGATGACCCATCGCAGTACAGACCCATCACATGCCTCCCTACTATTTATAAAATCTTAACAGCAACCATCACACATAAAATTAATGCACACATCGAAAAAAATAATATAATTGCAGAAGAACAGAAAGGCTGCAGGCGTAACCATATGGGATGCAAGGAGCAACTTGTTATTGACTCGACAATTCTTAAACATGCAAATGCCAAGAAAAGAAATTTACATTGCACTTTTATAGATTACCGCAAAGCCTTTGACAGTATACCGCATTCGTGGCTATTAAAAGTATTGAAAATATACAAAATCAATTCATCTATTATACAGTTTCTGAATCAAATAATGCCGCTTTGGAAAACTAACTTACATATCCGCAATAAAGGTGCATCAATGACAAGCAGAGAAATAACTATCAAAAAAGGTATCTATCAGGGTGACTCCTTGAGTCCCCTATAGTTCTGCCTTGCCCTTAATCCCTTATCCTCGTTATTAAATAAACAACGATTAGGATACCACCTCAAAAACAACGACGGTGAAAATACAATAGTCTCTCACCTAATCTACATGGACGATATAAAGCTCTACGCAAAATCCAAAAGAGATATGCAAAAACTAATAAATATTACAGATACATTTAGCATAGATATAAATATGCAATTTGGGCTCGATAAATGTAAAAGCATAAATATAAAAAAAGGCAAATTACAACCAAGCAACTACTTACTAGATGAGGGAAGAATTATATCATCCATGGAGCCTGGTGATTTATACAAATATCTAGGATATTATCAAGCTAAACAGCTGGACCACATACATTTAAAACATTCAGTAACTAAAGAGTATAAAAATAGAGTTAACACAATCTTCAAGACCCAATTGAGTGGTAAATATCTAATCAAAGCAATTAATACATACGCAATACCCATCCTAACGTACTCATTTGGAATAATAAAGTGGACAAAGACTGACATTAATAACATTGAAATTAAAACCCGAGTCATACTTACAAAACATAAACACTTTCACCCTAAGTCAGCTATAGAGAGATTATCAATTAGCAGGAAAGAGGGAGGCCGGGGTCTCATAGACATCCGAGCCCTATGGGATAAACAAATTGCTAGCCTTCATTCAGCCATTTGACGGACGATTTAGCGCAGTGGTTAAGAGCTTAAGCCGCTCTGCCCACTGCGTCTAATAGTCGCGGGTTCGAGTCCCGCACGGGACAAATCTTTGTGTGATCCACAATTATTTGTTTCGGTCTGGGTATTTGTGTATGTGAATTTTCATGTTTGTAAACGCACCCACGACACAGGAATAAATCCTAGTGTGGGGCTACGTTTTTTAAAGAAAAAAACAAAAAAAAAATTCTTCCATCGTAAAGCTATCACCAGCAAACTGCACGGAGTAATTGTTGATAATGACAGTAATTTCACCCCTTTAAACCTATCAGAAGTACCCGAAACACAACACACAACAGAGCAACAGACAGATTATGACACGCAAAAACGAGACCAATGGAAACGAAAAACTATACACGGACGGCACCCACATGACCTACAGCAAACACATGTAGACCTCCAAGCTTCAAATAGGTGGCTCACTAGTGCCAATTTGTTTCCAGAAACAGAAGGTTTCATAATAGCCATTCAAGATCAGGTTATCAATACAAAAAACTACAAAAAACACATTATTAAAGACCCCACAGCAATGAATGATAAATTCCGGAAATGCCATAGGCACCCCGAGACCATACACATCACAGGAGCATGCCCCACCCTAACCCAATCTGATTACACGCATAGACACAACCAGATTGCAAATATTAATATAAACTAATTCAAGACGTACACATACCCTATTATAAATATACACCAAACCCCATTTTAGAAAACTCCACTCATAAACGATATTATGATCGTGCTATACTCACGGATAAAACCATTCATTTCAATAGGCCGGATCTCACAATACAAGATAAAGTTAATAAAATAGCATATATAGTCGATATTGCGGTACCAAACACCCATAACATACTCAAAACTATTACAGAAAAAATAAATAAATATACAGACCTTAAGGAAGAAATATTGAGAATATGGAAACTTAACCAAGTATATATAGTACCCATAGTCATATCCACAACAGGAGTGGTCCCTAAACACTTGCACCATAGCCTAAAACTTTTGGACTTACCACCCAACACATACATTAGCATACAAAAAGCCGCCATCCTGAATACTTGCCGTACTGTAAGAAAGTTCATGCAGAGCGATGATACACTACTAGAAAGCCCTGACTACCCTTTACACCCAATAATACCCATATAAATGATGGTTACTTGGTTTCGACCCGTAGCCGTCATTAATTTGCCAGCTAAATAGCTGAGAATCCGTAACTCAAAAAAAATAATAATAATAGCCTTTTATTCTACCATTTCCAATTACATGTTTTACATTTGATTATTAATTTATATAATTTTTTTTTTGTTTTTTTTTTTTTTATATGAATAACAGGCACTTAATTGGTCAAAAAAAATGAAGCGGCTGGAGGAGTCTCGAAGCACATATAAAAAATTTGTGCGCCTCGGTACGCCCGACCGAAGTGATAACTTAAACTAGCGTCACGAGTTAGAGTGAAAGAGAAAGAGCCTGCCTACCACTGCCGTATACGTGAGAGAAAGGGAAGAGCGCTGTGGGTTAGAGTGAGAGAGGAAGAGCATGCCTACCGCTGCCGTATGCATAAGAGAAAGGGAAGAGCGCTGTGGGTTACAGTGAGAGGAAGAGCATGCCTACCGCTCCCGTATGCGTAAGAGAAAGGGAAGCCAGACAGACTGGCGCCGTTACGCGTTACGTTACAAAGCGGTTTACCGTCCCATAAGAAGTTTTCACTTCAAAAAGAAGTCGGCATAAGTAACCGCGCACTGTGTCTTACAACTAGGCGCTAACGTCATCGCGGTAGACGCGGTTTACGTCAGTCTGCCATTCTCAGTTAGATGGCAAATATAGAAGTAAGCAGGGTGTAATGTCTTCATCCTGCGCCATCTCGCAGTGCACGCTTGATTGTATAGGGAAATCTAATAATGCAATCTCCTCTTTATATTTGCTTAGTGGGAGGAGCTGCGAGCAAAAACTATTTTTGAATAAACATAGTAGGTACTTACGTCAAAGAACGATCTATCGTCACACTTCTTAGGCGGGCCAGGCGCGGGCGCTGCCTGCGTCACTGTGATTACTTCTGCCAGGTCTGAGGGGAACACACGCTCTATTTATTCATTAATGAACCAACTTATATATCGCTGTCTTAATAGAGTAGTGACAAAACAGTGACTATAGCAGGAAAATCAAGCTTTCTAGTTTCAAAATTAAGGTAATTCGATTTGGTCTATTTTTTTAAGGTCACTTTTATATTCGCAGTATTATATAGCAGTGATAGCTTAGTGGTTAGACCGTTGGACTGCAAAGGCAGAGGTCTCGGTAACCTCTGTCTTTTCGTAAGCATGTGCGTATTAAAAATTAACTATCACTTGCTTTAACGGTAAATGAGAACATCGTGAGGAAACCTGCATGCCTAAAAGTTTCTCGAAGGTGTGTGAAGTTCGCCAACCCGCACTGGGCCAGCGTGGTGGACTATGGCCTAAACCCTCTCAGTTTCAGAGGAGGCCCAACAGTGAGACAGTTTACCAACAGAGCTAACATTATTTATTATTATTATATTCGCGTTATGTTAATAGTGCAATTCTACACAATATGAATTATATTCTTAGATTTACGCGAATACATTTGATACAGAACTACCTATTATTAGGATTTTATCGCAGTTTGTTTTTGATTTTTAAGTTTCGACGTTTCGAGTGCTTTGCAGCACCATTGGTTACGGGAGCCAGGGATTGAGGTGTTAAACTTAAAAATGATTATTATTATTATTATAGGTAATCAGGCAAGCAGTTGAAACAACTGGTGAGATGCCTGTATCCCGCTGTTCTCTACTCGGATTATTGTTAGATGTTAGGAAGATATTTGTCGAGTCGGTTCTGGAATTGGTTGACAATCTGCGCAGAAATTACGTCATCTGGTACTTTGTTCCACGCTATTACCACTCTATTGGTTAAGAAATGGTTATCAGGGTTATTGTGTGAAAAGCTAGTACATAGTTTCAGATGATGGCCTCTTAGGCGAGTATTGTCTATCTATATATATCATCACGCCAGATCCCTTGCGGAGTAGGCAGAGAGTACAGAGTTCAAACGGGTTCTTTCCTTACATACCTCTCTGGTTTCCTCCACTCTCATAGTTCGTCTCATACACGCTCGCCGGTTACGGAGACTCTTGACTTGTCCATCAGATAAGACTCGGTCTATTTGGTCGTGGTAAAATAATCTAGGTCTTCCCCGGTACCTACATCCTTCCACTTTCGCGAATATTGTAATCACGTCTATATATGTTATGGAAATCGTGTAGGTCACAATGTCTATTTAGTATTTTGTATGTCTCTATTAGGTCTCCATGGTATCTGCGTGATCTTAGCGTTGTAAGCTTTAGTACATTCAATTGGCTTTCATATGACAGCCGTTTTAAAGCTTTTGGGATTTTTGTAAAGCTGCGCTGAACGATTTCCAGAATTTCAATGTACTTGTTAATAATATAAATTAAAAATAAACAGTGATTAAATCCAAAAATCGTTAGATTTCAACATAGATTTGGCGATTCCGATACCATTAAAAGATATTTAAACGTATAAGTAATTAACACATTAGCAATTTGTTATTTTTGGTAATTCACATAATTGGCGAGATCAGAGTAAGGTTCTTACCAATAAATCCTTTGCAATGAGAGTCCTCCATAGCATCGTAGTACCGCAACTGGTGCTTTATAGAGTCCAGCACGAACCAACTGAGATATTGAAAGCACCGTGATTAGTCCAAAGAATAGGTATAAATTTAAACTACTATTTCAGAAATTATACAAAATTTTTGTCTGCCTCGTTGTTGGTCTAGTGGCAAAGCGCATCGCTTGGTGATCACGAGGTCCTGGGTTTAATTTTATATTTATTTTTATTCTTTTTCTTTATAAAAGAACGTAGCCCCACAATAAGATTTATTCCTGTGCCGTGGGTGTGTTTACAAACATGAACATTCACACACACAATTCCCAAACCGGGACAAATAATTGTGGGTCACACAAAGATTTGTTCTGTGCGGGAATCGAACCCGCGACTATTAGACCCAGTGAGTGGAGTGGTTTAAGCTCTTAACTACTGCGCTATCGTCCGTATATGGCAATTGGCTCGCCCCCTATTACATGGGACCTAACATCGTCTGCGAAAAGAGGGTGTGCACAGTACACCTCTGCCACTCCATTTTGGGGAATATAGGCGTGACTGTTCTTATTATTCAAAATTTTAGGAACACAATACCGGAAATATATGCCTTTATTCACCCGCATCATCGGAACTTCCGATCGTGTACCCCGAATCAACAAATTAAATTTATCGCTCGTAGCGCTGTGCGATCGCGGTGTCCTTACCGATTGCCAAGTTTAAGCAGTGTTTGACTCGGTCGGCCCGAGATGGGTGACCGTTTGTGGCATTTTCATATTCGAGCGTCTCCGTGCTTCGGAAGGCACGTTAAGCCGTTGGTCCCGGCTACCACTTAAGGTGGTAGCCGAGTAGGAAGCCTTAAAGGCGGCTTGATAAGTTCCAACAGCAGCTGGCCACAAACCTGCCTCCACCAATCCGCACTGGGTCCGCGTGGTAGAGTATGACCTAATCTCTCTCACCTCGATTTGTGAGAGAAGACATTGGTCCAGCAGTGGGCAAACAACAAAAAAAACGACAGCTGAAATCAAAGTTCAGTGTAATGGTATATTCACCGTTGCTTCCATCCTTTCAGCAGAGCTCCACGCTTGTACAGGTGTCCCTCGTGCGTTCTGTTCTCGGCCACGTTCGATGAGAACTGCTCGTAGTACTGTTGCGAGGACGTCTGAAGCGTTCCTACGCCTGTCGCATAATGATTCCATACATTATTATCATTCTGGGACGGGATAACACGTATTATAAATAGGTTGTAGGGTGAAACTCACTTCCTTCCCTCTAATATGCTCGAGGGAGGTGATAGCTGCTTAAGTAATCGTACTCGTTAAAAGGTGCTGCTTGTGGAGACTGGTTCATCCAGAATCCTCTAGCTTTTCATAATAATATGCATATATTAAAAATATTATTATTAGTCTTATATATCAATCGTAAGGCATCACACTGGAGCTGGATCGCATAAATGCTTTTTTATAATATAAGAATGTATGTATCTTATGACGGACGAATTAACGCAGTGGTTAAAAGCTTAAGCCGCTTCACCCATTGTGTCTAATAGTCGTGGGTTCGATTCCCGCACGGGACAAATCTTTGTGTGATCCACAATTATTTGTTTCGGTCTGGGTATTTGTGTATGTGAATTTTCATATTTGTAAAACGCACCCACGACACAGGAATAAATTCTAGAGTGGGGCAACGTTTTATATAAAAAAAAAATCTATACAGAAGATGAAAAACAAAAAATGAATGCAGAATTAGACAAAAAAGACAAGCCGGCTATGTTTCTCGCCGGATCTTTTCAGTGGAGGCCGCGTTCCGATCCAGTGGTAGATAAGTAAGTTAAAAAAAATGTAAATATGACAATTTGAAAATACCCGAGCAGGGTTTATGCAAAATAAACGAATTGAATTTAAGTTTGAAAAAATTAATAAAAAAAAATGCTTTTTGGTTGCGGTCCGTCATACATGTCATACGCAGTAGTCTGACATATGTCGCATGGGAAAATACAGCCTTTCTACTGCTTATATTTTAGAGGGAAAAAACGCGCGAGCCGGGAACCAGGTCCTGACCCTGAAACCCGATAATGAATGAAAATGATTGCATACCTTTGGACCGGAGGAGAATCTATCTATCTATCTATATCATCACGTCAATTCCCTTGCGGGGTAGGCAGACAGTACAGAGTTCCAACAGGTTCTTTCCTTACAGACCTCTCTGGCTTCCTCCACTTTCATATTTCGTCTAATACACGCTCGCCGGTTTCGGAGACTCTTGACTTGCCCTTTAGATAAGACACGGTCTATTTAGTCATAGCAATATAGTCTCGGTCTTCCCCGGTACCTACATCCTTCCACTTTCGCATTGTATATCTGTTTTATCATTCTTTCTTCCGACATTCTTTCTATATGCCCGAACCAACGAAGCATACCTTTTCTCATCTTTACACCGATACTATCTTTCATACCTACACGCATTCTTACTACGCTGTTGCTAAATGAGAATCCTAGAATTATTATATATAATCGAAGAATACTTCGTGAATACTTTTGAAATATCATTTTAAACAAATTAGAATCCTTTGGAATATTTTTTATCACGTTGTAAAATACGGTACGTACTGTCAGTGAGCGCGTGTCGGTGCGGCTGGTCGCGGGCGGGTGGTGGGGGAGCCTTGTACTTGGTGCAGGGCGGCGCCCACGCTTCCGCGCAACGCTCGTGACACGCAGCGCCGCAGTCCACGCAACGTACGCCAGTCTGTCAAACACCATAGACAATTGATGCACCTTAATGATTCAATGTGCATTACGTACTCACTAAGGTATAATAATTAGTGTTTTAAAAACGCTCCAGTCGGCGCTAAAAACGCTCGCGTCTTCTACTTGTTTCAACGCTAGTAAGCATCGACTTAGCGCTAAACGCTCGACTTCAGCGCTCATTTTTACAACACTAATGGTAATGGATGCATTAAAACTCATATTTATTTGTAGCATGCGATTTTATGTTTAGCAAATAGCAAATTAATTGGAATTGCTTAATTTTGCGAATGCTATAATTCGCCGCAACAAGCAAGCGTCGCTGCAATAGCGTGTCAACTAGCGTGTGTTGTCTTTTCCGTCGGAGCGAATACTGAATCTGCGAGCGGTACTCGCATGCTGTAAGTCGGCTAACTGTTTTTAGGGCTTCATGTGTATGTTTTATTCTGATAGAGCATTTTACAAATAGCATGCGAGAATCGCACGGTACTGAAATG
The DNA here is from genome assembly GCA_905147815.2 of Phalera bucephala. Taxonomy (NCBI): domain Eukaryota; kingdom Metazoa; phylum Arthropoda; class Insecta; order Lepidoptera; family Notodontidae; genus Phalera; species Phalera bucephala. The sequence continues at coordinate 6,636,956 of LR990628.1, read as the reverse complement.
AAGCCATAATAGCAACAACTCGCATTACTACCTAGGTGTATTCTGCGACTTTATGGCAATTTGGTTAAACAGCATTCGGCTATTCTGCTGGCAATCTTGCCTTCAACTGGGTTCGCGTGATGACCACTATATATTCATACATACCTAGTATATTATCAGGCTCTAACTAGAGGTGAGTCGTATTTATTAGAACAGATCCAAATAACAGGTATTTTACGAGAATAGGCGGCACCTAATCCAATTCTGACAATACCTAATCCACCTAATATTCATATTCAATAAAAACTAATGTTTAGCCGTTTAGCACGCTCACTCACACCTGTTCCCGCGCTCTCTCACTCACTCATATGCTTATCGCTTCGCTATGCCGATTACGTGTAAGGGTGGAGGGAGCGAGACAGCGCTATACAACGCGTATTGATACAAAACAAATGTAAATATAATGAATTGAAATCTTTTAAATACGTCATCTTGCGAACGCTAAACATTTGCAGAATATTTAATATCGCAAGACTCAAAACTTCATACATTTGTAATTTAACAGTCCTAAGCCTGTAAAAAGTATGAAGGGAAGATACCAATTTATCACTAATATATCATTAAATGATAAATTAGAAAACAAGTATTAGTTTATTTATTCAACCAATTTCGTGCAGAAATATCTAATCTAATCAAAAAAACAAATTTGGTTCCATTTTGAAACTTCCATTTTCTTAAAAGTGTTATTATGACTGTACCAGTTCTTAACTAACAAAACAATTTAACATTTAATTAATTCAAATATCGATAATTCGATATCAGGATTTGATATAGAATAGGCGGATTGAGATCACTAAGGAACGGTATGTGTATGAGATCATTGAGATTAGGTGGATTAGGTGGAATAGGTATTTGGATTAGGTATTTATGCAGACTAGGAACAGGTGTACTTAGTACCTGATTTACCTAATACAACCCATCTCTAGCTCTAACTCGTTATAAAATGTTTCGATATATTAACGGATGATTTAGCACAGGGGTTTAGAGCTGAAGCCGCTCCGCCCACAGGGTCAAATAGTGTAGGACAAATCTTTGTGTGACTTAAAATTATTTGTTTCGGTCTGGGTATTTGTGTATGTGAATTTTCATGTTTGTAAACGGAATAATTCATCACAGGAATAAATCCTAGTTAGGGGTTAGGGATTTTTTTTAAATATAATAAAATTTATAGTCCCGTTCAAAAGTTACATTAAGAAACGTCCCCAAATACAGGTGAGTTTATGTTACGCTTTAAACATAAATTAAAACATATAGCACCTTTCTCGTACCACTTCAAGTTGTATTTGCAAGAAGTGAAAGCCTGTTAATTTTTAAAGTACCGTCTACTTTTGACTGCCTTCAAGTGGTGCCATTTTTCGTGTGGCGAGTTTGTACCTACCTACCACTATAAGGTGTATCTTTAATAAAGCAAGACACCCTAATTAGATAATAGCTTTACAAATTCAATACGGGTATAAATCAAAAATAGTTGGAATCAATTCAGATACCGACTTAGAACAAACTATTTTCAGTTCTTGCGTTAATTATCTTAGACCCCAAGTCTGTCATTACAATTTTAATAAAATTGTAGATCATAGACATCATAATTGTTAGTTTGACAGTTTTCAATCTGCTAATTCAATGCTTTCCAATTCTTAGGGTACTTATCAAACATTCTTATCTGCGGTTTTCCATAGTCGTAGCTATCAGTTCAAATAATTGCCGACTTTTGGCACAATAGGGAATATGCGTCTAATTCAAATAAGGGTTTTTACGAACTTCGGGTGCATTCCTTATTGTATTTTTACACCTAGGCACAACACAGTGTAGGTCCATTGTATAATAGTCGCAAAATACAAAATAAAAATAAATTACTTCTACAGCTGTTCACTAGTTGATTGTTATTATAGACTTTGACGTCACGCCAAGCGCGCCAAAATGGCGGGCGTTTGAAGTGCTCTTATCTGTTTGCTATCTTCAACATTTTATTTTTGCCCTTTACTGTTCTGTTTTTGACGCTTAATTTTTCTTTGCAATTATATGATTATTGATGTAATCTATCGTATAAAAATATTAAAAAATACACGCCTATTCCTTATTGTACAAATCAAATTGAATAATTTTTGTAGCATGTCATAAGTATAAAAAACGTAAACAATAGCAGACTTGGGGCACTGGTATCTGACGGATGCTTGTAGTACCTTGAGTGGTCCCCAGAGTAGGTCCTGGCAGTGGTCACAACGAGCTGGTGCGGCGGTGTTGGCGGGCGCCCAGCGGTGCGCGGGCGCGGCCGGCGGCGGCGCGGCGGCGAGTCGCCCGCGAACTAATAGTTCCAGCGTGCCGCGCTTGTGCCACGCCAACGTCGCGCGACGCACCACGCCCGATGACATCGACGAGTTGCGCTGTATGATAATAACATTATCTAAGCTGTTTTATATAACACGTTTTTAAATATTGTTTTATAATTTTGTTTTACGACACCACTCTTCATTATTTTTTACTTTTATTATTTTTAAAATTTATAAAACACTTTTTGTTAAAATTAAGCCTTAAAACCTTGAGTACTTAAAATTTCTAAACAAATTGTGGAAGGACGGAATGTCCTAACACAAGCATCCTAATGCTTAAAAGGAAATTCCTAAAGATTCTATGTAAACTAATTTTAAGTTACTGCTATTGCAGTAATTTAAAATTATATATAAATATATAAAACAATTAATAAAATTGGGGTGTCTCGGGAAGCGCTTTATCCTTAGATGACACCATAGGTTTAAACCTTGGTGTGTTCCGGGAAGCGGTTTAATTGTCTTAGAACGCGAAACAAATTTAATTAGAAAAAAAAAACAGGAGGAGTATAAAATAAAAATCCACTTCCCTCCTTTGCAAAGCAGGAGACACAAAAAAATGCCAGATCAGATATAGAGAAGGACACTACAACTAGGATAAGCCCAGTTGTAAAGCACCACGGAAACGAAAAAATATTAATAATAATTATCTAAGCATAAAATTATATTTGGTGTACTACGTTTCTCGTACGCAATCATAACGCTTCCCGTAACACAAGTATTTAGCCGAGTTTTCACTGCGAGCGGAATGGACTCCGTAAGGAGTCTCCAACAGTAATTTTGATAACAGTACTTCCATCAAGTAAGATTTACGCAAAAAGTACTAAGCGAATAAAAATGGACTCGCCCCGCTTAAGCAAATCCGGACTCCGTACGGACTCTGCTTTACTCGCTACGGTACATAGAGGCGCTTCCACCGTCAAAGGGGTAAACGAAACGGAGTAAAAGAGTAAAAATAGGTCAAAAAGGAGTTCGCTGCGGTGTTGCCGACAAGTGTGCAATGGAATCCGCCACACGCCCCACTCAACCGCACGCCTTCCGCACCTCCCGTCGCCTGCCACGGCCTCTGTATCTCGCTCGTATTAGGAGTCAGACCTATTTATCATTTTCAATTTAGAGCTTTTCGCTCATTTCTCGCTGTCATTTCCCTTTTGCAGTGAAAGGCAAATAACATAAATAATCAAAACTCCTTAGTGGAAGGTAAAACCTATTTCAACTAGTTGTACTCCGTTCCGCTCGACTATATCTGGCTCGTTACCCTTTTGCGCTGGAAGCTCGGCTTTTAGGTTACAATTATATTAAACACATTATTACGACCCGAACACACCCCGATATCTTGAAAAGTCTTTATCGGGGGATGTCGATTCTAAAACGCATAACACACCCTTAGGACCCCCGGTGATCTGAGTTGTAAGATCTAGAATCCGCGCTTAAGTGTTGAAACGTCTAGAAGGTTCCACCCTTTTAATTATAGCCAGCGCGCGGTCGCGGTATACAAGTACCTATTCGTTCCCGTACGAGTAGGTATGTAATAATTATACCGCTTTGTGGGCCGCGCCGGCTATTGTTCGATGTACTTCTATGGATGCACTTAAGAGGGTTCGCGGCCGATCTAGAACTTTCGTACGAGTATAAAAGTAACACAGAGCGCGGGGACGGATACAGTCTCTTCTCGGAAGCGATAGTGATCAAATCGGATAACAAGCGATTTAAGTGGAATACACCGGCAACTTTAGCATCGATATACGGATACTACGAGTGACTCAGCGACTTGGAAGCAGTATTTGCGTACTAACGAAAGTAGTACTAGTGTGTGATTAGTTCGCGTGTGTATTTGCATACGACGTACTGTTTTGTGTGTACAGCGTCCAATAAAGTACTTCGCACGTTATTCGGCATTTAATTACCCCGCAAACGTAACAATATGTATCGTGACATGATTGTAATCGGTTTTCCGTGTAAATTTACGTGGCTATTAAGATGCGTACACGCATACAAATCAATTGGTATTACTTGTACTGCTGTTCGACATCTATAGTAATGAATTAACACGTTAACTATGACATCGCGATTATATATAATGGAACAATTGAGATTAACTTGCATTTTGACGTAGAAATTAACTTAACGCAGGTAAAGGAGGAGCCAGTAAGTAAAAGAAAACTTTTCAATGTTCTTCTTCTAATCCTCCAAAACCATTGACTACAATTTGCTAGTTATATACCAACACTACGCCAACATTTCTCTATTACGATAAGCAACCGACCTGCAATTCCAGGGTATTCGGCAGCTCCAGCTGGTCCCACCGCACTCGCCACTTCTGCGGCAAGTGTCCCAGCTCCAGCTCAAGCTGTCTGATCTTCTCCAACAAGCCGGTGAACGCGTCCGGCATGCAGCGAGCTGTGCTGTCGTACCTGTGACAAACGGCATACCATACAAAAGTGAGTTTAATAATGTCACTCTTAATAAAAACAAAAAGGAATCGAAAACGGCAACTATAAGGCAACTATAAGGTGGCCCCCATTCATCGTTCGTGTTTGAAATCACTTTTGTAAGATACGTTTGTAATGCCGAATATCTTTGACCATTTCGTCTGCAGAACAAAAATGTCCTCAATGGTAATAAGCGAGATTGAATTTAGGGGGTTATGATAACACGTGTTTCTTTATTAGAGTAAGTACCTAATATATTTTTCTTCAAAGCACGTCACAACGATTTGCACCTAACTTTTATGCACAACCTTCACTAGGCCATCGGTCTACCGTGTGGCGGACCTGATCTTCCGGTATTTGGGTGCCACTCCAGAACCTATCTGCTAGGTATGTTGATTTAAAATCGATTTTTTCAAGCTAAATAATTGATTCGAGTAAATCAGGGATATAAATAATGGCGAAACCCGTTTATTGTTAAAAATACTACGTTCCAAACATGAGTTTATTTTAAAACAGTTGCCTTTTTTATATTTTTTAAATTGAACGTATCAAGAAATTATAAAAAAGGTCTTCAAAAAAAAACTCATTCAATCAGCAAATTAATAAGAATCGACTTGGAATCGATTAATCGAGAATAGATTTTTTGATCTTCGATTTAACCAAGAATCGATTCTTACGCGGTCGATCCGAATCGATCTAAAGATCGATTTTTCTTTAAATGAATCGACATGCCTACTATCTGCTACAACAGCCGTCGGTCATACGAGGGATGTGTCCCAACTACTGCCACTTAAGTTCCGTAATTCTAACAAATATTTGTGGGTCATACAACGATTTGTCCCGTACGGGGATCACGCCCACTAAACCAAGCTGTCATTTAATTAAGGTTGTAACAACGGTGAACTCTCCGAAAATCCGGCTGATTTACAAAAGATTCTTTATCTACTGCCTATTTGTTACAAAAATATATATATGGATATAAAGACAAGAATATTGTAAACATAATGTATTGAACAAAAATTAATTAAATGTATTCAATACTCCGAACGGGCATTGTGGCAAAAAGATGGAGAGCATGTATTGGCAAGCTCAGCGTGGGACGGCGGCCTACCAGATAGACCGACGATCTTGTGAGGTTCGCAGGAAGTCGTTGGATGCAGGTGGCATCAGGCCACTTGAGAGCCATTGGGGAGGCCTATGTTCAGCAATGGACAAGTATAGGCTGAGATGATGATGATGATTCAAAACTCCATAAAAGTAACTTGTAACAAGGCCTTTTTATTATAAGTTGTAAATGCTCTATTTAACGGCTGAGCGGATATTTATCAAAGTTATACGAAAAGGAATCCTAAAATATGTGATAGATCCATCTACATGTGATAGCTTATAATTAGCTTTTAGTTGCTACTTTTTGTCTAACTAGAATACTCATAAGCTGTTAGCTATCCTAATAAAACAAAATAAAATAAAATATGTGCTACAAATTGTATTGATGACTTTTTTCATGTAATCATACATGAAAAAAGAAACAGCATTTTAGCTTCTCCGGGCATACTTTCCGCAGTTGCCAAGGTCAGTAGACAAGGGTAATTATTGAACAAAAATTCTCTAAACGTAACAATAGATGGTCTCACCCAGCGGTGACGAGCCTGCGCTGCGGATGCCTCACGTTGGTCTCTTGCTCGGTCGGTACCAGCAGCTCTAGGTCGTAAGGAGCTCCGTGGGAAAGCTCCTCGCTCGTGTAGTAGCCCCACACTTCCAACGCACACACCGAAGACACCGGACGAAGCACCTGTTTATATATATACGTGTGAGAACGTGCGGCAAAATAAACGTACTAGAAAAATTCATACTATATACAGTATGTTAGGTTAAACGAGGGACGTATTCAAATCGATGATAGTTCATGCTTACATGGAACTAATAAACATATACACAACAAAAAGCACTGATAAATCACAGAGAAAATCTTGACAAAAAAATCATAAAAAGTCTCGACGTGTCAACCTTGCTCAAGCGGCTTGACCTATCTTATCTAAGGTCAACGCATGTGAATGACCTTTAGGTTTGATCGTTTTCCCTCCATACTTCAAAGTGGCATAGGACAGGCATAAATACCTAAATACTTAACAACACATTTATTTTTTAATGCAATTTTACTTTACGAAAATAAGTGTATGTAAATTGACCACAATAATTTAAGATTAAGACAAAATATGACAAAGTTAATATGCATACTAGTATTTTTGGCGTATTTGAAAAATGGAATCACACCTATTTACAACGATTTACTTGATTAATTCATAATTTACACGGCTTAAATCAATCTTAAAAATTGTTCAAAATGACCACCTCCTCGCGGAATGCACAGTTCGGCACGTTTTTTCACGAACGGATCACTTCTCACGCTATAAAAAGCATTCGTGATACGCACCTTTAACTCTTCTCTGGTCGAGTACTCCGTTGCATAAACGACTCTTTTCAGCTCACCCCATAGATAAAAGTCTAACGGAGTGAGATTTGGAGAGCGGACTGGCCATGGCACGGGCCCTCCGCGACCTAACCACCTATCACCAAGTGATTGTTTAGGAACTCACGTACTCGCACCTGGGGTATAAGGATTTTCATTCATTTGCACTCATTCATTCATTATGCACATTAAACATCATGTTTATTTACTACCACTGTTGTTTTTTATTACGTAAACACACGCGGGGTTGTTTTTACGGAGGCGCATTTAACATGCGGAAGTAGCGGCGCACTCGCATAGACTGCGGGGTGCGCGGGCGTGTGTGTAGGTCCGGTCGTGTCCTGCCGGCGCATCGGCGAGGGGTGGGGGCGGTCTTTTTCGACAGGATCACGCGATCGTTACGTGTTTTACCACATGATCACTATGGTTGCGCGCTCAATATTCAGAATTAATGTATTTTTTGAATATTTTCGTCAAAAATGAAGGTCAAGCTTTTTACAAGATATTTAGGACGAGAATCTAATACTCAGTACCCTCCTTCAACACGTCCCTCGTTTAACCTTACACTCTGTATAATAATAATATAATATTAGCCCTGTTAAGAAACTGTCCCACTGTAGGGCACGGGCATCCTCTCAAACTAAGAGGGTTAAGGCCATAGTCCACCACGCTGGCCCAGTACGGGTTGGGGAGGCGAGGCGAGGCATGCCAGTTTCCTCACGATGTTTTCCTTCAACGTTAAAGCAAGTGATAGTTATTTTTAATACGGACATGCTTTCGAACAGACCTCTGACTTTGCAGTCCAACGGTCTAACCAATAGGCTATCACTGCTTTTTACTACTACATACCACGTGCGGAAAACTATAGGCAGCGCCAGCCCTAGGGGCGGAGCGAGAGGAGTGGTGGCAAGTGGCAAGGGGCGCCAAAAAGCCAAAAGTGAAAAAATTGATTGAAATTAATACCAAATACTAATTTATCTATACTAGTGGTCGCCCATAGGTCGATATTTGACCTACTCTTTCATCGTTTGCTGGTTATGTTTGACATTCAGTAAGACTATAGACAAATAATATTAAAGACAAACATCAATTTGACGTGTATTGTGTCAAATAAATGGTAGTGTGTGTACTGTTTTTTTTTTTCATTGATTTAATGTATGTTTTATACATAATTAACAAAAAAATTAGTATTCTGCACTCCTTCTCTATATAAACTAAGTGTGGGAAATTTCATACTCCTCCGTCCGCGCAATTTTCGTAAAAATGTGTACAAAGTTTTTGCCTCACGTATTAATATGAACTTTCTTAAATCGGCGCTGACTACAGGCAACAAATTGGTGTGTAGTCGGCGCCATCTTGAACATTGAGTTATGTACTACTGATGTGCTAGCAAAGCTATTTATCAACAAAATTGGCGCGCTACTTGATGGCCGAGGAGTGAGCAGGGATGTTTGTATTTTCAGGCAATAAAATCTTGTTTCTTGAGTTCTTTACACTGTATCACAGCGCACATTAAGGTATACTTTTGCAATGAACATTCGTACGTGCCACACTGCAGGAACGTACCTAGCAAAAAGTGAGCTAGAACGTTTTTTTTTATGTCTTTATTCTTTTCCTTTTTTTTCTCTGCAGTTACACTCTTGTTAAAAGAAAATAGCAGTGTCCGAACAAAGAGATTTTTACCCGAAGCCGATTAATAGGCTATCGCTAAAACCTTCGGCCCAAGACAAAACCACAATAATACCAAGAAATTAATTAATAACTAAAAATTAATTACATCAAGAAATTTGGTTCATGATTGGTTAAATTTTAAATGATTAAAATAACCTGCAACTGGCCACGAATAATATTATTTTTAATCTGAAAGAATTGTAATAGATCGTACAATTTTGGTGCTTGCTGGAAACCTGGTTCGGCTTCGGTCAAAACATCGGCCCATTCTGGTCGAAGCCATTGAGATATAAATGATTTGGTTTTCCTATATAAAATTCTTAGAAGCGAAATAAACTGTCCCTAGCTTCTCAGCAGTTTTGGATTAGAGTTCCTAGAAAATACCGTCGTTTTCTCCTATACATCCTTTTGTACCACCGTTTCGTAGGACTGTTTTGGAATCCAACTCTCCAGTGGCCAGAATATGTAAATTATACAACAAATATAGTGGTCGAACCGACATTCACGCGGTCTCTTTGTATAGTTTCCGTAATTATTTGTTGGATGCAATATTTGGTTTTTTTTTTTTTTCGTCACTTACTATCTAGGACCTATTTTTTTTCTGTAAGTTATTAAATTTTGATTAGATAAGCGGTGTTTGAATGTAAGTGATTGTGCAATTAACTGTAAAACCATACTAAACTATAATTGTATTGTTGTAACAATTGTTGACAGACCTTTACAATAAATAAATAAAAGCCGAAGGATTGGCCGAAGGTTGTATTTGTGGCCGAAGCAAGCCGAAACCAAAGCTGAAGCCGAAACTTCAGTCGGACAAAATGTATGGGATTTTTTTTTGCGATTTCTGTCTTTTCTTGAACTTCAACCTCAGTTGGTTCAATAGAGGTTTTTGATCCTTATAAGAAACAGTATCAATTGACATCAATAATAGTTTTTTTGAAAATTGCCCATTTTCTTACTGATTGTACATTTTTCTCAAAATCTGTAAATGCAGCTTAAAACGTCTCAAAATGTTTAGAATAGTCTCCTATAGTATTTTCTACATAGGATGGGTAGTGACAGTTCTAATTGCCAAACAAAATTATACTTTATTCAATGGCAATAATAGGCTTGACCCGTTTCTATACTTATAGTTTTATGCCTTAATACTATTGAATTAAATACTAATTTCGTTTGGCAATTATAACTGTCACTACCCCCCATCCTATTCGAAAAATACTATAAGGCCGTTTTTCTGTAGCTAAGACGGTTGAGGTGGCTACCCTTACTGCCCCATCTCGAAAATCCACCTGTATAACAACTCAAAGCATGAAATATGAATGACGAATGTAGGTATGAATATAGGTTTTGCTCACCGGGTTGTCTAAATCTGGCGTGTAGAGGAAGTTGTAAAAGACGGGCGCCTTCTGGTGGTGCTTGTCGATGTGGTCGAACAGCGAGTGGCCCAGTGCAGCCCGGGGAGCTGCGCCCCCTGCACCCCCGCACTCCTCCTCCGATCCCGCGCCCGTCTCGATGCCCTGAATGATATACTTTAGAACTGATAACACTATACTAAATAATTATGACGCAGTGGAGAAACTGGCATCAGTTACGAGTACGGTCAGCGACATAACTCGCTTAACATTTTACAAATCGTTTGCACGGTTTTGGTTTACAGCAAAACTAATATTTTTGATGATCTAAACATATTTGAATATGTTGCTGATAATTAGGTTCTGACATTGTTTACCAACGTTTTGTTAAATAATCTGTGGCAGGAACGTTTTAGCTGGATTTGTCAAAGAGAAGATCTTCCAGCCACACGGGTGGTGTCTGGCGGGGCCTGCCACTCTCCCCGAGAGATGTTGTCGGGGGATTGTATATATGTTACGCGTCGTGCGCACTCTAATATCGCGTTCTAGACATGTATGGCGAATCGTCAGCACTATCTATTGGTAGGTAGTCGCAACTATGTAGCGATGTATAGGGGTCGCTACAAATCGTATTACTCATTTGAAAAACTGAAAATGTTTAGCGTACTTACGTTGCTGACTGTACCTAAATTATTAATACACTGGGCAAGAATTACTCTTTATTGATGTGTAACATCTTTCCTCTCGGTTGCTGGATATTTTTTGTGGGAGTGATTTTGGCAAAGGGACGGAGATGTGTTACAGGAAACTGGGGAAGCGCGCGCTATTTGATTTGACCAGTGAGCGCGCGTGGTGGAACCGAGGAATCACGCGCTATTTGATTTGACCAATGAGCGCGCGCTATTTGATTTGATGCGGATCTTTTTATAGTAGGATAACATGTCAGATGTTACACACATATGCGACTACTGTAAGGCTCGCTGATTTTTTATAAAAGTACGATGGACTGCCAGTAACTTTAAAAATAACAGCTCTCTTTGATGCCTATTTGAACTAATTGTGTGTAAATAGATGTGGGCGAAATAAGTCATGCTCTCACTGTCAAGATACGTCACTTGACATCGCTCGACATCTTAAGCGTCACGTGTTGTGATAAATATCTATCTATCCGTCCCCTAATAAATATCTATCTATCTATATCATCACGCCGGATCCCCAGCGGGGTAGGCAGAGAGTACAGAGTTCTAACAGTTTCTTTCCTTACATACCTCTCTGGCTTCCTCACTCTCATAGTTCGTCTCATACACGCTCGCCGGTTACGGAGACTCTTGACTTGTCCTTCAGATAAGACTCGGTCTATTTGGTCGTGGTAAGATAGTTTAGGTCTTCCCCGGTACCTGCATCCTTCCACTTTCGTATTGCATATATGTTTTATGAAAAATATGAGTGTTACTAACCATTCTGTTGGTGTCCGCGCGCTTATCGTCGGCGGCAGTTATACCCAGCTCCGCCCGCTGCGCCTCGCTGTCGAGTAGGAACGTGCGGAACCGGCATGAAACGCTGTGGTATGCCACGAAACGCAGGTAATACTCGTTGAACTCGAACGCCAGCGGGAACTGCTTTTGAAGCTGTAAAATGGGCCACAGTTCACATATTAGGCACACAGATGCACGCTATACGCGGCTTCTCAGCATATCTTATTGTTAAGACTTCAATACAGCCCGATATCTCGTGAACCTCTTATCGGGGGATGTTAATTTTAAAACGCATTATACACCCTTAGGTCCCCTATCGATTTGTCGAGAAAGATCTAGAATCCGCGCTTAAATGCTAAACTACTTGATCACATACAAATAGGTATGTAATAATAATACTGCTTTGTGGGCCGCGCCAGCTATTGTTCGATGTACTAAGAGGGTTCGCGGCCGTTCTAGAACTTTCATACGAGTATAAAAGGAACAATCGGCGACGGACACAGTCTCTTTTCGGAAGCGACAGTAATCAAATCGAGAACAAGCGATCTAAGTGGAATACACCGGCGATCTTAGCCGTGATATACGGATACTACAAGTGACTCGGCGACTTGGAAACAGTATTTGGGTACTAACGAGAGTAGTACTAGTGTGTGTTTATTGCTTGTGTGTACTTGCATTCGACGTACTGTTTTGTGCGTACAGCGCCTAATAAAGTTCTTCGCACGTTATCGGCATTTAATTACCTCGCAACGTAACATTATCATACCGCTACAGCGGTCTGATGCAAAACTGTTTATACACTCGTAATAATAACTGTGCATTGACGTAGCTATAGCTTTCACATGGGGGAGGGGTCCAAGGGTCCAAGCCACACCCAGCGCGATGACGTCAGGGCCTAGTGGAAAGACACATAGATTCTTAGGCTGACACCTCTTTGTATTTACGAAATGGAGTGAATAGTGATGCTGATTTACATAGATGGCGGTGACCGTTTACTATGAGGCAAGCCGCAAACTCGTTTTCCCACTTTTCCAATAAAAAAAATAGGTAAATATAATAATAATTTGTTTCTTCATCTATTGACCTCAGCAGGTGACTTGCATAAATGAATAATATTATTTACGTCCCACCTCATATTATGGTCTACGTGCACTAACCTGCAAGCAACAAAACTTGATGTCTGCTGCCGACAATGCAATCAATATCACATACATATAATTATAACACGTTTGCCGTGGCATTGCTAAGAACTTTATTTTTCAATTAAAGTAGTGTAGTCATAGTCTATTCATCATTTAGAAAGCGACAAACTCGGTTACCTATGATAAGAATCTTCATGTGTTATATTACTAGATGGCAGTATTACCTGGTGCACAGCGTCCAGGAACATGAGGAAGGTGGGCGTGAACCCCTGCTGTGGCGTGGCGCCGATGTTAGACCTCTGCTGGAACTTGTGTCCTAGGGCCAGCCACTCCTTCTCCACCAGGATGCGGAATCCTTCCAGCGTCCTGTAGTACGGCTCCAGGCATATTTGCGCAAGCGATGATATCTGTGGGATTTTTTTTATATCTTTTGTTAAAGAGAAAGAGTTAACACATCCCAATTCTAGAGATTCGTTGGCGTACGCATTCTCGAACTTACGGCGGGAATATGATACATGCGCTGGACGTGGAAGTTCGCGAGTTCGCGGAAGCGCGCGGTTTAAGAACAACAACATGGCGATACTAGACAAAAATGAAAAAAATAATCAGCAATTTCATTCATTTGGTTAAATAGGTATCAACATTTGGTATGAAACTGTTTTATTTTTATTTTCAGTGAGCGTAGTCGATTTCAGGTTAGCGTAGTCCCTTACATCTTCCCCCCCTGCATGAACATCAGCAGGGGGGCCTCCGGGGTTGCGGACGCGAGGGGCGGGGGCCCTGAGCGTCCTTCACGAGCAACCCCGAGGAGGACGGTGGCGTGGTGTGGCCCACGTTGCCGTGAGCGCCGCGTCGGTGCGGGAGGGAGCATGTCATCAAGTCTCCCTCCGATGGCGGGCTGTTTAGAGCGAGGCACAAGAGGTGCACCGGTGCGTTCTATACGGAGATCCCGGAGCCCCTCCAAAGTGCTGATGTCGACCACCCTGGGGTTTTTAGTCGGTAGGAAACCGACACGCCCTGCGAGCTTCCCCCGAGGCTCGCGGAAGTCCTATGCAGGATTTTCCCCAGGTAAAAAAAAGTCTCTTACATTTTAAAATATGTCTTTTTCCATGATTAAGAAGATAAGAATAAGATTGTAACATTTTTTTTAGTAAATTTACTTATTTAATTTATTTACTTTTGGGACCGCGAAGGGCAAATACCTGCGCCGTAACATCCCAGCCGTCCTCCAGCGATAATAGTACAGATGATCCTTGCAAGTCCAGGAGGTCGACGACCGCGCCCGACAACTGGAATAGCTGCCGAAGCTGCCACAGCCAGCCAGATTCTTCTATTAGCCTGCAATTCATTTAACTGTGTAATTCTGCGCTTTTCTGCATTTTTACGAGACAGACAGACAGACACAATGAAATGCCTGAACGTTGATTCTCGTCGTTAATTTACACCACTCTGAGTTTCATCACTCGTATGACGCGCGTATGAAAAGCGCATAGCGAAAGCCCACTTCAGGCCAGCCCATTCCCAAGAGGGCTGGCCACAAAGCACGCATGAACTCGTAGAAGTGGGCAAACGCTGTCAGCAACTGGATACCTAGCGCTGGTCGCAAACGTCGAGGCAGACCTAAAAACGGTGGCGCAACGATTTGACATCTTTGCGGGTACTCTGTGGCCCGAAATAGACCGATAGCTGTGGAAGTAAGAATGGGAGGTCTTCGCTCAGAAGTTTGACAGTGAAATAGGCTAAAAAATTTATAACAAATTCGCGGTGTCGGCAGTGCGTAAACAGAGTATAAGAAAAGTTTCCTAGAAACTACGACCTGTATGGTACCTTGGAATGCCGTGGTGGAGCGGCGCAGGTGATAAAGATGGCACTGCAGCCCGCGTGAACTTCTTGAAGGTGTGCTGGCTGTCGGTCTCGGTTACCACTCAGTAGACAAATGTGGAAGTCAACAAGCTAAGTTCAACCAGCAGGTGGCCACAAACCTATATCCACCAATCCGCAACGTGGGTACGTGGCGGAATGTGGTCTAAACATTTTTCACCTGGGTTTATTAGAGAAGACCTTTGCCTAGCTGAAGGCCAGCCTGACTTGAAATAATATGTTTCTTGGAGGGTTTCTCTCTTATCGATGGGATTACTGACCTGAGAAAGCCGGGGTGGTGCGGGGCAGACGGAGAAGAAGGTACGGCTGCTCGCATGAGCTTCTTGAAGGCGTGCTTGGTGGCGCGCGCCTCGGGGTACTCCACGGGCACCAGCTCCACGCCGGCCGCGCAGCCGCCGGCTGCCCCCTTCTCCGTCACCACGTACAGAGCCGCGCGACGAGACCCGCCGCCACCCTCGCCGCACACTGTACCCACCACACAAATCGTGATAATAAAGACGCTGTAATAGTGTAATATATAATAATAAAAATTAATCACACTTCCTCTCTAATAGTGTCAGAACTCAAAAAAAATAAACAAATCGTCGAGAAAAAGGCGTTTAAAATTTATTCTACTTTTATAGTTTTTCGGTTTTTTAGTTTAATTAATAACAAAACGGTTTTCAGCAAGCTTGAAGCTTACTTGGAGCTACAAAATGACACTTAATATCCTAAATATATGAAAAAATAATCACATCCTGTAGATATCATAGAAAACAACCAAAGAAGTAAAAATTGTTTCACAACAATAGAAGCCACAATACTATGTGACTTGTTTAGGATATTAGGATATAAAGTGTTCTTCGTTAAGACTTTTTAGACTGATTGGAGATTTTCGCAGATTCTGAAAAATAAATAATAAAGTGGAAATGTAGCAGTTATTCCTCTTTTGTCTTTAACACTGGTGTTAACGTTAATTCATGCGCGAATAAGGTGTGGGGGACAGAGATTGACAAAATATAATCAGATTAATGATCAACCACCCCCGCTTGTGGAATATAGGCGTAATAGTAGATTAATGATTAACGATTACAAATATATTTTGTAATCTTTAACGTTTACGGTTACACTTTTAATCTTGAATCATGATTGAATATTACAAATGCAATTGTAAACATTAATCTGATTACATTTTGCCCCATCTCTGGTGAGGGGACGCAATCAGCCACCTCCCACGTCGCGGCGATCAGCTGACGGCGAAACAGACCGCAATCAACAGCCGAGCACACTAGTCGTTTCCTATTTTTTATACACCTCGTTTGCTCATACGAAATGTATCATAAATACGGCAGTCTACGCATTTATAAAGTATTCTCCAAGTAACCCTATCTTGCTTCTAAGCTTGCATCAACTGGCGCAAAAACAGCTGAAATTCGTAATCCATTCCTATGAATAAATCCAAGGAGTATGTATGAATTCTAAGTTACTTTTACAAACAAGTTTTAACAGCGTTCCGCGATGCAAATTAATAAAAATAATATTTCTTACCGAGTTCTTAGATTTACGCGAATATTACACATTTTAGTTTGATTTTTAGTTCCCGACGTTTTGAGTGCTTTGCTGCACCCATAGTCACGGAAGGGACTGAGGTGTTAGACGTCCAAAAGGCATAGTTGTTCCGGGATACCCTCAAACTTCTTAATTAATTAAGGTAGGTACCCTCAAACTTCTTAATTAATTAAGGTAGGTACCCTCAAACTTCTTAATTAATTAAGAAGTTTGAGGGTACCCCGGAACAACTATGCATTTTGGACGTCTAACACCTCAGTCCCTGCCGTGACCATGGGTGCTGCAAAGCACTCAAAACGTCGGGAACTAAAAATCAAAATAAACCGCGATAAAATCCGTAAAATAGTTTATTTCATAATATTTCTTATTTCAATCATCTGGTATGAATGCTTCGTCAGTATAATGATTCGGCCAAGACTACATCTAACCTTGATATTTTAAAAAATTAAATCTGCAAATATATTAGAAGTATAAAAAATATCCTTCATCGAACACATAGTTAACATTACATGTGCATTTTCTCTTCTTGCTTGCTTTTTGATTTCGTACTTTTTAATTCTTAGCACTAACATGATAAGTTTATTGCCCATTCTATATATACTATGGTTGGCAGTCTAGATCTATACTATAAATTGAATTGTTTAATATTCACCGATTGTTAACTGTTTTGTACATCAATAAATATTTATATAAAAAAAATGTTACCGGAGTCGGCGTCGGCGGTGGAGAGCCTCTGGCGGGGCACGTAGAGGTCGAGGTGCGAGGGCTGGCGCCGGTCCTTGAGCGAGCCCCAGCGCCCGAAGTGTCGCGAACTTGAACCCGCGCCCGCGCCCGCCGCCCCGCCCGCGCCCTTGCCGCCGCTATTGCGCCCCAACACGCTGCACACGCAACATTTGAATAACAAGATGTCACCGTCAGCCGAAAGATGCCCAGTGCAGAACAAAGTCCAATATTATACCCAACTAGCAGTTTCCCGCGACTTCGTGCCCGGCCGACAACAGCGCCACCTACCGGGTCCATGTTATAGCCCATGTTACATCTGGATAAGGTAGCTTTTCAATGGTGAAAGAATCTTTAAAATCGGATCAGTAGTACCGGAGATAATCCCGAACAGCGAAACTCACAAACTTTACCCCTTTATAATATTAGTATAGATTTACACACTACCCACTTCCGCGCGAGGTGAGGGAATTTAAGTAGTATAAACGCGCCATTTACGCACTCCTTTCCCTCCTACGCTACTTTACTGCCCGGCGCTCCCTTCTTTGGTTTTTTTAGCGGAAGTCAAAAGACTGACTGGCCGGATTGAAAATCATTTTGCGATGATGGGGAAAAGATAATTTTGGAAACAACTTAAGGATATAAAACTAAAGAAATATAATATTATATTAGCCCTGTCAAGAAACTGTCCCACTGTTGGGCACGGGCCAACTGAGAGGGTGTAGGCCATAGTTCTCCACGCTGGCCCAGTGCGGGTTGGCAAACTACACACACCTTCGAGAAACTCTTAGGGATGCAGGATGCCTCACGATGTTTTCCTTCACCGTTAAAGCAAGTGATAGTTAATTTTTAATACGCACATGCTTTAGATAAACAGAGGTGCGTGCCTGGGTTTGCACCCGAGACCTCTGACTTTGCAGTCCAACGGTCTAACCACTAGCCTATAACTGCTTTTTAAACAAATATAACATACAAAAAAAGAATATGATAGTGGTGCATCAGAAAAACTATGGGAAAGCTAGTATAAAAATTACCTTGGAGATATTTTTATGAAAACAATATCGTTTCGGGGAAAAGAAAATCTGATGTCGAGATTTTTTTGCTAACAAAAAAGAAACACAGATCGATGTTTTAAGCCTTCCAACAACCTTTACCAAAACGGGGAAAAATCAAGTCAAATTATCTATCTATATCATCACGCCAGATCCCTTACCGGGTAGGCAGAGAGTACAAAGTTCCAACAGGCTCTTTCCTAACATACCTCTCTGGCTTCCTCCATTCTCATAGTTCGTCTCATACACGCTCGCCGGTTACGGAGACTCCTGACTTGTCCTTCAGATAAGACCCGGTCTATTTGGTCATGGTAAGATAGTCTAAAGTCAAATTATTTTTCGTATAAACCCTGCAAACACTTATAAATAGACAATTTTATTATTTATGAAATGTGAAAGTGGAAGGATGCAGGTACCGGGGAAGACCTAGACTATCTTACCATGACCAAATAAACCGAGTCTTATCTGATGGAAAAGTCAAGAGTCTCCGTAACCGGCGAGCGTGTATGAGACGAACTATGAGAGTCGAGGAAGCCAGAGAGGTATGTAAGGAAAGAACCTGTTGGAACTCTGTACTCTCTGCCTACCCCGCAAGGGATCTGGCGTGAGGTTATAGATAGATAGATAGATAGATTTTATTATTTTTAGAAACTGGCGAAAAATTTAGCAGGGTTATTTTATTTGATTTACTTATTTCTATTGCTTTAACCGTCACGCCTGTATTCCCAAAGCGGAGGTGGCAGATTTGTACTGAGTACACCCACCTTTCGCCGACGACGTTAGATTCGGTGAGATTAGGATTTCTGTTTTCATCATTTTATTAAGGTTAAAAATAATTAGTTTACGATTTAACTCCACTGTGAACACATTCACATCAGCAAATACATCAAATAGGTACAGTGTAATAAAATTTGATGGACGATTTAACGCAGTGGTTAAGAGCTTAAGCCTCTTCGCCCACTGTGTCTAATAGTCGCGGGTTCGATTCCCGCACGGGACAAATCTTTGTGTGACCCACAATTATTTGTTCCGGTCTGGGCATTTGTGTATGTGATTTTTCATGTTTGTAAACGCACCCGCGACACAGGAATAAATCCGAGTGAGGCTACGTTTTTATAAAAAATAAATCAAAAAATAATATTTATTCTTAATTATTAGTAAAAAAAAAACATTTATAAAGAAAACGTTTTAGTCAGCCAGATAATTAAATTTAAAACGGTCAATTAAAATTGTAAGAGTGAAAAATCACGTGAAGGAGTTCCTTCGTCTGGAGCTAATCCAATAAAATTAGGTTATAATAACAAAATCATTAAAATAGGCTCGCCCCTGGTTATTATTATTAATACTTAATTATTAATACCTATGATCATCAGCAATGTGTACTCAGTAACACCTTGGCCACCCTTCCTTGGAGAATGTAGTCGTAACGGATTATTTTTATAGCCTATCCCCGGCATTCTTTGTCGCAGTAATTTGATGCGTTTTCGCATGTTTCCGCAACCTACGGGTTAGAGTAACTTACCTCAATGTGCCAGCGGCTTTAGTCAGCAGTGGCGTGTGAGTAGTCTGCTGGTCTTCGCAGCAGAGTAGCAAGGAATCTAAACTTAAGCTGGAGTCTTCCAGGTCGCCGCGTGACGCAGGCGTGCACGCCACCAGCGTCGCGAGGTACCGCTCCTATTACAAATATGTAAGTGCTTGTAAGCATATTGTCTAACAGGACAAAATTAATTTAGCTTTGTGATTGACAGCAAATAATCGCTGCTAAAATATATTAAAAAACCTTGCACAATATTAACGAATGAACATTTTAATCTATAATATTTTTTATTTGAAAAACATTTTTAAAAACAAGCTTTTAGAGCAAAAATACAATGAATGATATCTTGCTTGGTTGAAGAGTTCCAATTGCTTCCTTCTGGCTCCATCATCAGACCTTGGACACCATCCGAGTTTAAAGTACTCGTCAAACCAAATCCATCGAGCCCAATCACGGAGGGATTAAATTGAGTAGTTAGGTGGTTTCGTTGGCCACCTTTTGGCTTCATCACAAACCCTGAATACCATCTTAGTGTATAGTGCTTGTAAATACCAATCTAACAAGCCTTAACACGAGGGGGTTACGTTGTATAGTTCACATGTTCCCATGGCCACTTTCCGACTCCATCATCAGACCAGCATCAGACATCATATAATCAATACTTGATTTTCATTTGAAATGACGAAGAATAATTGCCATAAAATATTTTTAAATTGTTGAACACAAAATACCGATTGTTTTACAATACAATATACTAGGAGGAATCAAAAAGTAGTGAGAACGACATACTCCTGGGTAAAAAAAAAAAAAATATTGGCAGGCACAGCTCAGATACATATTTGTAATATTAATAAAAAAAAAAATCTTCGTTTCTCTTTTGTTTTTTTCTGAATGTTGTCATTTGTATGCTTTGTGTCGGAACGTGTTCTCGAAAATGGAGAAAAACGAAGTGCGAGCCGTTATTAAATACCTCTGTTTAAAAAAGTTAACGACGCAAGAGATTCAGTGCGATTTGGAGGCAACATTAGGAGAGTCTGCTCCGCCGTATTCCACTGTCGCAAGGAGGGCTTCTAAATTTCGAGTAGGGAGAACGAGCACGGAATACAAACATCATTGCGGCCGTCCATCGACGTCAGTCACCCAAGAAAATGTTGCGAAAGTCGAGAAAATTGTATTGAGCGATCGAAGAGTTACCATCCGATACTTAATTCAAGAAACGGGCATTTCATATGGAAGTATTCAATCCATATTGAAACAATCTTTGAATATGAGAAAAGTCTCCGCAAGATAGGTGCCGAAAATGTTAACCGACAGTCAGAAACAAAATCAACTTGACATTTCGAAGATATTGTTGGACAAGTTTCAAGAAGATTCTGAAAACTTTTTGTCTCGTTTCGTAACTATGGACGAAACATGGGTCCATCATTTTGATCCCGAGACAAAACAGCAATCTTCGCAATGGAAACGGCCATCATCACCGACCCCGAAGAAGTTTCGTGTCGTGGGATCGGCTGGCAAGGTTATATTAATATTTTGGGACTCAGAAGGAATATTGTTGATTGATTACCTGGAGCGTGGAACCACTATTACAGGCCAATATTATGCAGCTTTAATTCCCAAGTTGAGGAATGCCACCAAAGAGAAAAGGAGAGGGAAACTTCGAAGGGGCGTGCTGTTTCATCACGACAACGCACCCGCGCACAGCTCGGCAGTTGCGATGGCTGCCATTCAGCAAGCTGGCTTCCAATTGGTTGACCACCCCCCTTATTCACCAGATCTGGCGGCTAGCGATTTTTATCTGTTCCCCAAATTGAAAAAATACTTAAGGGGAAACAGGTACGAAGACGATAACGAGGTGATGGATGCCGTGGAGAGTTTTTTGCAGGACCAAGACAAAGCTTTTTTTGTGAAAAGGATTGAAGCCTTGGAAAAGCGCTGGACTCGGTGTGTAGAGAGACTCGGAAACTATGTAGAAAAATAAATTATTAAGTTATCAATAGTCATTATATTCTATCTCATTCTCACTACTTTTTGATCCCTCTTCGTACAAGGTGTAACATAATAAACGAAAGACCTCAGACACCCCGATTAGAGAATTGCTTCATAAATTCAAAACGAACAGCAAATTTCTAAATTTAAAGGCTTTCACCTCTTTTTTAGCATTTTTATACCCCAATGTTAATTGGGGTATAATAAAACTTGTACGTGTATGTTTGCGTTTTGAGAAATACGTTTTAGGAATGCATTTGAAATCTCCTTATTGCTATGAATCAAGAACAAATTTGGTTTTATTAGCGCACTGAAGGAGTAATAGAATTTTTTGCAAATTAAAAAAAAATGTAAGATACATTAAAAATTGTTGGAATCAATGTACAGCTTGTATATAATTTTAGATATGTTGGAAGCATTCTTTTTTTTTCAATGTTTGGGATATTCAACTCTGTTATGGTTGTGATGGAGAATACCTACCTGTTCTAAGCTGGAGGTAGTTTCGGTGCCACTCTGCATGGTGCCTTGCGTTTGATGCGTCGCTTTCAACATTCCCATCACGCCTTTATGGTGAGGAGCTGCTGATCTGTTTGAATGAACATATTACTAAAACAAAGTTTTTAGTTATATCTAAATACACTTGAGGCGCTCGTAGCGCTGTGCGACCGCGGTGTTCTTATCGATCACCAAGGTTAAGCAGCGTCCGACTCGGTCGCCCCGAGATGGGTGACCGTTTGTGGCATTTTCATATTCGAGCGTCTCCGTGCTTCGGAAGGCACGTTAAGCCGTTGGTCCCGGCTACCATTTAATGTGGTAGTCGTTAAGCCGAGTTGGATGCCTTAAAGGCGGCTTAATAAGTTCCAAGAGCAGGTGGCCACAAACCTGCCTCCATCAATCCGCACTGGGTCCGCGTGGTGGAGTATGACCTAATCTCTCTCACCTCGATTTGTGAGAGAAGGCCTTTGTCCAGCAGTGGGCAGTATAGGCTGATATTAAAAAATACACTTGAATACACACGTCAAGACAACTATTTACAATCAGATACACGCACGGGACAAATATTTGTGAGATATAAACATTTTAGTTTCGCTCTGGATGCCATGTTTGTAAACGCAGCCACGACACAACAATAATCCCTGGTGGGCCTATTATTTCAAGTTTTTTTTTTTCAAGAAAAATAATTATGATGTCGCCGTTAAAATTCGGAGTCGCGGTTTTTAAATACTGGCAACACTGCGAAAGGTCGCCATCTTGAAACCGCCTTTTTTGGCTAATCGTCGGTGGTCGACGGATTCTCGGCCATTCCGTTTTGATCCACAACAAGAAGGGGTTGTCGTGGGAACTCCGTTGAGTAAGATCTACCCTCAGTCATTAAATTATAGTTGTGGTGATTATTGTAATAAGTGGGTTCAGAATTTAATAGTTGTTAAATGATTAAAAATGTATCTTATTTACTCGCTATTTTATTCTGTAAACGAATAAATATATCTAAAGGTTTAGACCCTGTGTATATGTAACTATTAAGTGAATATTGGTGGTGTTGGAACTGATTATTCCTTATAATAATTATGAAGTTTACTTCTCACAAGGGACGTCGTGTTGGACACATGCCCCTCGCAAGCTTTCTAAACGTTTAGAGCCAAGAAAACGCCAAAAGGAAATTTATTTTTGTACGTTCAAAAGAGGGGTAGTCGAGGAAATGACGAAGGAAATAATATTTTTTTTATATACAAAGGAGGGTAGCCCAGTAAAGCGAAATTCAAAGTCAAGTTTTCTATAAAGAAATTTATATTTGTATATTCAAAAGGGGTAATATTACCGATATTAAAAATGAGAAAGGGCATGCTCCGTTGGTTCGGGCATATAGAGAGAATGCCAGAGGAAAGAATGACAAAACAGATATACAATGTGAAAGTGGAAGGATGCAGGTACCGAGGAAGACCTAAACTATCTCACCACAACTAAATAAACCGAGTCTTATCTGAAGGAAAAGTCAATAGTCTCCGTAACCGGCGAGCATGTATGAGACGAACTATGAGAGTCGAGGAAGCCAGAGAGGTATGTAAGGAAGGATCTGGCGCGATGTTATAGATAGATAGAGGTAATATTACCTGGCTAGTAGTGCGTGTGTGCGCGGATGCCTCCACGTGATCACAGGTAGTCTTCCCTGTCGGTAGCAGCGCGCGATGCGCCGGAGTGAGTCGTCGCCGAAACTTGCAGGGACTGGGATCACAGCTGGGTAACTGTAATAGTCGAATCGAGTTAAGAACTGGTATAGTGGGCCCAAAAGGGGCCCTAGACAACCCTACTACGAGTAAACAAACCAATAACACTCCCACAAGGTAGGACACCCCATAAGAGTGATAGTAGTAGGTATCTTGAGAGTTTCTCATTATTAATATTGTAGCGCAAAAATCCACCAGTGTGATTTTTAGTGTGGTATAACTAACATTGAATGTTATTTTTTTTTATTTAAAACGATTTTTGTAGATATCATTTCTAAGAAATAAAAGGATTTAAAATCGTTTTTTATTATAATATACACTGTCACTGATTCATCGTGTTACTTTCTGTCTTACTAATAAAAAAAAGAAATATTTTATGTAACGAATGTAATTTTCTCTTAAAATGAAAGTCACCGACATTGCCCTCAGAAGTATCAAATTAAATTGCAGTGATTAATTAACTGCGTACGGACTGAGTACCTAACAGCACCGTGGACAAACGAGAACGAGGGGCTGCGTTATTATAAGCGCGTAGGGTGTATCCGTGTGCAGAGCTTGGTAGACATGTGTAAATAAAATAAAATAAAAATAAAATAAAACACTGCGCTGCGCGGCGCAATTGCGCCAACTCAATTCACTGCGCCGGATGTGTTAACTCACTTCATCAAATTGTGTTGGCGCACAGCGCAGGACCGGGAAATTCGAAAATCGTTAAGGTGTTGAGTTGTAAAATGTTACCACGCCCGATGTCATTCACTCTCTCACTCCCTCGCTAAGGAACAATGATCATATGCAATCCGCGCGCTGTGCGCTGTTTGTGCTAGGAAACTGTGAGCGCGGCGTGCAGATGGCGCGCGTTTGGCTGCTCACTCGGCACGTTCCATTTTGTTGCGCCATGCCGCAATTTTGAGTTAACGCAATGAGCCGGTGCAGTGAACTGCGCCTGAGTTACCGAGTTAACGCAACGAATTTCGCCGAGTTACCCATGTCTAGAGCTTGGCGAGGATACCTAATGGAAATAAATAATACGTTTACTGGTAGTATTAGTGAGCGAACGAAGGTCCAAAGAACCTCCGTGTGTACTAAGGAGTGAACTCAACCGTTCCACTGTGGCGAGGTTGACGCTACATCGAAACTGAACGGTAGTCATTAATCGGTTGGAAATCTCGAAAGCGCGGGTTAACTTTCTTCATGATTTATTTACTTTCGGCGCAGCGCCATCTATCAGGGTATGTCATAAACAACCTAATTATTGAACATTGTTCACGGTGAAATTACGATATTCGTTCCAACAGCGAGCGAGTGCTTGTTATACAGGTAGTGTGGTAATACGGCAGAATATCATATCAGGTACGCGAGCGGGCGCCAGTACCTGCCGCAGAGCGTGTAGACGGCGTTGGCGTGCGCGAGGCGGAAGGGCGCGGCGCCCAGCCCCGCGCGCGCCCAGTCGCGCGCGTACACGCGCTCGCGCACGCGCTCCAGCGTGCGCGCCGCCGCGCCTGTCCCACTGTCGCTGCCGCCCACCTCCAGCTCCTCCACTGAACAACAGTTAACATATTATGTCAACAATTCAGCATCATTCTTGTTGTAGTTAGTACTATAGCCTTTTTCCCGAGACAAGGTGACGTTCGATCGAATCCCGTTTCACGCATATTGTATTAAAGAATATATATTTATTTAAATACGAAGCCCCACACCAGGATTTATTACTGTGCGTTGCGTACAGACCGAACAAATAATTGTGTGTCACACAAAGATTTGTCCCGTGCGGGAATCGAACCCGCGACTATTCGACCCAGTGGACCGAGCGGCTTAAGCTCTTAACCATTGCGCCAATCGTCCGTCCAACACTGATTCCAGTTCAAACTTTAACAATATATAATAGACGAGTTGCTCCAATTTTAAGGTCATAATAATTACCCTTGCACAAATCATCACGAAAATTACAATGTTTAACAACGCGTGCAAATCATTAAACTTCACTATCAAAGTTCGATTTCCATTCGATCCGATTTTTAAGGAATAATCGCTTTTACCGATGAGGCTCACTTTTGAATGAATGGCTCTGTTACAAGCCGAACTATTTGAGGAGATTTTACAATCTAGGTGAGATCCATCAGTTGCACATGCATTCTGAGAAAGTTAGCTTTCTTCAACCCATGGTTAGCTCTGGTTTTAGGGACGTCAGATCGAACCGAAATCAAATTTTGATCGTAAAAGGCAGTATGCTACAGGATACTAATATCAAAAGCAAAGTATTTCTTAACACTCTATCATCGGTTTGGAATGTCATTCTTAAATATCGTCAAAACTACTTACACGACAAAGTATCGGCAGAGAGTGACGACATGAGAGGTGGTGAGGTCAGTGACCTCGCGTCCGCTGACGGTAGCACGTACTTCTGTCTTTTTGACGGCTTCGGCTTTAAGCCCGCCTTTCTCGCCGTTTTCAGTAGAGTTTTCTTCGCGAAGCCTCTGCGAACAGAATGTGATTTTGAGGTTCCCAACTCGACTAAAATAATTCGAATTCAAATATGCGATACAAATTCCTGATAAAATGATAAAATAATGAAACTTGACCCCTAACTTAACTAACCAAAATTTTACGTTAATAATAATATATTAATAGACCCATGACAGACCCGTGTTGGACCCATGCCCCCATGCAAGCCTTTTAAAGGTCCGGGTAAAGCCCGTGAATCTCAGCGAGATACATATAAATATATTAATAATAATATATAATAACCTAAACACTACTTTTATGTGTAAAGTATTAATGGAGGCGATAAAGTATTAATAGTTTGTGCGAATACGCCAAATAAACAATGTCGTATATAAAATATGCTAATATACGATTTTAATCTATATATAACTAAGCTCATAATGCATTATAAATAGGCTACTTTTCCATCAGGTACGTGCGTGGATTTGTAACAAAGGATTTGTGAAAATTCACCATTAGTATAGTAAAGCTCTAAGTTCTGGTGGAAAAGCTAAAGGAGGATACGCACCAGGATCACTCGCGTGTGA
Source organism: Phalera bucephala (assembly GCA_905147815.2). Classification (NCBI taxonomy): domain Eukaryota; kingdom Metazoa; phylum Arthropoda; class Insecta; order Lepidoptera; family Notodontidae; genus Phalera; species Phalera bucephala. Next base: position 6,610,070 of record LR990628.1, on the reverse strand, counting down.
TGTTACAGTTCAGCTTCGAGTATTGTATTCATTAATTCACTACGTATCACTGAATAGAAGCATTAAAAATTTAATACAATGCGACGCATCATCACTCGAAACAACTGAATCGATGTTACACGCACGAATGTTCGCAGTTGTGAAACGTCACGTAACGTAGTTATACATAGAAGCATAGGGTTGTAGGTCCACGTTCGGCTAACTGTTATATAAATGTCTGCCATTTAAAAATAACATGTGAATTATCCTTGGGAGTATACTCCTACGACTGCGCATACTCGCACGTAATTCGAGGGAATGCAGCCTTAACAGGGGGCATGAAGCATAATTGCAGGGCTTAGATGTGATTTTATTAAATACAAAGAATAATAAAAGTTGCTCGGTGGAAAAAAAAACACGAAATCACGACTAATCTTCGGGTGTTTTTGGTTTATACTCAATATGTGCTGGAGATAATTAAGAAAAAAATATCCATACTAATATTATAAATTCGAAAGTACTATGTCTGTCTGTTCGTTTGTTACCGTTTCACGCTCAAGCCGCCGAACAGATTTAACGGCAAGGACATAGATTTTATGCAGGGGAAGAACGTAGGCTATCTTCTGTTTAAAAAAAAAACTGAAGGATGTGGAATACACGCCTAAAAATAACGCTAACGAAGTTACGGGCACAGCTAGTAGATAATAAAGTATATTTATACATAATCCGAAATGGCACTATCACTGGGTGCGATGATATATATAAAATGTTGCTAGGTTTATGCGCACTCTTAAGACGTATTATCTCCCTTGATTTTCGCTTATGGCATATATATTATAGTATTAGATGTACCCCTACCCCATCAAAGCACTATGCCGAGTGAATCTATAAAGGTGCGGTACTCGGCGATGCACGGACACTTTTAGCCCGGCAGCGCTCGGAACGGACGCATTTGGATTACTCGGTATACGTGAGCCATTTTGTGATATTGTTTTCTTGTTTGTCTATTTCTATCTATCTATCTATCTATAACCTCACGCCAGATCCCTTGCGGGGTAGGCAGAGAGTACAGAGTCTATTTTGTCTATTTCTTTATAAAATCGTGAATTACTTGCTTTTATCCATTGTTTATACTTGTTGTAAATTAATTTGTGATTTAAAGGTAAGAATAAAAGTTTTTTGAAAGGAGGTTAGGTTATCGCATGTTTTTATTTTTATTTTATTACCATTTCGGAAGCTAAAAATAGTTACAAATATATTAAAATATAACGATTATAACAACCAACATTAGCAAAAGCAACCGTTCAACTTAATACTAAATGATCTCACCTTTTATTTAATATAACTCCTTTTAGTCTGGTATCGTCGATGAAGGAAAAATGGGAAATTATAAATTTGTATTGAACTTTGCGTTGTGAGAAAATAAATATGAATTGCAGGTAGTTGTTGCGTGGCTTGATCTAGTGATCGGGTACCTAGGCTCATTGGATCAAGTAGCCGCAGGTTCGATGCCCGCACGCGAAAGATCTTTGTGTGACCCATATAATTAAAAAGGTCACTCAAATAAACTGTGCTATACTATATACTATTTAACTCATCTGAATAGATTTCGATATGAAAAAACACACAAGTATAGCGACAATAAAACACACAAATCTAGTATAAGTATACAGGGTGGCCCCGAATTGGGGTCTCATACCGAAACGGACGATTTAGCGCAGTGGTTAAGAGCTTGAGCTGCACCGCCCACTGTGTCGAATAGTCGCGGGTTCGATTCCCGCACGGGACAAATCTTTGTGTGATCCACAATTATTTTTTCCGGTCTGGGTATTTGTTTGTGAATTTTCATGTTTGTAAACGCACTCACGACACAGGAATAAATCCTAGTGTGGGGCTACGTTTAAAAAAAAAAAAAAAAAGATGTCGCATTTAAATGTCAGTATAAACAAGATTTATTCTGGAAGTTTCAATAATCATATTATTGTTTTTTTAAAAAAAAATTGATCACTTGATCGGATGAGCTTTTGTACGAGAAAGTAAAAAAAAAACTTGTAGAACAAAAGTTGTTTAGACTAAGGTATGTTCGGGATGATACCTCAATACCGGGTCACCTAGTAGAAATTAATGAGATATGATAAAAAGCAAAGACGAATACGATTGATTATGATTTAAAATATTATAATGTATACTTAAATATGATTTAAAATATTATAATCTAAACCGTCTATATTTTCAGCAAGCATCTATACTCACTCGTCTAAAGCAAAAAGAGAATATAACTGCCCGTTTCTGATTCAAGCATTTGATTATGCATTAGTTATTTGTGTAATTAAATACATAAAAGACATCGTCAAAAGTGGCCCCAGAACCAACACACATGTGACGTATACCATAACTATTCATCTATTTTATTCTAGTAGTGACAAATATCCGTATCTAACGGACAATTTGCGAAACAAATATTCCAAAGTAAGTACTTAAATCGAAGTCGCCGCCATCTTTACCGAATGTCAACGTTGTTATAGAATTACGGTTGGAGATTTCAATCCTATTATTCGGTTATATTCAATCGATAACTTTCAACCTTAATCGCTCCGATTTTTGCTTATATATTTTTACATAAAGATTTTACAGATGTAGTATGTATTGTTGGATACTAAATTATAACCTCAAAATCCAATACTTTCTTTTGTAATAGTGCCATTCTTCCACTTGTCTGTTTAATAATAAGTATATGAAGATAATTTATAGGTCATTTGAAATCATGCAAGCATATTTTCATTGCTGTTGGTTCTGGGGCAAATCATGTATGGACACAGAACAATGGCCTTTGTCACTACATAATGTTTACCATACCGAAGATCTTAAATCAGAAATTGGTCATAATAAGTTGCACAACGTGAACTGCTATGGACCACATTCTATACACACGGACTGTTGTTTTGTACTTTCACGGAATTCACGAAAGGAGGTGGACACTAATTCATAAAAAAAATGAGAATTTAAAGTAAAATAATTTATATCTATCTATCTATCTATATCATCACGCCAGCTCCCTCGCGGGGTAGGCAGAGAGTACAGAGTTCCAACAGGTTCTTTCCTTACATACCTCTCTGGCTTCCTCCACTCTCATAGTTCGTCTCATACACACTCGCCGGTTACGGTTATAAAATAATTTATATAATAACAAAATACTGTCCCACTGCTCGGCATAGGCATTCTCTCAAAGATTGAGATGAGAGAGATTAGATCATACTCCGCCATGTGGATCCAGTGCGGATTGGCGGAGGAGGAGGTTTGTGGTCATCTACTGTTGGTATATGTGTGTGTGAATGATCTATGCTGTTAGCCGCGGGGTCTTTACAGCCTCACCGGACAAGAGGGCAACTAGTTCAAGAGCGCCTTAAGGAGAAATCCGCTAATCTAGGCCGCCGCCGACCTAACTCCCCTCCTATTAGCCGCTACCGCCGTCCGCGGCATGTTCTCCTCGACCTTCCCGATGCCCTTACATCCCTTCTTTCGAATACAGATACCGCACACAGGATCAGACACCGACCTCGCCGGCGAGCTCGAAGAATCCCTTGCCCGCCGGCCGGTGCAGAACACCACGACGAGACACCTAGTATACGCCCTTCCCCATAGCGACTTCCCAGGCCGAGGCCGTTCCTCCTTGAAGCGCCCCTGAGCTAGTTGCTCCCTTGCCCTTCTGGCTCGAGCGTAGCACGCTCGCCCTCTTCTCTGGTGAAGGTGTAAAGGCTCCGTGGCCAATAGCGTAGATCATTCACACACAATGGAAAGCAACTGAGAATTCGCGAGAGTATAAATCAACAGCCTATACAACAAAGAACATATTCTAAACACAGGATATTTTATATAATTACACGCAATAACATATCTACATCAGCGGGTAACCACAACCTTTTTAAAAGTATTATCGTAATATTACTTTGCAAGAAACAGCTATACATACAATATTTGTTTATATACTGTTAGGATATTGTGGGTAGTTTTATAAAGTTGATAATTTGTATTAATAAAATGTGCGGGTAGTTTCATGTAGGGTTAACATATTAATTTTGGCAACTGCACCGCCATCTTGACATTTCGATGTCAACACTGGTCGCTAGATGGCGACAGTGTTGCTATTAATATATTAGACGAATAATCGTTTTGGATAATCGATTTGAACAAGTCGGCGATGCAAAACAAAAGACGTAAGTCTATGGATAAAATCTAAAATGAGTCTCTGTTATATAAATTTTATTGTTGTTGCTTACTACACCGTCACGCCTATATTCCCCAAGCGGGGGTGGCAGAGGTGTACTAGTACACCCACGTTTCGCCGACGATCTTAGGTCCCATGTAATAGGGGTCGAGCCTATTGCCATATACCGGGCACAATTCCAGATTCCGGCCTGGGAAGGTACTGGGAAGTTTTTCTTTAGAAATACTACACTTGTCCGACCTAGGATTTGAACCCAGTACCACGTGATCACAAAGCGAAGCGCTTTGCCACTAGACCAACGAGGCAGTCAGTTGTTGCTTAGCCTTTTTAAATTTCTCGAGAGTGAAAACTTAATTGGTTTAAGTTATTTTTTTATGTATAAAACGTTGCTCCACACTAGGATTCACTCCTGTGTCGTGGGTGCGTTCACAAACATGAAAATTCACGTATACAAGTACCCAGACCGAAACAAATAATTGTGGGTCACACAAAGATTTGTCCGTTGCGGGAATCGAACCTACGACTGTTAGACATAGTGGGCGGAGCGGCTCAAGCTCTTAACCACTGCGCTAAATCGTCCGTCCGTCCATCCGTGTTGGAACTCTCTGCCTACCCCGCAAGGGATCTGGCGTGATGATATAAATAGACTATCTATCTAACAGGTTCTTTCCTTACATACCTCTGTGGCTTCCTCCACTCTCATAGTTCGTCTCATACACGCTCGCCGGCTACGGAGACTCTTGACTTGTCTTTCAGATAAGACCCGGTCTATTTGGTCATGGTGAGATACTCTAGGTCTTCCCCGGTACCTACACCCTTCCACACAATGATACTAGTAAATAGGTTGTGGCAAGGCCCCTAGCGCTGAACTCGTGAGCGGTACTGACTTGAGCGTGTGGTGCTTGGGCTGCTGGTTGAGCGGCGGGGGAGCTGCTCGCGGGGCCAGCGCGAAGTGTAGAAGGGGGTGCTCGGGGTGGCGCTGCCGGGCTACGGCCTTGCGGAATAACTCTACTGCTTCGCCGCTCACTTCCTCGTCTAGCGCCACCTGGGGAGACAGCTTAGGTTACAGCTAATACAAAGCCCAGGTGATGTATCCAATAAGTAACATATCCATAATCTCTATAATAATAATATCATAATATTAGCCCTGTTAAGAAACTGTCCCACCGTTGGGCACGGGCCTCCTCTCAAACTGAGAGGGTTTAGGCCATAGTCCACCACGTTGGCCCAGTGCGGGTTGGCGAACTTCACACACCTTCGCGAAACTCGTAGGCATGCAGGTTTCCTCACGATGTTTTCCTTCACCGTTAAAGCAAGTGATAGTTAATTTTTAATATGCACATGCTTTCGAAAAGACAAAGGTGCATGCCTGGGTTTGAACCCGAGACTTTAGACTTTGCAGACCAACGGTGTAAACACTAGGCTATCACTGCTTATCTGCATAATAATACTAATTTAGTTAATTAAAAAACACCTATAGGAAGCGCAAAATGACATTAAAGGTTGCCGCGGCTCGTCAGCTAAACCGGATAAAACCTTTACTGTTCAGGATTTTCACCCCTATCCCAATTATACCGAACATCATAAGTCTGGAATTGTGCCCGGTATATGGCAATAGGTTCGCCCCCTATTACATGGGACCCAATGGGGGTTTCGTCGGCGAAACGTGGGTGTACTCAGTACCTCTGCCACCCCCTCTGGGGAATATAGACGTGACGGTGTATCATAATTCGGATAGGTCAGTATATAGTGTATGTTACTTATTGAAATGTTGAATGAATGAACAGTAAGTATCGGATACATCACCTGGCCCTTTACTCCACGCCTACTACAATTAAAGCATGAACGCTAATAAGTAATGGAACCGCGTGCGGCCGCAACCGCTAACATACAAAATTGACTGCGTAGAAATAAAATCATATTTTTATGGTTATATTTTTTTGATAACACTATACGCGTATTGCACGTTATGTACTAATTTTGGTTACACGAACACCCAGCGTAAGGTAGGACGGCCCCCAGCTAGATAGACCGACGACCTCAAAAAGGTCGCTGGGACAGACTGGATGCGAAAGGCGGAGGACCGTGTGCGCGTGTTAGGTGAGGCCTATGTCCAGTAGTGGATTGCTATAGCCTGATTGATTGAACACCCAGACCAAGGCGCCTATTCTATTAAATAAACTTTACCACTGACATGTTTTCGTACAAAAAAATCGGTCGAACTAATCAGTCGATCACAGGGTAAGATTCGGTTTTAGCGGTTTTCTTAGTAGAATTTGGGCCCAGGCCGAAATAAGTAGTTATGAATCCTGTCCCCCCCATACGGATTAGTAAATAGCATACGCCCAAAAGCAGTGATAGCCTAGTGGTTAGACTGTTGGAATGCAAAGTCAGAGGTCTCGGGTTCAAACCCAAGCCCGCACCTATGTCTTTTCGAAAAACATGGGCGTATTAAAAATTAACTATCACTTTCTTTAACGGTGAAGGAAAACATCGTGAGGGAACCTGCATGTCTAAGAGTTTCTCGAAGGTTTGTGAAGTTCGCCAACCCGCACTGGGTCAGTGCGCCTAACAGTGGGACAGTTTCTTAACAGGGCTAATATTATATACGCCCAAAATATGCACTTACAAACGTCATAATTGTTACAATTTTACGTCTACCAGTAAAACTCAAATTTACCTACTAGATCATGTCATCGTCGTTGCTTACAATATGTAGATTAAACACAGTTGTACAAGAATAGGGAGTCCTGACGACCTTGATGATCTAGTCAGACCATAAATTCAAGCAAATGTTGTCGTTTCACAAAATAAATAATTATATACCGTGTTTTTGATCACTTTGATCAGCCACCGGATCGAAATTCAGACCCTAGATCATAGATGCCCTTATTTTTTACATCGTAATTAAAATTAATTAAAAAAGCAATATTTCCAATATTTCTGGAGTAGTGGGTCACCATGGCGAGCTAGTAGGCAGAATGAATAAAAAAAAATTATGATATTGAAATAGCAGGTCACCTTGATGAGCTGGAAGGTGGCGGAGCGCAGCTGCAGGCCCTCCTGCGGCGACTGGTCGAGGTGCGGCAGGTAGTGCGTGCGCACCGCCTTCTCGCGCGTCAGCGAGCACAGCGGGAACGAGCGCACCACCGTCTGCTCGCACGCTGCGGGGGGGGGGTTAACATACTATACGGTTCCTTGCTAAATCGAACACTAATAAAGTGATATGATGAACTTGATAGTAAATTGTATTGTCCGAAAAGTAAATATCTTGAAGAAATAAACTGAAATTAATTACTTGATGAATGCTAATGATGCGAGCACGCGCGACCCTTGTTGGTTGAAAGCGAACTGATGTACACTTTCGTGATATTGAAGTGAATGGTGTCGCACGCGCCACGTTTAATTGCCGACCATAGAAAAATGCACGGTTGCACCGTACACATACTAAAATCTCTGCATCCTATGCCTTGCATTGCAGGGGCTATTCCAGCTCCACTTGATTGAATATGGACAACTTGTTTAGCTATTATTATTTTATATTCCCTCTCTTCAATCTATTAATTTAGTAAAATGTATCTTTTTTTTCTCATTTCTGTCTCTGTTAATGAGGGAACCATGTAGCCATTCATATGAATAGTATAATTTGTAATTTAACTTAGACCCACCCGATAGACCAGCCTACATCGTTCTCCAATATCCCACAACAAAATGTAGATGGAAAAAGAAAATGTAAAAATACTATTTTAAAAGAGTAACCATGGAGTTTCTTGCCCTTCTTCTCCACAGGAATGACATTCCGAAGTGGTGGTAGAGTCTTTGTTACTTTTCTGACGATTCATAAATACTGTAATGGCACATAAATAAAAAATATTCTGATTCATTGTCTTACGACGCTAATTTTGTATTGAAAATATAATGAATGAACACATTGTTATTTATTGTGAATTGAAAACAAAAATATTTCTTGAAACGCTAAACGCCGGTGATGGGTGGCAATTATGATTTGGTATCTAGGTTACCTAAAAACTGTATTTTTTTTAAACTCGCAATTTTAGTTCATGTACTTTGCCACTTCAAAAATCAATTAAAATTTAGGCCAAGACTTATGAATGACGTCACGCCATGTGAATGTGTGTGTCTTATCTATGCATTGCAGTTGTTATTAAAATATGTGGATCAATGGCGTATGGCACGGCATGATCTGATGTTTGCGTTCAAGTGCAGCATCCCCTGCATTGCCCTCCCCTCCAGAGCACTCACCATAGGGGTCGGTGGGGGTCCCCTTAAACACGAGGCGGTAGTTGGTGAGGAACAGAGCGCCCTCTGCCGGCAGCAGCGGCGTCTGCCTGCCATCACACACCAGGTATGCGCGCAGCGCCGCCACAGACACCGTCTCACCCGGGACCAGCGCCGGCGCTATTATTCTGGGCTATAAATCATGAAATGCAGACTTTACAGGCATGGCAATGCGACAGTTAACTGGTCTACACTCGCCCCACTCGTGCGAGTCTCGTTTATCGCAAAACCGTCATAACTCAAAAAAGGAATTTTATAAGAGAGCCGTTACATAGAATAGGGAATATGCGTGTATTTTTTTATATATTTATACGATAGATTCCATCAATATAAAATTGCATAAAAATATTTAAACTTCAAAAACAAAATATAAAGGGCAAAAAATGTTGAAGATAGCAAACAGATAAGAGCACTTTAAACCCCCGCCATTTTGGCGCGCTTGGCGTTTCAAAGTCTATAATAACAATCAACTAGTGAACAGCTGTAGAAGTAATTTATTTGTATTTTGCGACTATTAAACAATGGAACAACACAGTGTTGTGCCTAGGTGTAAAAATATAATAAGAAATGCACCCGATAGGTGCGGACATAAGGAGAAAGTGGTATAAAATCAGAACAAGAGACATGGTATCTTCATCAACTTGTTTATATTGTTGTGAAGATCACTTTAACGTAAGAATTAACTTAAATAATTAAAACTAAAATGTTGTCTTTGTGTAAATCGACAACAAAAAATAACAATAAAACTAACTCAATAGCAAACATTCAACAAATATGCACTTATTGACATTTGTATTGCAGACTTTGACGTCATATTCGATCTGAACAATGGCGTGGCGTTCCAGCTACTTTGAATTTCCCACTCATATTTTGTACTTAATTATATTCTTAATAAAAAAGTAATGTAATTAAAAAAATATTGGTATAGACAGTATTCTAATGCTATAAAATTTGTAAAAAAAAATATTTGACCCTTACTTCAATTACACGCATATTCCCTATTCTTAAAACATAAGGTGTGTAGTGGACCAACGGTTTTGTGGCAACCTTTCTTGATAGCGCCTTGGTTAGTAGTGTTCCCCAAATATAAACCACCCGCCTACTACGACTTTGTGTCACATGAAGAAACAATCTCACAGCGTTTACTCGTTCAACCACAGTCAAAATTATTTCATGCTGTCGATATCAGTCAAAAGTAAACAAATCAAATCTCTCTATGTGTTTCATCACGCCAGATCCCTTACAGTGTAAACAGAGAGTACAGAGTTCCAAAAGGTTCTTTCCTTACATTTTTCTGGCTTCAATCACTCTTTGTAGTTCATCTCATACACGGTTGCGGGTTACTGATACTCTTGACTGGGCAAGTCAGTACCCCGTACTGACTTGCCCGTACGTCAGTACCCAGTCTCAGTACCCCGCAACCGTTATTCGTTATGATCAAACGCGGCGAGTTACGAAACCTTTGTAAAAAATTGTGTAATAATGAGAACTACACACCGTCACGCCTATATTTTCCAAGCAGAGGAGTACTGAGTACACCCACGTTTCGCCGACGATGTTAGGTGCCATGTAATAGGGCGCGAGCCTATTGCCATATACCGGGCACAATTCCAGACTCCGGACTCATACTGGGAATTTATTCGTTAGAAAAACTACATTTGTCTGACCTAGCATTTGAACCCAGAACCTCGTGATCACAAAGCGCGGCGCTTTGCCACAAGACCAACGAGGCAGTCAAATGAGAACTAAATAAGTATTTTTTTTAAAACAAGCTTTTAATCTTAAAGCTTAATGAACATTATCTTGATTAGTTAAAAAGTTCCTATGGCCGCCTTCCGATTCCATCATCAGACCAGCTCAATAGTACCATATTATTATATTGTCACCGAACTAACGTATGCCGAATTTCAGCTTCATCAGATATTCCCAAGAGCTTGATAAATGGATTACAAGATTTAGACCACACTGACAGATAGACATACAAACAGTTACAAGTGAGATAAAAGCTTGTAAAAAAGAGGTCACAACGAATAACGGCCTTGGTAATAGAAATTAAATCAGTAACTTTAAAATAGAAGCTAATAATTTCACGACAAATAGAATGTCGTAAGTTCACATATTAGCTTCAGCCGAAAGACGTCCACTCCAGGAAACAGGCTTCCCCAAAAACCGACACGACTTCCAACTTCTACCCACAACCTTCACAAGGTTATCGGTGCATCCTGTAGGGGGCCTGCCCACTCCACGTCTTCCGGTACGAGGTCACCACTCGAGAACCTTTCTGTCCCTACAGCCGTCACTTCTACGAGCGATGTGCCCCGCCCACTGCCACTTAAGTTTAGCCATTCTGAGTGCTATGTCAGTGACTTTGGTCACCCTGCGGATCTCCTCGTTTCTGATTCGATCCCGCAGGGTGACTCCGAGCATAGCTCTCTTCATCGCCCTTTGGGTGATCTTGATCTTGATGTGGCCCGTCGTAAGCGACCATGTCTCACTGCCGTAAGTCATCACTGGCAACACACACTGGTCAAAGATTTTTGCCTTGAGACACTGCAGTATTTGGGATGAGATGTTGCGTGCAACATATATGGTGTGTATAGCATACCTTCTGCACGGGCGGCAGTCTTCTACTCTCCCTGGCGACGGCGTCCAAGGTCTCCAGGTGCATGTGCACGACTCCCGGTATCATCTGGTGGAGACACCGGACGTGATCCGCTGTCACACCGCCTTCAGTACATACCTGTCATATACGAGCAATAGAAGAAAAATAAATTCAAATTGGTAACGAAGTATTCCTACTCTGTAGTAAGTCTAACGCATCGTGACATTCTTTTTTTAATTTCTTTAAAAATTTAGCGCTCTAGGTATGATTTAGCGCAGTGGTTAAGAGCTTAAGCCGCTCCACCTACTGTGTCTAATAGTCGCGGGTTCGATTCCCGCACGGAACAAATCTTTGTGTAATCCACAATTATTTGTTTCGGTCTGGGTATTTGTGTGTGTGTGTGTGTGTGTGTGTGTGTTAATTTTCATGTTTGTAAACGCACCCACAACACAGGAAAAAACCCTAGTGGGGATACGTTTGAAAAAAAAATCCAAAACAAAATTAAGTGTCACCGATTCGTTTCCATGAAATATATCGGCATTTAAAGGTAAAAAGTTGTTTTCGAAGCTTCTCTGATCGCTCCGATTTTTACATTTCTCATCAACACAACAGGATCACGCGCTCCTTCAAACAAACTAGACGCTATATACAATACAAGTGCTTACTTTATCGACGAATCTGGAAACCATTTTGATGACGTTATTTCCCGCTTCCCCTGGATCCGCCTCCTCGAACCCTGACTCAGCGTCCACACTATCAGACTCCGCAACGCTAAGCAAATAAATAATTTTGTAGTAACTAAAACGTAAAACAAAGTAAAAATTGTGTGGTCCGGGGACCCCTGTCAGGAACGAGATTCCTTACATAATTTTTTCAACTGTAAATGTGATCGAATATGTAGTTTTCCATTGCTTATATTATAGGTGTAAAAGTAACGAAGAATAGCGTACCCGTAAGTATTCGTTACTATAATAATCATAATATAATCACGGTACTTGCGCGACCACGAACCAGTTGTATTTCTTTGTGTAAAGATGTCAATCAAACTAATATCAGTACGAAAATACGAAAAATGCGAGTAACGAAATGCATTCGTGAGTAACGTTTCGGTACTCGGTACTAGATGGCGTACACGTTACTCGGTACCCGGTACTAGATGGCGTACCCGTTACTCGGTACCGAATATATATATGGTTTGCTACAGGTCTAGATTATATTATAGTATTTTTGTTACGCCCCCCTCCCTCTCGCCCTCTCTCTCTCGGTCGCTCTCTCGCTCGGTCGGTCGGTAAGTCGGTGAGTCGCCGCCTGACCGACAGAAATACATCTCTCTCTCATCAACATGAATTTCTAAATTATGGCCGCGCATAATGCTTGCTCTTCCAATCTTGATACTCGCACGCATTCAAACAACCGCATAACGCTTTTTCCTTACGTGACGATTTCTGTCAGTTCACCGAACTGTAAGCCGCGTAAAAGAACTTCGTTCCAATAATCTCTTTGAATCTAACATAAACTTTTCCTCATATATACCTTCTCGGATCTATCATCTAATATCTCTCTTCAGTAACGAAAATCAGTTTAAATTAGACGTCTCGTTTCTTCTCGCTCACATAAGAAATATGGTCCTTTTTTATAAAGGACTTGTCAGCGATTGGTCTCTATATCACCTGATAAAAAGTGGTGATGGGGCCGAAGTAGCTTGCTGACTCAAAAATAGCCTATTTACTCTATATCTATGCAAGACATAATAATTTAAATGGCACGCAAATCAATTCAATATAAGTGCGATTTATAAAGCAGAAGATTACACTTGATGATGAAATTATTAGGAGAAAGAGTGCAACGCGTCTTAATGTGTCTATCGTGTGTATAGATAATATACTATTGACTATAAATACTGTTACTCTTCCTCGCTCACCTGTTAGTAATACTATTACTGGCTCTATCTGCGTCATCCCCTCTCGTATCAGCTCTTCTGCCAGCGCCCTCCAGTGGAAGAAGTAGGTACACCATCCTGTTAGCGTAGTGAATCGCCTGGCTGTACAACGTTGACTCCTCACTCGCTATAAGTTCTTTTTGCTTTTCTAGAAACAAATAAATGATAGCAAAGATCTTTTCGTGTATTACAACAATAACAAAATCGCAATCTTTTAGTATAATTCTCCGTCGGAAAATAAATTATGCTTGTTCGCGCTATTAAATTTGACACTGACAGCTGTATGCTGTGGACTACAGATAATATATTTTTTTCTGACAATAGTAATCGACTCATACAGCCATTTTTTATTGATTTGTGAAATGGACGAGTTTATTATTATTTTTCATATTCTTTTGCATCGATGATACCTCATGTTTGCCAGTTTTTTCGAATGCACTTACCTGGTGGTAGACTGGGCCATAATCTCATTTGTTCGGCAGCTATTTCAAGTGCACTTGGCTCTTGTGCTTTCAGCAACGATATGTATTCCTCGTCATCTCTATAACAAGATAAGATCTTAAAAAGTGTTTGTTCCAATAGAGAAAAATTAAATACTTTACTACTTTTCACCAGTCACGGGTACGCTAACGTTTAGAATTTGACGTTTCTAGAAACGTGGTGAGTGTGAAATGGAATCGATTGAATATCGTTTCGAGAAAATTTATAACTGAGAATGAATCGATATTAATAAAAGTAATTTAGGAACGAAACGAGAACAAAATAAAATAATACACACACACACACCGTCACGCCTATATTCCCCAAGCGGGGGTGGCAGAGGTGTACTGAGTACACCCACGTTTCGCCGACGTTGTTAAGTCCCATGTAATAGGGGCCAAGCCTATTGCCATATACCGGGCACAATTCCAGACTCCGGACTCGTACTGGCAAGTTTTCGTTAGAAAAACTACATTTGTCCGACCTAGGGTTTCAACCCAGGACTTCGTGATCACAAAGCGATGCGCTTTGCCACTAGCCCAACGAGGCATAAAATAATCTCATTATTTAATTACGAATTACAAGCCATTGGTCAGAAAAATCGTCGAACAAATGGCTCGATTCGTGGCTTACGTGTATTATTATTAAAAAATATGAAACTCAGTTTTAATATGTGAAGATAGCGCATCCACGTTTATTTATTCATTTATTGACCGCGATTGAATAATTCAGTCGGATACATAGAATAATATATTCGTAAAAAAATCGACATATCGATTACAACGATTTCATTTTGTACACCCTGAGCACTAAGAAGATACACCGTTTTCGCAAAACAGTCTACCTAAGCATCGGCGAACATCGCAGAGGCGCTACAGAAGCGAGGCAGCCCCACCAGCTTTCTAAATGCATTGTTATATTGAATGCAGGGGGTCGCTGTTCAGCGTATACCTAGCCCACAGATTGCACGCGTAGAATGTTGTGCAATACGCTCGGACGAGCGTAATTTTTACTCTTAGCGAACAGCGCATAGAGCCGGTAAGTGGAGCTGTTGTCGACCAGCGCCTATAGCCAAGTTGACAATCTAAAGTCGTTAACGCTAATAGAAAGCGGAAAAATGTATCGGAATGACATTTTGCAACGAAAAGTCACGTGGTCAAAACAATCGATTGCGACAAGAGAATAGAAACAAAACGCTTGCAACTTGTCTAGGCCCTCAGGTACGAAGTCGCCAGTAAACACTAAAGTAAGCCCTAGAAAATGGATGCAAGGTGACATTCCTATATAACCTTAGCAGTTTACTTCTTATAAATGAAACTGGATGTGCACGGCGCATAGTCGGTCGTCTAGGACTAGGGTAGGGTAGGGTCTGTAATGGACATCTTTCGGCTAAAGACGAGAAAACAAGCGTTTGTTTTATGAATCCATCAATTTGCATGCATTTTGTATCTGTTCTATTTCCGCAACTAATAGAGCCTTGTTCAAAACACGAAGATTGGTCCTTGTAAACTGTCACTCACATAATTTTTTCTTTCTATTAGCATTAACTACTGCTAATAGCCTAATTGGTAACATTTTTTTTGTCTTCTCGGCGCTTTAACTTACCTAGGACTTGGCACCCTCTGGTGGTGCGTAGGACTCGGTAGGTACAAAGCTTTGATGTCCCTTTGGACGTCTTGGTAGAACGCGGCCTCCCAAAACTGCTGGCTCGTCCATACTGGGTGTTCCTTTCAATATGAAATCGACATATTTACACTTATTTTATGAGGAATGGTAGGAGTAAGTTACTTTTTAAATGATGAGTAATAGGTTTTGTTATTATTATTTTATTTATATACTGTCAAATTGTGTATTCTAGAATACAGAAGACTAGTTTCTGCCAGCCACTTCGTTCGCGTTAACTTAAGACAGATCCTAAAATTTGTCCAGAATAAAAAGTATCCTAACACATAGGATAATAGACTATCTGCGTGCCAAATTTCATCCAAATCCGTCCAGCCGTTTTTGCGTGATTGAGTAACAAACATTCAAACATCCAAACATATAGACTTTCACATTTATCTATATATTAATACGTGAAGCAAAAACTTTCTACATATTATTACGAAAATTGCGCGGACAGAGGAGTATGAAATTTCCCACACTTATAGTTTATATAGAGAAGGAGTGCAGAATGCTAATTTCATTTTTAAATTATGCATAAAACACATTAAATCAATGAAAAAAAACATGACAAACACTACCATGTATTTGACACAATACACGTCAAATTGATGTTTGTCTTTAATATTATTTGCCTATAGTCTTACTGAATGTCAAACATAACCAGCAAACGATGAAAGAGTAGGTCGAATATCGACCTATGGGCGATCACTAGTAATATTAAATAGGATGTCTCCTGTAACACAGTTTACCACTAGCTCAAGAGGCAGAGTTGTTACTGGCCTTGAAGCTTTAACAATGAATAGATTTGGATTTTAAGTCGGCTACTGAACAGTTTCCGTTATTGCCGTTGTTAAATCGCCAGTTTCGTTGACTGATTAGTTTCATTATTCGTCAATTTCATAAAATTCTTCAATAGGTCAGTCTATTGTCAGTTTTGTTGACTGGTCATTTGGGTATCTATACCCTTGAGGGATATGTAAAGAGATAAATCCTGCCCATAATATATGTACATCATCATCGGTCCATAGCAGTCTACAATCCATTCTAATTTCTGCTAGCTGCCCTACGAAAACCATCGCTCCACCTAACCTAAGGGTGTCTTGCATTACTTTTGTCATTCCCCAGTTTTAATATTCATAATGAATACGAACCTGTATACACATGTAGGCATACTGTATAACCCCCGTGCACAGCTTCCGGCAGTAGGCAGTGGCGAGCGGCAGCATAGCTGCTGCTATGGAATGTTCGTCCAGCGCCGTCGCAGATTGGAGGGCGCAGTTCATTAGCCTGCAACAAGGACAAAAATATTAAGAATTGAATTTGATTTTATATATTTTTAATATGATAGAGCGTCCCTTTAGCCACAATTAACATATGTAAACAGTTCAGCATCTTTTTACTATTGTTAGGAAAAAGAATCGCGTAGGACCCGTAATATAGGGTTTTTGGCGGAAAGTCGAATAGTGATGTCGTCAATTTGTTTTAATTTCTAAAACTTGTGTGATTCCGAATAATAATGTGTAATGTTGGTGGAATATTAACCATTATACTGTGTCCTTCGTTCTCGATATAAACTATATTAGCAGCTCTCTCGAGTCGCTTGGCAACCGCGCGTCATTCAGATCCTTGGATCCTATGGTATCTGTGGACATAACCTCTGCAACCATTCTTTTGAAAGCGCGGCAGCCGATGCTTTGTAATAAAGTTTTTGGTCGACATTTAATTTAATAATCTTGTTATGGCACTGAAATTATATAACAAAAAGGTTGTAATATACTCAAGTGACCTTGTGAAATAAGTTTAAAACATCGTATAGGCAAACCTAAAAAAAAAAAAAAAAAAAAAAAAAAAAAAAAAAAAAAAAAAAAATAAAATACTAATAAAATATTTATTAGTACCTATTCAGTTTTCTATCATGTAATGAGTTCAATGGTTTTGGGTTTTTGATTATTTCCTGCATCAATTATAGTGTACTTAATAATATTACAAATTTGAGGCACACACAATGGAAAGCTATACATCAATTCATCATTTGGAGAATTAGATGGTTTTACTGTATTTTTGTTTGATCATATGATAATCAATAAATAATATGTAATTAACTAAGATTATTCAAGAAATTAATAACTATAAAAAATAGTTTTGTAATTAGTTTGGAATGTCTACAGTTATTTTGAACACTAGTGATGTTTCTGGTATAGTTATGATAACCCAAGCACAAACTGCTACCATTAAAGTAACAAGTTGGTTTTAGAGCACTATATATGTTATAATTTATTTAAAGGTGTTTCAGTAAAAAATATTGAGTTGAGATATCATACAAAAATTTGCAATTTTGGTATTGTTATATTTAAATTATTACATCCACATGATACATGTATCTTATAAATAGGTATCTATATATAAAAAGAAAATAAAGTCATGCAAATGACTTGATAATAATATCCATTTGAAAATTTAATGATATTACGTTGACATGCTACGGTGGATGAAATATTGAGTTACAGTATTTGAAAGTATGGATTATCTTAAACAAGAATAATCAAAATCATATGCTTATCACAGGTATGATAAATATTATGTAGTATCAGCAATAATCTAAGTCCTAAGGAACTTTATATTATTTATTTATTATTAATGGGGGATACATAATAATAAGTTGAGTAGCACTCGATTCTCACGGTTGGACATCTAGAAATAACTAGAAAGTTACGCATTGCAATTTTTTTTTTACTTATAAATACAGTCACATACAAAGAAGCAAAGGAAGTGTGGTATGAAATAATTCAGTTATGAATAGGATTCCCAATATGATACAGTTGTAACCCGTGGTTCGGTTTAGTCGACTGTAACTTATTCGCTTCTTAAGTTATTACTAAATTAGGAGTGTATTTTTCTCATCAGTAATGCCATTAGTTCAGGTGTGGGCCGATCGTATTGCCAAAACGAATGTTCGCGGGCGTTATTGCGCAGGAACGAATCGTTAAGTAATACACAAAGATTTATGTAGCCAAGGATTTATTTGTCGGCGCACACTCAGAACATGGAAATGATTCCGGGATAGTTTCGAAATTTAAATTGAATTAATAATAGTGGTATAGTAATAACACTGGGGTAGGTTATGTTTGTTTACCACGCATTAGTACTGCCCTTCGTTCCAGACTCTAAAATTGACGGGGGGGGGGGGGGGGGGAGGGCGAGATTATATAGGTAAAGCACATAGCCTTATGTGAGGAATATCTCCAGATAAGATGTGTGTGTGAGTGATGTACGCTGATGGCCGCGAGGCCTTTACAGCTTCACCGGACTTAATTCCATATAAGCTCTTTAGTACAAAGGCCTCTAGTACAAAAAAATAATCGTAAATTAAATATGTAATGATAGCAAAAACATTCTTATAATCACCAAATTAATTCGTAGCCTTTGTTTGGTACTGTAGTCAAAAAGAGATCATTTGACAATAAAAAAAAAAAAGAACCACATGCCAGTCGGAAAACACATTAGTGGGGAAATAGGTTTCCCTGTTATATTTGTATCATATTGTTATAGATTGGGTACTAACAGACTTTGTTTTCAGGTCTAGTACACAGTAAGGGTTTCTAGCTATCTATCTATCTCCATCCATATTATGACGCCAGATCTCTTGCGGGGTGGGCAGTGGCCGACGGGTTCTTTCCTTGCATGCCTGCCTGGCTTTCTTCACTCTCATAGTTCGTCTCATAATGGTTGTCAATGATACAAGAATTATTATAAAGGATTTAATTTTATATACACAAAACTCTAGATGGGCAATTCCTCAACTCTTGTTATATAGAAGATATCTATAGAAGAAAGATCTCTATAGAAGACATAATAGATGAAGACTGCACTGATATCTGATAAGTAATGATTGATTAATATTACCCGGTATTAATGAATTTTGGACAACAGGCGTGGTATAAAGGGACATAACAGGTGCTTTAAAGGTTTTGTTGGGATGGATCTACACTACAGAACATAACATGTTATAGAATTTGATTATATAAATTTATTTTAAATAAGTTAGACAGACTGGTTGTAAGAAACAATATATGTGTATATATTAGTTGTGTTTGTGTTGTATGGCAAGACAAAGAACTGGAATGTGTTATAGTACAAATATACTCATGATATGTTATTTTTTAGAGGTCACGCTCAAAAAAAAAGCCTTTACGTGGTATACTTCAACTTTACCCTTATAGCTCTAAACAGCTGCTAATATAGTTTATATCGAGAACGAAGGACACAGTATAATAAGTGATCAAACGAACTTACCTGAAGTGAATTTCGATCATTATTATACGAAGTCCTTCGTTCGAAGATATAAGTACCCAACCCGCCCTGCCCGTTGGTAAAGTTGAAATGTACTACTTCTAAAAGAAATGGTTGCAGTGGTTATGTCCACAGATACCATAGAGGCGGCGTTGACTTTTGAAGGATCTGAATGACGCGCGGTTGCCAAGCGACTCGAGAGAGCTGCTAATATAGTTTATATCTTCGAACGAAGGACTTCGTATAATAATGATCGAACTTCACTTCAGGTAAGTTCGTTTGATCACTTATTATGTATTCTTATGTGTGCATTAGTTAAGGTAATTGGCTTTTTAAATATTTTTTGTTTGTGATAAATCAAAAGATCATGGAGCTTGTGTGACGTCATAATGTTAGTTTTCACTCATTGCAGTTGATATATAAATAATAAGTACAGTGTTTTGATCTATTTAATTTTGTTATCATTGTTAAATATGCAAATTTATATTGAAAATGTCGAACGTCAAAAGTTCTTGTTTTGTACCATTATGTACGAATACTACAAAAACAACTCCCGACAAAATGTTTTAAATGTTCCCCAAGATGACAAACGTCGAAATAAATGGTTTCAAGCAGTGCACCGTGATAATCCCAAAACAAAAACGATTTTTTTCGTTGTGAAGATCATTTCTATGTAAGTATTTCTTAACACCATTGTTATTAATTATTATTTATCGAAGTATACAAATCAAATAATTATTATATACTTCTTATTATCACACATAGCTAATCGGAACCAACTAACAACTCGTTTTTTAGCAATAAATTTTCAATATTATTGTCTAGTCACGTGTAATAGCCGTAAACGCTGTACTGTTATTAAATAACTATAACGTTATGACGTCACAACTATGGTGACAAACCATGGCGCGTTTATAGTCACGTGACCTTTATTTAAATTTCATCAATTTTTAATTGTTTATAATTAATTGAATTTATTTTTTTTAACTTTTTTGCATTAAATATCGATATTATTAATAATACAGTTTTAAAATACATAAAAAAATCAATAATCTTTTTTTTTCAAAATTCCAATTGTAAAAAGTAAATAAACATTTCTACTTGTGCTCCTACCTACAGCAATCCGCACTGGGTCCGCGAGGTAGAGTATGACCAATAGGTCAAGTCGATTTGTTAAAGAAATTATATTGAGGTTTCTGCAGAAGCATATAATGACAATAACCTTTTTTTTATTATCTTGTTTTTTATTTAAGGGCTTTTCGGTCCACATTGACCATGCCAGCCCTATCATAACCTAATCATATAGTACATTACACTACATCTTATCTACTAATTCATACGTATATTAGGCTGCATTAGAGAGGGGCTCAGACAAAATACACTGAAACACACCGACTTCTACCAAATTAATTCGTAACATACTCATGAGCGCCTCTCTCTCAGATTTTGTCCTGGCACATTCCACCAACACGTGATGGACGTCCTCGACAGTGCCATAAGCTTGCTCTAAGTTTCATTAGGATCTAACCTCTGCCACATATAGGCGTGGCTGTTTTCTTTAAGCGTTGGAGAAGGTCAATGGATCTGACCACTATGGCAACTGATTTACCTAAGGACATAGCATGTCGACACACTTTCTTATTTTTTAATTTTAATAAACGTAGCCCCACACTAGGATTTATTCCTGTGCCGTGGGTGCGTTTACAAACATGAAAATTCACATACACAAATAATACCCAGACCGAAACAAATAATTGTGGGTCACACAAAGACAACAAAGACGGACGATTAAGCGCATTGGTTAAGAGCCGTTCCACCCAGGGTCTAATAGTCGCGGGTTCGATTCCCGCACGGAACAAATCTTTGTGTGATCCACAATTATTTGATTTAGTGTGAGTTTTTTTGTATGTGAATTTTCATGTTGACTAAATCCTAGTGTGAGGCTATGTTTAAAAAAAAAACAAAACACAAAGATTTGTACCGCGCGGGAATCGAAACCACCACTATTAGACACTGGGCGGAGCGGCTTAAGCGCTTAACCACAGCGCCAAATCGTCCGTCGGTCATTATTTCATATAGGTATATACACACCGTCACGCCTATATTCCCTAGAGGGGGTGGCAGAGGTGTACTGAGTATACCCACGTTTCGCCGACGATGTTAGGTCCCATGTAATAGGGGGCGAGCCTATTGCCATATACCGGGCACAATTCCAGACTCCGGACTCATACTGGGAATTTATCGTTAGAAAAACTACATTTGTCCGACCTAGGATATAGGGTATAGATAGATATAGGTATATTATATTCATAAAATATATTTTACTCATGGCGATGTCTATCACTACTTCCGTAAGATACCATCATAATTGCACCATAACATGTTACGTTGCACAATTACAAATCTATTATAAATTCACAAGTAATGGAGCAAATCATTTCATATGACTTCGATTAATTGCATAATATACATGTAAAATGTTTAAATTTACAAGCTTATGTATTTTCCTGTGCTATGTATTCGTTATGGTGTTTTCGTCTGGTGATATTGTAAGATACTATTATTTTTTTTAAACGTAGCCCCACACTAGGATTTATTCCTGTATCGTGGGTGCTTTTACAAACATGTAACTTCACATACACAAATACCCAGACCGGGACAAATAATTGTGGATCACACAAAGATTTGTCCCGTGCGGGAATCGAACCCGCGACTATTAGACACAGTGGACGGAGAGGCTTAAGCTCTTAACCACTGCGCTAAATCGTCCGTCAACTGTATTATTTTGAAGAAAGGTGTTCGTTTTTATTTTTCATGAAAAATGGAGCTATATAATAATATGAAATATTCATATTTTATTTTGCGTTCCTCAAAGTGTTTAGATGGTAACATTGATCAGCTTAAAAGCTAGGTTAGGTAACAATCGTGGACCCTGTCGGGCACAGCAATGTGTTTAGGAGAGAGGAAGACCAAAGGCGGCGTAAGGAGTGGGCCACGTGGGCCATCGCCTATGGCCTCGCGGTCGGAAGGGCCTCACGCCTTGAAGAAGGCAAGAAAAAAACAATAATTCGTCATAAAACCATCTCTATAATATTGGCATACCAAATTTTAAATTACTACTTTTACGGATTAATCGCGGTTTATTATATATATGAAATTCGTCGTCGTGCGCCACTCGAGGGGCTTGCGAAATATAATTTGCCCACATCGAATTAAGCTCTTGCCCCGCCACTGAGGGGATTTTAGATTAAAAGTATTAAATATTACAATAATTTAAGATTTGAATGTTTAGCTTGCAGCTTAGTTATGTTATTGTTTGTAGAAAGTCAGTAGTAATAGATTTTTGAATATTATCTATCTATCTATCTATATCATCACGCCAGCTCCCTCGCGGGGTAGGCAGAGAGTACAGAGTTCCAACAGGTTCTTTCCCTACATACCTCTCTGGCTTCCTCCACTCTCATAGTTCGTCTCATACACACTCGCCGGTTACGGAGACTCTTGACTTGCCCTTCAGCTAAGACGGTCTATTTGATCATGGTAAGATAGTCTAGGTCTTCCCCGGCACCTACATACTTCCACTTTCGCATTGTATATCTGTCTTGTCATTCTTTCTTCTGGCATTCTTTCTATATGCCCGAACCAACGGAGCATACCCTTTCTCATCTTTACACCGATACTATCTTTCATACCTACTCGCTTTCTTACTACGCTGTTGCGAATACGGTCGGTCAGCGTGACTCCGCACATCTTCCGCAGAGATCGCATTGAATATTATTATTTTTTATATATTATTATAAATGCATTTTATATTATCTTATATGTCAATTTATATTATATTTATTATTATAAGAATATAGTCTACGTCACACGCAGAAATAAAACATTCTGGTATTTATGAAATTGTACATGAATTGCACATGTGGTAAATTTCAGTTCAACATTATTAATTCGCAAAACACACTCTCGACACAGGAATAAATCAAAGTGTGGGGATACCCTTAAAAAAATCCCACCCCACCATCAACTTATCCCATTTATTCCCAACGTTTCGAGTGTTTTACAGCAGTCATGGTCACGGAAGACTGCCCTTCCCATGGTTACCGGAAGGGCTATTTCCTATGGTCACAGGATGGAAGGACGGTTCTTTCCACTACCAATTTCATGACAGGATACCATGTCCTACCCGTGTCTAATATTCGCGTGAATCTAAGACCTTTCTACATCTATAACAATTAATCTTGTGTATGCCTTCCCTCACAAATCGAGGTGAGAGAGATTAGGTCATACTCCACCACGCGGACCCAGTGCGAATTGGTGGAGGCAGGTTTATGGCCACCTGCTGTTGGAACTTATCAAGCCGCCTTTAAGGCTTCCAACTTTAAGGCAACCAAACTTAACGACTACCACATTAAGTGGTAACCGGGACCAGCGGCTTATAACGTGCCTTCCGAAGTCCGACGCTCGAATATGAAAATGCCACAAACGGTCACCGACCTCAGGCCGACCGAGTCGAACGCTGCTTAACCTTGGTGATCAGTAAGAACACCGCCGTCGCACAGCGCTACGAGCGCCTGTTTAGTATGTATGAAGTTAATTCCAAAATATGCTTCTCTCTCAGGGTCCCGGAAGATGGCAAGTACTAAATATAAAGAAGCGAGAGCAGGACGACCACAAGTTCAAGTTTGACGTACACCAGAGGAAGCTTAACCGCTCCCACGATGGGTTCAACGCCAAGTTTAACTTCTACGAAGACTTCACTGACACATATTCGGTAAGAACTAACATTCAATCATTTACAACAACATATATCTATCTATCTATCTATAACCTCACGCCAGATCCCTTGCGGGGTAGGCAGAGAGTACAGAGTTCCAACAGGTTCTTTCCTTACATACCTCTCTGGCTTCCTTGACTCTCATAGTTCGTCTCATACACGCTCGCCGGTTACGGAGACTCTTGACTTTTCCATCAGATAAGACTCGGTTTATTTGGTCGTGGTAAGATAGTCTAGGTCTTCCCCGGTACCTGCATCCTTCCACTTTCACATTGTATATCTGTTTTGTCATTCTTTCCTCTGGCATTCTTTCTATATGCCCGAACCAACGGAGCATGCCCTTTCTCGTCTTTACACAGATACTATCTTTCATACCTACTCGCTGTCTTACTACGCTGTTGCTAATGCGGTCGGTCAGCTTCACTCCGCACATCTTCCGCAGAGCTCGCATTTCTACCGCACTTACATTCTCCTTCTTACATACCCACATACATGACATTATGAAACTTGAGGAAGCCACCTGTAAGGAAAGAACCTGTTGAAACACCTCTTTGCCTACTCCGCAAAGACTCGGGCGTGATGATATACAAGGTGTAACACAATAAACGCAAGACCTCAGACACCCCGATTAGAGAATTGCTTCATAAATTCAAAACGAAAACCAAATTTTCAAATTTAAAGGTTTTTACCCTTATTTAAAGCACTCAAATACCCCAATTAACAATGAAACGTGTATGTGTGCTATTTGAGAAATACGTTTTAGGAATGCATTTGGGATTTTCTTCTTGCTATGAATCACGAATAATTTTTTTTTTATAGCGCACTGAAAGCGTAAAAGCATTTTTTGCAAATTAAAAGAAATGCAAGGTACATTAAAAATTGTTGGAATCAATTCATTTACAGATTTAGAACAAACTACTTTCAGGTCTTGCGTTTATTATGTTACAGCTTGTATATAGATACAAGACGTTCAAGTAAAATTGAACAAAGATCCGAAGGCAAAAATCAAGGCATTACAAATTGATAGGATTTGATTCAGAAAACAAATGTCTGGCTATAGATCGAAACTTCTAGGATCAGAATAGAATATTCTCCTGTCTTAAACATTATCAATATTTTTTTGAGGGAAGAGCCTGTTGGAACTCTGTACTCTCTGCCTACCCCGTAAGGGATCTGGCGAGATGGTATAGATAGATAGATAGAATATTTTTTATTGTTCGAAATAAAAATCTCTTTCTTTCTTTTCTTTTTTTTTTTTTAAAAACGTTGCCCCACACTAGGATTAATTCCTGTGTCGTGGGTGCGTTTACAAACATGAAAATTCACATACACAAATACCCAGACCGGAACAAATAATTGTGGATCACACAAAGATTTGTCCCGTGCGGGAATCGAACCCGCGACTATTAGACACAGTGGGCGGGGCGGACTAAGCCCTTAACCACTGCGCTAAATCGTCCGTCAAAAAAATATATGCACAGGTTGTTTTTTCTAACTGTCGAAACTCATTGGGAGATGTTTCAATCCATGAAGACCCACCCCGTTGATTGTCCTAATCGTTTAAAGTGCAAGTGAGCAATGTTCTGCTAGTGTTCTGTTTGTACACACATGTAACAAAAATATAACGATGTGTGTAACGGTAAAACTTAAACATTAGCAAATCATTTTACACTTGCCCTGGAAGCTGATACGAATACGACTGGGGAGCGTCTTTCTAGATGACTGATCAAAAAAAAATCATATTGTCTTTAAAAGTATCATTAGACAAGGATTGCACAATAGGTGTGACTATCTGAAAGAGACGCTGTTATGCATTAAAGTGAGAAGTTGTAAGTGCTTCTCTTTTTAAAATATAACGGGAGTACCGTTTTCTGTCAGTCGTACTAATCACGGTAGTTTTGTGTTACCTCTCTCCTCGTTAGATACGGCTGGTACGTTCATTACTCTATAAAACCACTACACAGCATCGTAATAATCTCAAGAGGGCATGTCCAAGTAGCTAGCGTTTTGTTTCATTTCCTTGCCGCAAACGATAGCGAATCGTTCTGAACACGTGACTTTTCGTTGTATCACGTCATTCCTGAGATCCTAGCCAAGTGACCAGCGTTTTCTTTCTATTTTCTTATTGCAATGGATAGCGCATTGTTCTGACTACGTGGTCTACTTTTCGTTGTTCATTCCCGTACATTTTTTTTCTTCCTATTAGCGTTAACGACTGTAGCAAGTCCACTTTGCTACAGGCATAGGTGTATGTTAAAGCCACTAGTTCACAGTCAACCAACTACTAACACAGTATTCAATAACCCACTTACAAGTATGTCTCGCCTATTCAATAAACTCCAACCTGCTGATATTGAAATTTTAAACCCAAATTATTCTTCATTCAAACATTCCTTATATACTCACTTAACTTAATCCTGACGTATCTGGATTCTAAGTTTCGATGACATGTAACGTTAAATAGGTTTTTTTACTCTTTTCAGTTTGCTATTAAATTTTTTGTGTGACATTTTTATTTATTATTATCTCGCTGAGATTCACGGGCTTTACCCGGAGCTTTGAAAGGCTTGCATGTGGGCATGGGTCCAACACGTAGAGGCCCTTTGCGAGAAGTTAATGTTATGTAAGTCACCTGCTGAGATCACTTGCTGAAAATGAAGAAACATAACCAGCGAACTGACCCCGGCAGGTGCAAGGGCTATTGTAAACTATGGAAAGAAAACAAGGGCTATATAAATGAGGTTTGATGGACAAAAACTGGAATTATTATTAATATTTCATTCAATTACAATTTATATACTTTTCTTTTCATTATTATTTTATATGTGAGACGATGTTTGGACTACTAGGAGTATATTGTACTCCCCTATTACTGATGCCCATATTAATATAAGTTGATTCTTCTATTGATATAGTGTTCCTATGTGTGTACGTGTATTGTCGGTGTGACTATTTAATAAAAATAAAATAAAACTCATGCGGCCCATAGTGACTAGAGATATACGGCATAAGAATGCAAACAAGTTCTTTGTTCTTTAGATCCGAGTAGATATATGTAAGTACGTGGACGGTGGCTGCAAGCCGTACCAGGTGCTGACAGACGACAGCATGGTCAACTTCATCAATAAGTACGCGAAGAACAACAGGGAAGCCTGCTTAAGAGTCGCTGGGCTTGATCCTCCAGACTTTCCTATACCAAAGGTTTGTGGAAAGAAAAACACAATTTAACACGGTCAAAATGAGAGTTAATAACCTAGTAGATATTTAGTTTAAGAAGTATTAATAGCAAATCGAATTTTGATAATAAAATGTAACTTTCATGCCTTGCCATCAAGCAATGTTCATCAATTCTTTTCAAGACGATTTGTCCAATACAGAGATGGCAAAATGTAATTAGATTAATGATAACAATTGCATTTTGTTATATCCAATCATGATTCAAGATTAAAAGTGTAATCGTAAACATTGAAGATTACAAAATGTAATTGTAATCGTTAATCATTAATCGCTCGTAGCGCTGTGCGACCGCGGTGTTCTTACCGATTACCAAGGTTAAGCAGCGTTCGACTCGGTTGGCTCGAGATGGGTGACCGTTTGTGGCATTTTCATATTCGAGCGTCTCCGTGCTTCGGAAGGCACGCTAAGCCGTTGGTCCCGGCTACCACTTAATGTGGTAGGCGTTAAGCGAAGTTGGAAGCCTTAAAGGCGGCTTAATAAGTTCCAGCAGCAGGTGGTCACAAACCTGCCTCCACCAATCCGCACTGGGTCCGCGTCGTGGAGTATAACCTAATCTCTCTCACCTCGATTAGTGAGAGAAGGCCTTTGTCCAGCAGTGGGCAGTATGGGCTGATATTATATATATATATATATATATTATTTAATCATTAATACACCATCACGTCTATATTCCCCAAGCGGAGGCAGTTAATCATTAATCTGATTACATTTTGCCCATCTCTGGTCCAATATTAATTACTATAACCTCCTTTGACAGCTGTAGCTTCACCATTATTATCGTCTTCAGCCTACATCAGTCCACGCTCAGTCTATGGCTTGTTCTTCTTCTTCTTCAAGTTATGGCTTCATACTAATTATAAATGTATTTTGCCAGTGTCCAGTGAGATATATAATCGTGTTTGTTTAAATTAATTCGACTCCCCGATGAATTTGATGACAACGATGATAATGAAATTAATGAAGTACCCCACCCTGGAAAGTAAAGCGGTAGATACTTTACATACCAATTGCAACGGCCGTTTTGAGGAAAGTCGAAAAGGCACGTTTTATCACTTTGTTACAATTACCTTCACTCATGCACATGTAAGAACACATACTGGTTAATATTCCACCAACATTACACATTATTAGTCGAAATAACACAAGTTTTGGAAATTAAAACAAATTGACAACATCACTCTTCGACTTCCCGCCAAAAACCTCCTATGGCTTGTTATAGCTCGCCCAAATGAAAAATCCTTTATTTCTTTTTACAGGGTGAGTACGAGATAAATAATTATGTGTTCAACTACGATGAATTGCCAGAAGACGGCATTTACGGAGAGTACGGCGCCATAGCGGTGGTCCTCGACGGGATCAAGGAAGTCAGTTCCTTAGAACTTCAAGTGCAGTTCGTGAAGGTTGACGACTGCGAGGATCATGATGAGGAAGATTATGAAGACTAGAACTCTCAATTTAGATGTATAATATGGAGGCTTTGTAGAGTTACTTAGCAACTGTTCTTTTGGGAGAACGAATTAGTTTTATAAAAGAGAAATAAGGATCCATAACTTTTGATTAATTTTCATGAGGAAACTTGAAAAGAAACGTATAATTACGAAACTTATTTTTTTCTAGGTTTCTTTCTACATTAATAAGCATTATATAGTTTCGTTCTGTAGCGCTACTGCACAAAATAATAGAAATAAAAAAGCTATAAATCTTTAAAATCTCAATAATAATTATGCCCCGAATACCCTTCCCCAATTCTCCCTTTCAACAATTTCAGGGAGTATTAGAAGTGAAGAGAGTCCTGGATTCAAATCCTAGTAGACAAATGTAGTTTTTCTAACTAAACATTCCCAGTATGAGTCTGGAGTCTGGAATTGTGTCCGGTAATGGCAATAGGCTCGCCCCGTAAATTATTTAAGTTAATTCTTACATTGAAGTAATCTTCGCAGCAATATAAACAAGTTGATGGAGATACCATGTATCTTTTTCTGATTTTGCACCACATTCTCCTTATGTCCGCACCTATCGGGTGCATTTCTTATTGTATTTTTACACCTAGGCACAACACAGTGTTGTCCCATTGTATAATAGTCGCAAAATACAAAATAAAAATAAATTACAGAATAAAATACTTCTACAGCTGTTCACTAATTGGTTTTTATTAGACTTTGAGGTCACGCCAAGCGCGCCTAAATGGCGGGCGTTTAAAATGCTCTTATCTTTTTGCTATCTTCCAACATTTTTTTTTTTGCCCTTTACATTTTGTTTTTGACGCTTAAATTTTTTATGCAGTTATATATTGATGTAATCTATCGTATAAAAATATAAAAAAATACACGCATATTCCCTATTGGGCATGATAGGATGGGAGTGATCATGGGCGTCATTAGTCAGCCTGTATCTACCCACTATTGAGTGTAGGCGTTTCCTCTATCATGCCATTCGTTCTGGGCCTAGTGCTGCTAGTGTTTTCCACCTTTTGCCGACCACCTTCACGATATCGTCCCTCCATTGACAGGATAGGCTGGCTATAGGCAGTGTTGGGTAAAAATCAATTTATTAAACAATTGACAATACGCATTTGCAATTACAATGTTTTGCAATTAACAATTGATCAATTGTAATTGCAAAACATTGTAATTACAATTGATCAATTCAATCTTTATTTTATAGTTATCATAACTATAAAATAAAGTAAAATGTAGCGGCACTAATCGGGTTCCACTCAGCATAAAGCTGTGTTGCAGCGTGGACTACAACACGGCGCTGATTTTCAGTGGTACCCCAAGTGACGTGCGCGCATGAAGCTTAAAACGAAAAAACTTAAAACGAACGATAAACTTGACACGAACACAATACCAGCACAATTAACACAATATATATCCGTTATTAGCACCCCTTAAGACCCCAAAAATGATATCCATATTGATTTAACATCAAAAATCGCATCCGCATTATTGGATTTCAAAATAAACATCATATTTGTTATCAACATCCCTAAAACCTCAAAAATGATACGCTTATCAATATTACATAAAAAGTTGCATCTGCCATCTTCGATCTACAAAATAACGTAATATTCCCAAATCCCAAAAGTGACACCCATATTGATTTTACTTCAAAAGTCGCGACCGTCATCTTGGATCCAAAAATTAACGCCATATTCGTAATCAGCATCCGCCATCTTGTATTTCAAAATAAACGTTATATTCGTTATCAGCATACCTTATAACCATAAATCATCGTCAGCATCATCTCAGCCTATACTTGTCCACTGCTGAACATATAGGCCTCCCCAATCGCTTTCCAGCGTAACCGGTCCGATGCCACCTGCATCCAACGACTTCCTGCGATTTTCACTAACCATAAAAGTGGCACGCATATTGATATTGTTTCAAAAGTCACGTCCACCATCTTGGATCCAGAAATTAACGTCATATTACGAATATCGGCATCCCCTGATACTCCAAATGTGACCCCCATATTGATTTTACTCCAAAGGCGCGTTTGCCATCTGGGATAAGTGTTCTAAAAAATGATACGGTCGGGGAATCCCCGTCAGGAACCAAGTTCCTTACATTACTTCTTCAACTGTAAACGTGATTTAATATGTAGATTTTTTATCGATTATGTTAGTGTTTTTTTCTGGCCAAATAGCGCAGCCCATCTCTCTCGCTCTTTCTTGTTACCTACCTACCTACTACCTATCGTCTAACCACCTACTATCTGCCTACTACCTACCCACTACCTACCCACTACCTACCTACTGCCTACCTATCTATGTATATATACAGCTGACCGCGCCCATGCTTGCTGTTCGAATCTCAATACTCCCACGCACAAATACAACCGCTTAACGTAAGGAACGTGACGATTTCTGCCAGCTCACTCTACTGTAAGCTGCGTAAGAGAACTTTGTTCCAAAAATATTCTCTTGTGTCCCTTTAATTGTTAATTGTTTAATCGCAAATATGCATAAAACGATTAACAATTGATCAATGGTAATTTCAACATTTAGTAATGACCACTGATCAATTGTTATTTGTGAAAACCTAAAAATAACAATTATTTTTTCAATCGTCAAATACAATTGACGTTTTCTGCGATTAAGATTTCAATTGTTGATCCTACAATCCTCCGCCATCCTACAATTGATCAATTAATTCCCAACACTGGCTAGGTCAGCCTGCCTACGTTGGGAATGATCCAAATTAAATACATACCACAATTGCGCCACTGCTTGCTTGGGCATGTATATATAACAGTTTCTTTAAGTAATTATAAAAAGATAATTACCGTCACACCTATATTTATTTACTAGCGGGGGTGGCAGCGGTGTATACAATACATCCACATTTAACCGATTGTGTTAGATTTTAAACCCAATGAGGCAGTGCAAACAATTTAAAGTAGGGCATGACATATTGTGAAACAATTTAAAGAAGGGCATGACATATTGTATCTTCCAAGTAATTACAAGACGTTCATAGAAGTCATACGAAAAGCCCTGAAGAAGGTGCGCTATCCCAGTAACTTCTATCTATCTATATCATCACGCCAGATCTCTTACGGGG
Organism: Phalera bucephala; assembly: GCA_905147815.2. Taxonomy (NCBI): domain Eukaryota; kingdom Metazoa; phylum Arthropoda; class Insecta; order Lepidoptera; family Notodontidae; genus Phalera; species Phalera bucephala. The sequence continues at coordinate 6,578,012 of LR990628.1, read as the reverse complement.
TAGGCAGAGAGTACAGAGTTCCAACAGGTTACGTTACCCAGTAACTTCATGTCTTATTTATGATAAAAGGATCTTGTACAAACAAAAACTGTTTTCGTCGTTGTATACATAAATTATTTACTAACGATATCATCAGTAGGTCAATCGAAAAATTGACCGACAAGATGTCAGGGCACCTTAAAGATTCGATAAATATATAATAAATAAGTTGTTCTTTTCAATAAATAGATTGTTGTAGAGTTTTTAGTTTCTTTAGCATTTCATATATTTGCAATATCTGGACCTTTATTTAGGGATGTAATAAATGTATGGTTAATAAGATATGTTAATGAATTGTTCCAGGCTTTTTTTTCTTTGGAATTTATGGTACTAATAATAATATATATATAATAATTACTGACTGTGCTTTTAATTAAACTAAGTCAAACACTTTGAATACTTTTTCTGTAAAATTATATAAATTCATTGCTATACATTATTGGATAATTCCGATATTAAAACTTTGGTCTAAAAAAAACAACAAACACCGTCACGCCTATATTCCCCAAGCGGGGGTGGCAGAGGTGTACTGAGTACACCCACGTTTCGCCGAAGATGTTAGGTACCATGTCATAGGGGGTGAACCTACTGCCATATACCGACAATTAGAAGAACTATATTCTCTCGTGATCATAAAGCAATGCGCTTTGACACTAGACCAACGACGCAGTCAGACCAACGAGGTTTGGTCTAGTGGCATAATATCCTGTTTGACTCAGTGGATCAAGTAGTCCGTAGTCCTCATAGGAAGAATCCTACAAGGACTAGAACTGACAATCTGAATAGATATTTAGAAAACACTTAGACGGATACGAATATTATGTACCTACATAATTATGTGAAGTTTGTTTCTGTGATAATATCCACGACACAAGAATAATCCCTGGAGTGGGGCAAAGAATTTTAAAACTATAAGTATTACTAATTATTACTAGGAATGAAAGGGAAAATTCGACATAAGTTCATATGACCACGCAGTTTAAACAACGCCCGGTCATTACACTACTAAAAATTCACTAATAATAATATTAGCCCCGTTAGGAACTGTCCCACCGCTGGGCACGGGCCTCCTCTCAAACTGAGAGGGTTTAGGCCATAGTCCACCACGCTGGCCCAGTGCGGGTTAGCAAACTTAACAAACCTTCGAGAAACTCTTAGGCATGCAGGTTTCCTCACGATGTTTTCCTTCACCGTTAAAGCAAGTGATAATTTACTTTTGCACATGCTTTCGAAAAGACAGAGGTGCGCACCTCTTCTACGTACGAAACGTGCCTGGGTTTGGTACCGAGTCTATCCACTAGGCTATCACGGCCACTTAAAAGACAGCTGACATTCAAATTATCGATTGGAAATTTACATTTATGAATACTGATGGACAATTAGCTACAAATTTTTATATAATACGTAACCTGTCACAAGGATCTTTCGGCCCGTGTATGACATTGAAAGGGGCGTTAGTGTGAAGTAAGGGTTACCATTTATTATTATTTTTCTACCTCCAAGAAGATGTTGCAGGCGGGTCTGTCCGCACAGGTACTAATAAAAAGAGAACTTGGGTAAATTTGAAAGCAAACGGCAACAGATGAAAGCGTTAGCTCCGATTTTGGCCGCGGGTAAAGAAATTCTTGTATGACTATAATTAAGATTAGATTCATATTTTGAGCGCTGCCGACAGAATTCAGTATCGTCATCCAAATTGACAATAGACTTACGGGGCTAAAGGTATGGGGATGTATTACGTGCAAGGTATGAGATAATTGACGAGACAAGATGACGGACGATTTAGCGCAGTGGTTAAGAGCTTAAGCCGCTCCGCCCACTGTGTCTAATAGTCGCGGGTATTCGACTGCCGCACGGGACAAATCTTTGTGTGATCCACAATTATTTGTTCCGGTCTGGGTATTTGTGTATGTGAATTTTCATGTTTGTAAACGCATCCACAGCACAGGAGTAAATCCTAGTGTAGGGCTACGTTTTTAAACAAAAAAAAAAAAACGAATTCGATTCTCGCACGTACAGATCTTTTTCTATCATTTTGTGTGTGTGTGTGAATGATCTACGCTGTTGGCCGCGGGGCCTTTACAGCTTCACCGGACAGGAGGGCGAGCGTGCAACCACTACGCTCGAGCCCGAAGGGCAAGGCGGCAACTAGCTCAAGGGCGCCTCAAGGAGGAACGGGCTCGGCTTGGGCAAGCGCTATGGGAGAGGGCGTATACTAGGTGTCTCGCCGTGGTGCTCTACACCGGACGGCGGGCAAGGGATTCTTCTAAGGGCATCGGAAGGGTCGGTGAAAGCATGCCGCGGACTAGGAGCTATTCCCGTATGGTGGGTGCGTTCACAAACATGAAAGTCACACAAATACACAGACCGAAATATATAATATGTGGGTCAAACAAAGATCTGTGTGATCACATCACACGCAGCAAGTGATCTGGCGTGATGATATAGATAGATGATCAACAAATCTTGTCTGAAGCTGTAAAGGCCCCGCGGCCAACAGCGTAGCTCATTCACACACACACACAAGACACAAAATGATAGAAAAAGATCTGTACGTGCGAGAATCGAACCCGCGACTACTCGACCTAGTGGGCGGAGTGGCATAATCACTAATGATGATGTAAAAAAAATCCCATATCACGCTATATTACTCACCTACCTACATTATCGTCTTACTAAAATGTTAAAATTAAAAATAAACTATAACAACTCGTTTCTTCGATGACGTCGCGTCTGAAGGTCATAACAGGTGTTTTAAAAGTATTCGCAACTCTTGACAATAGACACAAAATTTAGTTTTCTTACACTAAAAATATGTATAAAGTTTTTGGATATATTATATTATTCGCTAATATCAACGGGATAGCGTTGGAAAAAGAGTCTGTAAGTTTACTTTTTAATTTTCTTTTCATTTAGGCACTCTTTCACCACCCTCCAGTGTAAACTGAAGTATACTAATCGACAATTTAAGTTTCAAGTAAGTCTATGTATAAATTTTACCATCTATGAGTAGCCATATCCGACGACTTAACTAGCCAGTTTTAGTCATAGTTAAAAATCTTTATAGCATAGGCCAACAAGAGCTCTTACAAATATCAAAAATTATTAAATAACTACCACCGGATCGGAAAGCGGCCTCACACTGAGAAGATCCTGCGGATTAATTGTTTTATTGGACTGGCATTTGTGTTTATCATTATTTGTTTACAAAAGGGTTTTTTAACAACAATGTATTTATATAAATGTATTTAGAAGTTGCTGTATGAGGAGCTGCTCAAACCCACTCAGTTTTATTAATTGCCGAGTAACGCTAATTGAAAGGTAACTAACCAGCACTTTACACGGGGGTGGTTAAAGGGACCCTAAATGTTACTCTGTAATTGATTGTTGCCTCATTGGTCTATTGCTGCATCATGCAGCGGGCGATTTCTAGGTCATGGGTTTTAATCTCAGGTCGGACAGTATCATTGTGGTTTTATTATCCAAATCATAATCTGAAATTGTGTCTGGTGTAATAGCAATAGCTCGCCCTCTATTACATCGGAACTTAATATTGTCGTTGAATGAGGGTCTATATAGTACATCTCTGCCATCCCTGCTTAGAGGTTTATTTAACTTTAGTCTCCCGGGTGATATTTCGTGGAGGATCAAAGGCATCTTATTAGTGTCCAATGATCACCTAGCGGCTATTCACCCAGGTGATTATATTCCACTCGTTTGTATGTAGGCGTGGCAATATTTACTTTTATTAACATAGTCAATCGAGATAAATTCATTCCGTTCCTTTTCTCTCCATCAGCCAAAACTTGGCTTCTAAAAGGTTCCCTTTTGAGCTTTATGTAAAACGACTCGTTCGGTATCGGTAGTATCGGTGTAAAGATGAGAAAGGGCATGCTCCGTTGGTTCGGGCATATAGAAAGAATGCCAGATCAAAGAATGACAAAACAGATATACTATGTGAAAGTGGAAGGATGCAGGTGCCGGTGAAGACCTAGACTATCTTACCACGACCAAATAAACCGAGTCTTATCTGAAGGAAAAGTCAAGAGTCTCCGTAACCGGCGAGCGTGTATGAGACGAACTATGAGAGTGGAGGAAGCCAGAGAGGTATGTAGGGAAAGAACCTGTTGGAACTCTGTACTATCTGCCTACCCCGCAAGGGATCTGGCGTGATGATATAGATAGATAGAGATAGACTCGTTCGGTAATTTTCAATTCTATTACTTGGTCAGTCTCTGATTTACGGGAGTGAATCGAAAGCTAACCAAGTAATGGAATTGGAAAGAGAGCAAAGTGGTGAGTTCCCACTCATCACTCCGCTCTTATTCTGTTTCACAGGGACTATAATATTTTGACCGACCCAGGAATCTAACTATTCACAAAGTCGTGATGCCAATAGTAGTATTAGGATTCTAACCAAAGACCTCGTGATCGCCAGATGCAACAAGCAGCATTAGAACAATGTGACAGTCGTCTTTATAACCCTGTTCTTTTACTAGGTTGGACCAGGAGTATACAAAGTACTAAATATAAACCAATGCGAGAATACGGATGACCACCTCTTCATAGTGAAAGCTGAAGTACGGAGTCTGTCGAGGACACAGAACGCTTTGAACGTTAACTTGGAATTGAAGACTGTTCTGGATGAAACCTTTGCAGTAAGATTGAAGTCCACTGATATATTATGCCAGTGGATATTTAAATATTAATAGTTTATATTTATTATCATCATCAAAATCATCAACAACCAAGCGACGACAACTCAAAGATAGGCCTCCACAAAGATCGCCACATCACACAGGATCAGACACCGACCTCGCCGGCGAGGTCGAAGAATCCCTTGCCCGCCGGCCGGTGCAGAGCACCACGGCAAGACACCTAGTATACCCCCTGGGCGACTGCCCAAGCCGAGGCTGTTCCTCCTTGCAGCGCCCTTTAGCTAGTTTCCCCCTTGCCCTTCTGGCTCGATGGTAGTGGTTGCCCGCTCGCCCTCTTGTCCGGTGAAGCTGTAAAGGCCCCGCGGCCAACACTCGTGGATCACTCAGACAAAAAAAGATCGCCAAGATGACCAGCTGTACGGATTCATCAGTCAAGGCTACGGGAGAACTATCCATTGCATGTCTTCCTGAACGTGGTTCGTACACGATAGTGACTGTGACCCAATACTGGCAGTTCTTCAAGTGACTTGGCTCGCATACGGTAGTGAATAATATATAACAATTGATATTTATATATTTATACTAAAAATTACTAAAAACGTAATAATATTTGTAGATTAGGCTTAGGTTTAAGCTGGCTAATCCAATTTTGGACAAACTATAATTTTCCATAAAGACTATAAACCATAATAAAATAGTCACATCTATTCGTCACAACACACATTTTGTTACATTTTTTTTAACTAATAATTACTAGAAAGCGTAAATTATCGACTGAACAAGGAAAGGAACAATTGTCTAAAGAATAGTATCTAAAGAAATCAATGTTTGCGAAGTTCAAAGGAATTGGCTCACTTGCTAATCTGCGCCTAAATCGTTGTAATGTTTTTGCATTGTTTTAACAGCTAAACATCGATATATGCGGTCACACCAAGGACGGATGTCAACGAGATGAACTGATGGTGACACACCCTAGTTTCGTGGAGTTCCTTAGGACGAACGCCCCCGAAAACACTGAGAAATTCCTAAAGATGGCTGGTATCAATCCTCCGGACTTTCCGTTGCAGCCGGTACGGGTTTTTGCATTAATATAGTTATATTTTTTCACTAAAATTTACTCCTGTGTCGTGGTTTACAAGCATGGCGTGGTGTTTACAAACATACACAAACACCCAGACCTAAACAAGAATTTGGGGCTACACAATCCAGTGGGTGGAACGATATTAGCTCTCAACCACTGCATCAGGCGGTCTGTTTGTTTTAACGTTTGTTTTAAGAAGGATGAAGGCCTAATATTGTTCATCTGTCAGATAAAGCAAGAATATTGTTAAGGTGGCATAGACGCCGGTCGAATGGTGTGATAGAGTAGAGAGCTACGCTTAAGAGTGGCTAGATATAGGCTAATTGTGGATGATGATAGATCGTTTGATTAGTAACGATCCAGTGTTGTTAAAGCATCCGGATTTTTTGATGGGCTTAAGGACTTGTAACAATAACTGGGACCCATTAATATATGCTGTCAGAAGAACAGTGAGATTGTTCTTATATTCTATTACCCAACAAGTAGCGCAGGTGCGCCACTGACACCACAGGAGCCGGTGCATGTGTCTCATACTAGTCTCCACGACTACTAGGTCGACTTTGTAAAATTTTTTAATAGGCGAGCACTGAAAAGTTTAGGGAAACAGGCATGTCATAATCTAGTTTTGAAGTCGGTATAGATTTAGAAATTACGTAACAGTGACTATTGGATATTTATGTTTAAAAATGATACATTTTTTTACAGGGAAATCTAACGGTGAAAGGATTTATTTTAGACGACGAAGATTTACCAGAAACAGGTCTGTACGGCGAACACCGGATCCACACGACGCTGCTAAAGATAGACAAAGTAGTGGGTTGTTTCGAAGTTATAGTCGATTTTACGATGAAAAGTTAAATTTTGTAGGGAATAAATATATTTTCAGAAGATTATGATTTTTATTTGCAGCGGTCTCTACACTTTTTTACGATATAAATAACTTCTGGCGTTTACTTTGATGACTCGATAGATGACGCAAATCAAATAATGTAATCTAACAACATAAGATCTAAATCACGCAAGAAGAATTGTCATTGCTCGTAATCGATATCAATCGTGTCTTTACTTAGCATAAAATCCAACTAAGTGGAACACCTTTCTCTTCTAGTTTCCTACCAGATATTTAGACACACACGAAGTGTTTGTGTGACGTCATGTCGATCGAAGTGACTACCAAGGCCTACAAAAATACTTATTAAATAGCGTTCAAGAGCGTATTCGACCAGGAACAGCTATTAATTATATCGATCTCTGATTTCTGATTAATTTGTGAACACTACATTTAATACAATAGCTGTCCACACGAACATTCCATCAGATAATAGCACTGTTTAATGGAGGTATGGCATGACATGGTATAGTATTTAAGCGCTAATACCATACGAATGGCGTGATAGTTATTACTCGGAAAAAATGTGGCAAGCGCTATGGGGTCTGTTGTTATATGCTAGTTTTACTTCAGTCCAGAGTTCAGGCGACATGATTGTGAGTGAGAAATTTGCCACCAATGTAACCGTGCACCTGAGCTCGTGACAACAATAAAAATAATCAAAACTAGAAAAATAGTCTTATGTCTCTTTATACTACAACTATTGTATTAACAAGCATATAAACATTGGCTGCCAAGAGCAAAGCTGGTACGATAATCTCTAAGAAATATGTAGTTACATAGTGGCAATTTAATGTTTGAAAATCTTAAGGTCCATTGGTCAGATAGGATATGAACTTTAGCTTAATTTACTCAATAAAAAAAATGATTAGCAGGTCGTACATACAACCGTTAATAATGCAGCATTTTACAGAATTGTTGTATTCTTCTCAATTTCTGACTGGTATATAAATTCTTCTCATATCTTCTCGATTTTTGATAAGACCGCTGTCTTATATTGTATTTTAATCCTGGTTTTTTATTCCAATTTGTTGTGGGTTGCAAGACTAAGGCCCGTATTACAGAACGTCAATCAGTCGTGTATCTAGTTATAAAAACTGATTTTTGTACTTAAACGTTAGTTTTAAAATTTCATTACTGATTTTCGTTCCGATTTACGTCCTTGGAATTGAAAATCAAAGCTCAGAGTCAACGATGGAGACATCTAAGGATTTCTGTCCTTGATCAATCCCAGTTAAACAGTTTCATTTATTACTTGGTCGTTATTTGACTAATCAGGGTCCTGGCCTCTTCACGGTGATCAACGTGCAGAAATGCGACGACCACGACGAATACGAGAACGTGATCGTCTGTTCGCGCAGCAAGATGAACAGGACGCATGACTGTTTTAACGCCGACTTTGAGTTCACCACGGACATTGACGAATCTTATGGAGTAAGACTATACATACATAAATACCATCACAATCGATATCAAGAGGGTATGGTGAGAGACATTCGGAAAGATCTAATATTCGAAATATACCAAAGCCCATGTAACAGTTAACCAATCATATCATGAAGTGTGCGTATCATGTACAATGAAATTCTGCCGCGTCCTTGGCACCCCCATTCTTTCTCTAATTGGGTCTAACCCCTATTTACATTCAGCCCAGTCGCATCACTGCTCATATTCATGTACAATCCATGCACAATTTGTATTCCTGATCTGGCCAGTTTTATGCCTATTTCTTTGTTACCTGCGCACGAGTCGGCAGAATGTAATCTAGGGATCAATTTTATATCTCCGCATTTAAGGTCATCTCTAAGATCCATATCTCAGCATGTGCTTCAGTCCACTTTTACACGAAAAAGAACCAGACCAGACGTAAAAAAAAGAGTAGAGGATCAACATCTCATGATAGTTAATACATTTTTTCATATATCAAAATGTTTCAGGTGGAAATGGACTTGTACATGGAAGTGGATGGCGGCTTTAAGTTTCACCAAAAGTTTACTGACGATAGCCTCTGTAAGCTACTCCACAAATACGCCGAGGACAATATGAAGAAGGCTCTTACTATGGCAGGAATGGACCCACCCGATTGTCCCATGAAAAAGGTTTGTAATAAAAAATCGAGTGGAACTACCCTACGTAGGTACTCAAACTTTAGCCAGAAGTATAGATTTATGGGCACATTTTTTACATGAACTCAAACAGCCGGACGGGAACGAATATCCGGGATCACACTAAACTTGTCCCTAATTGATTGAATTGTACCTAACAGATCCAATACTCTTGAGTGTCCTCCACTTTAACCACTATACTAAGTCCTTGTATAAAGTAGGTTAGAACTAAGAAAGGATCTTTAAAAGGATTTAAAATGCAAAGGGCTGGAGACAAAAGAGCCGTAAGAGCTTTATAAAGTGTGACGACCCATTAACCCTGGAGCCAATAAAAGCGAGGCGCAACCTTTGGTGGAAAGGAGTATCGCTGCCAAATCCCTTTGTTCCACCTACTGAGAGCCCCCCAACTGGATATAAATTACCATGGTCAGTCTAGAAGTCTTTAAATAAACTTCGAACCCAGGTCGGCCGAAGCCAGGAATACATGATTAAGTGGGGATTCACGGGCAGTACTAATCAGGGATGTTTGTGCGGGGAAACCCAAACGATGTCCCACCTTATATCATGCTCTGCGTGCCCTAACAGCTGCGCGCAGCAAGATTTGATGTCTACTACCGATAATGCAATCAGTGTGGCCACCTTCTGGGCCGCATCCGTAACATTATAATCATGTTTGCCGTCGAAACGCTAAAGACTGTACAGAACAGCCCAAAGCCTGTCGTTGTGGAGATCATTGGGGAGGTCTTTGTTTGTACAGTGGACGTATTTCGGCTAATGATTATAGAAAAGGATGAAATATTGTACAAAAAATACCAATAGGACATTTCATCAGCCACACCGCACATCTGTTAATAGTTTATTCTAGGTTTCCATTTAAGCCATTTACATATTCGAGCGTCTCCGTTATTCCAAGCCCTAGGTCCTGGTTACTATGAAATGTGGGAGATATATATCATCACGCCAGATTCCTTTGGAGAGAAGGCAGAGAGTACAGAGTTCCAACAGGTTCTTTCCTTACATACCTCTCTGGCTTCCTCCACTCTCATAGTTCGTCTCATATACGCTCGCCGGTTACGGACGATTTAGCGCAGTGGTTAAGAGCTTAACCCGCTCCGCCCACTGTGCCTAATAGTCGCGGGTTCGATTTCCGCACGGGACAAATCTTAGTGTGATCCACAATTATTTGATCCGGTCTGGGTATTAGTGTATGTGAATTTTCTTGTTTGTAAACGTACCCACGACACAGGAATTAATCCTAGTGCGGGGCTACGTTTTTTAAAAAAGAAAAATATGAAAAAAATGGAGGCTCTTGACTTGTCCTTCAGATAAGACACGGTCTATTTGGTCATGGTAAGATAGTCTAGGTCTTTCCCGGTACCTACATCCTTCCACTTTCGCATTGTATATCTGTTTTGTGGGAGATGTTAAACCAAATTTGAATACTTATGAGCTGCTTAATAAGTTCCAATTTCCAACAGCAGGTAGCCACAAACCTGCCTCCAATCTCCGTGATGGACAAGTATGACCTAATCTATCTCGCCTCGATTTGTGAGAGAAGGCCTTTGCCCACTAATGGGACAGTATACTATTGAATATATTTCAGGGTAAATACAAAGTAAGGGAGTTTATATTTGATTACACGGAGATGCCAGAGGACAACATGTATGGCACGTTCAAAGTATACATGTACGTCACCAAAATGCTGCGGCGACTGAGCTGTGTGGCCCTGATCATCAAGTTCGAGAAGATAGTTGATGACGACTACGATGATGACTGAGATTAGTGCGATGATGACAACGTTTGATGACGGCCTTTATCACCGCCACTTATTTTCAGTATTTTGTTGCACTTTTTTAAAATTATATTGTTAACACTGCTTGTCTTGGGAATAGATGTTTATTTTTTTGTAAAACAAGAATATGAATTATTTGTAGGATGTTTAATGTGAATAATAAACCATTATGCAGTAACCGTAACCATGTTTTTTAATAAATTATATGAATTAAGTATTATAATTAAAAAATATTAGTAGGAATAAAAATTCAGTAACTACATACTTTTTATTTTAGTTTATTTCCTATAACCGCTTACAAATCGAGCAATTTATAAAGTACAAGCTTCTGCCCGCGACTTAGTCCGCATAACTTTAGACAGCTACTTAACATTTGATCGAAATAAAAAGTATCCTATATGATAATCCAGGTAACAAACAATATGTGTGCCAAATTTCATCTAAATCCGTATAGCCGTTTTTGCGTGGAAGAGTAACAAACATACAAACTTTCACATTTGCTATATTAGTAGGATATAATATAGATAATGAATAGGAACCGGGGTAAGTTTCGTTTCCCACTAGAAACCATATTTTTTTTTGTTTTTATTTAGAATTGCTAATTACAATTTAGAGTTCTGAATTGCAGTAAGTAAAATTGCACCGTATCCCTACGACAACGCTGTGTTACTTTAAATAGCGTCACTCCTTATAGACGCACAGTGTAACGTACTGCGAATATAATTCCAGACCTAGACATAATGTTTGGGTATATTTACAGCATAAATTTCAATTGGCGACTACTCGAACAAGTAAGCTGAGTGACCAACGCTGAAACCACTCGACAATGATGTCGTCAGACGGTGGACTCCACATACCCTAGACTTTGCATCGCCGGCCACCACTGCGAACCTAGTACAGGCATTGATTATTCTAAACCCGACAATATTTGACAGTTAAGCAATTCACCGCTTGGACATTTTGACGTATGGGTCGACGAATTCCGTAACGTATAATATGAAGTAAATTAACCCCTAGTCATATCAGCCCACTTTTATGTGTATCGCGGGGGAAGAATATTCTGAATATTCTCAATTCTCTGTGGGGAAGAAGTGTGGGGCTTTTATACTGCTGGGCAAAGGCCTTCTCCCACAAATCGAAGTGAGAGAGATTAGGTCATAAATACTCCACCACGCGGACCCAGTGCAGATTGGTGGAGGCTGGTTTGTACCCAACTGCTGTTGGAACTTAGCCGCCTATAAGGCTTCCCACTTGGCTGACGGATAACACATTAAGTGGTAACCGGGACCAACGAATTAACGTTCTTTCTGAAAGAACGGAGAAACGCTCGATGTAAAACCGTAGGGCTACCTCCAGAATACTGTCAGGGTACCCTCATCTACTTTAATACGGAAGAGAGGTTCTGGGATCTCCAAGCGGAACGTATTACACAGTTCATAAACAGTCTATTGAACATATACAAAACACATTTCTAAAAAAAATTACAATTTAGACAAATAAACACCCCTAACTTTAATTTTCAAGTAAAGCGTGTAACGTCATTTGAAAATCGTCGTACACATATTTATATACAAATTGCTTCATAATTTGACCGATTCTCCTTATTTGCTCAGCAAAATAGGTCTGCGTTGTCGAAGGCCGACTTCCTGCTGTAAAGAGGTTTTACATGTTCCATTTGCCAGGACCGTCCATACAAAGAATAAATTTATAATACGCAGTGCCAGCTGCTACAACAGCAAATTCAATGATATCGATATCTTTCATTTGTCACTTTCTAGGTTTAAGAAAGAACTTAGAATAAGGCAACAAATTTGTTAGAAAACATTTTTATAAGTTTTATTTTTAATTTTTCAATTCTACCGGCCGTACATAGTTGTTTATTTTTATTATTGGAAACTTTATTGGTGAATGTGTTATAATGTATGTGTACCTTATTAATGTCTGTATTTTTTTTACTGTTTGTTTCCTTTACCTTAATAAATAAATAAATAAACAAGTAGCCTTAGTACCTACCAATACATAGAAGAACAAAATAGAAATCAAGAGAAATACACAAATTATTTGTTCTATTCGATCTAACTAAATTCGAACGAATGACGCTTTCTGTAAATTTCTTTCGACGCTATTCCTATTCTAGCAAAAGACGAATTAGAAATCACAAGATAACAAAAATTATTCGTTCTACCCGACCTGAATGAATGCGAACGATTAACGCCTTCAGTCAATTTCGTTTGACGTTATTCCTATGCAGAAATGGGCAAAATGTAATCAGATTAATATTTATAATTTCAATTTGTAATATTCAATCATGATTCAAGATTAAAAGCGTAATCGTTTAAGATAACAAAGTGTAATTGTAATTGTTTATTATTAATTACCTATCATTTATACACTTAAAAAGCAAGAAATAAATATATGAAGTCGGTACCGGTTAGTGCAGTCAGTTACTTGGCACCGACTTCAAATATTTATTTCTTGCTTTTTGAAGTCGGTTTTGTTTTTTTTAAAAAGATTTTTATTTTACAATTTTAAGTAACAAATGAATTATTTACTAATATTTATATATCTATATTATATTATTTTGCTAAGTTGTACTGCAAGGTATCTACAGGATTGATATAATAACCATAATAACGTAATCTATACATTCGTGCTGTTCGCCGTTAAGGAGTGTGTATCGTCCAAGTCCAAAGTTCAATACCGATTTCATTAAAATGGGACCACCTCGAAACTATACTAAACCCAACGCAAAAAGATCATCAAAATCAGTTCATAGATAAAGACGTTATAAAAAAAACACAGACGAATTGTCAACCATTCCTTTTTTGAAGGTTAATATTCTGATTAGTTCTATGGCAGGGTATCTATCTATAGGATTGACGTAATACCCATAATATCTCAATCTACGCAATCCTATTGTTTGTCGTTAGGGAGTTCCCTGGTGTATCTTCAAAGTTCAAGGTCCAATATCGATAAAATTAAAAAAGGACCATCTTGGAGCAACCCATGCAAAAAGAATTTTCAAAATCGTTCATAATTCGCGGAATGATCGCGTAACATACATACAAAAAAAAAACATACAGTCGAATTGAGAACCTCCTCCTTTTTAGAAGTCGGTTAAAAAAGCGAACGAATGACGTTTTCGGTCAATTTCATTTTACGCCATTCTTATGTTATTGTTAACTAAAGCAACTATTTTATCTATGTCATCAAACAGGGAAATACAAGCACAGATATCATCAACATGGCCAATTGACATGTTACGGTTCAGTATTTAAAGCGGCGTGTGATATCTGAGTTCACTTAGTAGTGTGGGGATAATGTTGAAAATAGTGACATTCATTTTATTCTGTGGATTGTTATATTATGTGACCGTAAGTGGGAATATGCTGGTAAGTATTGCTTTTTTTTTCTATTTTTCGTTATTCGCGTAGAGGAGATTCAGAAATCAATAAATTGGTTTTTAGATTAAGTCTTGCAGAGGCACAGTATACTAATTGAAATCCTCTTTATAATTAATTAATCGCTACAGCTAAATAAAAAATATTTGTGACTCGGATTCGGTCAGGGTGTTTGTACGTGAATTTTATGTTTCAAAACGCACCCACGACGGAGGAATAACTTATAGTATGATGCTATCTATCTATATCATCACGCGAGTTCCCTTGCGGAGTAGGCAGAGAGTACAGAGTTCCAACAGGTTCTTTCCTTACATACATCTCTGGCTTCCTCTACTCTCATAGTTCGTCTTATACACGCTCGCCGGTTACGGAGACTCTTGACTTTTCCTTCACATAAGACTCGGTTTATTTGGTCGTGGTGAGATAGTCTAGGTCTACCCCGGTACCTGCATCCTTCCACTTTCACATTGTATATCTGTTTTGTCATGTTATGGTTCGTAGTATGGTGCTACGTACAAAAATATGTATTAGGGTCTGTTTAGGCATTGACAAAATATATAGATATATCAAAGTGTCGATATTATCAAATAAAATAATCGATTTTTATGTTCGATATTTGTATTTCGATATATCGTTGTTTTTTGAGTGCTCGTATCAATTGGTTCACGGTCCAATTTTCATAGACCTGATTTTTTTTGTTCGTCCACACATCTTTCTAATGGATAAAGGTCCTTATTTTTGAAGTTTGTCGAGTAGAGGACTACTCAATTTCTTGAAAAATATATTTATATTTGTTATATTGTTGTGTATATTTATTTTTTCGTTAGTTCTGTTTAAAAATATCCATAATATATTTATCCATGTTTTTTTTTCATTTGCTCATCCCTACCCCCATCAACGATTGTTTCTCTGCGTAGGGTGACGGCATGTGGACAGTTCTCAACGTGCAACACTGCGAGGACCCGGATCAGTACGAGATGAAGCTCAACTGCGCGCGCAAAAAGATGAACCGCACTCACGACTGCTTCAACGCTGATTTCGATCTTAAGAAGGAAATCAACGACGAGGACTATGCTGTAAGATTTTAATTAACCTTCACCGCCTTACTTGGTACTAGGGATGACGATTCTTTCCGAAAAAGATCGATTTTTAACTCATCAATCGATTTGATAAATCGATTCAAAAAAAATCGAGATTGGAAAGATTTATAAATAATTTGGGGGTCTGTCCAAGAGCGTGCTCGTCGCGACCCCTGCCAGTCATTATGGCTGCAATCTTGGACCGAAGACGTACCGCAGTGCGGGCTAGGGCGTCCCCCCGAGGCGACGCGTACCGGCCCGCCCCCGTCGATACGAATATAGGTGGAAGCGGCGATGGGGGCCGCCACCCATCACGCCGGGCCCGAACTGGCGAGCCGTGGGGTGCAGAGTGCCGAATAGGCACTTGGAATGTAAGGGGTGGTATGGAAGATAAGATGCATGAGGTGATTGATGTAATGAAAGAGAGACGCCTGGATGCTCTGTGTTTAACAGAGACTAAGCGAAGGGGCAGTGAAACCTGTGATCTTCCTGATGGCATGATGGCTCTGTGGTCCGGGGTACCGCAGGGCAGTCATGCCAGCATGGGAGTGGGTATCTTGCTGTCTCATCGCCTGGCCTCTGGAGTGAGAGATTATGGCCTATACGATGCAAGACTTCTCTGGGTCCGTTTAAAACTGGGTGTCACTAAAGTATTTTTGGTGGCAGCATATGCTCCCGTAAGCTCGTCGACACCCCAGGACCTTGAGAAGTTTTGGGATAATGTCAGAGAAGTTCTGGATCTGGCTGAGGCTAATGAAAAGGTGATTTTGTGTGGCGATCTGAACGGATGGGTGGGAACCAGGCGGCAAACTTGCGACGCTGCTCTGGGTCCTTATGGTGATAAGAGAGTGAATGATGCAGGTAAGCTCATTGTGGATGTATGTTTGGAAAGGGGCCTCCTTGTATCTAATACAATATTCCAACATAAGGATATACACATGTACACGTGGAGAAGGAATGAACAAAAAAGCATGATAGATTTGATCCTGGTAGATAACCGTCTCCGAAGCAAACTCCAAGATACACGTACGTATAGAGGCCCCACTCTTGAATCAGACCACTATCTCGTAGTTGCGCGGTTTAGTGGTCTCTTCAGGAAGTGGAGGCACTGGCGAGAGCGTATCTCCTTCGGAGACCTTGAAAGAATAAAGGTTGAAAAGTTGCAAGATGAGAGCGTGAGAAGAATGTATGTAGACAGAGTCCGGGACAAGCTTTTGGCAGTAGGTTCTTCGGACTCAAATGTAGATGAATGCTGGAATAGCCTGAAAGAGAGTTTAGTAGATTCCGCGAAAGAAGTATGTGGTTGCTCAAAGAAGCATATTACAGCAAAAGGTGATGCATGGTGGGACGCGGAGTTGCAAAGCTCCGTAGAAAGTAAGAAGAAAGCATGGCAGGACTATGTTTCTTCTTTGAACCTGAATGCCAGTATGACAGAGATGAAGAAAGAAATATACCGGCAATGCAAGAGTGCCACTAAAACCTTAGTGAAAGAAACGCGTAAAAGAGCCAGTGCGATTGAGGAGGAGAGGCTGGCGAAGAACTTCGAGAACAACACTAAACTCTTTTGGAGCAAAGTGAGAAAGTCTCGAGGTGATTCGTCAGGTTCCAGAATGGAAAGGATAAAGTCTAAGGATGGTGACATTCTTGCAGATACACAAGCTGTATTAACCCGGTGGAGTGAATATTTTGGAGAAATGTATGGAGATGCCCCGGATACTGGTGCCACAGACGAGCCCAGAGACGAGTTTGTGGCACCGGAATCAACAGAGGGCATCACTATGGAAGAAGTTGAATGGGCGATAGGAAGTATGAAAAATGGTAAAGCTGCGGGAATAGACATGATATCTGCCGAGATGATCAAATATGGTGAAACTTGCGTCCGGGACGCCTTTCGGGTCCTTGCAAATCTTTGCTGGAGGACCGGTAGGGTCCCTACAGATTGGCGCCGCGCAGTCATTGTACCCTTGTACAAAGGCAAGGGTTCACAATATGACTGCGCCAATTACAGAGCCATTAGTTTGATCAGCTTGGCAGCGAAGGTGTATGGTAAAATTGTTGAGAGGTGAATGCGCGAGAAGTCCGATGGAATGTTGTGCGAGGCACAAGGGGGTTTCAGGTCCGGAAGAGGATGTTCGGATCAAGTTTTCTCCCTTCGCAACATCGTAGAGAAGCATCTGGCAGTGGGCCGGAAGGTTTTCTGCGGTTTTGTGGATCTGGAGAAGGCGTTTGATAGAGTTGTGCGAAAGAGACTTTGGGACATTTTGCCTGAGTATGGTATAAATGGCACTCTGCTGCGGGCCGTCCAGTCCACCTATGTGGACTGCAAGGCATGCGTACGGGTGGGTGGTAACATGTCACCCTGGTTTGACGTTGAAATCGGCGTCAAGCAGGGTTGCGTGTTGTCCGCTAGACTGTTTATAATATATTTGGATAAAAGTCTTCAAAGACTGAAAGCGATGAATGAAGGTGTACAAATGAGTGATCTAGTGGTAAATCATCTACTATATGCAGATGACGCGGTTTTGATAGCGCCAACAGCCACTGATCTGCAATCACTAGTCACAGTTATGAAAGACGACTGCATGAAAAATGGCTTACATTTGAATGTGAAGAAAACCAAAATTATGGTTTTTGAACGGGAAGAAACCAGAACGAATGCAAGGATTGTGGTTGGGAACGATGTGCTGGAGCAAGTGAATGAGTTTGTATATCTTGGATGCGCATTCAGTAAGGATGGAAAATACACCGCTGACATAGAGAGAAGAGTGAGTGCAGGGAACAGAGTGAATGGCGCGATGGGAAAGCTACTTGGGAGCCGGCACTTAAGCCGAAAAGCGCAGCTGGCCATACATAATGGAGTGCTTGTCCCAACGCTGTTATATGGCAGCGAGAGCTGGGTATGTAAGAAGGAGAATGAAAGTAGGATAAATGCGGTGGAAATGCGAGCTCTGCGGAAGATGTGCGGAGTGAAGCTGACCGACCGTATTCGCAACAGCGTAGTAAGAAAGCAAATAGGTATGAAAGAGAATATCGGTGTAAAGATGAGAAAGGGTATGCTCCGTTGGTTCGGGCATATAGAAAGAATGTCCGAAGAAAGAATGACAAAACTGATATACAACGCGAAAGTGGAAGGATGTAGGTACCGGGGAAGACCTAGACTATCTTACCATGACCAAATAGACCGGGTCTTATCTGAGGGACAAGTCAGGAGTCTCCGTAACCGGCGAGCGTGTATGAGACGAATTATGAGAGTAGAGGAAGCCAGAGAGGTATGTAAGGAAAGAGCCTGTTGGAACTCTGTACTCTCTGCCTACCCCGTAAGGGATCTGGCGTGATGATATATAGAAATAATCGATTTTTTTTCAAGAGTGCATTTACAATGTAAATATAAATAAAATTTATGAAAAACAAGATACCATCTCTTATCAGTAAATTCAGAGATTTTTTTTATTTCAGAGAATTCCATAATTACAATTATTTTTATTAACATTACTTATGTTGATGTAATTAATGATAAACTGTTTTTTCCGTTACATGTGTTGAGTACCATGGAGAACAGAGTAGCTGCAAAGCGACACAAACGGGGTACTTAGTATTAACTGGTCGTGATGAACATAGAGGCATGTAAGGCTAGCCCTTGTTAAAGTTCAGGCTCCTCTACTCTACATATTCTCCATGTTGAGTACATTCAACTGTAAATAATTTTTATGGTTTTTACCAAAACAGAAAAAATCGAATGTACATTTTCTAGGGTGAAATATCGATTCACTGAATCGATTCAGTGCTACATATCGATTTACAAAATTGTTTTTTTGGCCCGAGAAATCGATTCTTTGATTAATCGATGTCAGGTCGCCATCCCTACTTTGTACCTTGTCAGGAGTAATTTAATTACCCATGTCAAGTGCAACTACACCTTCGCGGCGCTTTGCGGAGCATAGCCCCTCCGCTTCTAGCGGTGGCACGCCCACCGTGGTACTGAGCACTTCGAACCGACCTACGACTACTAACAGTAAAGGCCCGCTCCCGGCCACGGCATCAACTACACCGTGGCCGGTGTGTAAATCATTAAATCGGCCCCGGACTTAGGTAGCTAAATGCAGGTAAAATTTATCCACATCAGAAAGTTGACAGATCTAAACATAACAGCCTAGGAATTTGGTGCCCTTTGTGCGCACCATCAGTACAAGGGAAGAGCTGAGTGCAGCCACGGATGGCGCAATTGAGTAAGCCACTTACTTAGCGAAACAAATATGAACCATTGACATGAAAACTAAGTAACCGACTGCACCAACCAGCACCGACTTCAAATATTTTTTTTTTGCTTTTTGAAGTCGGTTTACCTTTTTTTTTAAAGTTTTTATTTTACAATTTTAAGTGACGAGTGAATTATTTAGTAATATTTATATACCGATATTATATTATTTTGCTGAGTTGTACAGTAAGGTTCCTACAGAATTAATATAATGACTATAATAACGGAATTTATACATTCGTGCTGTTCGCCGTTAAGGAGTTCCCTCTTGTATCTTCAAAGTCCAAGGTCTAATACCAATAACATTAAAAAGGACCACCTCAAAACTATTCTGAACCCAATGCAAAAAGAATCATCAAAATCGGTTCATAAGCAAAGGAGTTATAATAAAAAAGGACGAATTATGAACCTCCTTTTTTGAAGTTGTCTAATATACTGCTTAGTTCTATAGTAGGGTACCTATAGGAGTGACGTAATACCCATAATATCTCAATTTACACATGCCTGCCTATTGTTTGTCGTTAAGGAGTTCTCTGATGTATCTTCTAAGTCCGAGTTCCAATGCCAATGAAATTAAAATGGGACCACCTTGGAGCTATACTGAACCCAATGCAAAAAAAATCATCAAAATCGGTCCACAATTGACGGAAATATCGCTGAACATAGATAAAAAAAAGCATACATACAACCGAACATAGAACGTCCTCCTTTTTTAAGTCGGTTAAAAAGAAGAAGATTTTACATATCTAAGACAGTACAGTCATACGTCAGAAAAAACATTTCACCAAACTGATCTCAAACAGCGCACTTACACCCAATAGAGAGCTTATGACTACTTGATCGATATTCTGGGCCTATAGTCAACTTGACTAACTTTAAATTTTCTACACTCGTTTATGTTAAAAGGGAAAAATCTACGAGAATAACATTTTACACCAAATTGACGTGGTCGCAACTTGGCTAGGCCCGCTTTACAAATATGAAAACCTAGTTGTTACCTGCGCCTGCGCAAGCGATCATTTTGTATCATATTTATGTAGGTTCTTTCGATTGAAATTAAACAGCTTGCCTCAAATAAATCAAAAGTGTTTTCTTCGTTTTCTCAATCCTTTTTTTCTTATTTTCTAATTTAAAAACCATGTCCGTCATTTCTTGCACAAACCTCTTCACACCTCCTCTTTTCCATTCATTCCTCCCATATCTGAGTCACTGATTCCTTCCTTCATTCTCAGTGTTCGGATACATATAATAATAATCATTTTTTAAACCTCAATCATTCGTTCAAAAATTCGTATACAATTATAATCCCACATTTATAAATTGGAACCTGTACCTGTTGGTACTCT
This sequence comes from Phalera bucephala, assembly GCA_905147815.2. Lineage (NCBI taxonomy): Eukaryota > Metazoa > Arthropoda > Insecta > Lepidoptera > Notodontidae > Phalera > Phalera bucephala. Next base: position 6,557,367 of record LR990628.1, on the reverse strand, counting down.
CTACACTCTGCCTACCCCACATGGGATCTAGCGTGATGATATAGATAGATATAAATTACTAGCAAATAACTTCGCGCCCGTTCGGCAATAGCGCCACCTACCGAGTCTAGTAGCTTTCTGATTGTGAAAAAAATATTAAAATCGGTTACAAACAAACAAATATTTCATCTTTATACTAGTAATTTAAGATAGCCTATGTGTTATTTTGCCGTGTGGTTCCCGGCTTAGAATTGGACCAACCCATCTCATCTCATTGGGTGCTGTACAAGGCGACTAAGAGACAACTAGGGAATGGGCAGCAGCGTTCTCCTAGATACTTCCACGGCCACTGAACTGCGCTCGCCAACCCGCCTGCCAAGCGTGGCGAGTAAGGCAAATCCCCCAATAATAGCGATTAGGGAGGCCTATGTTCAGCAGTGGACAAGTACAGGCTGAGATGATGATGATGTGTTTTTATGATAGATAGATAACTCTTTATTGTGCACCAATTACATAGATATTAAAACACAAAAAAAAAACTTAAAGTTACACAAAGGGCGGGCTTATCGCTAAAAAGCAATTTTATGTATAAGCTACATTTTTGTACTTTCACTAGAAGCCGTTTAGTAGTATTTGCATGATAAAGCAACAACAAAAAAATATCCATACAGCCATCCTCATAAGCTTTCGCATTAATAATATTAGTAGGATTTGCCAAATAACCTTATAATTTTGGTAAGCGACATCATCTCATCATCTCAAACCATTTCAGATCGAGATAAAAGTATTCAGGGAGGTGGACGGTGGTTTCAAGCTCTACCAGCAGTTGAGCGATGATAGCTTCTGCAATTTCTCGCGGAAGTACGCCAAGGACAACATGGAGAAGATCCTTCGTTTGGGCGGCATAGATCCGCCCGACTGTCCAATCAAACCGGTAAACGAACTAATAGGTATTTTAGGTTTAAAGAATTTATTTTACAAATAACGCTACTTATGTGAGTATAGAATAGCTTCATACACGGTAAATTTTAGATAATGGTCACCGAAAGAAACCAGAAAAAAAAGGAATAGACGGATCCAAAGGCACCTTTCCCTCCCCGAGCTCTACGGGGCACGACACAGACAGGCACCGGTGCCTTCATAAGATCCCGGAGCCTTTTCAAAGTGTCAAAAGTGACCAGGGTGGAAAATTTTTCGGTTAAGGCTAACCTAACCTTTCATTTATTTATTTTTTCACCTGGGGAAAATCCTGCATAGGACTTCCGCGAGCCTCGAGGGACGCCCGCGGGGCTTGTCGGATTCCTACCGACTAAAAACCCCAGGGTGGCCGACATCAGCACTTTGGAGGGGCTCCGGGATCTCCGTATGGAACGCACCGGTGCCCCTCTTGTGCCACGCTCTGAAAAAGCCTGCCTTCGGGGGGAGACTTAATGGCACGCTCCCCCCCGCACCAACACAGTGCTCACGGCAACGTGGGCCACACCACGCCGCCGTCCTCCTCGGGGGGCTAACCTAACCTAACCCTAGGAATTATACCGTCGGTGGTAGATGAGTCGTGTGTGTGCGGTAGACGTTTGGTGCATTTACAAACATGAAATCCACATACACAAACAAACACCCAGACCGCAACTAATATTTGTGGGTGACACAAAGATTTGTCTCGTGCGGGAATGAAACCCGCGACTATTCGATCCAGTGGGTGAAGCGGCTTAAGGTTTTCACCACTGGGCCAAGCTGTCCGTCAATACTAGGCTTATTTACCATTACCTATAATGGTCACCGAAAGACCCCAGAAAAAAAAAGATTAGTTCGTTTGGCGTTACTACGGTTTTACTATAAAAGAATAGGATAGTAAGATTTTTAATGAAATTTGTTTTCAATTAATCTTAAAAATTGATATCATCATGCCAGATTCCTTGCAGATCTGTATCCCATATACAGGCAAAGTTGAATAAAAAATAATTGTGAGGAAATTAATGTATATGAAGTTGCCATTAAAATATTTCAAATTCAAATCATTTATTTGTGGATAATAGGTTATATAGGATGTTACATGTATATAGTCATAAGTTCTACTATATCCTGCCATGCATCAGGCGTACAAAATTATAAAGTATTATGAAATATATAATGTCATATTATTATTAAATTAATTTAAAAATTATATTAATGATCTTATTATTAGTATTAAAAAAAACTATATAATGCTATTTTTCCTCTAAGAAGTCGTCGAGGGAATAGTACTCTTTGTCTATTAAAAAATTACTTAACATATTTTTAAAAATATTAGCACTACTTCGGAGGATTAGGATTTTATTGCGGTTTATTTTTGGTTTTTAAGTTACCGACGTTTCGAGTGCTTTACAGCACCTATAGTCACGGGAGGAATTGAAACGTTTGTCGTCCAAAAGTCATTATTATTCTGGAGAACCTTAGGGGGATTAATTTACTTGTGATTGAAATTTCAGTGTGTGTGTATGTGTGTGTGAGTGATGTACGCTGTTGGCCGCGAGGCCTTTACAGCTTCACCGGACTTAAGGGCGAGCGAAATTTAAATATATAAATCAATTGAAATTTCAATCGATTTATCCTACTATTGATAGAAATACCCAACACTGGATACAAGTAATGGCCTATTTTGGAAAACAACAGTATTTATAATTTGTATAAATATTGTTTATGCGCAAATAAACTTTGGTTTGAGAGAAAAGGAAGCCAGGAAGGTCTATAGGAGAAAACCAACGGGTACTTTATACTCCCAGCAAGAAATCTGCCGTGATGATATAAATAGAAAAAAGGTTAACACCGTCCGACCTACGAGTATGTTCCAAATGCAGGTTTGGCAGAGGAGTACTGTGTACACCGACTTTTCGCCGACAAAGTTAGGTCTCATTTAATAGGGAGCGACCTTATTGCCATATATCAGTCATAATTCCAGACTCCGGATAGCTACTGGTTTTTTTTATTAATAGAAAATGGTAATAGATTTGATCAAATAGTCGATGGAACGTTCGGGAAGCGCTCGACTACGCTCGGCCGGTGGTTGGAAACGCGGCGCACACGTCACACTGCGGGAGCGACTTCGCGCCGGCCAGGTCCACGACCGACACTAGCGACCCGCTCGCACGCGTATTAGCGTCTCGCTCCCCCCGTGTTTTGTTTGTAACTTCATCGAACGCGACGGCGGCAGGTCGTGACGTTTGCCGTCGCGCCGAGCGGGGCTGCGCTGTGTGGCGTCTCCCGTACATTTCAGTACATTACACCTCCCTAAATCGGTCTCCGTCGCGCTCCCGTCGCTCTGCGTCGGCTATGTGACGAAACCTTAAGTGTTAACGTTAATTCTTCTCAGGGTTGTTACGAGTTGAAAGGCTACATTTTCGATTACACGGAGCTGCCAGAGATATGCATATATGGCCTGTACAAGGTATACGCGTATATGATGCAGGATGGCGAGAAGATCGGCTGTATATGCCTGCTGGTGGAGTGTAAGAAGATCGACAATTTCGAAGATGATTATGAGGACTAGAATGTGAAGATATTGTTGTTCATGCATCAATAATTGTTACTTGAAATGGCTTTATGTTATAGTAATAATACTATTAGCCCTGTTATGAAACTGTCCCACCGTTGGGGACGGACCTCGAGAAACACGCTGTCTTCCTTCACCGTTAAAGCAAGTCTTTCGAAAAGACAGAGGTGCGTGCCTCTGACTTCGCAGTCCCAACGGTCTAACCACTAGGCTATCACAGCTCACTCCATGTGTATCTTTACAATTCTATGGATAATGCTCTCAATTATTTTAAATAATATTCTCAAATATTTTCCTTTTTATAGACATAATAATCCAACCTTCACCTAACTATTAAAGTTACCTATCAGTCTTTAATGTTTGTTCGTACAATTAAATTATGCTATAAATCTATTGTGATTAGCTGTAAAAGCTTTATTGTAAGTAATTATTCTCATGTAATTTTTAATATGTTTATGCTGTTGCTACCCCGAAGAAAATAAAAAAAAAGGATAATAGGAATACTACGCTCTAATGCTTACAACATAGTATTAACTTGACGTGTCTTCTCAAGTGTGTACACTCAATGCTATATAGCAGAAGTTTCCAACCAGGGAGGCGTAAAGACATATTAAAGGGGGGCGGAACACAAATAAAAATAATTAAACATCACAATATCACATTCATTGAATCTGTTTGTCACTGTTTCGAAATGCGACGTCGTCGTTCAGAAGAAGTATAGGAAAAATTTCAAAAACATAAATGATTTCGATAAAAAACCTTTCAAATTTGTTCGAATTTATTTTGTATAAATTAGAAAGCCAGAGAGGTATGTAAGGAAAGAACCTGTTGGAACTCTGTACTCTCTGCCTACCCCGCAAGGGATCTGACGTGACGATATAGATAGATAGATAGAATTGAAATAAATGAGTTGTTAAAATGTGCGTTTTTTTATTGTGATAAAAAATTTAAGGGGAATGGGTCATGAAAATATTATTTATAATCCCAGGTGGCTCAACAAAAGAAAGGTTGGGATATAGTACTCCAGAAACCCTGCTACATAGTAGGCATAGGCTGATATCATTATTATACAAGGTGTAAATTTAATCGTCGTAGAGTGAAAGCCCAGGTGATGTATCCAATGCCTACTGTTCACTGGTAATAAAAAGAATCGAAATTACACTTCGGATGGACGGCTTGTTGCAGTGGTTAAGAGCTTAACCCGCTCCGCCCACTGGACTGAGTAGACGCGGATTCGATTCCCGCACGGGACATATCTTTGTGTAACCCACAAATGTTTGTTTCGGCCTGGGTGTTTGAGAACGTGAATTTCTTGTGTGTAAACGCCACGGCACAGGAATTGTTCCTAGTAGGGCTAATGTTATTTAAAAAAAAAAAAACTTCAATAAGTAACATTTCCATGCGAATATTAATTTAGTTCATTAAAAAACACCTACACCAAGCACAAATGACGCCCAATTCTGTATTTGCCGTTTAGCTGAGAATGAAAGTGACGTAAACATAGAGTTGTAAAAACGCTCGAGTCGGCGTTTAAAACGCTCGCGTCTCCTACGTGTAACGCTCGTGAGCGTCGTCATCGCTAAATGCTTGACTTTAGCGCTCAGTTTTACAACACTACGTCAACCACGTCCACAGCGATGACGTCAGGCCTAGTTGGAAGCCACGGTGCATAGTTGCCGAGCAATTCCTCTTTACATTTCCTTCGTGTTGTTACTTATTAAAGTGTGTCCTTTGAATATTTTTTTTATTACCAAGGACAGTAGGCATTGGATACATTAGCCGGGCTTGCAATTCAGGACGACGGGGTGTGTGAATGATCTTTCGTGTGTGTGAATGATCTACGCTGTTGGCCGCGGGGCCTTTACAGCTTCACCTTTAAAAACTAAAAATAAGCCGCGACAAAATCCTAAATATTTTTATTGCAACTTCTGACCGACCGCATTCGCAACAGCGTAGTAAGAAAGAGAGTAGGCATGAAATAGACCGAGTCTTATCTGAAGGACAAGTCAAGAGTCTCCGTAACCGGCGAGCGTGTATGAGACGAACTATGAGAGTGGATGAAGCCAGAGAGGTATGTAAGGAAAGAACCTGTCGGAACTCGGAAGAGTATACTCTCTGCCTACCCCGCAAGGGATCTGGCGTGATGATATAGATAGATAGATTCATGTGTTCACAATAAATGTTTGGGCAAGTGTGGTACGTACTGACCTGACGAGCAGCTCGAACTGGTGGTGGTGCAGCAGGTGCTTGTTGGTGGGCAGCCTGGCGGCCAGGTCGCGCACGAGCGCGGCGCGCGCGGGCGGCGCGCGCAGCGCGCGCAGCACCGCGGGGAAGGACTTGCGCGCGTCCGCGTAGCGGCACTCGAAGATCGCCGCGATGCACGCGCGCAGCACCTGGTAATAAATAAATAATAAATCATTTATTGCCAGAATAGTTATAGCCGCGGGCCGAAAAAAGATCCTTGTAATATTTCCTTGAAAGTAGGAAAAATTTATTGATGATTGATGACCCTAATTTCACACCAACCAACCTTGTCACACTATATATTGTAATTATTGATGTATAAAATCTTTCCTCTTGGTTGCTGGATATATTTTTGTGGGGATGATTTGACCAATGAGCGCGCGCAGTGGAACCGAGGAAGCACGCGCTATTTGATTTGACCAATGAGCACGCGTTAAATGATTTGACAAATGAGCGCGCGCAGTGGAACCGAGGAAGCGCGCGCTATTTGATTTGACCAATAAGTCAGCTCAATTTCATAGTAGGATAACATGTCAGATGTTGCACATTATATGCGACTACTGTAAGGCTCGCTCGTTTTTTTTATTTCTTCCTAGGGTCATTTGTAAACAGCTAGCTAAGCTCACAGGCTTTTATCGCATAGATCTATCAAACCAGACCTAAGTTCTAACCCCTAAAACCCTGTGACTGCGCTTTTCGGGAATACTCGCAAAATCGACAACGACATTTTCGAAACGGTATAAGTAGTTCGCGTAGTCGGATACGCGTACACTGATTCGCACTACGCTGTATTGGTACGAGCAAATACAAGTAGGCCTGACTGTTACTACGAACACGCAGACATACTGCAAGTACGAAACATACATGTACTGTTAGTTCGGGAGACTTTGCTAAAAAAACAACTATATACTGATACTATTTACGTTCTATATTTTAGTTAAAATTCCCACATTATTATTGTTTAGGCCCCTTCGGCATATTGTGTTTACTACTGAGCCAACCGGCAGAGAATTCAGGTCCGTCCGTAGTTAGGGCTGTCTAAAAGGCATGGAGGAATTATGATCGATCTGATTCTAATCACTGCAAATAAATCCAAACCATCACGTGCCTATTTTAAAGTATATTTTAAAAACTCGGAATGAAGAAGTTAAAGGTAAAATGAAATTCGATTTCATATGAAATGTAACAGCCAGTGTGACTGCTGAGTTAGACTAAGTACAAAAATGACTGACTTTGGCTGCAAAAATTGCTTATTTGCACTTCTGGATTAGTATGGAGAAGGAAACTGTAATTCAGCAATATAGACGCTTGACTGGAGGTACGAACACACCCGTACGCGCGACTGCGAATACAAACAGCGCTTTTCAGAATACACGCATCTGGCTACACGTGTACTGGGATGCATAGTACTTACTCATTAATTTTTGACCACGGCTTTTACGCAAACTAAGCCATCGGCGATCTATCGGCAGTAGCTATATTCTTCCACTTCAAAGAGGTCATATAACGTTTTATTTTGGTAGAAAATTGATTCACATTCCCATTGAATTCAACAAAGAGATATGCATTAACTTAACATCATCGAACAAAATGTTTGTGGATCATATAAATAGTTGCAAGAATTGAACCTGTTCATATTTATGAACGCATCTAAGACACAGGAACGATTCCATGAGTCTACGAACTACGTCCGAGTCCATGGAACTACGTCTTTAAAAAGAAAGAAACACACCTCTAGTCTCCTGGCGGAGTTGGTAAGTAGAAGCTGGCCCAGCTCGGGGGCGCCGGTAGGCGGCGCTGCGGGCGGAACTATCCGCGGCTGCGGCGGCCTTAATGCTGTTAGTCTGGAAACCGTACACATAACTTGTGCAATCAAAGATACAAGTACAAATGATTTTGCGAATATCGCTATCACAAAATATAGTGAAGTTTGGACACATTTCAAATGGAACTTTATTAAGAAATTGAGTATATTTGCACAAACCTGAGGAGGTCCGCAGGATAACCAAAGTTAAAATACGATTTAGCGCAGCGGTTAAGAGCTTAAGCCGCTATGCCCACTGCGTCTAATAGTCGCGGGTTCGAGTCCCGCACGGGACAAATCTTTGTGTGATCCACAATTATTTGTTCCGGTCTGGGTATTTGTGTATGTGAATTTTCATGTTTGTAAACGCACCCACGACACAGGAATAAATCATAGTGTGGGGCTACGTTTAAAAAAAAAGAAGAAAAAAAAATACCCTCAGAACTGCCAAATTTAAGTAGCAGTGAACGGGGCACACCGCTCGGGCAATGGGGCAGAAAGGTTTAGAGTGGCAACCGCATACCGGAAGACAATGTAATGAAAAAGCCTCTCCGAAATGGACTTGAAATCTTAGGTCGGACAAATGTGGTTTTTCTAACGAAAACTTCCCAATATGAGTCCGGAGTCGGGAGTTGTGCCAGGTATATGGCAATAGGTTCGCTCCCTATTACATGGGGCCTAACATCGTCGGCAAAACGTGGGAAAACTCAGTACACCTCCGCCACCCCTGCTTGGGGAATATAGGCGTGACGGTGTCATTCAGATTATACCAACGACAAAAAGGTCATTAGTAATATCTGAATGCATACATTACAAAGTCGGTCTTCGTAGTGATCTTCAAGGGGAGGGCTACGTCCTGTAGTAAACCTCTTACAGTGAATGCTGAATGGATGTTATAACTTAATTACTGACTTAGGATTGTTAGCGCTCCGTGCGGCCACTTCATCCATGACGTCACGCACTCTCGCGGCGTCCAGCGGTGGGAGTGGGGGCTGGTGGATGCGGGACGACGCGCCTTCTGGGGGCCGTAGGATGCGCTGCTGGAATACCTGGAAAACATGAATTGCGGTATCAGAAATCCAGTGGAGTAAGGCTTAAAACAGCGCTGGTAGTAGTGTTGTAAAAACTGTTCAGCGCTCATTTTTACAACACTAGCTGGTAGCGCTGTGCGACCGCAGTGTTTCTGTCGCCTTTACAATGAATTTAAAAGTGTAAGGTAAAAGAAAACATTACTTTGCTAGCCTAAACTAATACAAGCCATATTTTTTAAATTAAATGTATAGATTTCATGAATACTTATGAGTTTAAACAGGCCACAACATATTTTTCGGATTTTATCGCGATTTACTTTTGACTTATAATTTCCCAACGTTTCGAGTGCTTTGCAGCACCCATGGTCGCGGAACAGACTAATATACGCACAGGGGTAATAATCAATATAAAAACTCAATATTAAAAAGAATACATAGTTCATAGTAATATAGATTGTTCCGACCTCGTATCCAAAATTGCTTTTCGAGTACCTTTGTATCGCACACGACACACATCTTTACTTGACGTACCCTTCCATTGTACTAACTACGCTAAAAACACTATATTATCACGTCTTACTCGCACTTATAACACTTTATTTAGCCGCACCGATCTCTTTGCTTGCTCAAAACTTAAATTTAAAAAGCACGTCGTTAGCACTATCGCAGCTAGTAATATAAATTAAAACTAAAGTAATAAACATATTTCACTAAACAGTATGTTTTAAATCAACAATGGCGATATTATCTTGATGTCATCTTTTCTTTTTATATTTATTTTGTTCACCCAACAATGCCATTACTTGCATATACAGTGAGGAAAACCTGTTATTGGCTATACTTGAATACATAATCTTAGTATGCAATAATTGTATAACGCTGTTGGTTTTCTGAATAAATAAATAAATACGTATACATTGACAGCATCAAAAGGTAATCTAATTGAAACTACTTGGACAAAAAGATAATACCTGTGGATTAGGGTTCTCGTTCAAATGTAATTGCATCGCCAGGTCCTGTAGATGCTGCAACTCCAACTCAGGGTTCAACGACTCCAACCTCAACTGTTCTGGTAAATTTCTGGAACATAAATAATAAACAAAGTCTAAGGGTCCGATGCACAAAGCTTAAGGCAGCTATTAATATCTATGACGGCACTCACTCGAAATAGAATTAAAAAGAAGCTGTTTATACAATTTGTTGATAGGTAAATATCCCACCAAAATATATGAAACTTCGTTCCTTTTCGTTTGTGCGCTCCCTTACACCCTGCACACCTCATACACATTTGAATATATTTAAACAAAACCGTAGCCCCACACTAAGAATTATTCCTGTTGCAAAAAAAAATGAAATTTCAATCGTTGGAGGACATGGAATAAAAGACCTTCCGTGTTGGTACAGTCTTGGTTGATATTGACACACGTCTTATCAATTTTACAAAATGATAAAAGCGGGCCTACCCCGCATGGGATGTGGCGTGATGATATAGAAAACAACGCGTCCCTCGCGCGGGACAACGCGTTAGTCCAATGTCCCTACAAAACTTTGTCCTTACTTCATACGCGCATCGGCGATGACAGTTGGGATTTATTCTCAGTGTAATTGTTCTTCACATGTGTGTGCTTATACGCGTCAAATAAGAGTATACGAAATGCTTAGCTAACGTACTATATGTTTATAGTATATAGGGCTGCGGTTAGAGATGCTAAACATTATTCATATGTATCGCAAACTGCAGCCGCGTCGTGTCGGTAGTCCGCAACGTGGGTGCGTTTATACACCTGCATTTCAATACACAAACACCCGAAACAAAGCAAATATTTGTGGGTCACAGAAAAATTTGCACTGTGTGGAGATCGGACCCGCGACTAATCGATCCAGTGGACAGAGCGGCTTAAGCTCTTAATCACTCGATAAAGCCGTCGTCCGGCTCACATTCGAAATTTCTATCTATCTATCTATAACCTCACGCCAGATCCCTTGCGGGGTAGGCAGAGAGTACAGAGTTCCAACAGGTTCTTTCCTTACATACCTCTCTGGCTTCCTCGACTCTCATAGTTCGTCTCATACACGCTCGCTGGTTACGGAGACTCTTGACTTTTCCATCAGATAAGACTTGGTTTATTTGGTCGTGGTAAGATAGTCTAGGTCTTCCCCGGTACCTGCATCCTTCCACTTTTACATTGTATATCTGTTTTGTCATTCTTTCCTTTGGCATTCTTTCTATATGCCCGAACCAACGAAGCATGCCCTTTCTCATCTTTATACCGATACTATCTTTCATACCTACTCGCTGTCTTACTATGCTGTTGCTAATGCGGTCGGTCAGCTTCACTCCGCACATCTTCCACAGAGCTCGCATTTCTACCGCATTTATCCTACTTTCATTCTCCTTCTTACATACCCAGCTCTCGCTACCATATAACAGCGTTGGGACAAGAACTCCGTTATGTATGGCCAGATGCGCCTTATGGCTTAAGTGCCGGCTCCCGAGTAGCTTTCCCATCGCACCATTCACTCTGTTCCCTGCACTCACTCTTCTCTCTATGTCAGCGGTGTATTTCCCATCCTTACTGAAGGCGCATCCAAGATATACAAACTCATTCACTTGCTCCAACACATCGTTACCAACCACAATCCTTACATTTGTTCTGGTTTCTTCCCTTTCAAAAACCATAATCTTCGAAATTTATTTGCGAAAATTAGTTCTGTCCTATGAGAGTGGAGGAAGCCAGAGAGGTATGTAAGGAAAGAACCTGTTGGAACTTTGTAGTCTCTGCCTACCCCGCAAGGGATCTGGCGTGATGATATAGATAGATAGATAGTTCTGTCCTCCAACTGGACAAGGGTGTAAATTTAATTTATATGTGTACATAACGTGATAAAAAATACTTACTGCACTAGCTCATCCCATATATCCGTGGCTCGCCAAGGTGGCCCCCTCTCTGCCACCAAGCCGTTGAAGAACATGGAGTCCAGGAGTCGGACCGCGAACTGGCACTGCGAAAGCCCTCGCGCACCCAGGAACCCCATCTTGTGGAAGGTTAAGACGGGCGACGGGTGGATGCGGATTATGGTTAGACAGTGCCTGAAATATCAATAAAATTGGGTTACAAAAAAAAATAAACACTGATGTTTATAAAATGTATGGACAGATTATGTTCAATCTGCTTCTAATTACCGCAAAGAAATCAAAACCTTAATTTGCCTAATTTAAAGTATATTTTATAACCTCTGAATCTGAAGAAGTTTAAGGTAAATGAAATTCGATTCTATATGGAATGTGATTTTTACAGCCAGTGTGATGCTATGAATGAAAAATAATTTCATATGATTTTTCACATGTCACTGTTTTGTATCTAATTTATAACCTCGTCTCTGAAAACATTGTCGCGGAATCTTTATACGTTAGAGCTAATTTTGGAAATGGTTTTTTTTCGTGATTTGTTCTGCCGCAAGGATATATGGTAGTCATTTAACTGACGAATTTCGACAAAAACGAGGATGGATGGATCAAATGTTGTGACGTCTAGCCAGGAGCTAGTTATAAAGGAAAAAGGGGACATACTTAAGAGACCTATATAAACGTGGCGATCAGGTCTTAGCAAGGAAGATCCTGGTTCCCTAAAATTAGTATGTATGTTTTACAATTACCTGTAGCCTTGTAACAGCTTAGCTAGCGTCCTCATAAACACAGCTCTGATTTCTTTATCCATCATATGAGGTAGTGACGACGAAGGAGGGGGTGGTGCGAAGGCGGAGTCTGCAGACCGGAGTTCCGGCTGTAGGACCAGGGCTAATGCTTCTTGGAGGGAGGACAGCAACTTCCCTTCGGGCCGAGGGATGTTCACCCCGGCGGGAATGTGGAGAGAACCGACGTCTAAATCTGCTACTATGACATCCAGCTGAAAACATTAAGAGTGGGTTACTTAAGCTCTTTTTGAACCAAGATTTCTTCTTCTTCAACCAAAATACGTCTACGGCAGAACATAGGTCTCCCTCAAAGATCACCCTAACGACCGGCTTTGTGGTGAACGCATCCCGCTTTTATCGGTGACCTTCACCAAGCTATCGCTCCGTCTTGTAGAACCAAGATTTAATTATGCCCAGTGAATCTTAGATCTTTATCATACTCCTGTCTATTTGATGCAAACTTGCTTTATCAACAGATTTCATACATTTTAATATAGATGTCAACATTTCTAATCTCGTGCTATATTGTATATCAAAGTACGCTGTCCGCCATGTCGAAGTCCTTTGTCTGCATAGATCCTAACTCATCATCTATCAACATCACAATGATAAGAGACACTGCCTCAACATGCTGATCAATTTTGCACCTTATACTAATTGCTAAGAGTTTAATTTTAAATCTAGATAAGGTTTCGTGTGTGATTAAGGACTATAGCCTGCTTGCCTATATGACCGAAAATTGTCGAAACGACCTATGTTTGGGGACACATATCAAGTCTTACCAATTCTGACACCTCTTCCTTCAAACTGGAATGGACACCGATCAGAAAAGGCGTCGGCGTCGCCAGCACCTCAGCTAGCCCCGCAGGAAGCAGGGGTATGTACACGTGTGCGTATCTGAAGGGGAACATGAGGGCGGCCAGGGCTCGGCAGACAGCGGCCAAGCGGGCAGCCGCGAGGGACACGAGGAGTACTTTGTGCTCACTCATCACCGCGCACCAGAGGGTGACTGAGTTGTGGATACCTGGAATTGAGAAGATTATTTTAGGATACTTTTTATATCGATTTTAATGTTTCCCACTACGGTAACAGCAGTGTTATATATCAAATCAGTTTATTTGCGAAAATGGGTTACAGTGGATGTTAAAATTACATTGGTCGTACGCCATATTCTGCCTTTAGGCATGCAAATATCATTAGGAATAATCAAAGAACTTAAAGTACCTAACAATTAAGAAAACATAATAATATATATCCTTCAGGTCACTGTGAAAAGTTTTCTAGAAAGACATTTGTGAAGAAGATCTAAGTGATTATCTACTTAGAATAACTTGAAAGAACCCTTTAGAACTACGTAGCCACGTTTTAAAACAGCTATTAGTAACATAACCCTATCCAAATATTACAGGTTTCCCTGTATTCATCATCATCATCATCATCTCAGCCTATACTTGTCCACTGCTGAACATAGGCCTCCCCAATCGCTTTCCAGCGTAACCGGTCCGATGCCACCTGCATCCAACGACTTCCTGCGATTTTCACAAGATCGTCGGTCCATCTGGCAGGCGGTCGTCCCACGCTGCGCTTGCCAATACGTGGTCTCCACTCTAGAATCTTTCTGCCCCAACGCCCGTCCGATCTACGCGCTATGTGGCCCGCCCATTGCCACTTCAGCTTGCTAATCTTAACGGCTATGTCGGTGACCTTGGTTCTTCTACGAATCTCCTCATTCCTGATTCGATCGCGTAGAGAAACGCCGAGCATAGCTCTCTCCATAGCTCGCTGAGCAACTCTGAGCTTTTTTATGAGACCCATTGTAAGAGACCACGTCTCTGATCCATATATCATCACTGGTAACACACATTGACTAAAAACTTTAGTCTTAAGGCACTGAGGTATTTTGGATGAGAAGATGTTGCGCAGTTTCCCGAACGCTGCCCAGCCGAGTTGGATTCGTCGATTGACCTCTCTCTCAAAGTTGGACCTACCTAACCGGACTACCTGTCCCAGGTAAATGTATTCGTCGACAACTTCAAGAGTAGAGTTCCCAACGGTGAGTGCGGTGGGTACGACATGGACTTTAGACATTATTTTCGTTTTGTCCATGTTCATTTTAAGACCCACTTGTTGAGATACTCTGTTGAGGTCACCGAGCATTCGTCCTAGATCTTCCAGCGACTCCGCCACGACCACAATGTCGTCGGCAAATCGAAGGTGAGTGATGTATTCGCCATTGATGTTGATGCCAAGTCCTTGCCATTCCAAGAGCTTGAAGGCGTCCTCTAAGGTGGCCGTAAACAGTTTCGGAGAAATGACGTCTCCCTGCCTTACTCCTCTTTTTATGGGGATCGCCTTCGTGCACTGCCCCTGTACTCGGACTGACATGGTGGCGTTATTATACAAGCACTTCAACACTTCGATGTACCGATAGTCAATGCGGCATCGCTGGAGAGATCTAAGAACCGCCCAAGTCTCTATCGAATCGAAGGCTTTCTCATAGTCCACAAACGCCAAGCATAGTGGCCGATTATAACCTCGGTCTTCTGCATAATCTGCCGCAGCGTATGTATGTGGTCTATGGTACTAAAGCCTTTCCGGAAACCGGCTTGTTCGGGAGGCTGGAAGTCATCAAGCCTGCGTTCGAGACGATTCGTGATGACTCTCGAAAACAACTTATAAACATGGCTCAGCAGTGTGATGGGCCTATAATTCTTCAGTAAAGTGTTATCACCTTTCTTGAAAAAGAGTGCCACCACACCCCTGTTCCACGCTTCCGGCGTTTTTCCTTCGAGCAAGACGGAATCAAACAGCCTCTGAAGGACTTTAAGTACCGGCGATCCGCCCGCTTTCAGAAGCTCTGCGGTAATTCCGTCTTCACCCGGCGCTTTGTTGTTTTTAAGGTGTTTGAGAGCCATCCCAATCTCGTACAGGCTGATGTCCGGGATATCTTCAGTGTAGTGTCGGGTTAGCTTGGCTCTTGGGTCTTTTACCAAGTCAACAACAGGTTCAGCTACTGAGGTATACAACTGCCCATAGAACCTCTCTATCTCCCTGAGCACCTCTGACCTATTCGACGTTACGTTTCCGTCCTCCGTCTTCAGCTTCGTCAACTGGCTCTGCCCAATAGACGCGTCTCTTGCGAACACTTTAGAGCCCTTGTTCTGCTCTATGGTCTCCTCAATACGCCTTGCATTGAAGGACCGTAAATCGTGTCGCAAGGACTTCAATATCTGTCCATTGAGCTGCCTATAGGACTTAGCATCATCGGAGGTTTGGAGTGTCATGGTACGTCGCTCAGCCATAAGGTTTCGGGTGTAGTCAGATAGCTTTTGAGGCCTATTTTTACGGTGGGGCTTAAAATGCTTCCCTGTATTAAAGTCCCTTAATGGTTATGTTCTTTTCCCATTAAATCCGCGTCCCGGCGTTAACTTTTCGGGTGGCTATAGGTCTAGATCTAACCCTAACCGTATACCCTCGTACTACCAAAGACACGCATAAATTTACAGTCTAACCGCAGACTAAACAGAATATCTACTTCTTATGTTTACCGTAATCCTTCTCTTTGCTTTACTCAGTTGTGCACATGAGCAGAAACAACAAATGTTTTACCCTGAATAACCTCCACTGTGGCTAGTATGCCACTAGTTCTAACAACCTCGCACCCCAGCTCGGAGTAAGGAAAGCGACTGATCACCTAATCCCGCGCCAGCATCGGTTGCCTTCTTTATGACCTATATTCCCGACGCCATCCCCTAAAATGACTTTTGCACATTCCAGTCAGCGCTCTTAATTGATGACAGACGCATATACCAAACTTAGATTAATTACTTATCTAGATGCCGCGCGCAAAAACGGCATAAAATTTATTTACCTATAATGTACGCTGACGGACGATTTACCGCAACAGTTAAGAGCTTAAGCCGCTCCGCCCACTGAGTCTTATAGTCGCGGGTTCGATTCCCGCACGGGACAAATCTTTGTGTGATCCACAATTATTTGTTCTGGTCTGGGTATTTGTGTATGTGAATTTTCATGTTTGTAAAAGCACCCACGACACAGGAATAATTCCTAGTGTAAGGCTACGTATTTAAAAAAAAAAAGTATTTAAATGTCTTGATCTAAGAGACCAAAGAAGAAATCAGTTCCCTCACCCAGCAGCCTGAGCAGCATGTAAACGGCGGTGTGCGTGACGGGCATGGGCGGCGCGGCGGGCGGCTGCAGCGCCTGGCGGTCGCCGGCGCCAATGCTGAAGCGCACCTGCGGCCCGCCCGCGCCCGGCACCAGCACGCCGCCCACCAGGTTACCGACCAGCGTCTCCAGCGGCACGCCTAGGTTCTCCACCCATACCGTGTAGATTATGCCTAGGCAGTTCTGTGGAGGAGAGTCAGTATGCTTGTAATGATGTGGTATAGTCCACTCTATGGTATGTCATATACTCTATCAAACCGTATGATGCTTGGATATCTCTCATGATGGATGCTAGTGCACTTTTTCTTTCACTTGAGTATAATATTCAAACCAATTTTTTTATGACTGCATCAAGGGTATTTAAGAGCTCGATTCCCACAAAACAAATATTACGTAGCCAGTTTTAAGCAATTTAAGCGAAATGTAAACCTTTGGAACAATCATATGTTCTAATTATCTGTGATCATGATGTGTGGTAATTTTAATGAAATGTGTATTTTTGGAATATTAACTAAGTCTCGTTGGTCTGGTGGCAAAGCGCATCGGTTTGTGATCACGAGGTCCTGGGTCCTGGATCCTGGGTCCGGAGTCTGGAATTGTGCCCGGTATATGGCAATAGGCTCGCCCCCTATTAAATGGGACCTAACATCGTCGGCGAAACGTGGGTGTACTCAGTACACCTCTGCCACACCCTCTGGGGAATATAGGCGTGACGGTGAAAATTAACTAAGTCCCAACGTTTCTGACCAGTACGACCCCAGTCTTGGGGTAACAGTAACGATGTCAAAGTATATTGAATTAAATTGATTAGCCCTGTTAAGAAACTGTCCCATCGTTGGGCACGGGCCTCCTCTCAAACTGAGAGGGTTTAGGCCATTGTCCACCACGCTGGCCCAGTGCGAGTTGGCGAACTTCACACACCTTCGAGAAACTCTTAGGCATGCAGGTTTCCTCACGATGTTTTCCTTCAACGTTAAAGCAAGTGATAGTAATTTTTGCTTTCGAAAAGACAGAGGTGCGTGCCTGGGTTTGTACCCGAGACCTCTGTCTTTGCAGTCCAACGGTCTAACAGACTATCACTACGCTTGGTAGGTATATGACTAAAAATAAAATATATACTATATTAATGTAATAAGAGATAGTAATAAAATAAATAAAATATTTAGTGTAGTTTGTGCAAGATGATTGTAATTAAAAGGTAGCAAAACAATAAAACTGATGAAACCCATACGAGACTACACTACATCTGTAATAGGTACCAGCTAGTCACAATAATACTTTACCGCGTGTAAGCCTACATAATATAACTTTAAAAAACAAAAAAATTATCACTGGCTAAATAATATAACTCAAAATTTGGAAGCGCTCTAATTTCAACAACGAAAAGCCTTAATTTATATTGTTCTCGCTTTTTATTTATGCGAATATTCCATTCGGAAAACGATGTGGAATTATAGTTAAACGCCAACGTTAACGTCAAAATATT
This sequence comes from Phalera bucephala, assembly GCA_905147815.2. Lineage (NCBI taxonomy): Eukaryota > Metazoa > Arthropoda > Insecta > Lepidoptera > Notodontidae > Phalera > Phalera bucephala. The sequence goes on along the minus strand of LR990628.1, from coordinate 6,539,410 downwards.
CCATATCAATGTACCCACCCTGAATGTGTCGATGTAGTCTTGCCGCGAAACGATGACAAGGCATTTTGGGGCGTACATGATGCTGTGGTGGGTGATGTTCGCGACTGGCCTCGAAGACTCCAGGGACTCCTCGTCCTGGTGAAAAAAATGAGAAAATCTGTTTTAAAATATTCAAAATGGGTTACAGAACAAGTAGCCTTTTTCGTTGTCAATTTTGAATGATCTTTAGGCTGTCAAAAAACAATGTGTCAAGACGACTGAGTGGTAAATTCTGTGATGACGTTAGATTAGAAGTGGTCCTGCTCCTACTTCGTCTTTTTCCATTTTCTTGAGTGACTTAACCCCTATATCAGACTGAACAGCATTCTCAATTAAAAGAACCAAAAACTACTTACAGGAAAATTAAGAGTTGCAAATAGTTAATGAAGAATTGTCCTAAAATCAAAAGACATCTGGGGTAGCTACCCTAAATCCGCACAAACAAAACTGCAAAGAACAAGCAAGTTATAGTGTCATAAAGTCAACGTAAACAGTACACAAACGCAGCTCTCAACAGCGAATATAAACGAAAATGCCAAGTTATTAAAGTGGAAAATGAGAAATTTTTGATAGCATCCGACCCCACTTCCCAGGATCATAATAGGGGGTGTACACCCCGGTGTAACGATGTCGGAATTTCATTTTACTGTACATCGCTTCTAGACGGGCAATAAACATTTTTCGGACGGATAAGCTACAGCTAGGATTAAATGTTAGATGTCAATACTATATTTGACTACTCGCTTTTATCATGTTTCTATTTAAGTTCTTTGAACATTCTTTGAAATATTTTGAAACCGCTAAGTGACTAAAACAATTTGTAGAAATGCGTAGACCGATCTAAAACTATTAAGATTTGGTCTACATTGTAACGTTGAGATCCGACATGGATCAAATTTTCTATCTATATCATCACACCAGATCCCTTGTGGGGTAGGCAGAAAGTACACAGTTCCAGCAGTTCTTTCCTTACAGACCTTTTTCGCTTCCCCCACTATCATAGTTCGTGTCATTAAAGTAATCCCGATTACGAAGACTCTTGACTTGACGCGGTTCAAATTTTGATGTGTTAAGTGGCAATGTAAAAAGGCTATCAGGTAGAGGTAAATTTCAATCAAAGAACAATCAGTTGTTATCGGGATCGCACGCTACTGCAACAAATGCAAGCGATACGATTAATTACACTATTTGATATGTACCGATATACCCCGGAATTCTAATAAAAGAACACGTAACCAATAATATGCCTTGTTCAGATAAACGAGACATAATATTTCGAAGCGCCAGTAGACACTGACAACACTGGAAATCATAGTTCAAAAACGTGTCATTAGGATTCCCTAACAAAAATATTCTGTACCACACTGGAATCCGAAATGCTACTGGGTCCAACAGAAAACAATCATAAATTTTAAGTTAGAGCATCATCTACTGAGTTCTTAGATTTACGCGAATATTACACATGAAATAAACCTATTTTTTTTCGGATTTAAAAATAAAAATTAAACCGCGATAAAATCCGAAGAAATAGTTTTATTTCATTAGAGCATCATCCTTCTAAATTCTTACATGATCTCCTCCGACTGTTCATGACAAAGCCTGAAACGGAAGAAAGCCGGTTTTGGTAATCAAAAAGACTCATTTGCTGCGCTTAAATGGTGCAAATACGAGGTATGCATTTGATGCTTAATCAGAAGAATCAATACGAGACAATATGTTTTGCAATTTTAGTTTTTGGAGAAAACAATTAATATATTTCTGCATAAAAAATTAACTGTACCGGTTTCGGTGTATACTACTTCATCATCAAATCAGTTTAACTGACAGGCATAAAGAAATACGGTTTTATATCAAAAGGAAAAAAAAAGTTTGAAGTGCTTCTCTCTGCATTTTTAAACCCATTTATAAACTACGTTTCAAACAGATGAATCCAATTTTTTTGCAGATAAAAATACGTAATCGTTATGGCTATTTAATCCACAGTTATGACAGGTTTCAAATTTAAACCCATAAGACTGTTAAAATCAGATCAAATAATCCCAATGAGAACAAAACAACTTTAGTGATCGAACTCGAGATATATCGTCAGCTATTTATTAAAATGATAATAGAAACTTTATAAAATGGAATTCAGATTTTAGTTATCGACTTTATTTGTACACTGTTTTAAAACTTATTTTCTACCTCGGAAGTATAAACTATTAGGGTTATATACTATAGTGATTTAGGCAGAAAACAACGAAAGAAAGAACAGGTAACAGGAAGGGAAACAAACAGAAATAGAAATTTGAATCTTACGAATGTCAAACGATCGGGAGTACTAGTAACCTTGAAAACTTATCCAAAAAAGGGCACTTACAAGAAGACCACGAAAAAACATTAGTATAGAATAACATCTCTCTCGACAAAATCATCTTTGAGACAGAAAAGTCACACTATACGCCTGCCGTTCTGTCGAACTCATCGTTATGATAATTGCGTCGCTTCCGCGTCGCCGGCGGAAGCCGCGGCGACTCTCGGCTCGATTAACGGACTGCCGTGTCTATAACCTTATGCACTCGCCGGTGCAGTTAGTCTATTAGTTTTTAACAACCTGAAGATTTAACTCTCAGAGTATTTTAAAGATCCCGTCTAGTTTGTAATAAGTTAAACATCTCTTAGAGCATTCCCACGTTGGTCTAGTGACTGCCTCGTTGGTCTAGCGGAAAATAATGCGCGTAGCGATCACGAGGTCCCGGATTCAAATCCTAGATCGGACAAAATGTAATTTTTCTATAGAAAAAAATCCAGTACCTACCAGTCCGGAGTCTGGCATTGTGCCCGGTACAACGGCAATAGGTGGCCCCCATTTTACATGGGATCTAACATCGTCGGCAAAAAGTGGATGTATATCGTACACCTCTGCCACCCCCGCTTAGGGAATATAGCCGTAACCGTGTTTTAGAGCATTTTAAACATGCCGCGGAATAGTGTTCCGCCTTCGCGATACTAACTCATTACTCAACAACAACACAAACCGTGGATAGCTGAGTTGGATGTAACTACGAGTAGTATATTCCTATCCAGATAAAGTTTCAATAGAAATACTAACGATAATGGTCCAAAGCTAGTTGGAAAGATAGGCGCGACATGATTGACTATGCAAATCAGCTCTTCAAACTAAACATCTTATCCTAATAGCTGTGTTCCGTTATTCAAATCGTTAAAAATACGCACAGTACCATCATTATATATTTTAGAGGTTGCGATATTTGACAAAAAAGCCGAAATTGTTCACACAAATGTCAGAAATACGTAGAGGTCCATTAAGAGCGCAATACGAAGTGTTTTATGCAATAAAATATGTAAGACTGCTCTAGTAACAAAAAGTGTTCTGGGAATGGCGCCCAAAATATACAATAAAGTACCAAAATATATAAAAGATATGCAAATTCACAAATTTAGAAAAACACTGTGTTCAATATTGATTGAAAAATGTTATTATTCTGTCGAGACATTTCTTAATGAGAATTTTGTGAAAATTAATAGGACATAATTTATTATCATTTATAATTATAATTTAATATTCAATTTTATAATTCTCACCGTCACGCCTATATTCCCCAGAGGGGGTGGCAGAGGTGTACTGAGTACACCCACGTTTCGCCAACGATGTTAGGTCCCATGTAATAGGGGGCGAGCCTATTGCCATATACCGGGCACAATTCCAGACTCCGGACTCGTACTGGGAATTTTTCGTTAGAAAAACTACATTTGTCCGACCTAGGATTTGAACCCAGGACCTCGTGATCACAAAGCGATGCGTTTTGCCACCAGACCAACGAGGCAGTCAATTTTATAATGTTATTTAATATTTAATTTTATTGCATGATATTTTGATTTAATAATGTAAATCATGACTATTGAATTTATACGCCTTTGGCAAAACATGGTGAAACTTATTTTTAATTTATTATCAACTTTGTACTACCCGTGTTTAACAAACAAAGGATTCTGATTCTAACTTAAGCCCATTAGACACTTCTAAAGACAGCAACTTTTGGACCTGGAACAATAAACACGAACGCGAATAGTTATCTCCATTCGGACAACCTAATATTAAAATTAGAGTATGTACCAATAGCTGAAAAGAAATTCCTCATTTCCTTCATAACTTCGTCATTTATATCACAGTAACGATGTAAATATGCTGCGAACACACATGTCATAGGTACCAGCTAATGTAAGTGCTGTTTGAACACATGTGCAAATATTGGCAAAGCTGCTTTACATTACGTCACTTTAAACCGAGACACAATGAATGAACAGACGCGTAAATATTTATAGAGATTAATTCGTTCACAATAAAGGTTATTTATATTGTTTGATTAAGCAATAAAAATGTTATTGATTTATTGGTGACCTGACCTTTAGGGAATATAATTCGATGGCCACTTTATACAAGGTGTAACATAATAAACGCAAGACCTCAGACACTCCAATTAGAGAATTGCTTCATAAATTCAAAACGAAAACCAAGTTTAAAGGTTTTTACCCCTTTTTTAAGCACTTTTATACCCCAATTAACAATGAGACTTGTACGTGTATGTGTGCATTTTGAGAGATACGAGTTAGGAATGCATATGTAATCTCCTTATTGCTATGGATCAAGAATAAATTTAGTTTTTTATAGCGCACTGAAGGAATAAATTTTTTGCAAATTAAAAAAAAATGTAGGATACATTAAAAATAGTTGGAATCAATTCAGTTATCGATTTACAACAAACTACTTTCAGGTCTTGCGTTTATTATGTTACAGCTTGTATATAATATCTATCCTATATTCATCGAAACTATTTCTCATCAGAGCAGTTTTTAAAATATCCAATAGACCATCGCAACTGCAGTCTGCCGTTAGCGTTTTTTCTCAGCTCATGGTTTCTATTCAGTATGGTTTAAACCTAAATTCGATCTATACGATAAACCATCTCACAGCTACTTCAGGTTTAATATCTGTAGCCCTGCTTCTAAGTTTCCTAACCGCATCTTACATTTTGGAGACACCCAACTTTTCCGTTTTAGAAATAAATTAAATTCAAAGGGAACCGCTAAAAATTTAGTATCCACTCTTGAATCTTCTGTGAACCTTCAAAAGCGAGTATAACGTAGTGAAAACGAAGTTAAATCCCGCAAAGCGCTGAGAGAAAAGCCGCCCCTGATCCGCCTAAAGGTCAGTCACACTCCGACGAACACTAAAAATAGCAGGGTGCCTATATTAGGCTAGCTGGGTGAATATTACCCTTACCATGAATGTAGGACGATAAAATTATATAGCTTCCGAAAAATACTATGTCCCATATCTTGATCTTTCTAGAGCTTTTTACAATTTAAATAAACACCGTCACGTCCACATTTCCCGAGCGGGGATGGCATGGGTGTACCGTATACACCCACTTTTCGCCGAAGATATTAGGTCCAATAGAAGGGCGAGCTTATTTTGATTTAACCGGGCACAATTCTAAACGCCGGACTAATTAGAATCACTAAATGTTGCCCGGGCCGTTAGACTATGTGATCGCTGTGCACATTAGCGCCACTAGAGCATCGAAGCAGTAAATTCTACAATTCACTCAAAAGTTCTGCAAGTTATTGGGATAAATTATTAGCTTTTCTCAACAGATCTATGATAGATACAGAAAGCCTGATCAAGCTTTAACTATTAAGCCTAAGATTACGCAGTGCCACGCATCTGAAAGTGCGACACTAGACGTGTTAATAGTTGCCTAAGCTCCTTCGTCATGTTCTGCAAAGTGGCCTCACTTAAGCCACGTTTTAGAAGTCACTACCTATCTATATCATCACGCCAGATCCCTTGCGGGGTAGGCACAGAGTAAAAAGTTCCAACAGGTAAGAAGTCACTTACGTTACTATTTACTCCTATCTGGTATATATATATATATATATATATATATATATATATATATATATATATATATATTAGTTTTAATACCGGGCTGTATGCTTCTCTTTTCTCTTTCCAATCTTCAACTGAATACAACTTTAGTCCGTACGCAAAAACGTCTAAATCGTCTTGTCAAATTTTCCTTGGTCTGGTATAATAATATCAACCTATACTGCCCGCTGCTGGACAAAGGCCTTCTCTCACAAATCGAGGTGAGAGAGATTAGGCCATACTCCACCACGCAGACCCAGTGCGGATTGGTGGAGGCAGGTTTGTGGCCACCTGCTGTTGGAACTTATCAAGCCGCCTTTAAGGCTTCCAACTCGGCTTAACGACTACCACATTAAGTGGTAGCCGGGACCAACGGCTTAACGTGCCTTCCGAAGCACGGGGACGCTCGAATATGAAAATGCCACACACCTTCACCCATCTCGAGCCAATCGAGTCGAATGCTGCTTAACCTTGGTAATCGGTAAGAACACCGCGGTCGCACAGCGCTACGAGCGCCTCCTTGGTCTGGTACAACATACTTTATTTCACACTACTATAACAGTGCCCTAATTCTTAAACTCACATCGTTTACCAATACAGACTACAAAAAAAAATGTTTTTACATGCAAAAGTCATACAACTTTGATCGCAGGAAGTGCCAACGGCCGTCCGTGAGGCGTTACAGATACTCCCCGTCTTGCATCCTATTTCATACCTTATCTCTTTACTTTAGGGTTTAAATCGTTTTGGTGGGAGTTCCTTAATGTGTTGTACTTCGGTGTTTACGCACGGAAACACGATACGAGATTGCTTTCGTGATTAAAATGTATTTGAACGTAGAAATAGGGTTTCGATTGGAATTCCGGTACGAGATTTGTTGTATTACATACACAAGAAATCTCGAACCGAATATCCACAATGTCGATCAGCTTGCTGATGCGAAAAGGAAGCTCATATTTACAGGGAAACTCACCTCACACTACAGATACTCGTTATCATAATTTAGGGCATGAAAAAACTTATAAATGTCATATATTTTTCAATGAAACCAAATTGAAACTTAAAAAAGACAATGATAATCAATTTTTACACAAACGTTGGTTAAATAGGGATTTAAGAATTTATGGCGCAGCTTATTTGGTTTACAGAGTTTTGAAGTTGCGCAATTGCTTGTCACAGAAAGCCGAAGTTCAAGTTAGTTGACGGACGGACGGACGATTTAGCGCAGTGGTTAAGAGCTTAAGCCGCTCCGCCCACTGTGTCTAATAGTCGCGGGTTCGATTCCCGCACGGGACAAATCTTTGTGTGATCCACAATTATTATATGCTACGTTTTTTTAAAAAAAGAGTTGCCATTTTATGACTGCTTTTTACCGCAAGCCTGTGAATTTCTTCAGGAAATTAGAAGTCCCTTTAGTCGTTTTAGTCAAAGTCCCTTTACGGCCGGTTTCAATATTCAACTCATGAAAATACCTGATCTTCGGATCTGTTCTAATAAATATGACTCATCTCTAGTACTGTGTGCCTATCCCGCAAAGAAACTGGCGAGATGTTATAGATAGTAAAGAAATCTAATATTAAATTAATCTGTAGTTACACAGACAAAGTTTCACTAATACAAGCACGCCGCCATGAACACATTTCGTGGTTAATTAATGCAATTAATTAGGCAATTTACCGCGATGCATATTGAATGTTTACCCATTAGCGTGTGATCGGCGCATGTTAACGAGGCGCGGACATGTTAATGATATAACAAGGTTTTTTCGCGTTATAATGTAATGTTGCACATTTTGAGGGTAGGATTTTTTTTTAAAACGTACTTTTAAAAAACATGCTTTTATAGCAAAAAGACAACAAAGTTATCTTGGTTAGTTGAGGAGTTCCTCCCGGCTCGATCATCAGACCTCGGACACCATCTGGTTCTAAAGTACTCGACGAGTCAAATCCAACGAGCCCAAACGCGGCGGGGTTATTTTAAGTAGTTGGATGGTTCCATTGGCTATCTTTCGGCTTCATCATCAGACCCTGAATACCATTTGGTTGTATAGTACTTGTCAATACCAATCTTACAAGCAAAACACGAGGGAGTTACTCCATCATCAGATCAGTTCCATGGTACCATATTATTGCATTGTCACCGAACTTACACACGTATGCCAGATTTCAGATCAATCGGATACCCGCAAGTGCTTGAAAAATGAATCACAAGATTTGAACCGAAAAGACGGACAGACAGACGGACAGACATATGAACATTGCAAGTTAAATAAAAGCCTGTAAAAAATAAAAGAACAGCGCCTCGCCTCGGTATGGCAATAATTAGCCAACGATGAAGGTCATCACCATCACCATCATCGTATGGCTATGTACTTTCAATAAAGCTATTTTAGATTTTTTTTAGATTTTTGGGGGTCTGTCCAAGAGCGGGCTCGTCGCGACCCCTGCCAGTCATTATGGCTGCAATCTTGGACCGAAGACATACCGCAGTGCGGGCTAGGGCGTCCCTCCGAGGCGACGCGTACCGGCCCGCCCCCGTCGGTACGAATATAGGTGGAAGCGGCGATGGGGGCCGCCACCCATCACGCCGGGCCCGAACTGGCGAGTCGTGGGGTGCAGAGTGCCAAATAGGCACTTGGAATGTAAGAGGTAGTATGGAAGATAAGATGCATGAGGTGATTGATGTGATGAAAGAGAGACGCCTGGATGCTCTGTGTGTAACAGAGACTAAGCGGAGGGGCAGTGAAACCTGTGATCTTCCTGATGGAACGATGGCTCTGTGGTCTGGGGTACCGCAGAGCAGTCGTGCCAGCATGGGGGTGGGTATCTTGCTGTCCTATCGCCTGGCCTCTGGAATGAGAGATTATGGCCTGTGCGATGCGAGACTTCTCTGGGTCCGTTTAAAACTGGGTGTCACTAGAGTATTTTTGGTCGCAGCATATGCTCCCGTAAGCTCGTCGACACCCCAGGATCTTGAGAAGTTTTGGGATAATGTCAGGGAAGTTCTGGATTTGGCTGAGGCTAACGAAAAGGTGATTTTGTGTGGCGATCTGAACGGATGGGTAGGAACCAGGCGGCAAACTTGCGACGCTGCTCTGGGTCCTTATGGTGATAAGAGAGTGAACGATGCAGGTAAGCTCATTGTAGATGTTTGTTTGGAAAGGGGTCTCCTTGTGTCTAATACGATATTCCAGCACAAGGACATACATATGTATACGTGGAGAAGGAATGAACAAAAAAGTATGATAGATCTGATCCTGGTTGATAACCGTCTCCGAAGCAAACTACAAGATACGCGTGCGTATAGAGGCCCCACTCTGGAGTCAGACCACTATCTCGTAGTTGCGCGGTTTAGTGGTCTGTTCAGGAAGTGGAGGCACTGGCGAGAGCGTATCCCCTTCGGAGACCTTGAAAGAATAAAGGTTGAAAAGTTGCAAGATGAGAGCGTGAGCAGAATGTATGAAGACAGAGTCCGGGACAAGCTTTTGACAGCAGGCTCTTCGGACTCAAATGTAGATGAATGCTGGAATAGCCTGAAAGAGAGTTTGGTGGAATCCGCGAAAGAAGTATGTGGTTGCTCAAAGAAGCATATTACAGCAAAAGGTGATGCATGGTGGGATGCGGAGTTGCAAAGCTTTGCAAAGAAAGTAAGAAGAAAGCGTGGCAGGACTATGTATCTTCTTTGAACCTGAATGCCAGTATGACAGAGATGAGGAAAGAAATATACCGGCAATGCAAGAATGCCACTAAAACTTCAGTGAAAGAAAAGCGTGAAAGAGCCAGTATGATTGAGGAGGAGAGGCTGGCGAAGAACTTCGAGAACAACACTCTTTTGGAGCAAGGTGAGAAAGGCTCGAGATGATTCATCGGGCTCCAAAATGGAAAGGATAAAATCTAAAGATGGTGACATTCTTGCAGACACACAAGCTGTGCTAAACCGGTGGAGTGAATATTTTGGAGAAATGTATGGAGATGACCCGGATGCTGATGCCGCAGACGTGCCCAAAGGCGAGATTGCGGCACCAGAATCAACGGAGGACATCACTATGAAAGAAGTTTAATGGGCGATAGGAAGTATGAAAAACGGTAAAGCTGCGGGAGTAGACATGATATCTGCCGAGATGATCAAATATGGTGGAACTTGCGTCCTGGACGCTTTCCGGGCCCTTGCAAACCTTTGCTGGAGGACCGGTAGAGTCCCTACAGATTGGCGCCGCGCAGTCATAGTACCCTTGTATAAAGGCAAGGGTTCACAATATGACTGCGCCAATTAGAGAGCTATCAGTTTGATCAGCTTGGCAGCCAAAGTGTACGGTAAAATTAATGAACGGAGAATGCGCGTGAAGTCCGATGGAATGTTGTGCGAGGCACAAGGGGGTTTCAGGTCTGGAAGAGGATGTTCGGATCAAGTCTTCTCCCTCCGCAACATCGTAGAGAAGCATCTGGCAGTGGGGCGGAAGGTTTTCTGCGGTTTTGTAGATCTGGAGAAGGCATTTGACAGAGTTGTGCGAAAGAGACTTTGGGACATTTTGCCAGAGTATGGTATAGATGGCACTCAGTTGCGAGCCGTCCAGTCCACTTATGTGGACTGCAAGGCATGCGTACGGGTGGGTGGTAACAGGTCACCCTGGTTTTATGTTAAAATCGGCGTCAAGCAGGGTTGCGTGTTGTCCGCTAGACTGTTTATAGTATATCTGGATAAAAGTCTTCAAAGACTGAAAGCGATGAATGAAGGTTTACAAATGGGTGACTTAGAGGTAAACCATCTACTTTATGCAGATGACGCGGTTTTAATAGCGCCAACAGTCACTGATCTGCAAACACTAGTCACAGTTATGAAAGACGACTGCATGATCAATGGCTTACACTTGAATGTGAAGAAAACCAAGATTATGGTTTTTGAAAGGGAAGAAACCAGAACGAATGTAAGGATTGTGGTTGGTAACGATGTGCTGGAGCATGTGAATGAGTTTGTATATCTTGGATGCGCCTTCAGTAAGGATGGGAAATACACCGCTGACATAGAGAGAAGAGTGAGTGCAGGGAACAGAGTGAATGGAGCGATGGGAAAGCTACTTGGGAGCCGGCACTTAAGCCATAAGGCGCAGCTGGCCATACATAACGGAGTTCTTGCCCCAACGCTGTTATATGGTAGCGAGAGCTGGGTATGTAAGAAGGAGAATGAAAGTAGGATAAATGCGGTAGAAATGCGTGCTCTGCGGAAGATGTGCAGAGTGAAGCTGACCGACCGCATTAGCAACAGCATAGTAAGACAGCGAGTAGGTATGAAAGATAGTATCGGTGTAAAGGTGGAAAGGGCATGCTCCGTTGGTTCGGGCATATAGAAAGAATGCCAGAGGAAAGAATGACAAAACAGATATACAATGTAAAAGTGGAAGGATGCAGGTACCGGGGAAGACCTAGACTATCTTACCACGACCAAATAAACCGAGTCTTATCTGATGGAAAAGTCAAGAGTCTCCGTAACCGGCGAGCGTGTATGAGACGAACTATGAGAGTCGAGGAAGCCAGAGAGGTATGTAAGGAAAGAACCTGTTGGAACTCTGTACTCTCTGCCTACCCCGCAAGGGATTTGGCGTGAGGTTATAGATAGACAGATAGATAGATTTTTAAGTGCCATTGTTTAGCCTACGGTGCAACCTGTCATAAAGATCACAATTCAGATTTTAAACTACTACTGATAAATTTTCTATAGAAAAACCTTAATAATATAGTTAAAATATTTTTATTTTTGGAAACTATTTGGACACAGTGAGACAAAGGTTCCATCAGGTTCATTCGTTACCAAAGGAATCTCTTTTATAATCACGTTCCTCCACTCACATGGTTCGTCTCATACAATTACGAATGGCTCCCATATTCCGGAGAATTATTTAATATGTGGTTCAATAATCATAAAGACACACGACAACTGTCTCGTCTAGACACAATACGGCGGGCAAAATGGCGACCTAATTATTTTAGTACCCACAATTGTGTCTACGCGTACTGTAATGGCGTTTAATTGAATGGTCTTTAGATATTTCTAGCTGGAGCTTTCTCGTAAAATGAATCTATATGTAGAAGTTTTTTCCCACTGCTGGGCGAAGCGACACTTTTGCGGGAAAGACATGGATACTACTGTCCCAAGAGGCTTTAACAAAGAATAAACAATAAAGATAAGCGAACGAGAGTAGCGTGTCGAGCCAAATGAACTCGAAGTACTGCTCCTTGCGTAGACTTTTTCTGACTGCATTCTGGGGTCTGGGATTGGTCATGCTCACTATAAAGTCTATGCTTGCAGTGTCTATTTGGTGTGGGTCACTTTCTTCCCTCTAATATGGTCGAGAGAGGTGATGGCTGCTCAAGTAGTCGTACTCGTGAACGGGTGTTGCTTGTGGAGAGACTGGTCCACGCAGAATCCTCTAATATAAAAAAGTATGTATCTATACAAAAAATGATCAAAAGCAAATGAATGGAGAATTAAACGAAAAAGCCCGCTGAGTTTCTCACAAATCGAGGTGAGAGAGAATGGGTCATGCGCTACGACGTAGACCCAATGCGGATTGATAGGGGCAGATTTGTGACCACCGCTGTTGGAAAGAATATGGTAAGCAATTTGGTACTTAGTAGTGGTTTTTACTCTAAAGCAGAAGAGCTAGATAAAAAAAATCAGAAGACGCTCACGTCAGTATCTACCCGCATTTTTTCCTTAACGCTTAAGATATGCGGCTAGAAGGCTGAAATATTTTCAAAAACCATTTGGATCGTGAAAAGCTAGTATAAAGATGGGTCGATGATGTGGTTAAGTGCGTAGATAAAATCTGGTCAAAATTAGGTCTTGGTAGGGATATGTGGTATAAGAGGGAGGAGGCTGTTGCCCTGCAGTGAAAGGGATGAGCTGGAAGTGATGATGAAGTATTCGAACAGCTCTGCCTACCCGTTCACTACATAAAAGAAATATTATAAATGGTGATTTAGTGTGACGCTTAATGCACCCTACATACGTAACCTATAAACATTAAACTGTACACAGAATATAATTATAGACGTGCTTATTTCTGAACTGTGTTGTGACAGAACCGTTGGGAAACGTTGTGAAAGAACTTGTCAATGACAAGATCTTCCAGCCAGACGGGTGTTGTGTCTGGCGGGGCCACTCTCCCCGAGAGTTGTTGTCGGGGGTTTGTTTATATGTTACACGTCGTGAGCACTCTAATATTGCGTTCTAGACATGTATGGCGAATCGTCAGCACCATCTATTGGTAGGTAGTCGCAACTATGTAGCGATGTATGTCGCTAGTGTAATTGACGCAAGTTTGTAGTTACTTGTGTGGTGTGAATGAGTACGAGTACGGCATGAGTACGACAAAATTTTACACGATCAGTCTATTAGTTTTAGAGATATGTTTTTAAACGTTAAAAAGAGAACCATTAATAACTTCACACTTTAACGCGTAAGGGCGTATCTCTCAGTCTGACGATGTAACATTTATTCAACGTTACTAAAATGAGCACAAACTCGTTCTTATCTATATCATCACGCCACAAAACCGCCTACATTTAATCTGAACTCATAATTCTTACCTAAACTAGACTTCTTTTAAACTGTTGAACACTAACAATCATAAAGCATGAACCGCAAATGATTTTAACCAGATATGCATATTTGCACTTGATTGATGCGTGTTTAAACCTAATAGTTTACCTAAAAAATGTTTAAATTTCAGAGCTAAAATACATAGGATGATGCGGTTATTTGCATACCGCATGCCGTTGTGAACTGGGCTTAAGGAACATTGTTTCATATTTAATTTACTGGCCACGAATTTTGGCTCGGAATATAAAGCTTTCCGTATAGGTGAAGTAATTCCTGCCATTAAAGAGGCACGTTGCCTTACCGTGGAAAGCCAGTACAAAGTACCCGATGATATTGTCAGGTTCGTGGCTAAAGCCTGGCCAAGATTGACCCAGGATAAGGATATGTGGCCAGTCAATTCTTCCATTAAAAACACAACGCCCTGTCATGAAAAGCCAATACAATGATCGGTCGATGATATGGTTAAGTATACATGTAAAGACCTGGCCAACATCAGAAGGGGGGCCTTAGGGGTCGCGGACGCAAGGGGCGGGGGTCCTGAGCATCCTTCAGAAGCGACCCGAGGAGGACGGTGGCGTGGTGGCCAACGTCGCTTTGACCACAGCGACGGTGCGGGATAGGTATATAAAAGACGCAGCAGGAAGGTCAGTACAAAGATCGAGTCGAGTGGAACTTTGTACTTGCCTATTTATTGATTCAATAAAATACAAAATACTCCCAAATATCTTAAGTTACATTATTCTTAATAGTCCTAACAAAAACAAGCATGACCTATTAAGGCACAGGTCATCAATAAAAATAACATATTTCACGTCAAATTGGAACGCACATGGATGACCTAATCTATTAAAAATGATTCACACACGTTCCCCTTTACAATGTTCTTAAACGTACGCAAACGGACGACTTTTATTTGTTTGTAAGCGACGACTGATGTCAAGCATTAAATCGCAATTACAATTAAATATTTGAACGTTGAATACTACCATCGTATTTTGGCCTCTGGAATTTGAGAGGTGTTCGTAATAAAACTTGAGATTTAGATTACTACATATTATGTTAATGAATACAAGCTATTTGTTATGTTATAATTAAAAAATTTCGATTGACGGCGGTCATATCATTAAATACTTTAATAAGGAATATCTTACGCCTGATTTAACACATGTTTCTAGGCAAAATAAAAATAGTAGCATAATGTGCAGTAATCGACTTTCTCGTTGGTCTAGTAGCGAATAATGTGCTTAGCGATCCCGAGGTCCTGGGTTCAAATCCTAGGTAATATAGTATTTCTATCGAAAAATTCCTAGTATCAGTCTGAAGTCATGATTTGTGCCCGGATTATGGCAATATTCTCGCCCCCTATTACATGGGACCTAACATCGTCGGCGAAAAGCGGATGTACACAGTATACCTCTGCCACTACACAGTATGCCCGCTTGGGGAATATAGGCGTGACGGTGTTTATTTTTCTTCATAGCATAATATGCAGGTATTATAATGTACAATAGGTACATAAGGTAATTTGCAAAGAAAAACACATAAGTCACGTTACACACGTTACATTTGACTCCTTCCTCCTGAAGAGGATCTCCTCATTTTCAAAAATATGGTGGGGACCATATTCTTCTCTTTTCCCATCTTCCATTCTCTAATCCCATCTAAGGTCTCTTTCCACGTCTAAATTACATTTCAACATTTGCAACATGCGTGTTTAATAAAATTGACTGACGATTCAGCACAGTGGTTAAGAGCTTAAGCCGCTCTACCCACTGTATCGAATAGTCGCGGGGTCGATTCTCGCACGGGACAAATATTTGTGTGATCCACAATTAATTGTTTCGGTCTGGGCATTTGTGTATGTGAATTTTCATGTTTGTAAACGCCCCCACGACACAGGTAATAATCCTAGTGTGGGGATACAATTTAAGAAAAACAAAAAATTATCTCGTCACGAATCGCAACATTGACAAGAACCGTCTAAAGTCCAATAGTCGTTCGTCTGTATACATCCCAAAAATACTCCCGCCCCGTCAAAATTATCAGGGCCTTTGAGATCGGTACAATTAAATCTACGGATAGTAACCAACGAATTAGGAACATCGGTAAAGTAATTGGAGAAGGCGTAAAAAATAACAATGGTTTATGGTACGAATTATTGTTTTTCGTTGAGTATACTCATATAAAGATAACTTATATAGAGTTACATAAAATTGTGTTTTTTTTTGGCGTATTAAAAATATGTAATAAAACGTAAAAAAAAATTATTCGTTATCGTCCGGCATTACAAATAAACGATTCACATAATAATATAAATCACTGGAAAGCTTACAGAGCATATTATATCACTACACGATTACAAAGAATGTATGTATGTTTATCTTCACTTTTAGATAAACTACAAAAATAAAGGCACGTTAGCATTTTATTAATTGCACTTGAGTCTATCTTGTTCACGTGATTATTATCCACCAGACACGCGTGTGCCGTACATAAATCTTCTGGATGAGAAGAAGAACTTCATTGCAGTTTATTTTATTCTTAGTTCATTTGTACTCTTATATTTGTACGTTGTTACGAGGAGCTAGACCCGCCTGGTCTAGCCCAATCATACCGAGGCGGAACTCTTAACTATCTACCCTCTTTTCAGCCTATTTCAGCGTAAGTGAGTTACTTACTGAATCAGCAAGCCACATCTTTAGTTCCATCGTCAATTTCCAGCAAGTGAGAGATAGGGGTCAATTGCTGACCAGTTCTTAGAAAAAAAATGCTATACGATAACTGAGCACAATCTACAACCTTATTTCAAATTTTTCAGCAAGAAAGTGATGCCGCATCCAAACAATAGATATATATGTACGGACAATACGTTTCACGAACAATTCCATCAGAACAAGGCCGACGACCCCGTGAACAACGAAACTACGCACACCACATCTACACAGATGCATCTGTCGACATGTTTATCGCTACTTACTGTACGGTCAGCAGCCAACGCATGAGATTTTGATAAAACACCGTAAATCATCTAAAAAATCTTGATGGCAAGAACTAGTAAACGAAAAATCTGGCTGGGCCACAAATGGTCATAAAGTCCTGAACTAATGCAGGCCAAAATGGCCGTGGCCTGGTTAATTTAACCCTAAATATGTTTTCGGTCAATAATAATTAGATTTCAGTATTTCGATAGAGCCCTAACATCACTTTGTCAGACCTAGAATTATACCCGGAACCTCGTAATCGTCAACAGTTATAAGGACCACAAGCCCAACCAAGCAGGCTGTGAATTCTGTACCAATAAGATACTATTGTACGACCAATGTCTTCGTGGTCTTTCTCTGGTTTGTTAAGTCTCTAACCAAGTATCAAAACCTCCAGGCTTGCTTTAACGATTACTATTTGTTGTTGATTATGTCAGAAATCAGAAACCAACATACACTCCGAGGCAGAGCTACCCGCTTATCGTATACGACGACGACGATAACTTGGTCGTTGTCGCTCGGATGATTTGATGAATCTAATACTCGCGTATTTGATCCCTGCACTTAACAAATTTTATTCCTTCTACTAATTTATTTCAGTCTGTGTGTTTTTGTATGTGAAAGGAAATTGTTCTGCGTCCATACATGATTTGCCCCAGAACCAACAGCAACGAAATAATGCGTGTATGATTTCAAGTTACCTGTAAATTATCTTCATGTATTTATTATCCAATGGATAATCGGGGTAATTGCATTATTGCAAAAAAAAGTTATCGTTATGTAAAAATACACTAGCCATAGTCAAATCGATCATTATTGAATGTAATCGACTTAATATAACCGATTGATAGGATTGAAATCTAGAACCGTAATTCGATAACAACGTTGACATTTGGAAAAGACGTTGGCGACTGTGATTTAAGTACTTACACACACCGTCACGCCTATATACCCTAGATGGGGTGGCAGAAGTGTACTGAGTACACTCACGTTTCGCCGACGATGTTAGGTCCCATTTAATAGGGGGCGAGCCTATTACCATATACCGGGCACAATTCCAGACTCCGGACTCGTACTGGGAATTTTTCGTTAGAAAAACTACATCTGTCCGACCTAGGATTTGAACCCAGGACCTCGTGATCACAAAGCGATGCGCTTTGCCACCAGACCAACGAGGCAGTAAAGTACTTACAGTACTTTGAAATACTCGTTTTGGATTTCAAATTGTCCGTTAGATATAGATGTTTGCAACTATAATAAAACAGATAAATAATTATGGTATAATAGGTCACATGTTTGTTGGTTCTGGGGCCATTTTCGACGATGTTCTTTATAACCAAATAGACCGAGTCTCCGTAATCGGTGAGCGTGTCTCATGCACGCACGAACTATGAGAGTGAAGGAAGCCAGCGAGGCCTGTAAAGAAAGAACCTGTTGGAACTCTCTACTTTGTGCCTACCCCGCAAGGGATCTGGCGTAATGATACAAATAGATAGAAATGTATGTTTATAAGTTCACCTATGGCCCATAATCAATTCCAAATGTGAGACGACAGAAAAATATACCTATAGCAGATATCATCCATCGTATTGAGAACTCGAGCGCCTTAATTTCGTCCCGTTGCTGACGGTACGTATGTACGCATCTATATACTGTATAAACTGATCAAACATGTGAAAACAACTGTGGGGCGAATACCGGACGCGTAACGCGGGTGTTGCGGTTCATTGTATTTAAATATCTCAAGATCTTTTAGATAAGTTTAGTAGCAACTCTGCAGTTGTAACTATGCGAATTTATTTGACACAACTTTTGTTGCTGACCTTTTTGTGCACTGCATATCAGAAAAGGACAACAATAGTTAGAATTACACATATTTTTTTATTGAATTTTTTTTTTAAATATTTTTCTTAGTTTTCGTGTGGAAAACAAAGAAATTATTTTGGTTGTTACGGGGTTTGGACGATTTCGATCACCGTCTTCATCAGATGCAAATTTATAGATGGCAGAGAGTACAGAGTTCCAACAGGGTCTTTCCTTACAGACCTCTCTGGCTTCCTCCACTCTCATAGTTCAGATCCTTATCTGGCTTGATGATATAGATTACTTCTTTCAAATTTCTAATATTGATTTGGAATTAAGGGGTTAAATATGAAAATCTAATAGGAAAAGGCGCCACTCGTCTCCGCCGAATCATGCGTCGATTTACATAAACGTCGCACACAGTATGTTAAAAGTTCTTACCATACTTACAGAAGAAATATTAAAAGCTATGATTTCTATATTATTTCTTTTTTTATATAAATAAGTAGCCCCACACTAGGATTGACTCCTGTGCCGAAAACGCAGTACGGGTTTTGGCGGGAAGTCGAAGAGTGCTGACGTCAATTTGTTTTAATTTCAAAAAACGTGTGTTATTTCGAATAATAATGTATAATGTCGGTGGAATATTAACCATTATGTATTCCTATATGTGCACGAGTGAAGGCATTTGAAACAAAGTGATAAAACGTGCCTTTTCGATTTCCTTCAAAACGGCCGTTGCAATTGGTATGTAAAGTATCCATCGCTTTACTATCCAGGGTGGGGCACTTCATCAATTCCATTATCATCGTTGTCATCAAATTCATCGGTGAGTTAATTTAATTTAAACAAATACGATTATGCATCGCACTGGACACTGGCAAAATACACTTAAAATTAGTGTGGAGCTATAAGTTAAAGAAGAACAAGAAGACTCCTGTGCCTTGTGTGTGTGAGTGCATGAAACAAACATGAAAATTCACATACACAAATACCCAGACAGAAACAAATAATAGTGGGTCACACAAAGATTTGTTCTGTGCGGGAATCGAACCCGCGACTATTAGACACAGTGGGTGGAGCGGCTTAAGCTCTTAACCACTGCGCTAAATTATCCGTCTCATTCACTAGGGAACGTCCGGAACTACGCGCCACTCGTCTCCGCTGAATCATACGTCGATTTACATAAACGACGAACACGGTATGTTATAGTTCTTACTAGCTGTAACTTGCAAGTTCGGCCGTGTGGACTTTAACAGAATATATTTCTCTAAAATAAAATTAGCCTGAGTTACTCTTTATAATATCAGCTATCTGCCAATGAAAGTCCCGTCAAAATCGGTCCAGCCGTTTTGGAGATTAGCCGGAACAAACAGACAGACAGACAGACAAAAAATTTAAAATTGATTTTTTGTTATAAGTGCCGTATATATTCATAAGCATTCAGTAAAAAGCTGATATTTTGACATTACAAACAGACACTTCAATTTTATTTATTTGTATAGATCATATTAACAGAAAAGAGAAGAAATATTGTAAGCAATGATTTCAATATTTATTCCTGTTTTAGTTAAATATATTCTACGTCGCGGTCTGGTGGCAAAGCACATCGCTTTGTGGTCACGAGGTCCTGGGTTCAAATCCTAGGTCGGACAAATGTAGATTTTCTAACGAAAAATTCCCTTTATGAGTCCGGAGTCTGGAATTGTGCCCGGTATATGGCAATAGGCTCGCCCCCTATTACATGGGACCTCAGGGACGTCAGCGAAACGTGGGTGTACTCAGTACACCTTTGCCACCCCCGCTTGGGGAATATAGGCGTGACGGTGTTATAATCTACATCTGATATATTATTATGGATTGGTGACGTTGTCGTCTATTGCGACTAGTACGTACGTACGTGCAAAAAAAAGAACCTAACATCGTCGGCGAAACGTGGGTGTACTCAGTACACCTCTGTCACCCCCTCTGGGGAATGTAGGCGTGACGGTGTTATATTCTACATGTGATATATTATAATGGATTGGCGACGTTGTCGTCCATTGCGACTGGTACGTGCAAAAAAAAAGACTTCCATTTCTAATAAGAAAACCCCAGATTTTTTCGGCATAGGATTCTAATCTAGCCCAAGACCCGGTGATTCGTCAACGAGGAAAGTGCCAGAAAGAATTAACGAGACAGTGACATTTTGAACTCTCAAAATCAAACACCGTACTGAAGCAACAGACTAAATTGCTGTTTGAATATTATTATCTAAGCCCACAAACCATTTGTACCCCCATCCCCTAACACAAATACTCGTTCAGTGTAGCAAGTCACGTAACTCTGACGCTATCGGTAGCCGACCTTTTGGGGTGGTACCAAATTTCTATTATATGAATAGTTCGTAAAACAATTATGTAATTCTAACCTGTACAAATAATTTTAAGTTTCGGATACAGAAACCTATAGAGTTACTGGTAATATATTAGCGCCACTCTTTCTCCATAAAGAAGAGACCTAGTAATTGTTCTACTTATCTTTTTTTGTGGCATTGCGTTTACATTATGCCATTGTACAAAGTTTACGAATATCCATTTCTAAATTAATTCAACTCCCCAATGAACTTGATGACAAAGATGATAATGAAATTGATGAAGTGCCCCACCCTGGATAGTAAAGCGATGGATACTTTACATACCAATTGCGACGGCCGTTTTGAGGGAAATCGAAAAGACACGTTTTATCACTTTGTTACAATAACCTTCACTCATGCACATATAGGAATACATAATGCTTAATATTCCACCAACATTACACATTACAATTCGAAATAACACAAGTTTTGGAAATTAAAACAAATTGACAACATCACTCTTCGAAAAAAAAACCTACTTATCTTCTTTCTTGAAAATATTGCCCTACATAAACAGTAGGGAGCATTGCATACAGACGATCAGTGTTTACCTCATAAAAAATCAATTACCAAACCTTTAAATATTACAACATTAATAACGTAATATCAATCATCATACCTATTCTATGACTGCTTTGTTGGTCTAGTGGCAAAGCGCATCGGTTTGCGATCACGAGGTCCTGGGTTCAAATCCTAGGTTGGACAAATGTAGTTTTTCTAACGGAAACTTCCCAGTACGAGTCCGGAGTCTGGAATTGTGCCCAGTATATGGTAATGGGCTCGCCCCCTATTACATGGGACCTAACATCGTCGGCGAAACGTGGGTGTACTCAGTACACCTCGGCCACCCCAGCTTGGTGTGTTTGCAAATGTCACTGACCCCACGCTCTGACCACTAGACCAAATCCTCATCATTTCCATGTGATATTGAATGGAAATATTCGATGCAATACGACTACTGAGAACTGCATATAACTAATAGATGTCTTAGACACCTATGGCAGACAAACTTTCAAAGGATTTTTTATAAAAGCAAAGGTTTTCACAATCATCCCTGTTGTGAAACAACGCGTTTAGTTCGATATTGTTAAGGTTGGCAAGCCTAGAGAAAGTGATTGGCGGATCTACCGCTTCTAGGTTTACTTTCATATGGCAAAAAACTTTAATATGTAAATTTCTGTCTGGGGAGTAGGCCGAGAGTACAAAGTTTCAGCCAGTTCTTTCCTTACAGACCTCTCTGGCTTCCTCCACTCTCAAACTTCGTCTCATACACGCTCGCCGGTTACGGAGGCTTTTGACTTGTCCTTCAAATAAGCCTTGGTTTATTTGGGCAAGGTAAGATAGTCTAGGTCTTCCCCGGTACCTAAATCCTTCCATTTTTGCATCTATATCTGTTTTGTCATTCTTTCTTCTGACATTCTTTCTATATGCCCGAACCAAAGGAGCATACCCTTTATCCTCTTTACACCGATACTATCATACCTACTTGCTGCTGTTGCGAATACGGTCGGTCAACTTTACTCCGCACATCTTTCGCAGAGCTCGCATTTCGACCGCATTTATTCTCCTTTTATTCTCCTTTTATTCTCCTTCTTACATATTCAGCTTCAATTTCTGTATACAGTTCTTATAAAACGTATATTAACTTTCTAAATAAGAATCACTCCACCATACCTAAGAGCCATTAAAAGACCCCCTTAAAAGTAAAGGCACGCACCTGCCTCACATGATCGCTCCCTTCCGCCCTTTCCGAGGTTAGGTAAAAAATGCGCAGCTAACACCGTCCCCTGCATATGCATGCGTGCGTGACCAGTAATAAGAAATTGTTGGTTAAGGATCCAGCGAAAGGCAAGTGGCAAAGTGTACTAGACAAGCCAAAACAGACCTTCTACCTATATCAATGAGTAGTTCTTTGGTTTGTCTAAGCTACGACTGTTTTTTGGAGCTATAGTACTGGCGCGAAATGGTGCGGTTACTGTCTGATTAGACATTTTGGCTCACAGGAGAATCGTCCAGACAGGCGTAGTTCTGCGTCATTTTGTATAGAGCTGCAATGGTTGCGTGTATAGTATTTGTGACATAGTATGGGTACTGACACTTCTAATTTCCAAACGAAATTATACTTTATTCAATGGCAATAAGAGGCATGCCAGTTTCTATACTTATGGTTTTATGCTTTAACACCGTTGAATTATATATTATTTTCGTTTGCTTATTAGAACTGTCATTACCTATCCTATGTGATAATACTATGATATATGCGGACGATTTAGCGCAGGCAACGTTTAAAAAAAAAAAAAAAGATATCTAATACGACAAAATAATAACATACATAACAAGGAAAGATCACGGAAGCATTGATTTTCTTTTACACTTAACATTTCTAATATATACATGTGTACATACATAACCTGAAAATTTATGAGCAGGACACAACGACATTACTAATCCTTAACAACCATAAATAATAATAACTGAAGGTAAATATACTAAACCAGTCAAAATCCTGTAAGAGGCTATTATTTTAAGGTAGTTTATTAATAAAACCCATAGCGAACACCATCGGGCGGCTTCCGCAGAGAATGTCGTATTATTTATAGGGCATTTTTACGATCCTGCAGGGCGGACGTGTTATGGGGAGTTTCTGGGAACGGTGTCATAAAACTGGTTCCTAAACGGATGGCGACTAGCTCACTTGCAGGTTGAATTAAGTGGATATGAGAAGATAGGAAAGGTAACGGTCTTGAAACGGCTACCTTTTTACTGAGATAGGAGATACGACGGTGGAACGGCTCCAAACTTTTTTAATACTTGTGGTCCGGTCACAAAAAACATGAACGAGAACGTTTAATTTGAGGGAAAAGGGAGTGTCCATGTGGACCGAGGAGACATTTTTGATATGTAAACGGGGATACAATCTCTGTTAAGTAGAAAATGACGGTGCTATCAGCCAAAAGATATACACTGCAAGCTAAAGGCTTCCCCAAAGATAATAACGACAACCAGTTTGATGCGGTACGCATGAAAATTTTACCCCTCTACCACCTTCTACAATATTATAATATTAGCCCTGTTAAGAACTGTCCCACCGTTGGGGCACGGGCCTGCTCTCAAACTGAGAGGGTTTAGGCCATAGTCCACCACGCTGGCCCAGTGTGGGTTGGCGAAGTTCACACACTTCGAGAAACTCTTAGGCATGCAGGTTTCCTCACGATGTTTTCCTTCACCGTTAAAGCAAGTGATAGTTAATTTTTAATACGCACATGCTTTTGAAAAGACAAAGATACGTGCCTGGGTTTGAACCCGAGACTTTTGACTTTGCAGTCCATCGGTCTAACCAGCAAATTATAACGTACGAAAAAGTCACGACACAGAGTTTAATTTGTTACTTCACATAATCCATGGCATGTGTATAAAAAAAAAACACCGTCACGCCTATATACCCCAAGCAAGGGTGGCAGAGGTGTACTGAGTACACCCACGTTTCGCCGACGATGTTAGGTCTCATGTAATAGGGGGCGAACCTATTGCCATATATCGGGCACTATTCCCGCCACCGGACTCGTACTGTGAAGTTTTCGTTAGAAAAACTACACTTGTCCGACCTAGGATTCGAACCCAGGACCTCGTGATCACAAAGCGATGCGCTTTGCCACTAGACCAACGAGGCAGTCACCCTGTTTTAATCTATCTATCTATCTATATCATCACGCCAGCTCCCTCGCGGGGTAGGCAGAGAAATGCTAATGACATTATGCCTGTTTTAATGCCACTTAAAACAACTTCGGTTCATAATTAATCTTAAAACTTCAGCGTGATGTATAATACCCATCATTTTTCAGGACACAAAGAACTTTACATTCAGAATTTCGTTTATTTACTTTAGGCGACGCCCTAAAGTTAGTTTCCAAGTATTCTTACTGGGTGTGCCCTAAACTTTCACTTCCCTGAAGATATTTCAGCCATTTTCTCCGCCCTAACTGAAATGGCTCAAAGTTTCGACACCTGAATAACTTTATCTTCATCGAACATGTTGAAAAGTTAATTTCCCTACTGTGGAACTTTATGGGTATCAATATCATCTTTGTTAGCTTTGTGAACATCTTTTCTTAAATTATTATTAGATACTTTACTATCTAAAACATACATGGAATAAATATATCAAACCAATATATTGCTAAATTTTATGAGTTATGAATGCAAAATATTACGACAATAAACTTTAAGTATTTCACTACTACTTTTATACTGTTTTATTATAATATTCCTGTTGATATCTGAACTGAATACAGCACAATCCAAGAACATAACTGATTTTTAAATGAATAATACCATGTCTTAGCTGAAGGGCAAGTCAAGAGTCTCCGTAACCGGCGAGTGTGTATGAGACGAACTATGAGAGTGGAGGAAGCCAGAGAGGTATGTAAGGAAAGAACCTGTTGGAACTTTGTACTCTCTGCCTACCCCGCGAGGGAGCTGGCGTGATGATATAGATAGATAGCTAGATAGATAATACCATACATCTAAAATATAAAAAATCTTAAGAGCAATAGATCATTCAGATAAAAAATTCAAAGAATTTTTTCAACTGCCACATGTACGAGTGTTATGCTACTTTTTAATAATACCGATGACAAAAACTCGCAAAGTATAATACATTCATACCGCATAAATGACGTAAGGATCGTAAAATGTAGGGGAAATTTCATTGCCAAGAAATTGGATTCAGTCACGACATAGACTTTCAGAAAATATTGCTACGAAATTGCATGAATAACATATTCGACGGTGTACACAAATAAATTCTTCTACAATGATAGTCGTACTCAGAAGTATTTAGTCTTTGTAATGATTAATAAGAAATTTTTAGAATTCCTCAACTATATACTAATAAACTTTATGTATATATAACCATGTTTTACAAATAAAGCTATTTGTTATGATTATGATTGTAGTAAGCAACAAAAACTAAAACCCCATTAATTTTGACAACACTACAAATTTACGCATCATTTTTACATGTCTCATTTGGAACAAAGGAGAATCCTCGATTACATATTTAAGTATATAATTATTAACTAACTGGTAATAATGATAAGTGTGGGAAAGTGTCAAGTAAGCAAACTTCATAAGACATATGTTATAAATAGCAAACATGTAATGTAACTATTAAACGATGATGTGAAATTCTATTCGCCAATTGAAAGTTTACTACAACAACATCACAACACTTGCAAATTACATAGTCAAATTAAAATCTACGATTCACGGACAATAAACGCGTTTATATCCCATAAAATACTCAGAGGAAATGGCATGACCACAACATGAACAGACATAAAGAGTGACTCATAACACAACGCGACCAGGCTCATTTGCCACAGATTGCGCGGCATAACGACGATGGGATACAAGTTGCTTCTGTCATTAACAACCCCATTTACGATTTTAAACCTTAAAGCAAAGATGTGAAGGTCGATGATAGAATAGGTGATGCTGGAGATGCTAAACAAATTAGGGTCGTTATCAACGGACACTGAGTAAGATTATTGGCAGATGGTTATTTTAAGTTGTATGACGATTTTTCAAAAGACCAGCCGCAGCAGATGCTTTTTGATAATTTTGCTAAGAGGCATGTTTGTTGGGTTCGGGTATTAGCATTGTAACATTTTTTTTAGAGTGAAAATGTGACTTGTGGTTTAGTTACGAGTCAGATCTAAATCAGTTTTCTAAAGTTATTACGACGCTTTAGTTTGGAAGCCGATCTAGAACTTTATATTTTCTACAGAAGCTTACAGAATATTGTGAAAATAAAATAATTGTATAGGTGAATAAAAGAATGAAAATCAAACGAGGAGCATATTATTAAGACAGAAACGTTCACAATTAAGTTCTATACAAAATCAGAACATTATTTGTTTTACGTAAGCTGTTTTAAATAAATTGGTCAAGAAATTGCTGAGACTATAATATAATATCAGCCTATGGGCAGTATACTGCTGGACAAAGGCCTTCTCTCACAAATCGAGGTGAGAGAGATAAGGTCATACTCCACCACGCGGACCCAGTGCGGATTGATGGAGGCAGGTTTGTGGCCACCTGCTGTTAGAACTTATCAAGCCGCCTTTAAGGCTTCCAACTCGGCTTAACGTTTACCACATTATGTGGTAGCCGGGACCAACGGCTTAATGTGCCTTCCGAAGCAGACGCTCGAATATGAAAATGCCACAAACAGTCACCCATCTCAGGCCGACTGAGTCGAACGCTTAACCTTGGTAATCGGTAAGAACACCGCGGTCGCACAGCGCTACGAGCGCCTCTGAGACTATAACCCTTAAGGATTTGTTGGCTGGATTGTTTTTTTCTATTTTATTTTTCTGTGTCTTTTTACACAATATAAACTTGAGCAACACTTTTCCCCCCCGAC
The DNA here is from genome assembly GCA_905147815.2 of Phalera bucephala. Lineage (NCBI taxonomy): Eukaryota > Metazoa > Arthropoda > Insecta > Lepidoptera > Notodontidae > Phalera > Phalera bucephala. Next base: position 6,512,234 of record LR990628.1, on the reverse strand, counting down.
CCCTGCCGCCACCACCGGCCGCGACATGTTCTCACCGACCCCCCCGATGCTTTGTCATCCCTTCTTTCCGCTCAGAATACGGGCGACGACGACGACGTAGTAGTAGATCCCCTCCCATAGCCGGCGGTTGACCGGTGCACTTAGTAGTGCACCCGTCCCCCTACAGCGACTGTCCCAACCGCCGTACGAGTATGTCGCCTCTTGCCCTTCTGGCTGGCTAGAGCGTAGTGGTTGCACGCTCGCCTTTAAGTCCGGTGAAGCTGTAAAGGCCTCGCGGCCAACAGCGTACATCATTCACACACACAAATAAACTTGAGCGTCAGATAGAACCCGATAATATGGCAATATTAATATATGAGCCTTGGTTAACCGCATCGCATCACACGTAATACAACACCGTTGCTGGCACTTGTTGTCTACGTTTTATAGCTCCAACGATTCTGTTCAACTTAATTGTTTAACGGATTTAGTTGTTATTAAGAAGTGGTAACTGGTTATATAGTTTCCGTTACTTTTGTAAGTATTTTTGATTTATCATCCACGGCTAGTTCTTCCGTCCCTTGGGCTTGGGGATAAGCCTTCTAAGCTCTTTTATGCCGGATACATAGTTATTTCCGGCAGCTTGCCTGATTTTAGCTATAGGTTGTTAATGCTTTAGTATACTGCTACAGCTTGTGTCATGTAATGGGCAGAACTTGATGTAACCAATCTTGATTACTCATTGGACATATCCAAATACCGCCATCATGCTGTTTATGTATGTAGCATATACAAGGTGTAACATAATAAACGCAAGACCTCAGGCACCCCGATTAGAGAATTGCTTCATAAAGTCTAAAAGAAAACCAAATTTCCAAATTTAAAGGTTTTTACCCTTTTTTAAAGGACTTTTATACCCCAATTAACAATGAAACTTGTACGTGAAACTTACCGTACTTGTACGTTTTGAGAAATACGTTTTAGGAATGCGTTTGGAATCTTCTTCTTGCTATGAATCAAGAATAAATTTAATTTTTTATAGCGCAAAGAAAGCATTCTATGCAAATTTAAAAAAAAAATGTAAAATACATTAAAAATTGTTGGAATCGATTCATTTACCGATTTAGAACAAACTACTCAGGTCTTGCGTTTATTATGTTACAGCTTGTAGTGACAAAGAGAGTTACACCTATATTCCTCAAGCTGGGGTGGCAGAGGTGTACTGAGTACACCCACTTTTCCCATTTAATAGGGGGGCGAGCCTTTTGCCATATATCGCCACAATTCTAAACTCTTGAATCATACTGGGACGTTTTCGTTAAACAACCTACATTTGTCCGACCTAGGATTTGAACCCAAGACCTCGTGATCAGAAACCGATGCGCTTTGCCACTAGACCAACGAAGCAGTCGTTATATAGTATAGTTATAATTATTAGTCAGTTAAGTGACAATTATTTTATATTAGATTTTTTCTTGCGAATTGTAAGGAATCATAATCGAAAAAGTAATATGATCTCGCTTCGTTAATTCATTGCAAATCCTTTTCAAGAATACTCTTTATTCTTATTTCACTTTAAAGATTTTAATTGATTTTATAAACAATCTAATTACGCCTACTAACGTCCATTATACCCCCCAAGGGATCTGGCGTGATAATATAGATAGATAGAATGTCCTTTTCGTACCAATAAAATTTTGAGATTCAAACGTTCCCAACATGAAACAGGTCGTTTTAGCAAACTTTTAATTTAAGCAGGATTGTGCAGAATCTTGCTGAAATCAAATTCTTGAAATCCCTATCTAGACTGTTTTAACAAGCGCCAATTATAGAACACTAAAACTGTCAGTGAATAAATTATCAGCTGAAAGACGGGGCATAACAAACACAGGAAGCGAGCCATAAAAATAAACAGACATTCAAAGAAAGCAACGCCATAAAACGATTGCTAGCTCATCAATCACCATAGGAATAAACATTTACAAAGCGCAGTGCTTAGACAATTAACTTTATCGACTATGATACTATGCCTATAAGGTTATATAGTATTTTCTGCAATATTTATGGTTGCCCTGTTGTTGTTGGTTGGCGAGATCGGATAATAGGAAAGTGCCACTGGGTGTTAGTTCCTGTGGGTGTCGTGCAAAATCGGCTATTAAAATAAATATTTATATTAAAGTAGTGGTCGCCCATTAGTCGAAATTCGACCATAATTAATTTAAATTATAAGTTTAAACATTATTAAGGTTCTATTGTCAAAGACTATACCTCTATAATCACAGATTTCGCAAAGGGTACACTGTTCATTTACCTATTTTTTTCAAACAAATTATATAAAATTAAAAAAAAAAAGATTAATATAAAGAATACCTAACAAAAAATCACGCGATAAAGAAAATGCTGTCCATTGAACTTGACATACATATTTCGATAATTTAATTAATGATACACTTCATGTAAGCGATGTTTTTTGAAACTCTTACATCGTTTGCTGGTTATGTTTGACATTCAGTAAGACTATAGACAAATAATATTAAAAACAAACAACTATTTTCAATTTGACCACAGACTTTGACAGCGGGTGTGTGTCAAATACATGGTAGTGTGTGTAATGTTTTTTTCATTGATTTAATGTATGTTTTATGCATAATTTAAAAAAAATATTAGCATTCTGCACTCCTTCTCTACATAAACTATAAGTGTGGGAAATTTCATACTCCTCCGTCCGCGCAATTTTCGTAAAAAGGTGAACAAAGTTTTTGCTTCACGTATTAATATATAGATAAACATTTAACAAAACGATAATACAGCTGTGTGGCATCATGATATTGCCAACGACATATTGTGTGAAATTTGAATCCTTTGGTAGTCCCAACGTCTCTGATTACTCTTACAACACGGGAAAGAACGCACTTTAAATATCATGATATGTAAAGTGCGTTCTTTCATATATCTTATATGTGCAATTTATTTTGAGTTCTTCCAAAACCGCAGTGGTAGAATTGGAGCTGTCATCGTGATATCCCAAATTTCAATATATTTGGATTAAATCAGGTTTTTCCCGAACGCCTTTATAGGCATAGTAAGCGATGCGGACTCTTTTATCATCTATTAATAGTTCTAAGAACATATTTTCAAACTTTCTGAATACCCTCAAACTAAGGAAAATTCGGATATACCCGGATGGAAAGCAACCCTAGATATAACGAGATAAACCGTTTGGTTGGTGATTGTGGATTAGGGCATTATTCGTCCGCTTATTCTGATAACTAATGACATTGGAACATGTCCTTCCTTCTACCAACGTATCTGAACGGAAACTCGAAGCGTTGGCGCGAACAAATGTTATTAGGTCGGTTAATATAGCAGTAATGTTGAGTTGTTGTTGTTGAGTTAATGCCAATTTATGTAATATCGATAAAGAGTACATGAATTATAAAACTACACACGGAATACCGACGCGCTCCTTATGAAGTTCTCGGAGCCCCCCAAAAAGCATTGGCCATGGAAGATGGTTTTAATAAATTGAATTCCAACGTAAACCATGAACACCAGAAGACTTAAGGGCTTTGCACAAACAGATTGCCGTAAGAGTAGATATACCATCCTTTTCACAATACAAATTTGCTAAAGAAAGAAGAACGTGGCGGCACGCTTTCTCGACAACGTTACCATAACGTTAATCTGTTCGTGCTAAGCCCTCTGTATACTCTGAACAACTTTACCTATGTGAAACAGACGTTATATCATGTAAGAATATCATCAATATAAGACCAAAAATAACTCCTGGGCACATCAATCATCATATTAGATTGAATTCAGTTCTACAGAGTCGTACAAAAGAACTAACTTTCATCATCACATCATATTGGATTTAATTCAGTTTCACAGGGTGGTCCAAAAAAACTAACCTCGTCTGCGGGTTTGGTGGGAGTGATGGCGACGGTCTCGTTGAAGCAGAGACACGCGCAGTAATGCCGGTTCGCGTCCACGTCCGTTAGCACGGACACGTAGAACCTTGGCTCTGTGCGCTCGGTGGAGAGCGCCCATCCTTGCGGCTGGCAGAACTGAAAACAATATCTTTTATTGCATACATAATTCTAAGGAGTCCGTGATAGTTGTATACGGTTCAACGTCGATCCGGATATCTAGACCAAGGAATCGCAGGCGTTACGACAAGATGATGGTTTTGGATGATTGCCTTGCAGTTGTTACACACTCGCCCTCTTGCCCGGTTAAGCTCTAAAGGCCTCTCGGCCAACAGCGCATATTATTCGCACACACGCAGAGACGATTGTCTAATCATCTATCTATCTATCTATCCATAACCTCACGGCAGATCCCTTGCGGGGTAGGCAGAGAGTACAGAGTTCCAACAGGTTCTTTCTTTACATACCTCTCTGGCTTCCTCGACTCTCATAGTTCGTCTCATACACGCTCGCCGGTTACGGAGATTCTTGACTTTTCCATCAGATAAGACTCGGTTTATTTGGTCGTGGTAAGATAGTCGAGGTCTTCCCCGGTACCTGCATCCTTCCACTTTCACATTGTATATCTGTTTTGTCATTCTTTCCTCTGGCATTCTTTCTATATGCCCGAACCAACGGAGCATGCCCTTTCTCATGTTTACACCGATACTATCTTTCATACCTACTCGCTGTCTTACTATGCTGTTGCTAATGCGGTCGGTCAGCTTCACTCCGCACATCTTACGCAGAGCTCGCATTTCTACCGCATTTATCCTACTTTCATTCTCCTTCTTACATACCCAGCTCTCGCTACCATATAACAGCGTTGGGACAAGAACTCCGTTATGTATGGCCAGCTGCGCCTTATGGCTTAAGTGCCGGCTCCCGAGTAGCTTTCCCATCGCACCATTCACTCTGTTCCCTGCACTCACTCTTCTCTCTATGTCAGCGGTGTATTTCCCATCCTTACTGAAGGCGCATCCAAGATATACAAACTCATTCACTTGCTCCAGCACATCGTTACCAACCACAATCCTTACATTCGTTCTGGTTTCTTCCCTTTCAAAAACCATAATCTTGGTTTTCTTCACATTCAAGTGTAAGCCATTGATCATGCAGTCGTCTTTCATAACTGTGACTAGTGTTTGCAGATCAGTGGCTGTTGGCGCTATTAAAACCGCGTCATCTGCATAAAGTAGATGGTTTACCACTAAGTCACCCATTTGTACACCTTCATTCATCGCTTTCAGTCTTTGAAGACTTTTGTCCAGATATATTATAAACAGTCTAGCGGACAACACGCAACCCTGCTTGACGCCCATTTTAACGTCAAACCAGGGTGACCTGTTACCACCCACCCGTACGCATGCCTTGCAGTCCACATAAGTGGACTGGACGGCTCGCATCAGAGTGCCATCTATACCATAATCTGGCAAAATGTCCCAAAGTCTCTTTCGCACAACTCTCAACAGTCTAATCATCAATAATGGAAATCAAAAAGTAGAGTCGTAATAGGTATATTTTGATCGATAATTCAAATCATTTTGAAGCATTTATGGTTGATCGACATCTGACATGGTAACCTCAGGCAATTGACGTAATATTTCAGGTAAAAATGCTATAATCACCAAATTTTTACCGATGCAGTGCACAAACGTTCTTGCAACGTATTATCTTATGGAAACTCTTTTAGGATGTTAGTCCGTGATTACCTCCTGAAATATTTCAAAGCCTGTTTCCAGATTCCGACTACAGCAATGGAGTATACGAATAAGTAGTAAGTTGAATGGGGCAGTGTTTTAGTCTGACCATTTATCACTAAAACAGAACGTTATGGGTAAAAGGGTTTCTTCTAGCCTCTTAGAAAGGTTCTTTATGCTCTCGTTTGCAAAGGATCATTACCGCTCTACTTACTTTCGGCTCAACTAATGGTCGTCCATTACTCCTTACAATGGATAAGTTACTTAAAGATGAAGATACGAGTGGTTTCATTAATCTGTTTTTTATGCTAGGTCAAAAGGGTGTTTGTATGATAAGAGGAAAGTGAACTTTTGTTTAAGGCATTTACATTGTTTGCAACATACCGCCGCAACTTGTGACAAATTTGAATGTATTTGAATATTGCCTCGCTCGAAAACACACCGACCGAGAAAACCACCGACAGTTGAGAACTGTTTAGCCTAGTCATAATCATATACAGTTATTATTGGCAGCCAAAGCTAAGAAGTCTTCAAAAATCAAACGCTTTTTATTTATGCATATGCATACTTTGGTCCTTATATAAATCCTAGAATAGTCAAGAAGCTAGTAATTACTTAGATTCTACCATTCGTTAGGAAAGTACTCCAGCGCAGACTCAAGTAAGAAGCGCAAAATAATCCAGGGTTACTGTTTTAAAGCGTTTTAAAATTTGCATGACCCGGTATCGTATTGTCATATTAGTAGAACAGTGCTACTGCTTCTTATTCGTTAGGTCTCGTTGAGAATCTAGGCTTTGTTATAAGAAAGAAAGAAGAATTTGAAATATACTTTATAACGAATACTATTATGCCTATATTCGTTATAACGCATGAATCCATTTAGTATCGATTTTGCCTTACTAGAAGTGAAGGTATCGGCACAGATCAATACAATTAGATTTCAACTATTCCATAGGCATGATTGGATTTGGCCCAGAGATTCCGGGCCACATTGCTTGGTTAAGGTGTAACTCATATCTATAGCTACACATAAGTCCAATTTTGCGATATAAAATCACAATAATTACGATGATCACAATAAATGACATTGATCAGGTCAGCCTTGTTGGTATGTGATGGTGCAATAACGAAAAGATTCTAACACGTATTTTTCCCAATCGGGAGTAGAAATAATCGCTGACCAATGGCACATACCGCTGACAGTGAAAGTCGAATGTATTCCGAATTTATTAGGAAGCGACTCTATTGCCATTATACAGGACAAAATTTCAGATTTCGAACTGCCACTGAGAACTGCTAATGCTTATAAAGATAAGTACCGATTAAAATTGGCTGTTTTTGTGCAATAATATGAAGCGACGTCTTTGGGTACTCTTGCTATCATTTAATTATGTTTTGTTTTGAATTGGATTGACTTTCATTTTAGTTTTTCCTTTTTTATGTGGAGTTTGGCCATGTTTGTTACGACTAAATTATTTCTCTTAGGCCCAGTTGCAGAAAGCTCATCATTAACAGTCCATAACAACTGGATAATGAACACACTACAACTAATTAATTGACTATTTCAGTGTAAAATTTTGCTAGTAATGTCATCTTTAAAATTTAAAGGACGTGTCTTAATTTCACTGGTGTATAATAAACCCTATCTATCTATCTCTGCAACTGGACGTCAGAATGTAAGTTTTTGTATTATTGGAAGGGGTATTTGTTGGTGAATTTTCTTATACAAGGATTTTGTGACTCGCCGTCAAAATTGGAACTAACTGTTAATCACTTTATGACAGCCGCAGAGTTTCCGTTTGCTATGAAAGGATTTATTATAATTCATTCTTCCAGTTGCTATGATAGGTGGATTGCTTTTACTGTTCGTGGAGTGCGTCTTTGGAACTCACTCCCACGCGCTAAAAGCGCAAGCTCCTTTCTGGACATCTTCAGGAGAAGAATAAGGGAACATTTCCTATCTGATTGTTGATACACGTTCATAATATAATATACTATTTTTATGTACGTTTATTTTACAAATTATATATATTTAGTTTTGTATAGTATGTATTTTATTTATGTTAATTTTATTGTATGTTTGAATGTGCAATTGTATAACTGCCTTCTTATTAACATTATCATCTATCAACACTTAAAGGTTCGCTGGAAGAGAACTCATATTTTGAGTTAAGCTCGCCTTTGTATATCACCTGTGAAATTACAACTGTAAATGTACTGTATACAATAAAGGATTAAATAAATAAATAAATAAAGGACGTTGTTCTGCGCCCATACATAATTTGCCCCAGAATCAACAGCAATGAAAAAATACTTGTATGATTTCAAATCACCCATAAATTCTCTTAAGGCATTTATTATTACACGGACATGCGGAGGAATCGCAATACTGCACAAAAAGTATTAGATTTCGATGTTATAATTAAGTAGCCATTAATACATATGAGGTTATATTGTGTGTTGACATTCAGTAAAAATGTTTGCGACTTCGATATAAGTACTTACAGTACTTTGAAATAGTCGTTTTAAATTGCAAATTGTCCGTTAGATACGGATATTTGCCATTATTTTAATAAAATAGATAAATAATGATGGCATGGGTCGAATTTTTGTTGGTTCTGGGACAACTTTCAACAGTGTTTATCCAAGTTCTTTTTTTTAAATTAGTACCCGTGCGGACCCATATGTTAAAATATTTCCCTGGAAATAGACAAATTTGTATTATTGGTAGAATTTTTTTTTTTGGTGAATTTTCATATACAGTCATACAAGGATTTTGTGGCCCTCGGCCAAAATTGGAACTAACGCTGTCATCAAGTCAAATATCACTTCATAACAATCGCAGAGCTGCCGTTTGCTATTAAATTTACCCAAGTTCTTCTTTTAATTAGTAACCATGCGGACCCATCTGCTTAAATATTTCCCTGGAAGTAGGAATATTTTACTAAAGGGTAACCCAGATTTCACACCAACGCTATCTATGTCATTGTACAGGACGACGTCTGCATGATGTACATAAATAGATATTGTTATAGATTAAGTTACAATAGTATATCTTACATACTTTTGACGGACGATTTAGCGCAGTGGTTAAGAGCTTAAGCCGCTCTGCCCACTGCGTTTAATAGTCGCGGGTTCGAGTCCCGCACGGGACAAATCTTTGTGTATGTGAATTTTCATGTTTGTAAACGCACCCATGGCGATCTGAACGGATGGGTAGGAACCAGGCGGCAAACTTGCGACGCTGCTCTGGGTCCTTATGGTGATAAGAGAGTGAACGATGCAGGTAAGCTCATTGTAGATGTTTGTTTGGAAAGGGGTCTACTTGTGTCTAATACAATATTCCAGCACAAGGACATACATATGTATACGTGGAGAAGGAATGAACAAAAAAGCATGATAGATCTGATCCTGGTTGATAACCGTCTCCGAAGCAAACTACAAGATACGCGTGCGTATAGAGGCCCCACTCTGGAATCAGACCACTATCTCGTAGTTGCGCGGTTTAGTGGTCTGTTCAGGAAGTGGAGGCACTGGCGAGAGCGTATCCCCTTCGGAGACCTTGAAAGATTAAAGGTTGAAAAGTTGCAAGATGAGAGCGTGAGGAGAATGTATGAAGACAGAGTCCGGGACAAGCTTTTGACATCAGGCTCTTCGGACTCAAATGTAGATGAATGCTGGAATAGCCTGAAAGAGAGTTTGGTGGAATCCGCGAAAGAAGTATGTGGTTGCTCAAAGAAGCATATTACAGCAAAAGGTGATGCATGGTGGGATGCGGAGTTGCAAAGCTCCGTAGAAAGTAAGAAGAAAGCGTGGCAGGACTATGTATCTTCTTTGAACCTGAATGCCAGTATGACAGAGATGAGGAAAGAAATATACCGGCAATGCAAGAATGCCACTAAAACTTTAGTGAAAGAAAAGCGTGAAAGAGCCAGTATGATTGAGGAGGAGAGGCTGGCGAAATACTTCGAGAACAACACCAAACTCTTTTGGAGCAAGGTGAGAAAGGCTCGAGGTGATTCGTCAGGCTCCAGAATGGAAAGGATAAAATCTAAAGATGGTGACATTCTTGCAGACACACAAGCTGTGCTAAACCGGTGGAGTGAATATTTTGGAGAAATGTATGGAGATGACCCGGATGCTGATGCCGCAGACGTGCCTAAAGGCGAGATTGCGGCACCACAATCAACGGAGGACATCACTATGGAAGAAGTTGAATGGGCGATAGAAAGTATGAAAAACGGTAAAGCTGCGGGAGTAGACATGATATCTGCCGAGATGATCAAAAATGGTGGAACTTGCGTCCGGGACGCTTTCCGGGCCCTTGCAAACCTTTGCTGGAGGACCGGTAGAGTCCCTACAGATTGGCGCCGCGCAGTCATAGTACCCTTGTATAAAGGCAAGGGTTCACAATATCAAAAAAAAAAAAAAAAAAAATCAAAAATATTTATTTCATTAAAAATCTAGATATTAACAATGATATTGTGGTGACTTTCCTAGTAAGTATGAAATACCTGTAGCAGGAAGCCACCGCTCTTTCATCCCGTGTTTGCACATAGAATAAAATAAAATTATATTATATTAAGAACATTAAATTTATCTAATATAAAAGCATGCATATGTTTATGTGTGGGTGTGTGTGTGTGTGTGTGTGTGTGTGTGTGTGTGTACGTGCGCGTGTGTGTGTATGTGTATGTGTGTGTTTTTGTGTGTGTGTGTGTGTATGTGTGTGTAATTAAAACTAGTTATGGAGGGTCTATATATTTTAAATCAAAATATAGATATATACGTATAAGTAGATAAATATGACTATGCTATTTTCTTTAATAAATTTTCTGTTTCAGTATAGTTTAGAGATTTTAACCAGGTCATCAGAGTCCTCTTACAATCGTAATGGTTTAGGGGATAGATATTAAGTTTATTATTTATTAAATTATATAGATAGCCAGTTTGTCTCTCATTTTGTCTAGCGGCAAAGGCTGTTCTGACTGTTTTAATTTGAATAGCGCTGTCTTTTCTCCTGGTGACTAACTTATTTGGGTGGTATGTTATAATCTTGTGAAGTCTAAGTATAGAATTTAAAATATATAGTTTCCTGACTGTTAGAACGTCACCGTAGATATACAGTTCATTAGTGGAATATCTGTACGGCAAAAAGTACATAATTTTAAGAAGGGACCTTTGACTTCTCTCAATATCCAAAAATTTTGTTTTTGTTGCACCACCCCATATGGGGATACAGTAACCTAATATAGATTGAGCAAGTGCGTAATAAATTTTATTAATGAGTTCCTTACGGATGACATGTCTTAGTTTTTTGAAGACCCACATTAGTTTCCTTATTCTAGTCATAACCATTTCAATGTGTGGGTGCCACGATAAGCGTTGGTCAACAATGACTCCCAAATATTTAGTTGACGTAACTTTATTGATACAAGGGCAGGGACATATTGTGTTTGGGGGCTTTCCACAATTGTGTATGGTAATTTTAAAGTCATTGCTAGGTTGTGTTCTTTTGTCAATATTGAAACTTATGTAATTAGTTTTTGTAATGTTTAGGGTCAGGAGATTAGTGTTTAGCCATTTAGCAATTATAGAAAGCCCCTTTTCAGCTGTATTTTGTACTTCTGTCCATGAGTCTCCTGTAAATACAACAGCAGTGTCATCTGCGTAGGAAAATATCTTTGTATTAGGTATCTTCAAATTAGATAGATCATTTATGTACAGCAAGAACAACGTAGGACCCAGTACACTTCCCTGAGGAATTCCGTAGGTAATGTTTGCGGTATCACTGTGGTTGTTACCTAGCTTAACTTGTTGTATACGATTGTGTAAGTAATCAGTTAATAATGAAAGAGGGGTACCTCTGAAACCATATTTTTCAAGCCTGTGTATCAGAATCGGGACAGAGACAGTTTCAAATGCCTTTTTTAGGTCTAGAAACACTGCTACGCATTTTTCCCCCTTATCAACGTGTTCTACTATACAGGAAGTGAGTGCTGTAACCGCATCTTCAGTCGACAGTCCCTGTCGAAATCCGTATTGCGAAGGTGTAAGAATATTAAATTTGTTTATATAATTAACTAACCTGGTATTAATAATTTTTTCTAAAATTTTTGAAATAGATGTCAACACTGAAATGGGACGGTAATTACTGACATCATCTCTGTCACCACTCTTATACACCGGTGTTATAATAGAACGTTTTAATTCTGCAGGGAAAACTCCTTTTTGAAAGCATAGGTTAGTGAGATGGCAGAGAATTGGCACAAGCCGTTCGTGTGCAATCTTTAGGAAACGATTTGGTATGTTATCCCAACCAGGAGAACTGTCCGATTTTAGGCTCATAAGCACATTATATACCTCATTAGGATTTGTTTCCAGTAAAACAAAAGAATTAGAAGAATGGTGATGAGATAGTAAATTAGATCGAATTTGTTTTGATGAGTGCTTAGAAGTTAATTGTTGAGCTAATTCTTTACCTATATTAGAAAAATAGTTGTTAACTGCATTAACTGACTCAAGCGCAGTAGGTTTTATAGTAAGTAAATCAGAGTTTGATTCATTTCTGGACTTGTAGTGAGTTATACTATTTATGCAATTCCACAGCAACTTAGGGCTTTTGTTTGATTTACTAAGTTGTTCTCTCTCGTATTTACGTTTTAACTTTTTTATTAAATTGTTAATAAAATTACGATACCTTCTATAGGTAAGTCTTAAAATCTTGTTATTAGGGTCTGAACGTAGTTTCATTTGCATTTTATTTCTATTTTTGATGCATCGTAAAATACCTGTAGAAATCCAAGGCTTGCTTATCCGTTTGCTTCTAGTGATTTTGATTGTTTTTGTATTATTTTCTAACGAATTTTGAATTAATTTTATTACTTTAGCTATTAAAATTGTAGGGTCATTACATTTGAGTAAATCAGAGAAGTCATTTTGTCGAAGTGTATTGAGGGCCTCGTTGTAGTCTATAGTTATTTTAGATTTTTTGTAAATATTATTCAAATTAATTATATTAGAGAGTGTAAATATTACTAAACAATGATCTGTAACCGTCGTATTAAGAACCGCTATGAATGCTGACATCTTATTGACCTCAAGTTTTACCATGAAATGATCTAGGCAGTTATGATGCCTTGTAGGTAACGTGTGGCCAGGGAGAAACCCTTGAGTAGAAAGCATATTTAAGTAGTGAAGTCGGTTATTGCGATCCTGTGCTTGTTCACTTAGTCTAGGTATTAAGTTTATATTAATGTCCCCAGTCACTATAATATTTTTGTGTGTTTGGAGAGTATCCAAGTGGGTATTCAATGAGCTTATAAATTGTTCTGCATTGGAATTCGATGGGGAACGATATATGCCAATAATCACTAGATTGCAAATAGAAATCTGTAGACATGAGGCATGCAATAGATTGATTTCTTTAACTTTGGCCTGATGTTGGTTGCTTGTGTACACGACTACACCATCATTTTGATTTAAATGATTAGTTGTTCTGTATGAGTTATAATTTATAATAGGGGGAATAGATTTGCAAGGACTTAAACGGCATTCAGTTAAAATAAGTATGTCAATATTAAAGCTTAGTTGTGATAAGGTTATTAGCAAGTCATCCAAATTGTTGTACACACTTCTAATGTTTTGTGTAGCAATTGATAAGTCTGTGTTTTTTTTGTGTATAAATTTTGACAATTCGCTTACTTCACATTGAACAGCCCGCGCAGACTCAATGCCATCTATTTCATTCATATTAATTAGGGAAGTATTCATGGTGAAATCATTAAAGGATACAGATTTTTAGATATAATTGGGTTAAGTGTACAATAGACGTAGATACACCCCATACAACTGCATAAATATACGTATGCTATGTCAAAACTAGTTAATTTATATATTTTGGCGTAAGTAATTTTTGAGTAGAGTATATGTATGTGTGTGTGTGTGTGTGAAAGTGTATGTGTGATAGAGATGTGCGTATTTATAATTTGAGAGTGTATATAATTAAAATAATAATAAAAACGAGTGCATAATATTATTAGTAGTAGACAAAAGTTATTAAAACAGTAAGGACCCGAAACTAGTCATGCTCCTTGCATTAGTTGTTGAACTTGTGATTCATTTGTGATCAAAATGATTGGTGTATTTTCGTCTTTCCTGACGTAAACTTTTCCAAAACTAGTCCAACAAAATTTATGTTTTTTAGTCCTGGCCAAGTCTCTAGCTAAGAAGAATAAACGGGAACCCTTAGCTGTTAATTGCTCTGAGATAAATATTGGCGTATCTGTATTTTTGGTAAATCCCAGGTGTTTAGCGCAAAGCTTTTCTTTGTGTTTAATGTTGAATGACTTACATCGCTTGAGGTAGTCGATTTTCAGAGTAGTAGACGAAACTTCTACCACTATAGGTGAATTGGTGTTACCCTCTTTCTTGCTCCTTACTCTATAAATATCCTTTATGTCTGTCTTGGAAATTTTGCTACCAGTATTTTGTGACAAGGTCATCACCATATTTATTAAATTTTCTTTTGTCTCTTCCTTCGCTTTTGGTACATTTTTGATTTCAAAATTAGTTTTTCTACTGCCTCGCTGCAGGTCTTCTATCTTCTCTTCCAACATTATAATGTGTTCCCGGTCCTTTTTAGCTTGTGATTTGAATTGTTCAATAATCTTCTTGAACTCTTCGTTTTGTTGTGTGAGAAACGTAATAGAGTTTTCAATATTTCGATTACTTTGTTGTATTTCTGTGAGGGTAGGGGCAATCTTCTTTAGCTCATTTTCCTGAGACTTGAACATTGATTTTAGCTCCCTAATGGTTTCCTTAAGTGAGTCCTCTTCTACTCCCGAATCGTGTTCTCTTTTTCTCTTAATCTGTCGTTGTGTTATGAAATTTATTTCCGAAGTTTTATTCATCAAATTTAAATTTGGATCGGAGAGAGTTTTTTCCATCGTGTCTTCCATATTACTAGGGTAATATGAGTACCGAGGAGGTTTATCTTGCTCTAAGCTCGTCAATGTACTTCAAACAAATTAATTTCAAAATGGAGCAATGGATACGCAACAACTGTCACACTAGCAAGAGTGACGTATTTTAAGCGCTTGTCATTGGTCAGTTAGTATTAATTAGAAATTATGGCCGGTAGCTTGATTATCCAATTAGTAGTAAGTGGGCGTTAACAAAGTCAGGATTGTCGATATGCACGCGCAATATTGTTGGTATAGGTGTTTTGTTGTATGTATGGAGTACTAGGGCAACATCAATTGGTGCGGTACTAGCAGCCGCTGTATAGGGAGATCCCAGATAACGATGCGTCGCAGGTGTATAATCGTATCTACAGAGTACCAGGGCAGCATAAAACGTTGAGGTACTCACGTTTTCTTCGCGATGTATCCTCCGGTTTCTGCGCTCCTATTTTTTTATATTGATTTTATTGAATATGTTTTAATTAAATAGAATAATACAATTGAGTAGCGTCGATTTAGTGAAACGTTCACCTCGTGAGGTGGTCCGGGGGGAACCGGACAATATGACTGCGCCAATTACAGAGCCATCAGTTTGATCAGCTTGGCAGCCAAGGTGTACGGTAAAATTATTGAACAGAGAATGCGCGTGAAGTCCGATGGAATGTTGTGCGAGGCACAAGGGGGTTTAAGGTCTGGAAGAGGATGTTCGGATCAAGTTTTCTCACTCCGCAACATCGTAGAGAAGCATCTGGCAGTGGGGCGGAAGGTTTTCTGCGGTTTTGTAGATCTGGAGAAGGCATTTGACAGAGTTGTGCGAAAGAGACTTTGGGACATTTTGCCAGAGTATGGTATAGATGGCACTCTGTTGCGAGCCGTCCAGTCCACTTATGTGGACTGCAAGGCATGCGTACGGGTGGGTGGTAACAGGTCACCCTGGTTTGACGTTAAAATCGGCGTCAAGCAGGGTTGCGTGTTGTCCGCTAGACTGTTTATAATATATCTGGACAAAAGTCTCCAAAGACTGAAAGCGATGAATGAAGCTGTACAAATGGGTGACTTAGTGGTAAACCATCTACTTTATGCAGATGACGCGGTTTTAATAGCGCCAACAGCCACTGATCTGCAAACACTAGTCACAGTTATGAAAGACGACTGCATGATCAATGGCTTACACTTGAATGTGAAGAAAACCAAGATTATGGTTTTTGAAAGGGAAGAAACCAGAACGAATGTAAGGATTGTGGTTGGTAACGATGTGCTGGAGCAAGTGAATGAGTTTGTATATCTTGGATGCGCCTTCAGTAAGGATGGGAAATACACCGCTGACATAGAGAGAAGAGTGAGTGCAGGGAACAGAGTGAATGGTGCGATGGGAAAGCTACTCGGGAGCCGGCACTTAAGCCATAAGGCGCAGCTGGCCATACATAACGGAGTTCTTGTCCCAACGCTGGTATATGGTAGCGAGAGCTGGGTATGTAAGAAGGAGAATATAAGTAGGATAAATGCGGTAGAAATGCGAGCTCTGCGGAAGATGTGCGGAGTGAAGCTGACCGACCGCATTAGCAACAGCATAGTAAGACAGCGAGTAGGTATGAAAGATAGTATCGGTGTAAAGATGAGAAAGGGCATGCTCCGTTGGTTCGGGCATATAGAAAGAATGCCAGAGGAAAGAATGACAAAACAGATATACATTGTGAAAGTGGAAGGATGCAGGTACCGGGGAAGACCTAGACTATCTTACCACGACCAAATAAACCGAGTCTTATCTGATGGAAAAGTCAAGAGTCTCCGTAACCGGCGAGCGTGTATGAGACGAACTATGAGAGTCGAGGAAGCCAGAGAGGTATGTAAGGAAAGAACCTGTTGGAACTCTGTAAAGCCTACCCCGCAAGGGATCTGGCGTGAGGTTATAGATAGATAGATAGATAGATAAACGCACCCACGAAACAGGAATAAATCCTAGTGTGGGGCTACGATTAAAAAATATATATATATATATATATATATATATATATATATATATATAATGTAATAGTTTAAGTTAGAAATAAGATAATGTAATAGAATTGTAGCACATAAACAATAGTATACAATTAGAAGAGGTTTACCCTAGAAAGGGATAAATAATTGTATTATGATTGGACTATATGGCTAATAAAGCTCGATGCAAAGCCCGCTAGTTGTGACCCAATAAATAGTACTTAGGAGCGCGAAACATCGCGCCACACACGTTCGAGCGACTGGACACTGAAATATAGGAAGAAACTCTGCGCGAAGAGGGTCACAACTGGTGGGTGGAGCACTGTTTCAAGATTATTCAGCTTTTATTTGAGTCTTTCCCTCGCGACGCATACTGGCCACACTGCAACAGGCCGCACGACGTACTATTCGTTCTGTTCCGGCATCTACAGGCCAAAATATCCTTGTCGTTGTGTACTGCATTTAAAATTACTCAAATATAGCATTATAATTTGTTACCAGCTAAACATTAGAATCTAGACAACGATCTAAAACTAGAATAACACCAGTTGAATAATTCATGAGGCTCACTGGCTGGTGGGGACCCGTCGCGGTCGGCTGAAAACATTCGCTTTTGAATGACGTCATGTCTATATTGTTTACTATAAACAATGGAACTAGACTTATAGTAGTATGATTTTATGTAATACTTATAGCATTGAATAATTAACTCTATTTAATGACATTGACATCGAAATTCACGAAGCGATACAGCGCGAGCGGAAAATACAACGCTTTAGTGTTGCCACAGAGGAAAATAATCCTAAAGCAATAGTTGAAAACTCTTCTTGGTAGGAAGATAGCACACAGGATCATATTCACCAAACATACACTGCTCTAATATTATTCCCGCGGTTATTTTGCGTGTGTGTAAATGATCTACGCTGTGGGCCGCGGGGCCTTCACAACTTCACCGGACATGAGGGCGAGAGTGCAACCATTACACTCGAGCCAGAAGGGCAGGCGACAACTAGCTCAAGGGCGCGTCAAGGAGGAACGGCCTCGGCTTGGGCAGTCGCTATGAGGGAGGGCGTATACTACGTGTCTCGCCGTAGTGTTCTACACTCTCTTTCAACCGCTGATTACTACGAAGCTAATACGGTCGCATTGCCCGCCCGCGCTGTTTCCTCGTTTTAGTTAGCGTTCTTTCAGCCATTTTTACTTTTTTTCTCGGCTACTAAGGGTCATAGCGTGATGTTGAATAGCCTATATACCCCTCCTCAAGAATTGAGTTCTAGAATGCAAAAATCATTTTTCAAATCTTACTGATGGCTTACGAGATTAGTGCCTTCAAACAAAAAAAGCATAACTCTAGCTTTATTATATAGGTAAAAACTCTCTCTTTCTTTTCCTTATTTTATTTCTTTAACGTAGCCCCACACTAGACATTATCCCGTGGGTGCATTTACAAACATAAAATTCATATTCAAAAACACCAGGCCGAAAGATTGATCCGAGCGGGCACCGAACACATGGTTTCATGCTAAATAGGTTATAACTATTCAATTTATAAGGAAGTAGGCAGAGTTCTATCATTTAACCTGTGTGTGTGTGTTTGTGTGTGAGTGATGTACGCTGTTGGCCGCGAGACCTTTACAGCTTCACCGGACTTAAGGGCGAGCGTGCAACTACTACGCTCGAGCCAGAAGGGCAAGGGGCGACATACTCGAGGGCGCCTTGAAGAGGCGCCCTCGGTTGGGACAGTCGCTCTGGGGGGACGGGGTGCACTACTAAGTGCACCGGTCAACCGCCGGCTATGGGGGGGGATCTACGACTACGTCGTCGTCGCCCGTATTCTGAGCGGAAAGAATGGATGACAAAGCATCGGGGGGATCGGAGAGAACATGTCGCGGCCGGCGGTGGCGGCGGGGGTCGGGGGGGGGGCCTGTGTACGTGCTTGAAGGTACCTAATACTTATTACTTCAACAACACGAGACTCAGTTATTAGCACGTAGCTTTACAAAATTGGGTATTTAATTAAATGTATAATAATACCTATTTATATAACAGCAGTGGTTAAACCGTCGTACTGCAAAGTCAAAGGTCTCGGGTTAAACCTAGGCACGCACCTCTGCCTTTTAGAAGGAAGGTGCGTATTAAAAATTAATTATCACTTGCTTTAACTGTGAAGGAAAACATCCTGAGGAAACCTGCATGCCTAAGAGTTTCTCGAAGGTGTGTGAAGTTCGCCCGCACTCGGCTAGCGTGGTGGACTATGGCCTAAGCCCTCTCAGTTCGAGAGGAGGCCCGTGCCCAAAGTTGGGACAGTTTCTTAACAGGGCTAATATTCTTAATACCTATTTGTGCCGAACTAATAAAATTGTCCGTAGATAGCGACCCGCCCCGGCTTCGCACGGGTAGATTACACACATAAGCCTTCCTCTTGAATCAATCCGTCCATTGGTAAAGACCGTATGAAAATCCGTGATACTACTAGGTTACATTTTTAGCATGGAATTTAAGAATTTAAGTTTTGGATAATATTTATTTTATTCGATATATTAAAATAGGAAATCTAAATTATAACGTCAAAATATTAATTTATCCTATATATAACTTTATCCTAACCTCTCGGTTAAAAATATTCTAGAAACAAAATTATACTAGTTTTATAACAAACAGACTTAATAAATATCAATCAATCAATCAGCCTATCGCAGTCCACTGCTGGACATAGGCCTCTCCTAACACGCGCCATTGCACACGGTCCTCCGCCTTCCGCATCCAGTCTGTCCCAGCGACCTTTTTGAGTTCGTCGGTCCATCTAGCTGGGGGCCGTCCTACCTTACGCTTACCAAATCGCGGTCTCCACTCTAGGACACGCTTGCTCCATCGGCCGTCGGTCCTTCTGCAGATGTGACCAGCCCATTGCCACTTTAGCTTACTGAGTTTCCGAGCTATGTCGGTAACTTTGGTTCTTTGTCGGATTACCTCGTTACGAATTTTATCCTTCAAAGAGACGCCGAGCATAGCTCGCTCCATAGCCCGCTGTGCGACTTTAAATTTGTGGACTAGTCCCACTGTGAGTGGCCACGTCTCGGCCCCGTAGGTCATAACAGGTAGGAATAAATATGACATTCTGAATTCATTTATTCATTGTTGCTTCTTCTATAGATATAGTATTAGTACCTGGCTTCTTTCTCTTTGCTTAATTATAAACATTAGAATAAAATACTTTATTATTAGGATTAATTATCAAATAATAACCCATACATGAAAGTGAGAGGTATGTAAGGAAAGAACCTGTTGGAACTCTGTACTCTCTGCTTACTCAACACTCTGTCAAGAGTCGTGATGTTACACGTGTAACGCATCTAATTAATAAGTGAGAAACGTGCATGCTCACCCATCCTATTCCGTCGTGGAAGGGTGTGTCCTCCCAGTTGGTTTCGGGAAATCGCTGAAGGACAACGCCGCTATTCAGACCGCCCCCTGAAACAATAAACACGTGATGATATTATCAACTCTCGATTGCCTCGTTGGTCTAGTAGCGTATAATGCGCGTAGCGATCTGGAGACCCAAAGGTCGGATCCTAGGAAGGACAAAGTGTAGTTTTTCTATCGAAAAACTTTCAGTTTCCTCCGCCTCCTTGCGTCGATATCCTCAATGAGTAAGGGTCGTGACCGCCAAGAACAACGATATCACGGATTGTATTTCGCCAACCAGCTCGGTTCTCAACCGTGTGTATCGCCTCAGATATTGTGGTGGCCAGCGCGGATCGTATCTGATCGGACTGGATAGGACCAACACAGGGGCCTACGACCTCTTGGTCTCTTTCCTTCTACTATATCAGTGACCGGTAGCTTGCCAGTATCAATCGATAGTAAAATGTCAACAGGCTCGCTACCTATTACATGGGATCTGCCACTCCTGCTTAGGGAATACGAACGTGACGGCATTTTCTTTATGAACTTGGTGGTACTCATTCTGGTTGGTATATTTTAATATTACAAATATGAAAGTTTGTACGTTCGGATGTTCGGATGTTTGTTACTCAATCACGCAAAAACGGCTGAACGGATTTTGATGAAATTTGGCACACAGATAGTTTATTACCTGGATTAACACATAGGTTACTTTTTATCTCGTAAAAATGTTAGGTTCCTGTCTAAAGTCAACACGGACGAAATCGCGGACAGAAACTAGTCTGTAATAAATGTCATTATACGACGATTTGGTCTAGTTGGTTTAAGCGTACACCAGTCGGATCACTGGTACCAGTAGCCGCGGGTTCGATTGCCGCACGAAATGCTAAAGGAAAATTATTTGTTTTGGTAAAGTTGGTGTATGTGAGTTTCCTATTAACGCAATATTGTGGGGTTACCTTTTAATTTACCAAATACATCAATCACTATGGGCCAGAAAGTAATCATGGTTTAGGTTTGTATTTGTTGAACGGCTAGCCAGCAGTGTATTATTCAATTCTTTTTTAATTGTAGGATCAACCAATTGATATTTCAAATGCAATCAAATTAAGCCCCCTAAGGTACTCCAGAATAGCGATGACTTTCAGACATCATACTCCTCAGTCCCTTCCGTGACCATGGGTGCTGTAGAGCACTCGGAAACTTAACTGGTTGGTGCAGTCGGTTACTTGGCACCGACTTCAAATATTTATTTTTTGCTTTTTGAAGACGGTTTCCCTTTTTTTAAAAAAGTTTTTTATTTTACAATGTTTAGTGATGAGTGAATTTATAATTATTATTTATATACCTCCTTTATATCATCCTACTTATTTATACAGTGAGGTACCTACAAGATTGATATAAAACTCATAATAACTAAATTTTCACATTCATGCTGTTTGCCTTTTTTGAAGTCCGTTAACATTTTGTTTAGTTCTATAGTAGGGTACCTGTAGGATTGACGTAATACCCATAATATCTAGATATACGCATTCGTATTGTTTGTCGTTAAGGAGTTCCCTGGTGTATCTTCGTCCAAGGTCCAATACCAATGAAATTAAAATGGGACCACCTTGGAGCTATACTGAACCCAATGCAAAAATAATCTTCAAAATCGGTCCACAACTGACGGAAATATCTGTAAACATACATAAAAAAGCATACATACAACCGAACATAGAACCTCCTCCTTTATGAAGTCGGTTAAAAACCAAAAATAAACCGCGATAAAATCCGAAATATTTTATTTGCAATTCCTTTTCACACATATGTCATTTCTGTCTAAGTCTGCCAGCCAGAAACTAAGCACGCTTTTATCCTTAACCCGGAAAAAATATGATAAAATCTTTTATAAAAAAAGGTAAACCGACTTCAAAAAGCAAAAAAATAAATATTTGAAGTCGGTGCTGGTTGGTGCAGTCGGTTACTTGGCACCGACTTTAAATATTTATTTTTTTGCTTTTTGAAGTCGGTTTACCTTTTTTTATAAAAGATTTTTATTTTACAATTTTAAGTGACCAGTGAATTATTCTATAGTAGGGTACCTATAGGATTGACGTAATACCCATAATATCTCAATTTACACATGCCTATTGTTTGTCGTTAAGGAGTTCCCTGGTGTATCTTCTAAGTCCAAGGTCCAATGTCAATAAAATTAATATGGGACTACCTTGGAAATATACTGAACCCAATGCAAAAAAAAATATCAAAATCGGTCCACAATTGACGGAAATATCGCTGAACATACATAAAAAAAAAAAAAAAAAGCATACATACAACCGAACATAGAACCTCCTCCTTTTTGAAGTCGGTTAAAAAGACCATGGGCTTTCCCCTGTACATTAAGCGCGTTATTAATTTAAACTTGATCCAGTGGGCTTGCCGTGCAGTGCTAAAAAAATAGACATCTTCACGCCTATATTCCCCAGGCGAGGAGGAGGTGAGAAGGGGTACTCAGTCACCAGAACTACTAGAGGGCTACTCACAATAATTTTATACAAAAAATGTATAGACTAGTTATCCGCAAATGCACACATTTTTATACATAGGTAGGTAGACTTCTCTGTAGATACCCGTAGTATCGAAGTACATGGTGATACTATCCCACAGGAGCTGTGTACACTGTCACGCCTATATTCCCCCAGAGGGGGTGGCAGAGGTGTACTGAGTACACCCACGTTTCGCCGACGATGTTAGGTCCCATGTAATAGGGGGCGAGCCTATTGCCATATACCGGGCACAATTCCAGACTCCGGACTCATACTGGGAATTTTTCGTTAGAAAAACTACATTTGTACGACCTAGGATTTGAACCCAGGATCCCAGGACCCTCGTGATCACAAAGTGATGGGCTTTGCCACCAACCAACGAGGCAGTCTCTTATTTCAAATCGAAATTAGTTCGTTGGAACCACAGCCAACGTGAGGACGCGATAAAATTCTACGTTTTTCGACTAAAAACTGCCATAATAATCATGGAACAGTAAAATTTCAGAAGAAGTATATTTTTTTTTGTTAAATATATGTAAAAGGTTAATTGAAATAATAAAAGGCCCATTTAATATCAAATCAGGTCGCGAAATAACGAAAATCTATGATTAGTCCGGTGTGTGTATGTGTGTGTGAGTGATGTACGCTGTTGGCCGCGAGGCCTTTACAGCTTCACCGGACTTAAGGGCGAGCGTGCAACCACTACGCTCGAGCCAGAAGGGCAAGGGGGCGACATACTCGAGGGCGCCCTCGGTTGGGACAGTCGCTGTGGGGGGACGGGTGCACTACTAAGTGCACCGGTCAACCGCCGGCTATGGGAGGGGATCTACGACTACGTCGTCGTCGCCCGTATTCTGAGCGGAAAGAATGGATGACAAAGCATCGGGGGGATCGGAGAGAAGATTAGTCCGAACCAACAAACAAATAGGCACATAAAATTAAAAAAAAACACGAATTTGGGGAAAAGCGCACAGGGCAAATAGCTATATGAGCCTAAGACTAAAAAAAATATTTCAAAATCACAAACAGACAATTCAATTTGTATGTATAGATTCAAATTCTGAGTAATAATTTATGATCATTCTTATGTATGCGAACTAACTACACACATTACTCTATACTTTTTATGGACGCGTGAATATAGTTATTAGATATGGATCAAAATCCTTATGATGGCTTAAAATGTTAACCCTTAAAATAAGTGTTAACGATTATCTGCCAAAATATAAAATAATCTATGTCATCACGCCAGATCCCTTGCGGGGTAGGCAGAGTACAGAGTTCCAACGGGTTATAGCCCTACATAGGTATGTAGGGCTATAACCTGTTGGAACTCTGTACTCTCTGCCTACTTGCTAGATAGGTATCTAGCAAGTCAAGTCTCCGTAACCGGCGAGCGTGTATGAGACGAACTATGAGAGTGGAGGAAGCCAGAGGGGAAAAATAATGACGTTTATATTTAGTTTAAGTATTAAAACCGGTTCGAATAATAAATGATTGCTGCGCAAAGTGAGAAGAGATATTATTTTTTTTATTTAAAAAAAAGCCTAGCCCCACACTAGGATTGATTCCTGTGTCGTGAGTGCGTTTACAAACATGAAAATTCACATACACAAATACCCAGACCGGAACAAGTAATTGGGAATCACACAAAAATTTGTCCCGTGCGGGAATCGAACCCGCGACTATTAGACACAGTGGGCGGAGCGACTTAATCTCTAACCACTGCGCTAAATCGTCCGTCTTATTAGTTATTATAATTATTAAATGTCAGCGTTTTACCAAAACTAAGCCCCTCAATAATTTCCCCCCAATTGGGATAAATAAAGGACTAAATTGAAGTCTAGCAGACAAGCCAATTTGCAATTCGTGCTAATGATTTTCCGGCATTAGGAACGAACAACAGAAACAATGTCATAACTGTTATATTATGATGCAAAGTTTGTTAAACACGGTTGAGGCCGAGAAACCGCCTGAAGATGTAAGTATTAATATCGATAATTTCAAGTTACGAATATTGAATACCGCTTCTCGAAAATTTTAGTTCCATGCATAAATAAACGGCTGTAAAAATATTACCAATACTTCGTGGAAACGTAAGTGTATAATTTATGAACACACGAAAATTGACTACACTCTCTTACTTAGACGGTAATTTCGAAAGGTATTTTCAATAAATTTAAAGTTACTGTTACGTTTAAGACCAAGGAAATAAAATAACTAACCGGATCTGTGTTTCCAGCTATCTCAAATAACTTTGAGATACCCCAAGTTATTCAAATACGTGAATTTGCAATGAATTATCTCATACGTCAGACGTTTACAGTCCCACACGACCAACTAATGCCGATAGACATGGCACATCCCTAAAACACGCATGTTCAGTTCAGATCAACAGGAGTCTGAACAATGAATGTAGATCGGTCGGTCAGACACAGTAGACGCGTCAGTTTCTGTGAAACGTGTCGATACACAGACCACCCTCTTTTCACCAACTATGTCGCGCGCAATATTCATCATTAGACCAAAAAGGCAGTCGTAGACACTACTTTTAGTTATCATGCTCTTTCGTTATTTTAATATTGGTAGGCAATTATAGTTACCAACTTAACAAACGTGATTAACACCAGTATCTATAGACATTTCTTTACTTAGTCTAAAGAATTTACTTAGCCAAATAATGTCATGTGTTTAAAATTCTCACTATTGTCAGTTTCTCAGCTATAGAATAAAAATGATTTGCTAAGTAAATACTTGAGTAAAATTTACTACGTAGACGTAAATAGACAACTAAAAATCAAGACCAGGAGAAATTAAGTTTTATGTGTATGAAATAAGAGCGATCAGGTGAAGCTTAAGTCTAAGAACTTAAGTCCTCATGGCGACCTTAGAACTTCCAAATTAGCCGATAAATAACTACGTCATAATGTTTAGAGTGAGAGTCATGAAGGAAGGAACCTTTGTCCATCAAAACTCTTTGTTTCGCATTATTTTTGGTAAATTCGATAACATTCACTTGTCCAACTGTCCCACATTATAATAATGATAACGTGACACAAAATATGCGTGTTTATAGTCGGTCACAATTCTTTGGGCGTGTATTGTGAAAATCGAAAGTCAAAGTGGGTTAAGAATTTAACATTTCAACCTTTTTCGTGTCTGCGACCGAATAAAATTATACTCTCGATTTCAATTCAAAGCAATTAGGGGGGTTTAATCATGTATGCTACAATCAAACCACGTCTTCGTCTAGTGATATGAACGTAAACCAGTCCGGTCACTGGAACACGTACGGGACAAATGAGTGACCTATAATTTTTTATTCGGTCAGGATTTTGTGTATTTACGTCTGTCATCGCTTCTACCACACATAAATAATCGCGAGTGAGAGCAAAGGTTTCCCTTTAAATGCAGTCAATCCGGAATCGTTCTAAAATAAAACGGTTTTTTATTTAGATTTTATCGCGTAGCCATTGGTGTGGTAAATTACTCAAAACGTCAGGAACTTAAAGATCAAAATGTGTTATACAAGTATTAGCATAAAACTAAGAACTCAGAATTGCTTTCTTTAAAGCTTAAGAAGTCATGATAACATCCCAGTGTAGAAATAACACATGAGGTGACAACCGAAACCGCTACTCTTCACTCTTTTCCCAAAAAAGTTTAGTTCATTGCCTTTTGTTTACAGTTAGTAGCTAACTAAAAACAAACAATAAACAAAATACCCCTAAAAGTTCTTTCTAGGTAGAAAAACACTCTTATTTATTAATCGGTAAACAGACCATTCCGGTGTGCGATACAGTGCACCTAAAGATTACAAACACAAGGCATGTTTCATGTCTTTTGTAAACGACCCGGAGGAGAACGAATGAAGGCTAACCAAAGGGGCACAGTTCGGTTCATGCTATGAACACAAGCTAGAGGCGCACTCTTTCTAATTATCTCATTCGTTCACGTTCACTCAGTCGGTTGACGACACCGAGAGGCGGAAATAATCTGGTTTAAATTCACGCGTACATCTTTGTACATTTTGCAAAGAATATTGAATTCAGAATTGAAGCGGGTTAGAATACTTTCCCAGGCAAAAATATAGAAAGTAGACGGGAGGTCGTTATCGGTAGTTGCTTTGAAGAAGACAAAGTCGGAGAGGCAGAACACTACCCATGCGAGAGATTCATATTCAAAATTCGTTAACGCTAGTATGGCTAAAACTCAATGAAGAAGACGTTCTAAAATCCACACTTCTTAACACCAATAATTAACGAAAGCAAATCCACAACTAAAACTTCGAAAAGTTCTTCACGCATCAGAGGAAGACCCAAAAGATGCTTAACAAAAATTCCTTTAAAGTAAAGTTCTATAAATTTCCTGCACAAATATGTACGGTCAAACAATAAGTCATTTCCCTCGGCGAAAGTTCGACATTCGGTACTGGCACTCGACTTGGCACTGACCATAAATAATTAAGGGAAATGCCGCTTGAAAGTTTTAATCATTTATTTTAACTGCGTGTTAAAACCTTTTTAATAATAGCTTGAATCTATCTATCTATCTATAACCTCACGCCAGATCCCTTGCGGGGTAGGCAGAGAGTACAGAGTTCCAACAGGTTCTTTCCTTACATACCTCTCTGGCTTCCTCGACTCTCATAGTTCGTCTCATACACGCTCGCCGGTTACGGAGACTCTTGACTTTTCCATCAGATAAGACTCGGTTTATTTGGTCGTGGTAAGATAGTCTAGGTCTTCCCCGGTACCTGCATCCTTCCACTTTCACATTGTATATCTGTTTTGTCATTCTTTCCTCTGGCATTCTTTTTATATGCCCGAACCAACGGAGCATGCCCTTTCTCATCTTTACACCGATACTACCTTTATACCTACTCGCTGTCTTACTATGCTGTTGCTAATGCGGTCGGTCAGCTTCACTCCGCACATCTTCCGCAGAGCTCGCATTTCTACCGCATTTATCCTACTTTCATTCTCCTTCTTACAGAGTCCGGGACAAGCTTTTGATAGCAGGCTCTTCGGACTCAAATGTAGATGAATGCTGGAATAGCCTGAAAGAGAGTTTGGTGGAATCCACGAAAGAAGTATGTGGTTGCTCAAAGAAGCATATTACAGCAAAAGGTGATGCATGGTGGGATGCGGAGTTGCAAAGCTCCGTAGAAAGTAAGAAGAAAGCGTGGCAGGACTATGTATCTTCTTTGAACCTGAATGCCAGTATGACAGAGATGAGGAAAGAAATATACCGGCAATGCAAGAATGCCACTAAAACTTTAGTGAAAGTTTTAGTGGTTTTCTCACCTTGCTCCAAAAGAGTTTGGTGTTGTTCTCGAAGTTCTTCGCCAGCCTCTCCTCCTCAATCATACTGGCTCTTTCACGCTTTTCTTTCCCTAAAGTTTTAGTGGCATTCTTGCATTGCCGGTATATTTCTTTCCTCATCTCTGTCATACTGGCATTCAGGTTCAAAGAAGATACATAGTCCTGCCACGCTTTCTTCTTACTTTCTACGGAGCTTTACAACTCCGCATCCCACCATGCATCACCTTTTGCTGTAATATGCTTCTTTGAGCAACCACATACTTCTTTCGCGGATTCCACCAAACTCTCTTTCAGGCTATTCCAGCATTCATCTACATTTGAGTCCGAAGAGCCTGCTGTCAAAAGCTTGTCCCGGACTCTGTCTTCATACATTCTCCTCACGCTCTCATCTTGCAACTTTTCAACCTTTAATCTTTCAAGGTCTCCGAAGGGGATACGCTCTCGCCAGTGCCTCCACTTCCTGAACAGACCACTAACCCGCGCAACTACGAGATAGTGGTCTGATTCCAGAGTGGGGCCTCTATACGCACGCGTATCTTGTAGTTTGCTTCGGAGACGGTTATCAACCAGGATCAGATCTATCATGCTTTTTTGTTCATTCCTTCTCCACGTATACATATGTATGTCCTTATGCTGGAATATCGTATTAGACACAAGGAGACCCCTTTCCAAACAAACATCTACAATGAGCTTACCTGCATCGTTCACTCTCTTATCACCATAAGGACCCAGAGCAGCGTCGCAAGTTTACAGCCTGGTTCCTACCCATCCGTTCAGATCGCCACACAGAATCACCTTTTCGTTAGCCTCAGCCAAATCCAGAACTTCCCTGACATTATCCCAAAACTTCTCAAGGTCCTGGGGTGTCGACGAGCTTACGGGAGCATACGCTGCGACCAAAAATACTCTAGTGACACCCAGTTTTAAACGGACCCAGAGAAGTCTCGCATCGCACAGGCCATAATCTCTCACTCCAGAGGCCAGGCGACGGGACAGCAAGATACCCACCCCCATGCTGGCACGACTGCTCTGCGGTACACCAGACCACAGAGCCATCGTTCCATCAGGCAGATCACAGGTTTCACTGCCCCTCCGCTTAGTCTCTGTTACACACAGAGCATCCAGGCGTCTCTCTTTCATTACATCAATCACCTCATGCATCTTATCTTCCATACCACCTCTTACATTCCAAGTGCCTATTCGGCACTCTGCACCCCACGACTCGCCAGTTCGGGCCCGGCGTGATGGGTGGCGGCCCCCATCGCCGCTTCCACCTATATTCGTACCGACGGGGGCGGGCCGGTACGCGTCGCCTCGGGGGGACGCCCTAGCCCGCACTGCGGTACGTCTTCGGTCCAAGATTGCAGCCATATTGACTGGCAGGGGTCGCGACGAGCACGCTCTTGGACAGACCCCCAATAATAGCTTGAATTATAATATAAACATGTGGGAGCGAGAATTTATTATAATTAACTTTGTCATCCCGTACGTGAGGTCCTATTTCTTTATGACTTTAAAATGGTTAATGGCAGATTGACTTTTTCTGAAAGCAGATCCATGATCTAGAGATCAACGGAGGGAAGTCTTCAAGATACTTGCTCCAACCGAAATATATTGAACGATAAACGAAAACTATCTTAAACACACAATAAACTTGACTACTTATTGTAAAGGAAAACACTCCAAAAACATGTTTCCCGAAATTGGCGCTGGCGGAAATTGAACCCGTCTCGGAAGCACACAAAAGCGGGTCTTTCAACAAAGCTAAGTTGCCTCCAGACGATAACAGTGACCACTCTATTCGATTGCTCCCAACTTGTGCTTGCAAAACTATTTTTCCAACAAGGAAATGAGAAAAGTACACTCCATGCGAAACGCGACTGCGGGGAGCGTTGTGTTTTTTATGCCTCTTATGATGCTACTTCTAAAAATAGGTTCAGCGAACCGAGTTGCTGTGGCATCCTCAACATACAGGTCAAGGGCGCGGTCAACCCAGTTGGCAATCGAGTTTAATTGGAGATGCTTCCTGGAAATCTGTGCTCGAATTAAAACACTAATTGCTCTAGTTTAATTATCATACTTTTAGGATGTTTTCCTTAAAGCACAAGGTTGAGAAACGTTTCACGAAGTGGTAGTTTGATCTTAGAGTAAATAATAAAAGTAGTTTACTATAGGTATAATGTCATATTTTAAATCATCGTCATCATACTAGTAACTAATATCTAGCCTTGTAAGCGGCATAATCAATAGACAAATACACATCAAGGCCCATTACGGCATCGATATAGCCTGACGTCAGAAATCAACATTAAGACTGGATTAAAAATTAATGACGATAACAAGATGTAAATCTTCACCAAAGGTAATTTTTCAGATCTTGAATGAAACTCCTCTAATTAAAACTGCTAGTGTTGCCTACCAAACGTGACGAAATGTATGCAACAGACAACCGCCAATTTCCACGCAATCAAGGAGTTATACAAACACAGCGTTGAATCACAAACAATTCCATATTTCCTGGTAATTACGAGATCCAAGCTGGATTAATAGCTGATAGCGCACACTTCATTGGCTGCACGTTTGATTTAAGCGGCTTTAAATTACGGAAGTTATAGATAGTTTTATGTGTAGATATGAGAACACTGCGTGGCCTAAAGGTTACTAAATAAGTAATAATTTTAGCTAACACTGACTGATGAGATCAACAAAAGTCAATGAATATATGAATAGGTAAGACTATCCCTGTGGCTGAACAGCAGGTACCAACAATAAGATATATAACATTTGGCTGCCTACCCCGCAAAGGATGATATCGAGAGAGTGAGATATAACATTTCAGCCAATATAACAAACACGCGTATAATAATACCTAGCGTTAGTTTTTCGGCATGCACAAAACGTAAGAATTTGCAGCCACCCAACTTATAAAGTGTATCTAATGCTTATCCCAAAACTCTTTTTATTGACATGCAAATAAATGCCAGCTTTCATGAACAAAACTAAAACAGAAACAAGTTTGACGTCATCAATAGAGCGCTTCATTCACGTCTGATTTAGCGGAATTGAGCCCATGTCAAATAGTACAACTAGCGGGGAACGAACTCTAGTACACCAGTACACGTGTCCGCCAAACTACACCACTTTAGCCACTTCGACCGCTTCTGTTTGGCTCTGAGCTCGCAGTTGTATAATTTAATCAGCCTTTAGCAAGTCAGCATGAAATATTGTGAATAATATAATACAGTTCCGGTCTTTATACGCTTTGACTTTGCTTGTTCTTTGGTACCATTTGATGTTAGTGCCTTGGTAATGTAAAATTTATAAGTTTCTGTTTCAGATGCAGCGAAATTATGTCTATAAGTAGTGTTGAAACTATATATGTTAATATCTGTGTATATCATCACGCCATTGCGGGGTAGATTTCAACAAGTTCTTTTCTTACAAATTTACTAGTGTTGAAATTTGACAATATATACAGTAGTGTTTTATATTTAGACAGCAGAGATAATTCATTTATAGTTACAAAAAAGCAAAACTTTCTTTCTTTTCTCTTACTATATAGCTAATTTAAAATTCTTTGACAATCATGCAGAACATCATCAATAATTTCAACGATTTTGAAGTTTTGTTCCCAAGAAAATAATTTGTAAGAATTTTGAATTTCTCGAAACCTATTCCCATTCTAGGCAAAGGATCGCAGAAAAGGCTGACCTTGCTTAAATTTTAGATCCTTTTGTGTTTGGCGAACTTAATACTTCATCTATCATTGAATTCCCTGATGTAAACTAACTGATATCTAGTCTGGGTACTCAAATAAAAGTATAAAATCAAAATCAAAAATCAAAAGTTTTTTATTCATGTAGACCAAAAGGCACTTATGAATAGTCAAAAAGAGAAAATTATTAATTACTTAAGACTCTACCACCCGTTCGGAAAGTCATGCCTGTGGAGAAGAAGGGCAAGAAACTCCACGGTTACTCTTTTTTAAAAATGAGTTTTACAATTCTTTTTGTATACATTGCATTTATGGAGTATCGGAGAACAATGCAGAACGAGCTAAATAGATGTGCTTAAGTATAGATTAATCATAAGTGTACTTAGATTCATAATATTGGTCAGTGTCTACATAGTCCTCTCATTTACACAATAGAGATGTTGTAGAGGTATATAATAAAAAGCATAATAATAATAGTAAGAGAAAGTGTTACTATAAAATATGTAAAGAGCGCGTACAAAACAACTGGTCATAGCTCCAGTGTGATGCCGAACGAGACAAAATTCAACAGCATTATGGTACACGTTAAGTCAGACAAAGGGCAGGGGACGGACCAGTCCCCACTAGCAGCACCCGTTCACCAGTATGACCTGAGAAGCAGCCATCACTCTCCTCAACCATTTTAGAGGGAAAAGAATGACCCGCTCCACAGAGCCGCCACTAGCAAAGACATTTTAGTGAGCATGACCAATCCACGACCCTGTCGACATCGTTCGAGAATAATATTTAAAATCAATGAACGCTCGTTAGGCAGGACACGCTGCACTTAACATTATATTCTTCTAGATTTCAGTTAATTTGTGTAAAGGCATTTTTATCATTTAAAAATCATTTAGTGTATAATATCCTTTACTCATTAGTGAAGATTTAATATACTTTTTAAATCTGTCAAGTGGCAACTCTAACATGGGCTTTGGTATCTTATTGAAGCAGCGAATACCGACTCCTACGAAGGAAGTAAATACTTTTTTAAGCCTAACAATTGGTAATACCAGTTTATGTTTATTTCTAGTATTTAATTTGTGAACGTCACTCACTTTATTAAAAAAATGGATATTCCTACGTATGTACACTATGTTGTCGTATATATACTGTGAAGCGACCGTGAGAATGTTGATCTCTTTAAAAAGTTCTCTGAGGGAAGCCCTAGGTCCAAGATTATAAATGGCACGGGTAGCTCTTTTTTGCAGTATGAATACATTTTCCACGTCAGCAGCGTTACCCCACAGTAGGATACCATAAGACATAATGCTATGGAAGTAACTAAAATAAACTAGACGTGCTGTATCCACATCCGTAAGTTGCCGTACTTTCCACACTGCATAAGCAGCGGAGCTAAGTTTACCCGCAAGTGATGAGATATGGGCCCCCCATTGGAGTTTGGAGTCTAGGGTAATGCCTAGAAAGACAGTGGAGTTCATAAGAACCTTTTTAGAACTATTTTTCCAAGTTTCTCTTTTTTACTATTTTTTACGAGAGCATTTTGAACGAATCTAAGTCCTGGAGACATTCTTACATAATATTGGTATTTGATATAAGTGCTACCTTTGGAAATAAGTGCTTGATTTTGTGTAGCTACTTCTTTGATAAATTGAGCTGCTTAAAAAGAAATACTGCCAATATTTCGCACCTTCAGAACAGTAGTGACTTATCTCAAAAAATCAAGTTTTGGGAAACTAATCGCGTCCCTTCAGAACCGAGCGGCGCGGGTAGAGGGAAGGAAAGTCTGACCGAAGCATCGTATTCCCTAATTCTACCATAAAACGACGCTGTTTTAATATTTACCAGCTAGAGCGTACCTTTTATTGGCCCCTTATGACCGTAAAGCGATTTCTTAGATTTTTGAGTTAACTCTTTACCGTTCTGAAGGTGCGATTTGGTCGATAACTAAATTCCAAATAACACAGTCTAAAATATAAAAAGGCCACAAAAATGATTACATATTCATTATAGATAGCAAGATTCGAGGACGCCATGCATATTGCTGGTCACGTCTCGACCGACGGATTTCCAATTATTTAACCATAATACTTACGGCATTTTGAATACGTTTTTTGCCGTGTTTATACTTCACATAATGGCTACCTGCTACGCCCATAAAGAACATAATTTGTATGTATGGCGAGGGAAGGCAATGATTTTACACTAAGAGCGGGTAATAAAACTACCGCCAAAATTCGTGAAGGGAAAGCAGAAATAAAATGAGAGTTTATGTTACCGTGCTTTGTCGTTTTAATAAATTTTCTAATGGAGTCATGGTTGTGATTGTGGTAATTGACTTGTAAAGGTATTGCATAAAATATAGAGACGAAACGATGCGTCAACGTAGCATGTCGTGACTAGCACCTATGCCTTAAGAACTTAGGTAGTTTCCTTGAAACGTCTTTTGCAAAGGGAAAGAGAAATAGATTCTTAAAAAATATTATCTTCTCTTCCTCTCTCAAAAAAAGCGTTATCGTCTACTTCACACAAGCTTAATCCTTAGCCTCAAAATTGTCCATGTTCTATCTTTGAATTTGGTGTTTTTTTTTGTACTTATGCCACCACCTACCAGATGGTTCTTAGCTATAGTTGGAACCGATAGGTGGCGCTGTTGACGACGCAAAACTGTTAGTAAGAAAATAGAAATCCACGTTAGATCCGATTCTAAATAAATACATTAGAAACATCACCGTCCAACGGAACAAAATAAAAAAAAATGAACATGAAAGAAATTGTGCCATGTAGAAGCAAAACTACCAATATCCATATCGGCCGATATGGATGGTGCTGGTTTTCTTACACCTCTGCCACCTCCAATTGGGGAATATAGGTGTGACGGTGTTACTATAAGAGACTAGCATCTCTAAAAATCTTGCGGCAATATACCTACGCCTATAAACTGGAACGGAAAATTGCTCTGTCGAAGCAAAACCAGCAACAACTATATTGATCGATATGGATGTTGCTGGTTTTGCTTCTACATGACTCAATTACTTGTGACGTCGTCGACAAGAAAACATCAATTTAGTAAAACCGGTTTGATCGATACGCGATATCTCTTAATATCTAAGTCCTTATTCGCTTATGACCAATTAAAATCGTAACGCCGCGCGTTATGATAACTTCGTGTAATTATCATTTAATGGTATCTCCAGAGGCTTTACAGGATCATTTCACGAAGATATCTTAACGCGCGGCATTTGGTCATAGAAATTTGGTTTATCGATCTGTATATTGCTTTTGTAGGTACCGGAGAAGACCTAGACTTACCATGACCAAATAGACCGTGTCTTATTAGAAGGGTAAGTCAAGAGTCTCCGTATCTGGTGATCCGTATGAGACAAACTATGAGAGTGGAGGAAGCCTTACATACCTATGTAAGGAAAGAACCTATTGGAACTCTGTACTCTCTGCCTATCCCGCAAGGGATCTGGCGTGATGATATAGATATATACCGGAGAAGGATCCGACACCGACCTCGCCGGCGAGGTCAAAGAATCCCTTGCCCACCGGCCGGTGCTGAGCACCACGACGAGACACCTAGTATACGCCCTCCCCCATAGCTACTACCCAAGCCGAGACCGTTCCTCCTTAAGGCGCCCTTCTGCTAATTGTCCCCTTGCCCTTCTGGTGTGAGCGTAGTAGTTGCACACTCGCCCTCTTGTCCGATGAAGTTGTAGAGGCCCCGCGGCCAACAGCATAGGTCATTTGCATACACACACATACACACGATCATTCATTTTGCCAACGTCCATACCACGTTGAATACACCGGTTCTCGTCCGATCAACGAAGTTAAGCAACGTCGGGCGCGGTCAGTACTTAGATGGGTGACCCCTTGATAACACCGCGTGATGTTGGCTCCCCCCCCCCTGCCGCCACCGCCGGCCGCGACATGTTCTCACCGATCGCCCTGATGCTTTGTCATCCATTCTTTCTGCTCGGAATACGGGCGACGACGACGTAATCGTAGATCCCATCCCATAGCCGGCGGTTAACCGGTGCACTTAGTAGTGCACCCCGTCACCCCACAGCGACTGTCCCAACCGAGCGCGCCTTGTAGAGGTAGTAGAGCATGTCGCCCCTTGCCCTTCTGGCTCGAGCGTAGTGGTTGCACGCTCGCCCTTACGTCCGGTGAAGCTGTAAAGGCCTCGCGGCCAACAGCGTACATCACTCACACACACACGATCATTCCACGAAGATATCTTACCTCGCCGCTTTTGGTTATAGAAATTTGGTTATCAATCTGTATAATGGTTTTAATTAAAATGCACGCGAGCAAACAAATTTTAGCGAGGCGTTGTTTTTGCATGCATTACGTCATCCTAGCCCGCTAACTGCAAATCGTGACGTCAGACTATTAAATCACGGAAACCATTCCGCAGTTTGTTATGTTCATTGAGCATCGTAGATACTTAGTGAAATACTTTGATGTTCGGAGAAAATTAAATATTAGATAATCATCAATGCGCTCGAATCCTTGAACAATTGTTCATCTAAGTTCGAATCCTCGGTAAAAAAAAGTATTTTAGGGGTTAAAGAAGTTAGCAGTGGAGAATCTAGAACTCGGCCCGGTGTAAAGGCACTCATGACAGACTCGCCCCGTATTAAATTGGGGCCTAACATCTTCAGCGAGATGTGAGTGTAAAGAGTACACTGGGCTTGGGGAATATAGGAATGACTGTCATTTTTTGCGTAGTTTAAGTAAATTTTTGGCTTGGTGACCTAATGATAATACTCATAGATGTGCCTACCTTACCGCTAATACTATATCACTAGTATCACGGTTGGCTTAACTTAGCTAAAGAGTGTTCAGAGTTCATGGTTGATATCGGGAATCAATGCCGTTATTCTATTCACACACACCAGACTGGCAAAGTAGAAGGGTGGTCGGAGTCCCATGCGTTGGTCCGACCAGATTCG
The DNA here is from genome assembly GCA_905147815.2 of Phalera bucephala. NCBI lineage: Eukaryota > Metazoa > Arthropoda > Insecta > Lepidoptera > Notodontidae > Phalera > Phalera bucephala. The sequence goes on along the minus strand of LR990628.1, from coordinate 6,475,708 downwards.
GTCGACGCTCGATTTCAGTGTCAGCGACGCAATTCATGTCGCAGAGGATAGGACTAAATGGAGAGACATTATCAAGGCCAAAGTTCTTCATAAAGATCACGACCCTCAGCAAAGAGGAGTACGACGCAAGGAGGAGGATCGGGAATCAATGACGTCACGTTCTGGTCTGATTGTTAATAGGATTTATCCAAATCCATTGTTTTATGTAGGCGCTCGTAGCACTGTGCGAGCGCGGTGTTCTTACCGATCACCAAGGTTAAGCAGCGTTCGACTCGGTCGGCCTGAGATGGGTGACCGTTTGTGGCATTTTCATATTCGAGCGTCTCCGTGCTTCGGAAGGCACGTTAAGCCGTTGGTCCCGGTTACCACTTAATGTGGTAGTCGTTAAGCCGAGTTGGAAGCCTTAAAGGCGGCTTGATTATTTCCAACAGCAGGTGGCCACAAACCTGTCTCCACCAATCCGCACTGGGTCCGTGTGGTGAAGTATGACCTAATCTCTCTCACCTCGATTTATGAGAGAAGGCCTTTGCCCAGCAGTGGGCAGTATGGGCTGATATTATTATTATTATTATATTGTTTTATAATTGACAAAGTTTATACATATAGCTAGAAAAAGAAACAATATTAGGGTAACCATTACCATAAAGTCTTTATAGCCGCGGGACGAGGTTACAAAAACGGTAACGATCTGTCGTTTTACGATTTGCCACTTTTTAGAGTCGCAATCACAATCGTCGACGTAATGTTTACGCTCGGATTACAAGTTACGGGGTTTTTATGGCTGCCAAGCTCAAAAAGAATAATCCATGATTCCATCAACAGATTTGTACCTTAAGTGACAGGTAATACAACTCGAGTTATAGCACTTCTGATATCTTTACACATCATGCAGTAGATAAAAATCCGCTATTTTTCAGTCAGATCCACATGTTCCTAAGGCTTAAAACAAGGAAGTATTTTGTGCATATTTAAGCATTTTTTTAAATTTACAATTTGTAAAATGGTATTTTTCCAATTATCACAAACTTATCTAAAGTGATGGTTTCATTTTTTTTTGGTTATGATTTAACTACTACTTAAGTAACCCCTTTTACACGATCAGCAGAAATTATTAAAAATGGTGCAAATTGATATATTTACACATGTATCAGTGTACACCAATGTTATTAAATGGATAAATCTTTTTTAAATAGCGTTTTACATGTTAAATATTTGTATGGAAAAGTCTGATGGAAAAGTCAAGAGTCTCCGTAACCGGCGAGCGTGTATGAGACGAACTATGAGAGTCGAGGAAGCCAGAGAGGTAAGGTAAGAACCTGTTGGAACTCTGTACTCTCTGCCTACCCCGCAAGGGATCTGGCGTGAGGTTATAGATAGATAGATAGAAAGATTTGTATCATTCGTCACCACTTCGACACTTAACCAAAACCAGGTGTGTAATCATTCATGTAAATTAACATCAATTTACACAAAAAAAAATCATGAAAAAAAAAACATTCTGTACAACAACATAAATGTACATTTTAATAAGTATCTATTAATAACCGCAATCGACTTTCAACTAAGCGCAGTAGAAAAAGTGAGAGGACTTATTAAAACTTTAAAGTAGTTTTTAAAAAACTATGAATTTCGATTTGTATCATCTTTCAATGAAGGTACAGAGATTACCAATACCTATTAATAGACAAATATATTAAAGAACGCTATCACGCCTATAGATTCTCCAAGCGGAGGTGTGTTCATCAAATTTTCGCCAACGATGTTAAGTCTCCACGTAATAGGGGGCGAGGCTCGGGGTCCTGAGTTTCCTTCACGAGCGACCCCGAGGAGGAAGATGGCGTGGTGTGGCCCACGTCACCGTGAGCACCGCGTCAGTGAGGGGGAGAGCGTGTTATTAAGTCTCCCCCCGATGGCAGGCTCTTCAAAGCGCGGCACACGGCGGACACCGGTGTGTCCCATACGGAGATCCTAGAGCCCCTCCAAAGTGCTGATATCGGCCACCCTGGGGTTTTTAGTCGAGGCTTGCGGAAACCCTATGCAGGATTTTCCCCAGTTAAAAAAAGGGCGACCCTATTGCTATTATACCCGGCACAATCCCAGACTCTGAACTGATACTGAGTATTTTTCGATGGGAAATCTTCACTTTGTCTCACCGTCACAAACTCGTTATGGGCGAGGGACATGGTCACGAGAACGGTAGGGATCTGTTGTTTTACGATTCTCCACTTTTTACAGTCGCAATCACAATCGTCGACGTAATGTTTACGCTCGGATTACAAGTTCCGGATTTTTTATATTCAAGCTCAAAAAGAATGACCTATCAACAGATTACCTAATTGCACCTTCAGAACAATAGTGACCTAACCCAAAAAAATAAGTTTTCGGGAAACTACTTGCGGTTCTTCAGAGTTCAGTAGGTCTACCATGAAAGTTTCAATCCGAAACTTCGGAGCCGAACGATACACGAACGAAATACGATGCGTGTACTTACCATGAAGTTGTATCGGATTTATTTTTTTTGTTTTTACAATTTTTATACTGTCTTTGTTTTACAATTTTTATATTTTAAATTTCGATCCGAAACTTCGGAATTACATTTCATGGTAGACCTACAGAACCTAGCGGCGCGGATAAAGGGAGGGAAAGTAAAAGAGGCCGAAATTTCATATTTCTTAATTCTTCAATAAAAACGCCCTTGTTTTAATATTCACTAGATAGAGCGTACCTTTTAATGGCCCTCTATGACCGTAACTTCTTAGATTTTTGAAGTCTATACCGTTCTAAAGGTGCTAAATGCTATTGAATCAGTAATTTAAAAAACATAATAAACACCGATACGCATAATTCCCAAGCAGGAGTGATAGAGCTATACTTAGTGTTGTAAAAATGAGCGCTAAAGTCGAGCGTTTAGCGCTGAGTCGACGCTTACGAGCGTTGTTGTTAGACACGGTGGGCGGAGCGGCTTAAGCTCTTAACCGCTGCGCTAAATCGTCCGTCAAATGGTAGGTGGTAGGATCTTATATAATATGGGTATGTCTATTGCTATACCATTTTCAGAGAGGTCAGTATAAAAACAACCTGTTGGATGATGATATAGGTAGACAATCTCAGATATCGTACTGGGATTTGTTAAATAGAAAACCTACAATTTGTACGACCTAGAATTCAAACCTCAGGTCCTCGTGATCGCCACGCCTTATATGCCACTAGACCAAGAAGGCAGTTGCTAAGTGATCTTAGAATCAAATGCGCCAAATACTTACATAACATTTATCGACTAATTTCTAGTTCCATAATCGTAATATTTAATAGGAATTTGTAGATATCTATCGGGAACATAATCTCCCCAAACAATTTGCACAATAATGCCGGCCGCCTTTGGTCGTAAGCCAAAATCCACTAGAACGATTTGCAGAGAACCACTCCGCTTAAGTTTCAATTGTACTCGGATTAAAATGGCAACGTTTCTGTTTTTATTGCTTTTTTACTATTGGAGGTGAACCTTTTTTCTATCTATCTATAGCATCACGCTAGATACCTTGCGGGGTAGGCAGAGAGTACAGAGTTCCAACAGGTTCTTTCCTTACATACCTCTCTGGCTTCCACCACTCTCATTGTTCGTCTCATACACGCTCGCCGGTTACGGAGACTCTTGACTTTTCCTTCAGATAAGACTCGGTTTATTTGGTCGTGGTAAGATAGTCTAGGTCTTCCCCGGTACCTGCATCCTTCCACTTTCACATTGTATATCTGTTTTGTCATTTTTTCCTCTGGCATTCTTTCTATATGCCCGAACCAACGGAGCATGCCATTTCTCATCTTTACACCGATACTATCTTTCATACCTACTCGCTTTCTTACACCGCTGTTGCTAACGCGGTCGGTCAGCTTCACTCCGCACATCTTCCGCAGAGCTCGCATTTCTACCGCATTTACCCTACTTTCAACTGAACCTTTTATCATCATCAATTAGTATATATTTGCCCTCTGCTGAGTATAGGCTTCTCCTCTATCACGTCATTGACTCCGGTCTTTTGCTAGTCTATTTCACAATTTGCCAGCCACCTTCACGATGTCATTACTCCATCTTACTAATGGTCTGCCTGCCTTCGTCTCTATTGGGGCCACCACTCTGTCACAGCCTTAGCCCATCTCCACTTTAACCACATGATCGTGAAGGTGAACCTTTAATAAATAAAATAATGCTAGCCCTGTTAAGAAACTGTCCCACTGTTGGGCACGGGCCTCCTCTCAAAACAGAGAGTTTAGGCCATAGTCCACCACGCTGGCCCAGTGCGGGTTGGCGAACTTCACACACCTTCGAGAAACTCTCAGCAAGCAGGTTTCCTTACTATGTTTTCCTTCACCGTTAAAGCAAGTGATAATTAGTTTTTAATGCGCACATGCTTTCGAAAAGACAGACTTTGCAGTCCAACGGTCTAACCACTAGGCTATAACTGCTGGAGACTGACCCTTTACAAGACAAAAAATATGTTATTGAATTAAAGAGACAAATAAAGATAAATATGCAGATAATTCCAAAACTCTTAGCAAGACAACATACAGACTCTTAGGCCCCCTTGCGCAAACCAGGGTTCGCATTTCCTATTGACTAACTCGAGGTTATAACGTTAAGTCGAAGGCAATTTATTGCTATGACCTCCTATCATCCGCTATTGCCGTCCGCGGCATGTTCTCACCGACCCTCCCGATGCCCTTACATCCCTTCTTTCGGATACAGATACCGCACACAGGATCAGACACCGACCTTGCCGGCGAGGTCGAAGAATCCCTTGCCCGCCGGCCGGTGTAGAGCACGGTGAGACGCCTAGTATACGCCCTCCCCATAGCGACTGCCCAAGCCGAAGCCGTTCCTCCTTGATGCGCCCTTGAGCTAGTTGACCCCTTGCCCTGCTGGCTTGAGCGAAGAGGTTGCACGCTCGCTCTCCTGTCCGGTGAAGCTGTAAAGGCCCCGCGGCCAACAGCGTAGATCATTCACACACACGTTATAGTTTCGAGTTAGTCAATAGGTAACACTAACCCTGCTCCGTGCAAGTGGACCTTAGCAAGACAACTTACATATTACCTAACAGAATAACCAAGTTAAATCCAGATATAGGCAAAATGTAATCAGATTAATGATTAACCACCCCCGCGTGGGGAATATAGGCGTGACGGTGTGTTTTTAAACAGTTACGATTACACTTTTAATCTTGAATCATAATGTTATCATTAATCTGATCACATTTTGCCCATATCTGGTTAAATCACTTATGAAAGTTCTATAGAGCTTAGAAAATATAGGACAGGAATACATTAATCCCAAATAACGCTGTTTTCTTATCCCGTGTACTGAATCCAAATCGTACAATACAATTCACATTTCAACCATTTTTTTATCACAAACGCTTGGGTGAACATTTTGTCTCAATTGTATTTCGGCTATGAAGGACAGAAACTGTTTCGCCTTTAGGATTTTATCGCGTAATAGTGGTTTGAGAATTTAACGACGACAGGATAAAAACGGTTTGGACGCGAAAAACATTTTCGGACTTTTGTTTGATGAAATATTATACTTTAACGTTATATTTGCGCTTGTAAATACTAACATGAAAAAGGAAGGCTTGTTAAAATGATTGTGGGAAATTAAACTCTATCGATATTATTTTAGTGAATATTCCTATCAAAATTAACAAAAATCCCCTGAGAATTTTCTGCTAGTGTATTGTTTACCACAGACTTGACTGAATGAAGAACTCTGGTCAAAGAGACACCGCTAGTGAAATAGCGACACAACCAAAAAAGTAAGAACAGGAGAAATTGAGCTTTATAGTTTTGCAATTACAGTGCTAACTCAAATATTCGTATTTTTGAGTTGTGCGACTTTTACATTGGGGCACCAAATGTAGTTTGATTTAATACTCCAGATCCACGTTACTAAAAAACAGCTAGTGCAATATATAACGAATTCTTACTATACGAACTTCTCGAAAAAAGCAATTTTACCATGCCACAACCTCCAAACACACCGTTATGCCTATATTTCCGAAGCGTGGATGGCAGAGGTGTACCGTGTACATCCACTTTTCGCGACGATATTAAGTCATCTGTAAACGAAACTATTGCCATTTTACCAGGCACGATGTCAGACTCTGGACCGATTCTGGATTTTTTTCTATTTCATCCAACCTAAGACTCAAATTATTCGGCAACCAACGGGCCAATCTGCCTTCAACCTTTCTTAATAAAAAACAACTTCACAAAAGAGGTCGTGAAATAATATGAAAAACCAGACTAAAAGTAAGGTGACCACGTTAATCCCTCAAACGCCTACCACTAACTTAGATTCGCGCTCCTTAATGTGTGACTTAATCTTAGCTTATACGGAACTTACGGTGATGTCAGAAAGAACGATAGCATAGCTTTCTGCAAGTTGGTAAATGTGAAGGCTGACCGATCCGTGACGATTGATAGTTAACTCTAGTGGTATTTGATTAAATCATCTTTTTGCTTACAAATGCGGTCTGAACTTGCGTTTTGGCTGTTCTCCTTAGACAGACCTTAAACTAAGCCGAAGTATTTACCTGCTCTTTAACCTGCTACTTAAGCAGGTTAAAGAGCTGCTAAGCACTTACAGACCATTTCTTAGTATGTGTGTATGTATTCTAAAAGTGATAAATGACAGGCGACAGGTGGCAATGTGAGAATTTGTCAATAATAATCCAAACAAAACCAATTTATTAAACAACACCTGTCGTGACGCATTCCGCATTTGCATTTTCAGTTTCATTAAATAGTGGGCCTGAAATGGGTAACCTTCAAATGTTATTAATTGAAGTATATCGACGTGTCCAACTAACAAAGTTCTATAAACCAGTATTTATATTTGGCATAAATAACCTTATTGTCGGGCACGAAAGTTGCGAATAACATTTATTGGGTTTGGCATATGTAACTTTGTTTTCTGGGACCGTCGATATCAAAGCTATTTATAACGAAGAACTAAGCTTTACTCACTTTTATCTGGTACAAATGATATATCGTATTTGTAATAGATAAAAGTAAAGGTGAATAAAAGTACTAGGTAATGGTGACAGTCCAAAAAATGGCCCGAAGAATAAGAGCGGGTGTCGTCTTATTTCGAATTATTACGAGGCAACCCTAGCCAACGTGAGGACGCGGTCAAATACTAGAGTTTGCTAGAACTAGCATAATAAAGAGAACTGAGGTCATTAATAATTTAGAAATAATTTCTACAGTTGCTATCTACGAGTAGTCAGGTAGGTATACATGCGTAAATACTAGGTACAGGTGACAGTCGCAAACAAAATGATAGCCGAAAAACGCTTGTTCGTAATCCGTAATCTAGTCAAGCCTACCCCGCAAGGGATCTGGTGTGATAATATATCGATGGCCCTAACCAAACTGAGCACCAGCCAAACTTAAGAAAAGCGTTAGACAGGCCTTTAATCAAAGGAAAGGAGAATGCCAATCTGTTCTGGATCACCGAACGAAACGGCAGTTTCGCTGTTGCATAACTGGAAGGTAAACCAGTCGCAATCGTGTTTAGAGGTCACGCAGCCGGTTCTCACAGACTATACTCTGTGCACCATCGCCTAACTACGCAGTTTCGACTACTCTAAATATTACCCTTCTCTTTAGCTTCTAGCTACCTAAAGGCTGAAGCAATACTTTCATGCATATCATGTGATCTAGTATCCATGTTGTAAAGTTATGTTGGCTGTATTAACAAACTTGTTTTGTTTTGACACTATAAACATATAAAGGTTCTGGTGACCTCAAATACAAGTTGTACGTAGCTTGGAAACCAGTCTCCTGCAATAGTCTGTATTATGCGCCTAGAAGAATATACCACTTCTGCATTAGATTTCATGATCAACATACGAAAAGATTTCTTATGCATAAGATACTTGATCGCTTGCGTTTGTGGATGGTAAAGTTTGTGGATTCTAAATATTTATAGAAATAAACTCGTTAGTTTCCAAATGAAGATTAAGTTGATATTATCAAGCGCTCGTAGCGCTGTGCGACCGCGGTGTTCTTACCGATCACCAAGGTTAAGCAGCGTTCGACTCGGTCGGCCTGAGATGGGTGACCGTTTGTGGCATTTCATATTCGAGCGTCTCCGTGCTTCGGAAGGCACGTTAAGCCGTTGGTCCCGGTTACCACTTAATGTGGTAGTCGTTAAGCCGAGTTGGAAGCCTTAAAGGTGGCTTGATAAGTTCCAACAGCAGGTGGCCACAAACCTGCCTCCACCAATCCGCACTGGGTCCGCGTGGTGGAGTATGACCCAATCTCTCTCACCTCGATTTGTGAGAGAAGGCCTTTGCCCAGCAGTGGGCAGCATAGGCTGATATTATTATATCAAGGCCATTACTGCACTACATAATCTTCATGACATAATGTTTTATGAGCACATTTATCGCTTCTTCACAATTCGAAAGTATGAATGAAAACAACATTGGAAAACTGAAATAAATAAATAAACACCGTCGCGCCTATGTTCCTCGAGTGGGGGTGGAAGAAGTGTACTATGTACACCCACGTTTCGCCGATGTTAGGTCTCATGTAATAGGGGGCGAGCCTATTGCCATATACCGGGCACAATTCCAGACTCCGGACTGACACTTGGAATTTATCGATGGATAAATTGCATTTGTCCGACCTAGGAATCTAACCCAAGACCTCGTGCTGCCCTTATTATACACCACTATACCAACAGGCAGTCGAAAGATGAATCATAAACGGTTATAATTGCTACATAATGAGTTTTTACGTATAACAATGATCGGTCTGTCGGTCAATGTAACATGTTAGTCACGCATCTTATTCAGTGTAACGAAACGCGGTGCGTTATGATTACTTTGTGAAATGACCGTGTAATGGTATTCCCGCTCGAGTACCATTAAACGATCATGAACGTCTTTATTTTTTACTAAAAAATAGTAAACACCGTCCCGCCTTTATTCTCCTAGCAAGGCGACAGAGGTGTACTGAGTACACCCACTTTTTGCCGACGATGTTAGGTCCTATGTAATAGGGTGCGAGCCTATTGCCATATACCGGGCACAATTCCAAACTCCGGACCCATACTGTGAAAGGACATTGTTCTGCGCCCATACATGATTTGCCCTAGAACCAACAGCTATGAAAAAATACTTGTATGATTTCAAATCACCCATACATTATTTTAAGGCATTTATTGCACAAAAAGTATTAGATTTTGATGTTATAATTAAGTAGCCATTAATACATATGAGGTTATATTGTGTGTTGACATTCAGTAAAGATGTCGGCGACTTCGATATAAGTACTTACAATCTATAACCTCACGCCAGATCCCTTGCGGGGTAGGCAGAGAGTACAGAGTTCCAACAGGCTCTTTCCTTACATACCTCTCTGGCTTCCTCGACTCTCATAGTTCGTCTCATACACGCTCGCCGATTACGGAGACTCTTGACTTTTCCATCAGATAACACTCGGTTTATTTTAGTACTTACAATGCTTTAAAATATTCGTTCTAGATTGCAAATTGTCCGTTAGATACTGATATTTGCCATTATTTTAATAAAATAGATAAATAATGATGGCATGGGTCAAATGTTTTTTGGTTCTGGGGCAATTTTCGACAATGTCCTTTTCATTAGAAAAACTACATTTGTCCGACCTAGAATTTGAACCCAGGACATGGTGATCACAAAGCGATTCGCTTTGCCACTACACAAAAGAAGCAAGCTTTTTTCTTTTTTAAAAACGTAACACCACTAGAAATTATCCCTGTGTCGTGGGATATTTTACAAATATGAAATTTACATACACACACACCCAGACCTAAACAAATATTTGTGGGTCACACAAAGATTTGTCCTGTGCGGGAATCGAACCCGCGACTACACGATCTATTGGAAGGAGAGACACAAGCCCTTAACGATTGGACCAGGCCGTCCGTTATCGTAACGGGCCGCGTTACGTTTTTAAGGCAAATAATACCCTGTACTTCGTTCATTCGGATGGGTACGTCGATGACGTCATCACTGATATCAGATTCCGACTAGGAAGTGTAAAAAAATGTACAACTGCGGAGTTGCTATTGTGATTCTAGCTAGTTGCGATTCGGTAAAAATAATAGAAAAAAGGTCGAGGTCGAATGTTTGCGTTGGAAATTCCTCTCTACATATATAACATCACGACTGTTATCCCAGAAGGGATGGTTACAGATCTCATCAGAATTATGACAGACAGCCCAAGGTAATAGATGAGACTATCGCCGTAACAGTCTGCATAATTATATCAGCATTTAAGTAAAACTAAAGTTGAGTAGACTTCCCAGGGGAGCCCGCGTTCCGATCTGTTTTAAGAGCTTTTTAGGACTTATACAAATAATGACTTTTGACTTTTTTCTAACTATCTATCTGTCTATTACCTCACGCCAGATCCCTTGCGGGGTAGGCAGAGAGTACAGAGTTCCAACAGGTTCTTGACTTTTTTCCTTTTATAAGTGCATTTTACAAGTGCTATTTGAACCAAAGTCGCACTACAGATATCCAGAAATATCTGGAGGGTTCAGGCTAAGGATTTTTTTTCTTTTTTGACTATCGCAGATTTGGAAGGTAGAGTGGGATACCTTTGGCCAGCAGTGGGACACAATGGGTGGGTAAATAAAAAAAAACTCATAGACGTTATTGCAGACAGTTTATTTTAATTATTTAGGTTCAGGGTGTCAAATATTAATCTTACTGAAATACTTTTAATTATGAAATAAAAATATTATTCGAATTTTATCCCGCTTTATTTTTGATTTTTAAGTTCCCGACGTTTCGAGTGCTTTACAGTCCAAAAGGCATAGTTGTTCCGGGATACCCTCAACTTCTTACTTATTTTTGTTGGTCCGATCTACGCAGAATGAGCTCACGGTGTCTTGAGGTCTTGCAGTGTTATGCTTGGTTTTGGATTTGATTATATTAATTACCGGATCCCAAGTTGATGGAAGCACCTAGCCATCTTCTCTATTGAAATTAGGATGTTTTTTAATTTCAATAGCCTCGCGAACCATCCCTGGTAGAAATCGGTGTTCTTTCACGAGGATTTGTGGTCTATCAAATCTGATGTTATGGCGGGTGCGGTCCAGGACATGTTCACAGACTGCAGACTTTTTTGAGCGACGGTGTTTTAGGTCAGCTATGTGTTCTTTAACCCGAGTTTTTACCGGTCTTTTTGTTTGTCCTATATAAGAGAGACCACAAATCAGAAACGAACCGCGATAAAAACCCAAAAAACAGTTTTATTTCATGTGTAATATTCGCTTAAATCTAATAACATACTTTTAATAAATTATGTCTTAAAATCTATGCGTCAATCCTCCAATTACCTACCAATTTATAATAATGATTTTATTGTTTAACCTGGGATTATCCAGACTAAACAAATGTAGTTGATAGTACAGTCAATTCGTAACGCACTTTAATGCGCCACAGTTATAAACAATGAAACAATAGGTAGGTATTATAATACTAAGTTTCATATCTAGGAGGAAACTAAGGTAGATATTTCAAGGTCGATTATTTAAGTAATGGAAATTGGAAGGATGTAGGTACCGGGGAAGACCTTTTTTTTATAATAACATTTCTTATTTTTTTAGTTTAAAAAAATGTAGCCTCCCTAGGATTTATTCCTGTGTCGTGGGTGGTGGGCTCGTTCACAAACATGGAAATTCACATACACAAATACCCAGACCGAAACAAATAATTGTGGATCACACAAAGAGTGTTGTAAAAACGCTCGAGCCGGCGCTTAAAACGCTCGCGTTTTCTACGTGTTTCAACGCTCGTGAGCGTCGACTCAGCCCTAAACGCTCGGCTTCAGCGCTCATTTTTACAACACTACACAAAGATTTGTCCCGTGCGGGAATCGAACCCGCGACTATTAGACACAGTGGGCAGAGTGGCTTAAGCTCCTAAACACACTACTCTCTATACAGTCTCATGTAAAGAAATCTAGTGAATTGGTTTTGTATGCGCTCAAGCATTAACTTATATTTTGCTTCATGTGGAGCCCATATCACTGCATTGCATTCCAACTGACTTCTTATGAGCGCATTGTATAGTGTTCTTATAGCTACAATGCTTGTAAAGCTTTCTGACCGTCGGAGTGCAAACCCTAGACTCTGGTAGGATTTTTACACACATTCACTATGTGATCACGGAACGTTAACTCAGTGTTCAGGCAAACCCCTAAATCACGAACCGTTACTTCCCTATTAATTTTTTTACGATCCAGTCTGTACTCCGTCTGTAACTTGTTTTCCATAAAAAAACATGGAAGTTATATTCCTTAGGAATTGTTTAACTGTAATTAATCCATATAAGATACCAAGCCTGCCTAATGAGGGTTATTTTGTAAACATTGACGTGGGCACGAGGGTGGAGCGCGCCTGCCAACTGAAATAGGTCAATCACATCAATTATTGGCCTACGCAGTACATTATTTTGGGACACACCCGTAGAACGGTAAACGTAAGTAGTAGAAAAGACTTCTAAAGCTTTAAATTTCAGCGTAAAAGTCGATGTTTACGGTCGCGGGAGGGACGGAAGCTTCAGACATCCAAAAGTCATTGTTACTCCGACGTACCTTAGGGGATTAATTTAATTGCAATTGGTATTGATCCTACAATTAAAAAAATATTCGAATAATGCCCAACACTCCACAGCTACTAGGAATAATTTCCGATTCCGGTTGCTACAAATAATTTTTATAACACAATCTCAATAACACAGTCCGCACGAGAATCCAGGCCCAGGACCAGATATACAACAGAATTTTTAAGTTAATGTAGTGGTATACAAAAATAAGAAGTCAAATTACATTTAGGATAATGCAGCAGGAGAACTTTGATCCGAATAACATACTGCCACATATTAAAAACTCAAAACATTCACTCGTTAATCAAAGAGCTCATAAAAATGTAGTCGTAATGTAGTAGCCGAAGCAGCGAATACGCCGACAACACTCAACCGAGTTTATGAAGCCCAATTATAAAGCCGGTTTCAGATACATTAATAGTTAAGGACAAGCAGTGTGGGCCGTAGTGTTGTAAAAATGAGCGCTAAACGTTTAGCGCTGAGTCGATGCTTACGAGCGTTGAAGTACGTTGACAACTAGAGCTTTTAAGCGCCGACTAGAGCCTATTTACAACACTAGAGGGCAATCCTCCCACAAGGTGGACCTATGATCTGGTGAAGGTCGCAGGTAGAAGCCGAATGCATACAGCACAGACCCCGTCGTCATGGCGATCCTTCGGGGAGGCCTGTCCTACAGTCGACGTCTTCCGGCTGCTGATGATAATGAAAAGGACAAGTTAAGCACTGTCTGAAAAAAGTGATAGTACCTATCAACACGACAGAATAAGACACTTACCGGGAAAAAATAATTGTCTCATAAAAAAACTTTGATTCCACCAATATGTATGAAAAGCTGTCTTTTTTTGGCCAGTCGTAGCCTACGGGACCGCGGAATGCTTACCAGACACTAAGATTCGGCAGCTTACGGCTCTGTCGGTCTGAGATGGGTAATTCCTAAAGGATTAGATTATTTTAGAGCACCTTCTATCTATCTATAACCTCACGCCAGATCCCTTGCGGGGTAGGCAGAGAGTACAGAGTTCCAACAGGTTCTTTCCTTACATACCTCTCTGGCTTCCTCGACTCTCATAGTTCGTCTCATACACGCTCGCCGGTTACGGAGACTCTTGACTTTTCCATCAGATAAGACTCGGTTTATTTGGTCGTGGTAAGATAGTCTAGGTCTTCGCCGGTACCTGCATCCTTCCACTTTCACATTGTATATCTGTTTTGTCATTCTTTCCTCTGGCATTCTTTCTATATTCCCGAACCAACGGAGCATGCCCTTTCTCATCTTCACACCGATACTATCTTTCATACCTACTCGCTGTCTTACTATGATGTGATGTCATATTATGATTATATTATTATGTTTAGAGCACCTTAAACATAATAATATAATCATTATATCAGCCTATACTCTACCCCTGCTGGCAAAGGCCTTCCCTCAACTCGAGGTGAGTGAGATTCATACTCAACGACGCGGACTGGCGGAGACAGGTTTGTGGCCACCTGCTGTTGGAATATAACAAGCCGCCTATAAGTAGTGCTGTAAAAATGAGCGCTGAAGTTAAACGTTTAGCGCTGAGCCGACGCTCACGAGCGTTGAAACACGTAGAGGACGCCAGCGTTTTAAGCGCTGATTTGAGCGTTTTTACAACATTACCTATAAGACTTCCAACTCATCTTAACGACTACCTCATTTAGTGGTAACTGGGACCAACGAGTTTACCGTGTCTTCCGCAACACGAAGAGGCTCGAATATGAAAATGCCACAAACGGTCACCCATCTCAGGCCGACCGAGTCGAATGATGACCTTGTGATCGGTAAGAACACCGCGGTCGCACAGTGCCACGAGCGCCTCTAACCTCATGCATAAATAGATAAAACTAATCTACCCAAATGTGTCTAAGTCTGCTTTTAATAGGCCAGAACATAGCCGACACAACGCAAATAAATCAATACAATGAGATCAGTTCTAGTGGACTATTTAACGTGAGTGGTGGGTACCAAGGCCGAACGAATTACGCACCAATTCCGAGACGCCGACCACTTCTACATATTATTATTCAAAGGAATATAGTTTCTAGTACTTTGTAATGTATGTACTTTGTACTTCTGCGAGGAAACACCGTCACGTCGTAAAATTAAAAGATGGAATTAAAAATAACATTATAAATCACCTCTCGCGCAAAGATTAAAATAAAACCGAGAGATACATTACATACCTTTCGTGTGTGGCTCGTCTCGCACCTGTTTGCCTCGTATGTTTCGCCCCTAATAGCCTAACTGAACGTTCGCCGTATTAAAGTTAATATGGTCCCGTTCGCCCCTTCTTTAGTCTATGTCAAAATACAGTTTTGGAAAAAAATTAAAGGCATAAACTCAAAATAAGCTGTAGTCATTGTGAAATAAAATTCAGATTACAATATATATTTATTTTAAAACGTAATGCTTTTATTGAACGAGGAGCAAACCGGAGGTACTTCATAAATATTAAAAATAAATTGAGGAGCGAAAGACGTTTTTAAATTATAAGGGGGCGAAAACACAGAGCGAACGGTACGAGACAGTGTGGCTCTACTTAAATAATTGTTACCTAATTCTTAATAACTGCTGAGCGCATTGCTTGACTCTATGAGTAAAATAAGGATGTATTCATCACATTGTATGTAACTATGAGTCACAGCAAGTAAGGAGGTAACTACAGGGATAGTAAAATACATACTATAATGTACTATACTGCCTTGTTGGTCTCATCATTTCAGCCTATACTTGTCCACTGCTGAACATAGGCCTCCCCAATCGCTTTCCAGCGTAACCGGTCCGATGCCACCTGCATCCAACGATTTCCTGCGATTTTCACAAGATCGTCGGTCCATCTGGCAGGCGGTCGTCCTACGCTGCGCTTGCCAATACGTGGTCTCCACTCTAGAATCTTTCTGCCCCAACGCCCGTCCGATCTTCGCGCTATGTGGCCAGCCCATTGCCACTTCAGCATGCTAATCCTGAGGGCTACGTCGGTGACCTTGGTTCTTCTACGAATCTCCTCATTCCTGATTCGATCACGTAGAGAAACGCCGAGCATAGCTCTTTCCATAGCTCGCTGAGCAACCTTGAGCTTTTTTATGAGACCTATTGTAAGAGACCACGTCTCTGATCCATATGTCATCACTGGTAACACACATTGACTAAACACTTTAGTCTTTAGGCACTGAGGTATTTTGGATGAGAAGATGTTGCGCAGTTTCCCGAACGCTGCCCAGCCGAGTTGGATTCGTCGATTGACCTCTCTCTCAAAGTTGGACCTACCTAACCGGACTGCCTGTCCCAGGTAAATGTATTCGTCGACAACTTCAAGAGTAGAGTTCCCAACGGTGAGTGCGGTGGGTACGACATGGACGTTAGACATTATTTTTGTTTTGTCCATATTCATTTTAAGACCCACTTGTTGGGATACTCTATTGAGGTCACCGAGCATTCGTCCTAGATCTTCCAGCGACTCCGCCATGACCACAATGTCGTCGGCAAATCGAAGGTGAGTGATGTATTCGCCATTGATGTTGATGCCAAGTCCTTGCCATTCCAAGAGCTTGAAGGCGTCCTCTAAGGTGGCCGTAAACAGTTTCGGAGAAATGACGTCTCCCTGTCTTACTCCTCTTTTTATGGGGATCACCTTCGTGCACTGCCCCTGTACTCGGACTGACATGGTGGCGTTATTATACAAGCACTTCAACACTTCGATGTACCTATAGTCAATGCGGCATCGCTGGAGAGATCTAAGAACCGCCCAAGTCTCGATCGAATCAAAGGCTTTCTCATAGTCCACAAACGCCAAGCATAGTGGCCGATTATTCTCCTCAGTCTTCTGTATAAATAATGCAGTTGACAATCACGAGGTACTTTTGTATCTAAAAATTCCCAGTATCCGTCTGAAGTTTGGAATTGTGTCCAGTGACAATAGGCTCGCCCCCTATTACATTTTACCTAACATCATCAGCGAAAAGTGGGTGTACTACACGTATTGGGCCAATCTGTGTCCAAATGGGTCTTGCATTCAAACGCAGATTGGCCTACCTATTCGTATCCGCGGCTCAGATGACCCGCCCAATTCCATTTTAATTCAATTTCCTTACTAAATAGTAGTCTTTAGACCCTTATGTGTGTGTGAATGATCCATGCTGTTGACCGCACAGCCTTTACAGCTTCACCGCACAAGAAATCTCTAAACACATTTACTAGGTTACACAAACCCAAATCATGAAACACCAACCAGGAAATCAAATACTATATAATAGTGTATTCAATCTATTAAGTGTCCTTCATTACTTTTATTGCTGTATGTATAATGATAACTATTCCAATGTCAATGACCAACATGACTCACAGTGTTATCATTATAGTTAATTGCTATAGTGGGGGGATCCTCATAAAGCCATTTACTATGATATGAGAATATCCATGATAATAATATCTCTAAAAAGAGGTGTTCTACCTGGTGGGAGTAATATTGAATTCTAATCTCTGTGGAGTCTTAGTATGGTGTTTGAGCCTAATAATATAAATAAACGGATGTACGATTTAGCACAGTGGTTAAGAGCTTAAGCCCCTCCACCCACTGTGTCTAATAGTCGCGGGTTTGATTGCCGCACGGGACAAATTTGTGACAGACATTTTGTGTGATCCACAATGATTTGTTTCTGTCTGGGTACTTGTGTATGTGAATCTTCATGTTTGTAAACGCACCCACGACACAGGACTACAAACACGAGCGCGGGCCTACTTTAAAAAAAAAAATACTTTACTGATGGCTTAGTCCCATAGTCAAGAGCTTGAGTCACTCTGACAACTAGATTAAGAAATCGCGGGTTCGATCCCCGCACGGGACAAATCTTTGTGTGACCCACAAATACTTTTTCAGTCTGGGTATATTTTAGTACGTGAATTTTCATTTTTGTAAACGCACCCACCTTCCACTGAAGGTACAGAAATATGCTGTAGTAGAACATATAAATTAGATATTGTATAAAGGAAAATAAATGTAACCTTTTCACAAGCTTGCTAGTTTTGTAAATATGCCATCCATTATATTATTTAACATTTAGCAAGAATGTTGATACCAATGTATGAAGGATATATTATGTAAAAATATTGAAATGGCTATTATTGGTATTATAGTCATCATTAAGTAACTGATAATATGTTAATATGAGGTAAATTAAATATTAATGTCATAGCATTATGTACCAAACTAAATGAATACATAAATGAAATGGTATACTACATAAATAAAATGTTATACAGTGAATTATAACATCCAAAATAGATCCTACTTAAATAATAAATGGGAAAGTTTGTATATTTAGATGTTTTTTACTCAATGACGCAAAAATTGCTGAATGGATTTGGATGAAATTTGGCACACAGATAGTTTATTACCCGGATTAACACAAAGGATACTTATTATTTCAGAAAAATGTTAGGGTCCTGTCTTAAATCATCACTGACTAAAGTTGCGGGCAGAAACTAGTCTGTAATTAAGTTCGCTCTCCAGCGCAGCCGGTCTAATGCCACCTGCATCCAACGACTTCCTGGATCTTCACAAGATCGTCGGTCCATCTTAGAGATGAGTCGTATTTATTAGAACAGATCTAAAGAACAGGTATTTTGCGAGAATAGGCGGCACCTAATCCAATTCTGACAATACCTAATCCACCTAATATTCACATTTAATAAAAACTATAAACGAATGTTTAGCCGTTTAGCGCGCTCACTCACACCTGTTCCCGCACTCTCTCACTCACTCATATGCTTATCGCTTTGCTATCCCGCTTACGGGTAAGGGCGGAGGGAGTGAGACAGCGCTACACAACGCGTACTGATATAAAATAAATGTAAATATAATTAATTTAAGTCTTTTAAATACGCCATCTTGCGAACGCTAAACTTATGCAGAATATTTAATATTGCAAGACTCAAAACATCATAAATTTTTAAGTTAACAGTCCTAAGCCCCTAAAAAGTATGATGGGAAGATACCAATTCATCATTAATATATCATAGAAAACAAGTAATACTTTATTCAACCAATTTCGTGCAGAAATATCTAAACTAATCAAAAAAAATATATTTTGATTCCAATTTGAAACTTCAATTTTCCTAAAAGTGTTATTATGACTGTACCAGTTCTTAACTAACAAAACAATTTAACATTCAATTAATTCAAATATCGATAATTCGATATCAGGATTAGGTGAAATAGATATTTGGATTAGGTATTATACAGACTAGGAACAGGTGTACTTAGTACCTGATTAACCTAATATGACCCATCCCTAGTCCATCTGGTAGGTGGCCGTCCCACGTTGCGCTTGCCAATATGTGGTCTCCACTCTAGAATCTGCCCCAACACCCGTCCGATCTTCATGCTATGGGGCCCCCCCATTGCTACTTCAGCTTACTAATCCTATGTTGGTGGCCTTTGTTCTCCTACCAATCTCCTAATTTCTGATTCAATCTCGTATGGAAACGCCAAGCATAGCTCTTTCCATTGAGTTAAAAATCTTTTGCCTAAAGAGTATTTCAATGGACCGCAGGTAACAATGAATAACATAAACGTAATGTCATTGTAAGATGTTGGTTCATTTTTATAGGAGTGAATATTGAAGAACTGGTTACCACTATCTAAATTAACACACTGTCACGCCTAGATTCCCCAAGCGGGGGTGGCAGAGGTGTACTAAGTACACCCACGTTTCGCTGACATCCCATATAATAGGTGGCAGCCTATTGACATTCTGAATTGAGGTAACCAGTTATGAGACCAAAAGTAACCAAAATAAAATCCTTCTTTCTTATTATTTTAAACCTGTCCCACCATAATTGCAAGGCAAACGCCTCCGCTCCCTTCTTCCACTTATCTTGGTCTATTGCAAGGTGATGTTAGTACATACTGCCCTGATTACTTTTCTTTTTAGTATTTTGTATCTTACCAGGTTATCTGGAAGAAATTGCTCTTAGCAATAAAACCACCTATTGTAGCACATTTTGTTTTATAATTTTGTTTGTACAATTGTACATATTTAGCTGATCATTTATGGATGCAGACCATATAGGATGTCAATTGTAATCCCAAAAATAGACAAGTATTATTCATCAAATCTGATTTAAATATCTGGTAAGAATTTAATTAGTTTTTTTTTAAACATAGCCCCACTAGGATTTATTCCTGTATTGTGAGTGTGTTTACAAACATGAAAATTCACATACACAAATATGCAGACCAAAACAAATAATTGTGGGACACGGAAAGGTTTGTCTCGTGCGGAAATAGAACCCGCGACTATTTGACCCGGCTGAGCGGCTTAAGCTCTTAACCACTGCGCCTCATCGTCTGACAATAGAAGAAATATTTAGATAATGCAACATTTCTCAATTTTTTTGCTACACAGCCCAGAAAAAAGTAACTTCTCGCGGCCTGTTGCTTTTTATACAGATGTATTCGATATTTTCGCGCCACATAGATCCGCACAAGTACGTGATGTGAATAACAAATTGTTCAAAGGAGGTACTCACTCTCCTTCTCGTGGTCGAAGCCCACAATGACGAAGTAGTCGACGAGCCTGGACATGGCACTCCTACGGCAACATCCCAACACAAACAGACCAAATACACTTTTTAATTAGATTACACAAACACATTTTAGACACAAAGATTCTTGCTCACACATATTCGAGCATCAAGTTCGGTACACCTAACTCGTTGTATTCGCACACCATACACTTCAAGGAATGTAAACAACACTTTCATTTATCGCGAGCTGAAGAATTTTAGCTTCAATTTACGAGGAAGATTATAGATTGTCCAGTCATAGAGGTTATACACTATTTATAGAAACGGAACCTGTTACAATTTAATTTTGTGTTGAACAGCGTCATGAACTTTACATGGACCGTAAGTACATTTATTGATGACTAAACTTTAACACTTTATGCAAAATTTTGTAACAAACGTCACAGCAGCTAAGACCCGACCAGTTCATCCGACATTTCCAAAAAAACTACTGTATTCAAAAATTCTACTATTAAATTGCCATCATTTAGAAAAACTACTATTAGAAGTTTTTGGATTACTTTCTGACATATATTTTGCATAAAGAATATAATGCCATCGCCCATTTCACATCTAATGTATACATGACTCGTTTTAAAAAACCTGAATATAGATTTTGAATTGGTCTGGGGAGTCAAAGCCGTCACCCACACTATTGGCATTTGGAGATTTGATCTGAGCGAAATGACCCAAGTCTGTAATAGCTCGCGTTAACAGAATCATGTTTAACTTAAACAGACGTTAATAAGAAAATATCAGCATGTTTATCAGATATTATTATATTACAAAGTAACAAACCAATAATATTCAAATAAAATGCAACTGTAGATATACATATTAGTTCACAGTCTACATATTTATCACAAAGACCTATATAAATTTCAGTAGAACGTTTCAACGTTAGATATAAGCCAAATATTTTGAGGTTCCTGTAGATAAGGCCTACATGGATAAGAAGTAGCCCACCCCTATAAGTAGTATCCCTGTACGACATAGGTGTGAATAAAAGTGTCATCATCATCAGCCCATAAACGTTCGCTTTAGGACTTAAAACTGCCTAAAGATCGTTTCGGAATGACCGGTTTTGTGCTGTACGTATCCAGCTTCTATTGGCAACCGTCAATCCATCTTACATATTAATTGTAGGATTAACGGCCAGTGGGAGCAAAAAGGTTCTCGAGTAGTGTGTGGATGTAGAGTAAGTAAAACCCCTACAGTATGTAAATATGTACCAAAATTGAATTCCTAAATTAAATTATGTGCCTAATTCAATTCCTATAGTTTACTATAGATACTACTATCACAATGACCTTTACATGGTAATATGACCATTTCATGAAAGTACAATTGTATTGTTAGATTTACTGCTTTACGCATATGGAAACACTTGCAACGTCACTGATACATATTCTTACTTATTTCAGAAGCCGACTAGATGATCCTTTATATATATCCTTTCTCTTTCTATCTCCCATACTCAGAACACAGAGCAATATCGGAGCTCTCATTCGGACTGTGTTTTATAATAATGATTATAATATTTATTGCATACATGACAAGGTATGGGGATGAAAATAAATATCGATACAACAAGTATTGAATTATATTAACAGTCGATATAAATCGAGAACAAAATATCGCAAAAGTTATATAACAATATTTTTCAGAGTACTTACAACAAAGTGAGAAGATTTGGATAAAAAACATCAGGGCTTGTAGCCAAGTGAACTTATCCAGACGTTAACACTAATAGAAAAAGAAAAATGTACAGTAATGACGTTTTGCAACGAAAATTTACGAAGTGAGAACAATGCGCTGTTAATTGCGGCAAGAAAATAGAAACGAAACTGTTGGCTCTTGTCTAGGCGCTCTTCTTCTAAAGTATCGCATTTACAAATTTTATACTCCAAAAAATAAAGATTATCGATATATGGAGATTAAAAATTTCACTGAAAAAAAAAGATTATTTAAAATAAGACGGTATATTAATATATCGATATATTTTGCAACCCTAAGGATATGTCAAAAAATCAAAATATTGATGTTTTGTTCTGTGTTTTTATCTCGTTAATTATTATAAACAATTTAACGCCCCTTTACAATGGCAGATGTATCTAGTCAACAAATACCTGGACTGAAACAGAAGACAGTGTTTAAGATTATTGTTTTAGGCGACTCAGGAGTTGGAAAAACATGTTTAACGTATAGGTTCTGCGAAGGACAGTTCTTAGATAAATCTGAGGCTACTATCGGAGTTGATTTTAGAGAAAGAAATATAAAAATTGGCAATGAAGACATAAAGGTTAGTAGTTTCCAAAACTAAAGTCTTACAATCTGTAACTATTACCTGCTAAATATCAATGTTATTCTTTTACTAAGACGTTTTTTCTTATTTTAACAATAACAATAAGATTGACTTCTAAAACTCTCATAGATGATTCTTTACTCCTCTATATACAAGGTGTAACGTAAATAGACTGCCCCATTGGTCTGGTGGCAAAGCGCATCGCTTTGTGATCACGAGATCCTGGGTTCAAATCCTAGGTCAGACAAATGTAGTTTTTCTAACGAAAACTTCCCAGTATGAGTCCGGAGTCTGGAATTGTGCCCAGTATATGGCAATATGCTCGTCCCCTATTACATGGGACCTAACATCGTCGGTGAAACGTGGGTGTACTCAGTACACCTCTGCTACCTCTGGCGAATGTAGGCATGACGGTGTGTAACGTAAATAACGCAAGACCTCAAACGCCCCGATTAGAGAATTGCTTCATAAATTCAACACAAAAACCAAATTACAAATTTAAAAGTTTTTACACTTATTTAAGCTCTTGTATACCCCTATTAACAATGAAACTTGTATGAATAAGTGTGCGTTTTGAGAAATACATTTGAAATCTCCTTATTGCTATGAAACAAAAATAAATGCAAATTTAAAGAGAAATGTAAGATTGATTAAAAATTTATGGGATCAATTCAGTTACTGATTTAGAACAAACTACTTTCAGGTCTTGCGTTTATTGTGTTTCACCTTGTATATCAGAGTCACCTAACAGAGTGCTGATTGAGATAAAGCCATATCGTGTGTGTGTGAATGATCTACGCTGTTGGCCTCAAGGCCTCTACAGCTTCACCGGATTTTAACGGCGAGCGTGCAACCACTACGCTCCAGCCAGCCAGAAGGGCAAGAGGCGACATACTCTTCGAGGCGCCCTCGGTTGGGACAGTCGCTGTAGGGGGATGGGTGCACTACTAAGCGCACTAACGTGATCCTATTCACACGAAAAAAGGTACTAACAGGTCTACAAGATCTACATATGTACGGTAATAAAATTAAATGGGCCACTGAAGTTAAATATCTAGGGGTTATACTGGATAAGCAACTGCGGTGGCATGCACATGTTGACCATACCATTGCTAAAGCATTGAGAGTACTGAATATGTGTAGGTCAGCATATGGAAAGACATGGGGCCTACAGCCCAAAATAATGTACTGGGTATACAAAATTATGGTAAAACCGATATTAATGTATGGATGCATCGTGTGGTGGCCCAGAACTAAAATACAAACCTGCAGGGACGATCTAATGAAACTACAAAGGACAGCCTGCCTGGCCATCACAGGTTTTTTCACCACACACACCATTCAAAACAACACCGACGGCAGCTATGGAGCGGTTACTTAAGCTCACTCCATTACACATCGTCATTGAGACTGAGGCGAGGAAGGCGCTCTATAGACTGGAGAAAACTGGACTATGGAGCGTAACAGCGCCAAGCCTTGAACACACCAAGCTAGCGCCACAAAAGGAACTAGATGACATTAGGAACATGAGATGTGACAAGATCTTGACCACGTACATGTTGAAAAGTGGTCTAAACAAGCAAGGTAAAGAACAAATGATATGGTACACGGATGGATCCAAAACCAAGTCTGGAACAGGAGCCGGTGTATATACAGAAGGATACAATCTAAGCCAAAGCATGGGTAGATTTGCATCAATATTCCAAGCAGAGACCTATGCGATAAATGTTTGTGCAAAAGAGATATTGGACAGACGAATTACAGGCAAGAGAATCTACATTTGTAGTGACAGTCAGGCTGCCCTCAAAGCCATCAGCTCCTATGAGCTAAACTCGGCACTGACCGTGGAGTGCGCATACCTTCTTGACAGATGTGGAGCGCGCAACACGATTAGATTAGTCTGGGTCCCTGGGCACACGGGGGTTGATGGCAATGAGTGTGCGGATGACTTAGCTAAAAAGGGAGCAATGGAGAAATTTGTTGGTCCAGAACCGTTCATAGGCATATCAGATGGTGCCTACAGAGGAGCGCTGTTCAAATATGCCCAAGAACAACACGGGAGAGAATGGGAAACTAGAACAGGGCTGAGACACTCCAAGGATTTCCTTTCCACATGGTGTGACAGCGACAGCGAGAGACTGCTAAAACATAGCAGACTACAATTAAGGCAACTAATCGGAGCTTATACTGGCCACTATAGCACAAAAGAACATCTACATAAGATGAACCTCTGCAGCGACGTGGCATGCAGGAACTGTGGGACAGAAGCTGAAACTATGAAGCACGTTTTATGCCACTGCGACGCTCTGGCGGCGCGGCGAATGAAGCTACTGGGAGTGGCCTATCCAAACCCAGAGGAATTTCGGCTCTTCCCCCCTGCTGGAATCTGCAGCCTGGTACAGGGAGTATTCGATTCTACAGATATGTAAGAGCGCTAGGGCAAGGACAGCACAAAAGATCCCAACGGGTCGAAGTGCGCCTGAGGTCTCCTCGGCCCGATAAGCCAATGACAAGATAAGATAAGATAAGCGCACCGGTCAACCGCCGGCTATGGGAGGGGATCTACTACTAGGTCTACGTCGTCGTCGCCCGTATTCTGAGCGGAAAGAAGGGATGACAAAGCATCGGGGGGGTCGGTGAGAACATGTCGCGGCCGGCGGTGGCGGCAGGGGTCGGGAGGGAGATCGTAGTCGGCGGTGGCTACGATTAACGGATTCGATAAAGCCATATCTGAAATGATGATTGTAAAGCTTTCATGAAATAATTAAAATTACTTACTTATTACTTACTTAACTTAGATTCACGTCAAAATCCCAAAGTATTATATATGTTCTTGACTTCTGAATATCTACATTACCGCAGAAGATTTGATACCTGTTACAATAATGATGAACAGTATAATTTGGCCGATTTAATCAGACCCACCACACAATATACTTGGATTTTTATTTATTTTTCCATCCATCTATTATTTGCAAAAGTAACCAGGGAATTTCTTGCCCTGCTTTTCCACAAGAGTGATACTCTGTTCTGCTTTTAGTCTTTACTACTCTTCTGACAATTCATAAATACTGTAATAGTTACTCAGTTTAATAGATTAATAAAAATATGATAGAAAGAATGCCAGAGGAAAGAATGACAAAACAGATATACAGTGTGAAAGTGGAAGGATGCAGGTACCGGGGAAGACCTAGACTATCTTACCACGACCAAATAAACAGAGTCTTATCTGAAGGAAAAGTCAAGAGTCTCCGTAACCGGCGAGCGTGTATGAGACGAACTATGAGAGTGGAGGAAGCCAGAGAGGTATGTAAGGAAAGAACTTGTTGGAACTCTGTACTCTCTGCATACCCCACGAGGGATCTGGCGTGATGTTATAGATAGATAGATAGATAAAAATATGATTTATTTCAGCTCCAACTTTGGGACACGGCTGGCCAGGAGAGGTTCCGCAAGTCAATGGTGCAGCATTACTACAGAAATGTTCACGCTGTTGTCATAGTTTATGATGTAACAAAACCTGAAACATTCCATGTAAGGGCTACATAATTATTATACTGTTTTACTTTATCTTATGTCATAAAAGAACAGTTAAACATATGGGAACGTACCCATACTACATGACCCGTTCAGGGGGGGTAGGGAGGTCTTCAAAATACTATGCTTGGTCACAGGGGGAAGGGGAGGCTTAGGTTTTCGTCACGTAGTCCATATTCTCTAGGGTAATCTTGAGCTTTTTTGAGGCAAATTAAGCCAGTATATTTTTTTTTAATGTTGTTTGCAAAAAATTGAAAACCGTCTTTATGAATTACTACGTGTAAACTAGGGGGGGAGGGGGGTCTTGGCATATACTACTGGTGTTCACCAACCAAAAAATTGTAAAGGACGGGGTCATGGGTAGGCATGGTCATATTATGGTTTACAACTGTATTTTTCATCCTCAACGGAAAACAATCATGAAGCTTAAAAAAAGGAGGGTCCCCTTTTTTACTTGGGACAAAAAAATATATTTTTAGTTTAATTTTGTTTTCACCATGCTCAGTACCATGTAATTAGTATCCATTAACTGGAGCATCTCATCGAACAAACTAGGGCAATTGAATTTTAACAGGCAAGATATGTAAGGAAAGAACTTGTTGGAACCCTGTACTCTCTGCCTACCCCGCAAGGGAACTGGCATGATGATATACATATAGAAGATATTTTGTTTATAATCATGTCCCATCAAGTAATATCGCCTTTAAATTTGTATGTATTCTAAATCCTTATTAATATTACAAATTCAAAAGTAAGTCTGTCTATCGCCAAGACGAGCCAAGCGAAGCGCAAGGGCACAACTACCTACTCTCGAAGCACTATCATTTTTTTGACCTTCATAACTTTATAAGCGATTTGATTCATTACAAAAATTATAAAGAACTAGCTGTTATCTGCAGCTGTGCACATGGTTTTTGTATTTTACATAGGTATAGTAGTGTTTTATCATCTTGAGGGATGATTTTTAAAAATTACTAATACATGTAGTTCTTTATTTCTTACCAAAAGTCTACTTATCAATTTTCATATGCCAAACTGGAATAAGGACAAGTTCCCCATACAAACTTACATTCCCTATTTTAATTTGAAAAACAAGGGTTTTTCTTTGAGATAAAAGTAGCCGATATACAATAAATTTTCTATCATACAATAGTTCTTGTAGTAAGTTATATATTTTGATATGCACATGTTTGCAGTCCAATGGTATAACCACCAAGCTATCACTGCTTAATATAATTCCAGTCAATAGCCAGTTGGATGCAGGAGGTAGAGTCACACAACCTCATGAAGACGCCAAGAGTGCTGGTCGGTAACAAGTGTGACTGCGGCACGCCGGAGTCTCGGCTCGCGACCACGTACGCCCAGCGGCTAGCTGACAAGTATGGAATGCCTGTGAGTAATTATATTTCCATTTTGTCAACAGAAACTAGAAGGCCAATTCATATAACTAAAAGTTATCAGCTAAAATAACTCTTGAAATTCCGTGCTTCCTGCCGACTCTGCAGGCGTGATGATATCGACGGCCCCATGGAACAAATTTGCAATGGTCGTGCCCGTCTATAAGGTTATTAATGCCAAATATTAATACTGGATTATAGGACTTTGTTGGTTGGTCACGTCGATATATGACGCCAGAACCTTGCAATGTAGGAAAAAGTGAAATAGATAGTTAAAAAAATGTTCCAAGTAAAATTTTGACATAGTTTCAATGCATAAATCACACCGATGATGGTATTCTCGTAAAATACCAATCCTTCCATAACATCTATTACAGAGTAAATAAAATAAAAACAATAACAATGATAAAGACTGCTTTCTTTCATTTATATCAAGAAAAATGATTTTGTATCTTTGATTTCATGCGAAACAAAAATGTGAAATCTATCTCTATAACAGAGATGATTAACTACACCCGCTTAGGGAATATAGGCGTGATGTTGTGTTAATGATTAACGATTACAATAACATTTTATAATCTTCAATGTTTATAATTACACTTTTAATCTTGAACTATGTCTGCTCTATAATAAGCAGATAGGTTAAAAACTCTTATTTTACAAAAACATTGTATTACCTACAACCAGAAATGGGCAAAATGTAATCAGATTAATGATAACGATTACATTTTGTAATCTTTAATAATGTTTGAAATTGTGATCGTAAGAGTTGAACATTACAAAATGTAATTGTAATCTTTAATCAATAATCTGATTACATTTTGCCCATCACTGCCTGCAGCTCCGCTACTCTTATTCAATTTCTACCAGTTGCCTTGCGAAGACCATCGCTCCACCTAGCCCGAGGCAGTCTTGCAATACGTTTGCCAATCCATGATCTGTTAGAACTCGGGTCGACGAAATCCTTGGGGATAGTGAATGCTTTCAGTTATTAGAACAATTTATTTTCAGTTGTTTGAAACGTCGGCGCTGCTGGATTCGGAGTGCAACAGCGTGGAATCCATATTTATGACCCTTGCGCACAAACTGTACTCCAAGCAACCACTCAGGGTTGTCAGTGTCGAGGTATATACTATTTTACTTGTAGCGATTTTTGGGAGAGGCCTTTACAGCCATCCATTAATGACGTCACACATTAAGTGAGAGGGAGAGGTGTCAATAAAGTATGACATTGTGTGACAAGAGGGGATGGGTCGAGTCATAAGCGTCGTGACGGCACACGATAATGAAAAACTTCTTTCAAAATTGCTAAAGATTACACGTCACATGGTTTACACAATTCGATGGATGGAATAACAACCAAATTAAAAAGACACAGGAAATCTAATTGGAGTCCAACTTTGATAGCGAAATGTTACAAGGTCGGGGTAGGGTTTCAAAAGAAATTAAATTCATGTGACGTAATTTAAGGAGAAAAAAAACGTGTTTTCGTACACCATGCACTTCAAAAAGTATAGTAGGCTTAATTTAATATTTCGAAATATTATTTTTGACTGTATATCTTGGATGCGCCTTCAGTAAGGATGGGAAATACACCGCTGATATAGAGAGAAGAGTGAATGCAGGTAATAGAGTGAATGGTGCGATGGGAAGGCTACTTGGGAGCTGGCACTTAAGCCAAACGGCGCAGCTGGCCATGCATAACGGAGTGCTTGTCCGAGCGCTGTTATATGGCAGTGAGAGTTGGGTATGTAAGAAGGAGAACGAAAGTAGGATAAATGCGGTCGAAATGCGATCTCTGCGGAAGATGTGCGGAGTCACGCTGACCGACCGTATTCGCAACAGCGTAGTAAGAAAGCGAGTAGGTATGAAAGATAGTATCGGTATAAAAATGAGAAAGGGTATGCTCCGTTGGTTCGGGCATATAGAAAGAATGCCAGAAGAAAGAATGACAAAACAGATATACAATGTGAAAGTGGAAGGATGTAGGTACCGGGGAAGACCTAGACTATCTTACCATTACCAAATAGACCGTGTCTTATCTGAAGGGCAAGTCAAGAGTCTCCGTAACCGGCGAGTGAGTATGAGACGAACTATGAGAGTGGAGGAAGCCAGAGAGGTATGTAAGGAAAGAACCTGTTGGAACTCTGTACTCTCTGCCTACCCCGCGACGGAGCTGGCGTGATGATATAGCTTAGATAGATAGACTGTATATTTAGAACCTGGTAAAAAGAATATACAATATACATAAGTAACTCAGTGAACTTTTTTGCGTTAACTCAGTTAGCCCCTTCGCACACGGGTCTTAAGCGTAGTCGTATCGTAAGTTTATCGTTACAACGCAACGCGTACGAGACCTGCAGTGTTCTACAAACAAATCGTCGAGTAGACGTATCGTTTTGTAAGATTTCAGTTGAAATCATGGCGTCAACGGTACCAGATGCTTTGAGTGAATTTATTGATCTTACTTCCTCTTCAAATAAAGAGGATTTATAATTGTAAATATTCTGCCCCAGACTTGTCCGTTACATCTCTCTTTGAATATTCACTTAATGAATGATTATATAGACAAGGGAACGCTTCAATCAGTTACACGAATTCAATCACTTTTTCAGTCATATTAATATTAAGAGTTGTAAGATTTATTTTTCTACCCTTGTTTTTTTACGCCAGTACGCTACGACTGTCGTTATGACAATAAACATCTTATACGATTCCCCGCAACACCGCTTCGTGTGCGGACTTGTTTGAACATATTGTACGCGCTCGTATTGCTCTCGTCCTACGCGCGTATTACGATACGCTTACGATACGACGCCGTCTGCGAAGGGAATGCTAACTAAGCCGCAGTTTACTGCGCCGGCACATTGCGTTAACTCAAAATTGCGTCATAGCGCAATGAAATTGAACGCGCAGAGTGAGCAGCGAAACGCGCGCCATCTGCACGCCGGGCTCACAGGTTCTTAACACAAACAGCGCACAGCGCGCGAACTGCATTAGCTCATTGATCACTCAACGAGTGAGTGAGAGAATGAATGAGATTGGGCGTGTTCACACGTTAACAACTCAACACCTTAACACTTTTCGATTTTCCAACACATTTTGAAGAAGCGAGTTAACACATCCGTCGCAGGGAACTGAGTTGGCGCAATTGCGCGACGTAGCGCAGTGGTACACATTTTTAATACTCAATGAAACGAAATTTTCTCGATAGAAAAAGAAAATTTTAAGTAATCTCTATTGCTTTACATTTTGTGTTTCCAACTCGAAACGCGTAAAAACTAATGAATAGCATTTACCTAAAAAATATCCAATAATTACAGCAAAGTTTTATTTAGAAATTAATAAAAAAAAATTTACATATTCGTTTTACTTTTTACAAAAAAAAAAAAGCAGTGATAGCCTAGTGGTTAAACCGTTGGACTGCAAAGTCTGAGATCTCGAGTTCAAACCCCGGCACGCACCTCTGTCTTTTAGAAAGCATGTGCGTATTAAAAATAAACTATCACTTGCTCTTGTCCTTGTTGCTTTACAGTGGTTATGGGTGACTTCAATGCGCGGCTGGGCAAACAGGGCGATGATGAATTGAGAGTGGGGCAATTTGGATATGGGCAACGCAACCCCAGGGGTCAGAGGCTGACCGAATATCTGGAGAAGGAGGGACTCTTTATGATGAACTCTTTCTTCCGGAAGCCGCCTCATAGGAAATGGACCTGGATGAGCCCTGATGGTTCCACAAAAAATGAGATAGACTTCATCATGAGCACCAAGCGACAAATATTTAATGATGTCTCCGTGATTCACAGGGTAAAAACCGGCAGTGAGCACCGAATGGTCAGAGGCACATTAAATATTAATGTCAAAATGGAAAGATCGCGTCTGATGAAGTCTACGCTCCGACCTTCTAATGCACATATCCAAAACCCCGAGAACTT
Organism: Phalera bucephala; assembly: GCA_905147815.2. Taxonomy (NCBI): domain Eukaryota; kingdom Metazoa; phylum Arthropoda; class Insecta; order Lepidoptera; family Notodontidae; genus Phalera; species Phalera bucephala. Next base: position 6,444,284 of record LR990628.1, on the reverse strand, counting down.
TCAACTCGAATTGTCAAACCGCTTCGAATTGCTAGACAGCAGCGCATCAGTGGACGAAATCAACAATAGGTTGGTAGAGACTCCATACGGTCGGGTCCAAGCATTTTAAGCCCCACCGTAAAAATAGGCCTCAAAAGCTATCTGACTACACCCGAAACCTTATGGCTGAGCGACTTACCATGACACTCCGAACCTCCGATGATGCTAAGTCCTATAGGCAGCTCAATGGACAGATATTGAAGTCCTTGCGACACGATTTACGGTCCTTCAATACAAGACGTATTGAGGAGACCATAGAGCAGAACAAGGGCTCCAAAGTGTTTGCAAGAGACGCGTCTATTGGGCAAAGCCAGTTGACGAAGCTGAAGACGGAGGACGGAAACGTAACGTCGAATAGGTCAGAGGTGCTCAGGGAGATAGAGAGGTTCTATGGGCAGTTGTATACCTCAGTAGCTGAACCTGTTGTTGACTTGGTAAAAGACCCAAGAGCCAAGCTAACCCGACACTACACTGAAGATATCCCGGACATCAGCCTGTGCGAGATTAGGATGGCTCTCAAACAACTTAAAAACAACAAAGCGCCGGGTGAAGACGGAATTACCGCAGAGCTTCTGAAAGCGGGCGGATCGCCGGTACTTAAAGTCCTTCAGAGGCTGTTTAATTCCGTCTTGCTCGAAGGAAAAACGCCGGAAGCGTGGAACAGGGGTGTGGTGGTACTCTTTTTCAAGAAAGGTGATAACACTTTACTGAAGAATTATAGGCCCATCACACTGCTGAGCCATGTTTATAAGTTGTTTTCGAGAGTCATCACGAATCGTCTCGAACGCAGGCTTGATGACTTCCAGCCTCCCGAACAAGCCGGTTTCCGGAAAGGCTTTAGTACCATAGACCACATACATACGCTGCGGCAGATTATACAGAAGACCGAGGAGTATAATCGGCCACTATGCTTGGCGTTTGTGGACTATGAGAAAGCCTTCGATTCGATCGAGACTTGGGCGGTTCTTAGATCTCTCCAGCGATGCCGCATTGACTATCGGTACATTGAAGTGTTGAAGTGCTTGTATAATAACGCCACCATGTCAGTCCGAGTACAGGGGCAGTGCACGAAGGCGATCCCCATAAAAAGAGGAGTAAGGCAGGGAGACATCATTTCTCCGAAATGTTTACGGCCACCTTAAAGGACGCCTTCAAGCTCTTGGAATGGCAAGGACTTGGCATCAACATCAATGGCAAATACATCACTCACCTTCGATTTGCCGACGACATTGTGTTCGTGGCGGAGTCGCTGGAAGATCTAGGACGAATGCTCGGTGACCCCAACAGAGTATCTCAACAAGTGGGTCTTAAAATGAACATGGACAAAACGAAAATTATGTCTAACGTCCATGTCGTACCCACCGCACTCACCGTTGGGAACTCTACTCTTGAAGTTGTCGACGAATACATTTACCTGGGACAGGTAGTCCGGTTAGGTAGGTCCAACTTTGAGAGAGAGGTCAATCGACGAATCCAACTCGGCTGGGCAGCGTTCGGGAAACTGCGCAACACCTTCTCATCCAAAATACCTCAGTGCCTTAAGACTAAAGTTTTTAGTCAATGTGTGTTACCAGTGATGATATATGGATCAGAGACGTGGTCTCTTACTATAGGTCTCATAAAAAAGCTCAGAGTTGCTCAGCGAGCTATGGAGAGAGCTATGCTCGGCGTTTCTCTACGCGATCGAATCAGGAATGAGGAGATTCGTAGAAGAACCAAGGTCACCGACATAGCCGTTAAGATTAGCAAGCTGAAGTGGCAATGGGCGGGCCACATAGCGCGTAGATCGGACGGGCGTTGGGGCAGAAAGATTCTAGAGTGGAGACCACGTATTGGCAAGCGCAGCGTAGGACGACCGCCTGCCAGATGGACCGACGATCTTGTGAGAGTCGCAGGAAGTCGTTGGATGCAGGTGGCATCGGACCAGTTACGCTGGAAAGCGATTGGGGAGGCCTATGTTCAGCAGTGGACAAGTATAGGCTGAGATGATGATGATGATCACTTGCTTTAACGGTGAAGGAAAACATCGTGAGAAAACCTGCATGCCTAAGAGTTTCTCGAAGTATGGCCTAAACCCTCTCAGTTTGAGAGGAGGCCCGTGCCCAACGCTGGGACAGTTTCTTAACAGGGCTAATATTATTTATATATTTGTCGTTTATTTCCAAGCGCGTGCTCGATGTATTCGTCCCTTATTATTCTTTGGTAAAGTAATTGCATCACTGGTACTCTCCCGATCGATAAATTAGGGTAGGTAGGCCTAGTGTTGTAAAAACGCTCAAGGCGGCGCTTAAAACGCTCGCTTCTACGTGTTTCGACGCTCGTGAGCGTCGACTCAGCGCTAAACGCTCTTTTTTACAACACTAGGTAGGCCCTTAAGGATGGCCCTTAGTAAAATCTCAGAACAAAAGTTATTGTTTTTGATTTTATAACATTAGTAACATAGTTCTGTCAGGTTATTATTGTTTATAACTATTTTTATTTTATTTGGGAAAACAGTACAGTAAAAATATATCTTAACTAATAACATTTTAGTTCTGAGTAATACACATTTACACTGTTTGCGCATATATGTTCGGAAGCTTGTTTGATACTGAGCATATTTTTTTTATGGTAAAAAAGAGGTGTTATTAAAAACGAATGAAAAGAAAGAAAGGAAAATAATCAACAAAAATGTTTGGTTTGGTTTTGGTTTTTTAAAAACGTAGCCCCACTAGGATTTATTCCTGTCGTGGGTGCGTTTACAAACATGAAAATTCACAAACAATTACCCAGACCGGAACAAATAATTGTGGATCACACAAAGATTGGTCCCGTGCGGGAATCGAACCCGCGACTTTTCGACACAGTGGGAGGAGCAGCTCAAGCTCTTAACCACTGCGCTAAATCGTCTATTAAGTTAGTTAAAGAACCATATCGAACCACTTATTTGTTAATATTTGTTTAAATGTGTTCGTATTTGAGAAAAACATCTAGAATGGGGATGTCTACCATTTTAATTATATGTTTGCTGAACGAGCCAAAAATGAGTTTTGTCTGTACTTTGTAGCGCATTGTGACATGCATAGAGAGATGGGTTGTCTTAGATTTCTCTTAGGAACCCGGAGCTTTATCTGAGAAAGGAGATATGGTGAATCTATCTTGGAATTCGCAATTTTCACCGACAAGGAAACGTCAGCAATTTTTCGCCTCTCTTCTAGAGGTAGTATATGATGCTTCTTAAATCTCGCTGCATATACTTGTTCTTGGCCCCTACACTTATATTGTAAAAATCTAAGTAGTTTTCGTTGGATACATTCGAGTCTATCGATGTAGACGTCATATTGCGGATTCCATATGTATATAATTTATTTACAGGGCGAGCCAGGCTACGGAGTCGTGACTCTTCCCCGGCAGAGGCGGCCCGCACCGACCAACAACGACGGCTGCTTATGCAGCTAGGCGCTGCCGTGAAGATACGAGTCACAGTACAACACTCCGTCTATTAAACCATGATTTATATTCATTCACTCACTCTCCACTCATGGCACTCACAAGCGAGATGGTAAGCAACGTTCGGTACGGTTGTATTTTAGATGGGTGACCGCTTGTGGTATATGTAAGACTAGTTTTGGCGGTTGTTACTATACCCTATCTAGATTGCCGTGGGATTCCATGTAAACAAATCATATTTTTTTATTTGAATCATAATATAGCAATAAGCTCGCCCCCTATCACTTGGAACCTAGCCGCACGGGATAAACTTTTGTGACACCAACAATTATGTGTTTCGGTCTAAAAATTAGTGTTTGTATTCCTAGTGAGTGGCTACGTTTATTTAAAAAAACCAATTGCGTCTGTTGTTTATATTTGACTAGCAGTTTCCCGCGACTTCGTACCCGGTCGACAACAGCGCCACCTACCGGGTCTATATTAAGCCTATGTTACATCTGGATAAGGTAGCTTTTCAATGGTGAAAGAACCATTGAAATCGGATCAGTAGTACCGGAGATTACCCCGAACATCCAAACTCACAAACTTTACCTCTTTATATTAATAGTATAGATGTCAAACGAATTTGAATAGGGTATAGACTGCACTCGCTAAGCCAAGTTGAAAGCATTGCAAATGTGGCTTGAATATCTTAGATTTGTTAAGGCGCAATTCACTTTGGCGCAGAGTCAGAGCGAAGCGTCGCCATGTTTTTACACTTTATGGTATACTGAACTCTATCTCCAATTACGTAAAGTACACATTTGTATTAAGCGAATCTAAAGACGCGACTTTGCATCTCTTTGACTCTGCGTCAGTGAATTGAGCCTTAGGTGCAAGAGCAGCTTCATTCCTCCATTATTGCTAAAGACTGATATCTCAATCGTCAAATAAAAGTTATTCTATTTAATAAGGTAACGAAAACATTCATTTAAAAAGTAATACAAAAGTTACTTTACAAAACACTGACTGCCTCGTTAGTCTAGTGACCTAGACCACGGGGTCCTGAGTTCAAATCCTAAATGTAGTTTTTCTATCGAAAAATTCCCAGTATCAGTCCGGAGTCTGGAATTGTGCCCGGTATGTGATAACAGGCTCGCCCCCTATTACATGGGACCTGCGAAAAGTGGGTTGTGTACACCTTGGCCACCCCCACTTGAGGTATATAGGCGTGACGGTGTAGTTATACAAAAAATAATCAAATCAGTTATTATGATGCGGGATGATGGTATGTATTGACAACAAGCTTTGAGTGAATAATGCTTCATATATTTTATGATTAATCAGTTTTATACAGATATACATTTTAACCTGGCATTAAAGTGAAATGATCAAATAATTTATATTATTACAAGTGTAATTTTGAAGTGGTGTTTGTTTTATTTTACACTATAAATAACTTTTATCTGGCCATTGAAAAATCAGCCTTAAGGTAAATAATTATCCCAAAAACGCATATTTTCATTTTACTTGTACAAATAATATATCGATGTTATTACATCTCTCTATAAGTGTATGATTTAAAATGTCCAAATCGTCGAATTGCTTATTTAAGCCCATATTCATAATTATTTATTCATGTACTATTAGATAAATTAATTTATAAGGACAGGCCATTGCTAAGAAATGTATGCTTCAAATTTAGGCCAAATTAAGACGGAACGATTGCTGAGATTAAAAATTGGGGTTATGTGTGAGTTATTTCTGAAAACATAGAATGAAATGTTAAAGCATTTGTCCTAAATTCGGGATCCTGTATAAAGGTAACTTATTCATTGCCGTGATTCTCATTCGTTTTATGGAACATGAACGCGTTAGACAAAATATTCTTTCTTTTTAATCAATTTTTACCCAAAGCCTACTAGTCACGTCTATGATTTTTTTTCCAAATTGTTCCATGTGTCTCCTAACGCAAAATCTGAAAAGATTACTTGCCAGAGAGGTATGTAAGGAAAGAACCTGTTGGAACTCTATACTCTTTGCCTCCCCCGCAAGGGATCTGGCGTGATGATATAGATAGATTTAATTTATTTATACATACAATGGTAACATTAAAATTATCACTTAAACGGTGCATCAAAAACCAGATTTAGGTTAGTTCGTGCACCGGACTAGTCGTCTCCATTTATTCGGTTTTTTTTAGGCCACAGTAGTATATAACTAGGGAAAAACATAACCTTGTTTTGTGACGTCATGTTCCATGGAAGAATTGGAAATCGGCAGTATTTTTAGGGAGGGAATAGTATAGTATAGGCGAATATAAAATTATGCCAATAATTTAAATATGGAAAGTGCTTCGTGTTCATAAGTGGATGTGCCAAACAGTTTTTTATAAATATTCCTCATGCATCATCATCCAGAGATACCTATACTATAGTATAAATAAGTTTTACTATGCCCCTAATTTGAAGGGTGACTACGAATGATATAGATATATATAGATATACAGTGCGAAAGTGGAAGGATGTAGGTACCGAAGACCTAGACTATCTGACCATGACCAAATAGACCGTTAATATCTGAAGGGCAAGTCAAGAGTCTCCGTAACCGGCGAGTGTGTATGAGACGAACTATGAGAGTGGAGGAAGCCAGAGAGGTATGTAAGGAAAGAACCTGTTGGAACTCTGTACTCTCTGCCTACCCCGTGGGGGAGCTGGCGTGATGATATAGATAGATAGAGTCGGGCGAAAGCCCAGGTGATGTATCCAATGCTTTTTTTTTTCGGACTAAGCCCGCATCATTCCCACCATTGTAACTCCTGTAACCCAGGATCCACAATAGTCTCCTTAGATGACGCCAAGGTTTGAACTTTAGGGTGTCCCGGGAAGCACTTTAATTGTCTTGGGACCCGCAACAAATTTAATTAGAAAGAAAAACAGGAGGAGTAGTGAAAATAAAAATTCCATTTCCCTCCTTTGCAAATCGGGAGACACAAAAAAAAAATTGGCAGATCAGCCATAGAGAAGGAGACTACAACTAGGATAAGCCCAGTTGTAAGCCAGACCAGCACCACGGTTACGAAGAAATGTTAACAGGGCCTATTTGTGAGCCTCATGTTTGATTCCAGTAATAGGTATGGCAAAAATCCAATACTTATTGTTCACTGGTAATAAACAGAACATTTTAATAAGTAACATCCACCTATTGCACTTTTCGAATATCATATCTAGGGTGACAATCCGGAACACCGAAGGTATCTACCGGTAAGCTGACGAGCCGCGCCAGCCTTCAATGTCATTTTGCGCTTGTTATAGGTGTTTTTTATTGAACTAAATTAGTATTATTATGGAGATGTTACTTCTTGAAGTGTTCTTTTTTTAGTACCAGTGAATAGAAGGCACTGGATACTTCTTTCCACGACGGCTAAATAAGACACTCATCACTTAAAATTGTAAAATAAATAACCTTTAATATAATATCGTTGGTCGTTATAGTAACGCCGGTTGGTGCAGTTGGTTGGTTACTTGGCACCGACTTCAAATATTTATTTTATACTCTTTGAAGTCGGTTTACCTTTTTTTTAAATAGTTATTTTTACTATAATAAGTTAGTCATACCGCCCCACTGCTGGGCAAAGGCCTTCCCTAACAAATTGAGGTGAAAGAGATTATAATTAAGTAATGGAACTATTTAACCAGATCAGTTATAAATTATTATACATAAGAGAGCCTTATCAGAACTGTGAAGTTTTAACAAACAATTATACGTGAATCAATGAATTTGAAAATTGCCTGTAAATGATAAGGTTTAATATTATTAATTCATTTATTTTTTATACTTTAAAGATTAGTTGTAAGGTATTAGAATATAAACAGTGAAATAATTGAGAATAAATATAATTTTATGTTGTTACAAAGTGTTTCATTTTATCCTGTGGTGTCTTGTGTAATCGAGTCAAGTAGACCTTGCATCCTGCTATTATAAATGTAAAAGTTTGTATGTTTGTTACACAATTACGCAAAAACAGCTGAATGGATTTGGATGAAATTTGGCACACAGATTTATTACTTGGATTAAAACATAGAATACTTTTGATCCCGGAAAAATGTTAGGTTCCTGTTTATAGTGAAAGCGAACGAAGTCTCAGACAGAAGCTAGTATTAAATATCCTTAAGATGTTGTTCTTAATAGTACATATACGAAATTATCAACAGTAAAAGTAAAAAACTGATTAAGCCTATGCCACTGAAGAACTTGGGAGAAGAAATAATACTCCACGCGGTCTCATTGCGGATTGAAGGATGAAGGTAAGGTATAATGGTGGACCCAGAATAGACTGATTATTACGATTGTAGTCGAAGCGAAAGACGTCTTTTCACATAGAATACAGACTTGAGCATACATCGCTGTTTATACATATACTTCAGTTAGTAGATATATTAAACGGACGTTATTATATTAGACAGACGATTTGGCGTAGTGGTTAAGCCGCTCCGCCCACTATGTTGACCCACAATTATTTATTTCGGTCTGGGTATTGGTGTATGTGAATTTTCATGTTTGTAAACCCATCCACGATACAGGAATAAATCCTAGTATGGAGATATGTTTAAAAAAGTGACGTACCTCGAGTCATAGCAAAATACCCACGCCAACGTCACTGTGACCGAGTGAAACCAGTCACAGTCGAGCGTCTTCCTGCTGTGCTACCCCATATGAGAAGAGTCACGGACAAGATTGGCTACATCTTGAAGCGTGCTTCAATTAAACATTTTATAAGCCGCCGAAGAAGATCAGTCAATTTTTACCATCTGTCAAGTGTCACATCCCTCTACAAGATGCAGGAGTATACAAGCTTAATTGTGAATGTGGTCTTTCTTATATAGGACAAACAAAAAGACCAGTAAAAACTCGGGTTAAAGTATACATAGCTGACCTAAACCACCGTCGCTCAAAGAAGTCTGCAGTCTGTGAACATGTCCTTGACCGCACCCGCCATAACATCAGATTTGACAGACCACAAATCCTGAAAGAACACCGACTCCTACCAAGGATGTTTCGCGAGGCTATTAAAATTAAAAAAAACATCCTACTTTCAATAGATGGCTGGGTGCTTCCATCGACTTGGGATCCGGTAATTAATATAACGAAATCTAAAACCAAGCATAACACTGCAGGACTTCAAGACACCGTGAGCTCATTCTGCGTAGATCGGACCAACAAAAATAATTAAGAAGTTTGAGGGTACCCCGGAACAATTATGCCTTTTGGACGTCTAACACCTAAGTCCCTGCCGTGACTGTGGGTGCTGCAAAGCAATAAAACCGAAAAATAGTTTTATTTCATGTGTAATATTCGCGTAAATCTAAGAACATAGTATGAAAATTAAGTGGTTCTAAAAAGCAGTGGTCCGTTGTGCATGGTACCCATCGACTCCGTGGCGCAACGGTAGCGCGTCTGACTCCAGATCAGAAGGTTGCGTGTTCAAATCACGTCGGGGTCAGTCTTTTTTCACATAACACTTTTTTTTCAATAATCCGAGTTGTAAAAATGTCGTGGTAAGCGGGTGAGTTACCTTTGCTTAATTTATCCTACCCTCTATTTGCACTTTTTTCGGACCGGTCTATCTATTATTTTAGAATATCTACAGAATTAGGACCAACATACATTTTGGATAATATGTTCAAAAACGTTTTAATTTATGAATTGGGATTGAAATATTATTCATTTTTAATTAGACTTATTTCAAGTTAACCGATTACAATTACCTATCTTTTTACAATCAATCTATTTATTTATACCATCACGCCCGCTTCCTTGCGGAGTAGGCAGAAAATACAGAGTTCCAACAGATTCTTTACAGACCTCTCTCGCTTCCTTCACTCTTATAGTTCGCCTCTTTTCACTTGTTCTTCGTATTTGAAGCCACAGTCTATAAACAATCAAGACCTTGTGTTTTTGACACAATAATTTTATACTAATTTTATGATATAGCTATTTTAGCATCCTTTGCTATCGACTCCGTGGCGCAACGGTAGCGCGTCTGACTCCAGATCAGAAGGTTGCGTGTTCAAATCACGTCGGGGTCAATATTCCTTTTTTGCAATTCGCATTTGCACACATTCCAAATTTACAAACGTTGATTGTTCATAAACAGTACCCATTTATTTGTTTTATTTGGATTATAAAAGGAAAAAAAGAAAATAAAGTAATAACCTCGTAATAACCATTTTCCTAGACTATATAGATAGAATTTTAATAAATTTATGACTAAACCATGGTAAAAATTTTTTTGTATTCCAAAAATGCCATAATTATACAGTTTTAAATACATTCTTCTGCTATAGACATGATTATTATACAGTTAATTGTTTAATTTATAATAATATCTTTCATAATACTTTTTAGGCAGTAACCCCTATTGCCTACAAGTTAAAAGTGAGGACAAAGCAATAATCAAAATATGAAAATCTATTTTAATTTTTACACCAATCTTTTGTAATTTTTGGATTGGTCCGTCCAATACTTTATCATTATATTAATACGTGAAGCAAAATCTTTGTACCCCTTTTTACGAAAATTACGCGGACGGAGGAGTATGAAATTTCCCACACTTATAATTTATATAGAGAAGCAGTGCAGAATGCTATTATTTTTTTTAAATTATGCATATAAAATACATTAAATCAGTAAAAAAACATTACACACATTTCCATGTATTTGACACACACACACGTATATATACTCTTTTGTTTATTGTTAAAGTCTGTTGTCAAATTGAGAATAGATTAATATTGTTTGTCTTTAATATTATTTGTCTATAGTCTTACTAAACGTCAAACATAACCAGCAAACCATGAGTTTTTACAAAAAAACATCGTTCACAGAGAAGTTTTGTATCATTAATTAAATTATCGAAATATGTGTGTCAAGTTCAATGGACAGCATTTTCTTTATCGCATGGTTTTTTTGTTTCAATAAAAAAAGGTATTTTTATTTTAATCATTTCTTGGAGTTTTTTTATTTAAATTTCATATAATTTGTTTGTAAAAAAAAGGGACATTAACAGTGTAGCCTTGGCGAAATCTGTGTTTATAGAAGTTATAGTATTTGACAATAGCACCTTAATAATGTTGAAACTTATAATTTAAATTAATTATGGTCGAATTTTGACCAATGGGCGACCACTAGTTCTTTTTATTTAATAATAGACTTTTAATAAATTGAGTTCGTATTGTGGAACTTTATACTCTAGTAGTTAATTATTTTGTAAGAGTCGGGTTTTTTAATAATTTAATTTATTTATTGAACTAAGCTACAAATAAAAGTCAATACATATAATTTAATAATCGATTTATTACATTAATGAAATCAGAACATTGGCGGGTCCGCCGTACAACTGCAAGGGTTACCATTACACGAGTGTCGACTTGGAAAACATTAAGTCTAATAATATTAACACACGAATCGAGTTTGTATCCTAAGTTAACATTAGTTACCTACTTGGTACCGCCTTGTTCTCGATAGATTTTTTTGGTTAGGTTTTCGAAATAGTAAGGGTACGAACCAACGCGTCCAGCCGCGTCCGCGGTGGCGATCAGTATTCATATCCCTTTGATCGCGCGTGGAGGACGCAGGACACGTTGGTGTAAACACGTCCATAGAAATACTACTACAGTTACTGATCGCTACCGTGCTTGCCATCGTGGACGCGTAGGTTTGGCCATACCCTAAGGGGGCCTTATTTGCTCAGTTTTATAAGTCGTAGAGATGCAGTTATGGTTTATAAAAGATTCTTTACTTCTTTCTTTTTTTTTTCTTTTTTTTTTTTAAAAACGTTGCCCGACACTAGGATTAATTCCTGTGTCGTGGATGCGTTTACAAACATGAAAATTCACATACACAAATACCCAGACCGGAACAAATAATTGTGGATCACACAAAGATTTGTCCCGTGCGGGAATCGAACCCGCGACTATTAGACACAGTGGGCGGGCGGGCTAAGCCCTTAACCACTGCGCTAAATCGTCCGTGATGACGAGATGAGATGTACGTAGCACACATATTTCCCTGTGCATAATGTGTGTGGAGTTGAGGTTTTGGATCCACACGATTTAGCCACATTGATTCACTTGAATCACCATTCAATGAACTATGGTTCAGTATTAATTTTGTTTTTGTTAATATACCGAAATTCGTACTTGTGTCCTTGTTCTTTTAACAATAACTGAATCTCTCTTTAACAGACTGGCGCGTAAAGCTATTCTATAATAAGTAAATATTTAATTCGTTAACACAACGAATACTTCGGTCGCCGTGTCTGTTCATTTTATATTGGAAATCGAAGCCTTTTCGCGATAAGAGATGAAACAAATTTAAAAACGCGTCTTCCTATTACACTGGGATCTAAAACCGTCTTCGATTTCTGGATGTATATAATATTCCCTAAACTGTATTATTTCTACTCATATCTAGTATAATCTTATCAGCTCACATAAAAATGAACTAATATACAGATAATTTCTTACATTAACGCGTATAACACATTGATTACAAGCTAAATTGGTGTAACGTTATTCTCGATGCCTAAAGGCCAGTCTAGGTTTTACAAAGCACGAGAAACAGGCAGTGTTCGAATCTTTTGAGTTCTTAGATTTACGCGAATATTACACATGAAATAAAACTATTTGCCGGATATTATCGACTGTCGAAACGTCGGGAACTTAACAAGTAAAATGTGATAAATTTCGATAAATAGTTTTACTTCTAGAGTTCAACTCTTTTTGGTTTACACAGGCGGGGTCACAGCTCATGTTTTTTAACCTTTAGTGTCACTAGGACCCTCATGTATTACTTACTAGTGAGACTCGAAGACTTTAGAAGATTCTATTGCATATCTCTAATCTAGTACACTGAAGGCTGGGCGCCCACTGGCGGGACGACACGGCAGTGGATTTTTAGATGACGAATAGTGAAAATAAAGCTTCATTACAACTTCATCTAGTTGTTAGAATGTAGGACGCATAAATTTTTGTTTAGGACGAGTGTTTATATATATGAAATTCATGTTTTTATAAAAGAGGCAAAAACTGAAGGTTTTCAGTTGACTTGTTGGTTCATTTTGTGACATGCAAATTGTACTGTTAATTAATTACAGGTGTAGTCAAATGCTGTAACTAGCTGTAACCCCTTCCCTCATGGGCTGCCTTTGCGTATACAGACATTATGCATACTATTATTTTTTAATTAGTCATTGATTATAGTCCTATTTATTCTCTAGTTGCTAGATATCTATAAAAAAAAATCTATCGACAACAACAAACTGTAACGACAACAATTTGAACTTTATACTCTAGTAATGAAAACATAAAATTGCATTCATATTATTTTGAGGGGACCGTGTATCAATATTTTACAATGAAGCAGAGTAGAATAATTTGTTGAACATTGCTTATAACTATATTTCTTGTAGTTATATATTTTTTCTTTAAGTTACCCTACCTAAGTCTTAGGTGGGGTAACTTAGGGATACGCCGAGTACATGTAGTAACTGTAACATTAAATTAGCCTAAGGGTATTTTCTGTGGTATCCCTAAGAGAACTGGACGGGGATACTACGAGCAAGTAATACTTTCTGATTATTGGATCATTTTCTACCACTAATTTAGCTTCGTTTTTTAGTAGTCCTTGAATTTAAATGTGGTCAAAATCTTTATGAATCCACACTGCCATTGGGGCTTTTAACACTAAAACTAGTGTCCAAACCTGTCAAGAAGTGCCGGAGACAAACAATAAAAAAAATTGACTTAATGAGAAAATTATACACCGTCACACCTATATTCCCCAAGCGGGGAAGGCAGAGGTGTACTGAGTACACCCACGTTTCGCCGACCATGTTAGGTCCCTTGTAATAGGGGGCGAGCCTATTGCCATATACTGAGCACATTCCAAACTCCGGACTTGTACTGGGAAGTTTTCGTTAGAAAAACTACACTTGTCCGACCTAGGATTTGAACCCAGGACCTCGTGAACACAAAGAGAAAATTATAGTTTAAAGAAAAACAATATCTTTAAAACATAATACAGAACACAACCCACAGTGATAATATAGCGTATCATCTCAACAGAACCTTTACGACGAATAGGTATTTGAACTGATATCATGGATAAGATGTTGATATCAGCCATACTTATAGAGTGAGGGATGATTTTCCTCATGGAATAAAGATGGTTTCCTCAACTTTACTTTATTTTTTTATTATTATAGTAGAAATAGTTTAATCGTAAAACTAGAGGCTTAGCAAGTTTCTAGTCCTACATAAAATAAGTATTATACTTTACTAAAAGTATGAAAATTAGGATTTTCATTAATAAAATATTAATAACAATAAAATACACTTTTTGCACAATTCAAAATGTATTTCCGAATAAATAATTTTAAAATAAAAACAATGCTTCTGCGATTTGCAATAACAAACGCAATTTCATTCCACAGTTAACTAGTTTCTAGACTCACTTAGGAAAAAATTATTTGCGCAGTTACGAATTATATCATAATTGAATAAAGCTCATAGACATTCAATTTTTCAACTTTTCGAAATTCATCTGGAAAACTCTATTTCAACATCTTGAAATTTCATTTTGGACTTTCTGATATTCAATTTTAACTTTTTGAAACTTTAATTTCGACTTAGTTAGAATATTGCATATTACTGACTACGGGCCCGCGGCTTATCCCTCGAAGGATATAGCGTTAAGATATCACATAAGTATATACAGCGAAGCATTATTCACAGCGATTTAATGTCAGCGGCATGAAATATAAATATTTTGGTTTTGAATCAAAATTTATATTTTAGCAGTTAATTCTCAAAATTGTTTATTTTTTTAGCACATAATGCATGAAATTGATATTCTTCATACATTTGCTAGTGGCGCCGTCTAGCGTTAACTAAACTGGACTAATGGAAATGTATGAACAATATACTGTCAAATTATTGCAATAAAATATAATGCCACAGTATTTTTAATTCTAGATATATATAGATATAGATGTCAGTAGAACATTGAACAGAATACAGCGGAATATCCGGGGCGGTCTTTTATATATAATTATATAATAATAATATGAGCCTATACTGCCCACTGCTGGGCAAAGGCCTCTCACAAATCGAGGTGAGAGAGATTAGGTCATACTCCACCACGCGGACCCAGTGCGGATTGGTGTAGGCAGGTTTGTGGCCACCTGCTGTTGGAACTTATCAAGCCGCCTTTAAGGCTTCCAACTCGGCTTAACGACTACCACATTAAGTTGTAAACGGGCCCAACGGCTTAACGTGCCTTACGAAGCAGGGAGACGCTCGAATATGAAAATGCCACAAACGGTCACCCATCTCAGGCCGACCGAGTCGAACGCTGCTTAACCTTGGTGATCGGTAAGAACACCGCGGTCGCACAGCGCTACGAGCGTCTTTTATATATAACGCACACTAAATTACGGATTCTTTGATTCATGTGCGATTATAGACATAAGTTTCAGCCTTCCGGTCGCCATAACAATCAAAGGGCATCGTCGAAAATAGCCCCAGAACCAAACCAACATGTGACTTATCCCATAATTATTTATATATTTTATTCTTATAGTTTCAATTATCAGTACCTAACGGACAAATTGTAATCAGTAACGAATATTTCAAAGTACTGTTAGTACGTAAATCGAAGTCGCCGACATCTTTTCCGAATGTTAACGTTGATATTGAATTACGGTTGGAGATATCAATCCTATCAATTCGTTATATTTAATCGATAACATTCAACCATAATGGATTTGACTATAGCTAATATATTTTTAAATAATGATTTTATACACTTGTTGGCTACTTCATGACATGGCAACCTCAAAATCGGATACTTTTTTGTAATAATGCGATTCCGCCGCTTGTCCATGTAACAATAAATGCATAAAGATATTTTACAGGTGATTTGAAATCATACAAGCATTTTTTCATTGCTGTTGGTTCTGGGGCAAATCGTATATGGACGCAGAACAATGTCTTTTCACAACCAGTTGCCATAGAGAAAATATTATTCTTCATTTGCAACTGATTGCGAACGAAAAATCAAATTTTTTCCATTGCAACTTAAATAATCCACACTTTCCGATATCGGATGAAATTTATGTCATACTATACGAATTATTCCAATATTGTGTGGGTGCGTTTACAAACATGAAATTCACACAAAGCGAAATAAAATATTTGTAGATCACATAGATTCGTGCCGTGCGGGGATTGAACCCTCGACTACTCGATCCAATGCGCGGATTGGCTTAAGCTCTTAAACACTGGGCCGAGCAGTTTATTCAATAGGATAACGTGTAAGACTGTCGTCCTAACTTTATGCTCTACACCAGTGATTCCCAAACTTTTTTGGGCCCAGAGCCCCCTTTTACAAAATGAACTGATACTTCTGACCCCCATAGCCAAATTACTTTAAAAATCCTATCTCTTGTTTTTTCCTACTAATAAAAAATACCAATTAAAAAACTTTGCGGTTAACCAACCGCAAAGTTTTTAAATTGGTATTCTGGTGTACTTAACCAAGGAAGTAAAGTACAACAATGATTCTTCCTACTATAATATTAGTCATTCTTATAACAAGTTGGTATACAGTATCTTGAAAGTTTCAAATAAGAACTTAGACTATTTAGGGGTCGATTTTTAGACCTCGTCGACCTCCAAAATCAGTTTTCGTTTATGTCGAACCCTGTAAAACCGATATCGAGCCAAAGTGGTCGATATCGACCACTTTGGGAATCCCTACTCTACACAATGTGTAAATTACATCCAATAATTGGACACAAATAAGCAATAATGTGTCATACATTAACAATGTGCTAGTAAAAATTGAATATTGCTCTTATACAATTAGAGTAATAATTAAAATGCCACGTTGCATTTGGTTGACATGTTCTCGTATATTAAATTATGATAGGATCGGAAAGTGTAGGTAGTACTGAATTATTATTTCATCTAATGATTGCAAAATTTGATTGTTCAGCGGCTGAAAGGAGTTTCAGGCAGATTTTATTCTGTGTGAAACATTTGTGAATTCAAGTTCATATTTTTGATCTTTTATTCGCAAGAATAAACTGTGGTATATTTTTTTATATGTGGTCTAGTTGTTAGTTTCTTGATTAAGAATGTCAAAGCAAGTGTCTATTAAATTATGATCTGTCGACACAGACCACTTACTTGTAGACGGCGCATAGCTGTTAAGCAATGTTCAAGTACCTCCTATGTCAGGCAGTGTTCAAATTGTATGAACCATTTAAAAAGTCATACCATTCACTATAATCCTGGTTAATATGATTTACACTTATCTATTTATATAGATCATAATAACCTTTTAAAATAATGGCCGTTCTGTCCCGCAACCCTCTAATTTTTAATTGTTTCCGGCATTTTTGATCAGTTCTTATAATATTAGATCTCTCCATTGACTTATGGATCTTTCACCTCGATTTGTGAGTAAAGGCCGTTTCCCAGTAGTGGGATAATATAAACAGATTCATTATTATAATTATAAGCAGAGATGGGCCAAATGTAATCAGATTAATGATGAACCACCCCCGTTTGTGGAATATAGGCGTGATGGTGTATTAATGATTAACAATTACATTTTGTAATCTTCAACGATTACGATTATACTTTTAATCTGTAATCACGATTGAATATTACAAAATGCAATTGTAATCATTAATGTGATTACATTTTGCCCATCTCTGATTACATTTTGCCCATCTCTGATTATGAGAGGTGGGTATGACATAGTTAATTGGTCCATACGTTCACATGTTTAGAATACGCAGTGCGTTATTAGACAGGGAGGGATGCCCAGAAATGCGGGGAGACCAGAGATGGGCAAAATGTAATCAGATTAACAATTAACCACTCCCGCTTGGGGAATATAGGCGTGACAGTGTATTAATGATTAACAATTAAATTTTGTAATCTTCAATGTTTACGATTACACTTTTAATCTTGAATCATGATTGAATATTACAAAATGCAATTGTAATATTAATCTGATTACATTTTGCCCATCTCTGGCGGAGACTAAAATAAATCTAATGGTCATAAATGGTCTATACCCACACTGTTAGTGTAATAAATCTATAAAGAAAACACAGTGTAATAATAAATTCAGGAGTCATTAATCAATATTTATTTTCTAAATTTAACATAAGATTTAACTAAATCATAAAAAACTATCTAAGGTAAGATTAAACAAAAACACACAGAACACAATATTATTTGATTGCACCTAGCAGTTTTAAATGAATCTATATATCTTGGGATTACCCATAGTTGTCTTACAATAGGAAAATCTTTTACATATAGTTAAGTACAATAAGAGATGCTATAGCATTATAATAAGATAACTTAATCTCTTTCAGGAGGCAGAATAATCTACAATTCATCATAGTTCGAGATTTTATTGCAAAAAAATCATTAATTATATAAATAATTCCTCTGCCTATTAAGTCTGAACTAACTGTTGAACTTAATAAAAATATGTATAGTCTATTCCAATTAAAGCATCTGTATATCATTACAAGATACACACTCCCGTTCAATAATTAACACTGAAAATCTTCCCCAAATATACATATATATAAACAAAAATTAGGGCATATTGTACCTTACTAGTATTAATTTTAAGTAGTATTTGCAAAAAAGCGGGTAGCCTGTTAATTTTTTAGTACCGTCCACTCTTGCCCACTCTTTGGTGGTGCCATTTTTTGTTCGGCGAGCATGTATCTACCTATATTTGATTGATGAATCAAACTTTAAAACTTAGTCTATGTGATGGTTTGCATCACCACTTTTAGATGTTTTAGTTGTGTATGAAATTTATAACAAGTGTAATATGAAGGCGACAGTATTTCCGAATATATCGAAATGACTTTGCTGTTAGCAAGAAATCGACATTTTTATGTTGAGTGAAAAAAGTTTCTCACGGCTCTCCATGATCTGCCGACAAAGAGCCCTCTGCTTCTTCGGATACATTATGCGGTTTTCAACGCATTGTCTGGTGAAGTATATTATTTCAGGCAAAATGGACGGTAGACTTACTCAGGGATGGGCACATGCAAGATGGTCTGACGCAATAAAGAAGGCGGTGGGTGGCAGCATGCAGCCCTGGATCTACGATTTTTTCGAAACGGGGAAGAAACTTGATCGTGGCGCCCCTCTCTACTACTACTACTATATCATCACGCCAGATCCCTTGCGGGGTAGGCAAAGAGTACAGAGTTCCAACAGGTTCTTTCGTTAACATAACTCTTATTTTAAAAAAACTTACAAATATCTCTCGCATTTTTAGTCCACAAGTACACTTGTGGTGTGGGCCTGTGTGGCGCCTTTTTCTTACAAGTCGACAATGAGCTAACCAGGCTTCCGTATGTTAGGCTCTTTGTGGAGCAAGTGTTTTATTTTTAATTATATTATATTATGATGTTGGCGCCCCCTGAAACTGCCGCCCGGGCGGGGGTGCCTTGGTTTGACCAGTTCCCCCCCCCCCTCTTAATTTGGGGCCGGCAGCATGCATCGGGCGGTACACCCCGCATATGACCGTACGCAATGGAGACTGTCTGTGCGTGGTCGCGAAGAAAGTTTTAAAATTTTATTGCAATAGACGGTAGAGTAGTTTCTGACATAAGAAAACAGACGCGGCTTGCGATTCCAATTCATAAATAGTAATATACGTACATAACCATATTCTTTTAAATTATAAGACAACCAAGAATAATCAGAACACAAAAAAAAATATGATCATATTGATCGTGTTTTATTATGAGACAAAAATCTCCGTATTCGGTGTCCGCGTGACACCACAATAAAAAAAAAGTGTGGCAAGACAATATCAACCACATAATGATCGCACTTAGTGCCTGCACAGTTGACATATTAAAAATGTTTCTAATCTACTCTACTCTGTCACATGTCTGTCTCGCTCGAGAGATACGTTAAACGTATCACTTGAGCGAGACAGACATACTGCCCTGCAATCTTGAACCTTAAGCTGTGGAGCTGTAAGGTTGACTATCGGTCAACGATAGATTTTGACATAGTTTGTTTGGTAGATTAAGTAGTCAGTACAACACTTGCGACAATAAAAATGACACGTAAATATGTCGTTAGCCGAATGTAAAACCGAGCAAGTGCCATAAATATGTTGTTCCAACTCAAATAATGTAATTTTTGAGTTTGTTGTTGTTATTCAGCGTCGTAACTTCATTAATGCTCAGGGCAAAATCTAAAATTTATTTTGCAAAAAGAAAATATTATATTTTGAAAGCAATTGCTTTGTGAATTGATTTCCTCGAGGTTTACGCGACACAGCTCCTAGCTATGACTATCAATATTAAAAATTCGGCCATATTAAAAATTCTGTCCCATGCATAATCAATGTACGAAAAACATTCAGTAAAACTCTCTACCGACGCAGAGCTTACACAGAATTTACATACAAAATTCATACTCAAGTTCCATAGACAAGTAACTAATTTCTAAAGCTGCCAAATTTTTAAATCTTTTGGGTGATCAAAAACATAACACACGATACGGGATAATACGATAAACGTTACGACTGCGTAACGAAAACAATGACGGTACTAATTATCGACATTGATATTGATTTATTGGCGATATCTAAACAACGTCGGGAAAATTCAAAAACCGGTAAAATTGCGTATCGAAAACATTGACGATGCCAATATTTATCGATATTAATTTATTTTGATTACCCTAGAACCCTATTACCTTTGAACAAACCCTAGAAAAATAAGATATAACGTTACAATTCCGTATCGAACGTAACAACGATACTAATGTCTATCAATATCGATATTAATCGTTTTCGAATACTGAAAAAATGTTAGGAATTTCACAATTGCGTGTCGAATTTAAGTATATTACATTGAAAAAGTTACTTTTCTGTACTCAAGTCGTAGCTGCAAAAATTTCGTACCACTTACTCACTGTGCTCCGGCGTGTTCAACGGTCGGAGCACAGAAATGGCGTACAATAATCGATTGATTTCAATTAAAATCGCTGCTGGGTGGTCACGTAGAATCTCGTCCCTGCCGCGCGCGGGTCTGACGGCGGGGGGGTCGGGGGTTGTTAATCACAAGTTCTGCCACGTGGTGGTCACGAGCATGTTCATGTCGAGTGCGCGTGCGATGCGTTCGTGGAGGCCGTGGCTTAGCCATAGCATGCGGAGTGTCTCGTAGCGTTCCGGGCATAGGTGGAGAGGGTTTCCGCGCCGCAGACCCTGTAGAGAAGAGTATCGTTAGAGCAGACGACGATTACTATGATAATATACGTCTATTAACCTTTGTTTGTACTTCGGAAGGCACGGTAAGCCGTTGCTTCTGGCTACCATTGAATGAGTTAGAGAGAAGGCCTTTGCAGTGGGGCAGTATAGACAGTAGCCGCACTCGATGTTCTATCCCCAAATTTATTTCCTCTCTTTGAGGATATTAATTTGATATTATGGCGTGATGGCTAGCTTGGGGGCGCTTTTAAATTTGCAGCGCGGGTGGAGCGCTGCATCGCGCGCTTTTTATTTATATGGATATGCAAAGCAGCGCAGCCGCAGCGCTGCAGCCGCGCTGCCTTCGCGTGGTCGTTTGCGGCAAGTTTGATGACGCCCTCTATTCGGAGTAAAAAGACACATTTCAAAACTTAAAAGTAGATGAGTAGATGTACTCATGTACTGAACGCACCTGGTCGGTCTCCCCGTACGAGTCGAGGTACGGCGCGGCCAGCTTGGCGCCCCGCGCGGGCGCGGCCAGCAGCAGCAGCTCGCAGTCGCGCACGCGCAGGAACACGCCGGCGCCGCCGCCGCAGCACACGCAGTGTGCCACCACTGCGCCCACCCGCTGCACTTCCCCGCTGCGACCCACCTGGTACGATATTTAACAACATTCAACCACTACTCGAAGCAGTGATAGCAACTGCTGCGACTGCAAAGTCAGAGGTCTCGGGTTCGAACCCAGGCACGCACCTCTGTCTTCTCGAAAGCATGCGCGTATTAAAAATTAACTATCACTTGCATTAACGATAAAGGAAAACATCGTGAGGACACCTGCATGCCCAAGAGTTTCTCGAAGGTGTGCGAAGTTCGCCAACCCGCACTGGGCCAGCGTGACCCTCTCAGTTTGAGAGGAGGCCCGTGCCCAACAGTAGGACAGTTTCTTAACAGGGCTAATATTATTAAATTATTAACCACTACTCTCTAATGCTTTTTGGCTCCATTGCAGGCCCGGCATGAGCTTGGCGCGCCCTGAGGAGTTGTAATGTACTGAAATGTACAGGAGACACCACACAGCTCCGCCACGTTCGCCGCGCGGTAAACGTCACGACCCACCGCCACCACGCTATCAGCGAATACAAACGAAGCCCAGCGGGAACGAGACACTAATACAGATGTGAGCGAGACACCAGTGTTTTTGTTTAGCGCACACACTAACTACTGACGCTGCCGTCTTCGCACCTGCATCGTTAAAGCGGTTATAAGCGAGTTTCTTAAAAAGCAAAATGCCGAAGAAGACAGGATACCTAATTGCAATATCTATGATTGAATGTCCGCTACGCAAATTACCTACTTAGTAGAATGAATACCAACAAAAGTCAACGCCAAGTAGCTAAATATTTGCGAACCAAATTGCTTGCAACCTGCTTGTTAAATACGGCTAAACCAATGCGTGTGTGTTTGAGTGATATACGCTGTTGGCCGTGAGGCCTTTACAGCTTCACCGGACTTAAGGGCGAGCGTGCAACCACTACGCTCGAGCCAGAAGGGCAAGGGGCGATATGTAACGTCACACTTGGGTAGAGGGGGGGGGGGGGTCATAAAAATGTGGAAAACACGGGAAGGGTTCAAAAATTTTAAAATCCCGTGATGTTATTAATGAATGGCCCTACTACTACGACTAGCACACCGCACGCATGCATGCAAGCATGCACGCAGGCAACAGGGCTAACGAGTTGCATGCTACTACTTCGTTCAAGTCTTTTAAAATGAGCCGGTTTTTTATTCCGCGGACTAATAATGCGAATTATTTTAATTTTTTGTTAACAACATTTAGATGAATCGTCATTTAAATATCAACTATCGAGTTGATCGGATTTTCTCTTATAAAACATTTCAGATACTTTTTTAATGTCAATTAAATATCAACTACATAAAATGCCAGTGAGTTCCTGTCCGAATCTTCACAGTTAAAACCGCGATACCAACTAGTGGCAGAATAATAGATAGATTACAAAATAAATTGACAATTTGTAAGTGCCCCTGCAAGGTTTATACAAAACATAAATATATAAGTTAGAGATTTATCATTAACCACACAAAAAAATCACTCACCTTAGGTATATCAGCTTGGCAACAATAGCTCTGCGAGCACAATATCTGTCCGCACACCAGACACATCGTCGGCTTCTTACTGTCCTCCCGCTCCGAATTCGGACACGAGAACTCGGAAACTATGTTCATTAGTTCCGAAAAATCATCAGGCAATGGTATTAACTTCGGCGGTTCGCTGGGCTCCGTTACAACGTGAAGAGGGATATCCCCGCTAAACCATTCAGTCGAAAAACCAACCCATTCTGCCATCTTCTTCCTTATTAAAGGTGTATCCAACAATTCTTTATAACTGCTAGGCAAGTTGAGATAACTGCACATCGTTTCCCAAGTATCTCCCTTGACGACAGTTAACTCTGAAGGCGGAATAATATCACTCAAGAAGTGGTAGAACAGACAGCAGCATCTGAGGAATGTGTGACATTGACTTTTGACCTTCTCCCAAACTTCTACTGGATTCAAATCTTCTGGCAAGTCAGTCCTACGGAGCTCCTTCATTAATGGTATTATACTGCCTAAATCTGAAGTACTTTTGAAGTCTTCCTGTCCTTCCATGGGTTGGCTTTTGCATGTTGAGATGTCGGTGACAAGAAGCGCTCTAGTTAAAGTTGCTCTGAAGCATTCTAAGGTTATTTGTCTCGCTAGGTTGTTGGGTCTGGCGGGGCCGGCGACTTTGCAGAATAGAGATGGAGCCGTGAGGACTAGGGAGACTAAAGTGCCAAAGGGATCGTGTGTAAGGGGGGAGGTGCATTCTAGGGTGTTTAAGGTGCTTAGGGCGTGGTGTGCAATGTGTTTAGAGGACGACCAGACCGATGGGAGGGCGGCTGCTAATCTAATAAGGGCCTGGAGAGCGTCTCTGTGCCGTGCGGGCAGGTCGCCCAGCAGTGGGCGGTTCTCTGCCTGCAGTACGGCGTTCGTACTGATTACAGTGTATGACGTGGAGCGGTAGAGGGCAGCACTTGATACCATACCGCCGTATTCGGATATCGGAAGAATCTGCAAACAAAATTGTAGGGTTTAATTGTATAGCTTGGGAAATGGCGTTTGGCTGGACACAAGTAATTCCGTAACCATATTCGGTTTATAGATTCGTTTAGAACTTCAAAGGCTTTCAAATTTTGTAAGTGCCCAATTATTACAAATACGTTGCAAAAGCCAAGGCTTTTTTCATGGGTCTCGTGGCAAATGCACAAGCGATCATCTGGACTGTTTTCAAATTTTAGGTCAAATAAAGGACTACTGGGTTTTTTTAAATTCTCTATTGAGTCATGACTCTAAAATTGTATCCAGTATAATTGCATTAAGTTCGCCCCCTATTACAGAGGGACCTAATATCGTAGCGTTTAGAAGCACGTGCAAAATCAAATAAATACTTACATTCGCAAAATCTTCTATCAAAGTCTTAGTCCATTCATTATACGTCGGTATCTCCCCCTCGAAGTGCACCAAGAACTCTTGTGACAGCAGGTTCTCCGAGTGCGTGGACACGTACACCTCCGTCTCATCAGGGACCTCTCCCTCCTCCATATCCGAAGACATGGCTCCCACACTCCTGGCCCGAGCCTGGCAGTGCATATCCTCACAGAACTCCGTACAAATATGAACTGCTTCTGAACTAACTTGGTGCTTCAACTTTAGTATTAAGTTGACTGATTCGTGGTACATGTCTTCGGTAAGGGGTGGGGGAGAGCCGAGGGGGAGGGAAGGACAGGGGAGAAGAGGCAAAGCGGTGTTGCAGAGCCGCTCGCAGAGAGGACAAAGGTACTCTTTCTTCTCGACGTCAAAGGCCGCCGGTTGCCTGCCGCGGTAGGGCCTGGAAGAAATATGATGGTGTCAGCAAAAATTGTCTGTTTCATGTTAGTCGAAAACAGGAAATAAATCAGCCCATCATGTTTCATTTTCATGAACAGAGGCAAGGGCCCTTTCATAAATCGTGGTGAAGAAAAAAAAGCGTGCCCGCAGCTGGACACGTGCGGCTGCGCGCCCAGCCCGGCCGGCAGCCAGCCCGCGGCCACGCTGGCGAGTGCTGGTAGGTGTATATAACTGACCTCTTGTTCTCCTTGTCCTGCACGTTGTCGACGTAGTTCCGCCAGCAGCGCGCGTGCAGCGCGTGCCCGCAGCTGGACACGTGCGGCTGCGCGCCCAGCCCGGCCGGCAGCCAGCCCGCGGCCACGCTGGCGAGTGCTGGTAGGTGTATATAACTGACCTCTTGTTCTCCTTGTCCTGCACGTTGTCGACGTAGTTCCGCCAGCAGCGCGCGTGCAGCGCGTGCCCGCAGCTGGACACGTGCGGCTGCGCGCCCAGCCCGGCCGGCAGCCAGCCCGCGGCCACGCTGGCGAGTGCTGGTAGGTGTATATAACTGACCTCTTGTTCTCCTTGTCCTGCACGTTGTCGACGTAGTTCCGCCAGCAGCGCGCGTGCAGCGCGTGCCCGCAGCTGGACACGTGCGGCTGCGCGCCCAGCCCGGCCGGCAGCCAGCCCGCGGCCACGCTGGCGAGTGCTGGTAGGTGTATATAACTGACCTCTTGTTCTCCTTGTCCTGCACGTTGTCGACGTAGTTCCGCCAGCAGCGCGCGTGCAGCGCGTGCCCGCAGCTGGACACGTGCGGCTGCGCGCCCAGCCCGGCCGGCAGCCAGCCCGCGGCCACGCTGGCGAGTGCTGGTAGGTGTATATAACTGACCTCTTGTTCTCCTTGTCCTGCACGTTGTCGACGTAGTTCCGCCAGCAGCGCGCGTGCAGCGCGTGCCCGCAGCTGGACACGTGCGGCTGCGCGCCCAGCCCGGCCGGCAGCCAGCCCGCGGCCACGCTGGCGAGTGCTGGTAGGTGTATATAACTGACCTCTTGTTCTCCTTGTCCTGCACGTTGTCGACGTAGTTCCGCCAGCAGCGCGCGTGCAGCGCGTGCCCGCAGCTGGACACGTGCGGCTGCGCGCCCAGCCCGGCCGGCAGCCAGCCCGCGGCCACGCTGGCGAGTGCTGGTAGGTGTATATAACTGACCTCTTGTTCTCCTTGTCCTGCACGTTGTCGACGTAGTTCCGCCAGCAGCGCGCGTGCAGCGCGTGCCCGCAGCTGGACACGTGCGGCTGCGCGCCCAGCCCGGCCGGCAGCCAGCCCGCGGCCACGCTGGCGAGTGCTGGTAGGTGTATATAACTGACCTCTTGTTCTCCTTGTCCTGCACGTTGTCGACGTAGTTCCGCCAGCAGCGCGCGTGCAGCGCGTGCCCGCAGCTGGACACGTGCGGCTGCGCGCCCAGCCCGGCCGGCAGCCAGCCCGCGGCCACGCTGGCGAGTGCTGGTAGGTGTATATAACTGACCTCTTGTTCTCCTTGTCCTGCACGTTGTCGACGTAGTTCCGCCAGCAGCGCGCGTGCAGCGCGTGCCCGCAGCTGGACACGTGCGGCTGCGCGCCCAGCCCGGCCGGCAGCCAGCCCGCGGCCACGCTGGCGAGTGCTGGTAGGTGTATATAACTGACCTCTTGTTCTCCTTGTCCTGCACGTTGTCGACGTAGTTCCGCCAGCAGCGCGCGTGCAGCGCGTGCCCGCAGCTGGACACGTGCGGCTGCGCGCCCAGCCCGGCCGGCAGCCAGCCCGCGGCCACGCTGGCGAGTGCTGGTAGGTGTATATAACTGACCTCTTGTTCTCCTTGTCCTGCACGTTGTCGACGTAGTTCCGCCAGCAGCGCGCGTGCAGCGCGTGCCCGCAGCTGGACACGTGCGGCTGCGCGCCCAGCCCGGCCGGCAGCCAGCCCGCGGCCACGCTGGCGAGTGCTGGTAGGTGTATATAACTGACCTCTTGTTCTCCTTGTCCTGCACGTTGTCGACGTAGTTCCGCCAGCAGCGCGCGTGCAGCGCGTGCCCGCAGCTGGACACGTGCGGCTGCGCGCCCAGCCCGGCCGGCAGCCAGCCCGCGGCCACGCTGGCGAGTGCTGGTAGGTGTATATAACTGACCTCTTGTTCTCCTTGTCCTGCACGTTGTCGACGTAGTTCCGCCAGCAGCGCGCGTGCAGCGCGTGCCCGCAGCTGGACACGTGCGGCTGCGCGCCCAGCCCGGCCGGCAGCCAGCCCGCGGCCACGCTGGCGAGTGCTGGTAGGTGTATATAACTGACCTCTTGTTCTCCTTGTCCTGCACGTTGTCGACGTAGTTCCGCCAGCAGCGCGCGTGCAGCGCGTGCCCGCAGCTGGACACGTGCGGCTGCGCGCCCAGCCCGGCCGGCAGCCAGCCCGCGGCCACGCTGGCGAGTGCTGGTAGGTGTATATAACTGACCTCTTGTTCTCCTTGTCCTGCACGTTGTCGACGTAGTTCCGCCAGCAGCGCGCGTGCAGCGCGTGCCCGCAGCTGGACACGTGCGGCTGCGCGCCCAGCCCGGCCGGCAGCCAGCCCGCGGCCACGCTGGCGAGTGCTGGTAGGTGTATATAACTGACCTCTTGTTCTCCTTGTCCTGCACGTTGTCGACGTAGTTCCGCCAGCAGCGCGCGTGCAGCGCGTGCCCGCAGCTGGACACGTGCGGCTGCGCGCCCAGCCCGGCCGGCAGCCAGCCCGCGGCCACGCTGGCGAGTGCTGGTAGGTGTATATAACTGACCTCTTGTTCTCCTTGTCCTGCACGTTGTCGACGTAGTTCCGCCAGCAGCGCGCGTGCAGCGCGTGCCCGCAGCTGGACACGTGCGGCTGCGCGCCCAGCCCGGCCGGCAGCCAGCCCGCGGCCACGCTGGCGAGTGCTGGTAGGTGTATATAACTGACCTCTTGTTCTCCTTGTCCTGCACGTTGTCGACGTAGTTCCGCCAGCAGCGCGCGTGCAGCGCGTGCCCGCAGCTGGACACGTGCGGCTGCGCGCCCAGCCCGGCCGGCAGCCAGCCCGCGGCCACGCTGGCGAGTGCTGGTAGGTGTATATAACTGACCTCTTGTTCTCCTTGTCCTGCACGTTGTCGACGTAGTTCCGCCAGCAGCGCGCGTGCAGCGCGTGCCCGCAGCTGGACACGTGCGGCTGCGCGCCCAGCCCGGCCGGCAGCCAGCCCGCGGCCACGCTGGCGAGTGCTGGTAGGTGTATATAACTGACCTCTTGTTCTCCTTGTCCTGCACGTTGTCGACGTAGTTCCGCCAGCAGCGCGCGTGCAGCGCGTGCCCGCAGCTGGACACGTGCGGCTGCGCGCCCAGCCCGGCCGGCAGCCAGCCCGCGGCCACGCTGGCGAGTGCTGGTAGGTGTATATAACTGACCTCTTGTTCTCCTTGTCCTGCACGTTGTCGACGTAGTTCCGCCAGCAGCGCGCGTGCAGCGCGTGCCCGCAGCTGGACACGTGCGGCTGCGCGCCCAGCCCGGCCGGCAGCCAGCCCGCGGCCACGCTGGCGAGTGCTGGTAGGTGTATATAACTGACCTCTTGTTCTCCTTGTCCTGCACGTTGTCGACGTAGTTCCGCCAGCAGCGCGCGTGCAGCGCGTGCCCGCAGCTGGACACGTGCGGCTGCGCGCCCAGCCCGGCCGGCAGCCAGCCCGCGGCCACGCTGGCGGGCGCTGGTAGGTGTATATAACTGACCTCTTGTTCTCCTTGTCCTGCACGTTGTCGACGTAGTTCCGCCAGCAGCGCGCGTGCAGCGCGTGCCCGCAGCTGGACACGTGCGGCTGCGCGCCCAGCCCGGCCGGCAGCCAGCCCGCGGCCACGCTGGCGAGTGCTGGTAGGTGTATATAACTGACCTCTTGTTCTCCTTGTCCTGCACGTTGTCGACGTAGTTCCGCCAGCAGCGCGCGTGCAGCGCGTGCCCGCAGCTGGACACGTGCGGCTGCGCGCCCAGCCCGGCCGGCAGCCAGCCCGCACGCCACCATTCGGGCACACGGCCTGAGCCGCCGGTCCGGAGCCGGTTCAGTACAGTTGACTGTTGGACGAACGCCACCAGCACTAGGGGCTCCGCCTTTATGTCCACCCGAGCCTAGGGAAGCAATTTAAAAATGTTAATTATCAAGTCTGAAATAAAAGTCTCCAAGTCAAAAATGGTAGTCTGCAAGTCAGAAATGGAAATTGGTTAGTCAGAAATAAAATTCATAAAGTAAGAATTAAAAGCATATATCATTTCTGACTTGATTAAGTCAGAAATGATAATCTTCAGGTTAGATACGGAGATGAGAGTCATAAATGAAAGTAATTAAGTGACAAAAATAAAGTAATCAATTCACATATAAAAGTCAGGTAGAAATAAAAGTCATCGAGTCAGAAATGAAAGTCATCAAGACAGATATGATAGACTTTAAGTCAGAATTGAAAGTTAACAACTCTGAAATGAAAAAATCATTAAGTCAAAAATTTAAATCAAAATATAGTCGACGGAGCGCTCGGGAGGCGCTCGGCCGAGTGAAGCGCACGTCACACTGCGGGCACGTCGCGCCGACCGGGCGGCCGCCTAACCCTAGCGTCCCGTCAGCACAAGTATGAACTGTGTGGTGTCTCCCGTACATTATGCGCCACCGTCGCGCTGCGTCGGCTATGTAGCGAAACCTTAAGTAATGAAGACAGAAGTCATTAAGACAGAAGCATTGTCATCGTAAATAAGTAAGAAGTGTGTGCGTACCTCCTCCTGGCACATGATGCAGACGCGCGCGGGCTCGGGCACCCCGCCGCCCCACACGCCCAGCGCCGCGCCGCAGTACAGCGGACGCAGCTCCTGCTCCTCCGCGGTCACCTGCCCGGCACGACCGCACCGTTACTACACGCGACTAGTTACTCGCACCTTAACCCCTCCAGAGCCAGATGCACACACGGGTGTTCATAAGAAACGTGTTTGGTAAAGTCGTTTTAGAGGTACCAACCAACTTAAGAAAAAAATCTAGTGCTACAAGGATCTTTTCGCCAGAGCGGTGTTGGTGTG
Source organism: Phalera bucephala (assembly GCA_905147815.2). Classification (NCBI taxonomy): domain Eukaryota; kingdom Metazoa; phylum Arthropoda; class Insecta; order Lepidoptera; family Notodontidae; genus Phalera; species Phalera bucephala. Next base: position 6,414,558 of record LR990628.1, on the reverse strand, counting down.
TATTTATTTATCATTTATTACAATTTTCCGACTAATACGAAATATATCAACAGGTGGGTCCCCCCGCACAGTTACTAATTGAAAAAAGAACTTGGGTAAATTTCATAGAAAACCACAACTCTGCGACTCACATGAAGTGACATTTCTCTTGATGACAGTCACGTCCGATTTTGGCCGTGGGACAAATGATCCTTGTAGCAATATACTATTAATTTCAGCAATACTAGTGTCAATAATATTGACAACCCAAATCACGTTTCAAAGTGGACCATACCAAAAATAGAATTGAAGACTTTAGAGTCTTGATTGCCGTCGTCTTTTCGTCAAACGAATATAAAGCGCGCTCGCTATGTAGGTATATTTTTTGGTGTACAACGCTTTGGGTAACAAGTATAGAAATGATTGGAACAGTTTATTTTAATACAATGAGAAATAGTTCAAATCCTTTGCACACGTTTGTTTCGCATAAAATCCGTTATTGTTGTTGATCTAAATACGGACGGACGGACTAAGACGGACGATTTAACACAGTGGTTAAGAGCTTAAGCCGCTCCGCCCACTGTGTCTAATAGTCGCAGGTTCGATTCCGGCACGGGACAAATCTTTGTGTGACCCACAATTATTTATTTCATTCTGGTTATTTATGTATATGAATTTTCAGGGCAAGTCAAGAGTCTCCGTAACCGGCGAGCGTGTATGAGACGAACTATGAGAGTGGAGGAAGCCAGAGAGGTATGTAAGGAAAGAACCTGTTGGAACTCTGTACTCTCTGCCTACCCCGCGAGGGAGCTGGCGTGATGATATAGATAGATAGATAGAATTTTCATGTTTGTTAACGCACAAATTAAGTCGCTAATATTTTGTTTTGACAATGTCCATCATCGTTTGTAAAATAAAATAGTATGTAAAAAAAACTGAGAATGCCCGTTTGCTGACCGTACTAAGGATCCGAATCAAAATAACGCACACATACGCCCCTTCCGCGGCTTCTCTTAAGTGTTTAGCGTATAGTACCCTCTGAGACCAGTCTAATAGCCGCGCAGAGCGCGCGTCGTGTGCATGATTCTCATTCGGACTTCTAGTATTAAGATGATCAACTATTTACATATATTAATCTATATTATCACGCCAGATCCCTTACGGGGTAGGCAGAGAGTACAGAGTTCCAACAGGCTCTCTCCTTACATATATTAACTGTGATACTAATATTCCTCGTTGGTCTGCCTCGTTGGTCTGGTGGCAAAGCGCATCGCTTTGCGCTCAATACTAATAATAATACTAATATTAATATTATATGCTTAATACTAATATTTCACAGTACAGCCCACACAAACACTCGCGCGCCCACACGCACATATAATGTTTGTGTGTGTTTACAAGAAGTTGTGTTTAGAACACAACTAACACACCGTCACGCCTATATTCCCCAGCGGGGGTGGCAGAGGTTTACTGAGTACACCCACGTTTCGCCGACAATGTTAGGTCCCATGTAATAGGGGGCGAGCCTATTGCCATATACCGGGCACAATTCCAGACTCCGGACTCATACTGGGAATTTTTCGTTACAAAAACTAAATTTGTCCGACCTAGGATTTGAACCCAGGACCTCGTGATCACAAAGCGATGCGCTTTGCCATCAGACCAACGAGGCACACAGCTAACACAATACTATATTAACTTATCTCGATCGATCACCTGTATACAACATGTATCATAATTAACGCAGGACCTCAGACACGCCGATTAGATAATCGCTTCACAAAATAAGGCAAAAACCAAATTTCAAAATTTAAAGTTTTTTACCCTTATTTTAAGTACTTTTATACCTCAATTAACAATGAAACTTGTATGTGAATGTGTGCGTATTGAGAAAATATGTTTTGGAAATGCATTTGAAATGTTCGTATTAATTTAAATCAAGAATAATATTAGGTTGTTATAGCGCACTGAAGGAGTAAAAGCATTTTTTGCAAATGAAAAAAAAACGTAAGATACATTAAAAATTGTTGGAATCAATTCAGTTACAGATTTAGAACAAATGGTGATTTATTATTTATTTTATTACTTTTAGGTCTCGCGTTAATTATGTTAGAGCTATTAAATAAAAAATAAAATGTAACAGAATCCGTGAAGAAAGTCCGCAGACACTTATTTTAATACGTTTATATAACGACCCTGGGGCGGTAAGGTCTATTATAATATTTTTCACATAAGATGGGTAGTGACAGTTCCAAACGAAATTAATATTTAATACAATGGTGTTAAGGCATAACACTATAAGTATAGAAACAGGTGATGCCTCTTATTGCCATTGAATAAAGTATAATTTTCTTTGAAAATTACAACTGTCACAGTATCCTTACTATAAACAAAAACTCACATATGAGTCAACATAAAAAAAAAACGGAAAAAGAACCTCAAGTCTGTTAATAAGCCTGCTCACCTCCGTATTAGTCTCCTCAAACAGCGTTGCATTATTAGATATGAAGTTGTTCATCTGAGTTTGCATCTGCGCCATCAATTTCGCACGTCGTTCTGCTGCCAACTTCGCGCGACGTGACTTTTCTGCTTCTAGAAATATTAAATGGTAACGATCGTGAAATATACATACGTCAAATAAGTGCGTAAAAATTTTATCATTCATTCTTGAAGTAGCAATTAGCAGGACATGTTGCTAGAAGAAAAGAGGATAGATGGAGTAAGATAGTCTAACGAAAGCTGGGAGTGCAAAAAGGCGGCAATTTAATTACATTGAATCGTGCAACCCCGGTTGAACTGGGAATAAATAGATTTGATACTTGAATACTTTAGTATACGAATAATATAATTATAATACGAAATACGAACTATGAGAGTGGAGGAAGCCAGAGAGGTATGTAAGGAAAGAAGCTGTTGGAACTCTGTACTCTCTGCTTACCCTGCGAACGAGCTGGCGTGATGATATAGATAGATAGATAGAATACTTTAGTAAAAAAAATGCAAATAAGTTTCATGTTTTTAAGGAACAAAACATATTCACACAGGAGAGTGATAGAATGAGGGAGGAGAAGGAGTGGGGTGGGAGTTACAGATAAATTACTGCATTCTTTCGTGCTAATGGTTTATAAGTCCTTGGTTTTCTGCTATAAGAAAGAACCTAAAAGTAATACACCAATTATAGTCGAGACTTCTTCCACTATCCTTAAGACTGACTTTTTGAGATTGACTAAATCCTTTAACATTAAACATAAACAGAAACTTTGTGCAAAGCATTTGGGTATGACAAAACACGAAGATACTCCCATTTTTGTTTCGGAACAACTAACTGCGAAAGGAGCTCGCCTTCATTTCTTAGCGCGAGATCTCGTAAAATCCAAGGATTACAAATTCTGTTGGACTGCTTATGGCCGAGTATATGTCAGGAGAGAGGAAAACTCGCCAATTATTATGATCAAAAACGAATCTCAAGTTCAGCATTTGCTACAAGGGACATGACTAGTTAAGAAAAAGACTTTTCTGTTACAATGTTCTTCATATTTTTTCACTATATTTTCTTTTATGTTTACTGTTTTTATATTGTCAATTTTATGTACTCTTAAACTTTTCAAACAAACACATCAACCACACACAAACACACATTGTCTAATATATAACAATACTTTACACAGTTATATAATTATAATTGGTTCTTTTTTTGCTTTTTTAACTATTATGTTTCTCGAGTCCTTATACAAAATGTATCAAAAAGAAATAGTTATGAAGTTCGGATTCTTTATCATCATACATTATGGATAGCTCACTTAAAACATTGCATGAAATAGATAATATAAAAATTGCACAGAGTATAGAATGTCAAATTGACGATTTTTCAAAATTAGTACACGTTCAAAATACAGACTTCACGATTATTTCCCAGAATATGAGAAGTATTTACAACAATATCGATGACTTATGCCTTACCTTAAGTAGTTTTGATTTTAGTGCTGACTTCATAGTACTAACTGAATGTAGATTAAACGCTAATAAACCAATACCTCAGATTAATAACTATATCTCATCGGCTACAACTAAACAATTAAACCAATGTGATGGTGTGGTAGTATATGTTACGACAACATATAACGCCAGAGTTAAAGAAATAAATCTGATACATGCTTCATGCCTACAAATAGACATTTCTAACCTTACTATTTTAGGTATTTATCGTTCCCCTTCCAATAATAATGCAGATAATTTTATAACTTCATTAAACAATCATTTAAATACAATAAAATCACACAGGAATGTAATAATTACGGGGGACATAAATATTAATCTTATTCAAAAACTTAACGAACAAGCATATGAACGTACAAATAGACTTAGTTACTTGAACATGCTATCTATGCAGGGTTTCCTACCGGGTCATACATTGGCAACGCGAAATAATGCTTGTTTAGATCATTTTTTCTTAAAACTGAAAGAGACCTTTAATCCAACAATTGTAGTACTGAACACTACTATTACAGACCACTGCATGATTTTCCTTAAACTAAGTGAAATCAACATTAGAAATAAATGTTCCAAAATAACGACAAGAATTGATTTCCAACAAGCAATACATACTTTAGAACGTGAAGGTTTTATAAACTTAGTTGCATATAACGACCCTAATTTACTTACCGAAACTTTGATAGACAAATTAAAAACGTGTTTATTACAAAATACAATTACAAAAATAATCTCGAGGAAGGATCGTATCATAAAACCCTGGATGACTATGGGCATCTTGCGTTGTATTAGAAATAGAAATAATATGCAAAAAAATCTAAAATCTGACCCAAGTAATGAAGTGTTGAGAATTACATACAAGCGATATCGCAATTACTGCAATAACCTGATTAAAAAGCTTAAACGAGCATATGACAGAGAACAACTTGCTAAATCAAATAAAAATTCTAAGACTTTATGGGCCGCAATAAATAAAATTACACATCGTAAGTCGAACAAAACACAAAACATGGAACTTTTGGGTATAAAGAATTCTCCTTCTAATTCTGTTAATCACGTTAACAACTATTTTGTTTCTATAGGTCAATCTTTGGCAGATGAAATCCTCTTGGGTGATACAACATCTACTGATAATATTAGGAGTAACACACGATTACAGGCTTCGTCATTTGTTCTTACTGATACCGATCCTACAGAAGTATACTCCATATTAATGAGTCTAAAATCTGAGAGTGCGCCCGGTTGGGATAACATATCAACAAAATTTTTAAAACACGCCCACAAATTAGTAGTTCCTATTATCTCTCATCTGGCTAACCTTTGTTTCACTCAGGGCATTTTTCCAGATATTCTAAAGGAAGCAATTATCACGCCTGTGTACAAGGGTGGTAACAGACACGATGTCTCAAACTATAGACCAATTTCTGTCTTGAGCGCCATTTCAAAAATCATCGAAAAATTGCTTAATAATAGACTAAAAAGTTACTTGGATCACTTTAATATACTATCAAAATCTCAATATGGGTTCAGGCAAGGAATGTCAACAGAAAATGCTGTATCTACGCTAGCTTCATTAGTAGTAGATCAATTAGATAAAGGGAAAAAATGCTTAGCAGTGTTTCTAGATTTAAGAAAAGCATTCGACACCGTTTCTGTTTCCATACTTGTACACAGGCTCGAAGGTATTGGGATAAGAGGAGTTCCTTTAGCGTTGTTCAAAGACTATCTTTCTAATCGAAAGCAGCGAGTTAAAATAGGAGATTATTTAAGTGAAGAAGCTCATATAACTTATGGTGTCCCTCAAGGCAGTGTTTTAGGCCCCACGCTCTTCTTAATTTATATCAATGAGCTTTGTGATATGCAAATTGACGATTGCCAATTATTTTCATATGCTGATGATACAGCTGCAGTATTTACTGGCCAAACATGGGATTTAGCACGTAACACTGCCGAAAAAGGGCTTACTAAAATTGCTACTTGGTTGAACACAAATCTTCTCTCGCTAAATGCCTCCAAGACAAATTATATGTGCTTTACAATTTACAACCATACACAACCATGCTCGACAGATTTTCAAATAAAGATACATACTTGTCACAGCCCTATAAACTCTATTTGTTTTTGTAATAGTATAAATAAAGTAAATAGCACAAAATATTTAGGTGTCATGATTGACCAACGATTATCTTGGCATAATCATACTGAATTAGTTATGACTAGAGTCAGAAAACTAATATGGATTTTTAAAACGCTGAGACACATAGCTTCTAAGGACCTCTTAAAACAAATATATATATCATTAGTACAATCTGTAATTATTTATTGTATACCTGTCTGGGGTGGAGCCACAAAACTTAAATTTTTAGAATTAGAAAGAGCACAGCGATCGTTATTAAAAGTTATGTATTTTAAGCCATATAGATTTTCAACTGAAAATCTTTATTCAATTTGTCAGTTACTAACGGTTAGAAAACTTTATATACTACAAGCTATTCTAAAACTTCATAAGTCCTTACCTTTCCATAAAAGTATTTTAAACAGAAGAAGAAAAGATATTGTGGCTCCAGTGATTTTGGTGAATACCACATTTGCTAGGCGACAACAAAAAATACTATCGGCGTCCTTGTATAACCTCATTAATAAATACATCTACATACATCCCCTTACCTATCATGACTGTAAAACATCCCTTGTGGAATGGCTTAAGATTAAAAATTACGATGAAACCGAAAGACTCCTACAAAGAATCATATAACTCACACACATACACATAGGCATGCACGCACTCACTCACACACACACACACACACATTTTACCTTAGGTTTAGAATTTAATTTAAATTTATCTTATTTTTGATTATGTTACCAATCATAGTTTACAAGTACTGTATGTTATGGAAGAGCAGAGACTCCTAGCACAGGTACTACATACTTAAAAGGAGTCTCTAAATACGGCTAATTTGTAATATGATTTTAAGTTAAAGAAATAAATTTTTGTATTTTTTTTTTTTTTTGTATAAGAACCTGATACTTATTAGCTTTCTGATAATAAATAAATTTCTTGCAAGTCTTCCAATTTCATAAAACAAAATACGGATTGTCTGAAGACTTAATGCATCATCTATATATTGATTAATATTAAGATTTGATATTCAGAGGTGTTAAATTTAAATCTTGTGGAATTGTATGGATAGATAACACAACACTAAATAAATCTAGCGATTATCAAAACAGTTGGTCTATGTCTATGGTTCACTAGAACAATAGGTGACATTAATTTTAGTGTTGTCAGTTTATGAAAACGTTTAAAATCACTCTCAGCTTTCATTAGACACTCTATTAACAGAATGGTGGCCTAGAATAGGCAAACGACGTGTGGGCAGAACAATGACTCGGTTGGAAGAAAAATTTGGGGTTTATTCGAGGTAGCTCCTTAACAAAACCGCAAGACTGAATGACTGAAGATTACATTCGAATTCAAAATGTAATAATAATAAATTCTGTACAACTAGGAAAAAATAATGCATTAAAGTGTTGATCCAAAATATAGCAGTTTTAAAGTTAGACACAACTCAAAAATTTGATTATTTTAATAAGCATTTTACTTTAATAAGTAAAACGCTCGATTTCTCTTGTTCTTGCTTTTCAATTCAGTGTTCCAATCAAGCAAATAACAGTACTAATAGTAACTGCCTGAAGAATAATAGTACTTACCGGCTGCTTCATCGCTGGCTGGTTTCTCTTCTTGATCGGTCTCCATGTTCTCTCCATCGCCTAGATGCTCATCATTCTGTCCCAGGAGTGACCTGGAAACATGGCTTTTATCAACAAGACTGAGGTTTTAGATGCAGTGTGAAACAAATAAATAAACAACATATCGTCTATATCCCACAAGAGGGGGAAACGCAGGCGTACTGTGTGCACCCATATTTCGCCAACGTGGTAAGGTCCTAATTTAATATGGGTGTCTCATTTTATTATATATGAATCAGCCTGTACTGATCTTTCTGGGTTGAGGTGTTTTCTCACTAATTGGGATGAGAGAGGAAGCTTCATACTTTACCACACGCAGACCCAGCTCTGATTAAAGGAGAATGCTATTATACCAGGCACAATTTGTACTATCCCAATATTGAGTATATCTAAGTCTCAGAGTCTCTAATAAAACTACTCAACCTAGGATTTGAGTTTTTGTGATCGCCAGACGCACCATAATAAGGTCTACATGGCAATTTTTAAGTTTAAGTTATACGTACTTCATTTTGTTGAGGACCCATCTAGCCAGCTGCCTGTGGGCGTCCACGCGTGGGCTGTTAGCCAGCTTTTGCAGGAGGGTGAGCAGACCGCCTCGGGCTGCGCTCTCGGCGAACGCCAGAAACTCGTAGTGACCACTCTCTTCGTCTCTTAGAGCGTAGCCCATTAGGTGGAGTGCCTGAAGGTTACGATTATTATTATTGTTGTTTTCACATATTTTCATAGGGTTCAGAAACACCTTATTCGTATTCTGGTCTTGAGTTCTCTTTAAAAAAACAGCAGCAATTAATATTTTATCCAATTTTTACAAGCTTTATTTAACTTGCACTGTTCATATGTCTGGCTGTCTGTCTGTCTTTCCGGTTCAAATCTTGTGATCCATTATTCAAAGCACTTGCGGGTAACTGACTAAAATCTAGCATACGTATGTAAGTTCGGTGACAATGCAATAATATGGTACCATCGAGCTGGTCTGACGATGAAGTCAGGAGGTGGCTATAAGAACATGTGGCCATAAGAACATGTGACCTACCTAACATAACCTCCTCTCGGTATTGACAAATACAATACAATCGAATAGTGTTCAGGGTCTGGTGGATGATAAAGCCAAATGATGGCTAATGGAACCACCCAACTACTCAACATAACCCCGCCGTGTTTGTGCTCGTTGGATTTGTCTTGACGAGTACTGTAGACCCAGATGGTATCCAGGGTCTGATGATGGAGCAGAAAGGAAGCCATAGGAACTTCTCAACTAAGCGAGATACCTATCTCTCTTGAGTTCTGGTTATAAAAGCTTGTTTTTAAAAATATCATTATCATCATCAGCCCAAAATTAGTCCACTGCTGGACATAGGCCACTTTCAATGTGTATCACAGAGTCCAATCTTCGGCTTATAGATCCTGTTCCTACTGGCTATCCGCCGTAAGCCCTCACTCCCATATCAACAAGGAGGAGCATCCTACACTACGTTTGCCGATTCGTGGTTTGCACTCCTAAACCTGTCTACTCCAACGGTATGTTACAAAAAACAAAATCGCTACGCACTAGGCGACAAGCGAAGGTACTAGGCACGCACTGCGAACGATTACATAAATTTTAGAACGTTCTTCACTTCGCTACATGCTGACGTCACTCGTTAAGCTCTAGGCGCTAAGTAAGCCACTCTTCATTGCGAATTTACGATAACTAGTGGTCGCCCATTGGTCGAAATTCGACCTACTCTTTCATCGTTTGCTGGTTGTTTGACATTCAGTAAGACTATAGACAAATAATATTAAAGCCAAACAATATTATATTCTCAATTTGACCACAGACTTTGACAATAAACAAAAGAGTTTATATGCGTGTGTGTGTCAAATACATGGTAGTGTGTGTAATGTTTTTTTTATTGATTTAATGTATTTTTATGCATAATAAAAAAAATATTAGCATTCTGCACTCCTTCTCTATATAAACTATAAGTGTGGGAAATTTCATACTCCTCCGTCCGCGCAATTTTCGTAAAAAGGGGTACAACATTTTTGCTTCACGTATTAATATAATGATGTATCGTATGTCAAAAAGGGCCGACTTTCAGTTGTTACTGAATATTTTAACAGTCTACGCTGACCCATGATGCGATTTATCGCATCTCTACTTCAGTCGAGTATTGCCTCGTCTGGGTAATTATTAGACCATTGTGAGGGCATGCAGCTCTTGCTCGTCGTGCAGCGCGCGTGGCTCGTGGCGTACCTTGTGCACTTGCGTCTCGGAGAAGCACCTGGCCCGCAGGTCGAGCGCGCGCTCCAGCACGCAGCGCAGCACGTGCAGCGCGGCGTCGCTCTGCAGCAGGTTGGCCAGCAGCCGGAACGCCGCCGACAGCCGCGGCAGCGCCGGCGGCGGGCAGCACTCCGCCAGACCTGCACCGAACACCACCATTCATCTTCATACCTGCTTCATTATACCCAGTTTACATACTGCCCCCCTCCGCAGGAAATGAGAGATGATAAAACGTATAAACGCGCCTTATCACGCTCTTCTTCCCTTCCCACACTAACACCGTTCGGCGCTTCCTTCGTTGCCACTTTTTGGCGGAAGTCGAGGGACTGACAGAACTCATTAAATCAGTGTTACCAGTTTAGAATATTTTTTCATGATTACAGTGATAAATTATTTCAGGAAAACTTAAACAAAAAAAAAACAGATGACGACGACACATCAAAAAACCTCTGCGACCGCGTGTTTCTACCGCTTAGTTCGATCTATCGGACCACGTGAACTTTTTTTCTCCTTTTGGTCATTGGTCATTTGGTCATTCATGGGGCCTAGAGGAATTATGAATTTTCATTATCCGATTGCGCGCCCGCGGCTCCTGGGTTATAATAATAATTCTAAGGGTACAACTTAACTGCTCAGTGGCATAGTGTTAGCCGGATATTATGTACTACGTGGCAAGATCCCCGAAAAGAAACGAGATGGGCGCAGTAGAAAACCTTGGTTGCGCACCATTAATCGCGAGCGCTGCAGAGCTTTTCCGCCTCGCGAGAAATAAAATCGAATATTTCAGCCAACGTTAATTAATTGGAAAGGCACACGAAGATCTACGATAATAATAGTACGTACTAGAGTACTATTTTAAACAAAACATAGCGAGTTCTTAGATTTACGCGAATATTACACATGAAATAAAACTATTTTTTTCTAATTAAGAAGTTTGAGGGTACCCCGGAACAACTATGCCTTTTGGACGTCTAACCCCTCAGTCCCTCCCGTGACCATGGGTGCTGCAAAGCACTCGAAACGTCGGGAACTTAAAAATCAAAATAAACCGCGATAAAATCCGAAAAAAAAAAGTTTTATTTCAAAACATAGCGCGAAACTTGATTACCGCGGGGTCAGTAGGGATGTTTGTTTTCATAGATAATAAAATTACGTTTTTCGAGTTATTTACCAGTATCTCACTGCATGTGAACGCATATTTTTAGCATCACACGTGCCATGTTGCGGCAAAGACCTGGCACAAAGTGAGCTAAACTTTATACACACTATACACCGGATCAGAACGCGGCCTCCCGTGAGAAGATCCGGCGAGAAACTCAGCAGGTCATGTTTGTCTAATTCTCTATTATTATTTATTTCCATCATTTTCTGTATAGATACAATGTTATACTATACAAGATTAAGCATGCTCATTCACGTGTCTACTTCCCTGCACTGCTGGGATTAATGACAAAACGAAAACTAATGAAACGAACTTTCAGTGCTAGCTTACATTTTAAGGTGGAGAATCACATCTATCAGCCTTCTTTCATATTAAAGCATCCCAATCCCGCGGTTTTCAGACGTGTGACGTGTACACACGCGACGGAAACCCCGAATGCAGTACAGAGTGAATACACAAAGCAGCTGTAAGCCTTTTTAATGAATTTACTCATTTCATTATCTAATTTTAAACGTTCAAATTCGCGTACGCTCGGATCGCATTAAGTTGGGAGAGGCCTTAACATTATCTGCGACCAATGGTGGCTATATTTAAAAAATAAACTCCGTCACGGCAGACACCAACTATTTGCCAAATGTTAGGACCAATATAAAAAAAAAACTGGTAATAATTAGTCAGTACAATGAAAGCTGTGAGTGATTATTTGACGTTTTCATATCAGCTGGTAATACTGAGATTAATGTCACCTATTGTTCTAGTGAACCATAGTCATGGACGAACTGGTTTTGATACACGCTAGAATTAATGGGTGACAAAAGAGGTCTTGCTTCCGAAACGGTATAATTGCGACTAGTAAGAAAATTAACAATATTGCTTGGGAGTTTTTGGCGGGAAGTCGAAGAGTGATGTTGTCAATTTGTTTCAATTTCCAAAACTTGTTATTTCGACTAATAATGTGTAATGTTGGTGGAATATTAACCATTATGTGTTCTTTTATGTGCATGACTGAAGGATATTGTAACAAAGTGACAAAACGTGCCTTTTCGACTTCCCTCAAAACGGCCGTTGCAATTGGTATGTAAAGTATCCACCGCTTTACTATCCAGGGTGGGGTACTTCATTAATTTCATTATCATCGTTGTCATCAAATTCATCGGGGAGTCGAATTAATTTAAACAAACACGATTATATATCTCACTGGACACTGGCAAAATACACTTGTGTGAAGCCATAACTTAAAGAAGAAGAAGAAGAATATTGCTTGGTAGAGTAGAGTGTCAGATACTACTTAAAGATTGTATTGTTTAGCTGAGTACAGACATACAAATGGACATAACGTACTGAATGTGAAATCTTTCAAGTTTCGTGGCACTGTATTCATGAACTACATAGATGTCTTCAGGCAATCCGTATTTGAATTGAAATTGAAAGACTTCCAAGAAATCGATTTAATATCTGTAAGCCGATGATTATAAGGTTCCCATAGCAGACTAAGGGCTTATGAACCATTAACACGAAAGAATGTAATATTAGAATGCTTTAATTTCTATGTAGCTCGGCAGACCCCTTACAGGGTAGGCAGAGAGTACAGAGTTCCAACAGGCTCTTTTCTTACATACCTCTCTGGCTTCCTCTACTCTCATAGTTCGTCTCATACACGCTCGCCGGTTACGGAGACTCCTGACTTGTCCTTCAGATAAGACCCGGTCTATTTGGTCATGGTAAGATAGTCTAGGTCTTCCCCGGTACCTTCATCCTTCCTTTCGCATTGTATATCAGTTTTGTCATTCTTTCTTCCGACATTCTTTCTATATGCTCGAACCAACGGAGCATACCCTATGTATATAAATGTTTTCCTTAAAATCTACGCGATTATTAGTAAGTACTATTTTTTAGTCATAAATGTATGCAAGTATCAAATATATTTCTTCCCAGTTCATCCGGGGTGACCTAATTTATTTAAATTTGCCGCCATTTTGCACTCTCAGATTTCATTAGGCAGACTATGTAATAGGGGGTGAGTGTATTGCCATTATAACGGACCCAATTACAGACTGGACTACTAATGATACTGGGATTTTTCGATAGAATAATCACACTTTGTGCGATATAGTATAAAATAATAAATTGATTAGGCGCTCGTAACGCTGTGCAATCGCGGTGTTCCTAGCAAACGCCAAGCTTAAGCAGCATTTAGTTCGTTTGGTGACTGTGTGTGCCATTTTCATATTCGAACATCTTCGTGCTTCGGAAGGCACTTTAAGTTGTTTACACCGGTCACCACTTAATGTGGTCGTCGTTAAGCCAAGTTGGCAGCCTTATAGATGGCTTGTACAGCTCAAACAACAGGTGGCCACAATTGCCTCTACCGCACCGCGTCCGCCGCGTAATGGAGTATAACCTAATTTCCTCACCTCGATCTATGAGAGGCCGCCTAGCAGTGCGACAGTACAATAAATCATTTTTATTATTATAAGCCATTTGTGTCCCACTGCTCTCTGTTTGTTGCCATGTCAGGCCAGTCTTTCAAAAAGTTGTCTAGTTCGTCCCGCCGTCTCCGCCTGGATCTACCGCGTAGTCTTTTAGTATTTCGTGGTAACCAGTCAGTTTTTTTTTGGCCCATTGCTTATTTTTCATGCGGCAGATATGTCCGGCCCAGTCCCACTTAAGGTTGGCGGCTTTTTGACATGCGTCGCCAATTTGGGTTATGGAGTAGTGAGATGTTTCTAACATGTTCGGTAAGTTTAATATTATGAATACTACGCTCCATAGAAAGCTGACAAACCGCGAGCGCGGACTTCTGATGTTTGTTCAAAGACCAAGTCTGTGCGCTGTAGGTGGGGATGGGGAGAATGCACATATCCATGAGTCTACGCTTAAATTTTATTGGGAGATCGCCTTTCAAGAGCTCTTTCATCAACCAAAAACTCCTCCAGGCATTTTCGATACGGCGTGCAGTTCTACTTCTTGCCTTGCCTGAAAAGAAACTATTTGGCCCAAGTACACATACTCATGGACATATTCAATCTCCACATCCTCCAATCTGATTTTTTGTTTATCATGAAAATAAAAATAACTAAAAATATTAAAGGAAATGCATCTTACCCGCTGCTTTTCTCCTATTCCTCTGCTCCTCCTCACTCCTGGAAAGGTCCTCCCTCGTATAATGATAGAAGAACGTGTCGTACTCGTCGTATAAGTGCGGTTTAAGTTTGTACACGCCACGGTTGTTCCCGCTGGAGGGTTTCGTAAAGTCTGCGACTTCGTGAATGACAGCTTCAAGTCCTGTCTCGTGGAGTTGGTCTTCTGGTAGTGACCTGTAGCAACAGTTTATGACTCATAAGTAGCTCCTCATCTTTTAAGTAGCTTTTCGGCAGAAAACATGCTAGAATTTAAGAAATAATAACGTAGCGCCATTCTAGGGATTATTCGTGCGTCGTGAACATGGAGTTAACATATAAGAACACCCAGACCGAAACAAATATTTGTGGATCACACAAAGGTGTCTCGTGCGGGGATCGAACCGTAGACTACTCGATGTGTGTGTGTGTGTGTGAATGATCTACGCTGTTGGCCGCGGGGCCTTACGGGGCCTAACTATTACCACCACTACGCTCGAGCCAGAATGGCAAGGGGGTAACTAGCTCAAGGACGCCTCAAGGAGGAACGGCCTCAGCTTGGGCAGCCGCTATGGGGGTGGGCGTATACTAGCTGTCTACCACGGCTCTGCATCGGCCGGCGGGCAAGAGATTCTTCGACCTCGCCGGCGAGATCTGTGTCTGTCCTGTCTGATCCTGTGTGCGGTATCTGTATCCGTAAGAAGTGATGTAAGGGCATCGGGAGGATCCGTGAGAACATGCCGCGGATGGCTGTAGCGTCTGAGGATAGGAGTTAGGTTCGTAGTCGTAGTAGTAGATTAGCGGATTCCTATTATAGGACGCGTTCGTGAAATATCAGGTTGTCGCCTTTTTAATAAAGACGCGAATAGGTTTGAGACCGAGATCAGAATGGAGATCGACTTTCCGTATGAACCACGGGGCTCCGACGGCTTTGCGGAGGAAACGAGATTAAACCGTTTGGAGTCCAGCGATGTGAGAGCGGGCGGCGTGCCCGAACACCTCACACGCGTACGTCATGATGGGCCGTAAAAAAGTTTTGTAAAGTGACACCTTATTTCTAAGGGACATTTTACTGCGCTTGCAGATCATCTGGTTAAGGACTACTCGATTTAATCCAACCAGACTTTTTTTTTCTTTTTTTTTAGTTGTCCGACAATACTCTAGATTTTTTTTATTGGTGTACCTGTTTAATCCAACGAAATTTCCTAAGCTATTGTACATGCTTGGATCACCTTTGACAAATGGGTACAGAAAACTTCCCAGTACGAGTCCGGAGTCCGGAATTGTGCCCGGTATATGGTAATAGGCTCGCCCCCTATTACATGGGACCTAACATCGTCGGCGAAACGTGGGTGTACTCAGTACACCTCTGCCACCCCCGCTTGAGGAATATAGGCGTTACGGTGTGTTTTATATTACCTGTTAAGTTCAGAATGCGGCATAGGCTTGACGCACAGCATCTGGATGATCTCCTTCTTGGTCCTATCGTCGTTGGTCACCTCGCCCACTCCGGGGACGAAGCGGGACCCCACAACTATGGAACAACAATACACGTCAATACTGGTGATATTTATAGTTTACATTACTTCAGCCAGTTGCGCTGGAGAGCGATTGGGGAGACCTATGTTCAGCAGTGGACGAGTATAGACTGACATAAGGATGAAATTACTTACTGCTAACATTCTTAATTTGTAGTCCTCCACATCGGTTTGGATGACGGCGACCCAGACTTTAAAATATTATTTTCTGTTATGAGCTGTAATATGACTCCCTTAACCAAATTTATTTTTAAACACCCGATTGCAAGTAGATCAATAAAGATGGCCACGAGTATTATAAGAGTAAGTATAAGAGTGCTTAGGGCCAGTTTTTGGAATTTGAGGCTTGCAAATGCTTGTATGTTATTATAGATGGTAAAGCGCCAAGATGGCCTGTGTAGAGCGAGCTCCTCCCAATTTTCGGGGTTAATAGCGCAGGAGTTAAGATGTCTTTTGAGGACATCCTTGCATCGTAAATGCTGGCCACCATGCTTACGTTTACCTTCTGCCAACTTAAGAGTAAAGCACAGCTTTATGTAATCGATGGTCTTCAATACGAAGGACGTGCCCACACCATCTGAGTTGTCGCTGCATACGTAACACCTCCATACCGAACATTCCGGAACGATGCATTTGTCTTAGGTAACGCTTAATTTGTATTAGGCGTATGGATCGCGAGCATTTCTACGCCAGCGCTTACGTTGGGTCCGAATTTCTCATGACGAGCTAAGAATTTATTAGCGCACCAAACGACGAATTTATTTCCGTGTTCGTGCTTAGTAATTCTGGTTTCAATATACTACAAGTACACAGTGCTCGAATCTCATGACCGAATATTTATTACCCGCTAACCAATGCTCGCAGTGAAGACACACCTACCTATCTAAACGTTCTAGAATCTATCTGCAAATTTTACAGTCAGTACTTTTCTGGTAGAACCGTATCTTCCAGAAGTACATTGTTTTTAAAAAGGATGTTGCACGCATACATACACGCACGAACGCACACACCCGTATACGCACGCACGCATCATCATACTACTAGTTCAGATTCCCTTCTGTGGAAAATCAGAGGAAAAAACTCCACGGTCGCTCTTTTCAAATATCTATCATATCATCACGATGCGGGGTAGGCAGAGAGCCTCTTAACTTGCTCATCAGATAAGACACGGTCTATTTTGTCATGGTAAGATACTTGAGATCTTCCCCGGTACCCACATCCTTCCACTTTCTTATAAATCTTCTTAAATAAAAAGCTACAATGTTTCTAACCGGTGATGAGCAGCCCGAGGAACTCCTCGACCATGCTGATGGTGTGGCGCATGGTATCGTCTTCGATTGCTCTCTGCTCGAAGTCCGCGCATGCCCACTCCAGCAGGTTGAACTTGTTGAGCACATGGATTATGAACTCGTTGCTCTCGATCAGAGACGCGCCGATCT
This sequence comes from Phalera bucephala, assembly GCA_905147815.2. NCBI lineage: Eukaryota > Metazoa > Arthropoda > Insecta > Lepidoptera > Notodontidae > Phalera > Phalera bucephala. The sequence goes on along the minus strand of LR990628.1, from coordinate 6,397,315 downwards.
GTACAACATTATAATATAGAAATTGTAATGTCTATATTTGTCATACAGGTACAATTGCAGACTGACTTGACGTGAAGAGCGTGTTCCTCCGGAGAAGCGTTCGAAAACATAAATAAACCTCTTAAAGAAAGAAAGAATGAAAAATAATTTATATTGTGCTCAACCAAATAAACACAAAAGAAAGAAATCAGTAATAAATGTAATTAATCAACATGACAAAGAGTATTAATAAAAAAAAGGTAGAAATGCAAAGCAGTGATTGTGTGAGACCCAAAATTGGTGCCTGCCTCCGCTAATGCCGCAGCTGTATTATGCTGCAGCGCTGATCTTCCGGCAGCGCGGACGGTCTCTTTCAGATATATTAAATCTAAAACTACTGAGGTGCACAAAAGAATAAACAGAACAAGTAAAAAGAAACAAAATTAAAAAAAATCAAGATATAATGATACGAGTAAATAATTGAGCGCTAACAAAAAGCGCTAGAGCAAACGAGGGGTTAACAAACTAAAATTAAAATTTTTCCCTGTGGAAACCATCGATAAAGTATTGGTGTAATTAACATTTAATTACCCCGGTTATACAACATAAATTGCGATGACGGCTTAATCCAGTGGCTGAAAGCTTAAGCCACTCCAAAAGCATACCCGATATAAATCGGCCATCCTATTTGGAGTTCCCGAAGCCTAGATCGGATTGAGTCCAACAGATCCCGTGATGTGTGCTCACCTGTAGCATGACCACGTCCCGGTCCAGCATCTCGGCGCGGCACTTAACGTTGTGGTAGAAGTACAGCTGGTTCAGCAGCGCGAAGCCGTTGCGCCGCCACATGCCAGCGTGCACCTGGCTTATCATAGCCATCGTCTGGAGCACCGGCTCTGTAGGAAATTTATATAATATCTATACTATCTCTATCTATGTATCTAATATCTCCATATAAAGCAGTGATAGCCTAGTGGTTAGACCGTTGGACTGCAAAGTCAGAGGTCTTGAGTTCAAAACCAGGCACGCACCTCGCTCTTTTCAAAGCATGTGCGATTTAAAAATTAACTATCTCTTGCTTTAACGGTGAAGGAAAACATGAGGAAACCTGCATGCCTAAGAGTTTCTCGAAGGTGTGAAGTTCGCCAACCCGCACTGCGTGCGTGGTGCACTATAGCCTAAATCCTCTCAGTTTGAGAGGAAGTCCGTGCCCAACGGTGGGACAGTTCCATAACAAGGCTAATCAAAAAAAAAATCTCTCCCTATTCATCTATATTATCACGCCGGATCCCTCGCGGAGTAGACAAAAAGTAAAGAGTCCTCCACTCTCATAGTTCGTCTCATACACGCTCGCCGGTTACGGAGACTCTTGCCCTTTAGATAAGACACGGTCTATTTTTATATTATGTTTGAGTTATATTAATTTTATATAAAATACTATTGGGAGACAGGGCAGGGACAACCCTACCCTGTCTCTCAATACCCAATATCAGGATGAAGTGCACCACGCAACGATGTCGAAATAAATGAAATTATAAATTGCGTCGCGAAAAAATGTGCCGATTGGGTGATACGACGGTTTCTGAATAAACGCCCCCGCTCCGAATGTGCAGCACAGACAAATGTTATCATAGTTTGACCAACGCCACAAGTCCGTCATTGCAATTTTAATGAAATGTTTGATCATTTACAGTTTTCAATCTACTAATTCAATGCTTTCCAATTTTTATGGTGCCTATCAACAATTCTTATGGTTTTCCATAGCCGTTCAAAACACCAGTTAAAACAATTGCCGACTTTAGGCAAAGGTCTTTAAGGACTTTAGGTCAAATATTTTTTTACAAACTATCGCATTAGAGTGATGTCTATACCAATATTTTTTTAATATAATTACTTTTTGATTAAAAAAATAATTATTGAAAGTACATAAAATGAGAGGGAAATTCAAAGTAGCTGGAACGCCACGCTATTGGTCAGATCGAATGTGACGTCAAAGTCTACAATACAAATGTCAACAAGTGCATATTTGTTGGATGTTTGCTATTGAGTTAGTTTTATTGTGTTATTTTTTGTTGTCGATTTACACAAAGACAAAATTTTAGTTTAAATTATTTAGTTAATTCTTACGTTGAAGTGATCTTCGCAGCAATATAAACAAGTTGATGGAGATACCATGTCTCCTTTCCTGATTTTACACCTCTTTCGCCTTATGTGCGCCGCTATCGGGTGTATTCCTTATTGTATTTTTACACCTAGGCACAACACAGTGCTGTTCCATAGTATAATAGTCGCAAAATACAAAATAAAAATAAATTACAGACTACAATACGTCTACAGCTGTTCACTAACTGATTGTTATTATAGACGTCACGCCAAGCGCGCCAAAATGGCAGGCGTTTAAAGTGCTGTTTGCTATCTTCAACATTTTTTGTATGCCCTTTACATTTTGTTTTTGACGCTTAATTTTTTTTGCAATTGTATATTGTTGTAATCTTTCGTATAAAAATATAAAAAAAAATACTCGCATATTCCTTATTGTGATTGAACGATTTTTATAGTATGCAACACTTACAAAACTCTTAAAAAAATAGTAGACTTGGGGCACTGGAATGCGAAGTCATTTTTTGACGATGCGCGTCAAGGGTTCAGTTATTAAAGACGCGAATATCGAATTAAGTGTTTACGTACCGTACCGACCAACGCCTTAGCGCTATTACGCTGTTTCGAAACACGTGTGGAAGCGCTAATATCGATATTAGTGTCATCCGGACCGCAGCCGGACGGCACCGACGCGTGAATGGGAGAATAGTCGCTTTCAGTACCGCGGGCGAAGGTGGAAGGTGGTAGGTGGGTAGGTAGGTGGTAGGTGGGTAGGTAGGTGGTAGGTGGGTAGGTAGGTGGTGGGTGGCAGGTTAGGTGGTAGATTGACTAGTAGTTTAGATATGACCACTTTCGAGAACTGGAAGAGGCTGGTACTGGAGTACGGTACTTCAGAATCCACAAGGCCATATTTAAGAGCAAGTTGCTGATGGATAATCTTAGCCACTTGGTTGTGTCTGTGCAAGTACTCTCCATTAGCAAGACGAGAACAACCGGTTGTTATTATTCTTATTATATTATTTATTACATATTGCATGCCAATTATTTGGCGAAACATGTTGAACTATAATTAAGCTTGTAATATCTGTGTAACCATGTTTCCAGCAATAAATGATTTCTGATTCTGATTCTTTAATATTATTTTTCTATAGTCTTACTGAATGTCAAACATAACCAGCAGACGATGAAAGAGTAGGTCGAATATCGACCTATGGGCGACCACTAGTATACGTAACAAGACAATGTTCCAACTTGAACTCGTTAGAAAATACAAGGAGTGCTTGACAGGCGATTTAGCGCAGTGGTTAAGAGCTTAAGCCGCTCCGCCCACTGTGTCGAATAGTCGCGGGTTCGATTCCCGCACGGCACCAATCTTTGTGTGATATTATTTGTGTCGGTCTGGGTATTTGTGTGAGTTTTCATGTCTGTAAACGCACCCACGACGCAAGAAGAAATTCTAGCGTGGGGCTAAATTCTTAAAACAAGAAAGAAGAACGGCGGTCTATCACGCAGTGCTTTGCCATAGCTGTTATCGTTCCGAGGCGTCCCCATCCTGTGGCCTCTCCGCCCCATTATGTTCCGACATATTTTTTTTTAATAAATATACAATCTTTAACAGCAATACAACAGAATGCCTGGTTGGTCTAGTGGCAAAGCTTATCGCTTTGTGATCACGAGGTCTTGGGTTTAAATCCTAGGCCGGACAAATGTGGTTTTCAGACGAAAATTTCCCAGTATGAGTCCGGAGCCGGAATTCCCGATATATAGCAATAGGCTCGCCCCCTATTACATGGGACTTAACATCGTCGGCGAAAAGTGGGTGTACTCAGAACACCTCCACCTGCCACCCCCGCTTAGGGAATATAGGCGTGACGGTGTATTTTTTATAACAAAAATATTTGGTATTTTCAGCTCAATTTGTCACTGACCTATAAGCTCATCGGGCGTGGGTTTCGGCTTGTCCTGGCGGTCGAACTCGCGGCTGTGGTAGGACAGCCCGTGGGAATGCAGCAGCAGGTGTAGGCCAGCGATGTACCGGGAGAGAGGCCGATGAATCGACACCGGCTCCGTCGACACGTCGTATGGAATCACCGACGCGCTCTGGTTACCTAGCTCTGGAATAAATCAAAACAGTTAATTTGCGAAAATGGGTTACAGTGGATGTTAAAATTACATTGGTCGTACGCCATATACTGCCTATAGGCATGCAAAAAATATGGTCGGTGGTATATTAGTAAGTAAAAAAAAACAGCACTCCGGGAGCGCCGACAGAAGTGAAAAATTACATATACTATACAAAGGTGTCGGTAACAGTAACATTGTTGCGAGTTAAATGGTTTTTTCCCATCTCAAAAAATGCCAACGTTCACGTGTATCTATATACGTGCATACACAATATATGTACATACTTATATACAGAGGTGTCGGTAACGGTAACAGTGTCGCGAGTTCAATGGTTTTTTCCCATCTCAAAAAATGCCAACGTTCACGTGTATCTATATACGTGCATACACAATATATGTACATACTTATATACAGAGGTGTCGGTAACGGTAACAGTGTCGCGAGTTCAATGGTTTTTTCCCATCTCAAAAAATGCCAACGTGTATGTGTATTTAGGTACGTACATACACAATATATGTACATACTTATATACAGAGGTGTCGGTAACGGTAACAGTGTCGCGAGTTCAATGGTTTTTTCCCATCTCAAAAAATGCCAACGTTCACGTGTATCTATATACGTGCATACACAATATATGTACATACTTATATACAGAGGTGTCGGTAACGGTAACAGTGTCGCGAGTTCAATGGTTTTTTCCCATCTCAAAAAATGCCAACGTTCACGTGTATCTATATACGTGCATACACAATATATGTACATACTTATATACAGAGGTGTCGGTAACGGTAACAGTGTCGCGAGTTCAATGGTTTTTTCCCATCTCAAAAAATGCCAACGTGTATATGTATTTATGTACGTACATACACAATATGCCGCGTGGTTCCCGGCTTAGAATAGGACCAACCCATCTCATCCCATCGGGTGTCGTACAAGGCGACTAAGGGAAAACTAGGGAATGGGCAGCAGCGTTCCCTTAACACTTCTACCATCAAAAACTGCGCTCGCCAACCCGCCTGCCAAGCGTGGCGAGTATGGCAAACACCCCCAATTTATTAAAATGGAAGATAAGAATAAAACCAGGCCCCTAGTCCCCGGCGGTCCTGTTCGTCCTGGCCACGGTAGCAGCTATGGTAACGACAGGACAAGGGGTGCTAAGAATCTCCGGCAGAGATTCGGCTACCACCAACATCGAAAATTGGCCCTGGTGACATACAATGCACGCACGTTAAGGACAGATGAAAAGCTTGTTGAGCTGGAAGAAGAGATAAACAAGTTGCGGTGGAATATTGTTGGTTTATCGGAGGTCCGAAGAAAGGGCGAGGACACGATAACCTTAAAATCCGGCAACTTGTTTTACTACCGGGAGGGTGAACAGCAGTCCCAAGGTGGTGTCGGATTTATCGTCCACAAGTCACTCATAGACAACATTGTGTCCATCACTAGTGTGTCGAGCAGAGTAGCGTACCTGATACTCAGAATATCCAAAAGATATTCGCTGAAGGTCATACAGGTCTACGCACCGACCTCGGCATACTCAGATGATGACGTCGAAGTAATGTATGAGGACATTAGTAGAGCCATACATACTTCCAAAGCACACTTTACAGTGGTAATGGGTGACTTCAATGCGCGGCTGGGCAAACGGGGCGATGATGAGTTGAGAGTGGGGCAATTTGGATATGGGCAGCGCAACCCCAGGGGTCAGAGGCTGGCCGAATATCTGGAGAAGGAGGGACTCTTTATGATGAACTCTTTCTTCCGGAAGCCGCCTCATAGAAAATGGACCTGGATGAGCCCTGATGGTTCCACAAAAAATGAGATAGACTTCATCATGAGCACCAAGCGACAAATATTTAATGATGTCTCCGTGATTCACAGGGTAAAAACCGGCAGTGATCACCGAATGGTCAGAGGCACATTAAATATTAATGTCAAAATGGAAAGATCGCGTCTGATGAAGTCTACGCTCCGACCTTCTTATGCACACATCCAAAACCCCGAGAACTTTCAACTCGAATTGGCAAACCGCTTCGAATTGCTAGACAGCAGCGCATCAGTGGACGAAATCAACAACAGGCTGGTAGAGACTGTCCATACGGTCGGGTCCAAGTATTATAAGCGCCACCGTAAAAATAGACCTCAAAAACTATCTAACTCCACCCGAAATCTCATGGCTGAGCGACGTTCCATGACGCTCCAAACCTCCGATGATGCTAAGTCCTATAGGCAGCTCAATGGACAGATACTGAAGTCCTTGCGTCACTATTTACGGTCCTTCAATACAAGGCGTATTGAGGAGACCATAGCACAGAACAAGGGCTCCAAAGTGTTCGCAAGAGACGCGTCTATTGGGCAAAGCCAGTTGACGAAGCTGAAGACGGAGGACGGAAACGTAACGTCGAATAGGTCAGAGGTGCTCAGGGAGATAGAGAGGTTCTATGGGCAGTTGTACACCTCAGTAGCTGAACCTGTTGTTGACTTGGTAAAAGACCCAAGAGCCAAGCTAACCCGACACTACACTGAAGATATCCCGGACATCAGCCTGTACGAGATTACGATGGCTCTCAAACAACTCAAAAATAACAAAGCACCAGGCGAAGACGGAATTACCGCAGAGCTTCTGAAAGCGGGCGGAACGCCGGTACTTAAAGTCCTTCAGAGGCTGTTTAATTCCGTCTTGCTCGAAGAGAAAACGCCGGAAGCATGGAACAGGGGAGTGGTGGTACTGTTTTTCAAGAAAGGTGATAACACTTTACTGAAGAATTATAGGCCCATCACACTGCTGAGCCATGTTTATAAGTTGTTTTCGAGAGTCATCACGAATCGTCTCGAACGCAGGCTTGATGACTTCCAGCCTCCCGAACAAGCCGGTTTCCGGAAAGGCTTTAGTACCATAGACCACATACATACGCTGCGGCAGATTATACAGAAGACCAAGGAGTATAATCGGCCACTATGCTTGGCGTTTGTGGACTATGAGAAAGCCTTCGATTCGATCGAGACTTGGGCGGTTCTTAGATCTCTCCAGCGATGCCGCATTGACTATCGGTACATTGAAGTGTTGAAGTGCTTGTATAATAACGCCACCATGTCAGTCCGAGTACAGGGGCATTGCACGAAGGCGATCCCCATAAAAAGAGGAGTAAGGCAGGGAGACGTCATTTCTCCGAAACTGTTTACGGCCACCTTAGAGGACGCCTTCATGCTCTTGGAATGGCAAGGACTTGGCATCAACATCAATGGCGAATACATCACTCACCTTCGATTTGCCGACGACATTGTGGTCGTGGCGGAGTCGCTGGAAGATCTAGGACGAATGCTCGGTGACCTCAACAGAGTATCTCAACAAGTGGGTCTTAAAATGAACATGGACAAAACGAAAATAATGTGTAACGTCCATGTCATACCCACCGCACTCACCGTTGGGAACTCTACTCTTGAAGTTGTCGACGAATACATTTACCTGGGACAGGTAGTCCGGTTAGGTAGGTCCAACTTTGAGAGAGAGGTCAATCGACGAATCCAACTCGGCTGGGCAGCGTTCGGGAAACTGCGCAACATCTTCTCATCCAAAATACCTCAGTGCCTTAAGACTAAAGTTTTTAGTCAGTGTGTGTTACCAGTGATGATATATGGATCAGAGACGTGGTCTCTTACTATAGGTCTCATAAAAAAGCTCAGAGTTGCTCAGCGAGCTATGGAGAGAGCTATGCTCGGCGTTTCTCTACGCGATCGAATCAGGAATGAGGAGATTCGTAGAAGAACCAAGGTCACCGACATAGCCGTTAAGATTAGCAAGCTGAAGTGGCAATGGGCGGGCCACATAGCGCGTAGATCGGACGGGCGTTGGGGCAGAAAGATTCTAGAGTGGAGACCACGTATTGGCAAGCGCAGTGTGGGACGACCGCCTGCCAGATGGACCGACGATCTTGTGAAAATCGCAGGAAGTCGTTGGATGCAGGTGGCATCGGACCGGTTACGCTGGAAAGCGATTGGGGAGGCCTATGTTCAGCAGTGGACAAGTATAGGCTGAGATGATGATGATGATACACAATATATGTACATACTTATATACAGAGGTGTCGGTAACGGTAACAGTGTCGCGAGTACAATTGTTTTTTCCCCATCTCAAAAAATGCCAACGTGCATGTGTATCTATGTACGTACATACACAATACATGTATATACATATATACAGAGGTGTCGGTAACGGTAACAGTGTCGCGAGTTCAATGGTTTTTCCCATCTCAAAAAATGCCAACGTGCATGTGTATCTATGTACGTACCACAATACATGTACATACATATATACAGAGGTGTCGGAAACGGCAACAGTGTCGCGAGTTCAATGGTTTTTCCCATCTCAAAAAATGCCAACGTGCATGTGTATCTGTGTACGTACATACACAATACATGTATATACATACATACAGAGGTGTCGGTAACGACAACAGTGTCGCGAGTTCAGTGGTTTTTCCCATCTCAAAAAATGCCAACGCGATGTGTATCTTTGTAAGTACATACACAATACATGTACATACTTATATACAAAGGCGTCGGTAACGGCAACAGTGTCGAGAGTACAATTGTTTTTTCCCATCTCAAAAAATGCCAACGTGCATATGTATCTATGTACGTACATACACAATACATGTATATACATATATACAGAGGTGGCAGTAACGGCAACAGTGTCGCGAGTTCAATGGTTTTTCCCATCTCGAAAAATGCCAACGTGCATGTGTATCTATGTAAGTACATACACAATACATGTACATACTTATATACAAAGGTGTCGGTAACGGCAACAGTGTCGAGAGTACAATTGTTTTTTCCCATTTCAAAAAATGCCCAACGCGCCTAAAGAAGTTTTCACTTCAAAAATGTAAATATGACAATTTGTAAATACCTCCCCGCAGGGGGAAAATAATCGATTTGAGTTTACTTTTTGGGGTGCAATTTAAATATGTCGCTTCCGGGTCATGTACAGATTTTTATCGACGCACACGTCAATGTGTGACATATACAGAACCTAGGTGGGTCGGGGGTAACTGATAACACGAGTACACTCTGTATTCGTGAGTCACTCCGTTGCTGTTCGTTGCTAAAGAAATTAACCTCAAGCCTGGGAACTGTGTTGTGTATCGTGAGTGACTTGTGTGATAAGTTAAAGTGCCCATCGTGCCTGCATTCAATTATGGAGTAACCACTGAGAGCTTATTTTCTCGTCCGAATCCCTACTTTTGTCGACAATGAGTTGTCAAAAGTTATATACAAGGTGTAACATAATAAACGCAAGACCTCAGACACCCCGCTTAGAGAATTTCTTCATAAATTTAAAACGAAAACCAAATTTCCAAATTTAGAGATTTTTACCCTTTTTTAGGCACTTTTATACCTCAATTAACAATGAAACTTGTACGCGTATGTGTGAGTTTTGAGAAATATGTTTTAGGAATGCATTTGAAATCTAATTTTGAAATTTTATAGCACACTAAAGGAGTAACAGCATTTTGCGCAAATTAAAAAAAAAAGATACATTGAAAATAGTTGGAATCAATTCAGTTACCAATTTAGAACAAGCTACTTTCAGGTCTAGCGTTTATTATGTTACACCTTGTAGATGACCGTGAAATTAACCTACTCTTCTTCATGAGTCTGTAGGGACACATTTGATAAGTAGGCACATTCTTGTATGAGGCACATCGTGTCGTACTAGTCAGTCGTCGCTCGGAATTCGAGCCGATCAGTCAGTTCGCACAAATAAATATGGTACCATGAACATTAGTATTTCATTGATTGACGGACGATTTACCGCAGTGTTTAAGAGCTTAAGCCGCTCCGCCCTCTGAGTCTAATAGTCGCGGGTTCGATTTCCGCACGGGACAAATCTTTGTGTGATCCACAATAATTTGTTTCGGTCTGGGTATTTGTGTATGTGAATTTTCATGTTTGTAAATGCACCCACAACACAGGAATAAATCCTAGTGGGGCTAGGTTTAAAAAAAATGATATTAGAATTATGGAATCAGATGGAATGCACCTTAGCAGTAGCATGGCAGCTAATATCATTCGCCCTCAAATTCAATTTCCAATAAAATCCATTGTCCACGTAAACGATTTACAAACGTCACTAATTACATATATGGATTGGTTTCATTTATCGCATTTTTGACTGCATCGAAATGTTTAAACTCTGGTTTTGTTTGTGGCAAGGAGGTTTTTAAATTAACAGTATCACCTCTTTAAAGGATGCGCGTATTATTCTTACAAGTCTTTATTTAACTTGCAATGTTCGTATGTCTGTCTGTATGTCTTTCCGGTTCAAATCTTGTGATTCGTTTTTCAAGCACTTGGCATACGTATGTAAAGTCAATGACAACGCAATATATATATATGGCACCATGGAGCTGGTCTGATGATGGAATCGGAAAATGGCCATAGGAACATGTGAACTATACAACGTAACCCCCTCGTGTTTAGGCTTGTTAGATTGGTATTGACGAGTATTTTACAACCAAATAGCGTTCAGGGTCTGATGATAAAGCCGAAAGATGGCCAATGGAACCACCTTACTGCTCAATATAACCCCACCGTGTTTGAGCTCATTGGATTTGTCTTGACCAGTACTTTAGACCCATATGGTGTCCAAGGTCTGATGATGGAGCCGGAAGGAAGCCAATGGAACTCCTTAACTAAGCAAGATATTTTCGTTGTGTGCTTGCTATAAAAGCTTCTTTTTAAATTATCACATTAATAATAACAAACGTAGCCCTTTCCCAGGAGTTAATAATTCTTGTGTCGTTGGTGCATTCACAAACATGAAATTCAGATGCACAAATAATTAAACTGTTTCATTGTACAATGCACTGACTTCTCACTACCTTCGGCAGCGGAGTATAAGTCTCGGAGTGCTTCCTCAGCGCCATGCGGTACACTCACTCCTGCCGGGCACTACTCCAGCGACAGCATGATGCTGTGTCCAGCTTCAGGTGCAGCTTGAACGGAGACTCCCCTCCAGCTCGTGTGGAAGCCCTCGAGTGTATGTACTGACCTCTCACAACCTTCGGCGGCGGAGTGTAAGTCTCGGAGTGCTTCCTCAGCGCCATGCGGTACACTCACTCTCTGCCGGGCACCACTCCAGCGACAGCATGATGCTGTGCGCAGCTTCACGTGCAGGTTGAACGTAGACTCCCTCCAGCTCGTGTGGAAACCCTCGAGTGTATGTACTGACCTCTCACAACCTTTGGCGGCGGAGTGTAGGTCTCGGAGTGCTTCCTCAGCGCCATGCGGTACACTCACTCTGTGCCGGGCACCACTCCAGCGACAGCATGATGCTGTGCGCAGCTTCACGTGCAGCTTGAACGTTGACTCCCTCCAGCTCGTGTGGAAACCCTCGAGTGTATGTACTGACCTCTCACAACCTTCGGCGGCGGAGTGTAGGTCTCGGAGTGCTTCCTCAGCGCCATGCGGTACACGGCGGCCGCCAGTGGCTTCTCTGCCGCGCACCACTCCAGCGACAACGTGATGCTGTGCGCCAGCTTCACGTGCAGGTTGAACGCGGACTCCCACTCCGGCTCGTACTCCATGTGTTGGCCGACCTGAAACAAATATTTATCTCGTATTCACTATTCATCGCTTTGTGATCACGAGGTCCTGGGTTCAAATCCTAGGTCGGACAAATGTAGTTTTTCGAACGAAAAATTCCCAGTATGAGTCCGGAGTCTGGAATTGTGCCCGGTATATGGCAATAGGCTCGCCCCCTATTACATGGGACCTAACATCGTCGGCGAAACGTGGGTGTACTCAGTACACCTCTGCCACCCCCTCTGCGGAATATAGGCGTGACGGTGTGTCAGTACAGGACAAATGCCGACACGTGTGCCGACATGTGATGGCGGGCGATATCACCAGACAATATTTTTTGTATTTTTTTTTAGTTTAAATAAACGTACTCCCACACTAGGATTTCCTGTCGTGGATGCGTTTACAAACACCAAACAAACACAAAGTGTTTGTCCCGTGAGGGAATCGAACCCGCGACTACTCGATCCAGTGGGCTGAGCGGGTTAAGCTCTTAACCACTGGACCAAGCCGCCGGCTAATATGGCGCCATCACGCGACCTATCTCTCGTCGCTATTGTTAAGGAACAAAAGTCACAGAGTGTAGACAAGTAATGCGCAACAAAATAATTCAAGAACTATGTATGAGACTTAGAATAAATAATATATCCAGAAGCCGCGACCAGTCGTAATTGCACGTCGTGCGGTGAAGCCAAAAATTCAACAAACGCGTTGCTCTCACCGCACTTCCCACCCGCGTAATGTTGGCAGTCCGGAAAGATTTAGACCTTTTGACATTAGAATAGATGATAATAAAATAAATATTGCGGTAACGTGTATTTTAATGCATATTAAACTGAACAAATAGATATACTTGAACTATTAAAGTAATTTAATGTAGGAAAAATATATTTACATCATCTTCCCGTCATCATCATCTCAAACCGTGATGTAGCAGTTAAGTATATTAGTACCTAACTTATAAATTAAAGTAGGGAAAAATAAAATTGTTTTACTAGCAACACTTACTAAATGAACGCGTCTTTTACTATGACAATTACAGATGGAAGAATTTGATACTTAAATAATTCGGCACCTGAATGCGCTAGTTACGTATGAAATAAGAAAGAAAGAAAGAAATTTTAATTGTTACAGCATGGGAGACACATACAGAGATATTATAAAATTACAAACACTATAAAATTAAAAGAAAAAAGATATACAAAAATGGAACACAACAAAGAAATACACATGAGTATGTGTCTCACGGCTGAGCCAAATAGGTATCCAGATCAGCTTAATGTCAGTCACAAGTGCGAGACGCTGATTTTCATCTGGACCCTCAGTCTTCACAGATGTCAATCTAGTATGAATTGATGTATGATGAAAAATAAAATGTATATATATATATATATATATATATATAATATATATGTTACAATACAAGCTAATTAGATCAAACACTTACCTGTCTAACCACAGAGTCCATCCCCTGCATCATGACGAGGAGGTTCAGCATCAGGGACACGCCGTGCATGAAACCCTTGCGCAGGTCATCGTCGAAGGAGCTCGGCACCGAGCTCAGGAGGTACTTCACGTCGTACAGGATGAACTGGGCGCGTTTGAACGCCAGAGGAACGTGGTTGCGGTCGAATTCTAGACGACCCTGGGGAATAAATATTTCTATATTGTAACTATAGATATATTTTGTAAGTGTTAGGAGCTCTGTGGCACCGCAGTTTTTGGACCGAGGTTACCACATAGTTCCAGTCGGATTTATCTGACAAATATTTTCGAGAGTGAGTGAAGGGAGTGAATGGTGTGATGGGAAAGCTACTTGGGAGCTGCCGGCTCCCAAGTTTAAGCCAAAAGGCGCAGCTGGCCTCACATCACGACATATCCCTTGCGGTGTAGGCAGAGAGTACAGAGTTCTAACAGGTTCTTTCCTTACATACCTCTCTGGCTTCCTCCACTGTCATAGTTAGTCTCATAAACACTCGCCGGTTACGGAGTCTTTCGAATAATCCTAATTGTTAGAATAAAAAAAAAAAAAAAATAAACGCCGTCACGCCTATATTCCCCAAGCGGGGGTGGCAGACACACACGTTTCGCCGACAAAGTTAGGTCCCATGTACTAGGGGGCGAGCCTATTGCCATATACCGGGCACAATTCCAGACTCCGGACTTATACTGGGAATTTTTCGTTAGAAAAACTACATTTGTCCGACCAAGGATTTGAACGCAGGACCTCGTGATCACAAAGCGATGTGCTTTGCCACTAGACCAACGAGGCAGTAGTGCCAATTATTACTTACATTATTGCATCGCCTGTTACATTCGCTGACGAAAGTGTTCATAACGACAAACAGCGCGTCGTGCTTGGCTATGAGGTGGTGCGCAAGAGTGGGCGTGGTGTACAGCTGCACCGACAGCGACGATATCGAGAACGAGTGGTCGTGGTCGTCGCGGATAAAGTCCTTCAGGATCGAACCTGGGGAAAAATTAAATATTTTTTTTTTTTATTTATTTTTTTTTTTTTTTTTTTTTTTAAAAAACGTAGCCCCACACTAGGATTTATTCCTGTGTGTGTGTTATTTATTGTTTATTTAAATATTATAACAGGTTATTTAAAAAAGAAGTGGTAGGTGCTCACTAGTACTAAGTAAGTCATGGGTACGTTTACAAGCATGAAATTCACATACACAAACACCCAGACCGAATCAAATATTTGTTACACAAAGATTTGTCCTGTGCGGGATTTGTCGGGCGCGGAACTAACCCGCGACTACTCAAACTAGTAGGAGGAGCGACTTAAGCTCGTAACCTCTAAGCTCGAGACGGGTCTGACCCGATTAAACGGTTTCGTAACTCTGTCTAACTTCCGCCTACTTAGCTTATTTAAGTGAGAATCGGACGTTTTGAAGCTTATTTTAGTGTGAGATGTGACGGACGATTTAGCGCAGTGGTTAAGAACTTGAGCCGCTCCACCCACCGTCTAATAGTCGCGGGTTCGATTCCCGCACGGGACAAATCTTTGTGTGACCCACAATTATTTGGAAGCATAAGACAATAACTGGAGCATTCACAGGCCACTATGGCACGAAAGAACATCTACACAAGATGAACCTATGCGGCGACGTGGTATGCAGGAGCTGCAGTACAGAAACTGAAACCATGAAGCACGTCCTCTGTCACTGCGACGCTCAGGCTGCGCGGCGAATGAAACTGCTAGGATTGGCCTATCTAGACCCAGAAGAACTACGGCTCTGTCCCCTGTTGGAAACTACAACCTAATACAGGAAGTATTAGACACTTCAGGTACGTAAGAGCATTAGTGCAAGGCAGCACAAAATATCCCATGGGTCGAAGAGCGCCAGAGGTCTCCTCGGTCCGGTAAGCCAACATCAAGATAAAAAAGATATTCCCCAAGCGGGGGTGGCAGAGGTGTACTGAGTACACCCACGTTTCGCCGACGATGTTAGGTCCCATGTAATAGGGGGGCGAGCCTATTGACATATACCGGGCACAATTCCAGACTCTCCGGAGTCTGGGAAGTTTATTCGTTAGAAAAACTTCATTTATCCGACCCAGGACCTCGTGATCACTAAGCGATGCGCTTAGCCACTACACCAACGAGGCAGTTATAATAGTTGTTTCTTCTTCTTCTTCAGGTGAAAGACGTCCACTGCGGGACAAAGGCCTCCCCTAAAGAACATCAAACTTCTACCCGCGACCTTCACCAAGTCCTCGGTCCATCTTGGTCGTACGTGTACGGTACGTGGTCGCCACTCGAGAACCTTTCTACCCGTCAGTTCTACGAGCGATGTGTCCCGCCCACTGTCACTTAAGTTTAGCAATTCTGAGTGCTTTGTCAGTGACTTTGTTCCTCCTGCGGATCTCCACGTTTCTGATTCGATCCCGCAGGGTAACTCCGAGCAGAGCTCTCTCCATCGCCCTTTGGGTGCCCTTGAGCCTTCTTATGAGACCCATCGTAAGCGACCATGTCTCAGTGCCGTAAGTAATAATATTTGTTTACTTAAAAGCATTTGTAAGTCATAAATCGTAATAGATCTTCTAGTTTCGGTGCTTGTTAGAAACCTTTGGCTTCGGCGAAAACTTCGGCCCATTTTTGCCGAAGCTAAAGTTTTGGCCGAAAATGGCCGAAGCTGAAGCTTCGTTGGGACACTATACACAACTATTTGTATGGGTTTGGGTGTTTGTGTATGTGAATTTAATATTTTTAAACGCACCCACGACACAGTATTACTTACCAATGATAATAATAATATCAGCCTATACTGCTCACTGCTGGGCAAAGGCCTTCTCTCAAAAATCAAGATGAAAGAAAAATAAGTCATATTCCACCACGTGGACCAAGTGTGGATTAGCGAAGGCAGGTTTGTGGCCAACTGCTGTCGGAACTTATTATTACCGCCTATAAGGCTTTCAACTCGGCTTAACGACTACTACATTAAGTGGTAACCGGGACCAACGGGTTAGCGTGCCTTCCGAAACAAGGAGACGCTCGAATATGAAAATGCCACAAACGATCACCCATCTCAGGCCGACCGAGTCGAACACTGCTTAACCCTGGTGATCGGTAAGTACATCGCGGTCGCACAGCGCTACGAGCGCCTCTTCTCTTACCAATTATGTTAATTAAAAATAATAATGAGGGGCTCACCATAGTTCTTAGTAAACAATATAGCCATCGTCTTCTTGGTGGTGTAGTCCATCAGGGTGGTAGCAATCAGCAGCCGGTGCCATGCGGTCCTCGCCGCCTTCCACATGCGGCTGTCGTTCTGCATCACCCCCACTGCCACCCCACCACCACCACCCACTGCTGAGGGGGTGCTCCACACCTCCTCGCCTAGAGCCACTTGGCTGACTGCTAAGCGGAGACTGGGCTCTTGGCTTACGAAGTTTTGGAGCCTGAGTAGTTTTAGAATGTTACAAAATAATTGCCAAATAACCTGAAAAAATATCATTGTTCAGAGTATTCGTGTTGGGAACTCCTTACCTTAAATTATAAGACGTTGTAAATTCTTGGAAATATTTAAGCGTGATATTAACATTTTCACATTTCCTGCTATAGCAACTCTAGCTATCCTTTTAAATTTCAACTACTACTACTACTATATCATCACGCCAGATCCCTTACGGGGTAGGCAGAGAGTACACAGTTCCAACAGGCTCTTTCCTTACATACCTCTCTGGCTTCCTCTACTCTCATAGTTCGTCTCATACACGCTCGCCGGTTACGGAGACTCCTGACTTGTCCTTCAGATAAGACCCGGTCTATTAAATTTTAACTTCGGTCGTGTTCCATTCGCTTCTCTCACGGGACAAAGAAAACTAGTAATAGAAATAGAATCCTAACAATAAATGTACTAAAACCAGTGTCGCCGCACTCACACACATACTACACTCAGTCTTCTTAATGGTTTCAATTATAAAAAGAAAGAAATATAAGAGCTTAATATTTAATTTGACTGCAATGAACATCAACCGTCTTATTAACATTAAATATGCCACGCTTGAAGAAAAATCTTGGCCGCCTAATGCACAGACTCCAAACAGTCATCATACATCGCATTGGCTGACACAGCTAGGATTTCCAATTCTACCATATAATACAATATTATACTATAATAGGGGCCCACTATTTCTAAAAAAAAAAAACTATTCGGTTTTAAATTTAAGAGAAGCTGAACTCATTGCTTAAGCTTTTCTTACACGTCAAAACAAAAACCTCTAGGGTTCATAGTAGCAAAAATCATTATATTAATACGTGAATCAAAAACTTTGTACCCCTTTTTACGAAAATTGCGCGGACGGAGGAGTATAAAATTTTCCACACTTATAGTTTATATCGAGAAGGAGTGCAGAATGCTAATATTTTTTTTTAAATTATGCATAAAAAATACATTGAATCAACATAAAAAACATTGCACACACTACCATGTATTTGACTCACACATGCATATATACTCTTTTGTTTATTGTTAAAGTCTGTGGTCAAATTGAGAATAGATCAATATTGTTTGTCTTTAATATTATTTGTCTATAGTCTTACTTAATGTCAAACATAACCAGTAAGCATCCAACTGTCTTTGACAATAGCACCTTAATAATGTTCAAACTTATTTACCACTAGTTATTATAAAAGTTGCTTCTATACCTTTTTATACGTTTTCGCTAACTACTATATTTTATAGCCTTGTGACTTCTTTATTTGATATGAAACGTTAGCAACCTTAGCTGCAGCTTGACTGCTTACTGGTACTTCATCTCCAACCATTCCAAATATAATATCAAACTGTGACTCACCAGTGCAGCAGTTTCATGGCGTATGTCTGGTGCGCGATGACGTGTGCGTGCATGACGAGCACTTTTAGGCTGGGCCCGTGGCGCGACGTGAACCTTTCGAACATCGCCGTGCAGCTGAGCGCCCAGTAACATTGCGTCACCCCACACGGATACACAGCAAAGAAGGGGGGCGGACCAACGGACATGGTTTTATATCATCAGACTACCCACGCTGCGAGAGATCATCATCAGGCTTAAGATGACCACATGCAGAACATGTGCTTCGCCAAAGATCACGAATTATTAGTAGTTTAAAAATTTAAAGAAGGTCCCTTATGAGTTACTTTAGAAAAAAGAAAATTTGTGGTCTTGAATATTTTTTATAAAAACATGTCCGTTGATAGAGAGAAAGTTAGTAGGAAAATTAATATAATAATTATTTAAATCCAAAAACTTATTTTGGATTAAATCCAATCCAATGTTATACCTGTTTACAAGTATAAATAACACGAGACTCAAAAAAAATTCTATGCTATAATAAATGCTACGTCAGTAAAATCTAGTGTCCGACCGAAGGTCGATTAATAGGCCATCGCCAAAACCTTCGTTCGAAGCCTAATGTTTAATAACCCTAAGAAATTTGGTTCATGATTGGCTAAATTTATAAAAAGTTATAATACTGTTAAAGTTATGATAAGACTGTATTAACTTAACGAGATGATTAAAATAACCTACAACTGGCTAAAAATAAAATAAATACATACACTCACGCCTTTATCCCACTGGGGGTAGGCAGACACTCCCGTGTTCCACATACTACGATTCTGACCTCTTTCGCTTCATCTACGTTCATACATCTCTTCATACATTTTCGTCGATTTAGAGTGCTACGCACATGACCCTTTTCCAGGAGACTATTAATTTGGTCGTGATGGGTTTCCTTGGGCGACCTTTTCCGACGCTTCCACTCACATTTGCTCGATATATTCCTTTCGTTAGCCGCCTGTCACACATCCTATCCACATGCCTTTACCAATTCAACATACCTCTTTCAATCCTAGTCACCACGTCATCCTACAACTTACATCGGTTTCTAATCACACTGTTCTTCATTCGGTCAGCAAGAGTGACTCCACATATACTCCGTAAAGAGCGCATTTCCACAGCATTCACTCCACTTTCATGCTTCTTTTGCCATACCCAATACATAAGCGTACGTAAGGTACCAACATAAATATAAAATAAAAATAATATTATTTATAACATTTATTTACTTAAAAGCATTCGTAAGTCGTAAATCGTAACAGATCGTTCAATTGCTGTGCTTGCTGGAAACCATCGGCTTTGGCCGAAACCGAAAGATTAGCCGAAGGTGGCAGTTTTGGCCGAAGGTGGCCGAAGCTTCGGTTGGACACTAGTAAAATCAATTCTGTAGAAGTAATACAGTAGGCTAAGCAAGAACAGATTGACGTTATGATAAAGTTGCGAGAAAGCGTGCTGTTAGATTCATCTTTATATAGTAAATGTGTAGTGTGGGGATGGCATAACACCTCGATAGCGTTACGCTGACGTCCATCTGTTCATGCTACTCCCACAGCTCTAGGCTTGTCAAAGTCAAAACATTTTATTTGTATAGGCCAACAAGAGCGCTTACAGACGTCAAAAATTATTACATTTTTTACAATTACCACCGGATCGGAACGCGCACACTGAGAAGATCCGGCGAGCAACTCAGCGGGCTAGTCTTTTAAATTAATTGGACTGACCTTTCTATTAACGACTCTTTTTTTTTAAAATTGTATTTTAATCACAGAGTATTTTACAAACTATATTTAGGAGTTGCCGAATGCCGAAACCCAATCAGTTTTATCGTCGATATATTCGAAAATATAATAATATCCTTTACTACATAGTCTGTTAAGAAACTGTCCCACTGCTGGGCACGAGCCTCCTCTCTAACTGAGAGGGTTTAGGCCATAGTCCACCACGCTGGCCCAGTGCGGGTTGGCGAACTTCACACACCTTCGAGAAACTCTTAGGCATGCAGGTTTCCTCACGATGTTTTCCTTTACCGTTAAAGCAAGTGATAATTAATTTTAAATACGCACATGCTTTCGAAAAGACAGAGGTGCGTGCCTGGGTTTGAACCCGAAACCTCTGACTTTGCAGTCCAACGGTCTAACCACTAGGCTATCACTGCTTTTTACATAGTCTAGTTTAATTAGCCTTTTTAAAGTTATTAATAGGCATATTTCGGATGTGTAATTTGTTGGGTAATTTGTTGTAGAAGCGTATACATTGCCCCATGAAAGAGTTGCTTATTCCATGGAGACGTGTAGAATGTGCAGTAAGATCATCTTTGTTTCGTGTATTAACATGCTGAATGTCACTATATTTATCAAAGTTACTGATAATCTTTTTAACATATAATAGATTTTCATATATAAATTGCGGGACAACAGTTAGAATATTTATCTTTTTGAATTTTTCTCTAAGGGAAGCTCTATAATAATAGCCCTTTTTTTAAAGAATGAAGATAGTATTCAGTTTAGCAGAACATCCCCAGAGCAGTATGCCATATGACATAATGCTATGGAAATAAGCGAAATAAACAATCCTAGCTGTCAATATTTATATCTTCTATTATAAATCAATATCTTGATTTGATTGTACACATAAAAAGGTAACATTGGCATGGATTTGTTAAATTAATTGCTTTGTTTAGACGCGTTAGTTGTTATAAGCTAAGCACGATTAAATTATTCATTATTTTATTTGATAGATCAGCCGTTTCACTATTACTGGCCACTACGTTTTCTTTTAAAGTCTATCCCTAGTTACAGTCAAGTTTGAATTTTAGAGTAACATTAAATAGAAACTTCTTGTAATAAATGCGGAGTTCTAAATACAAGACGGAAATAACAAAGGCACATGCAAATTGAAAGCAATTCAGTGAAATTATTATATTAAGGTGTTATAAATAACTATAAGTTTGCTAAGAACTGGGTAATGTTTGTAGGTGTATTATTATAATTATATCAAGTAAAAAAAAAAACACCGTCACGCCTATATTCCCCAGAGGGGGTGGCAGAGGTGTACTGAGTACACCCATGTTTCGCCGACGATGTTAGATCCCATGTAATAGGGGGCGAGCCTATTGCCATATACCGGGCACAATTCCAGACTCCGGTCTCGTACTGGGATTTTTTCGTTAGAAAAACTACATTTGTCCGACCTAGGATTTGAACCCAGGACCTCGTGATCACAAAGCGATGCGTTTTGCCACCAGACCAACGAGGCAGTCATATATCAAGTACCTGTATGGAGAATTCGTCAAATACGAATTCGAATTCAAAATCGCCCAAAAATGCTGGTACCAAGAAGGACACTTAAGATGACACTTTTACCAGGAAAGAACTAGAAATTGTGGTATCAAACTTAAAGCTGTTTATTAAAAAAAAGTATTAAAGATAAAGACTGCCTCGTTGGTCTAGTGGCACAGCGCATTGCTTTGTGATCACGAGGTCCAGGGCTCAAATCCTAAGTCGGACGGAAAAGGGAAAACTTCCCAGTACGAGTCCGGAGTTTGGAATTGTGCCCGGTATATGGCAATAGGCTCGCCCCCTATTACATGGGACCTAACATCGTCGGCGAAACGTGGGTGTACTCAGTACACCTCTGCCACCCCCTCTGGGGAATATAGGCGTGACGGTGTGAATTAAAGATATAAAAATGCTTTCAAAGTGTATATTCAATGTTACACCATATAAAACTCCTATGTGGTATGGCAGATGAAGTTATCCACTTATTTCTCTCTTTCTGTCATCTGTCCTTTGACATTCGAGAGAAAAAGACAAAGCATTGTATCACTATTCGGCCGATACACATTTTTTTTTTAAACATAGCCCCACTCTTGGATTTATTCCTGTGTCGTGGGTGCTTTTACAAACATGAAAATTCACACACAAATACCCAGACCGGAACAAATAATTGTGGACCACACAAAGATAGGTCCCGTGCGGGAACCGAACCCGCGACTATTAAATAAAGTGGGCGGAGCAGCTTAAGCTCTTAACCACTGCGCTAAATGGTCCGTCAATGTTTATTAGAATGGGAGATAGTGTATCATACGGTAAAAATAAACAATACGTACTTTTTATTTTTATCGTATAAAGCCCTAAGTATAACATGACTGAACTAGACTTTATATAACGTCGCATAAAATATTTTTATAGTGCGACAAGGATCTATTGGCACGTGGGCAAAATTGGAACTAACGCCGCAATCGAGTGAAATGTAACTTCTGACAGTTCGCTAAAGTGCCGTTTGCTATGAAATTTACCCGAGTCCTTTTTTATTAGTAGAAATGTTGAAGACCCTAATTTCACGCCAACGTCCCTCTCTCACTGGCATCCGCGAGCCAAAGATCCTTGTCGCATAATAGGGAATATGCGTGTATTTTTTTTTATATTTTTATACGATAGATTACATCAATATATAACTGCATAAAAAAATTAAGCGTCAAAAACAAAATGTAAAGGGCAAAAAAAAATGTTGAAGATAGCAAACAGATAAGAGCATTTTAAACGCCCGCCATTTTGGCGCGCTTGGCGTGACGTCAAAGTCTAAATTCTAATAACAACCAATTAGTGAACAGCTGTAGAAGTATTTTATTCTGTAATTTATTTTAATTTTGTAGTTTGCGACTATTATACAATGGGACAACACTGTGTTGTGCCTAGGTGTAAAAATACAATAAGAAATGCACCCGATAGGTGCGGACATAAGGAGAATGTGGTGTAAAATCAGAAAAAGATACATGGTATCTCCATCAACTTGTTTATATTGCTGCGAAGATCACTTCAACGTAAGAATTAACTTAAATAATTTAAACTAAAATTTTGTCTTTGTGTAAATCGACAACAAAAAATAACAATAAAACTAAATCAATAGCAAACATCCAACAAATATGCACTTGTTGACATTTGTATTAGCCTTTGACGCCATATTCGATCTGACCAACAGCGTGGCGTTCCCGATACTTTGAATTTCCCACTCATTTTTTGTACTTTCAATAATTATTTTCTTAATAAAAAAGTAATGTTATTAAAAAAATATTGGTATAGACATTATTCTAATGCGATAAAGTTTGTAAAAAAAAAAATTTGACCCTTATTTGAATTACACGCATATTCCTTATTCTATGACTACACTTCGTATTGAGTCATATACAATATTAGTACAATAGTATACTTACATTTCAATATCCGTCTTGAGTTTGTCGCAGACTTGGAAGGAGTTGCACTTGACGAGCGCACGACCCTCGCGGTCGATCAGACTGACCAGCTCTAGGGAGTCGCGCTGACTGCATTTAGTCACCCTGACCAGGGTCGTTATAACCTGGAACAAGGAATCAGGAGTTCAGAGTCAGGAATTTTCTAGATATATATTTTTTCAATAAAACTTAGCCCCAACCCAGGAATTATTTTACTTACAAACATTAAATTAATATACACTAACCCCTAGGTTAAAGTAGTGATAGCCTAGCCAGGTTAGACCGTTGGACTGCAAAGTGAGAGGTATTAAAAATTAACTATCACTTGCTTAACGGTGCAGGCAAACAGCGTGAGGAAACCAACTCACACTGGGCCAGCGTGGTGGACTATGGCTTCAGCCCTCTTAGTTTGAGAGGAGGCCCGTGCTCAACGGTAGGACAGCTCCTTAACAGGGCTAATATTATTATTATTTTTTTTAACACCTATATGGAACAATTATATGTAAGGTCACAGGATCGATCTCGCAACTTCCCGATTAAGCGTGTGGAGCAACTTTAGCTCCTAACGACTGGCCACAGTTGTCGTCAGTATATTTACTTATTATACAAACATACTATAAAGCACAGATGCACAAATACATACGGGATTGGAGACTTACCTATTCTATGGTATTATTGAACAAAGCCGTGTCGTAAGTTGTTCAATGGTCTGCGGAGAAATTACACCCAGAATCCTTTGCTTATCATGTTTTTAAATATTATTGTTAGTCTTATATATCAGACGTAAGGCATCACAGTGGATCGCACGCTTAGTTTTGTATAATATAAAAATGTATCTATACAGAAAATGATGAATAAAGAAATGAAGAGAGAATTAGACAAAAAAAGATAAGCTAGCCGAGTTTCTCGCCGGATCTTCTCAGTGGAGGCCGCATTCTGATCCGATGGTAGATAAGTAAAAAACAAACACCGTCACGCCTATATTCCCCAAGCGGAGGTGGCAGGGGTGTACTGAGAACACCCACGTTTCACCGACGATGTTAGGTCCCATTTAATAGGGGGCGAGCCTATTGCCATATACCGGGCACAATTCCAGACTTCAGACTCATACTGGGGATTTTAGTTACAAAAACTACATATGAACCCAGGACCTCGTGATCACAAAGCGATGTGCTTTGCCACTAGACCAACGAGGCAGTCAGTAGATTAGTTAAGTGTAAAAAAATGTAAATATGACCATTTGTAAGTACCCCCGCAGGGTTTATACAAAATAAATAATTTGAGTTTACATCAAAATTTACCTGATCAAATGTGTGCGTTTCGTCGTTATATAGAACTGTGCAGTAACAATCTGGTTGGTCTAATATCTGTAGTAGATCTCTTTCTGCGTCTTTCAACCTGGAATTAGAACCGTAAATGAATAAACAGCCTAAACTAACAGTCATTATTGGGCAAAGGCGTAAAGATAATATAGGTATAGATTAAAAATACATTTTAGTCTCCCTTTACTGAAGGTGGATGGCAGAACTTTACTATGCATACGCATATTTCGCCGACGATGTTCAGTTCTAATGTAATGGAGGGCACGTCTTTAGCCATTAAACCAGAAATCCGATAAGAACAAAAGAACCCGTTTACACTAGTGTTGTATAAATGACCGCTGAAGTCGAGCGTTTAGCGCTGAGTCTACGCTTACGAGCGTTGAAACACGTAGAAAATGCGAGCGTTTTAAGCACCGACTCGATAATATTTTTCACATAGATGGGCAGTCATAGTTCTAAGTGCCAAACGAACTTAATATTTAATTTAATGGTATTAAGGTATAAAACTATAAGTATAAAAACGAGTCATGACTCTTATTGCCATTCAATAAAGTATAATTTTCTTTGACACTTACAACTGTCACGGTTCCTTCCTTCATGAAAATACTATAGTTTACACTCCCGGGTGCGATTTTGAGCCCGCGATCATTTGTTGTACCAACATTGCAAACAATTTATTCGTAATTTTTTTTTTCAGAGGGGATTTTTATAATAAACTTGCGCATTTAATCTATGCTATCATGCATACTTCAATAAATGGGATTGTTTATAGCCGTCAACCATTACTGTAGCCGAAATACTTAGCTAACCTAAGGTCGAAAACATACTTAGTAAACTGACCTGAGATCATTGGGAAGTCCTGGGGCATGGTCGTGCGTCAGCAGCCGCAGGCAATATGACAGACAGACCGAAGCTACAATCTTCATGCGCTCCACCACTTCCGGCTTAATGTTCGCCTCAGCTTGTTCGTCTTCTTCTGACGCCTACCACAGGAAAAAATAAGTTAGACCCTTATGACTGTAAAAGTAGCCACAAATTCAAATTGGGCGCCAGCCTTTTTAACAACAATCCCAACGAACATTTCTTAAGTAACAGAATTGTAAAAGGGTGGAATTAGCTTCCAAAACAGACGACAGAAGATTCTACTATTATTTTCAGCAAGTATTCTCGAAGACATTGAAGATGGGAAAGCGAGGTCGTTATTGCATACGTGCCTCGTTCGATCGTCGCAAAGGGAACAGATGATAGAGGAATACATAGCTAGTCAAGATCTCAAATATATGTTTTATTCTGGATGTTTGAATAATTGAATTTCATTTTTGCAACTGCACTCGCGACACTGAAATAATTTATGAAGTGGAGCTATGTTTGAAAGTTTATTAAAGAAGAAGACTTTGTTTATTCACAACATGCCGCTGATAGAAAATGACAGTGTCTTATCTGAAGGGCAAGTCAAGAGCCTCCGTAACCGGCGTGAGTGAAGGAGACGAACTATAAGAGTGGAGGAAGCCAGATAGGTATGTAAGTAAAGAATCTGTTGGAACTCTCTGCTCTCTGCCTACCCCGCAAGAGATCTGGCGTGATGATTTAGATGAGAGAGTAATTTTAACAATTTCAGATCTCAGATTAATCGCTAGAGTCCGGAAGACGAAGATGCTTTCCTCATTTGTCTGTCAGTATCCTCACAGCAAGATGCTGGCAAAAAGGGAGCAGATGGGAGAGTTATTTATTACTATTTAAGATCTCAGGCTAAAGGTTACGTCTTTAAGACTGGAGTGCTGTCTTCGTGAACCTGCTTCTGTTTACTCGCGGCATGCAGCTGGCAGAGAGAGAAAAAAACAGCGAAGAATCTATTACTATTCATGTTCTCAGTGCAATGAAGTCGGGAAGACGATATTGCTGTCTTCCTTGGTATACTCACAGCATGCAGCTGGCAGAAAGGGTCCCGCTTCCAGGCCTCGGTGTCCCCGCAGTCGCAACAGCCGCCGCCGCTGGATTGCCCCATCTTGTACTTGTGGTGCCGGTGGGCAGACACCTTGAAGCACTCCACGCATAGCACACACGTGTTGTCCATACCTGACGATTGGAGAAAATAAACACCTAAATAACAGGTTCTGCAGACCTATATTCTATATTTTCTTGTTTTACTCGGCTATTATCGCATCACTGTTGGACAAATCCCTGCCTCCACTGCTTCCTGGTTTTAGGTCTCTCCAGAAATCGATTCTGCTTTCGGTTTTTAAATAACAGTCTTAAGAAAAAGTCCATATTTATCAGGATATGCTGCCGCGATGTTGTTTATAGTTTGTTGAGACCCAGTTGGTAATTATTTTTACCTAAGCTGTATTACAAATACGGCAGATGTAGCCAGCCCAGTTTCATTTCGATTTTGCTATGTGATCTACATTAGGAGTTTTGTTGACTTAAGGAGGCCAGAGAGGTATGTAAGGAAAGAGCCTGTTGGAGCTCTGCACTCGCTGCCTGCCCCGCAAGGGAGAGAGAGAGGGAGGGAGAGAGAGAGAGAGAGAGAGAGAGATATAAAGAGTTTTTGACATTGTCATATTACGGCCCTCTTCTTAGCCTCTCTAAGCAGTGGAAATGGTGATCCATCTATCCTCTTCTAACCGTAACTCAGTATTAATTGGAAAGAATGAGAAAGTAGATCATCTTACCGCACTCTCTACAGCTGTAGGCCGGATCTCCCTGCTTGAACACCCGGCCGCAGAGCGTGGACCGCCGCGGCGGGGGCGGCTGTGATCCGTCATTGTCACCCCATATGAAGGACTCCAGCGTCTGAATTAGGAGCTTAGCTGCCAATTCCTCGTCGAATGACCAGTCTGGATGAAAAAGATAAAGATTTAACAAATAACCTGACTGCTAGCGAAAGGATGTAGGTACCGAGGAAGACCTAGACTATCTTACAACGACCAAATAGACAGTCTTATCTGAAGGACAAGTCAAGAGTCTCCGTTACCGGCGAGCGTGTATGAGACGAACTATGGGAGTGTAGGAAGCCAGAGAGGCATGTAAGGAAAGAACCTGTTGGAACTCTGTGCTCTCTGCCTACCCCGGAAGGGACCTGGCGTGATGATATCGATAGATAGATAGAACGTGACTGCTTTTGACTTGACTTGTTTTGTTATTTTTATTGTTTACTGTTGTTCTTATTAATTATTCTTAATATACTTTTATTTTCCACATTAGTATTTAACAACATCTGCATTTACACTGATAAACCATTTGTATTTTTGTGTATTGTTATGCGCGCAGTTACGCTCACAATTTGAACTGGCACCTGAGTTGCCATTATGCTGAGTGTATAGCACTTCAGTGCCACATTTAATTATTTATTTTATTAAAGTGAAACTTTTATTAGATCGTCTCAAACTTTTTGGTCTGTGTGTTGCATGTCGCGTGACGGTCGGCCGCGGAGTAGGGATAAAGTGAAAGGCGCTCGCTAGAGCAGCCAAGGCCAATATGTTTCACTTTTACCGTGGTTTCATAAAACCACACAAGGATTTTTTATATTATTTGTCGTGTATTTTGTGTCACTGAATAAACGTTTTTCTTTTTTTCTTTCTTTCTTTCTTCATTGATGTAAACTGGTACGTACGGTAACTAGGTCAAACAAAATAGTTTTAGGAGTATTTTATAGAAAAACATCTCGGTAGTAATCAATTATACCCGGGATAATGGCAATGAGCTTGCTTCATATTAGATTACGATCTAAACGTTTCGATAAAAGTTAGTTCGTTCGCCCATTTGATACAAAAGCGACGGAATGTTGCACATGGTACACGAACAAGGATCTTTTGGCGCGCGGTCAAAATGGGAACTAACGCTATCATCAAGTAAAATGTCACTTCATGTTAGTCGCAGAGTTACCGTTTGCTATGAAATTTACCCAAGTTCTTTTTGATGTGTAACATCTTTCCTCTCGGTTGCTGGATATTGGGAGTGGGAGTGATTTTAGAAAAGGGATGAAAATGTGTTACAGGAAACCGGGGGCGCGCACGGTATTTGATTTGACCAATGAGCGCGCGCGGTGGAACCGGGAAAGCGCGCGCGATTTGATTTGACCAATGAGCGCGCGCTATTTGATTTAACCAATTAGTCATGTCAATTTCATAGTAGGATAACAAGTCAGATGTTACACATCATATGCGACTACTGTAAGGCTCGCTAATTTATTTTTAATTAGTACCGTGCGGACCGACCTTTTCAAATATTTACCTGGAAGTACGAAACTTTTACTAAATGATTACCCTAATTTTGCACCAACGGTCACGGCACCCTATTAATGTCATCCACGGGGTAAAATATCCTGTTGCACTATAATTTAGGCGGAAAGTTTTTTTTCTAATCTATACTAATATAACAAAGAGGAAAGCTTTGTATTTTTGTATGTCATCATCATCATCCCAGCCTATACTTGTCCACTGCTGAACATAGGCCTCCCCAATCGCTTTCCAGCGTAACCGGTCCGACGCCACCTGCATCCAACAACTACCTGCGATTGTCACAAGATCGTCGGTCCATCTGGCAGGCGGTCGTCCTACGCTGCGCTTGCCAATACGTGGTCTCCACTCTAGAATCTTTCTGCTCTAACGCCCGTCCGATTTTCGCGCTATGTGGCCCGCCCATTGCCACTTCAGCTTGCTAATCCTTTGTATGTAAGTAACGAATAAACTCAAAAAGTACTGAACCGATCTCAAAAATTCTTACACCATTAGAAAGCTACCTTATCCAGAAGTAACAGGATATATAACATAGACCCGGTAGGTGGCGCTGTTGTCGACCGGGTACGAAGTCGTACTAGATAAAATCATTCAATATGAGCCGGACTATGAGAGTTGAAGTAAGCCAAGAACCCGTTGGAACTGTGTACTTACAGCCTATCTCGCTAGGAATCTGACGTGGTGATATAGGTAAATATAAGTTAAATGTATCTCTATATCGTAACGAGATAACTAAATCATCGCAATGCAGTCGACATTTAGGCATTCCATTTCGATCTTTCCGTGACCCCAATATCAGATTAAGACTTAGCTATAACATGTAGAGGTTAACAAACACACATACAATGGCTTGTTAATTCAACATTTTCATAGTTTTTTTTTTACTAAGTACAATTAATTTTAATTGTCCGCACAGTACTTGAATATTAATTAATTAATACAGTAGAGATTCGTAAAGCGACTTTGGTAAAATAAAATAAATACATAAACACCGTCACTCCTATATTCCCTAAGCGGGGGTCACAGAGGTGCACTGTGTACACCCACTTTTCGCCGACGATGTTAGGTCCCTTGGGTCCCAAGGGAGGGAGTCTATTGCCATATATCAGGCACAATTCCAAACTCCGGATTGACACTAAGAGTTTTTTGACAGAAAAACTACATTTACCCAGGAACTCGTGATCACAAAGCGATGTGTTTCACCACTAGACCAACGAGGCAGTCACTACTTTGGTACTACTAATAGAACCATTTGATATAACTACTGACATACCAAACGAAGACAGAGGCTTTCATCATCATACACTGGTACCCACAACACAAATTTATACTTACTTTGGGTACTAGATTTTTAAATCTAATCTGTGTTTTTTGGTATGTCTCTCTTTTTAAAATAAAGAATTATTATTATATTATATCATCCAGTGTTGTAAAAACGCTCGAGTCGGCGCTTAAAACGCTCGTGTCTTCTACGTGTTTCAACGCTCGTGAGCGTCGGCTCAACGCTAAACGCTCGACTTCAGCGCTCATTTTTACAACACTAATATCATCACATTATCCGATACGAGGTCGCCACACAAAAACCTTTCTTCCCCAACGGCCGTCAGTTTTGCCAGAGACATTGGGCTTATTTATCCCTATCTATGTATCATCATGCAGAGAGTACAGAGTTTCAACAGTTTCTTTCCTACAGTCCTCTCTGTCCTCCTCCACTCCCATAGTTCATCTCATACACGCTCGCGGGCTACGGAGACTCTTGACTTGCCATCTTATTAGGATTTAAGCTTATTTTATAAGAACTAATGGGAGTGGATAATATTTACAGACGAGTTTAAATTAATAGACTGTCAATAGCCATATAAGAAAGCATGTCCCGCAAATCTTATCCATGGATGGCGCTGTCTCGTAGCTTGGAAACTATCGTAACACCCATTTAAAAAATAAATTTAAATTAGTTATTAATTTATTTAATTATTGTCAGAAGGAAGAATGACAAAACAGATATACAATGCGAAAGTGGAAGGATGTAGGTACCGGGGAAGCCAAGGCTACCCTACCATGACCAAATAGACCAAGACTTATCTGAAGGTCAAGTCAAAAGTCTCCGTAACCGAGCATGTATGAGACGAACTATGAGTGGAGGAAGCCAGAGAGGTATGTAAGGAAAGAACCTGTTGGAACTCTGTACTCTCTGCCTACCCGGCAAGGGATCTAGTGTGATAATAGAGTTAGATAGATAGAAATTTAAATTACTTCCTCAAAAAGACTAGACAAATTTTAGTGATTTTTACTGAGATATTTTCATGAAATGTGTAATCTTTATTAAATACCGACTGAAATTGGGACATGTTTTTTTTTCTAACTGCTGGGAAAAGGCCTCTCCTTAATGTCTCCCCAAAAATCGAGAGCCAGTGAAAAATGTTTAACTTTTAAAACCCCGATGCAAAAAGAAGGGTGTGAGGAGTTTAACGTGTACACCTGTGTATCTGTCTATGGCATTGTAGCTCCTTAACAGATGACCCGATTTTGATTGTCTTTTTTTGTTTTAAAGATGACTGATCGAAAATGTTCTTAGCTATGATTCTTTTGAGGGGGTTTTTAAAATTTTAAAATTAGTTTTTTATTAGTAGTTATAAAAAATGAACTTACCCAAACACGTCCTGTTAGGCTGTGGCGAATATATCCTAGGAACTGTCACTCTCCAGTGGTCCAGAAAGTGCGCTGGGGACAGCACACCTTCGGCCATCTTGGCCCTCCACAGCTCCACCACAGCATCAGCTCTCGCCGGCAACGTGAACCTGTCGATATCTTCATCATCACTCATTGTCACTTATCTACCAGTCCACTTTCATCAACTTTCAAAGTCCGTTTATATTGGATTCTAATTTTCAGTTTGGAGAGTGATTTGTGTAGTACAAAATTTTTCTATGATACAAAAAGACTAAGATTTTTTAATTTTTCTGCATTTCTTAAGGTATACAAAAAAAATTATACACTTTTTTATATATAATACACCCAATATATCCACAGATTTATTGATATATTTATATTTATTTAAAGCATGTTCACTGACACCCAATTAAATGACTATTTTTTTGAAAAACTAAGGCTATATACAATATTAAATGTTTATTAGCTATTACAATTCTAAGTCTATTGAATTTATCACAGAAAGTCATGTCTATCCACGTTTATCGACGCTGTTCCAAAATAATATCTTGAAATAAATAGTCAAAGCAATAAAAAAAAACAATAAACACTGCGCGCACAATATTAAAAATATAACAGTATTTTTAATCGCAGTTATTTTTTATACATAATGCGGCGCTACTTGGATTAACTGTCAAACTGTAGCAACCTCTCGCGACCGTAGTAAATTGCGTACTAAATAAAATTTTGGCATAACGCCACTACGCGAATACTAGTCTATATATATAAAAAAAAACTAAACATGAATAAAGATCAAGTGCAAATAGAAACAATACAAATGCCACTTTTGTAAACTAACTTCTATGTGTCCGACTTAAGATCGAAATTTCTTTGTTATGACTGTAATATTATACATTTGACCTGTCCCTTAAAAATGAGTCATAGGTACTAATTTTGGCAAATGTTCGATTAACTGAAGCGGATTCCCAAAGGTGACGATTGATCGCAATCATTATTACAATGAAACGGTTTGATCAATGGCAAATTTAGCGATTTAGCGCAGTGTGATCCACAATTATTTGTTCCGGTCTGGGTATTTGTTTGTGAATTTTCATGTTTGTAAACGCACCCACGACACAGGAATAAATCCTAGTGTGGGGCTACGTTTAAAAAAAAAAAAAAATTGTTCAAAATTTCAAATACTATTCGAGTAATGACCAAATAGATCATCATCATCATCATGATCATAATCATATCTTTATTTGCGAATATGGGTACGTATTACATAAGATCTTCAGTGTTTGAGGTGTTTCACCATATCCAGCTTCATGGCATGCCAATATTTAGTATCTTATTGGCTAAAATTGATAAGCATAAAACATCTTTTAAATATAATATTCACATATTATTTTCATTACATAGTATTATTTAACATATCATTTATTTATTTAATCTTCTCTTAAACAGTTATTTGTAAATACGGTTTTAATTATTGTCAATATACGAATACGATTAATTATAAATAATATTGTTTGATAAATTGGTAATAACAATGACGTCATATGTCAATACCAATTATACAACTCTTCTATAACTTATCATTTAAGTAGTCGTCCACCGAATAGTAGGTCTTTTCCGCTAATAATTTTTTAACGGTATGTTTAAAAACATGGTTATTACTTAAACATGAAACTGACTTCGGTAGGTTATTATAAATACGAGGGGCCATGCAAAAAATACTTTTATTTAAGAAAGCAGTTTGATTTGGTTGGCAACAAATTTTATAATTATGACGTTTGCTATTAAGTTTCTTATAATTATTTATGTTATTTATAACGAATAATATCGTTTCAAAGATATATAGGCATGGTTGTGTCAGAATGCGTAACTGTTTAAAGAGAGGCTTACAGCTCTCAGTCGGTTTCATACGGCACATCGCCCTCACGCACCTTTTTTGAGCCGCGAATGCTGCATCTTTATTGGTTGCGTTGCCCCAAAATAATATACCATAACTCAAACTGGATGACATATAACCATGGTAAGCCGTTAATACCACTGATTGATCTATTGTTTTAGACAACATATATAAAGCGTATGCGTATTTATTCATTTTAGAGCAAAGAATTTCTATATGGTTCTTCCAATTTAAATTGCAGTCTATATTCAAACCTAAAAATTTTGTCGTCTGCACTGATTGAACAGTTTGTCCTAAGTAGTTTAAATTATCTGATGGAAAAGTCAAGAGTCTCCGTAACCGGCGAGCGTGTATGAGACGAACTATGAGAGTCGAGAAAGCCAGAGAGGTATGTAAGGAAAGAACCTGTTGGAACTCTGTACTCTCTGCCTACCCCGCAAGGGATCTGGCGTGAGGTTATAGATAGATAGATAGTTTAAATTAAAGTCAACAATTTTATTAGTTTTATTTTTAAATGTCATTAGAACTGTTTTGACAAGATTTATCTTTAAATTATTTAGTGTCAACCATTGTACTATGTCATGTAAAGTAGTATTAATGTCATTTTTTAAATTTAAATTTGTCTCATAACCTAAGAATATAACAGTAGTGTCATCTGCAAATAGTACTGTGTGATGCTTAGTTATTCCAGGAAGATCGTTAATATAAATAATAAATAGCAGAGGTCCCAATACACTGCCTTGCGGTACTCCAAAATTAACGTCTCTGTATTCTGACAAGTAGTTTAGTTCTTTTTTCAGATCAGGACATAGTCTAGTTATTTGTGTTGCTTGTTTTCTATTAGTTAAATAGGATTTTATAAGATTTCATACATTTCCTCGAATTCCATATGCATATAATTTATATAATAGGATACTATGTTCAACATAATCAAAAGCCTTTGTCAAGTCCATATAGAGGGCACATGTGGTTATCCTCAAATCTACATTTTTCGTTATTGTTTCCAGAAATCTATAAATAGCCATATTAATATTCTTGTTTCTCCTAAACCCTACCTGTTCTGTAGTAAATAGGTTATTTAATTCAAAGAAATCATATATGGAGTTGTATATTACCTTTTCAAAATGTTTTGAAATGATAGGGACAAGTTCTATTGGTCTATAGCAAGCTATGTCATTTATATCATCTTTCTTAAAGAGGGGCTTTACAATAGTTTTTTTTGAGTTGTTCTGGAAAGTAACCCTGTAGAATACATAAATTCATAATATGACTTAATAGAACTGACAATTTAGGAGACACACATTTTAAGATTTTAGTGGAAATACCGTCATAACCAGTGCTACTCGTATTTTTCAAGTTTAATATGATTTTATTTATGTCTATAGGTACAGTTGGCTTCATAAATAACGAATTGCACTTAGTCTCCAATCTTGTTTTGCTGGAATTCGGTGCTAATTTTGTGACTTGATCGATAAAGTAGTTATTTAATAAATTTGCTATCTGTGTTGGTTCAGTTACTATCTGGCCAGCAAAATTTATCTGCTTGATATCCTCATTCGGAGTATGGTTTCTTTTGTTATTTATAATATTCCAGGTAGCTTTACATTTATTATTTGAGGTTTGAATATAATTATTATTTCGCATTTTTTGTGTCAGTTTTACAATGCGGTTAAGCCTAGATGATGACAATTTAAAATTGTTTTTGTTTATTTCTGTAGGCTTATTGCGGTATTTCCATAATAAATCTCTCTTACGTTTGCTACACATCGTGTCTTATCTGAAGGGCAAGTCAAGTAACTCCGTAACCAGCGAGCGTGTATGAGACGAACTATGAGAGTGGAGGAAGCCAGAGAGGTATGTAAGGAAAGAACCTGTTGGAACTCTGTACTCTCTGCCTATCCCGCATGGGATCTGTCGTGATGATATAGATAAATAGTTTGTTTGGCTGACTATTGACTATTTTGTCCAATTGTTACATTGTCACCTGTCATTGTCACTTTTATTAAACAGTGCCCTGGTGATAATTACCTTTCGTGATAATGCGACAATTTTGTTATTTTTAGATAAAAAATATCGCATTGTCACTTTCATTAAATAGGGCCAGGCAATTGCGTAAGAGTGAATGTATAAATGAGAACGAAGAAAAACGAAAAAAGATACATTGCGATGACCCCAAATGAACGGAACATGTAAAGTATCCGGTCGTGCACTTAATACCAATTAATACATACCAATGTCATGTCTCGTTAATTTAAATATATAATTAATAATAACTGTAATGATTTAATTTTCCCTACAATTGTTTTATAAATGCTAGATCGACAAGCCTGGAAGGTCACGACGATGGCATAGCAAATTTATGAGTGTAATAATTAAAGCGAAAGAGGTGTCAGAATCGTAGCTTTTGGCGGGCTGCAGCCTACACCTGTAGGTTATAGACGTATAGAATGTAGTCTCTAGTTAGTCAAACGCCCAGTCCTAATCACGAGGCCTAGTTTTTAAACCTAGTACCTGTGAGAGTGTTCCAAAATAACATGCAATTAAACTCAAATTGAAGTTCAACATCATGAGAAAACTCCTGTATTTGAGAGGTCTTAACGATATCGAAAGAAGTGGGTAATAATATATCCTAAGAATTGAGACCAAAAATACTTCAATAAAACAAATTTAATCCCCCTTGCTAAAGCTTTAAATTCGATAACCTCAATTTATTAAAAAAAAACTTTAGTACCCAACCCATGTGTTAACACATTACCCCATTTTTTGAGCAGTCGGATAAAAATACAACCAAGCATCTAGAAACCGTAAA
This sequence comes from Phalera bucephala, assembly GCA_905147815.2. Taxonomy (NCBI): domain Eukaryota; kingdom Metazoa; phylum Arthropoda; class Insecta; order Lepidoptera; family Notodontidae; genus Phalera; species Phalera bucephala. The sequence goes on along the minus strand of LR990628.1, from coordinate 6,361,029 downwards.
CACTTGAATTCGGTGACAATTTTTTTTAGAATCTAGGTCAAACAGATTTATCGCGAGTAAAAAAAGTTACACACAGCCTAGTTTCAAAGATACATGCCTATAAACTATTAATAAGGCCGGACTAATACACGTATAGTGAAAATCGGTCAGGGATGCGAACTCCCATTGTGTTTAGGCCGTCAGAAAGCTGGAATGTCATTTATAACATCCCAAAACTCTCTACCAGATCAAAAAATGATGATGGAAAATCTTTGTCAAAAATATTTTAAGCTGCATATCGATGAACCACCTCCACTCTACTTATTATTATAACAGAATCTATGAGTCAATGGAAAGATATATACCAAGTCGACCTATTTGAAACGGTGAAAATAGTGGACCTATTTTCACCGTTTCAAATAGGTCCACTTGGTAATGATTATCTCAAACTGCGTATATGTCGCGGTAAGTAGATTGTTGCAGGGGCAACCAGTATAATAGGTTGTACTTTATTTGTAGTTAAATTACGTACGTTCGTAGCAGTAGTTTTATCAACCGAAATCAAAGAGAAATAAACACAGTGTTAGAAGAATGATTAAAGAGGAAATAACTAGTCACATGATAAAGCAGATTGTGTGCAGATGGACCAGGGCCGTGTTTAAAGCCAAGAATAAAATAAAAAGACCAGTCAGATTAAATTTTTTAGACAGGTAAAGTATGGCCTTCACCAGGTAAGAAAGAATCATTAAAGGCACATTTAAGTCCGAAACATGATACTTCTAAGGCACAATTTTCTATAAAAACAATATCTGAAACACCCCAAATCTGCATTAGATTTCTGTTGTTTTCCTATCCAAATGCACACTAGACAGCCTCGTGTCTAGATTGCCAACAAATAGTATATTACGACGATTATCTAGATCATTAACCACAAAAACTCGGTCATGATAACACTGTTCAAATTGCAACCCAATCAGTTTAAAATAAAGTCTAAATTTCTAGACACTGGGGTGATATAGGATGCTGGCAGGGTGCCAGCTGTCGCCTCTTCACCAACACTACCTGTTCCCTTAGAGGAGACCTTGGGCGCGACAATGAACTCATTCAGCGAGGTTGCAGTTTAGCGTAGCAAATAAAGGAATGTATATGTAATAAAAGTTATTTTTGCTTGTTTGTGGATTCAGCAGGTGCTTAGCAAATGGTTGAAAATGGGTGACCATTCAACCTCGCGATACACTTTTTGTTTATAATTTTGCCAATATGGAATTTATACCAATAGTTTTGCTGAGCAGCAATTGCTTATTGATGGGAGCAATTTTTCTACTTTGTTGCTTCAAGGAATATTAGAAACAATAAAACATTTTAAAATTTAAATCCTCTGCCAATGTTTATCGATGACATCATCAGTCGTTGAGACAAACTCCCTGTTACCTTGTAGCTGCAAAGCGTTCTTACTAACGGTTAGTACGGCAAGAGCTGAAAAGGACAAGAAAGTATCACTTAAAAGTTGAGGTGGGTCTATGGTAGGTCATACTTATGAAAATACGTAAAGCAAAAACTTTGTACCCCTTTTTACGAAAATTGCGCGGACGGAGGAGTACGAAATTACTCACACTTATAGTTTATATCGAGAAGGAGTGCAGAATGCTAATATTTTTTTTTAATTATGCATAGAAAATACATTTAATCAATAAAAAACCCACTACACACAGTACCATGCATTTGACACAATACACTTTAAATTGAGAATAGATTAATATTGTTTGTTTTTAATATTATTTGTCTATAGTATTACTGAATAATTTACAGAGAAGTATTGTATCATTAATTAAATTATCGAAATATGTATGTCAAGTTCAATGGCCAGCATTTTCTTTTTGGTTTTATGTTTCAATAAAAAAAAATTAAAAAAGGCATTCTTTATTTTAATCTTTTTTTGCATTTTTTTTAATTTAAAACTTCATATAATTTATTTGAAAGAAATAGGCAAATTAACAGTGTAGCCTTGGCGAAATCTGTGATTATAGAGGTATAGTCTTTGACAATAGAACCTTAATAATGTTTAAACTTATAATTTAAATTAGTTATGGTCGAATTTCGACCAATGGGCGACCACTAGTACTTATGAATTGGTCATGTAGAAAGAACGGAGGGAATTGAACTCATAACGCTATCGGCTTTAGTAGCTCAATGGTTAGTGGTCTAAACATTGAGCTACAGAAATTGAAAGCCAAAGCTATAAGATTTTCTTCCCATATACACAAATGCATCTCGGAATAAATAAAATTATACCAATAAGGAGTTAATTTCACTTACACAATATAAGGAAATCGCAAAAAAATACATATCAAAAGATAAGGATTCAACAGACATAGGTCAACCTTTACGTTTTGGCACAAACTACGCAACATTTAAAAATTACACGTAATCAGCAATTTGTCGTTTCAATATCGATTTGAGGAAAAAACATGTATATCTTAATAACAAATTGTAATTCTGGGTAAGTCAAGAGTCTTTGTAACCGACGAGTGTGTATGTGACGAACTATGATATTGGGGGAAGTCAAAGAGGAGTAAGGGAAAGAACTTGTTGGAACTGTGTTCTCTCTGCCTACCTCGCAAGGGATCGGGCGTGATGATATAGAGAAATATATTTCTCTATATCATCACGCTCTCACACATCACATCTCTGTATAGAGAGAGAGAGAGATACATACATTAAAACAAAGTCCCCCCCACCGCGTCTGTCTGTCTTTCTGAACGCGATAAACTCAATAACTACCGAACGGATTCCCATACGGTTTTTCAACAATGGACGGAGTTATTCAAGAGGAAGGTTTATGTGTATAACTCACCCATGCGAAGCCGGAGAGGATCGCTAGTATAAGGATAAGAAGTAAGTCTATTGCTATTATACTGAACATAATACCAAACTTCGCCTGGTCCTAAAAACGTTCTTATACACCGTAACGCCGGGTTAGTCACTATCTCACCCGACAAATCTCGTCCCACGCGGATCAGTTGGTTAAACTTCATATTATTAAATTAATTCTTTTCTCAACTGTCCCCGCGAAGGTTTTTTGTGAAATCCTTCGCGGTTCGAGAGGGTGACATTCAAAATAAATTACTTTTTGTTTTCATCAACTCATCCCACTCATAGTTTTCATCCAAAAAGTACAGTCAGGAGAAAACTCTTTAAAAAGATTGGCTAATGGCAAGAAAATTTGAAGAAAACTGGAATATTAGAGATGAAAATAAATTATAGATAGTAACAAAGTTGTTCCTGTACAATGAAACATTATTTTCGCACCATTACGCCTCCATCCTCCAAAAGGCCTCCCTCCACAGCTTCCATCGGGATTCGTTTAACGAAACAATACCGGCAGCCAGAGAGGAACCTCTGACTGCTGGTAATTTATGCTTTCCTAGTACATTTTAAATACGAGGCATGCCTTTTAAGTTCTGTCGTTTCCATATTTCCCGGCAATTTTGAATTTGGAACTGTTCTATATTCGAATGTGTTTAAATTTTGAATCTCAAAACAGTTGAAAGTATTAGGATTAATGCTATTGTTTAGTCACAGCGTCGATTGGAATCTGTCAGGTTACGTACGAAAATGAATCTTTCTAAGGAAAATGTTCGTGCAATAATTTTCTACAACTTTAGAAGAGGCCTGACACGGCTTCAGTGTTTTGAAGAGCTAACATCTGTGTTCAGTGATAAAGCCCCATGTCTGCGGACTGTCGAACGCTAGTATTTAGAATTCCAGCGTGGACATACTAGTGTTAGTGACAAATCTCGCGAAGGACGCCCAAAATCCGCCTTCACTGAAGATAACATCATTGCTGTGAGACAACTAATTCTCGAAGATCGTCATGTGACGTATCGAGAGATAGAGGCTCTATTAGGCATCTCAGGGACAACCAGTCAGAAGATCTTGCATGAAGCGCTTGGTGTGAGAAAGCTAGTTTGCCGATGGATACCGCATCTGCTTTCCGACGATCACAAGGCGGCCCGCGTCAGATGGTGTAAGAAAACTCTGCAAAGGTTCAACCGAGGAGAGTCAAATCACGTCTACGACATCATCAGTGGTGACGAATATTGGATCTATGCCTACGATCCTGATTCCAAACAACAATCTACAATCTGGGTGTTACAAGACGAGCCAAAGCCGATTAAAGTTGTTCGTTCTCGAAGCACTTCAAAAAAGATGGTGGCCACGTTCGTTGAATAAACCGGCCATGTTGCGACCATTGCACTTGAAGATCGTAGAACGGTTAACGCAGAGTGGTATACCACAGTTTGTTTACCACAAGTCATCCCCGAACTTCGAAAATCTAACTCAAAGCGACGCATCATCCTGTACCACGACAACGCAAGCTCACACAGCGCTCGTCAAACGATTGAGTATTTGAAGCAGGAAAAAGTAGAAATTCTTGACCATCTTCCATACAATCCTGACCTAAGCCCTAACGATTTCTTTACATTTCCTAAAATTAAGAATAGTCTTCGTGGTCAAAGGTTCCAGTCCGGTGAAGAAGCAGTCGACGCTTTCAAGTCAGCCATTTTGAACACCCCCACTTTAGAGTGGAATAAATGTTATAATTACTGGTTTGAGCGAATGGAAAAGTGTATTAAGCTACATGGTGAATACTTTGAAAAAAAATAAAAAGTACTATAAGGTTCTAGTTGTGCTTTTTTCTTCAAACGACAAAACTTAAAAGGCATGCCTCGTAAAACCAACTTGAACTAATATTATTTAATGCATTAACGTGGTGCACAATTTGGAATACCGTCTGGTGTCTTTTTTATTGGCGCGCTCAGTGGAAAAGTGCCTCATTATGATTAATGCTAAAGTTATCCTATATCAGAATATATTGATCAGGCAGTTCATATGAGTATGAACTGTAGTTATACAGTTTTAGGATTAAACAGCTCACTGTGTTTTATCTTCAGTCAGGTCACATAACATCAGGCAATCATCTGGTCGAGATCCAATCTGCATAAAAAAGCTAAAATTTGTATATTTTATCTGTATACTACTGTATTATTCCAGTAAAATTATTAATTGTTTTAAGTTATTGTCTACAAAATCAAGGTTGCATTTAGTTTCTGTACTATTAATAAAGATTAAAAAATTAGACGCGCTGTGTCTGAATACATCAAATAATTGAGCGGGGACACATTCGATTGATATTAAATCGCTTGAAGTGTTTTCATCTGACTGTACTTTTTAGACGAAAACTAAATTTCACCATCTCGACCCGCGTAGGTTTTCCCAAAAACCTTCGCGGGTTCAGTTGAGGAAAGAAATAATTTATTAATATGAAGTTTAACCAACTGAACCGCGTGGGACGAGATTTATCGGGTGTGATAGTGACGATCCCGTGACGCCTACATTCTCCAAGCGTTAATTACTGCCAAAGTGACAGAGGTGTACTGTGTTCCCCCTTCTTTTCCTTCTTCTTATACTACTCCTACTTCTGTTATTATACGTATAGCCACTCAGCAACAAAGCAGCAAAGTGCTGTGTCTTTGTGGTTAAAGGGTATTGTTATTTGTAAACGCTATCACAACAACATGCCCTCGTTCCCTCCGTGTGAAGGACACGCTGTCCGAACAGGTGAATGCCTCCTTATCATATTTATTTCCTGTTTATTTACAACAGTACATTTATAGTATAAGTCAGGTTGGCTGTATGCTTCCCTTGTAAAGCTGTATACGCTTGTAACACTAATAAGTGACAATGATGATGACAATAAGTGAATTTGACAAATTTGTCAATAATAAGCCAAACGAAACCGCTTCACTAAACAATACCTGTCATGATTTCGATTCGCGGGTTCGATTCCCGCACGGGAAAAATCTTTGTGTGATCCACAATATTTATTTTGGTCTGGGTATTTGTGCATGTGTGTAAACGCATCCACGACACAGTAATAAATCATAGTGTAGGGCAACGTATTAAAAAAATGAAAATTAAATGGCAATTCGACATTTTTTTACAACTTGTGTGTGTGAATGATCAACGCTGTTGGCCGCGGGGCCTTTACAGCCTCACCGCAATTTTTGACAAATATGAGGGCCCGGTGTAGTGTTCACAACTCTCAATTTTTTATCTCTTTGTGATTTATACAATTGTCCCTTGCTAACGGATAAAGACATCGATAGCGCCTTGTTCTCTGACGATGTCGTCACCTTGTAAAATGCGTTTACCGTTTTTTTCGTTTTCTATTATTTTAACGAATGTTGAAAGGCCGCTTAGCTACAGAGCCGGCAAGGAAAGAACCTGTTGAAACTCTACTCTTTGCCTACCCCGCAATTCTGTGTGATGATATAGATAGATTTACCTCCATCGCCTTTTCAGTTCGTTCACCAGTTCCTCGTCAAACACCCGGGGTTTAGCGTCCTCACGTTGACAACAGAACACACGAATCACGTCTTTGAACATAGTTACAACAAAGTTCAATTTACCTTGCACAATTTATAACGAGTCCGGAGACTCAAATGTGAGTAACCTACGAGTATAATTTTCTAATTTAATTTAAATATTATGTAAAAATATACAAGTATCTATACAATGTTAAAATGTCAAAAAAAGTTATTTAAATTCATATACCTATTTAGTTTATTTATAAACACGAGAATTCGGTACGCCAATAATTTAGTCAGCTTCGTCATATAAGTCTTTAGCATAGCTATGTCCCCTTAGTCTCTTTCCAGAACATTTGTACCTCCAATGATACTAATAGTATTAATACTACAGGTACTAGCGATTTTAGCCATACAAAATAAGGTTCTAGTACCGCATTAGGGCCCTTAAGGGTACAAAGCAAAGGTACTCTAGCGATACTAAAATATAAAATATATGAACAAAATGATAAAAATTAAATAGTAAGTTATTGCTATTGCGTTTAATTTTTTAATAATTCACTATTTTGGTGTCAAGCTCACTACTTGACACATTGAGACTCGTTATATACTCTGTGAACTATGAATGCTCTATGTGCACCTCAGTCTCAAGACAAAACTGGCGTAGGCATTAATTTATATATTATACTCTTGTACAATAGTGAAGGGAACACAAAAAAAATTAAAGTCACTTTGTTTTTATAAAACGTCACTTAGATCATTTCGCCTTACAAACACCGATTTATAAACTATTTACGGTTTAAAACACAAAAAAAGTTCGTGATAAACAAATAAATGAAAATCACATTTTTTTAAAAACGTCACTGAGTTAATTTTGCCTTTAACCACCGATATATCACTATTTTAGTTTTTGAAACAAATATATGTATATCTTTATTGTGATTTAGTACGTAGAGCAAACATTTTCTAGTACTACACAGTGGAATAGTAATAACTAGTAATGAAACGATTTGTTTACTTAGTAGTCGAGGCTCGTGGAGCGATAAGCCGACACTTAAATTTACGGATTTATATCTATATTTATACTATTATAAAATTATAATCCCGCGTGGAGTCTTTTCTATGCACATACGGACTGCTTTCAGAAACCACTATAGAAAGAAACAAAGAAAGAAAAATAATTTATTTTGTGGTCACACAACTAAACACAGTTACACTAACAATTTACATTTTTTTTTAATCTATATTAACTACAAATCTACCACCGGATCGGAACGCGGCCTCCACTGAGAAGATCCGGCAAAGATACTCAGCGGACTTGTCTTTTCTTATTAATTCTCTTTCTCTTTTTTCCTTTCAATTTTTTTATCATAATGTGTGAATACAATGTTTAGGTTACAATTAAATAGCTTACAATCTAGCTCCAGTGTGATGACCTACGACCGAGATACGAGACTAATGAAGTTATTGATAAAGAGTGTCTGAAGGATTCCAGATGGACCAGTCCCCACATGCAGCACCCGTTCACGAGTATGACTGCTGGAACAGCCATCACTCCCCTTGACCATATTGGAGGGAAGGGAGTGACCCGCGCCAGACAGCCACCGCAAGCAGTAACAAAAGTAATCAACATGACAAAGAGTAATAATAAAAAAATAGAAATGCAAAGCAGTGATTGTGTGAGACCCAAAATTGGTCCCTGCTTAGCTAATGCCGCAGCTGTATTATGCTGCAGCGCTGATCTTCCGGCAGCGCCATGTTTCGGTAACAGCACGGGCGGTCTTTTCAGATATATGTATTAAAATCTAAAACTACTGAGGCATATATATAATTATATAGGGATTTTCATTCGGTTAGCACCAATACACTGTCAATTTTATTTAAGCATTATTTTCTATTATTTTTATAACTTGATATACACTTTAAATTTAAGAAATTTCAAATTTAATTTTAATGGATTTAAAAAGAAATATAGCTGGAAAGTCAACAAATATGATACCCCAACTCGGTAAAATCGTTCTTTCAAAGACCTTTTATGGCATACGCTGCGGTTATCAATACTCATATAAAATGAATAAATGGAGGTATTGTTCCTCTCAAACAGGTCTAAAGAAAAGTCGGTCGTAGGTATTTAGGGCTTAGTACTTTACTTAGTACTTATTACTTTACCCAAGGACGTAAAAAAACCTTTTAACCTTAACTTTTTTTATACATTCATGGTGCTTGCGAAGCCAGGACGAATCGCTAGTATAGTATGAAAGGTGTTCGCTATCAATATTTTGAACGCAACTATTTGTTTGTTTAGATATTATAGCCTCGTCATATTATACGTGACTGATAGTCCCCTCTTATCAGCCGCTACCACCATCCGCGGCATGTTCTCACCGACGCTCCCGATGCCCTTACATCCCTTTTTTCGGATACAGATACCGCACACAGGATCAGAGACCGACCTCGCCGGCGAGATTGAATCATCCCTAGCCCGCCGGTGCAGAGCACCACGGCGAGACACTTAGTATATGCCCTCCCCTTAAGGGGCCCTTAAGCTAGTTGCCTCCTTGCCCTTCTGGCTCGAGCGTAGTGGTTGCACGCTCGCCTTCTTGTCCGGCGAAGCTGTGAAGGCCCCGCGGTCAACAGCGTAAATCATTCACACACACACAGGTGACTGATAAGGCTAACATACATTTTTCTCTTTGTTTAAAAACTTGTCCATACAAAGTTTTTGACGAACGAAAAAACAAACTACGGCAGAAAGTAAACATATAAGGATCAGCGCCCTAGTTATCTAATAATAATAATAGCCTTTATTTAACAATCTTACATAAAATATATTTACAATATAAACTTATTTACTCGTTTGACACCGGTCCGTGAAGATTGTCTTGCTGTCCAGCATAGGCCTCCCCTAGAGTACGCCACCGAGTGCGGTTCAGCTTGTCTTCTCCAAGTATACCCCGCTATTTTCACAATATCGTCTTCCCATCTACGTCGCTGTCTCCCTTTCTTTCTTTTGTGTTGTCTCGGGCACCATTTTGTTACATCCCTAGACCATTTATCTATGTTACTCCTAATCATATGACCTGCCCACCTCCATTTTAGTTTTTTAATGCAGTACGTAATATCTGCGACTCTTGTTTTGCTCCTTATAGTATCTAGCTTAATTTTATATTTTAATTTAATGCCCATCATGCTTCGCTCCATACTGTGCTGGCAAGTTTCTAGTTATCTACTAATACTTAAATATGTGCCTTACCCAATCGAAATAGAGTTGTTACAGAGTACAGAGTACAAACAGGTTCTTCTTTAGAAAAACAAAACCACCGTCACGCCTATATTCCTTAAGCGCGGGTGGCAGATGTGTACTGAGTACACCCACGTTTCGCCGACGATGTTAGGTCCCATGTAATAGGGGGGGAAGCCTATTTACATAAAATTTGGTACACAGATAGTTTATTACCTAGATTAAAACATAGGATACTTTTTGTACCGGAAAAATTTACGGTTCCTGTCTTAAGTCCATGCGGATGAAGTCGCGGGCAGAAAATACAGAAAATACGAGACTAATAGATAATAATTCACCCTCTAATATCCCTCTGCTAGACAAAGGTCATCACTGATAAAGCGAGGCTAGAGTTATAAGATCACACTCCAACACGCGGATCCTGTGCGAATCGGTGACAAGTTTGTGTACACCTATTATTGGAACTCATGTCGCCCATAAGACATTCAATTTGGGGTAACGAATAAAGAATCAGTGCCTTAACGTGCCTTCTAAAATACAGAGATACTCGTAAGTTGAATTGCTACAGTCACCCATCTCAGGCTGATGTTTTTTCCTGGGGAAAATCCTGCATAGGTTTTCCGAAGCCTCGGGGGAAACTCGCGGGCATGTCGGATTCCTACAGACTAAAAACCCCAGGGTGGCCGATATCAGCACTTTGGAGGGGCTTCGGAATTTCCGTATGGAATGTACCGGTGCCATCTCAAACTGACTTTTTTTTTTACCTGGGTAAAATCCTGCATAGGACTTCCGCGAGCCTCGGGGGACGCTCGCGGTGCGTGTCGGATTCCTACCGACTAAAAACCCCAGGGTGGCCGACATCAGCACTTTTGGAGAGGCTCCGGGATCTCCGTATGGAACGCACCGGTGCCCCTCTTGTGCCACGCTCTGAAGAGCCCGCCTTCGGGGGGAGACTTAATGAAACGCTCCCCCCTGCACCAACGCGGTGCTCACGGCGACGTGGGCCACACGACGCCGCCGACCTAGCCGAACTCTACTTAACCTTCGTAGACCTATGGAAGATCAGACCACTGATCTTCCGTAGGTCTACTAACGCCTCCTACTCTGATTTTCACTTGCTAATAAAATATACTAGAAAGAAACATACGGAACCATAATTATGTCTCCGAAGAATGGTCACAGGGTCTTAAGTAACAGATGAATTTGTGATCTGTAAACCCTGAGTTATATTCAGCCCACTCCCCTGGTAGTGAGGGAAGTGATAGGAATAGTGTACATAACCACTTTGTAAATTTTCATGTCCATTTCCCCGCTTCCTTTCTCCAGGGCACAAAGTACCGTAGCCGGGGTGGTAACCCTTGACCCGCTGCCAAACTTAGCTAAGTAGATGCAGACAAAACTTGTTCACATAGGTGTTTAGAGATTCAAATTTAGCAGATTGCGAATGTGGTGTGAAGTCACGGACTCTCTTACTTCTTGTGCCACAAGGGAAGATCTGAACGCAGCCAGAAAACATATAATGTAATCGGGGTTGGAGAAGAGTAGCAGAGAACCGTACTCAGTGGTGTCTGCTATTGAAGATAATAACGTTTAGTAGAATCTGCACGAATCGGCACAACAATAAAACATTTTATACAAAAATAACCAGCGATTCATCAAACATCTTTATTCAAATTAAAACCTTGAAATAATAACTACAACGCTTAAATTATGCAAAACTAAAAATAGGAAAAGATAACAAACTTTATAATAAAGTTGTCTCATGTCTGTGTGTACAAGTGAAATACGGTACTATTTATTTTGTCTGTATAAACTCAAATCGTTTATTTTGCATAGACCCTGCGGGGGTGCTTACAAAGTGTCATATTACATATACATTTTTTTGTTTTTAACATACTAATCTACCATCGGATCCGAACGCGGCCTCCACTGAGAAGATCCGGCGGGAAAATCAGCGGGCTAGTCTTTTTGTTTAATTCTCCATTCATTTTTTTTCATCAGTTTTTGTATACGTACATACATTTTTATATTATACAAATTCATTAATGCGATTCAGCTCCAGTGTGATGCCTTACGACTGAGATAGAGGACTATTTTTAAATATATGCTATAATTAAAAGCTAGAGGATTCTGGCTGGACCGGTCTCCACAAGCAGCACCCGTTCACGAGTACTACTTAAGCAGCCATCACCTCCCTCGACCATATTAGGGGGAAGGAAGTGACCCGCACCAAATATACAATGCAAGCATAGACTTTTTAGTGAGCATGACCAATCCCAGACCCCAGAGAGCAGTCAGAAAAAGTCTACGAAAGGAGCAGCACTTCGAGCTCGTTTGGCACGACACGCCACGATAATATGGGACATCCCACTACGGACTTAAGGCCAGTTCAGATACAAGCGATATTCCCTACCGCTGTGGGTATTTCCATTTTAAAGCGAATCTGTGCTTAAGAAGCCAAGTTGGAAACCTTATGGGCAGCTTGACACGTTCCAACCGCAGGTGGCCACAAGCCCGTCTTCACTAGTCCGCACTGCGTCTACGTGGCGGAGCATGACCTTATCTCTCTTACCTAAATTTGTGCTGATTTAAGTATTATTTAACTATTTATGTTAGGATCACCAATAAGTATATGACCCCGTAAACTTCGTACCACTTCGTTGGGTTTTTCCTATTTTTTCCCCCTAAACCATCTTAGTATTGACGCGAACAATACAAAAATAATATTCAAAACGAACGACCCATTTTCGAGTTTTTCGAGACTAACGCACGGCAATTGATTTTTATATACAAGGTGTAATTTAAGTCGTCCTAGAGCGTAAGCCCAGGTAATGTATTTAATGGTAGTACAGAATTAATTATAAGAACATTTCAATGAGTAACATCTACCTACAGACCTATCCGAATATCATAGCTAGAGTAAAAATCCGAGACACCGATGGTATCTACTGGGCAGATGAAGAGACGCGCTGCCCCTGAAAGTCATTTTGAGCTTGGTATAGGTGTTTTTTTATATAATAATAATAATAGCCCTGTTAAGACTCTGTCCCACCGTTGGGCACGGGCCTCCTTTCAAACTGAGAGGGTTTAGGCCATAGTCCACCACGCTGGCCCAGTGCGGGTTGGCGAACTTCACACACCTTCGAGAAACTCTTAGGCGTGCAGGTTTCCTCACGATGTTTTCCTTCACCGTTAAAGCAAGTGATAGTTAATTTTTAATACGCACATGCTTCCGAAAAGACAGAGGTGCGTGCCTGGGTTTGAATCCGAGACCTCTGAGTTTGCAGTCCAACGATCTAACTAGTAGGCTATCACTGCTTAGGTGTTTTTAATGCACTAAATTAGTATTGTTATGGAGATGTACTTATTGAAGTGCCTTGTTTCATTTTTTTTAGTACCAGGGAACTGTAGGCGTAGGATATACCTAGTGTGGTAAAAATGAGCGCTGAAGTTGAGCGTTTACCGCTGAGTCGGCGCTCACGAGCATTGAAACAAGTAAAAGACGCCAGCGTTTTAAGCGCCGACTTGAGAGTTTTTACAAGACTAGATATATCACCTGGGCTTTCGTCCCAGGACGACTTAGTTTACACCGTGTATAATACTATTTTATATTTGTATTGAAGTGCCACGGCCAGAAAAGGCTTCCTATAAACACATATATTTTTTTAAGTTCCACTGTCCCGTTGGTCTAGTGGCAGAGCGCATCGCTTGGTGATCACGAGGTCCTGGGTTTAAGCCCTAGGTCGGACAAATTAAGCTTTTCTAACGACAAAACCTTCCCAGTATGAGTCCGGATTCTGGAATTGTGCCCGGTATATGTCAATAACTCGCCCCCTATTACATGGGACCTAACATCGACGGCGAAACGTGGGCGTACTCAGTACACCTCTGCCACTCCCGCTTCGGGAATATAGGCGTGACGGTGTTTGTTTTTTTTCAGTTTCTTCCGGGCCCTGACTGTTATTAAGAATAACCAAAGGTTACACGTGTACATAATACTAAATGAACATCGAACAATAATATTCGGTTTATGAGCATAACCAAGCGTAGAAGTTAGCGATTAATTAAATTGAAATTCAAACAAACGCGTAGAACCGGTTCAATTATTGCAAGGTTATAAACCAACCCAGACAAGTCTAGACATGGCTAAGTACAACATTAGAATTAATTATACTCCAGTAAAGAAGTTGATTTCCTAAATAATAAGTATCTGGGTCTAAACTACTTAGTTTACATTCGACCCATTCGCGAGCCGTGGGCTGGGAAATCTACATGAAACTGATGAAAACACCGTCACGCCTATATTCCCCAAGCGGGGTTGGCAGAGGTTTACGATACACCCACTTTTCGCTGACGATGTTAGCTCCCATGAAATAAGGGACGGCACACTCCCTAACGGGCACAATTTCAGACACGGTAACTGGGAATTTTTCGATAGAAAAACTACATTTGTCCGACCTAGGATTTGAACCCCGGACCTCGTGAGCGCAGCGCGCACTTTTGTGTGTGTGTGAATGATCTACGCTCTTGGCCGCGGGGCCTTTACAGCTACACCGGACGAGAGGGCGAGCGTGCAACCAATACGCTCAAGACAGAAGGGCAAGGGGCAACTGGCTCAAGGGCGCCTCAAGGAGGAACGGCCTCGGCTTGGGCAGTCGCTATGGGGGAGGGCGTATACTAGGTGTCCCGTGGTGCTCTACACCGGCCGGCGGGCAAGGGATTCTTCGACCTCGCCGGCGAGGTCGCTGTCTGTGTCGCTGCCTGTGTGCGGTATCTGTACCCGAAAGAAGGGATGTAAGGGCATCGGGAGGGTCGATGAGAACATGCCGCGGACGGCGGTAGCGGCTGATAGGAGGGGAGTTAAGTTTGCAGTCGGCGGCTGCTACGATTAACCGATTTCTATGATTATCTTCTTCTTCTTATCTTCTTTAAAAAACGTAGCCCCACACTAGGATTTATTCCTGTGTCGTGGGTGCGTTTACAAACATGAAAATTCACATACACCAATACCCAGACCGGAACAAATAATTGTGGATCACACAAAGATTTGTCCCGTGCGGGACTCGAACCCGCGACTATTAGACGCAGTGGGCAGAGCGGTTTAAGCTCTTAACCACTGCGCTAAATCGTCCGTCTTGGATTTGGATTGGACGCGTTCGCGAAATATCGGGTTGTCGCCTTCGGGATAGGTTCGGGACCGAGATCGGAATGGACAGCGCGCACTATTCGCTACAAGAGCAACGAAGTCAGTCCCACTAGACAACGAGCCAGTCATGCATATAGATACTGAGAAAACTCTTGCGCGTTCTAGACTTACAAAGGAAATGCGGCCTTACGTTTCAGTTCCATAAATTCTCGCTAAGGTAGCGCCATCTATCCACGACTATCCATATCTACGTGTCTTATCACAGTAAACATATTTACATATTTACACTGTGGTATTATGGAGATCGTACCACCGATAATATGTTATCATTTATCTAGGCTAGGGATGTCCCAATTATAACAATAGTCTCCTGGGACCACAAATCGAGCCCGCAGTAAGAAGTACCGGGCTGGACTTACGCAATATCTGTCGCTATCGCGACGGCAGTTAATTTCGATAACATTGTAAAATCTACATTGTAACTTAATCGTGCAAAATAATAATCAAATGTTTTTAATGTAATGTATGTATTTTATGTATAAACCAATTAAGATACTTTGCTCTTAAGTACCAAGCGAAATTGACAACTGAATTGAGTACACCCCGCGCATGGAGCCACAGATAACTCTATCTCACTTGCTGACTAGTATCGAAAAGATAATTTGCACGTAATTTCTTACCCTATGTCCGAATGAGGGCTTACAATATGGCGTAATAGTCTGCCTAGATCTTGGCCCTTGGGACCTAGAGGAGAAGTCGGCGCGGCATTTAGTTTCAAAGGTCGTTGGAGAATCGCGATTGAGACGATCATATCACGAGTGCATGCATAATATATTTTGTACAGACAAAACAAAAGCCCGCCCAAGTTCGACATATGCATTCTGCAACTTACTATATTTTTTTGGAAATATTAATGTTCTTCACGGCTGACGGTACTAACATCGGATTGTTTCCAGTTTTCTTTCCCGCCACATCTATGTATAAGTTTAAGTACGGAAATAATTTTAAAATCCACGCTTATGTTGAGTGTATTGTTATGTTTTTTTGGATGTAGTATACCGAAATAAGTCATGGAAATGGTGGTAATAACATTTTGGAAGTCATCAGGAATTTCATAATCATAATCATCATCAACCCCAATCGCTCTCCAGCGCAGCCGGCCCGATGTCACCTGCATTCAACGACTTCGTTGATCCTTACAAGACCGTCGGTCCATCTACAATTTCAAAATAACGTATGTATATTGTACTTTTGTTCAGTCTGTGTTTAATGGTCTTCGGGGGTTTAAACTGCCTCTAGATACAAAATTCAAGGCTGAATTCAGATTTGAAAATTTTAATAAGTGTCACAGTCAAATTTTTAGGAACATAACGAATATTGAACACGTTATTACTTTGTTTACCTAAGTGAGACTTAGGTACATTCAGAAACCGTACACACTACATAATTAGGAAATTCAGGGAGCGCTCTTTCATAGCGTAGCGACGTCAACATTGTCAATAGAACCCAATTAAATTGTTACTTTACCTAATGCAAGAAGGCAATTTACGTAATTGGTATAATAATTTTATAGATGTTGAAATTTACACGGGGTCAGACAACCAATAATCATAAAATGACTAGGCGCATGAAGAACAAAAGCCGGGTAGATTTTTGAGATGGGGCAGAAAGGGCAGCTACCTCAACCGTTGTATCTAAAGGAAAACGGTCTTAGAAAACTATTCTTAATTTTTAGCGATATTCTAAACTGTGCTGTGTGTGTGCTACTGAGAATTTTGGTGTAAATTGCCCATTTGCTTGCTGACTGTACATATATTACATAATCTGTAAATGCAGTTCAAAATGTCACAAATACTTAAGGATAGTCTTCTACGACCGTTTTCTGAATCTACAACGGTTGAGGTAGCTGGCTGCCCTTACTGCCCCGTCTCAAAAATCCACCCGGTATACATGGTGGACTTATGACCTGGTGAAGGTCGCAGGTAACAGCTGCGACCTTCACCAGATGCGTACAGCACAAATCCGGTCGTTGTAGCGATCTTAAGGTTTTGTCAAATTGCCGACGGAGCGCAAAGGGAGCGCGACGGAAGCGCTCGGCTACGTTCGGTTGTGACGTTTGCCGTCGCGTCGAAAGGGGCTGCGCTGTGTGGCGTCTCCCGTACATTTCAGTACATTACAACTCGTTAAGCCGCGCCACCGTCGCGCCGAGCGGGGCTGCGCTGTGTGGCGTCTCCCGTACATTGCAGTATATTACAACTCCCTAAGCCGCGTCACCGTCGCTCCGAGCGAGGCTGCGCTTTGTGGCGTCTCCAGTACATTTCAGTACATTACAACTCCCCAAGCCGCGACACCGTCGCGCTGCGTCGGCTATGTGGCAAACCCTTTAGGGGAGGCTTTTGTCCTGCTGTGAACGTCTTTCGACTGTTCATGCTGGTCATAATTTGGACATATAATATGGCACATTGTACAAGTGCATACTTATCGTTATCGTATTAATATGTAAAATAGGAAGTTAAGGAAACGAAGTAGCTAAACTTATCAGCATAACCTTTATTTTTATATCAATAACGGCCTTCAAGAAAATCAAAAACAAATTATTAAAAATTTCATGTCAAGGTCCTTGAAAAGATAATCTATAAGTTTTAAAATTACGATCTCTATACAAGGTGTAACATAATAACACAAGACCGCAGACACCCCAATTAGATTATTGCTTTACGAATTCAATACGAAAATCAAACTTCCAATTTTAAGGAGTTTTCTACCATTTTTTTAAGCTCTTTGGTACCCAAATTAACCATAAAATTTAATAATTAATTAACTTTTGTCTGCATATTGAGGTGTGTGTAATAGAAATACAATTAAAATAGCCGTAAGGCTTTGAATAATTATTAAATTCTGTTTAATACAGCGAACAGAACGAATAACAGCATATTATGAAAATTAATAAAAAAATAACTAACTTTAAGAATAGTTGGAATCGATTCAGTTGCCGATTTAGAACAAAGTACTTTCAGGTCTTGCGTTAACTATGTTACAGCTTGTATATTAGGCTCCGTGTAAAGTCAATACTCCACCAATCCACAATAAGTCTAATTGGTGAAGTTATGACCCATCCATTTTTCTCACCTCGATTTGTGAGAGAAGGCCTTTGCTCAGCAGTAGCATAGGCTGATTTACAAGTGATAGAATAGATGGATAGATACAAAATGCTTCCAACTTAGCTTGCCCTCTGGACCTGTAGCTAAGTTCACTTTCTAGTCGTCAAAGCTGATATTAAACGGAAAAATGTAATGGAATGACATTTTACACCATAGTTTGACGTGGAACAAGGCGCTATTGATTGCGGAAAGAGAATAGATACAAAATGCTTTCAACTTGGCTTGCCCATTGGGTATGTAGCCAATTTCACTTTCTAGTCGTCAAAGCTAATAGGAAACAGAAAAATGTACGGAAATGTAATTTTAAACCAACATTTCACGTGGAACAAAGCGCTATCGATTGCGGAAAGAGAATAGATACAAAATGCTTTCAACTTGACTTGCCCTCTGGACCTGTAGCCAAGTTGACGTAGTAGTCATTTAACAACGAAAAGTCACATGGTTAGAACATTGCGCTTTCTATTGCGGAAAAGAATAGAATCGAAATGCTTTAAACTTGGTTAGAGCCCTCTGATGCGTTTAATTTTTAGCCGCTACAAACCTCAAATATTCTGCCTAATCTAACAGAAACTTTACACTAAAATGTTGTCTTGTTGAATATCATTCTATCCGACAGCAATATACCGGTAATAAACAAATCGCTTTTGTTATAACACATAAAAGGCCTTCTCAAACACATAACGATCCTAACGCGCTCTACTGTGTAAAACAGTTAGCTTTTGCATATCTAAGGGACTAGACTCAAGCGTCACTGCAAAAAATAAACACCTTTATTCTCCAAGCTGGGCTCGCAGCGGTGTACTATGTACACCCACTTTTCGCCGACAATGTTAGGTCCCAATGTAATAGAGGGCGAACCTATTGCCATTTACAGGGCACTCGGACTTAGGACTAATATTGGGAATTTTTCGATAAAAAACTTCTCTTTGCTCGACCTATTCGACCCCTCGTAATCTTTACGCGCATTTTAGGCCACTAGACCAGTGGTTCCTAATTAGTTTTTTCTGCGCACCCCGAAAATCGAAAAATAACCCAAACTAGCGTACCCCATAAGCCATGAACTGAAGCCAACGGACAGTCGGGTTGAGCGCACCGCCGCCCCGCGTCCCACTTCCATCAAGAGTCCATCCAAGTTTATGACGGTTTTATGACGGTTTACCTATAATCGACTCAAAATATATTTCGGCACTTGTTTGTTATTGTTTTTTACTGTTGTTTAAATTATACTATACATGTGAATATAGCCATTCACATAAATAGTATAATTTGTTTAATTTAACCCACCTGATAGACCAGCCTACATTATTCACCCATGTCCCACAACAAAATACTATTTTAAAAGAGTAACCGTGGAGTTTCTTGCCCTTCTTCTCCACAGGAATAACATTCTGAAGTGGTGGTCTGTGGTCGAGCCTTTGTTACTTTTCTGACGATTCATAAATAATGTAATGGTTTACATGAAAAATATTCTGATTCTGATTTAATTAACTTAGTTAAGAAATTACGCGTACCACTAATTGGGAACCACCGCACTAGACCAACTAGGCAGACGCTATACATAAACACACCGTAACGGCTATATTCCCCAAGCGGGGGTGGCAGAGATGTACTGTCACTATACATTATAAAAAAAACACCTCGCTACGCGTTCAATCCACTGTGTGTTTGACAAAACCTAAACGGCTTCCACGTGCATGCATTGCCGGCATTTATTCCGCGAAGCGAAAGATATACTCATCTTCTAAAAATAGAAGCTGAGGAACTGTGAAATGTCGAGTTTCACGGCATCGTGAGTCAAGGACGAAGTTTCAGGAAGGGCGGTCTTTTGTCACGCTAGTATATACAATCATAATTCTCTTTGTTTCATAGCAATTATGATAGCTCGTGGAACGGTGGGGGGTACCGGAATCTGAAAGTTTTTGGGTACGTAATATTGTATACTGCGGACCCCAGTCCCGGATTGGCACGGGTTACACTAAGAAATCGTAATTAGCATACATTAGAATATAATAATATCCGCTTATACTGACCCACTGCTACGCAAAGGCCTTTTCTCGCAAATAGGGGTGAGAAATTAGGTCATATCCAAGCACCGTGCGGATTGGTTGAGGCAGGTTTGTGGTCACCTTCTATTGGAATCTATCAAGCCGCCTATAGTGCTTTGGAACGTGGATAAATATTACTTAATATTACGATTCCTGTGTGTTGCACTAATTATCTACGGCTGGATGACTTGTGGTGACCTGAAGGGCGTAGTGGTTAAATTATCTACCGGCCTCCTGAGTAGTGTGCCTAGATTCGAATAAAATTAGGATTTACACAACGCAAGCCATTGAAGCGAGGCATGTAGATTTAAAATCGATTAATCGAAAAATCGATATATACAAGCCTAATAATCGATTTTGTAAATCAAACTGAACCACTGAATCGATTCAATAGATCAATTCCGAAAGCCGTCTAATCGGATGGATTCACGATTCAATCATAAAAAAGTGGTAATCGAAAATATGACCAAGTAGATTGTGAAAATCTGAGATATAAATATTGGCAAAACACGTTTATTGCTAAAAATACTACGTTCCAAAAATTAGTTTTTTTAAGTCAGGTGTCTTTTTAATAATCTCTAAATTGAACCTTTCCAGAAATTATAAAAAGGCAGGGATCCAAAAAAAAAAAAAAAACTCATTCAATCGGCAAATTAATAGGAATCGCCTTCGAATCGATTAAAGAGAATAGATCTTTTAATCTTCGATTTAATCGAAGATTAAAAGATCTATAAATAGAATATTATTATTATTCAAGATTGAAAGTGTAATCGTAATCGTTGATCTGAATCTTAAGATTAGCAAGCTGAAGTGGCAATGGGCGGGCCACATAGCGCGTAGATCGGACGGGCGTTGGGGCAGAAAGATTCTAGAGTGGCGACCACGTATTGGCAAGCGCAGCGTGGGACGACCGCCTGCCAGATGGACCGACGATCTTGTGAAAATCGCAGGAAGTCGTTGGATGCAGGTGGCATCGGACCGGTTACGCTGGAAAGCGATTGGGGAGGCCTATGTTCAACAGTGGACAATTATGGGCTGAGATGATGATGATGAATCGTTGAAGATTACAAAATGTATTACAATTGTATTCGTGAATCATTAATACACCGCCACGCCTATATTCCCCAAGTGGGGTGGTTAATCATCTGATTACATTTTGCCATTCTCTGGTTGTAACTTCGTTCCGCCGCGTCTGTTTTATTATATTACTCTTAGCTTTAAGCGTAAATATTAAAATATCTACACGAGAACCGGTCAGAATAACAAAACAATAAAGTAGTACATAATTATCTCCTGTTATCTTAAAATCCAGAAAATTACTGCGATCTATAAAGATTTGTTAATAGTTTGATACCCGACTACGGCAAAACCAAAAGAAAGGGTTATGTTTTAGCTACGTATCTTTTTATTTAGGTATGTTCTATTTGAACAAAATCAATGTGACGAATGTTACTTTCAAAAAAGTGGTGGTTTCTGAAGTTGTTTTTTGCAAACGTGTCGAGTGGGATGTCAAATGAAAGAAGAAAAAAAAATCTGAGTTCATAAGTATAGATATAGTATAATATTAAATATACCTACCAAGCCACAGAAAACCAATTTTATACTTCTATTCAGCGATTTCGAAAGTTCAATTAAAAATTAAAACTGAAAAGTCACGTGGTTAGAACAATGCGCTAGCGCTATGAATTGTGGCAAGGGAATAGAATAAGTTAGTTTTTTAAACGTTTTTGGTAATTAAATTTGACAACAAAAAGTCTTGACTGACTTTTTGTTGTAAAATGTAATTTAGATCATTTAGCATTTGAGCGTTGTGCGCTATGAATTCCGACAACAGAATAGAAATAAAACTTTTGCCATTTGGCTAGGTCCTCAGTTATGGCGATGATAGACAGAGTCAAGTACTGAAAAATAAGAAAAAAAAAATCGTTCCCATACAACTTCACCATCAGATTATACTTAATTATACTTGATCAAATCGAGAATCGATTCGAGCGAGTTCCATTCGAATCTATCCAAATATATATTTTTCTTTAAATGAATTGGCACGATTTTTTCAGACTTAAACGATAAACATCACCATAGTTCAGCCAATTTGAGCAAAATATTCATAAATTGCATAATATACCTAACCCATAGAAAATCTATGGGTGAAAACCCAATGAAAATCCGCATGGATGGTTTCTGAGATTAGCCCGAACATAAGTAGAACTGACGTGGCGGGCGACTTCAATTTAGCGGATCGTTTTTATGCCGGATGTCAGTCTACCTGATAAGGTCAACAAATTTTACAACGGAAACTCAATCTTATTTCTTTTGATTACAGCCCAACGTAATGCCAAGCCGCCCAACTTGACTTAACAATTGCAATAATTATTCTAATTCTATTTCAATCTCAGCACTGGTATTTTGTTGGGGTTGTCGTAGTGTTGTAAAAACGCTCGAGTCGGCGCTTAAAACGCTCGACTTTAGCGCTCATTTTTACAACACTAGGTTGTCGCAATGGCTCTTCCGTATGCCGAAATTTTCCGAAAGCCAAAATCAAATGCTATGCTTATTGATATAAAATTGAAAATTTCGGTTCCGACCTCCCCGTGCCGTGTTGTTTCCATGATCAACGACTGAAACGATTGAAAATAATCTAAGCCAAAAATGGCGTTCCATCCCATGCCGTTCACGTGGCGTATAGTCTATTTACCTGTCAGCTGGTATCATATCTGCGGCGTCGTCCTCCATAGATTCGTCGCCTACCTCCACCTCCAACTGGACCGGTGGCGGGGAGCTCATGTCCAATGTTCACCAGTCGCCAACACCCTAAAACAGAAGACTACTAGGTATATGGCATATAACATAAGCACGAGTCAGAGGACTACGCCCCTGAAAAGAGTGATTGTGTTGCATTTATGTGGAACCAGTCTGCTTTGATTTTTCTAATAATTACATTGGGAGTGGACCGAAATCACCAGCGCAGAGCAGTTGTTCCATGTGGCTGATTTCCAAAGCTGATGGCCAATGTCCAGTTATGCAGGGCCACTTAAAGAAGAATCTAATTACTAACGAGGCTTTGACGATGGCTACAGGCCAGTGGCCATCATAGCTATGAACTTTTTATCTATATTGTCAACCGTGATCGTTTGTGGAGTAGGCAGGGACTGCAGAGTTCCAACAGGTCCTTTTTTTAAGGCGTCTGTCACTTCCTCCACTCTCATAGTCAAGTCTCAAGTTAATTATTTTATATTAAAAATGCATTTTAATGTGATGTGTGAAAGGGCATGCTCCGTTGGTTCGGGCATATAGAAAGAATGCCAGAGGAAAGAATGACAAAACAGATATACAATGTGAAAGTGGAAGGATGCAGGTACCGGGGAAGACCTAGACTATCTTACCACGACCAAATAAACCGAGTCTTTTCTGATGGAAAATTCAAGAGTCTCCGTAACCGGCGAGCGTGTATGAGACGAACTATGAGAGTCGAGGAAGCCAGAGAGGTATGTAAGGAAAGAACCTGTTGGAACTCTGTACTCTCTGCCTACCCCGCAAGGGATCTGGCGTGAGGTTATAGATAGATAGATAGATTTTAATGTGATTTTAAAGTTACTTTTCTAAACACCCATGGATAGAACATATGCCGCAGAACCGATGGCCGTTGGGGCAGACTGGTTCTTGAGTGGAGACCGCGTGTCGGCAAACGTAGTATAGGGCGCCCTGTAGCTAGGTGGGGTGACGATACTCGTAAGGCAGCGGGCAGGGATTGGAGAAGGAGAGCTGAAGATCGAGCTCAGTGGCGTGCCATGGGAGAGGCCTACGTCCAGCAGTGGACTGACACGGGCTGATGGTGATGATGATGGATAGAAATTAAATTTGAAATGGTTAATTAACAGTTGAGAATACAGTTAACTCTGGTTGTTGACCTGTTCATCATGCAAAATTATACAATTTTGTTATACCTACCTAAGTACAACAATATAACCGTCAAGTACAATATACTTAATTTGTTTTGCATCACTATACAATGTCATCAAATTAATTAACTTTTTGATTCAATTGAAATATATTTTGTTCACAACTGTTATTCCAAAAGTTATTTTTTTAATCTATCTATCTATCTATATCATCACGCCAGCTCCCTCGCGGAGTAGGCAGAGAGTACAGAGTTCCAACAGGATCTTTCCTTACATACCTCTCTGGCTTCCTCCACTCTCATAGTTCGTCTCATACACACTCGCCGGTTACGGAGACTCTTGACTTGCCCTTCATTGCCTTATTTTTTTAATCACTTGTTATTTAAGAAACTTAACCCTGCAACTACATGGGGGTATGTTTCCGCAAAAGAACAAGGAATAATTCGTAGGAATTATTATAAAAACCACATAAAAAGACAGATTTCATCCAAATGTCTGTAGTTTTTTCTTTTTTTTTTCTTTCAAACTGCAAGATGCCTGCCGCTGGTGAGTACCCCCCCCCCCCTTCATCATTGTCAAAGAGATAATTAAGTACTCCAAACAAAACCCGATGTACTTTTAATAGAACAATATATTTTATTTACACACAGCCCGAATCAATATGCCAATTAAATCTATCTAACTACATCATCACGCCAGATCCCTTGTGGGGTAGGCAGACAGCACTGAGTTCCAACAGGTTTTTTCCTGACATCCCTCTCTGGTTTCCTCCACTTACATAATTCGTCTCATACACGCTCGCCGGTTTCGGAGACTCTTAAACTTGTCCTTCAGATAAAACTCTGTCTATGTGGTCGTGATAAGACAGTCTATGTCTTCCCCGGTACTTCTTCTGACATTCTTTCTATATACCCGAACCAGCATACCCTTTTCTCATCTTTACACCGATACTATCTTTCATACCTACTCGCTTTCTTACTACGCTGTTGCAAATACGGTTGGTCATCTTCATTCCGGACATCTTCCGCATAGCTCGCATTTCCACTGCATTTATCCTTCTTTCATTCTCCTTCTTACATACATACCCAGCTCTTGCTAGCGTATTACAGTGTTGGGACAAGAACTCCGTTATGTATGGCCGGCTGCGTCTTTTGCTGCCGGCTCCCAAGTAGCTTTCCCATCCCACCATTTACTTCCATCCCCCTGCATCCAATTATACTCAAGGTTTGTAAATCTGACATTTTCTTATCTAATGACAGATAACATACAATGAACTGGGGATACATAATTTTGAGGTTCAATTTAACTGAGCTTAATACCTAGATAGATAGATAGATAGAAAACTCTTTATTGTGCACACCAAATACATTATAACAAAACAAAGTAATTATTGTAAAATAACAAGCACAATAGGCGGTCTTATTGCTAATAGCAATTTCTTCCAGACAACCAAGTCGAAAGAAATACAACAAAAATAAAAATAAAGGGCAGTTGGTGGCGTACATTTATTCGAATAAAGTAACTATACATATACAAAATATGACATACATATATAGTAAGAAATATATTAAATTTATACATAGTGCAATAGAAATAAACGTAACTTATAAATAAGGATAGATAAATACAAAAGGTTAGAAGTTATGACAGAGTCTCACTATTGACAACAGAGAGGAAGTGGTTCTTAACCATCATTTTAAAAGTAGCAAATGTCTGTGCACGTCTAATTGACTCAGGTAATGCATTCCACAAGCGGACAGCTTGAACTGAAAAAGATTTATCATAGAAATTTGTGGAATGCATCGGTGTTTTAGTCTGAGATTTTCCGATGACCTTAGGAACCTTGAATGTGTTTCGTGAAGAAACTCAAATCGATCTTTGAGATAGGATGGAGATGCTGGATTGAACAGGATGTTGTATAAAAGCGATAACAAGTGAGTATTCCGGCGAAGACGAATTGGTAGCCACTTGAGCTTAGCACGGAATTCTGAAATATGATCATATTTTCGCAAACCAAATATGAATCTTATGCAAAAATTTTGAAGCCGCTCAAGTTTATTAAGTTGGCTCTCAGTAAGATCGACATAACTGGCGTCTGCATAATCAAGGATAGGAAGAAGGAGGGATTGTGTGAGTGCAATTTTAGCGGCAGTGGGGAGAAAATTTCGCAGCCTCCTCAATGAACCTGCGGAAGCAAAGATCTTGCGGCTGAGATTTTGAAGATGTGGACCCCAAGTGAGATTGGTGTCGATGTAAATCCCCAAATTTTTTACAGTGGAACTTATTGGTATTGTGACACCGTCAAATTTTATCTGGGGAAGTTTCGACCAATCGACACGCGTAGTAAGCCTAGAGCTACCAATAACAATAGCTTGCGTTTTAACTGGGTTGACCGTGAGGCCATGACTTTTACTCCAGTTGCATATTTTATTTAAATCTTCATTAATAGTGTAAACAGCCTCCGACAACCTGGTCAGTGGAGCTTGTGAGTAAATTTGGAGATCATCTGCATAAAGGTGGTATGAAGAATGTAATTGGTTGGAAATAGAATTAATAAAGATAGCGAAAAGCAAAGGAGATAAAACGCCACAACACCTACCACATATCAAGCTACTCTGGGTCATATTGAAAAGTCATTGCCCCCAATAAAAGAACCAAAAACATAAGACATCTAATACCTAAAAATGCTTTGTTGCGGTCATTGAATTTTGAATCTAAACATTGTTAACTAAAGCAATTTAATTGCTCGCTACATTTTTATGCTTTGTCATAGATTTAATGGCTTTTATAAGGATATTTTCAATGTCAATATGTGACATTGAGATGAGTTTATAAGGTGATGTGTATGTTTATAAGAATAGGTACTAGGTGTGTGTGTGTGTGTTTGAGTGATACACGCTGTTGGCTGTGAGGCCTTTACAGCTTCACCGGACATAAGGGCGAGCGTGCAACCACTACGCTCGAGCCAAAAGGGCAAGGGAGCGACATACTCGAGGGCGCCTCAAAAAGGAACGCCTCGGTTTGGACAGTCGCTACAGGGGAAGGGGAGTGTACTAAGTGCGCCGGTCGGCGCGCTAGGCTAGGGATCTACGACTTCGTCGTCGTCATCGTCCGTATCCGGAACGGAAAGAAGCGATGTCAAAGCATCGGGGGGATCGGTGAGAACTAATGTGTTAGAAATGTGTGGATCTATCTTTCTTTTAGTTTAATGTGGCAGATTCTGGAAATCAAACCTTTTTTTGGTTGAAATTATATTATTCTCTTTAGTCTGTTTGTAAAACAAAGGCATTTTTTGAATATAAAAGAAAAATAACTTGCCTATTATTATTAGTAGTAATATTATTAGATTAGTATTGGATAGACTGCTTGGTTCAGTGCTTAAAGCATTAAGTCTCTCCACCCACTGGACTAAGTAGTTGTAGGTTCACTCCCTTATAGGACAAATCTTTGTGTGACAGTGACAGTCTGGGTGTTTATTATGTTTGTAAATATGCCCAAGACACAGGAATAAAACCTAATGTGTGGATATGTGTTTTTAAATAAATTAAAAAAATATATATCTGTATATTTGTGTGTGACTATATGTATGTGCATCCATCCATGTGTGTGTGATCATCATAGCATTTAATGCACCACAGCATACATACTCTGTTGTACGAACATTGCGCGGATGGAGGAGTATGAAATTTCCCACACTTATAGTTTATATAGAGAAGGAGTGCAGAATGCTAATATTTTTTTTAAATTATGCATAAAACATACATTAAATCAATGAAAAAATCATTACACACACTACCATGTATTTGACACAATACACGTCAAATTGATGTTTATATTTAATATTATTTGCAGTATTAGTATATTATCTATGATTATTTGTCTAGTCTTACTGAATGTCAAACATAACCAGCAAATGATGAAAGAGTAGGTCGAATATAAACCTAGGAGAGACCACAAGTTAAATTAAATTTTTAAAATTACTTAAAGCATATCTTATCAAGTACATATTCATTCATACATATTCATTTATTTTCATTCTACAATATGTAGGCAGTAAATGGTATTGCTCCGTTGGTTCGGGCATATAGAAAGAATGCCAGAGGAAAGAATGACAAAATAGATATACAGTGTGAATGTGGAAGGATGCAGGTATGGGGGAAGACCTAGACTATCTTACCATGACCAAATAAACCGAGTCTTATCTGAAGGAATAGTCAAGTCTCCATAACCAGCGAATGTGTATGAGACGAACTATGACAGTGGAGGAAGCCAGAGAGGTATGTAAGGAACAAACCTGTTGGAACTCTGTACTCTCTGCCTACCCCGCAAGCGAGCTGGCGTGATGTTATAGATAGATGGTAAAATATATATTAAAACAGCCCGTGACTTCATCCGTGTTGACTTTAGACAGGAACCTTACATTTTTCCACTATAAAAAGTATCCTGTGTTAACTCAGGTAATAAACTAACTGTGTGCTAATTTTCATACAAATCCATTCAAACATCTTAACATACAACCTTATACATTTATAATATCATTAAGATGAAACAATTGTAGACCAAGCAGGGCTCAGCAAAAGGTACTGACTGAGTAGGAGAGCGTAGGATATTATTAAAAATAGATTGTTATTTTAATTTATTGCTTGTTCATTTATTTACTACCATGTCTTATATAAAGGGCAAGTCAAGAATCTCCGTAACGGGTGAGTGTGTATGAGACGAACTATGAGAGTGGAGGAAGCCAGAGAGGTATGTAAGGAAAGAACCTGTTGGAACTCTGTACTCTCTGCTTACCCGCGAGGGAGCTGGCGTGATGATATAGATAGATAGATTTACTAGCAGTTTCCCGCGACTTCGTACCCGGTCGACAACAGCGCCACCTACCGGGTCGATGTTATATAGGTACTTCTGGATAAGGTTAGCTACCTTGCTATAATAGTGAAAGGATTTTAAAAATCGGTCCAGCAGTTTTTGGGTTTATTCGTTACAAACATACAAATCTTTTCTCTTTATAATATTAGTATGGATCTATGAATATTTTAATGGAGCCATGGAGCAAGCCATGTTGGGCATGGCCCTTGCCGACCGAATATCTAACATAGAAATCCAAAGGTGGACAAAAGTTGCAGATGTTGGTAAACAGATCACAAGGTTAAAAGGGAGATGGGCAGGACACTTGATGAGGTGGGCTGTCAACAAGTGGACCAAGGCCGTGAAAGAGTGGTGGCCCAAAAAGGGATGCAAGCCTAGAGGCGGAAGGCTAAGGCACTCCAAGGAATTCACCAACATATAGAGCGAAAGCGATAGCAGGAGAGTATTAAGACACAGAAGATCTCAATTAAGGCATCTTATTGGAGCATACACAGGCCACTATGGCACAAATGAACATCTACACAAGATGAACCTAGCTATCAACCTGGTATGCAGGCACTGCGGCACAGAAACTGAAACCATGAAGCACTTTCTTTGCAAATGCCATGCTTTTGCGGCGCGGCGAATGAACTTGCTGGAGGTGGCCTATCCATTACCAGGAGAACACAGAATCTTCCCCCTGGCGGAATACACATCCTATTACAGGGAGTATTTGGGACACCAGGTACGTAAGAGCACTAGTCGCTTGATGAAGATCAACACTACAAAATGTCAAATGAGATAAGATTAAATAAGAAAGAGGCAGATGAAGTGATGACATCATGAAGGTGGCCAGAAAATTGTGGAATACGCTATCACAGGACTAGAAGGAATGGCGTAATAGAGGAGAGTCCTACACTCAGCAGTGGGTAGATACAGGCTGATTGATGATGATGATGAATAATAAAATAATAATAATATTAGCCCTGCTAAGAAACTGTCGCATTATTGGGCACGGGCTTTTTCTCAAACAGAGGGTTTTCCCATGCCATGCTGGCCCATTGCGGGTTAACTAAAACTCTAAGGCATGCAGGTTTCCTCACAATGTTTTCCTTCATAGTTGAAGCAAGTGATAGTTAATTTTTAATTCGCACAGGTTTTTCTAAAGGACAGAGGTGCATGCCTGGGTTTGAGACCAAAACCTCTGCAGTCCAACGGCCTAACCACTAGGCTATCACTGCTTTTGATATGATGAATATTTAAATTGTATTTTATTTTTAAGACTTTTACTTTTGTCATATATTCATTTATAGAATAGTAGACTTTCTCCATTAAAAATAATTTTAGATATTTTATGAATAATTTGGTGTTGACTACATTTCTTATTAACTCTAGTAGCTGATGATGTATCTTAATGGCCATTACTAAAGGAAAATATAAAAAAATAAATAAGATAAGTCACAAAAGAATAATACAGTTGTGCTGTAACATTTTTTCTGGAATTATCCCTAGTAAAATGGAAATGGTTCCCCCCTTTGTTACATAGGACTTAACATTGTTGGCAAAAAATGGGTGTTTACAGTACCTCTGCCACCCCCTCATAGGCTTTTTAGAGACCACAATCTCATTCCTACGTGTGTCAAGATAAAAAACAAAAAAAAACAACCGCGATAAAATCTGAAAAAAATAGGTTTATTTCATAAAAAATGGTTATTACACTATACAATTTTCCAGTCTGTATTCTGTGCCTACCCAACAAGGGATCTAGAGTGATGATATAGATAGATAGACAAGTATCCAGAAAAAGGATTGAAATAGTGATAAATTTCAAGGGCACATGGCCACTTTTTTGTTGTTTTAAAAGACAGCCCCACACTAGGATTTATTCCTGTGTCATGGGTATGTTTGCAAACATGATAATTCACATACACAAATACCCCTACCAGAGCAAATCATTGTAGGTCACACAAAGATTTGTCCCGTGCAGGAATTGATCCCGCAACTATTAGACACAATGGGTGGAGCGGCTTAAGCTCTTAACCACTGCGTGATTAATAAATTGTCCATCATATAGTCGGTTTTATACAAAAAGTGACTGACACTTTTATAAAAATATTGGTATAGTTTTTGAAATGTCTAGGATTGTAATAGTCAATCAATCTTTAAATAAATAGTCAGCTAATTAGGTTCCAAAGACTTAGCACAGTAAGAGTTTTTATTAAAATACCGTAGACTAACTGGAAAATTCTCATCCAATAAGATCAATTCTTTTAACAATGAAAACTAACCTGAGTACCAAATTTTTTTTCTCTTATTGTACGGTTTAAGATATTTTAACACAGAGCGACGTCAATTGCACTTGCAACATCACTGTTACGATATCAACCTCGTACTTTTTGCTTTAATGTAAATATTTATTCTTCGCACACGGAACAATAGGAAATACGCAGATTCCTCCGACCGCCCACTTCCGCAACGTAAAATCACAAAATCATCAAGTGACGATTAAACTTAGTGATCTCATGCCGCAAACATTAATACTACTACGTAAAATACAACAAAAGAAAATAATCATTACCTTCACTTTCTCGAAATGTGTTAAATCATGCAACTGTCACACAGAGGGATCCGAAGAGAAACGCTCGAAAAACACTCACAAACTGTTCAAAACTCAATAACTTCGACAGTTCTCAAAACATACGTTCATCACAATTTTTTACAGTAGAAAAATTTCATGACCATTGGCACGAATCCATGAAAATTTTGACATTTCATCACAGTGCAATACACATGAATGAGTTTCCGTAACAAAGCTGACTTTGCGATATAACATGCCCGATTAATCACTAACCGGTGAATTTATTAGTTTAACCGGGTGATGTTAATTAATAATTATGATTTAGCTACTTTTTCGAAGCAATAAAAATAAAAACATGCAAATATCCATCGGCGGATGGCCGACCGATTGTGCAATAGTGATGCTACTTCGGATTTCGCGACTAGTTTAATCGTTTGCTAAATAAATTACCAGTTATAAAAATGGAATGCGAAACTGATTAATGTCCCAAAAAGTGTTAGAAGGACTTTTCCTACGAAGTGAAAGTTATCACTATAGAGTGATTATGTCAATTTTATTTTAATTCCAATAACTTTTGTTATTCTTGATTATTTAAAAATATTCTAAGTTGTAAATATTAGTTTAGTTGTGGGAAATGGGCCATTACCTATTCGGGTATATGCCTGAGGGAAGATAATGAAAAAGTGATAAAATGTTACTTTTCAATTTAACAAAAGACATGCCTGCTTAATCCCCTACTAAAATAATAAAATACTGCAACTAGCTTTTTAGTCATCAAAATCCAACTGCGGTACGTTTTGTTCTAAAATAAAAATCGAGAACTTTTGCAAATCATGAGAATTTGGAAAAGTTTGTAATTTTATCGAGATTTCGATATGGTATGTTAAGTCCATTTCATGTATAATACGTTCTAAGTACCTCAACCCTTCGGCGTAAGGTTGGCAGTATTGTTTGTCACTGTAGATAGCTAGTGCCAGTGCCTTAGTTTATTTTCTGAATAATAAGTATAAAACAAGTATAAAATAACTATATCCAAGACTTTGAAAGGAAGTCAACAGAAATGGTGGTCAGGATAGGAAAATTCCGTAAGCGTGGAAATTTTGAGAGAGTGCTTTTAATTCTCTTATAACGATTATGATGGCAGGTTGCCACCATGATAGGAAAGTAAAATAATGTTACTAGGGTTCATATTTAAGTTGCCCGTTTTTATCGATATTATATTCTGGTATAAAAATCATTGGAAAATATTTACTATTTTTAATTCCATTCAAGTAACTTGTGTAGATCGGAAATACAAATTTACTATTAAAACCCTAAAATCTTTATCCTAATTAAAGATTCTCTCGAACTTTGTACTCTCTGCCTATCCTGCAAGGTATCTGGCGTGGTGATATAGATAACTCTATTTATGGACTCATCTTGAATGGATTAATGTACAAAGATATGTTTTTCTTCTATTTTTAACGTATTTCCCCTTAATTCAGGGTACATGCTTTATATTTTCATTGGCAGCACCCAATTCAATCGTACCAACCTAACGCCAAAGGGTAGTGGTACATAAAACGGACTATAGGTAGCATATGTTTTCCTAAAGGATTAGTACCTAAAGTAGGCAGAAAAATCCTTGAAATATAAAATAACTGGTGGGTTAACTTTTGGCGGGAATTCAATCTCAACCTAGTATTTTAATTGAAATTATAATATAAAAATGTAAGTAATTAATATTGTTTTTTAATTTCTAGCGGTACAATAGTGTTTTGTATAAGTAGTGTAATGTACATATTTATAAATATATCTGCTTTTTTGGTATTTTTTGTACAAGGACAGGGGAGGGCTCAATCGTTAAATTCTTGTGACGTTATTTAAGGGTGGACCTTATTACTATTACTAAGTAGGTAACTATTTAAGCAGGATAAATGCGGTCGAAATGCGATCTTTGCGGAAGACGTGCGAATTCACGCTGACCGACCGTATTCGCAACAGCGTAGTAAGAAAGCGAGTAGGTATGAAAGATAGCATCGGTGTAAAGATGAGAAAGGGTATGCTTCGTTGTTTCGGGCATATAGAAAGAATGTCAGAATAAAGAATGACAAAACAGATATACAATGCGAAAGTGAAAGGATGTAGGTACCGGGGAAGACCTAGACTATCTTACCACGACCATTATTTGGTCGTGGTAAGATAGTCTAGGTCTTATCTGAAGGAAAAGTCAAGTGTCTCCGTAACCGGCGAGCGTGTATGAGACGAACTATGAGAGTCGAGGAAGCCAGAGAGGTATGTAAGGAAAGAACCTGTTGGAACTCTGTACTCTCTGCCTACCCCGCAAGGGATCTGGCGTGATGTTATAGATAGATAGATAAAAGGTTCACCTCCAATAGTAAAAAAGCAATAATCTTACCATGACCAAATAGACCGGGTCTTATCTGAAGGACAAGTCAGGAGTATCCGTAACCGGCGAGCGTGTATGAGACGAACTATGAGAGTGGAGGAAGCCAGAGAGGTATGTAAGGAAAGAACCTGTTGGAACTCTGTACTCTCTGCCTACCCCGTAAGGGATCTGGCGTGATGATATAGATAGATAGGTCACTTCTACACTCTTAAACAGGGGCGGCAGTAGTATACTACATAGACTATAATTATTATTTTATTGTCCGGTGTAGCTGTAAATATGTATATACACACACACCGGACATTATTGCAGTAAGAACTGCTAACGATTTTTTTCTATATAAGACCTATTCTTTGTAAATTTCGAATTCAGGGCCTCATGATCGCCAACCTCACCATGCGTCACTGGACGAGGTAGTTACTGCACTGTTTAACGCCAAAATACCTAAAAATTCTTGCTTATTTGTTTAAACAAAATATTAGTAATATTCGCCATTGATTTTGTGTGAATGATCTACGCTGTTGGCGGAGGGGTCTTTATAGGTTCACCGGGCAAGAGGGAGAGCGTGCAACAACTACGCACTAGACAGAAAGGGAAGGGGGGCAACTAGCTCAAGAGCGTCTTAACGAGAAACGGCCTCGGCTGGGGCTGTCATATACCAAGTGTTTCGCTGTGGTACTCTGCACTGGTCGGCGGGCAAGGGATTCTTCGACCTCGCCAGCGAGGTCGGACGGCCAATGATAGATGGCGCTGTTAGCTAATAACACATTAAGTTACAGAAAATAATAATAAAACTTTGAAATAATTTGTATTTTTATTACATAATTTAAGTCAGTATTCTAACAGTATAGCAGGTTACTTCATGATGAAGAGAAACCTAATGGTGGGTATTTATTTAGCAGTTCTTCCACGGCAGAGGGGTAGAATGCCATAAACTTGAATCTGTCTCCCATTTTTGTTGGTTCAACAAGCATATTGTATGCAGACTTAAGTTTTTCTTTTTCTTCCTCTGTCTTAGCATTGTCTATAAGAATCTGAAAATGATAATACATAATGCTTAAAAAATTATAATCAAACAAGAAGTACAGTTTTCAAAGTCCTTGTCCTATCGACTGACTTATGGCGTGTCCATTCCGATCTCAGTCTCGAACCTATTCGACAACCCGATATTTTACGAACGCGTCCAATCATAGTAATCCGCTAATCGTAGCCGCCGCCGACTACGAACCCAACTCCCCTCCTATCAACCGCTACCACCGTCCGCGACATGTTCTCACCGACCCTCCCGATGCCCTTACATCCCTTCTCTCGGATACAGATACCGCACACAGGATCAGACACCGACCTCGCCGGCGAGGTCGAAGAATCTATTGCCCGCCGGGCGGTGCAGAGCACCACGACGAGACACCTAGTATACGCCCTCCCCCATAACGACTGTCCAAGCCGAGGCCGTTCCTCCTTGAGGCGCCCTTAAACTAGTTGCTTGCTTGCCCTTCTGGCTCGAGCGTAGTGGTTGCACGCTCGCCCTCTTATCTGGTGAAGCTGTAAAGGCCCCGCGGCCAACAGCATAGATCATTCCCACGCACGCACGCACGCACGCACCCACACCCACCCCCACCCCCACCCCACCACTCATTTTGGGGGTCGACGAAGTCTAAAAATCGACCCCTATTAATTAACACAAGTTCTTATTTGAAACTTTCAAGATACTGTATAAGTTGTGTTACGTGTACAAACTTGTTATAAGAATGACTAATATTTCAGTAGGAAGTATCATTGTTGTACTTTTAAAAAAGTCAACAAGTCGATAAGCATGCACAAGTACGTACAAGATGAAAAACTCGGCAAGTCAATAAGCATGGACAAGTTCGTGCAAGATAATGTGTTCGAGCGTACAAGTCTTCCAGGCACGTTTTGACTTGCTCTGTATTTGACGCATATACGCGATTTAACACGAACGAAATCATGATCTAGTTCAAGTCTAAACATGCTCCTGATATTTTACTATGTAACAAGCTTGCACTTAGGTTGAAAGTTTATTTGCGTTTTGAAATTCGTTGGAGCTTGAATGATAATACACTCATCTACTAATTTATGCACTGCCTCGTTGGTCTAGCGGCAAAGCGCATCGCTTTGTGATCACGAGGTCCTGGGTTCAAATCCTAGGTCGGACAAATGTAGTTTTTCTAACAAAAACTTCCCAGTGCGAGTCCGGAGTCTGGGATTGTGCCCGGTATATGGCAATAGGCTCGCCTCGTATTACATGGGACCTAACATCGTCGGCGACACGTGAGTGTACTAAGTGCACCACTGCCACCCCCGCTTGGGGAATATAGGCGTGACGGTGTACTACTAATTTATTCCAAGAGATTGTAAAGTGATTACATAGCTAAATAAAGTGAATTCAAATAAATTGATTGAAAAAGAACTTACAAAATGCTAAGTTACCTAAACGCGTTAATAGTGTAACCATAAATTTCTGGAGTTTATTAAAAAGTAACAGGGTAAGTACCAAAAAACATTTAAATATTTTTCTAAGTATTTTTTTACTAATTTTATCTTTACTGTGCGATTATAACGTTTACTTTTCTTTTCCGATAATAATTACCTACTGAAATACTTCAGTAGGTAATTATTTACGTAATATATACTAAATTTCATGTCTATTTATTTTGTTAAATTTTGATGAGAAAATGATGTCAAGTTTACTCACTTAAGCAACCGAAATAAAAAAAATAAAAAAAAAAAAAAAAAAATCTTTATTTCTCTAAAAATGCATACAATATACAAAATTAAATAAATACAGCTTAAACTAGAGTACAGTCATAAAAACTCTGACTTCTAAACTAGGTTTATGTACCTGTATCTTAGAAGCCAGTGTCCCTTCAAAATACTTGGTGCATATAAGCTTATTTATTTGTTCCGAGATGGGACCTGAATGATACGTATGAAACTATAATCAAACAAGGCAAGTACGAGAGAAATAAAAAATAAAAAGAATAAACAATAGAATTAAAGTGACAACATGGATTATATGCGAAAAAAAAAGTCTCTCATGTGTAGATTAGTGCCTGACGATTGTGAATATATGTATGTGTGAATAAGAGTTGGTGTACGTAAAGTTAGCAAAACGTGTTCTTTCATAGAAGTGCTAAATGTTTATATGTTTAAAATTTCCCAGCAACAGATCTTCAGTATTACGATAAGTGAGTTTAGAGAGATATTCCTGCAGCTTAGATTTGATCTGATATTTGGTATTAGAAAAGAGTTTTAATATTTTATTAAGCTGGTTGTAAATTATAGAGCTGGTGATAAAATATTGTCTCTTAGCAAATGAAGTTTTGTGCGACTCTAGAGGAAAAACCGTATATTTAACTCTGCCTGTTGGCTCCAAAAGAGGGCGAGTTAAATGCTTTCGGAGCATCGACTGAAGGACATATAGCTGTCTGACTGTTAACACTTTAGATTCGACATATAGCTGTATTGTGGGGTATTTTAATGGCCGAGAATGTAGAACTTTCAAGACAGCCCTTTGTGCTCGTTCTAACCGGATAAAATGATTTTCAGTAGCTCCACCCCAGACTGAGATGCAATAAGTTAAAATTGATTGGCATAATGCAAAGTAGACCATTCTCAAAGTTTCCTTATCAGCAGATTTACGTAGTTTTTTAAAAACGCAGATCAGCTTACGAGTTCTACCAGAAAGTATATCTAGGTGTACATGCCAATTTAGATGTTGATCAATATGTACGCCCAGATATTTGACGCTAGCGGATTTAGAAATTGCAAGGCAGTCGCAGTTAGTGGAAGGTGAACATGTATGAGCTCTAAGAGTAAGGGAAGGCGATGGGCTTAAATTAGATCTGATAGAAAAAGGCAAATAGACAGTTTTACTGACGTTAATAGTAAGTAAATTATGAGACAACCATTTCATTACACATGCCAGTGCATTCTCAGCATTCTGATAGCACTCCGCCCAATCTCCTCCATCCACAAGCAGCGAAGTGTCATCGGCGTATGTAAATACTTCACAGTTTTGGATGCGGAGTTGACAGAGCTCATTGATATAGATCAGAAATAAGGTAGGGCCCAGTATGCTACCTTGAGGCACACCGTAAGAAATGGGAAGTTCTTCACTCTCATATTGTCCAATTTTAGTGATTTGACAGCGGTTTCTCAAGTAGTCCGTAAAAATTTCCAGCACTATGCCACGAATTCCCATGCACTCCATCTTTTTCAGTAAACCCAGCGTCGAAACGGTATCAAACGCCTTAGATAAATCCAGAAAGATACCTAGGCACTTTTGCTTCTTGTCAATAGTTCTAACAGCGTGGTCAGACAGAGCCATAATAGCATCTTCGGTGCTCTTTCCTTTCCGAAAACCAAATTGGTTAGGAGCTAAAATATCATTAGTTTCGAGGAAGCTGACGAGACTCTTGTTTAAAATGCGTTCCAATATCTTAGACATAGAAGAAAGAATTGAGATAGGTCTGTAATTGTTAACGTCGTCCCTCCGACCGGCTTTATGAACTGGGTGAACTACGGCTTTTTTAAAGACTACTGGAAAGACACCAGATGAAATGGCAAGATTACAAACATGTGTAATGATTGGAACCAGAACTTTTCTCGTGGACTTAATGATGCTCATGGGGATGCCATCCCAGCCAGTAGCAGAGTCAGACTTTAGGCTCATAATAATGCCTTCAACTTCCATTTCTGTAATCTCAAGGAGAACCATAGACCCACTTGAATTAGAAGTTGATATTGAAGGCATAGTTGATACAGGTTTTATTTTCGTTGCAAGACTTTTACCAATGCCAGCAAAGTAGCTGTTGACCGTATTGAGTGAAGATTTTGGAGAGTCATAGAGATGCAGCAGTTCAGTAGGGGGAAGACAGTGCGAGCGTAGGTCAGATACCTTTTTCACCACTTCCCAAGTTGTTTTAATGTTGTTTTTCGCCTTAGAGATTTCTTCCTTTTCATACGCACGTTTAAGTTTCCTTAACAATGAGTTACAGTAGTTACGGTAGCGAGTATATGTAATTCTCAGAATTTCATTATTACCAGTTCTTTTTAATTTGGCGTGCATGCGGTCGCGGTGACGGATACAGCGTAGCAAGCCAGGAGTAATCCAGGGCTTAAGGGATCTATGTTTTCTAGGGACAATATATGAATGTGTGTTATTCTTTATGATAGAAGAGAGACCCCCTATTAATTCTTCTGCCGCTCTATTAGCGTCCGACATCGTCAAGATTGGAGACCAGTCATTACCATTGATGGTTTGTACTACTAATTCATGGTTAATTTTACATTTGGACCGAGGCAAATTACGATACTTATTATTAGTTTGCAAAAATAGAAGCAGAGGTTCATGATCAGTAATAGACGACTCAATGACAATTGCTGTGGCGGATAAATTGGTTTTTAAGAGAATGTGATCCAAACAATTAGAGACACGTGTGGGATACAGGTGAGCAGGCAAAAGTCCGTGCATGGCAGCACAAGATAAATACACGTCCGAGTGACTGTCATTGTTTCCGTTTTTAATATCGATATTAATATCGCCAATCAAGATAACAGTTTGTGTGGAGGACACAAGTACATTATCCAGACTTTCCATAAAATTGTCAATATTTTTATAGGAAGGAGAGCGATACAGAGCAATAATAGAGACGGAATCAATATTACAAATAAGACAGTTTGCATCTAGAAAATGGGGTTCTCTTACGTTGTGTTTTATAGAGGATTTAATATACAAAGCGCATCCATCATTTTGATTGAAGGTATTTTTAGTAGAATAGGATGTATAACCGTCTAAATTTGGTAGGCGAATTATTTTACTTAACCAACATTCAGACAAGACAATAACATCACATTGAAAACCCAAGAGCTGCATTAGCACGGGGATTTCCTCAAAATTTTTAGTTATACTCCTAATGTTTAGATGAAGTATTTTTAGCCCATTGTTAGGATTAGTAATATACCGCAAGCAACTTTCCGGTGGACATTTATGGGATTTGGCTATACTAAATGAGTCCAGTTCATGATCTATGTTGTTAAAGTTAGCCATTTGTTATAAAAAATATAATAAACCAAAACGTGGCACAAAAAAATTGCGAAAAAATAAAACAGAAAACATCACAATAAGGCACAAAATAAATCAAAGTTAATAATGAGCATGACTTTAAGTTATGCAAAATTAATTGAGGTGGTGAAAACGTTACTTCTATGCAAACATTATTATAGTCAGGCTTGGGACGATACACAAGTGTAGTATATATGAAAGACTTACGTGTGTTGTTGTAAGTGTGAGAGACTAAACTTAAGCTAAAAAATACACAAATAAAATTGAAAAAACTTAACATTATTATAAATACTAAGAGTCATTGATTCACTTCCAACTCACGCAGGGACTGTTCCGTCTTGATTAAAATTTGTTTAGCGCCTTCTGTTTTCCGTAGAAATATGTTCCCATTATTGGTCCAGCAAAACTTGAATTCCTTCAGCTTAGCAAACTCCCTTGCAGCGAGAAACAGCCTTCGAGAGCTCGGCGGAAGATACTCCGCAACATATATTGGGCGGCGAGCACCATTTATGCCGATGTTCAAGGTACTCAGACGCTCATCCTTAGGATACTTCTTGTTGAAGTCACGTACTGATGCAAGAAGTCGCAGTTTATTCTGGACACTAGAAAATTCAGCAACAATCGGTTTGCTAATAGACCCTGGTTTGCCTGGAAGCCTGTATATGTCGCGTATATGCGTTGTATTTATCGGCATGTTAACTGCCTCTCCTACTTTAATGACGATGTCAGTCAAGTCGGCAACAGACTCCTTCTCCTTCAGAGGCGCAACATTGCGTATCTCGACTGCGGATGAGCGTGACGACTGCTGGATGTCTTGAATTTTTGCTTCTAACGTTTTAATACAATCCCTGTACCCCTGTTTATCTTTTTGTACGACATCGATTTGCTTCAACATGTCTTCGTATTGTTTGTTATTAATCCGACTGTTTTTTCAATTTCAATATTTGATTTATGAATAGCAGCATTTTGAAGTTTTAATTCCGCAATTTCTGAAGCCAGTTTCGACATAGATTGGCTTTGATTATCCAAAAATTTCTTAAGATGAGATTCCTGTTCTTTTTTCCACGTCGTAAGCATTTGCATAATCTCGTGTTTAAAGTCCTGCAGTTCGTTGGTAGGGGATAACTCGTCGCGGGTACGCTTATGACGGCTAGATATGTTTACATTCTCAAATGAGGTACTAGAAACAGTATGCGGAATATCCGAATCAGACGAAACTTGCAATAATTTCCTGTTAGCTGTAGATAAATTCGGCGGGGACCTCTGCACGCGTGACATCATGTAACACAGGCTGGCAAAGTGTAATTCGTAGCACTCTGATTATAAGAGCGAGTTTACGCCGCGCGAAAGCTGCGTATACGACGCACCGAAGCGGTCAGCACGTGTACTTAGCGGCAGGTATCGAGCGGGATAGCAATTATGGCGACTGACTCTGTCATGCACAGGGGCGTGGTCAGTTAGCGAAGCTTTAGAGGTTTGGAAGTTGAAACAAAAATAATTAACTTATTTGATGCAACAATAGCCTCTTGAACTTAACCCTAACAGTTAGATTCGCGTATACACTGTTTAAAATATTTTAATGGAACCGATAACACGTCCACTCTCGGCTAAGGATTACGGGCGAAGGGGGAAATGTTTTTAAATTGGTGTGTATTTGGCACCAATATGAAAAAAAACTAGAGATATGTTTTTTAAAGTGATTTGGCTGGTCTGTGGTATCAGTTCATTTTGGAAAAGGGGTCTCTTGCCCAAAATAGTTTGGGATTCCCTGAGATAGAACTTGAATTCAGTATTAAATACTTATGGCGCGCAGTTTACATTTCAACTTTACCTGCAGCCTAGCCTCTGCTTGACACCTCTCCAAGAAATCTTTCTGCTTCACTGGCCCCATGACTAACGCATAATTATCGTCATTAGGGGACTTGGATGCGGCAATCTTCAACTGAGTGAAGTCCACATCAGCAGTCAGGTCACATTGCCCTGGATTCTCCAATGGATTGACTACTTTGTGTTTGTGGAACGCCTGGGAATAAGACGAGCAAGGAAATATATTTACTAGAGAAATAATCCCAAAATATTGCTGACAATGATTCAGACCACTACATAAAAGGGGCGAGCTTATTCGTTAGGCACATTTCCTGACTCCAAACAGCTTCTAAAAATTTTTCAATATACTAGTAAGCATCAGGCAATATTATTATACTCCAACAATCCCGCCAAAGGCAGTCATTTTATAATAATGATAATATAATAATATCAGCCTATACGGGCAGTATAGGCAGGAGGTCAAAAGTGAAAGTAAGTAACAGAACCCAATCAACTTCAGAAGATCTTCTAAGACCTTATAATATCAGCCTATACTGTCCACTGCTGGGCAAAGGCCTTCTCTCACAAATCGAGGTGAGAGAGATTAGGTCATACTCCACCACGCGGACCAAGTGCGGATTGGTGGAGGCAGGTTTGTGGCCACATGCTGTTGGAACTTATCAAGCTACCTTTAAGGCTTCCAACTCGGCTTAACGACTACCACATTAAGTGATAACCGGGACCAACGGCTTAACGTGCCTTCCGAAGCACGGAGACACTCGAATATGAAAATGCCACAAACGGTCACCCATCTCAGGCCGACCGAGTCGAACGCTGCTTAACCTTGGTGATCGGTAAGAACACCGCGGTCGCACAGCGCTACGAGCGCATTTTTATAATGGTAAGTAATTGGCCACAATTATCACTTTGTTTGGAAGTATTAGTACAAATCTATCTGTTCCCTCTCACCTTGATTTATTAGATGACATAGGCCACATTATAGGTAGCTCTACACTTACCCTAAAGGTATCACCTTTTTCTCCTTCATGACCATAATCCGCAATCAAAGCCAATCCACCATAC
This sequence comes from Phalera bucephala, assembly GCA_905147815.2. Classification (NCBI taxonomy): domain Eukaryota; kingdom Metazoa; phylum Arthropoda; class Insecta; order Lepidoptera; family Notodontidae; genus Phalera; species Phalera bucephala. Next base: position 6,318,395 of record LR990628.1, on the reverse strand, counting down.
CCATCCACCCTCTGCGCCAGTTGCCTCGCGATGCCTAAACTTCTAGCACTGATCTCCAGTTCAGTTCTATCTCCAGCATCCAAGGGTGGTCGAACAAGCATTTGTGCAGAGTGAGTCTCTTTGGCTGATATTCTGTAGTAGAGTTTTCCTTCACCATCCAAGTCTATGAGGAGTTCTCGCCAACCATTGTCTGTTTTCTAAAACACAATAATTAGCTGCACTCGAGTTCTACCCGCACAACTTGGACTACATTCCTTTGTCCAGTGTAGTTGTAAAGGCCCCGCGGCCAACAGCGTATTTCACTCTCACACACACACACACACACACACACACACACACACACACACACTACATTCCTAGTTCTCGGCTGCTCACGTATCGAGGCTGCGACCAGCGAACGCCAGATTATAAATGGGCTAATGATATTAAATTATTACGATTTCTGGTGGCCACCGTTATTGACAAAGCAGCGGTTCATGGACCCGCCCAATTACATAACGGCTAGATAAAATGAAAAATGCGAAGCGTCAATACGAAACGGTGGACGTTTGTATAGCCCTATTGCAGACCGCTAAACATTGATGTTAACTATTGCGCTCAGTTTTTTGAAGCCGTTTTGAAATGCAAGTTCTCCAATTTAAAATATATTTAAGAAAAGTGGTTAGCGACTGTCTTTTACAAAAAATCAACATGAGGGAAAACAGTATAGTATCCAATACATTAAAAATAATATTTTAGACACTCACTTACTTCAAACTTATGTATAGGTAGTACATCAAAGAACTCATGTGCGATGTACCACGAAAATTTGCTGGGCACCTTCTTCAAGTCATTATACCAATATACTTTGATACCACTCACTGTTTCACCCTGAAATTTAGACATGAAACATTTCATAAATTAATAAGATACCTCTACCTATATCATTACGCCAAATCCCTTGCAGGTAGGTAGAATGTACTGTTTTCCGACAGATTCTTTCTTTATGGTCTGTCTTTTGCTTCCTTGACTCCGTTGTTCAACTTATACATGCGCACACGGTTACAGAGCCAGTCAGGCTTTTCAGATAAAACACTGTCTATTCAGTCATGGTAAGGTAGTCTAGGTCTTCCCAGGTACCTTCATTCTTCCGCTTTCACATTGTAACTATTAAAATGTTATACCTAGTTACATCTAATGAGGAGTGCACAGTACACACAAATCACATCAGGGCACTATGGTTCTAATGTAATATTATGCGATCTAACACTTGAAAAAATATTTCATCATCATCAGCCTATAGCAGTCCACTGCTGGACATAGGCCTCTCCAAGTGCACGCCACTGGGTACGATCCTCGGCTACTCGCATCCAGTTTCTGCCAGCCGCCCTACGAAGGTCATCGCTCCACCTAGCCTGAGGGCGTCCTGCATTACGTTTGCCAGTCCGCGGTCTCCACTCAAGAACTCGTTTGTCCCAGCGGTTATCAGTTGTTCGGCTAATGTGACCGGCCCATTGCCACTTCAGCTTACTAATCCGGTGGGCTATGTCGATAACTTTGGTTCTCTGTCGAATGAGTTCGTTCCGGATTCTATCCTTCAGAGAAACTCCGAGCATAGCCCTTTCCATAGCTCGCTGAGTGACTTTAAATTTATGAACCATTCCAACCGTGAGTGTCCACGTCTCGGCTCCATATGTCATAACGGGCAGGACGCACTGATTAAAGACTTTTGTCTTTAGGCTTTGTGGAATGGGCGATGTAAATACTCGACGTAATTTCCCAAATGCCGCCCAGCCCAGCCGTATTCTTCTGTTGACCTCTTTCTCGAAGTTGTTTTTCCCCAACTGCAGAGTTTGCCCTAGGTAAACATATTCTTGAACAGGTTCCGGTACCACATGTCGGTTAAACATTACCTTGGTCTTGTCCAAGTTCATGCGGAGACCTATTTGTTTGGAAGAATCGGCTAGGCTGGTCAGCATCTGTTGTAAATCCTGCAACGTTTCGGCCATAATGACGATGTCGTCTGCAAATCTCAAGTGTGAGATATGACTGCCATTTATGTTTATGCCATGACCTTCCCAGTCCAGCGTCTTAAACATATCCTCCAATGCATTTGTGAACAATTTGGGGGAGATAACGTCCCCTTGTCTCACTCCTCGATGCATTGAGATAGGGTTGGTCTGCTGGTTTTGTAACAGGATGGTCATGGTCGCGGCGTTATAGAGACTTCTTAACACTTGGATGTATCGCCAGTCGACTTGGCATCGTTGCAAGGATATCAGAACTGACCAGGTCTCGATCGAGTCAAAGGCCTTCTCATAGTCCACGAATGCTAAGCACAGGGGCCGATTATACTCTTCGGTCTTCTGTATAATCTGCCGTATAGTGTGGATGTGGTCTATGGTTCCATACCCTCTTCGAAACCCGGCCTGTTCCGGGGGTTGAAATTCGTCGAGCCTTCGCGCAAGACGATTCGTGAAATTATTATGAAAAAATATTTAAAAGATTCTTATTCCTGTGTAGGAAAGACTGAGGTACCCCATCTGCAAAATCCCAGTAACAGAGACCTTTGACAAAGTAGAAGGTTACCTACTAAGGCTCAAAAAAAGTCACTTCCTCCTGTGTGTTCAGTTAGCCTGTTATGCCACTTACACTTTCCTCCCTCTCTATTTATCCTTCAGAGACCCTTTGAGTATATAGCGCATAGCTGAATAAACAAGAAAAACATAAAAGTAACATCTGCAAAAATATTTTTATAAAATTTCTGTTGCCTGATATAAAAAAAAATTACCAATAAAACTTGAAAAAAATACCAAAATATTGTGAGATAAATACGAAAGGATGGTATGGACATCAAAAATTTTTGCCCATTTTTATATATATAATAATAAGAGCGAATTTTTTTAAATTGCAATTAAAATCGTTCAGTTCTGTTTTTAAGTTCCTGATGTTTCGAGTGCTCTACAATACCCATGGTCTTGGAAGAGACTTAGGCGTTTGAAGTCCAAAAGACTTAGTTAATCCAGAGTACTTCAGGGCTATTAATTTTATTTCAATTGATTGATCCTACTATTAAAAAAATGATTAAATAATGCCCAACACTGATGGACATGAACACATTTGTCAGTTAAATCCAACAGGGGCAATTAAAAGCTTATATACCTCATGGTTGTGTGGCATCTCAATATCGACAGGCCTGTGGGCAATGCAAAGTCTATTGGCTTGCACTGCCTGCATTGTTGATGAGATTTCCACTAAATGCAGAGTGAGATCTGGTGATTTATATCCTAGTCTATTTAGTACCTAAAACAAAAAATGTTTATTGTAATTTCTAAAAAATACCAAAAAAATAGGTATTTTTTAGTTAGTGAATTTATATTAAGAAATAAAAAATACATACATACTGAATTCAGATGAATTATGAAATAGGATAATAATTTCAGGATAATTTAAAAAAAAACAAACTATATTGTTTTACAAGTGCCAAATATTCCATTTCAGAGCTAACTGACATAAATGTACATCACAAAATGTTTATAAGTATGATTTTATTTTCAATCCTTACCCTTAACATATCAACAAGCAGAGTTCCTTTGCCGGGTCCCAGCTCCACGATTTGTAACGGTTTCCCAGGACCCATTTTTTGCGTCTCAGCATAGAACCATATTGCTATTATTTCACCAAATAATTGACTTATTTCAGGCGATGTTATAAAATCCCCTCCTTCCCCTATCACTTCTTTTTTCATATAGTATCCTTCTGTGGGATTTGTGGCAATGATATGCATATATTCTGCCACGGTAATAGGCCCATTTAAACGTATCTTTTCTTTGATAATATCCATTATGCTCGGTGCAGCGCCTGGTGTAGGCATTTTTAATATTTTAGGATCCGGACGCTTTATTATTTTATAAGCGTATCCCCTAGTAACTGTTTGCGGGATTAGCAATTTGTTGCACATCCTAAATATGTGACGGGAATTCATGATACTTAATATACACAATCCGTTATTATTATGAGAAGTGGAAGATTGAGGTTATTTTTAATATTTTGACTTTTTATATGAAATGTCTTTGATATGACGGACAGCTGATTGCCATAGATATTATTATCTTTCGGCTATACAGGCCATAGAGATAGGATTAAAACATAGAGGGATTATAAACGAAGTTCAAACCTACACTTTTTCTGGACACTTGGTACCATTTAAGTAACCATTTTAAAAAATTTTGCTGTATAATGGTAAAGATAAAATGTATTTTCTAAAAAAGATGTAACTAGTTTGAAGATACATAATAACTACACCAGATTGACTGTTTTCCTTTAGCGCAAATGATTAGATTTAGATAAAATCTTAATCGTATTCCCAAAGAGATTAGTCATAATGATGGGAAAATTGATATCGATATCGATATAATTTTTAAAAGCATGTTTTTTTTTGTTTTAGTGTGCCTACAGATATTGCAGCCTAAATGAATAGTGTTTTTATGTAATACTAAGAGTGAACTCAGTATAGTTGCATCTTTTCAAAACATTTTTCAAAAGAGTGCTTCGATGTTGGACTCAAACAGCGAAGATTACAACCAGTAGCAATGTAAAATTAACTTCAATTTGTTCTCTTTTAAATTAATGATATCTTTTGCAATAGGTTTTTTCTTATATATTTTGTTCGCGCTTATTGAAATAAACAAAAACATCATGAAAGGTTTAATTTGTTTTTTATAAGCTTTTATTTAACTTACAATGTTCGTATGTCTATTCGTCTGTCTTTCCGTTTCAAATCTTGTGATCCATTTTTCAAGCACGTGCGGGTATCGGATTGAGCTAAAATTTGGCATACGTATGTAAGTCCGAGGACAATGCAATAATATGGTACAATGGTCTGGTGATAGAGTCGGAAAGTGAGTATAGGAACATGTGAACTATACAACATAACCCCCTCATATTTAGGTTGATTAGATTGGTATTGAGAAATACTACACCGTCACGCCTATATTCCCCAAGCGGGGGTGGCAGAGAAGTACGAAGTACACCCACGTTTAGCCGACGATGTTAGGTCCCATGTAATAGAGGGCGAACCTATTGCCGTATACCGGGCACAATTCCAGACCACGGACTCGTACTAAGAAGTTTTCGTTAGAAAAACTACACTTGTCCGACCTAGGTTTTGAACCCAGGATCTCGTGATCACAAATCGATGCGCTTTGCTACTGATGATAGAGCCGGAAGGTGGCCAATGATACTACTCAACTTTTTAACATATAACGAATGTCAAGATTCTTTAGATACAATTACTATTATTGATTACTACAAAACTTAAGTAAATACGCATCTATAATTGGCAATCTGAGATACAGCGATAATTCGTATTGTAAAAAATATTTAATTTTCGACATATATACATAATGATTTCATCGACAAAGCTTTCGCAGTTATATGGGCAAGTATCAATACTACACCTGTGGGAAAATACAAGTATGGTCTATAGTCTATGTCATTAATGTCAAAAAAAATGTACAAGGGTTATCACTGATATGTTATAAGTGTAAGCAGTGCAAATATATAATCTTGTACATGCTCCCTCTATGTTTTATCCTATCTCTATGATATAGGCTTAAGCTGAGCTTAAGCTCAAAAGGCTAAAACGCTCATTCATATCATATTGCAGTTATCAGTTTTTCATATTATCAGTTTATCATATTGCTTTCTGAGATACGGAATAGGCCCGCAGATTCTTTAATAATATTTCTATTTGAATTATATAGATATACGTATAATGCTCCCCTAAGTAATTTGCGGTCAATCTGGTTCTGTCTATTATATGCTAAAATTCGGATACTTTCTGCTTGTGAGAATGCATTGAAATAGGTACCTATATTAACCTCTATGCTCACTAAGTTACAAATTTGTCCCCGCCAATGTCATAGACCTTAAACTCACTAAGCTACAAATTTGTCCCCAAATACTGCTGGTTTAAAAAGTCCATTCTAGTATGAACACGTAATCTTGTAGACATACGTTTGTTCGGACGAAAGATGTTTACGTTCGTTATTTTGGTGTACAATACTTGTCATAAATGTCTGTAAGCGTCGGCCATTCATTTTTCAAAACTCGTTAGAAAAGACGCGCGTCAACAGTTTTTATGAAAAAATACAAAAAAATATTTCGATTAGAAGGTGAGTGAATTATGTAATAACTGTATTATAAAAATATGTATTGGATGTTAAGGTAAGTTATTTTATATAATTTGAATAGAATGTGCAATAAAATATTAGTTTTTTTTTCATTTTCATTGTAATGGTAATGGTTTCTTTTGCGTTCAGAGTGTTTTGCCGGGTATATTTTGACGTAAATAAACATTTGTTTGTAATATGAGTTGCATTGTAATGCTAAAATAATATCCTTCTTTATATTTTTGCCTATATTTTAGATTGAAAACCACACATTTTTGTAAATATGTGCTTTTATTAGTAAATGCACGATAGGGACGACTGCCTTTTTTTCATACAAAATTGTACGTACTTTGAACATTATTTTGTTTGATTGTTTGTTCGCAATGCATAATACTATATATTTCAGAGCAATATATCAGTATTCCACTATATAATATCTTATTTTATTTCACCTAAACACCACCCCCGTATGAGTATAGGAGACGAAAAAGAAACTAGGTGCAAACTAGATGACTTTCACATTTTACCTCATTTATCTTTTTCTATTGATTATTTATCTATTTCAATGTCTGTTACAATAAGATAAGTATATTTCCTTCAAACTTATCTAATGTTTTTATCTATAAGTTTCAAGATCATAAATTACTTGATAGTACAAAAGGTATCTTGTCATCTTTTCATCAGAAAAAGGCCTTTCTTCTCTAAGGCGTTCTGGGCGATTATTTTGCTTAGAAGACATAAAACTAGATATGCAGATTTTTAGCTACTTATCCTAGATTACAAAAAGCATAACTTGTTATTCCAAAGTAGCGTAATATTTTCTAAAATAAATATTTTCGTAAACACCCATTATTTTTTCTCGTATGTATTTTTTAGTCTGCAAATGTAATTGTTTAGGGTGATGAATCAAATAAATGTATATACAAATAAGACACAGTAACATCATAGATGAAAATACTTTTTATTTCAAGTCTAAACGTTGGGTCATTTTTGAATTATCGTTTGTTTTTATAAACCTCGGCAAATTTCTGACCGCGCGGCCGCGACCTTAATGAGCATACTGGTATAACATCTTTCGTCGTGGGTGGAGCAGAAGGGTTAATGAAACAATTTAAACGACACGTACTTCCTTACCTACGGTCGCGTCTCTCTCACGGGGCACCAACCCATCGTGATCGCCTCCGTATATCTTTCCCCCACTAAATCCGTTCTCAGGAGTGACTTTGAAGCACTCCTCAATCTGGGAAGCGCCGTCATTCTGGCGGGCGACTTCAACAGTAAGCACGTGGCCTGGAACGGCCTCACCACTTCCCCTAACGGTAGGAGCCTTGACGCCCTGGTCGACGTTCTCGACTTTGACGTCATCGCACCTATGCACCCTACCCACTATCCTAACAATCCCAACCACCGACCCGACGTCCTGGACATGGCGCTTCTGAAGGGTGTCACCCTACGGCTGCACTCCTTGGAAGTAGTCCAGGAACTCGACTCTGAACATCGACCTGTAGTCATGAGACTCGGTTTCCCCCCTTCCGCCCCTCAGCGACCCAAAAAGACGGTGGTGGATTGGCATGCGCTAAGCACGGCCTTGGCGGATGCTGACCCTCCCCCCCTCCCTCTCAGCTCGGACTCCATCCCGTCCCCTCAGGACACCGATCAGGCCGTAGATGCCTTCACTGAGCACATCCGATCGGCTGTCAGTCGATCGTCCAAGCAGGTCGAGGCGGAAGATCTCTACCTCAACCGCTTTCGACTGCCGGACGATGTTAGGGATCTCATTCGTTCCAAGAATGCTTCTATCCGAGCGTACGACTCCTACCCCACCGAAGCCAATCGGGCCCGGATGCGCGCTTTACAACGAGAGGTAAAGCGTCGCGTCGCGGAGGTCCGGGAGGAACGGTGGGGTGACTTCCTAGAGGGCATCGCGCCATCGCATCTGGCCTACTGGCAGCTGGCGCGTAGCCTCAAATCCGACTCCACGACTGACATGCCCCCGCTGTCCCGCCCTTCAGGCGCACCCCCAGCCTTCGACGACGACGAAAAGGCCGAGCTTCTCGCCGACTCCCTCGAGAGCCAGTGCGCCCCCAGCTCTCAGTCCGTCGACCAGTCCCACGTCGACGCGGCCGACAGGGAAGTCGAGCGCAGGGCATCCCTCCCCCCCGTCGATTCCTTACCTCCTATCACCCAAACGGAGGTCGAAGATCTAATTATGGGTCTCAAAACTAAAAAAGCCCCCGGCTCTGACGGCATTTCGAATCGCGTTCTGAAATGCCTGCCCGCCCAACTCATCTGCCTCTTAGTGGCCATATTGAACGCCGCCATGGCGAACTGCACCTTCCCCGCTAAGTGGAAGGAGGCGGACGTCATAGGCATTCCCAAGCCCGGCAAACCTCGCAATCTCCCCGCGAGCTACCGCCCTATCAGTCTCCTCAACTCCCTGGCCAAGATCTACGAGCGCCTACTTCTGGCGAGGCTCAAAGACTTCGTAACGTCCAGGGGTATCCTTATCGACGAGCAGTTTGGCTTTCGAGCCAAACACTCTTGCGTCCACCAAGTGCACCGCATCACGGAGCACATCCTCTCCGGTCTCAATAGACCCAAACCCATCTACACGGGCGCCCTCTTCCTAGATGTCGCGAAGGCATTCGACAAAGTCTGGCACAACGGCTTGATCTACAAGCTCTACCAATTAGGTGTACCGGACAGACTCGTGCTCATCTTACGAGACTTCTTGTCGAATCGCGCCTTCCGTTATCGCGTCGAAATGACGCGCTCCACTTCCCACTCCATCAGTGCTGGAGTCCCACAGGGCTCAGTTCTCTCTCCGCTCCTGTTTAGCCTTTACACGAACGACATTCCTTGTTCGAGTAAGGCGCATCTAGCCCTATTCGCGGATGATACCGCTCTCTACGTCTCGCATAGGAATAAGGGTTTCATTACCAGACACCTTCAGGCATCCGCCAATTCCCTAGGGAATTGGTTCAGGAAGTGGCGTATTGAGGTGAACCCGGACAAGAGCGCTGCGGTGTTCTTCTCCAGAGGTGCCACCCCGCGCCACTCCCTGCGCCGCCCTAGAAGTAATCTCGGCCAAGTGACCATGTTCGACCGACCCATTCCCTGGGTCAAAGAGGGTGACCCCTAGATATTTCTAGGGGTCACCCTAAACAGTACCATGTCCTTCGGCCCGCACATCAAGCGGGTCCGTCACCGAGCATCATTTGTGCTCGGTCGTCTCCATTCGTTAATCTGCAAGCGGAGTAAAATGTCACTTAGAAATAAGGTGACACTTTACAAAACTTGCGTTCGACCCATCATGACTTATGCGAGGCGCCCTCGAGTATGTCGCCTCTTGCATTTCTGGCTGGCTAGAGCGTAGTGGTTGCACGCTCGCCTTTAAGTCCGGTGAAGCTGTAAAGGCCTCGCGGCCAACAGCGTACATCATTCACACACACACACACACACCTTACCTACATTTATGACCGGTTTCAATATTCAACTGAAGGAGAGATTTGATTACTGTCAGTAAAATTTTGACAGGTTTTCCATACAAACAAAATATGTCAAAATTCTATCCGTAGTAGGCAAATCTATCCTTGAGCTAAATATTGAAACGGGTCGTTAGAGGTACTTTTAGTATCAAAACTAATAATAAATTGAATATTTGTATCCATTAATTCTTTTATAGAGATGAGTTTCAATATGTTCTTGATTGTGTATCTGAACAAAGTGTAATCGAAAAAAAAAACAACTTCGGCCTACGTCAAAATTGTTAAGTCGAGCGAGACTTCTGCGTTGCGTTTAAAAAGTGCGACTGCAAATAATGTTATATTTTTACTTAAAATAACAAGCTCTTAATTGTATAACTATTCCAGTCTAAATAAAAGTGTAAATCACTCATACAACCCCGTCAATCTTGCAATCTTATGAAAGAGGTTATGTTTTGGTTACCCACGTGAATGTGTTTCTCCTATATAACGTAAGATTGCAGCGGAATACCTTCTAAAACCTGAATACAGAGTGTCCCAGACATGGGGCAGATAGACGACGAATATTATGCCGGAGTGGACGACAGCAAAAAGGCCAAAATTGACGACAATCGTAATGGGAGGCTTATTGTCAGAAATATATCGTTTAAAGCAACTCAAGAAGCGTTAAAAGAGCACTTCTCTAAGTATGGAACTGTCATAGAAGTAAAGTTATTGAAGAAACCTGATGGAAGATTGGTTGGATGTGGTTTTGTTCATTACAAAGATGTGGAAATGGCCGAAAAGGCAATAGCGGCTACAGATAAGAAACCCTTCTTAGGTAAATACCATCAAAAAGTATAGTATATAAATGTTTCAGTGTTAAGAACACTAACAACCTAGACTAGTATTCTAAACAGGCATTATGTAAGTCAATTCAATGTTGCATGATTGTTGAAAAATCTATAAATCTCAGTACACCTCTGTCACCCCCGCTTAGGGAATATAGGCATGACAGTGTAAATTTTATTTACATTACGGTGTGTGTGTGTGTGAATGACCTACGCTGTTGGCCTTGAGGCCTCTACAGCTTCACCGGATTTTAAAGGCGAGCGTGCAACCACTACGCTCTAGCCAGCCAGAAGGGCAAGAGGCGACATACTCGAGGGCGCCTCGAAGAGGTGCCCTCGGTTGGGACAGTCGCTGTAGGGGGACGGGTGCACTACTAAGTGCACCGGTCAACCGCCGGCTATGGGAGGGGATCTACTACTACGTCGTCGTCGTCGCCCGTATTCTGAGCGGAAAGAAGGGATGACAAAGCATCGGGGGGGTCGGTGAGAACATGTCGCGGCCGGCGGTGGCGGCAGAGGTTGGGGGGGTACATTACGGTTACATTAAGGTGCCAATCATTATGGCAACAGGTACTGCCATTGTTTCATTTGATATTTTTAAGGGTTTCTGTGTTTCAGATGTTGTATAGTGACTTTTACTTAATGAGAAAGAATATATATGTTTGTTATTTTGATAAAGTTCAATAGCTGAGTCACAATACACAGTAACAGGCTTGTTAAACGAACCATGCCAAATATAAACATTGCCAATACATGCAAATGTCGGGAACTTTAAAATTAAAAATAAACTGCGATAAAATCCGAAAAATAGTTTTATTTCATAGGCAATATTTCACTTTCTAAGTTGTATATAAACACTAAACAGCTCCACCGATGATTAGTATTGGTTGTATAACCAGCCACACTAATTGTATTATTTTTTTTAAATCTTTATTTCATTTAACATATTTTTTTATTTAGTAAAAAATGTAGCCCCACTCTAGGATTTATTCCTGTGTCATGGGTGCATTTACAAACAAAATACCCAGATGAAAGAAATAATTGTGGGTCACACCATAATTTGTGACCTGACCCGTGGACTATTTGACCCAGTGGGTGGAGAAGCTTTAGCTCTTAACTACTGCGCCAAATCCTTTGTCATAGTTTTTTTTTGTCATGTAAACTGCTTATTATTAAACTGTTTTTCTTTCTTCTTATATTTTACGATTTAGCGCAGTGGTTAAGGGCTTTAGTCGCCCCGCCCACTGTGTCTAATAGTCGCAGGTTCGATTCCCGCATGGGACAAATCTTTGTGTGATCCACAATTATTTTTTCTGGTCTGGGTATTTGTGTATGTGAATTTTCATGTTTGTAAACGCACCCACGACACAGGAATTAATCATAGCATGGGGCAACATTTAAAAAAAAACAAGAAAAATATTCCGAATACAAATATTGGAATTTACGTCTCTTGGTTTGATGAGCTCATCAATATAATGACTTATTGACCCATTAAGGGGTTCCCATTAGGGGGAGATCTAACTGTGTGAACTGGGTAGTGTAAAACGAATTTTATTTTAGATGTGGTATATAATAAAATTGGTTGTTACAAAAATGTTGCTTAGGACATTTTGATCAATTTCACCAACAATATTTCGTGTCTATATTTGTTATATCTATATGTAAAGCTTAATTTTTCGAATCCGTTAATCGTAGCCACCGCCGACTACGATCTCCCCCCCCGACCCCTGCCGCCACCGCCGGCTGCGACATGTTCTCACCGACCCCCCCGATGTTTTGTCATCCCTTCTTTCCGCTCAGAATACGGGCGACGACGACGACGTAGTAGTAGATCCCCTCCCATAGCTGGCGGTTGACCGGTGCACTTAGTAGTGCACCCGTCCCCCTACAGCGACTGTCCTAACCGAGTATGTCGCCTCTTGCCCTTCTGGCTGGCTAGAGCGTAGTGGTTGCACGCTCGCCTTTAAGTCCGGTGAAGCTGTAAAGGCCTCGCGGCCAACAGCGTACATCATTCACACACACACGCTTAATTTTTCTTTTCAGATCGTCGAGTACATGTGGCATGGGCTGTATCCAAATCGAAATATACACAAAATCTGGGTAAAACTGAAACTAAACAGAGGTTCAACAGAGCCCCTTCCAATGATGGTGATGATGATGTTGATGATGATGATGAAAAACCCAATTCAAAAAGTAAGTCTAGTTATGTGATTATTAAAAAAAACTACGCTAAACTACTACTAAAGTAAGTATTAAGACAGGCTGATCACCAATATTGTAGGCATAGTCCATTTAAGATTTTCTCTACTTACATTATGTTCAGGGGGCGTCCATTTATTACGTGAGGTGTTCAAGGGGGGGGGAGGGGGTCGAGTCGAATCTCATCTGATCTTACTTTGGAAAGAGGGGCAAATATCATGTAATTTTTTTCGCAAGAAATAGATTAAAATTGCTAGAAAATAGTATTTAATTAATTAAAAGATTTATGGCCTAATCATATTCAGTAATACTTAACGAGATTTTACGAACGCCGCAAAGTTACACAGTAGCCCGTCGTTTATTTACGCGCCACTGCCAGCCGAACGCGCGACTAAAACAACGTTGTAGCGTACCTACAAGCTGAGTGGGAGAGACGCAGTGTTAGCAACTTGAAGTGGACTGACTATCGTACCAGGGGCGTAAAACTATCGTACATGGATCGAAATTATCGTATTTTTTAGGATAATGTCTATTATAGATAAATAAATCATATAAATTGTAATATTGATATGCATGCAAGTACTCTATAGTTTATCTTTTTTAAACCACCGCTGTCAAATCAACAGAACACTGAAACCCAAATGTTTTACACGTGGTACAGACCTGAACTGATTCCCTTTCCACTTTAAGTTCAATAAACGCGCCAAGCTTAAAATTCACTCAGTCAAAATTTCACTGTTCCCATGCAAGTTGGGTATGAAACACGCCAAAATTTTGTATTTATAAAGAAGAAATGGATATGAATGGGTAGTGTTTATTGGACAAAATAAAATCATGCTACTGTGATTTAGACTATCAGCGCAATGAGTGAAATAATATAAATTCTCAAATTTTGCATCATGATAGAAATTATCGTACAATCTGCGTACGATAATAATATGCTATCGTACATCGTACGTAGGCACAAAATTATCGTATGTGTACGATAATTATCGTACGGTTCCGAACGCTGGAGAGACGTACGTACAGGTACCGACCTGCTTTGTATATACTCGTAATTGTTTCGTTACTCGACGACTCTCAATGCTTTCACTCATTTAAAATGAGTTATCAAGATTATTATAACACACAATGTCAAAATACAAGTTTATAAGACTAAAAAACCTTGCCAAGACCATGTGATAAAGTTATGGAACGCAGCGAAGCATAAATTCCCGAAAAAGGAAGACATGTTCAACATGAGATCTCACGTGAGATTAGGGGGTTGAGCCAAATCGTAAACTCACCATTTCAAAAAATCTCTAAAATCACCTCACGTAATTAATGGATGCCCCCTTATCGGATACTGAATTAAGCATGAAAATTACGAGATTAAACTAATAAACCGAAGCAAAGCTAGCAAATATGCAATTTTTTTTTTATACGTAGCCCCTCTCTCGGATGCATTCCTGTGACATGGGTGCGTTTACAAACATGAAAATTTACACACAAATACCCAGACCAAACGAAACAATTGTGAATCATCGTCCTGTGTAGGAATCGAACCCGCGACTATTAGACACAGTGAGCGGAGCGGCTTAAGCTCTTAACCACTGCGCTAAATCGTCCGTCATTTTGAAAAAGCGATAGAAATCATCACATCACTACATATTATGTAACCAAGTCCCCGTGTTGTGTCTATCTGTATGTCTGAAGGTGATAATCGCCTTAGCTACTGAATGGATTTTCATACAGATTTTACCTATGAATTGAATGAAGTGATTCAAGAGGAAGGTTTATGTCTATAATTCATCTGTGCGAAGTCAGGGCGGGTCGCTAGTTAAATAAACATGTAATTGGCGCTGTAAATCAGTGTTTGTAAATAACTTTTTAGGTTTTATATAAATAATTTATTAGTCGATCCCCTCAAAAACGTTCCTAAGAGTACAGCATCGAGAGTGGATGGCGTCTCTTTCTACTATGGTGTCCAGCTCCGTACTAACAATTGGGACAATCTATAAATATATATAAATTAAGAGATTTAATATTTGTGCAGTGGGAGACGTTGATTTGAAAAAGCAAATAACTTACAAGATAGTAATAATATTAATAAAGACATAGCTTCAGCTTGTCTACCGTAAAAATACTTAATATGAATTTATAGATTTATTTAACAGATTAAGCACAGAATTATAATTTTATGTAAACATATGTCGTCGGAACTGATAGCTTTAAACTACAGTAATCAAGCCACCATTAACAGAGATTCTGATTACTCGGAAACCCGGCAAGGAAACAATAATACGTACTAGGTAGTGGTTGCCTATAATGTTTGTCTTCTGAGGTCCGAAAATTAAAGCGTGTTCTTTTTACACACAAACACACACACACTCCAACACACCTCATAAAACACCCACAAGATCTTACTACTAATATAGAAATAATATTCTTTCATAAGGAGAATGTATGACCTATTTATATACCAATTTAGTACCTACCTGTCTAAGGGGCGAGGGCCTGGTCATCTGCGATAGAGGCTTACCTAGTGCAGACACCAGTCTCTCACAAAGGAATTTTAATTTGTGTACCTGTACTAGCCACTTAAGTTTACCTTTGTGTAAGAAATAAAGAGCTATTATTATTATTACTAATCGTGATCCGCAAATCCTCCATAGCTAACACTAGTTCATAGCGTAAAAAATTCTTATGCACTGAATATCATCTAGATTTTTTAGAAAATGCATTTATATTGTAAAAATATAAAATTAGATTTATTAATTTTTACTTTCTTATGCCAAAAACTCAAAAGCCAGAGCTTAGCCAAGTCCCATGCATTGTGAACTTACGATTTCTTTTATCTTTACATTTATAGACAATCTATACAGAAACGACACGCCTAGAGATAAAGCACAAATACAGAAGGCTTACGTTCAAATAACCAGATAAGATTTTCATATGCCTGTTTTTAAAATATTGTCGTTATTGGTCACCTTACACATATCAGTAAACAAATTCAAAACTCTTTTCTAAAATTTGAAATTTCATAACCACTTCTACAGCGACTTTCTTGAGACAGCAAGTTTTTAACCATTTTTTAATGAGAGATTTCACTCAACACGGCAAAAAATATATAGAATCAAGGCGAAATTCGGCTTTAATACGAAAGTATATCGGCCATATTGTTTCTATTGTGCTTTGAATGTTGCCATGTAAAATTTGCTAGTTACTACTATCGACTAAATACTATTATGAAAAAAATGGGATAGTATTTAAATATATGTATCTTGTTATAAGACAAAGATGTCTATTTCATGTAATTTTTATGTTAAGTCAACGTAATAATAATTGAAGAATAGAACACTACGACTCTATTTTTAAATTTCGTACTGGCAATGCAAGAAACGGACGAACTCGGGATCGTCGTGTCTCGCTCGGAACGTTTTTTCCGTTTGATTAATTAAACAAATATGAACTTTATTGTGTTAGCAATAAAATACATTTACTGATCCTAATATTTGTGTCGTGAACATTCCAGATAGTATTAAAGTTCCTCGGTTTTAGTATGACTACTGCCTCGTTGGTCTTGTGGCAAAGTGCTTCGCTTTGTGATCACTAGGTCCTGGGTTCAAATCCTAGGTCAGACAAGTGTAGTTTTTCTAACGAAAACTTCCCAGTATGAGCCTGGTGTCTGGAGTTGTGCCCGGTATATGCCAATAGGCTCGCCCCCTATTACATGGGACCTAACATCGTCGGCGAAACGTAGGTGTACTCAGTACACCTCTGCCACCCCCGCTTGGGGAATATAGGCGTGACAGTGTATATAATTTATTAGTAAGTAGTCAAGTAAAAGAAATAGTCAAGTTATATGTAAAAATATTATAGATACTTAATTACGTATAATAGCTTTATAAGAAGTCTTATATTTTCACAGAAGAAACTCCAGAAAATACAGCAAAAACTAAAGAAGAGAAGAAGAGGATAAATAGAAATGCCCGTCTCATTGTCCGCAATGTCTCCTTCAAGGCAACAGAGGAAACATTGAAGCAGCATTTTGAACCTTATGGCGATATATTAGAAGTGAAATTGCTGAAGAAACCTGATGGAAAACTTGTGGGATGTGCATTTGTGCATTACAAGAATGTACCAATGGCAAAGAAGGCATTGTTGAATACAAATATGAAGCCATTCCTAGGTAAATTTGAACCTAATTATTTGGAACATAGAATAGTAAGGACATAGTCGAATATTGCCCTAGAACCAACAAACATTTGACCCATGCCATCATTTTTCCCCCCGACCCCTGCCGCCCCTGCCACCGCCGGCCGCGACATGTTCTCACCTATCCCCCCGATGCTTTGTCATCCCTTCTTTCCGCTCCGAATACGGGCGACGACGACGACGAAGTCGTAGATCCCCTCTCCTAGCCGGCGGGTGACCGGTGCACTTAGTAGTGCACTCCCTCACCCCGCAGCGACTGTCCCAACCGAAGCCGCCTCTTCAAGGCGCCCTCGAGTATGTCACCCCTTGCCCTTCTGGCTCGAGCGTAGTGGTTGCACGCTCGCCCTTAAGTCGAAGCTGTAAAGGCCTCGCGGCCAATAGCGTACATCACTCACACACACACAAGCCATCATTTTTATCTATTTTATTAAAATAATGGCAAATATCCGTATCTTGCGGACAATTTGCATCTAAAACGAATATTTCAAAGTATTGTGAGTATCTATCTATATCATCACGCCAGCTCCCTCGCGGGGTAGGCAGAGAGTACAGAGTTCCAACAGGTTCTTTCCTTACATACCTCTCTGGCTTCCTCCACTCTCATAGTTCGTCTCATACACACTCGCCGGTTACGGAGACTCTTGACTTGCCCTTCAGCTAAGACACGGTCTATTTGGTCATGGTAAGATAGTCTAGGTCTTCCCCGGCACCTACATCCTTCCACTTTCGCATTGTATATCTGTTTTGTCATTCTTTCTTCTGGCATTCTTTCTATATGCCCGAACCAACGGAGCATACCCTTTCTCATCTTTACACCGATACTATCTTTCATACCTACTCGCTTTCTTACTACGCTGTTGCGAATACGGTCGGTCAGCGTGACTCCGCACATCTTCCGCAGAGATCGCATTTCGACCGCATTTATCCTGCTTTCGTTCTCCTTCTTACATACCCAACTCTCACTGCCATATAACAGCGGTGGGACAAGCACTCCGTTATGCATGGCCAGCTGCGCCTTTTGGCTTAAGTGCCGGCTCCCAAGTAGCCTTCCCATCACACCATTCACTCTATTACCTGCATTCACTCTTCTCTCTATATCAGCGGTGTATTTCCCATCCTTACTGAAGGCGCATCCAAGATAAACAAACTCATTCACTTGCTCCAGCACATCGTTACCAACCACAATCCTTGCATTCGTTCTGGTTTCTTCCCATTCAAAAACCATAATTTTGGTTTTCTTCACATTCAAATGTAAGCCATTGTTCATGCAGTCGTCTCGCATAACTGTGACTAGTGTTTGCAGATCAGTGGCTGTTGGCGCTATCAAAACCGCGTCATCTGCATACAATAGGTGGTTTATCACTAGATCACCCATTTTTACCCCTTCAGTCATCGCACTCAGTCTTTGAAGACTTTTAGCCAGATACACTATAAACAGTCTAGCGGACAACACGCAACCCTGCTTGACGCCGATTTTAACATCAAACCAAGGTGACATGTTACCACCCACCCGTACGCATGCCTTGCTGTCCACGTAGGTGGACTGGACGGCTCGCAACAGGGTGCCGTTTATACCATACTCTGGCAAAATGTCCCAAAGTCTCTTTCGCACGACTCTATCAAACGCCTTCTCCAAGTCCACAAAACCGCAGAAAACCTTCCGGCCTACTGCCAGATGCTTTTCTACGATGTTGCGGAGGGAGAAAACTTGATCCGAACATCCTCTTCCAGACCTGAAACCTCCCTGTGCCTCACACAACACTCCATCGGACTTCTCGCGCATTCTCCGTTCAATAATTTTACCATACACCTTAGCTGCCGAGCTGATCACACTGATGGCCCTGTAATTGGCGCAGTCATATTGTGAGCCCTTGCCTTTATACAAGGGTACTATGACTGCGCGGCGCCAATCTGTAGGGACTCTACCGGTCTTCCAGCAAAGATTTGCGAGGACCCAAAAAGCGTCCCGGACGCAAGTTCCACCATATTTAATCATCTCGGCAGATATCATGTCTGTGAGTACTTATATCTAAGTCGCCGAAATCTTA
This sequence comes from Phalera bucephala, assembly GCA_905147815.2. Lineage (NCBI taxonomy): Eukaryota > Metazoa > Arthropoda > Insecta > Lepidoptera > Notodontidae > Phalera > Phalera bucephala. The sequence goes on along the minus strand of LR990628.1, from coordinate 6,299,484 downwards.
ACTGAATGTCAATACACAATATAACCTCATATGTGTTAATGGCTACTGAATTATAACCTCAAAATCTAATACTTTTTGTAATATTGCAATTCCCCTGCTTGTCCGTGTAATAATAAATGCCTTAAGATAATTTATGGGTCATTTGAAATCATACAAGTATTTTTTCATTGCTGTTGGTTCTGGGGCATATCATGTATGGGCACTGAACAATGTCCTTTGAACTTTCAATCTGAATAAAGGCTTTAGTTGACTTTCCAGAATTGAGAAGAGAAACTCATAAAGGGTTATGATATCATGGTGTATCTACATGTTCCTTTTAATGTATTTATGTTGTAACTATAATTTCTATTTAACAACATATCCTATATATGAACTACCTCTGTCTCTCAAATTACCAATTTCTTCTCCACAGAAATGACTTTCCGAACGGGTGGTAGAGTCTTAAGTAATCAATAGTTCTCTCTTTTTGACTATTCATAAGTGCCTTGTGGTCTACATAAATAAAAAGCTTTTGATTTTGTTTTGATTTTATTATAGAATTTGGATTGGATTTTTCGACTGTTCTTATGTGTCGTCCTAATGTTATTTTTCCAGGCCAGTATTGAGGCAACCAATACAAAAAAAAAATCAGTCATTTAAATTTTCGGGTTTTTGCCAGACTAATGCACGTCAATTAATTTTTAAATATATAGATATGAAAGTTTGTGAGGATGGAAGTATTAGTCTTTGTTACTCTTTTTTTGCAAAAAATATCTATCTATCTATCTATCTATAACCTCACGCCAGATCCCTTGCGGGGTAGGCAGAGAGTACAGAGTTCCAAAAAATACTTAACAGTAAATATAGATTATGCATCAGAGTAACACATAGGCGATCTTTTTTAAAGTTATATATTCAGGGTTGTCATGGGCGGCCGCTATTAGAAAATAATGGCATGCCTGGTAATAAAATCGGAACATTATCTATCTGTATCATCACACCAGTTCCCTTGCGGGGTAGGCAGAGAGTACAGAGTTCCAACAGGTTCTTTCCGTAAGGAAAGAACCTGTGTGAAGTGGAGAAAGCCAGAGATGTATGTAAATACATCTCTGGCTTTCTCCACTCTCATAGTTCGGCGCTTGTGGAATTCTCTTCCACACTCCATACGTGATAGTTCCACTCCGCAGATTTTCAAGAAAAGAATTTAAGAACATTTCCTATCTATGTAAGTTATATGTATGTATGTATTATATCAAGTAGTATATTTTATGTTATCGTATAGTGTGTAGTATATTTATAGGTATATATTCTATCTATATGTATTCTATCATTTTATTATCTAAAACTATTCCCTTCGTGTTGTACACTCATTTCTATCCTTATTTTAATGTTTTGTCTCTCTGTCACTCAAAGGTTTGCTGTCAGAGAACTCAATTTTTAAGTTAAGCTCGCCTTTGTACATTTTATATTGTGTGTTTATTGATTAAAATTACATGGTTATTACGTGTATATATTGTTATTAAGTATCAGTGACTTCTGAATCGCAATAAAAGTGAAGAAACTTTGACCGGCTGTCAACTCACCAACTCAACGGGCAGGATTTGAAATTTTGACCTAAACCGGGGAGTATTGTTTCAATATCTTAACTTTTATTACATTACACACTCCACAACATTTATAAATAGCTCATCCTGGTGAGCCACGTCCAGTAAATACAGGCATTGTCATGTCTCCTTTTGTTTGACAAGTAGTGGAAACAAAATCGACGACTAGCACTCGCTACAGACATTGTAAACACTACAAATACACTGCCCAAGCCTGATTATAATTAATTATATATAATAGTTAAGTACATAAGCTCATTGGCATATGATTTGTATGTAAAATAAGTTTAAATACCACAAAATTACCTACCCTCTTGCAAGCAATAATCATTAAGCTTGCTCAATTGTATTCCTTTTAATCATTTTATACTAATTGTAATATTTATTTACTTCCCTGAACTTAGTTCCCTGTCTTAACTATTCTATTTTTATTGTTTATCTAACAGTCACATTCCTATTCTGTTACCTTATATTTAATATACTTTATTACCTTTTAGCAAAGCTCTTTAAATAATCTTTTCATTGTTACTAACACCTATTCTCACTTTCCAGTAAAATGATGACCCGCAGAGCAATGACCCGGGATACAGAGGACAAGCTCCGGGCAACTCTTAAGGAACTGGAGTCCTCGAGAAAACTGTGCCAACAACTGCTGCAGGAGAGAGATGACAGCGAGGTGGAAGTAAAGAACATTATTGATAAAAACTCTGAGCTCAAGAAGGAGTTGGCTGAATTGCACATAAAATATATGGACATTCTTGACCAAAATCAACATATTCGTGACATTGTATCTAGTTTAGAAGAGTGCGGTGACACACATGAACTGGCTCTAAGACGCATAACAGAACTTGAAATTCAACTTAGTGAGGCCCATAAGGCTATTTCAGATTTAGAATCCCACCAAGTTAACAAACAAACTGTTGCTACCCAGAGCCTTTATGATGAGTTAGTCGGTAAAGGGTCCAGTTGTGTATGTGACATGCCAGCCATTATAGATTTGACTGGTGATGATACCATAAACAAACGTCCTTCAATTAGAGGTCACAATAAAATTAAAAGGTATTTAAAAATTAAATCCATTATTAAAAAAACAAAAAAGGCACTATCAAGGCAAAATTACTTTAAAACTAATGTTTGTCTTAGAAAAGAGCGTTTCCAATTATTAAATAAGTTGGATACCTGTACAAAAGAATTAGAATATAGTGAATCTAGGTACAATATAGAAACACAACAATTAAAAAACGAATTACTATTTAAGGAATTGACTTTAAAGGATATTTTTAGTAAATATGAAGCCGCTCAGACACAATTATGTGAACGGATGCAGGAGGTTAGCGAGCTAATTGATTTGGTAAGATATAATGCAGAAAGATATGAGTCTCTGACCAACAATATCTCGTGTGCCTGTGCCCCTTCGAAATCTATTCCTGAGACCAGGCATGTAATACCCGTGCAAGAAACTAGTAATTCGATAGTGAGTTATAGAACATTAGTTTTCTCAGACCAAATTGGAGCAGGCTTTGGTGCACTTCTACACAATGAACTTAATCAGATTGCAACCAACTTCTGTTATAATAATTTGCCCTATAAGTTATTGATAGATAGAATTTTACTGACAAAAATAGATAGTACCACTACAGTTGTTTTGTTGTGTGGTAACAGTCTAGGCATCCAAAAAAGGACATTGTGGATGGTATTAACACCTTATTAAAATTAAACCTAGGAAAATTAATGTTGTGTGCCTTTCCTTACTCTGACTACCTGTCAGAAAAACAAAATAAACTTATTCACTACTTGAATAATTATATGTATATGATATCATGTCAACATGATAATGTTTTGTTTTTTGACACTAATAAGTTTGTTAGTGGATTTAAACTGACACAGGAAGGTATGTTTCTTCCCAAGAAATGCAAAAAAACAATGGCTACTTTGATAGCATATAATATTAACTCCGTTATAAGTAATATAACGAAAACTAGGGTAAGAGACGAGCCAGTATTATATAGTTATTCTAATAATACTGTGATAAACTGTTTAAACGACCGAGGCTGACAACAGAGGTACATACTAGTATCTCTAGCAAATCACATATTTTAAATAAGGAGGAAGAAAGGCCTGGTACTTTGAAACTTTTCCATCAGAATATACAAGGATTTTCTTCAAAATCATTAGAGATAGAGTTATTTTTGGAAAAAACTAAATATGATGTTGTTTGTATTTGTGAACATTGGTTTAAATCGTATGAATTATTAATAAATTATTACAATTATTCCGTCTTAAGTTACTATACTCGTAAATCCAAGCTTCATGGAGGTACATTAATTTTGGTTAAAAAAAATATCAAGTCGAGAGAACGTAGGGATATAGTTGAGCTTTCAGTTGAACAGTGTGTTGAAATTTCTTGTGTTGAGCTGGATAAGCATATTATTGTGTGTGTATACAGACCCCCAAACAGTCAAAATTTTACTACATTTGAATCTGTAATGGAAGATGTGCTGAATAAAACTTTCATGAGTAACAAGTCAGTTGTAGTTTGTGGTGACTTCAACATAAATATTTTAGAAAAAACATCATATAGTGACAGACTCTTACGTTTATTCAATTCTTTTAAGTTAATTAATGTTTTCCTCGAACCGACTCGAATAACATTAACTTCTGCTACATGCATTGACAATATTTTTTGTAATTGCGATTATATAGATCAAGCAGTAGTTAGTTATCTACAATCTGATCACACTGGGCAAACAGTCACTTTCACTAATATTACACCATTGAGAAGTGTTAAAGTTAAATCTAGAAATATAACACCTGCAACATTGCATACATTTAATACAGTTTTGAGTAATAAATTAGATATTTACACGAGTAACGCAAACGAACCTCATAAACTGTATGCTGATCTTTTTTCAATTATACAGGTACAATTTACTAGTAGCTTTCCCATTAAAATGAAAAATATCAAACCCAAGTTCACCTTCTGTGATTGGGCCACCGCTGGAATTCGTAGAAGTAGGGAAAAGCTATATGAATTATATGACCTAAAATCCCAAACGAATAGTGAAAGTTTTGCAAGGTATGTTGCAAATTATTCTAAAACGTTTAAAAGAGTATGTAAGGCAGCAAAAGCGCTACATATAAGTAAAAGAATTAAATCTGCAGATGACAAAATTAAGGCCACCTGGAAAATTGTTAATAGTGAAACTGGGAGGTCTAAGCACCGCAGTGTGGACTTTACTCTAGAGACTGCGCGTGGGCTCATTCAGGCAGATAGTGACGTAGCTCAAGAATTCGAATTTTTTTTCACTAATATTCCGGTAGAGACAACAAAGTCCTTAAATTGCTCTTCTTCCCTTGCAATTTCTTTAGTTAAAAGCAACATTACTCTTTGTCCGGTGGAGTTCGGGTTTGAGTACACTAATCCCCGGTCTGTTATCAAAGTATTTAATGATTTAAAATTAAAAGTAACTGAAGACTTATGGGGAATGTCTGTAAAAGTGTGTAAATCCATTATACATACAATCGCGCCACACTTAGCTGTTATTTTTAATATGTGCGTAGATCAAGGAGTCTTCCCGAATTTAATGAAATTTAGTAAGGTAATACCACTGTTCAAATCCGGCGATAGTAAAGATGCCAACAACTATAGGCCAGTGTCTGTCTTGCCAGTGCTCAGTAAAGTGTTCGAAAAGATAATGCTCATGCAAATGCTAGATCATTTTAACGCAAACAACATCCTGCACGATCAGCAATTTGGTTTTACCAAAGGGCGTTGTACTACTGACGCCGGTGTAATTCTAATAAAGCATATCTTCGATGCCTGGGAGAACTCACAGGACGCCATTGGCATTTTTTGTGATCTTTCCAAAGCATTTGATTGTGTGAAACATGAAACACTGCTGCTTAAATTGGAGCACTATGGTATCCATGGTAAAGCACTTAATCTTTTAAAATCTTACCTAGAGGACAGACAACAGTGTGTTCAAATAAATCAAACTAAATCTCTAGGCTCTTTAGTTAAAATGGGCGTTCCACAGGGATCGATACTGGGTCCGTTCCTATTCTTAGTTTACATAAATGATCTACCTGAAGTAATTAAAAATCGAGCGAAGATAGTGTTATTTGCTGACGATACCTCTTTGATTTTTAAAGTAGGTAGACATGTTAATAACTTTGACGAAGTAAATGACGCTATTCTTCAACTACATAACTGGTTTACATCCAACAATTTAGTGCTCAATAACAAGAAAACTAAATGTATAAGGTTTTCTTTGCCAAATGTAAAAAGTACTGTACATGATATTATACTGAACAATGAGAAACTTGAGTTCATAAATGATACATCTTTTTTAGGGATTACGCTTGACTCCAAGTTACAATGGGGTCCTCATATTGAGAATTTAGGTAAGCGGCTTAGCTCCGCTGCCTATGCCGTAAGGAAGATCAGACAACTAACTGATGTGGACACCGCGAGGATAGTCTATTTTAGCTACTTTCATAGTGTCATGTCTTACGGTATATTATTGTGGGGTAGGGCAGCGGACATTGAGTCTGTTTTTATCTTGCAAAAAAGGGCTATTAGGGCCATCTATAACTTGAGTAGTCGCGACTCTTTAAGAGAACTGTTCAAAGTAGCTAATATCATGACGGTCCCATGTCAATATATCTATGAAAACATTATGTATACTAGAAAAAATTTAGATCTTTTTAATCAGCTAGGTGATAGACATTGCTATAACACACGACATAGAAATAAATTAGACCAACCGCAGTTTCGTCTGTCAAAAATTCACACGTCTTTCATGGGGCACTGTGTTAGATTTTATAACAAAATTCCCATTGACGTCACTAAACTTAGTGAAAATAAGTTCAAAGCTTGTGTAAAACGAACACTTTGTAAGCAAGCTTATTATTCAATAGAAGATTATTTAAAAGATAAAAATGCTTGGATAGATGCTATTCCAGCTCCACTTGAGTCATAACAACCTATTCAACTGTTGTTAGTTAACATTACCTCTCTTCCTTCTATTAATTTAACACAATATGTACTTTTTTTGTAAATGAGGGAACCATGTAGCCATTCTCATAAATAGTATTATTCGCTTTTTTAACTTAGACTCACCTGATGACCAACCTACATTGTTCTCCCATACCCCACAACAGAATGTAGATGAAAAAGTTTGTAATTTCTTATTTTAAAAGAGTAACCGTGGAGTTTCTTGCCCTTCTTCTCCACAGGAATGACATTCCGAAGTGGCGGTAGAGTCTTTGTTACTTTTCTGACGATTCATAAATACTGTAATGGTTTACATGAATAAAAAATATTCTGATTCTGATTCTGATTTTATTTTATTATTTTTTTTATTTTGTATCATTTTCTGTGTGTACAATAAAGAATTATTATCTATAACATCACTCCAGATCCCTTGCGGGGTAGGCAGAGAGTTCAGAGTTCCAACAGGTTCTTTCCTTACATACCTCTCTGGCTTCCTCGACTCTCATAGTTCGTCTCATACACGCTCGCCGGTTACGGATACTCTTGACTAATAAAAACAATATAGTAACTAAAAATGAAACTTAAAGAAATATTTTATCATACAAGCAGAGTAATTCCTATCATTTTCCATTCTTTTATCTAATGTCCACTTTAATTTCCACAGGTCGGCCCATATCCGTAGATTGGGCCGTAGCCAAAAACAAGTACATGCAACATGTTGTGAAACAGCAGATTGAAATGGAAGAGAACATCAAGAAAGAAGATTCAGACAGTGATGACGATGATAAACCACCGCTGAATCTTTCCAATGAAGACACGAAACAGGAGGTCAAAAGTGAAAGTAAGTTACAGAACCCAATCAACTTCAGAAGATCTTCTAAGACCTTATAATATCAGCCTATACTGTCCACTGCTGGGCAAAGGCCTTCTCTCACAAATCGAGGGAAGAGAGATTAGGTCATACTCCACCACGCGGACCCAGTGCGGATTGGCAGAGGCAGGTTTGTGGCCACCTGCTGTTGGAACTTATCAAACCGCCTTTAAGGCTTCCAACTCCACATTAAGTGGTAGCCAAGCCCAACGGCTTAACGTGCCTTCCGAAGCACAGAGACGCCCGGATATGAAAATGCCACAAACAGTCACCCATCTCGGGCCGACCAAGTCGAACGCTGCTTAACCTTGGTAATCTTTAAGAACACCGCGGTCGCACAGCGCTACGAGTGCCTAAGACATTGTAGATATTTTTTTAAACATAGCCCTGCACTAGGAATTATTTCTTTATCGTGTGTTTACAACCACGAAATTCACATACACGAACACACAGACTAAGACAAATATTTATGGGTCATACACAGATTTGTCTCGTGCGGGAATCGAACCAGCGACTACTTAATCTAGTGGGCCGTACGGCTTAAGCTCTTGAACACTGGACCAAGCTCTCCGTCAATTTTAAGTGATCAAGTATTTTAATGCAAATTATAATCTAGGCAAACATTATCAATTCCGTAAGCCTAGATTGTAATTTGTGTTGCTTGTTATAATTATGATAAGCTTAGATGGTCATTGTTATGGGAAAAACATCCAGGACAAAGGTGGGTGAGGCTGAGAATATCTTTCCGCTATTGATGACCAAATTTCATCTTTCTCTTCTTGGTATTGACCTAAAAACCTTTAAAATTATATGTATAATAATATATTTACGAGGCGCTCGTAGCGCTGTGCGCCCCGGTGTTCCAAACAAGGTTAAGCAGCGGTCGACTCGGTCGGCCTGAGATGGGTGACCGTTTGTGGCATTTTCATATTCGAGCGTATCCATGCTTCGGAAGGCACGTTAAGCCGTTGGTCCCGGTTACCACTTAATGTCCGAGTTGGAAGCCTCATAGGCGGCTTGATTAGTTCCAACAGCAGGTGGCCACAAACCTGCCTCTGCCGCACTGGGTCTGCGTAGTGGAGTATGACCTAGTCTATCTCACCTCTAATTGTGAGAGAAGGCCTTTGTCCAACAGTGGGCTGTATAGGCTGACATTATAATTATATTTACGATAATATTACCACACTTGTCTCTACATCACCCTAAGGTAGACTGGCAGAAAATGTCTCATGCATTAAGTCCGCCTATGTACATAAAATTGCATGAAGAATGAATAAATAAATATTATGTATGTGTATGTATATAAATATTTATCTCTTGAACTACTTAATAACCCACGTTAAAGCAAAACACAAGAATCTGACTTGCGTTTACCATTACAGGTGATTCTGAAGCTGAATCATCAGGAAATAATGAAAGCGCGTCCGATGACGATGCAGAGGATAAAAGTGATGATGATGACGATGAGGGCGATGAAGATGATAATGAGAGTGATGAAGATGAAGAGTCTGATGATGTACAAGACGAAGATATGGGCCACAATGATAATAAATTTGAGCAGGAACAGGAGCAAAAACGGTAAATGACTGTCACAGGCGTATTGATGACTGTATCATTTTATAAGTTTGTATGATTGTGTAACGTTACCTGGTTTAATTTTGTATCAATATTTGTAAGATATGGAAGAGCGGGATATCCTGGTACACATTACACCTTTGTCTCCACAGCTTGAGGAATGTAGGAACCATAAATTTATAGGATGTGCAAACTATGAATTATCCAAATTTGTGGTCAATAGAGCAACAACCAGTGAGGTTAATGACCCTCTTGGTGCGCATCCAATCTTTGTAACCAGCCTGGCTAACATAATAATAATAATATTAGCCTTGTAAAGAAACTTTCCCACCATTGGGCATGGGCCATAGTCCACCACGCTGGCCCAGTGCGCGTTGGCGAAATTCACACACCTTCGAGAAACTCTTAGGCGTGCAGGTTTCCTCACGATGTTTGCCTTCACCGTTAAAGCAAGTGGTAGTTAATTTTTAATACGCCCATGCTTCGTTAAAAGACAGAGGCGCCTGCCTGGGTTTGAACCCCTCTGACTTTGCAGTCCAACGGTGTAACAACTAGTCTATCACTGCTCTCTCTGCGGGCTAAAATGTATCTGTATTATCAAGCCAGATTCCTTTCGGAGTAGGCAGAGACTACAGAGTTCCAACAGGTTTTTTACTTACAGTTCTCTCTGTCTTCCTGTTTACGAAAATTAAGGTGGCAATGAACGGTTAATCAACTTTCGATACTGACAGCACTTGATAGAGATGAGTCGTATTTACTAGAACCGATCCGAAGAACAGGTATTTTACGAGAATAGGCGGCACCTAATCCAATTCTGACAATACTTAATCCACCTAATATTCATATTCAATAAAAACTATAAACTAATGTTTAGCCGTTTAGCGCTTACTCACACCTGTTCCCGCGCTATCTCACTCACTCATATGCTATAACGTCTTCAATATTCCGCTTACCTGTAAAGGCGGAGGGAGCGAGACAGCTGTATACAACGCGTATTGGTATAAAACAAATGTAAATATAATGAATTGAAATATTTTAAATACGCCATCTTGCGAACGCTAAACTTTTGCAAATTATTTAATTTCGCAAGACTCAAAACTTCTTACATTCGTAATATAACAGTCCTAGGCTTGTAAAAAGTATGAAGGGAAGACACCAATTCATCACTAATATATCACTGAATGATACAATAGAAACCAAGTATTAGTTTATTCAACCAATTTCGTGTAAAGATATCGCTACTAAAAATAAAATACTTTTTGATTATAACTTCCATTTCATGTCCAATTCTTAAAAGTGTGATTATGACTGTACCTGTGCTTAGCTAACAAAACAATTTAACATTCATTTAATTCAAATATTGATAATTCGATATCAGGATTTGATATAGAATAGGCGGATTGAGATCACCAAGTAACGGTATGTGTATAAGATCATTGAGATTAGGTGGATTAGGTGGAATAGGTATTTGGATCAAGTATTTATGCAGACTAGGAACAGGTGTACTTAGTACCTGATTTACTTAATACGACTAGTAATCTCTAGTACTTGATATCTTTGCAGTATACGCCTAAACGACGCAGAAGACGGATGCACGGTGTTCCTGTCCAATATACCGTTCAGTGTGGACAACGATCAGCTGAGAGAGTTCTCCGAGAAGACCGGGCCGGTCAAGTACGCGCTGATCTGTATTGATAAGCTCACCGAACATTCTAAAGGCTCAGGCTTTGTCAAATTTGAGGTGAGAAGAAAAGATACTTACTGTAAAAGTGCTCCATACAAGTATATAATAATATTAGCCCTGTTAAGATACTGTCCCACTGGTGGGCGCTGGCCCAGCGCGGGTTGGCGAACTTCAGACACCTGCGAAAACTCTTAGGCATGCAGGTTTCCTTACGATGTTTTCCTTCACCTTTAAAGCTAATGGTAGTTAACTTTTAATACCCACATGCTTTCCAGTCCAACGGTTTAACCACAAGGCTATCACTACTCTTCATAAAAGTATATATACCAACTAAAAAAATAAAATTTATTCGAAGGGCAAGAGTCTCCGCAGCCGGCGAGCGTGTATGAGATGAACTATAAGAGTGAAGGAAGCGAGAGAAGTCTGTAAGGGGAGTTGAAACTTGTTGGACCTGTTGGAACTCTGCGCTCTCTGCCTACCCCACAAGGGAGCTGGGTAGAAAATATATCTATCTTAATGATCACACCAGAACGCCAAATAGCTAGAAGATACTCTATGGTCAAGGGAAGTGATGGCTGTTCCAGTAGTCATACTGATGAACGGGTATTGCTTGGGGGGACTGGTCCATCTGGAATCCTTTAGACACTTTATAAATACTAGGCATGCCTTTTAAGTTCTGTCGTTTCCATATTTCCCGGCAATTTTGAATTTGGAACTGTTCTATATTCGAATGTGTTTAAATTTTGAATCTCAAAACAGTTGAAAGTATTAGGATTAATGCTATTGTTTAGTCACAGCGTCGATTGGAATCTGTCAGGTTACGTACGAAAGTGAATCTTTCTAAGGAAAATGTTCGTGCAATAATTTTCTACAACTTTAGACCTGACACGGCTTCAGTGTTTTGAAGAGCTAACATCTGTGTTCAGTGATGAAGCCCCATGTCTGCGGACTCTCGAACGCTGGTATTTAGAATTCCAGCGTGGACATACTAGTGTTAGTGACAAATCACGCGAAGGACGCCCAAAATCCGCCTTCACTGAAGATAACATCATTGCTGTGAGACAACTAATTCTTGAAGGTACTGAAAGATCGTCATGTGACGTATCGAGGCAAGCCTTTTAAGTTTTGTCGTTTGAAGAAAAAAACACAACTAGAACCTGATAGTACTTTTTATTGTTTTTCAAAGTATTCACCACATAGCTTAATACACTTTTCCATTCGCTCAAACCAGTTATTATAACATTTATTCCACTCTAAAGTGGAGGTGTTCAAAATGGCTGACTTGAAAGCGTCGACTGCTTCTTCACCGGACTGGAACCTTTGACCACGAAGACTTTTCTTAATTTTAGGAAATGTAAAGAAATCGTTAGGGCTTAGGTCAGGGCTGTATGGAGGATGGTCAAGAATTTCTACTTTTTCCTGCATCAAATACTCAATCGTTTGACGAGCGCTGTGTGAGCTTGCGTTGTCGTGGTGCAGGATGATGCCTCGCTTTGAGTTAGATTTTCGAAGTTCGGCGATGACTTGTGGTAAACAAACTGTGGTATACCACTCTGCGTTAACCGTTTTACGATCTTTAAGTGCAATGGTCGCAATATGGCCGGATATTGCAACGAACGTGGCCACCATCTTCTTTGAAGTGCTTCGAGAACGAACAACTTTAGTCGGCTTTGGCTCGTCTTGTAAGACCCAGATTGTAGATTGTTGTTTGGAATCAGGATCGTAGGCATAGATCCAAGATTCGTCACCACTGATGATGTTGTAGACGTGATTTGACTCTCCTCGGTTGAACCTTTGCAGAGTTTTCTTACACCATCTGACGCGGGCCGCCTTGTGATCGTCGGAAAGCAGATGCGGTATCCTACGGCAAACTAGCTTTATCACACCAAGCGCTTCATGCAAGATCTTCTGAATGGTTGTCCCTGAGATGCCTAATAGAGCCTCTATCTCTCGATCCGTCACATGACGATCTTCGAGAAATAGTTGTCTCATAGCAATGATGTTATCTTCAGTGAAGGCGGATTTTGGGCGTCCTTCGCGAGATTTGTCACTAACACACGATGTCCACGCTGGAATTCTAAATACCAGCATTCGACAGTCCGCAGACATGGGGCTTCATCACTGAACACAGATGTTAGCTCTTCAAAACACTGAAGCCGTGTCAGGCCTCTTCTAAAGTTGTAGAAAATTATTGCACGAACATTTTCCTTAGAAAGATTCATTTTCGTACGTAACCTGACAGATTCCAATCGACGCTGTGACTAAACAATAGCATGAATCCTAATACTTTCAACTGTTTTGAGATTCAAAAGTTAAACACATTCGAATATAGAACAGTTCCAAATTCAAAATTGCCGGGAAATATGGAAACGACAGAACTTAAAAGGCATGCCTAGTATCAATGAGGCAATCTAATTTTTAATCGTCTTCGTGTTTCGGAAAGCACAAGCTGCTGGTCCTGGTTGCCACTTAATGGGGTAGTTGGTAAGCTAAGGTTGAAGTGTCGTAGGCCACGATAAGTTTCAACAAAGATGACCGCAAATTAACCTCCACCTATCTGCACTGTGTCTGTATGGAAGACTTCTCTCTCCCATTGATGAATGAGAGAAGATCTTTGCTCAGCACTAGGACTAATACACTATCGAAGTTCTTCATGTAAATTACCTTCCTTGTTATCAAGTGATCATATAATGTTTATGCTATTTCCGTAGAACAGAGAAGATGCTGACAAATTCCTGGCGCTGCCAGCGAGCGAGCTGAAGCTGGAAGGTCAAGTGATGATGGCGAAGCCCGCACTTAAACGCGAGAACCTGGTCAAAGGCAACAAGAAGGAAGCCAAGGACAATAGGAATTTATACCTGGTCAAAGAAGGCGGTAAGTTTGCAGTTAACATTTTCCAGGAATTATGATATAATAAAAAAAGGAAACACCGTCACGCTTACATTCCCCAAGCGGGGGCAGAGCGTACTGAGTACCCCCACTTTTCGCCGGCGATGTTAGGTTCCATGTAATAGGGGGCAAGGCTATTGCCATATATCGGGCACAATAGGGTTTTCGAAAAAACATTTTTTTTTTGGAATAATTAAAACTTCATTTCACAAATTTCGAAATTTTCATTATTCTTATTAGTAAAATAATAAGACTGATCATAACTACCTTTTTTAAAAAAATAGTTTTTATCTCTATATCATCACGCTAGATCCCGGGGTAGGCAGAGAGTACAGAGTTCCAGAGTTTTAAGTTTAACATTTAACTATATTGCGTTGATTGGTGGATTTGATACGAAATTAACTTTTTTTCTAAATTTATTACACTCAATTATCATATTGATGTCACCAATTCGGCCGGATCCGGTCGGATCAATGGAAATCCGGTTAAATTTGGCCGGACTAAAATTGATACCAGATTGCAATCCCTACTCTGGTGCCATTATTCGCAGTCCTGTGCCAATCTACCCCAAGTTCTTTTTCCAACTGTCAATATATTATCTACCCACCGATTCATTGGTCTACCCACTCGTCGTTTGCCTGTTCTAGGCCCCACCATACCTATAAGTATAGTAGGTATCATCATCAACCCTTGTCAGTCCACAGCTGGACGTAGGCCTCTCCCATGGCACGCCACTGAGCTCGATCTTCAGCACTCCTCCTCCAATCCCTGCATGCTGCCTTACGAATATCGTCACCCCACCTAGCTACAGGGCGTCCTACACTACGTTTGCGGACACGCGGTCTCCACTCCAAAACCAGTTTGCCCCAACGGCCATCGGTTCTGCCGCATATGTGACCTGCCCACTGCCACTTCAGCTTGCTAATTCGCTGAGCTATGTCGGTAACCTTGGTTCTCTGACGAATGACTTCGTTCCGGATTCGATTCCTAAGAGAAACTCCGAGCATAGTAGCTCTTTTCATAGCTCGTTCTGCGACCTTGAACTGGTGGACAAGCCGCACAGTGAGTGGCCACGTTTCAGCTCCGTATGTCATTACAGGTAGGATGCACTGATTAAAACCTTTCGTTTTTAGGCATTGAGGTATGGGCGATAAGAAGACTCGACGGAGTTTTTCATAGTAGGTATACCAATTCTTATATCTGTTGCAGTTGTGGTCGCCGGCACGAAGGCGGCAGTGGGCGTGTCCGCTTCGGACATGGCGAAGCGACTCGCGCTGGAGCGAAGTAAGACGCAGATGTTGAAGAACTTAAACAGGTAAAGCCGGGCTATCTATCTATCTTTATCATCACGTCAGAACCTTTGCGGGGTAGGCAGAGTACAGAGTTCTAACAGGTTTTTTCCTTACAGACGTCTCTGGCTTCCTCCACTCTCATAGTTCGTTTCATAAAGCTGGACGCTGGACGGAAGCAGCTGGAGCTGGCTTAAATTAACACTGATTATTTATTAATCGAGGCGCTCGTAGCGCTGTACGATCGCGGTGTTCTTAGCGATCACCAAGGTTAAGCAGCGATCGACTCGGTCAGCCTGAGATGGGTAACCGTTTGTGACATTTTCATATTCGAGCGTCTCCATGCTTCAGAATGCACGTTAAGCCGTTGGTCCTGGTTACCACTTAGTAGCCGTTAAGCCAAGCCTTATAGGCGGCTTGATAAGTTCCAACAGCAGGTAGCCACAAACCTGCCTCCGCCAATCCGCACTCGGTCCGTGTGATGGAGTATGACCTAATCTCTCTCACCTCAATTTGTGAGAGAAGCCTTTGCCCAGAAGTGGGAAGTATAGGCCGATATTATTATTATTTATTAATCAAGTAAATTTTAGTCAAGTTCAAAAATAACTCTGCTATTTTGAAGTGTTGTCAATAGGACGACACGACTGCTTAGTCTAATAGTTTGAAAGTAGGCCGCTCCGATCACTAAATCGCGTAGTCGCGGGCTCGATACCCGCTTAGAACTTATTAATCTTTATGTGTATCATAATTATTTATTGCAGTCAAAATTTTAGTTGGCGTGCAGAATCGTGATTTAATAAGTCATAGTCTGAGATTATTTTTTTTTTTAAAGGAAATGTTACTACTGAAATTTCCGACTTTCCCAAAAATTCTAATTTATTTCACAGATTCGTATCCAGATACCGTATAGTAGTGTCGAACTTGCCAGCACATTTCGACGACGCGAAGCTGCGTCGTATATGCGTCACAGCCGCTGGGAACAAAGCCACTATCACGGAGGCGAGGGTCATGAGGGACCTGAGGAACCCTACTGGGAAAGATGGAAAGCATCCGTGAGTTACCTACAGCTTTCATTTAGATGGATCGCGCGGCAATAAGGATATATGAGGACATGGAATTCGTCAGCGCGAGAAAGTAAATCGCGAATCCATTCTAGGGAAAAGGACATTTGACCCATGCCATCATTATTTATCTATTTTATTAAAATAATGGCAAATATCCGTATCTAACGGACAATTTGCAATCTAAAACGAATATTTCAATGTATTGTAAGTACTTATGTCGAAGTCGCCGACATATTTACTGAATGTCAACACACAATATAACATCAAATGTTAATGGCTACTGAATTATAACCTCAAAATCTAATACTTTTTGTGCAATATTGCGATTCCCCGCTTGTCCGTTTAATAATAAATGCCTTAAGAGATTTTATGGGTGATTCGAAATAGAATATTATTTTTTATAAATAGATTCGAAATGAAGGTATCTTTTCATTGCTGTTGGTTCTGGTGCAAATCATGTATAGGCGCTAGAGCTATAGCAAACCGTATGTATTCGGTACCGAATAACGGGTACGCCATCCAGTACCGAGTACCGAAACGTTACTCACGAATGCATTTCGTTACTCGCATTTTTCGTATTTTCGTACTGATGATAGTTTTATTGATTCTTTATACAAAAAAATACAACTGTTTCAATTCGCGCAAGTACCGTTGATGCGTGAATTGGTGATTTGCATGAAAACCATATAACTCTCAAAATGAGATTGATATATATCAAATTTGATAATAAAATTTAAACAAATATGTTTGAATAAATATAAATGGTCTAAAATTGTGTAAAACTCACGTGGCGTAAAACGCAATCTGATTGGTATTTTATTTTATTTTATTTTATTTAAATAGGCACAGTAACAGACAGACAGATTACATCATTTATCTTAAGACATACAATAAATCACATTTTTACATCTGGCGTCCTTACCAACTGTACACAACTTACACAACGGTTGTTAATTAAGATTCAAAAATAGGATCGCAAAAGTAGCATGCATAATTATTTAAACACATAATAAAAAGAGTTGAAAAAATAGGTTGGAAAAGAGAGTAAAGCAATATGTTTATGCCTAACTGGTTATAATTTTATAAATATCTTCTTTAAATTTATTATTATTATCGTTGTAATTCCAAATATCGCATACATCAGCTATCTCATTGTAGGATTTTAACATTCTGTGAATGGGGTTGTTTTGAGAAACATTATTGTTGGAAGGAGGTATGCTAAACATTTTCTGATTACGTTGTGATCGTGATGGTATGTATAAAAGTAATTTTTCACAGAGGTTTGTGCCAAAATTACCGCCAGCAATTTTATGCAATAAGGTTAGGTCTGCAATTGTTCGTCTCTGCTGAAGACTTTTAAGATTGAATTTATGTAATCTATCATCATACTCAACAAGTTTCTTTCTTAATCCATATTTAGAACACAAGGCTCTTAAAAAACGTACTTGAATGGCTTCTATATTTTTAATATGTTTGGTATAGATAGGCGACCATATGGAGGAACAATACTCAAGGTTACTGCGTACGAGAGATACATATAGTATTATAAGTGGTTTTGCAGTTTTGAATGGTTTTGCTGTCCTTAAAATGAAACCTAACATTTTGTTTGCTTTCTTAGTGATATAATCATAGTGGGGTCTAAAAGAAAGTGAACTATCATAAATAACACCTAAATCACGAATCTGATTGACTTTAAGTAGTCTTGTCCTTTTAATTTTGTAATTATATTGAATAATAGTCTTATTTTTAGTAAAATTCATAACTTTACATTTCTCCGCATTTAAATTCATTCTATTATCTATACACCAATTATGTATACGATCAATATCGCTTTGGAGGGTTTCACAATCGTTTGGTGTGAGAATTCTTTGATAGATTTTTATATCATCCGCATATGCTAAACAATTGCTTTGAATAATGTATAGGAGATCATTAATAAATAAAAGGAATAGCCTAATAAATAAGAATAAATAGAATAGTATGACGTCATTGTGCATAGTTCCAGCGCGAATTTTGAATCCATAGCAAATCTGGTTCAAAATACGGTAAAGGTTATAAATGCACCTTACGCAGCTAGGTATGAACGTATAAGTATGTTTTCTACAAAGTACGAACGACGCGACGTCAACGTCATACCGTACGCAATACGTAACACGATTGGTTACGGTGTTCTATGTTTTTAGATATCAAAAGTAACGAGTAAAGCAACGATACGATAGTAACGAGTACTGATTTTTATAGTAACGAATACATACGGGTAAGGTAATTTTCGTTACTTTTACACCTCTAATGGGCGCAGAACAATATCCTTTATCGATATATCAAACTATCGAAAATTGATTTATCGATATTTCGTTGATATTTTTTTTCACTATTTAATTTCTGCCAATAGGCCACTTATTGCATGGGATCGAACATCGATACGATATTTGTTGATTTCTTTTTTATTCCTAATCCATTCTGCAAAATCTTAGATGCTTGAATTTATAGTCACTAGACTATTCCTCGTCCCTAGGCATCGTCGCTAGGGTGTAGGTCCCTAGCGTCCGTGAGTGTCTACTTACAGCCGTAAACCGATTCTGATTCGCTAAGTTGTTCTCAATCGAGCGAGTCAAAAGGGGAGCACCGGTGCATTACGTTTGGATGTCCCGGAGCCCCTTATTATGTTGAAGGACACCTTTGTGTCTGTGTGTGAGAGAGCAATCTACGCTGTTGGCCGCGGGGCCTTTATAGCTTCATCGGACGAGAGGGCGAGCGTGCAATCACTATGCTCGAGCCAGAAGGGCTGAAGGACACCACGGGGGCGTTGTCAAAGTTCCAGATATGTCAGTCCCCACAAAGGACTGAGAGATGTGGTTCTGATGATTTTACTCAGCAAAGTATAGAAAAAAGGCTATTCCTCATATCTTAAGGCAAGGTCAATAATTGGATGGATATCATTAAATTAATTTTCTTATTTGATGGTTGTTTTTTCCAGTTCGAAAGGCTACGGTTTCGTGATGTTCATGCGACACGAAGACGCTCTGACGTGTCTTCGGAAGCTCAACAACAATCCGGATATATTCGATAAGAATAACGTAAGTACTCATAGAGAGAGCTGTCTCAATTCTGAGTTTTCGTAATGTCACCGATAAAACGTGCTGTCACTTTCGTCTTTATTTCGTATGCCTGTTGTGTTAAAAGGATAGCCTATTAACTATTTTGACTCCGAATTAAGACAACATTTTGACAACCAAACATTTAATTTCTATTTAGCGACTAAACAATTTTTTTTCTTTTCTGGCGTTTTTCCACTTAAGTAAAAAATAAACAAATAAACACCGTCACGACTATTTTCCTTAAGCGGGGGTGGCAGAGGTGTACTGAGTACACCCACTTATCGCCGACGATGTAAGCTCTCATGGGGGCGAGCCTATTGCTATATACCGAACACAACTCCAGACTCCGAGCTCATATTGGAAAGATTTTTGTTTACATAAACTACATTTTACAACTAACCTACAACTACTCTGACCTAGGATTTGAACCCATGACCTCGTGATCACAATGCGCTTTGCCACTACACCAACAAGGCAATTTACTTTAATAAATTTGATGAAATATTATAATATTCATATGATATGATCCCTTAATTCAGAGGCGCTCATAGCATTGTTGTACCGCTACAATCACTGAGCTTAATCAGCTTTCGGCTCGATCAGTCTCAGATAGGAGACCGTTTGTGGAATTTCCATTTTTGAGCGTATCTGCGCTTAAGGAGGCACGTTAAACCGTTGGTGACCGGTACTACTTCATTTGGTAGTCGTCAGTGTTAGGCATTTTTAATTTAATTGTAGAATCAATCAATTGAAATTTCTATCTATCTATATCATCACGCCAGCTCCCTCGCGGGGTAGGCAGAGAGTACAGAGTTCCAACAGGTTCTTTCCTTACATACCTCTCTAACTTCCTCCACTCTCATAGTTCGTCTCATACACACTCGTACGGGGACTCTTGACTTGCCCTTCAGATAAGACACGGTCTATTTGGTCATTGAAAATTCCTTTGAAATTAAATTAATGAGTTACTCCGAAATAACGAAGACTTTTGGACGTCAAAGGCCTCAGTGCCTTCCGTGAGTGCGTTGGTGGTGTAAAGCACTCGAAACCTCGGGCAGTTTACATCCTCAAATATGCCGCGACGATATCCGAAATATTTTTATTGCAACTTAATTTTTTCACAATTAATTTTTGCCCAACTCTGGTATTCGTTAATCTAAGCTGGACACCAGATGGGCGGCTTGATAAGTTCCAACATTAGGTGGCCACAAACTTGCCTCTACCAATCTGCATTAGGTCCGCATAGTGGAGTATGATCTATTCACTCGCAACTTGATTTGTCAGAGAAAGCCTTAATTTGCCCGTAATAGGACAGTATAGGCTAATATGTTGGTTGTTGATATGGCCTTAAAGGTCATTGTTCTGCGCCCATATATGATTCGCCCCAGAAACAACAGCAATGAAAAAATGCTTGTATGGTTTCAAGTCATCTGTAAATTTTCTTTATGCATTTATTAATACATGGACAAAAGCGGGCCAATCGCGTTATTGCATAAAAATATAATTTAGTAGCCAACAATACATCTGTAAAATCGTTGTCAAAATATACTAGCAATAATCAAATCGATTATCGTTGAATGTAATTGATTAAATATAACCGATTGGTATGAATGACATCATCAACCGTAATTCGATAACAACGTTGACATTCAGAAAATAAGTCGGCGACTTCGATTTAAGTACTTACAGTACTTTCAAATTTTCGTTTTGTATTGCAAATTGTACGTTAGATATTTGCAACTTCTAGAATATAATAAAGAAATGATAATGGTATAGGTCACATGTTTGTTAGTTCTGGGGCCATTTTCGACGATGTCCTTTGTGAACGCGC
This sequence comes from Phalera bucephala, assembly GCA_905147815.2. Classification (NCBI taxonomy): domain Eukaryota; kingdom Metazoa; phylum Arthropoda; class Insecta; order Lepidoptera; family Notodontidae; genus Phalera; species Phalera bucephala. Next base: position 6,278,604 of record LR990628.1, on the reverse strand, counting down.
TACAAAATTACTGAGATATACAAATGTGACATAAGACATATAGGTATAAATTAAAAACTTTCTCTTTAACAGAGACCCATCGTTTCATTCTCCATTGAAGACCGAACGGCACTTAATGCCCGAAAGAAGAGATTAGAAAAATCCATAGCCAACAATCCGCTCGCTAAAAAAGATGGCAACACCGACACCACAGAGAAGAGAGGCAGGAAAAGAAAACAGAACATCTCTCCAGACGAGAGTTACGCAAAAATGAGGAAGTTCGGGAAGAAACGGAGATTCGACCAGCAGGAAGCCGGGAAATTCGTTAGAAATACGAGAGATGAGGAAATAGGAGAATATACGGGGTTAACAGCAAGACAAGGGTCTCAGCACAAAATGAGAACTAACCACAAATTAAAGGCGCAAGCTGAAATCCATAGACAAACGGTGAAATTGGAGAAGAAGAAGAGTAAGAGATCTATACAGCTGAAGAAGGCGGCTAGGGAAAGGATAAAGCAGCCCAAACAGAAGATTAATAAGAATAAAAATAAAAAGAGAAATAATAAGTTTAAATCTTTCGATGTTTGAATTATTTACTAAAAAGGCCGGCGCGCATCTGGTAAGGCGTAGAGCATTTGCCAAATGATTACAGACTTTGATCACGTAAAAATAATGTCGAAAATCAATTTGAACGACTATTAGTCCTCGAGAGCATCGAAGCTTCTCGTACTAGCGGCAAAAGATAGAATCAGAATATTTTTTATTCATGTAACCCATTACAGTATTTATGAATCGTCAAAATAGTAACAAAGACTCCACCACCACTTCGGAATGTCATTCCTGTGGAGAAGAAGGGCAAGAAACCCCATGGTTACTCTTTTACAATTTTTCCATCTATATTTTGTTGTGGGGTATGGTAGAACAATGTAGTATCAAGTGTGTCTAAATTAAATTAACCAAGTTAAACTATTCATGTGAATGGTTACATGGTGCTCTCATTTACAGATAAAGAAATGAGAAAGAAAATTGATCAATTTTATTTAACTACTAGATGGAAGAGAGGGAATAATAAATTATAATAGTTGAACATGTTATCCACATTCTGGTGGAGCTGGAACAGCAGCTATCCAAGCATTTTTATCATTTAAATAATCATCTAGAGTATAGTAAGCTCGCTCGATAGAATTCGATATTTTTTTAACGTTATTAAAGTTGATAATTGTTTGGCAATCAAAGATGCTCTAAAAACCTAGTCATGGGGTAAGCCTTTTGTTACTGTTCTCTTGCCGCATTGTTCTGACCTATAGTATTTTACACATAGGATGGGTAGTGACAGTTCGAATTGCCAAACGAAATTATACTTTATTTAATGGCAATAAGAGGCATGACGCGTTTCTATACTTATGGTTTTATGCCTTAACACTATTGAATTAAATATTAATTTCGTTTGGCAATGAGAACAGTCACTACCCATCCTATGTGAAAAATATTATAGTAATTTTTCGTTGTAAAATGTGATTCCCGTATTTTTTTCGTTTTTCGCGATGCTTCGCCAGATGTGTGCCGGCCCTCATAGTGAATTTATAAAACTGTGTTTACATGACACCTAGGACTTTATTATACAATGTAATTTGTATTATAATGGTTTTTTTAATTAAAAAATAACTTGGAAAGATTCTGGCCTTTAATTTGCAGAGTAAGACTTGTCATGTTATCCGGTTAATAATACAAAAATATTAATTAAGTACATTTTTATTTCACATGCATATAAAAATACAAATAGAAATGTTTCCAAATCATCTGCTTAAATACAAAAAATTCCATTTAAATGCTTCTGAGACCTACGGTCAGCAAAAGAAGTAAACATACCCAGTTTTTTTTATAATCGCTTACATATCTTGTTTCAGAAGAAAGCTATCATTTTATAACATTTAAGTTGTTAATATTAGGCTTCGTCTATCTTCACCAATGTTTGTAAAATGAGGTGTATTACCGATGTAAAAAAAAAACATGTTGAGTCTCTTATATTGCTGACGTTACTCATTGAGCCTGTATCATAAAATCTAAAACCTTACATACTTCTAAGTTGATAAAAACGCAAGAATGTCTGCTAATTATCCATCGGGAAATTATATTTGTCGTTACCACGCCTATTCGGCACTAGCCTATTGCTTATGATACCGGGCACAATCCCAGACTCCGGATTGGAGACAATACTGTTCGACATAGGATTCAACCCCAGGACTTTGTGATCGTTAGTACAGCACCATGCACTACTAGACCAACGAGGCGACACATACATAAATGATAAAATATTTTCACACAAAAGATAAATGCGCACGCACAGTTCTGAGTAAGTATTCTTAACTAATTCTAACTATTTGTTATTTTAGTTGGTAACATAGTTGCAAAAATATCAATAGCTGACCTTGAAAAATATAATATCGATAGAAACGATACTACCGATAGTAACAATAATTTTAAGTAGTACTATCAATAGCATTGTTAGGAATCTATAGTATTGTCCAATTTGTACCATCGACTAACACTAAGTCTTGACTCTCTTGAAACTCTCACTGGTGGTGCTTGTGGAGACTGGTCCACCCAGAATCCTCTAGCTTTTCATTATAACTTATATTAAAAAAATATATTATTATAAGTCTTATATCTCAGTCGTCAGGCATCACACTGGAGCTGGATCGCATAAGTGATTTTGTATAATATAAAAATATATGTATAATTGGAGAATAAGACAAAAAAGACAAGCCAGCCGAGTTTCTCGCCGGACCTTCTCAGCGGAGGCCGCGGTACGATCCGGTGGTAGATTAGTAAGTTAAAAAAAAATGCAAATATGACAATTTGTAAACACCCCCGCAGGGTTTATGCAAAATAAACGATTTGAGTTTATGTTTGACAGTAAAATCAGCAAAGAAAGTCGCATAACATTCTTAGTTTGTCAAATCAGTAATACTTTTAATTTTACACATTTTACAAACGTTGGTGGACAATATCAAAACCAAATTATTAGCGTAATAATACATTGAGATAAAAAAAATGGATTTTATGCACAACATAAATGTACAAGCGATTTGACACCGTCACGCCTATATTCCCCAATCGGTGGTGGCAGAGGTGTACTAAGTACACCCACTTTTGGCTGATGATGTTAGGTCCCATGTAATAGGAGGCAAACCTGTTCCCGTACCGGGCACAATTCTAGACTCCGGAATAATACTGGGAAGTTTTTCGTTAGAAAAGCTACATTTGCACGACCTAGGATGTGAACACAGGACCTCGTGACCTGTGAGACCTGTGAACCTCGGACCCCTCGACCACTAGACCAACGAGGCAGTAATAATATATTTAGGGCATAAAATAATAATGGAATAGATGCAGAACAAAAATAATGTTAAGTGACTTGCGTTGCTGACCGTACCGATACTATAGATAGTGCTATCGATATCCTTACTATTTTTCAAGGTCACGATAGTATCGATAGACTATCGAGAGTTTCACTATTCCTTAAGGAAACTGGACTTTACGGCAATTAACAGTAGGCTTATATTAGATAGTTAACTATAAAACTGCGTTGATCTTGTCTGGCTCCTTTCCTTCCCCTCGCTGGAGGAGTCCGCACTCTGCCAGGTGTGAATACACAGTCTCCTTGTATTCTTTAGGGTGGTGAATGTAGTGTGACACGTGGGGCGACTTGTCCCAGCATTTAAAGTTGCACTGAAATTGGCGCAGTATCAAGTTAATGAAGAATTACATATAATCGCATTTCATTTAATCTTTATTTACTGGTGTGTGTGTGTGTGTGTGATGGATCTACGCTGTTGGCCGCGGGGCCTTTACAGTACACCGGACCAGAGGGCGAGCGTGCAACCACTACGCTCGAGCCAGGAGGGCAACGAGGCAGATAGCTCAAGGGCGCCTCTAAGATGAACGGCCTCGGCTTGGGCAGTCGCTGTGGGGGAGGGCGTATTCTAGGTGTATCGCCGTGGTGCTCTGCACCGGCCGGCGGGCAAGAGATTCTTCGACCTCGCCGGCGAGATCGGTGTCTGATCCTGTTTGCGGTATCTGTATTCGAAAGAAGGGGATGTAGGGCATCAGGAGGGTCCGTGAGAACATGCAGCGGACGGCGTTAGCGACTGATAGGAGGGGAGTTAGGTTCGTAGTCGGCGGCGGCTACGATTAACGGATTTCTATGATTGGACGCGTTCACGAAATATCGGGTTGGCGCCATTTTAATAAAGGCGCGAATAGGTTCGAGATCGAGATCGGAATGGAGATATCTTTAGTTGCTTATTAGGTTCATCTTAAGAAAGAAGTTCACAGCAGCTTAACTTTAACATAGTTATTGTTACGACTGCAATACACCTCGATATTTCGTGAACCTTTTATCGGCGGATGTTATTTATAAAACGCATTATACACTCTTAGGTCCCCTATCGGTCCGACAAGAAACATCTAGAATCTGCGTTTAAATGCTAAAACGTCTAGACGGTTCCTCCCCTTTTATTATCGCCGGCGCGCGATCGCGGTAAACAAGCATATAAAAGTAGGTATGTAATAATAATACCGCTTTGTCGAATGCGCCGGCTATATCTGTTAGATAGATATAGATAGAAAAATAGAATAAAAAGAATTTGGGACAAAATTGCCTCAAATGGTTTGGTCATGACCAAATTAAGCCTCATTCATCATGATGAATAAGTGTTAATTAAAACATAATTCGAGGCTTTGAACTTCTCGACTGCTATATTGTGGAAATCTTGTAAGTTTTCATTAATAAGTTTTCTGTGCACACTCATCATGGCCAGACCATTGAGGTGAATTTCCCCAATTGTGCTCTTTAATAAGGGTTTCAATCTCTTCTTACACGTTGTGCACGGTACAGCGATTAAAAGCGATTTTCAACGCTTTTCCCGTTTCGGGAAAGAAACTTTTTGCCTCTTTGAGAACATTAACAATTGAACGAACTTACAAACGGAAAGCTTGGAATACTTTATTCGTGCTTCGACGTAGGGGATTGATCGGTCAACAAAGTCAAATGAGTGGACTTTGGTGCTTTGCACTCGGCTATGATTATTAATCTCTATGGGGCAACTGCCCCTACCTGACCCCCTGCCCCTGCTTCTTGACGACGCCCTTGAAGCACTTAATAAAGCACTTCTCACGTATTCGGCATTTATTTACCCTGCAACCTAATACTATAATGTAACTTTGCTGTAAGAAAGAGTTATGGATATACGCGGTTAATAGCTCTATCCTTTTTTTACGGCAAAGTAAGGTTGTGGTAACTCCACATGTCATCGTTCCACCTCATAGTGGAGCCTGCCCCCTCCACGCTATTTTGCATATGCAAAATTAAGACATAACAGCATACCTTGATCCCCATCCTGACCCAAGAGTCGTGCACATCTCTGCTCCTGTGGGCCGCGCCTACTGGGTCTGTCTTGGAGACAAGGAACAGCCCTGGAGCCCTGCAAGGCGTCTCGTGGAACACTTCGGTCGCCTTCATGTAATGTTTTGTTGCTACGTTGTGGAATACTTTCATGTGTGTTCTGTGAAAAAGTAATGAGTAAAGTGGTAGAGTGGGAGATTAGTGCATAGATTTATTTGGCTATATCATCACGCCAGATCCCTTACAGAGAGTACAGAGTTGTAACAGGTGCCTTACTTACATATCTATCTTGTTGCTATGCGATGCTTTTTCCAGCGACGTGGTATGCAGGAACTGTGGTACAGGAACTGAACCAAGAAGCACGTCGTCTGCAAGTGCGACGTACTAGCGGCGAATTAAGCTACTGGCCTATATAACTCCAGAGGAATTTCGGCTCTTCCCCTTTGCTAGAATCTACATCCTAGTACAGAGTGTATTTGGATCTCCAGGTACGTAAGAGCATCAGGGGAAGGACAGCACAAGAGATACCATCAGGTCGAAGTGCGCTTGAGGTCCTCTCAGTCCAGAAAGCCAACAAGATAAGATAAAATCCTCTGCTTGCTCTCATAATTCGTCTAATATACGCTACGCCCACTTACGGAAATTCTTGACTTTCCCATTAGATAAAATATAGTCTTTTTGATATAGTAAATAGAATGCACAAAATAAAATGTCAAACTTAACGGACGATTTAGCGCAGTGGTAGCTTAAGCCACTCCGCCCACTGTGTCGAATAGTCGTGGGTTCGATACCCACACGGGACTAATCTTTGTGTGACCGTCTTTACGTCGTACGTCTTTAGGATTCGAATCCAGGACCTCGTGATCGGCAGCTACACCATGTAACACAAGTGTAACGAGGCAGTCGTGAAGAGATAATGACTAATCAAATACGTACTTGATATAGGATCTGAAGGACTTCTGTAAAAATTTGTTATTAGGAAACACAGCGCTGGGGAAACCCACTGGGATCTCGTGTATGTCCGCGCCGGAGTCCCACACCTGGGCTTCGATCCGGTCTAGCACTGGTTGATACCTGAAAGCAATTAAATTTTATCTATTTTATCACGCTTAATCCTTGCGGGGTAGGCAAAGAGTGTTTTTCCTGACAAACCTATCTGCTTTCCTTACTAGTAAATTCTATAGAGCAGTGATAGCCTAGTGGTTAGACCGTTGGACTGCAAAGTCAGAGGTCTCAGGTTCAAACCCAGGTACGCATCTCTTAACATACATTTGCTTGTTAACAATCATTTGCTTTAACGGTGAAGGACAACACCGTGAGGATACCTGCATGCCTAAGAGTTTCTGGAAGTAGTGTGAAGTTTGACAACCCGCACTCGGACAGCGTGGTGGACTATGGCCTAAACCCTCTCAGTTAGAGAGGAGGCCCGTGCCCAACGGTGGGACAGTTTCCTAACATGGCTAATATTATTATTATTAAATTCTATAGGTTTTCATACAATTAACTACACGTAATCGTTAAACGAATTTTATGCTTTCCCCAGTACTGAAATCCCACTGGATTGATATATGATGGATTGATAAGGCTACCTTATAATCGTAGTAATAATTAAAATAAAACTGTTTATAAACAACTTTATACAAAATAACGGACATAAAACGAATAAAACTATAAGAAGTAAACATTTGACACAAGTTAGGAATGGTTGTTAAGTGAGTACTTTTGTTTTTTCATTCTTTCGATACCTTAAACATTCCGACTAAATATTTCATGCATCTGCCGTATAGAAGAGCGTTCAGTGCGGCGAGGGTACACGGGATTGGCAATTTCTATATGATACATGACAAATATTCTCACCTTTTTTTGTCATGAGTAGTTTGTACGAGGAGTTCAGCCCAGACGTATGCTCCTACTGAGAAACCGTGCACCGCGAGAGGGTTGTGTTCATTAGCTTCCAAGAATGTCAGGAGCTCCTTACCTATTAACTGACAAATTATAAGTTGACTTTACGGCGGAGTGATCACCAGATGCTTTTTTTGTGTGCGAGAGATTTACGCTGTTGGCCATAGGGCCTTTACAGCTTCACCGGACAACAGGGCGAGCGTGCAACCACTACGCTGAAGTCAGAAGAGCAAGGGGGCAACTAGTTTAAGGGCGCCTTGAGGAGGAACGGCCTCGGCTTGTGCAGTCGCTATGGGGGACGGCGTATACTAGGTGTATCGCCGTGGTGCGCTGCACCAGGGGGCGGAGAAGGCATTCTTCGACCTCGTCGGCGAGGACGGTGTCTGATCCTGTGTGAGGTATCGGTATTCTAAGGGAAGTAAAGGCAACGGGAAGGTCAGTTAGAATATTGCGGGCAGCGGTAGCGGCTGATACAAGAGGAGTCAGGTGCGTAGTCGACGGCAGCTACGATTAGGGGGTTCCGATGGTTGGACGCGTTCGCGTAGTAGCGCGTTCTCGCTTTTTTAATATAGGTGCGAATAGGTTCGAGACCGAAATCGGAGTCGGAACGCAACATCGATGCGCGATTTACGTCCAGTACCATGTAATTAGTAACAGTCACTACTCCCTATCGAATGATATATCGTAATTTAATAGGTAAAGTTAAAATAACTGTTCTCTTACCGACTACGGGCGCGCATGTGCTCGGAGAAGCCAATTTCAATCCGGCCAAGTTAAATCGCACGTACAGTCAAAAGACACAAGCCAACGCTTAATAAAATACTGGCATAACTCAAAAATATGATTAATTTAGTTAGCACTCTAATTTCAAAAGTATAAAGCTAGGTTTTTTTAAGATGTAGGCCCACACTAGGATTCCTGTGTTGGGGCTGCGTTTACAAACTTGAAATTTACACATCACCCAGACCGAAACAAATATTTCACACAAAGATCGCGGGGATCGATCTACATAGACGATTCATTCATTTGACGATTTAATGGACGGAGCGGTTTAAGCCTTAACTATTCCCTCTGACCGATTCCTTACCCCCTATTACCCAGACCGAGGTCGAGCCCCTGATTAAAGGTCTTAAACCGAAAAAGGCTCCCGGCTCTGACGGCATATCTAATCGTGTACTCAAATGCTTATCCGCCCACCTCATCTTCTTCTTAGTGGCGATCCTTAATGCGAACGACAAGACGAACTGCACCTTCCCCACTCAGTGAAAGGAGGCCGACGTCATAGGCATCCCTAAGCCCGGTAAACCTCGTGACCGTCCCACGAGTTACCGTCCCATCACTCTCCTCAACTCCCTGGCAAACATCTACGAGCGCCTGCTCCTGGCACGGCTCAAAGACTTACGTATCGTCCAGGGGTATTCTCATGAATGAGCAGTTTGGTTTTCGAACCAACACTCTTGCGTCCATCAAGTGCACTGCATCACGGAGCACATCCTCACTGGCCTCAACGAACCCAAACCCGTATACACGGGTACCCTTATCTTCGATGTCGCGAAGGCGTTCGACAAAGTCTGGAACAATGGCTTGATCTACAAGCTTTACCTAATAGGTGTGCTGGATAGACTCGTGCTCATCTTACGAGACTTCCTGTCGAATCGCGACTTTCGGTATCGCGTCGAAATGACGCGCTCTACCCCCCACTCCATACAAGCTGGTGTCCCACAAGGATCAGCTCTCTCCCCCCTCCTATTCAGCCTTTACACGAACGATATTCCTCGTTCGAGTAAGGTGCATCTAACCCTATTCGCAGATGATACCGCTCTCTATGTGTCGCATAGGAATTAGGGTTTCATTACCAGAAATCTTTAGGCAGCCGCCCACACCCTAGAGGATTGGTTCAGAAAGTGGCGTATTGAGGTGAACCCAGACAAGAGCGCTACGGTGTTCTTCTCCAGAGGTGCCACCCCACTCTCCTCCCTGCTCGCCAGAAGTAATCTCCGTCAAGTGACCATGTTCGACCTACCTATTCCTTGGGTCAAACAGGTCAAATATCTAGGGGTCACCCTAAACAATACCATGACCTTCGGACCGAACATCAAGCGAATCCATAACTGAGCAACCTTTGTGCTCGGTCGTCTTTACCCGATGATCTGCAAGCGGAGTAAAATGTCCCTTAGGAACGCTTAAGGTGACGCTTTACAAAACTTGTATACGGCCCATCATGACGTACGCTTGTGAGGTGATCGGGCACGCCGCCCGCTCTTACATCGATAGACTCCAAACGGTTCAATCCTGTTTCCTCCGCAAAGCCGTCGGAGCCCCATGGTACATACGAAATGTAGATCTCCATTCCGATCTCGGTCTCGAACCTTCCGCGCCTTTATTAAAAAGACGACAACCCGATATTTCGCGAACGCGTCCAAACATTGAAATCTGCTAATCGTAGCCGCCGCCGACTACGATTCTAACTCCCCTCCTATCAGCCACTACCGCCGTCCGCGGCATCTGCTTACTAAACCAAACCGTCCTTTTGTTTTCTAATGGTCTTGTTTTTAGTTGTATCTCTATTTCATTCAGCCAGCGATCTTTATATATTCCTTACTTGAGATCCTTTCACCGGCCACATGAGCTGCCACGGTGTGCAAGACACGGAGACCAGGTCGAACCCATGGTCCAGGTACAACCTTGCGTACTTCTCCACGTGGTTCGGACGCGCCATCATCCAATTCATTATAACGCACAATGGTTTCTGTATACGATGGTTTAATCTATAAAGATGTATCAATCATCATATTCTGTAGGTAGATACAATTTCTCATTATGTTTCTCTTAGGCCCGTATTACAGAATGAAAATCAGTCTTGAATCTAGTTGTAAAACGAACGTTTTGGGTCAAAAATTGGTTTGTAAAACTAGATTGACGACCGATTTATGTGCTGTAATACAGGCCTTAGTGATTTCTATCTATCTATATCATCACGCCAGATCCCTTACGGGGTAGGCAGAGAGTACAGAGTTCCAATAGGTTCTTTCCATACATACCTCTCTGGCTTCCTCTACTCTCATAGTTCGTCCCGTACACGCTCGCCGGTTACGGAGACTCCCGACTTGTCCTTCAGATAAGAGCCGGTCTATATGGAAATGGTAACATAGTCTAGGTCATCCCCGGTACCTACATCCTTCTTTCCTTCCTTGGTGATTTCGCGTTGTTTTTTTGGTAAGACAGATTACCTACTTAGAAAGTTCGTGTTACTTTTTACAACCGGTCGCCTACCAGACATCAGTTTTTTTGAAGTTTTAGCAGTGATCCAACTCTGTATAGCTTTAAATGCGATAGTAAGAACTGCTTCCGATAATGCCCAGCATAAACATAAAAGTATTTTCCACTTTGATCTACCAGTATTTGCTGTATTTGTTGCTGGCTTTTGGGACCTGCAGTTAGTCCAGTTTACGGTTAGGAAATTATATTTCTAATTCATTCTCATACTAAAGATATATCGATATTTGAGAATTGGCAATAAAAAAAACCCTCACCAAGACTGTACGTCTTTAGGATTCGAATCAAGAACCTCGTGATCGCCAGTCGCATCATTTGCCACTAGACCAACGAGGCAGTCAATCTCTTATTCGTATGGGTAAAGAAATTGTAATAAAGTTTAACTTACTTCATAGAATTAATATCCGCTTTTAGTTTGATGCTGTCATTGCTAATGTATTGTATGTTTTTGTTGATCTGTTGCGTGTGCGCAGACCGTTCAGACACAACAGTGACTAGAGGCAGATTCGATAGTAACGGACCAAGTGATGCCTAGAAAAAAGAATACTAAATCATCACTCCAGATCTCTTGCGGGGTAGACAGAATGTACAGAATTCTAATAGGTTTTTTCCTTACGGTTTTCTCTGCCTTCCCCCAAGCAGGGGTGACGAAGGTGGAGGACCCTCATATCGCCGATGACGTTAGGCCCCCAGTATAGGGGGAGAGCCTATTGCCATTATACCGGGCGCAATTCCAAACGCTGTCGGGCTGCTAATAAGATTTTTCGATAAAAATGTCACAGTTTGTCCATCTTAGGAGTCGAACCCGGGACCTCGGAATCACATCCTGCTCTATGCGCCACTAGACCGATGAGGCAGTCCGTAGTTATAAAAAAATATTGAATTAGAACATTGACGTACCTACCGTCAATGAATTGGAATCAAAGTGAAAATCAAGCTAGTAATTTTATAAGCGTTTCATTCGCTAAAAATGATATGTATATACGAGTAAAAAGTACTTACGTTGTTAAAACACATGACTCCTTGAACATGATGCGCAGTAACTGATGCAAATTTTCTTAAAGCACCCATTTTGTGTCTGTTGAGAGAAAGATATAAGCTCACGGCTACATTTTAATTAGTAAAAAGTTCCTACTGGGGCTGCAGGTAATAACGGAAAAAATATTCTCAGATATAGAACTATATCTGTGATTTGTTGCCCGTGTTACAACTGGTATATAACGGGTAAATTAACTTACCATCTTCCTAGGTACGGACCTGTAGGTAATATATTACCCGTGCCACTAATGATAGTACAACAGGTAAAATGAACTATCCGTCCATCTCGTGCGGGAATCGAACCTACACTCAACCTTTAGTAGGTTACCAAGTGGCAGTCAAGCAGGCAGAGGTAACTTCTTCACTTATAACCAGGGTTGTTCAAAAAAAAACATTTTGATGTAATCTATTTATCTATATCATCACGCCAGATCCCTTGCGGGGTAGGCAGAGGGTACAGCGTTAATTTTACAGAGTACAGAGTTAGATATAATCACTGTGTTTAAAACATTTTTTAAACAAATTGGAAGAAAACATTGTTTTTTTTTTCGTGTGTGTTTAAATCAGATTTTAAACACCGTTTTAAAAAAGTACTGAATTGGCAAATAAAACATGGTTATATACCCTATACAAAATATTTTTTTATTTAATTATGTTATTTATTATCTTTTTTATTGCCTTAATATAAACACCACCCTTATCAAAACAGAATTGACAGGACAGTGAAAAATCTTTTTACAAGTTTTTATATATCTCGCTCTGCTCCTGCCCGTTTTTATGGTTCCAATTTTTTCAAGCAATTGCGGGTATACGATTGAGCTTAACATTTGTATGAGTATGTAAATTCGGAGACAATGCAATAATATGGTACCATGGATTAGCGCGTGCGAGCGTGTGTGTATGATGGCACCATGGAGAGGGAAGGTGACCATAGGAACTCCTTAACTATAAACAATATGGCTTCGTCGTTTGGGGCTATTGAATAAGACTTTACAACTACTATAGATCCAGGGTCTGATGATGGAGTCGGAAGGTGGCCAATGGAACTGCCCCAATAGTCAACATAACCCAATCGTGTTTGGGCTCGTTAAATTTGTCTTGACGAGTACTGTAGACATCGGTGGTGTCCAGGGTAAGATGATGGAGTCGGAAGGTGTCTAACGGAAGTAGCCCAAATACGACAGGGTTCTATTGAGCAGTTGGGTTGTTCTGTTGGTCACCCTGAACACGATCTGGTTGTATAGTACTTGTCAAGACAAATCCAACAAGCCAAAACACGAGGGGGTTATGTTGTGTAGTTAACATGTTCCTATGGCCACCTTCCAGCTCCATCCTCAAACCCTGGACACCATCCGGGTCCGTAATACTTTTCAAAATAAATCTAACGAGCCCTAAAATAACGGGGTATGTTGATTAGTCCTGATGACCACCTTCCGGCTCCATCATCAGATCATGGACACCACTCGAGTCTTCAGACTCGTGAAGATAAATCCAACGAGCCCAAATACGGCGGGTTCATATTCAGTAGTTGGGTGATTTCATTGGCTACCTTCACACTTCATCATCAGACCAGCTTCATGATACCTAATTATTGCACTGTCATCAAACTTACAAACACTAAATTTCAGCTCAATCGGATACCCGCAAGTATTTGAAAAAGGGATCAAAAGATTCGAAGCCAAAAGACACGAACACTGCACGTTAAATAAAAGCTTGTAATTAAATTCGAACATTTAAAAAAAACGACTTAAAACAATCACAGCTAAGAACACTCGATCAAGACACTCCACTGCTGTCGATTTCCATATGCTCGTAAACTCATTTACGTAAAAACATTTTAATAGAAAAAAATATTTTAATCTCTTGCCGTGATGTTGTATGTCAAACTTGGCGAAGACGTAATGTCCAAAGATTTATACTTTGCCGCTTTACTTGGATCAAAGGTCGAAGATCACAATAAAACACTTAGTATTATGTATACTAATACCCTCTGTTTTCATTCTTAAAAATCAATAAGTATACTATTTGTCGGGATCTATTTGACTAACAGCATGACGGAAATAGATTAATTAAATTGTAATTTATCCAATTGTAGTCATGTAAATGTCGATTGTACGTTGACCCTAGTTTTAGACCAGAAACATGTCTATATATTTATATCATCACGTCAGATCCCTCGCGCGGTAGGCAGAAACGATGTGTCTATAGTTATTCTCTCCCAAAGTACCAGAGAAAGTATTCAGCTCAGAGTGAGTTATCATAAACGATCGATAAAATTGTCTGTACCTCAGTGCCTAAAAGAAAAAAAAACAATTACTTCGGCTACACACACACCGTAGCACTAATTAGTTTTGATCTATCTATCTATCTATAACCTCACGCCAGATCCCTTGCGGGGTAGGCAGAGAGTACAGAGTTCCAACAGGTTCTTTCCTTACATACCTCTCTGGCTTCCTCCACTCTCATAGTTCGTCTCATACACGCTCGCCGGTTACGGACTCTTGACTTTACCTTCAAATAAGGAGGTATTAAAAGTGATTTTTGTCTATCTATCTATCTATTGGTATCATCACGCCAGTTCCCTGTGTCGTTGCAAAGGACCTACCCTTCTAACGACACAAACTCTGATCATCCCGCAAGGCAACTAGCGTGATACTATTTTGGTGATGTAGGATATTAAAAACTAATGTAAACAATCCTACACATGCAGATAATTTTAGATTCAAACTCAAAGTTCAAAAACCTAGTTTATTCGTTGTCAACAACAATGCGAAGCATGCATAAATTTAAATCTACCTACTTTAATTTTATCAATACCTACTCATTATTTCCATACCTTACACCTTATTCCCGATTAAAATATACTTCACACACTAAAAACTCACAAACAATTGATAAAAATATAAATAAACAAGATTGCCACAGATAAAACACGATTGCAAAAGTATGTCAAATGGTGCGCAAGCGCGTTCGACGTGCGGTCTGTGCGCAGGTGCTGTTTTAACTGACGCCAAAGTTGGCCTACTTTTCACGTTGGCCTATATCCATGCCAAAGTATTGGTGCACATATTGGCTTAAGAATTCTTGATCAGTCTACACGCTGGAAGCTCGTTCAACTTGTGTCGTTGTAATTATTAGACTGCTTTCCAAGCGGCCCAAGTTCTGCCAACTTAATGCACTGTATAAAGATCATTGCCGACATTTCAATGAGTCCAATAACTCAGTTTTTTAAATCGCTTGCACACTATAAAGAAGACCAAGTAGCTCCATCATGTTGGCCAACACACTGGCGTTTTTGGCCAATGCTGTTGGCCAACGTATATGGGAGACGCGCTAATCGGTCGGCGCACGGCATGCGGCAGTCGCCCGAAATAAGTTCAAGGGTATAATGAAGCCTAATTTGTAAACGCAAATACAGACATAATATGCACATATACATTACATGTACAAAATATGCATTATGTGCAATTAAGACTTCATCTCGGGGGGGTAATCAGGGAGAATTAAATCAAGGCGTTTTAGAGCTACATAATTCTTCTCGTGAATGAGTGGACAAACATGAAATTTCCCTTCCCCGTCGAATAGCGACTGCGTGTAGACGTGTTTAGTGGTTACTCAATTTATTTTCGAAATTATTGAATTTTGCGTGTAAATAAATTACTGTAGTACCAGGCGCGCATGAGTGCAGTGACAGTTACCAGCGACTGCAGAGCAATGGTGTGAACGGGAGAGCAAGTCTATAAACGACGATACCAGCCTTAGCTACGTTTCATACACTCGTAAACTTACGCTTGTCTTAAATTATAAGCGGCAGCGGAAGAAGCTACCAACTCTTTTTTTTTTTTTTACAATTATGCAACGAACTCCACCATCCGTTCAGCAAGTTCAATCGGACTCTGACTCAGCTACGGTAAGCGAGGTTGATGCTCAAAAGAGCCAGAATACAACTACTCGATTCAAGAGGAAACGTCCTAGTGATGACACTGTAAATGATGCCTTGAGCGCTATAAAAGATGAATTGTCTGAACTAATTACCAAGAAGCTTAGCACATTACATGATGAAATTATACACCTTAAGCGACAAAACACCGAGATGTGTAAAAGTGTCGAATTCATGTCAGGAATCCTGGAAGAAATGAAAACCAAGATTAATACGTTGGAAAGGGAAAGAAATGAAGATAAAGTTTATATAAGTCAACTGGAAGAAAAAATTGAATCACTCGAAAGGAGCAACAGAAACACAACTCTTGAGATCAAGAATGTACCTAGGAAACAAGGAGAATCCAAATTTGATTTACCTAGACTTACTCAATCTATTGGCAAAACCCTTGGTATTGACATTGATAAGTCAGAGATTCAAGATGCATTTAGGGTTAATATTAAAACTAAAGGTAATCCACCAATAATGGTCAAATTTTCTTCTACGTTTCGGAAAGAAGAATTTATTAAAAAAGCTAAGGAATTTAATAAAAGTCGCTCTGAAAAACTTAACACGCAGTCATTGAGCCTTGGCTATCCATCAGCTCCAATATATGTGTCGGATTGCCTCACAGCCAGATCCAGAAGACTCTTTATGCTTGCAAGAGACTATGCTAAATCTAACAATTTTGATTATTGTTGGCACGCTCATGGTAAAATTTTTCTTCGTAAAAAAGAGGGTACTCCTTACATTCTCATTAAAGATGACAAGCACTTGGATCAGTTACGAAAGGGTCAATAACTTTAAAGGTATTGTTCTATCTTCTTTACGCCAGCAAATATCAAACAGGCCACATAATGGGTTACATGAAACTGCAATATTTATATTATATAATTATTTAAAAATAACATATGAATTATATATTGGACAGTTTACTAAACTGTTTTCTAATGTTTCGCCCGAAAATACTTTGCGATTTTTTACACATATGAAACTCTTTTTACTTATTTATCAACATGGGATTAGCATAAAGCAGTCAGTCGCCTCGCTTATCTCAAATAATGATATTTTTTGTATTTGGCAAAGATATAAACAGTATTTATGCTGTTGCTCACGAATTTCTGGTACTGGTGTCATCATTATATTTATTTAATAATGGATGTTGAAAATCTAACCAACGAACTGGACAGTTTTCACGTTTCCGAGTCGTATCAATGCGATGTAGACAGTGTTCCTAGGTTTCTGGACAGTAATGCTGGTAAAAAACTAACTATTTTGTGCCAAAATATTCGGAGTATTGGACAGAATCTACATCAACTTGAAATATTTATATCGCGACTGAAAACTGATATTGACATTATCATTCTTACAGAATGTTGGCTAAATAAATTAGATCATATTCCTAAATTGGATAACTACAAAGAATATAGTACTAAGCATAATCTTTCACAAAATGAGGGAGTCGTCGCATATGTCAGAAATGATATGTCGGTCTCTGTTACTGAACCTCCAGCTTTTGAAGGTAACTGCTTGGTTATTAAAGTAGGAAGTGAAACTGCAATAGTTGCCGTTTATCGCTCACCCTCATATCGTCCGATTGAAAACTTTCTGTCAGCTATTGATAACATATTCATTTCACTAGGAGCTTTTGCCAATATTGTGGTAACAGGTGACATGAACATAAATATTGATAAATTAAATTTTAGTTTAGACAGTGACAATTACCTTGATTTAATGGCTCATCATGAATTATTATCAGCCCATACACTTCCAACAAGACAAAAATCATGCCTGGATCATGTGTTTTTAAAAACCAGACTCAGGGCCATCACGTTGGTTATTTCTTCAACCATGACTGACCATTACACTTTACTAATTTGTCTAAAAAATCCTTATGCTCAGAGAAGTACATCCAAAATACAGAAAATTGTTTATTATGATAAAATTGCCTCAGACATAGATATGGAGGTCTTGAATTCAGTAATAAACACCGCTGATGTTAATACAGCTACAGGTATGCTAGTTAAGGAACTTCAAAGGGCTATTAATGCAAACACTCTTACCAAGACTGTCCCAAATCGCAAAAGAATCAAGGTTCCTTGGCTAACTCAAGGCCTTCTTAGATGTATTAGGAACAGGGACAAATTACATCTTGAGTCTAAAAATAACCCGGACAATATAATCCTTAAAACCACGTTCAAGCGATATAGAAATTTCTGTAGAGAGTTGCTAAAAAAAATAAAAGCAGATTACGAAAACACTGCACTGAGAAAAGTCGAAAAAGACAGTAAAAAAACATGGAAAATAGTTAAAAATATTGCAAAATTAAATGGTAATGACATATCTACAAACAATAATCTTTTAGAAATAAAGTCTTCTCCAACCGACTCTGTTAATTACATAAATAATTATTTCGTTAATATTGGTAAAGCTCTTGCAGATAATATCTTAACAAATTATTCTGTTGTTCAATGCTCAATAGCTGATTATAATTTAAAGAACGAATTGCAATCCTTTGGTTTATTGCCTGCGGATCCATCTGAAATTGAAATCATAATTAACAACCTTAAATCTGATTCCTCTCCTGGTTATGACGGTATTTCATCTCAGGCAATCAAGGCAACTAAGCATTTGATCATTCCCTCCATTCTTCATATTTGTAACCAAAGCTTCATTAAAGGTGTATTTCCGAACCTTTTCAAAACGGCCTTAATTACGCCTATTTATAAGAGCGGAGACAGAGACAGTATCACTAATTATCGCCCTATCAGTGTTTTACCAACACTATCCAAAATATTAGAACGACTTCTGAGTAATCGTTTAAAATCCTACTTGTCTAAATTTAAATTAATCGCGGAAAATCAGTTCGGATTTGTGAATGGAAAATCAACGGCAGATGCTATTTTATCATTAACCGAACATATTGTCCGCAAGGTAGATAAAAATAATAAATGTATAGGTATCTTTTTGGATCTTGCAAAGGCATTTGATACTGTCTCTGTCCCCATTTTGCTGCAAAAAATGGGAAAATATGGAATCAGAGGCCAATCCTTAAACCTATTTAAGAGCTATCTGTCAGATCGATCCCAGCGGGTAAAAATCGGGAACTTTATAAGTGAAAAGTGTTCTATCAATTACGGAGTGCCACAGGGCAGCATTCTGGGACCGACCTTGTTTCTGATTTATGTGAATGATTTGTGTGGTCTTCAGTTGCATGGATGTAAAATTGTGGCTTATGCTGACGATACTGTTTTATTGTTTAGTTCGCCTTCCTGGCAAAAAACTACCAAATTGGCTGAAATTGGCCTTAATGAGGTTATGTCGTGGCTAAGAAATAATTTGTTAACTTTTAACATTAGTAAATCAAAGTATCTTGCTTTCACTAAATCTTCTTCTAACTTGCAGACCCTAAACTCTATTAATATCAAAGCACATATATGTGGTAGTTCTCTATCCACACGTACATGTGACTGCTTGCCTCTAGAGAGGGTTACATCTATTAAATATCTTGGCATTATAGTCGATGATCTATTAAATTGGAAAGAGCATATATATCATTTAAAAAGTAGATTAAGAAAACTGTTACCCGTCTTTAAACGCCTACGACACATTCCCTTAAAATTACTAAAAACCATTTATTATGCTCTCTGTCAATCATTATTAGTATATTGCGTGACCGTTTGGGGAGGCACGTATAAAACTTACCTATTACGGGTAGAAAGAGCCCAAAGGGCAGTGTTAAAAGTTATGCTCGCCAAGCCGTTTAAATATCCTACAACACGATTATATTCTGAAGTGAAGGTACTTACGGTTCGCCAGTTATTTATTATTAATTCCGTTTTAAAGACTCATGCGGACAAACCGTTCGATTTGGCTAAGTTTCAAAAGCTAAGAAGAAAGGATCGTATTATGTCAATAGAAAAATTTTCTTCTTCTTATGCACAGAGGCATATATGTTTTTTGGGCCCTTATATCTATAATAAAATAAGTAAATACATCACTATATATACGCAGACCTTATTCAAATGCAAACAATCTCTCACACAGTTTTTAATGACTTTAAATTACGAGGATTCTGAAGAATTACTAATAATAGACAAATAATTTGCTGATCCTATCCTTTATCCTTTATTTTTACTTAAGTTTCATATTAAAAAATCGCAAAATATACATGCAAAAACTTTTATTACTTTTTAAGCGTTCGGTTATCACTTGTACCATACCCTAAGTCTATCATAATAAAAACGGGTACTGGTGACCTGGCACGGACTTTATTTCGTTACAGTAAAGTTGTCGAGAACGCGTGCTAGCACGGTTATCCTTACTATAGTTAATTTAAGCGTAAAAAGGAAGGCGTATCAATTCGTTTACCTTATACTCATGTCGCTCTGTTTGTGTTTGGCCCCTTGGGCATAGTATTGGTGCGTCGGGTGCTCGATGTTTAGTCGTCGGGTGTTTGTTTTTTTTTATGTATTACAATTACCCGCAATTGTTTGTAATAGTGTATAGAATATATTGTTTAATTCTATTCTTTTTTATGTTTTGTTCAACATCCGTATAAGAAGGGAGGGTACAGCAGCTGTAACACAGGTCTCTGACCTAGCACGGCTGCTATAGTTATTATATTTTAGCATATTTTTATGGATGTTCTTAAGATAATGTGTCTAATATAAATGTAAATATTATATTATTACTGCAATGTTATATGTTATATTTTATACTTGTAAAATGTAATATGTTAAATTGTTGAATAAATTATTATTATTATTATTATTATTTCAATGAGTCCAATAACTCAGTTTTTTAAATCGCTTGCACACTATAAAGAAGACCAAGTAGCTCCATCATGTTGGCCAACACACTGGCGTTTTTGGCCAATGCTGTTGGCCAACGTATATGGGAGACGCGCTAATCGGTCGGCGCACGGCATGCGGCAGTCGCCCGAAATAAGTTCAAGGGTATAATGAAGCCTAATTTGTAAACGCAAATACAGACATAATATGCACATATACATTACATGTACAAAATATGCATTATGTGCAATTAAGACTTCATCTCGGGGGGGTAATCAGGGAGAATTAAATCAAGGCGTTTTAGAGCTACATAATTCTTCTCGTGAATGAGTGGACAAACATGAAATTTACATACACAAACACCCAGACTTAAATAAATGTGCGAGCCAGAGAGAGGTGCATCTTAAGCTCTAACCACTAGACGGAACAGTCTTTAATATTTTTTTTATCTGTAATATTATGAGAGTGAAGCCTGTATAGCCTATACAAGGTTTAATATAATAAACGTAAGACCTGAAAGTAGTTTGTTCTAAATCGATAACTGAATTGATTCCAACATTTTTTAATGCATCGCACATTTTTATTTAATTTTCTATAAAATCTTCCTTTAGTGCGCTATTATAAACTAAATTTATTCTTGATTCAAAGCATAACGGAGATTTCAAAAGCATTTCTGAAACGTATTTCTTAATACCTACACATAACCGTACAAGTTTCATGGTTAATTGAGGTATAAAAGTGCTTAAAAAAGGGGTTAAATAACTTAAATTTGGAAAATTGATTTTCATATGGATTTTGTGTAGCAGTTATCTAATCGCGGTGTCTGAGGTCTTGCGTTATTTACGATACACCTTGTATAGGCTAATTAAAAAATAAACGGTTTCGTAGATTGTACATTTTTCAGGAAAGAAAATAAATAAAATCGAAACTTCTTTATAAAGCTTTATTTCGCTATGTAATATTTTTACTACAGTGCATACCTGCTAACTTAAATAAAATTAATTTATAAAAACCTTACATGCTAACGATAATAAATTCATCAATTTTAATACTAGAGGCCAAAGGCCAGGGACCCTAGAATACAGAGCTATACTAGAAATATCACCAAAAACTTTTTGAAATTTGATAAAGAAAATTAAAAATTTTAAAAATATTTCTTTAACTAAATAAAATGTTTTAAATAAAAAACTTTAACAATTTCCACAATTTAAAAAAAATACGGCTGTGACCACGTGACAGACATACGGTCACGCGAATAATTTGAGGGTTCCATTTTCTCTTAGAAGGCGCAAGAAACCCTATCATCAGGCTTAAATTTAAACTTTTTAACAAAACAGTTTTATTCGACTTACTTCATACAAGTTTCAAAATTTCTTTAATTTAGTTAGTTTTAATTGTAGGCCCTTATAAGTCTTCTATATAGGAAAAAATATCTATCACATTGGAATTTGTAATGAGGGCTGCCATATTAATTAAACTATCACTAGCCCAGCGAGTACGCATATTGTCTTTCAGTTTGCTGGTTTTGTTAAAAGTGATAAATGGGATAACAACATTTACATGTTTAATAATAAATGCGAGGTGATTTTTATCATGGGACATGTCTGTCTCTAGGACTAGTGATGGACCAGTCCGTTTAGTCGAATATCGATGCATATAATATGTCAACCATGATATACTGGAGCCTTCATCACGCGAAGAAATATATATATTATATTTATTATAACCAATAAAACTTGGATGCTATAATAATAAACTTCAATTCACCATAGTTTTTTTAAACCATAGTATATTAATATATTTGGTTTCGAAAGATATGTTAGGGACTTTGTACACTGATGCATAAGCCACGGCTTGAGCCGGGCAAATTTCTTTGAAATAAGCTACATACGGTATGGTCAGCGAGGTCACTGATCATTCTCAGTTTTGAAACTGCTTGCACACTTTAGTTATGAATCAAATCCATATTTTTTTTATCTAAATAATATAATATACAAATAATAAATATTAGTTCTGTTATGAAACTGTCCCACCGTTGGGCACGGGCCTCCTCTTAAACTGAGAGGGCTTAGGCCATAGTCGACCACGCTGGCCCAGTGCGGGTTGGCGAACCTTACACACCTTTGAGAAACTCTTAATGTTTTCCTTCACCGTTAAAACCAGATAGAGATCGTTCATTTTTTAAACGCACATGTTTTTCAAGTCATAGGTGCGTGGGTTTGAACCCGAGACCTCTGACTTTGCAGTCCAATCATATTTAAATAATATTTGCTAATACCTGTGGCGACAATTTTCATCAACGTTTAAAAATTAAAGAGTAGTACTAATATGTAAAATTGAGAATGTTTCGCAACTTATGTCGCTGACCAACCTTGCCCTTCAGTGCACATATCCCCTAGAGATTTTAGTTTCTTTGTTCATCATTTTAATGGAAAATGTGGAAAAAAGTCGTTTCAGATTGCTATTTCGTACATAGGAATGCTATCTGATAGTGCCATAGTAGACTAGCTACATATGGCCGGTTCCAATATTCAACTCAAGGATAAATTTGCTCACTGTTAGTTGAATTTTTACAGATTTTATGACAAATTTCTATCTGTAGTAGGCAAATTTATCTTTGAGTTTAATATTGAAACCGGCCGTTAGTGTTGTAAAAGCGCTATAGACGGCGCTTAAATCGCTCGCGTCTTCTACGTGTTCCAACGCTCGTGAGCGTCGACTCAGCGCTAAACGCTCGACTTCAGCGATCATTTTTACAACACTATAGCTACTTTAGCATTGACGACTGGCGAATTAGTCGATTTTTCGACGTTCCATAAAGCGACTGAACGCCACACTCCGGACAGTACATGCAGTCACTCGTTCTTCTCTTCTCCTTCCTTTAACCTTTCGCGCGGCTATGCTAAAATGCAGTCGCAGAAAC
Source organism: Phalera bucephala (assembly GCA_905147815.2). Lineage (NCBI taxonomy): Eukaryota > Metazoa > Arthropoda > Insecta > Lepidoptera > Notodontidae > Phalera > Phalera bucephala. The sequence goes on along the minus strand of LR990628.1, from coordinate 6,255,367 downwards.
GTTACGTTTCTTAACTTCAGAATATACTCACTGGCGATGGCCGAATTCGAATGGCGCATTTGAAATTAGCCATTTAGATCTGTTAGCCAGCGCGTTAGCCGGTAAAACGCGATGCAGAATAGATGCAGTTGCGTAGAAGCACGTTTTCGTACCGTGATTGAGATCAGTTAGTCGCCAAAACGTAATCCAGTCGCAAAATCGCTGATGCTTAAAGTGTAGTCTGTGGTATGGCCCTAAAACATTACAAAGGTGATTTGTCATGAAGGAACTGATGATAACGAATGATGTTCCGATGTGGTGGTAGGCTTTGTTCCTTTGTAGACGATTCATGAGTACTATCCGCGCAGTTAAAGAATGGGATTAGAAATGGCGGCTCATCGTGCCTAGTACTGTCAGCATACACGATACTGAAAAGCGCCAATAAAGTTTTATCCTTATATTGGACATCCCGTATTTATATTAATCAAAACGTTATGTCTGTTTATTTAGATATTTTCAGTTATTTGAAAAATCTTATTCGTATTTCGAAATCAAATTACCTACTTAAATTTTATAGAAAGTTACATTCTATCTATCTATATCATCACACCAGATCCCTTGCGGAGTAGGCAGAGAGTACATAGTTCCAACAGGTTCCTTCCTTACATACCTCTCTGGCTTCCTCCACTCACATAGTTCGTCTCATACACGCTCGCCGATTACGGAGACTCTTGACTCGTCCTTCGGATAAGACCCGGTGTATTTGGTCATGGTCAGATAGTCTAGGTCTTCCCCGGTATATACATCCTTCCACTTTCGCATTGTATATCAGTTTTGAAAGGTATATTAATATACAAATAATATTTACGTTTAGTAATTTACTCATGAGACTGGGAACTAAATAAAACAAATTAATGATTTGATTAAAAAACGCAATACTAAAATGTTTTTTTCTTGCCGTCACTACTGACGAGTGTGAGTATAGACAGCGATAGTGTGCGTGCGAGAGGTGAATAGAGGCGACACCATTTCTAATACTATTCTTTATCTGCGCGGGTAGTACTTTAATTCGTCAAGAGCCTAAGCAAGTTAAGCGGCCAGCTCTTTAAGAAGGCTTGTCTGATTAATTGTTTATATCATGAATATAAAATATTCTGGTTTTAACATCTGATGATCTGATGATGAGGAGTACGGACTTGTAAAAGGAAATAAATAAATAAACAACACGTCACTATTATAAAGTTAGGGTAATATGGAGAACTATGTACACCATTTGCCAATGATTTTAGGTCTTAATATCGAATCTATTACTGAGTTCTTAGATTTACGCGAATATTACACATGAAATTAAACTATTTTTCGGATTTTATCGCGGTTTATTTTTGATTTTAACGTTCCCGACGTTTCGAGTGCTTTGCAGCACTCTCAAAAACAAAAAAAAAACCGCGATAAAGTCCGAAAAATAGTTTTATTTCATCGAATCTATTGTCATTATACTGTGAATGACAAGTTCTGAACTTGTCAAATCATTGCTCAATGTCACGCTTGCGAGTCTCATGTCCTCCTATGACTGCCAGGTTTCATTTCTCTGTTCACTGTTCCGGTTTACATTCTCGCGCTGGCCGGTTTTATGTCGATGTCACTGTTTACATTCTTACACTAGCCAATTGTATGATAATTCAACACTCACTGTCATATTGTAGACTGAATCTAATACAAGGTTGTTTTAAAGCAGGGTTCGGAATAACAGCGGTAAGTTACCGGTTCAAAGCCGTTATTTTGAAATTAACGATACTTGAAAATAGGTTACTCTAAATTTTTCATTTTTAATTACGTTAGAATGCTCGTAAAAGGCCACTAATGACTTAGTGGCCTAAGCACTTTATAATATTAAGATCTCATATTATTGTACACTTCGTCCGCAAATAAATATATTTAAATTTGAAATATTTTCAGTTATTTACCTCAAATTAACGATATGATACCCTTAGTATCATATAAATAACGTTATTAACTGATCAACGTTACTCCGTGGTTAACTCTTTTACGTCGGTCACTTGTCTCTATTTCTCGAATTGTCCTGTTTTGAACATACATACTTATTCCGGGCGATCGCCACTGTCAGATGGTCTGCGCAACTATAAGCTACTGAGTTCTCATTGCCAAACGAAATTATACTTTATAATATAATATTTTATAATATTAGCCCTGTTAAGAAACTGTCCCACTGTTGGGCACAGGCCTCCTCTCAGTTTGAGGCCTCACTCTTAGGCATGCAGGTTTCCTCACGATGTTTTCCTTCACCGTTATAGCAAATGATAATTAATTTTTAATACGCACATGCTTTCGAAAAGACAGAGGTGCGTGCCTGGGTTTGAACCCGAGACCTTTGACTTTGCAGTCCAACGGTCTAACCACTAGGCTATCACTGCTAATTATACTTTATTCAATGGCAATAAGAGGCATGCCCGTTTCTATTTTTATACCTTAACACCATTGAATTAAATATTAATTTTGTTTGGCAATTAGATCTGTCAGGAGCCATCCTCTGTGAAGAATACTATAGGTAGGATCGATAATTTTGACAACATGCAACTATCGTTTGACGGACGATTTAGCGCAGTGGTTAAGAGCTTGAGCTGCTCCGCCCACTGTGTCGAATAGTCGCGGGTTCGATTCCCGCACGGAACAAATCTTTGTGTGATCCACAATTATTTGTTCCGGTCTGGGTATTTGTTTGTGAATTTTCATGTTTGTAAACGCACCCACGACACAGGAATAAATCCTAGTGTGGGGCTACGTTTAAATAATAACAACAGTTGTAATAACGTTAATTGTGTACTGCCAAAATTTCGGTCTGTTACCCTAACGTTCGCACAGGCGCTTTTTCAACGCATAGCGCCGAAGCGGTGTGAACGAATTTAAAATAATGTACCGTTAACAGTTTCTTTTATTCCAGCGCGCTTTTCCAAAAATGTACCGTTAACCACATGTGCCATTCCAGCGCTTTCCTAATACGCGTTGAAAACGAGGACTTACTTGATACGGTTATCTCAGTAACTAGAAAATATTATTGCCGCTATACTTAAATTTTTTCTAATGTAGTTTTTCTAACGACATATCCCTGTATGAGTCTGGAGTCCGCAATTGTGCCTATATGGCAATAGACTCGCCCGTGTTACATAGGACCTAATATCGTCGGCGAAAAGTGGGTGTACTCAATACATCCACCAAGCCCGATTGGGAATATAGGCGAGACGGTGTTTACCTTATTTTAATTTATTTTAATAACGTTATTTAACGTTATTATTGTATTGCCATCGGTAACGTTACCGAATCCTGATTTAAAATGAATTATCTACGCCGTATGTTTTATAACCGCATCCTCATCTTCTCGGGCTGCGAGACGAGGCCGTTGGCGTCGAGGTGTGCGTACAACGCCGCCAGGTACTCCTTGGGGTGGTGCGTGTAGTGCTGTACATGTGGGGACTTGTCCCAGCACTTCCATGTGCACTGTGGATTTTATCATTATATTAATAAGGCACACGAGATTGAACATAAGAGATTTTGACAGGAATAGTGGTGTCCAATCTTGCAATTCCCAAATAAATTGGCGTTTTGATTAATCTACACTAATAATAAATCTATCTATCTATCTATCTATAACCTCACGCCAGATCCCTTGCGGGGTAGGCAGAGAGTACAGAGTTCCAACAGGTTCTTTCCTTACATACCTCTCTGGCTTCCTCGACTCTCATAGTTCGTCTCATACACGCTCGCCGGTTACGGAGACTCTTGACTTTTTCATCAGATAAGACTCGGTTTATTTGGTCGTGGTAAGATAGTCTAGGTCTTCCCCGGTACCTGCATCCTTCCACTTTCACATTGTATATCTGTTTTGTTATACATATCTTTCCTCTTTAATAATAAAGAGGAAAGATATGTGTTTGTAACGAATAAACTCAAAAAATAATGGACCGATTTCAAAAATTCTTTCACTATTAAAAAGCTATGTTATCCAGAAGTAACATAGGCTATATAACATAGACCCGGTAGGTGGCGCTGTTGGGTACCGGGTACGAAGTCGGGGGAAACTGCTAGTAAATTATATGGTGATTATGCGTTATTATTTTAGAGGAGTAGGAACATTTTGAATTCCAATTCCTACATCATCTCTAGGTTTTCTCAGGTATATGGATGTTTTTCTCACCTATCAGCAAAATTACATAGGTAGGTGCGGACGATTTAGCGCAGTGATTTAGAGCTTAAGCCGCTCCGTCCACTGTGTCTTATAATTGCGGGTTCGATTCCCGCACGGGACAATCTTTGTGTCTGTGAATTTTCATGTTTGTAAACACCTCCGACACAGGTATAAATCCTAGTCTGGGGCTACGTTTAAAAAAAAGTCAAATTTCAGCTATTTTGAAATGCCAGCTGGCATTTGAAAATATAATTACAAACCTGAAAGACAGACATACGAATGATGCAAGTTAAAAGGCTTGTAAAAACGCCTATTACCTTCATGCCCATCTCCACCCAGCTGTCGTGAACGCTCCTGTTGCTTCGCTCAGCCCCTACTGGGTCGCTTCTGGACAGCAGAAACAACGCGGGCGCACGACACAAGTTCGTGTGGAACAGCTGCGAAGAACGAATGTAGTGGACGGTCGCCGCGTCGTGGAATGTTTTCAAATGGTATCTAGAAGGGAAATACAAACAAAAAAACAATTAAACACCGCCACAACTATATTGCCCAAGCGAGGGTGGCAGAGGTGTACTGTGTACACCCACTTTACGCCGACGATGTTAGGTCCATGTAATAGGGGGCGAACCTATTGCCATATACCGGGCACAATACCAGACTCTGGGCTGAAACTGGCATCGGTAAACTACATTTGTCCGAGCCAGGACCACGTGATCGCAGAGCACATTAGTGGCGACTAGACCAACGAGGCAGAAGGTAAATAATAATATTTAATATAGTCTATGAGTTTCCAACAGGTTCATTCCTTCCAGACCTCTCTGGTGTCCTCCAATAATGGGATCTGTTGGGACTTTGTACTCTCTGACTACCCCGCAATAGATCTAGTGGGTAATAAAATAAATTAGGTTTCAACAGGTTCTATCCTTACAAACCTCTCTGGTTTCCTCCAATGAGAACCTGTTGGGACTCTGTACACTTTGCCTACCCCGGAAGAGATCTAGCGTGATGATATGATCGATAAATCAGCTTTTACCGTCTTACTGCTGGGCAAAGGCCATCTCTCACAGATAGAAGTGAGAAAGATTAGGTTTATGGCAGGAACGTTGTGGCAGGATTTGTCAAAGGGAAGATCTCCCAACCAGACGGGTGTTGTGTCTGGCGGGGCCTGCCACTCTCTCCGAGAATTGTGTGTGTGTGTGAGTGATGTACGCTGTTGGCCGCGAGGCCTTTACAGCTTCACCAGACTTAAGGGCGAGCATGCAACCACTACGCTCGAGCCAGAAGGGCAAGGGGCGACATACTCGAGGGCGCCTTGAAGAGGCGGCTTGGGTCGGGGGGGGGGGGGGGGGGGGGGGGCTCCGAGAGTTGTTTTCGGGGGCTTGTATATGTTACACGTCGTGCGCACTCTAATATCGCGTTCTAGACATGTATGGCGAATCGTCAGCACCCTCTATTAATAGGTAGTCGCAACTATGTAGTGATATATAGGGGTCGCTACAGGTCATACTCCACCACGCGGACCCAGTTCGGATTTGTGGAGGCAGGTTTGTAGCCACCTGCTGTTGGAACTTCAAGCCGCTTATAAGGCTTCCAAGTTTACTCGTCAACTACCATTAAGCTAAGTGATAATCGTGAGGGTCCCGATTACATGTCTTCCAAACACGGAAACCCTCGAATATGGAAATGCCACAAACGGTCACTCATTTCAGACCGACCGAGCCGAACTCTGCTTAACTTTGGTCGACACTGTATTAAATAAACAAATAACATCGTCACACTTGTATCCCCAAGAGTAATGATAGAGGTTAGAGTTGAAAACAATGAAATTATAATTAAAATAATCAATACATAAAATAAAATTAAACGTTTTACCCGACTTCTAAAAAGGAGGAGGTTCTCAATTCGACTGCTTTTTTTTTGTATGTATGTTACGCGATCATTCCGCCAATTATGAATCGATTTTGATGATTCTTTTTGCATTAGATTCAATATAGCTCCAAGGTGGTCCCATTTTAATTTCATCGTTATTGGAGCTTGGACTTGGAAGATACACCAGGGAACTCCTTAACGACAAACAATACGAATGCGTAAATTAAGACATTATGGGTCTAGGTCTATGGGTCCCTAGAACTAATCAGAATATTAACCGACTTCAAAAAAGGAGGAGGTTGACAATTCGTCTGTGTTTTTTTATAACGTCTTTATCTATGAACTGTTTTGATTATTCTTTTTGCGTTGGGTTTAGTATAGTTTCGAAGTGGTCCCATTTTAATGAAATCGGTATTGAACTTCAACTTTGAAGAAACACCAGGGGACTCCTTAACGGCGAACAGCACGAATGTATAGATTCCGTTATTATGGTTATTATATCAATCCTGTAGGTACTTTACTGTACAACTCAGCAAAATAATATAATATAGGTATATAAATATTAGTAAATAATTCACTTGTCACACAAAATTGTAAAATATTAATCTATAAAAAAAAACGACTTTAAAAAGCAAAAAATATATATTTGAAGTCGGTACCAAGTAGCCGACTGCACTAAACGTTACGGACTAAAATATTTATATTTCTCTTTTAATGAAGTCGGTTTTTTTAAAGATTTTTATTGGAATACTATTAAGGAAAGAACCTGTTGGAACTCTGTACTCCCTGCCTACCCCGCAAGGGATCTGGAGTGATGATATAGATACATAGATTACGGATTATTTTTGGTTTTTTTATATCATCACGCCAGATCCTTTAGGGGACCTATCCGCGGGGTAGGCAGAGAGTACAGAGTTCCAACAGGCTCTTTCCTTACATACCTCTCTGGCTTCCTCTACTCTCATAGTTCGTCTCATACACGCTCGCCGGTTATGGAGACTCCTGACTTGTCCTTCAGATAAGACCCGGTCTATTTAATCATCTTTTGGTTTTTAAGTTCACGAAATATCAAGTGATCTACAAGCACATACACATCTGCCACCCGGCTTGGGGAATATTTTATAATGTGTCTGAACTCTTAAATATTTAAAAATAAGGATCGTTTTCCTTTTTAACATCTAAATGTACAGACACATATAGTCATCATCATCAGCCCGTGTCAGTCCACTGCTGGACGTAGGCCTCTCCCATGGCACGCCACTGAACTTGATCTTCAGCTATCCGTCTCCAATCCCTGCCCGCTGCCTTACGAATATCGTCACCCCACCTAGCTACAGGGCGCACTACACTACGTTTGCCGACACGCGGTGTCCACTCAAGAACCAGTCTGCCCCAACGGCCATCGGTTCTGCGGCATATGTGACCTGCCCACTGCCACTTCAGCTTGCTAATTCGCTGAGCTATGTCAGTAACCTTGGTTCTCTGACGAATAAGTTCGTTTCGGATTCGATCCCTAAGAGAAACTCCGAGCATAGCTCTTTCCATAGCTCGTTGAGCGATCTTGAACTGGTGGACAAGCCGCACAGTGAGTGGCCACGTTTCGGCTCCGTATGTCATTACAGGTAGGACGCACTGATTAAAAACTTTCGTTTTTAGGCATTGGGGTATGGGCGATAAGAAGACTCGACGGAGTTTTCCAAATGCTGCCCAGCCCAGCTGTATCCGTCTCTTAACTTCCTTGTCGAAGTTGTTTTTACCTAGTTGGAGAACCTGCCCTAGGTATACGTAACAACTTCGAGGGGGCTCCGTTTACGGCGATCGGTCCCGGGTCAACATGCTTGTTGATCATAACTTTAGTTTTATCTAAGTTCATCCGGAGACCGATTCGCTGAGACGAAAGAGCAAGGCTGTCCAGCATCTGTTGTAGGTCTTGCAACGTTTCAGCCATGATGACGATGTCGTCTGCAAATCGCAGGTGAGAGATGTATGCGCCATTTATATTGATGCCGCGACCGTTCCAGTACAGCGTCTTGAACGTATCCTCCAGTGCATTGGTGAACAGTTTTGGTGATATGACATCACCTTGGCGCACTCCGCGGCGCAGGTGGATATGTTCAGTCCGCTGGTTCTGTACTTGAACGGTCATCGTTGCAGCTTCAAAAAGGCATCTCATCACCTCGATGTATCGCCAATCAACTTGGCATCGTTGCAAGGAGTCCAGAACTGACCAGGTCTCGACAGTGTCAAAGGCCTTCTCATAGTCCACGAAGGCTAGACATAGGGGCAGATTATACTCTGCAGTCTTCTGTATAATCTGCCGCACTGTGTGGATGTGGTCTATGGTGCCGTAACCACTTCGAAACCCGGCCTGCTCCGGGGGTTGAAACTCGTCGAGCCTTCGCGCAAGACGGTTCGTGATGACCCTTGAAAACAGCTTGTATACATGGCTCAGAAGCGATATGGGTCGATAGTTTTTCAAAAGGGTTTTGTCACCCTTTTTGAAAAACAGGACGACCACCCTTCTGTTCCATGCCTGCGGAGTTCTCCCAGTGTAGAGGACAGTGTTAAATAACTTCCGAAGCTCCTTAAGTACTGGGGTACCTCCTGCCCTCAGAAGCTCAGTCGTGACGCCGTCCTCACCCGGGGCTTTTCCATTTTTAAGCTGTTTAGGGGCCAACTCGATCTCATCCAGGTTGATCTCGGGCAAGTCTTCTGTGAAGTGACGTGTAAGGGTGGCTCTGGGATCTCCTCTAAGAGATTCGGGTCGAGGTGCGTGTGAGGCGTAGAGCTGGCTATAGAAATTCCTGACTTCCGTGAGGATTTCCGGCCTAGACGCGATCACAGTACCCGCTTGTGTAGTCAACCTTGTCAAGTGGTTTCTCCCAAGTGACTGGACGAACACTTTCGACCCCCGGTTCTGCTCGATTGCTATCTCAATCTCAAGCTTGTTGAAAGCTCGGAGGTCGCGTCGGACCAGCTTTGTGATCTTTATATTTAAGGCCCCGTGTTCTGACAAGGTTGAGGCTGCATTTCGGCGTCGTTCGCTCATAAGCTCCAGAGTCCCCCCCGAAAGCTTAGATTTTCTGCCTGTACGCCTCGTTTCGCATAATTTAGTAACCTCTTCTCTAAGAGTCTGTACCACCTGCTCGAATTTCTGATCAACGCTGTCAGTGGTTTCCAAGGCAGCGAAACGGTTTTCCAATTTTAACTGAAAAGCTTGGGAATCCATAGCGGCTTGGAGCAAATTCGGTCGGAGACTGGACTTCATCAAGCGGACTCTTTCGCGCTTCCATTGTATATTCAGAGTGCCCCGTACGAGTCGCTTCCGGTTTTAAACCTTGCGATCACTGAGACATCTCTGAATATGCGCCTCTTGTCCGTCATGATGAAGTCGATCTCAATTTTTTATTTTACCATCGGGGCTTTGCCACGTCCACTTTCTTTGGGGCTGTGTTTTAAAGAAAGAGTTCATCATAAACAGCCCTTCTCTTTCGAGAAAGTTGACGAGCGTTTGCCCCTGTCATTTCTACTGCCATAGCCGTATGGTCCTACTGAGGATTCGCTGTCAGTTTTTACTCCCACTTTGGCATTGAAATCTCCCATGACAACGTTGTAGTGTGCCCTAGGGGTATTATGAAGGGCCTTAGAGATGTCCTCGTAGAGTACCTCTAAGTCCTCGTCCGAGTGTGCCGAAGTCGGTGCATAAACCTGCACGATCTTGAGGGTGTACCTTTCGGTCAGCTTAATTATGAGGTATGCTACCCTTGTCGACACACTGGACATTTCTAAAACGTTGTCAGCGAAGACTCTATGGACCAGAAACCCGACGCCACCCTGGGAAAGTTGGTCTCCCTCTCTAAAGTACAAAAGATGGCCAGATTCTAGGGTTATGGTGTCTTCTCCCTCTCTTCGAACTTTACATAAACCCAGAACGTGCCATCTTATGCACTTCAGTTCTTCTTCCAACTGCAGAAAATGCTCATCCAGTCGCAGCGTGCGTCCGTTATACGTAGCCAGGGTCAGTTCATGTTGGCGGCCTACCGTAGCTCGGAGATTCTTCGCACCCCCTGCCCCGCCGGAACCGTGACCGCCGCCGTGGTCAGGAATAGCGGAGCGACCGGGAACTGGGGGCCGTGGTATATTCCGACTTGCCATGGAAGGTTTTGCCCATAATCGCCACGCTGGGCATGCGGGTTGGCCATCGCAGGGAGTAACTTCTCGCACTAGTGACGCTGCTGCCCGTCACCGGTCTGGTTAAAAATTTAGTTACGCCATATTTGAATAGTTATACCGCCATTGTCGGTCGTCAGAGCCTCGTCCGTTGATCAGCAGGATGCACCGCGGGCAGGAGAGGTTGACTTGGGGAGCGTAAATGGTGTTGTCCCCCTTGCATCCACACATACATATAGTACATATAGACACATATAGTAGAGAATATATTTAGTTTTTTGGCTATACTGTAAAGTTTGTCATAACTTATTTACGCCGTATTGTCTGTTGTTAATTATGCCATCGTTGCCCCAATGGCTCAATTTTGTAGCGAATAGATAGATAGATAGATAGAGTACGCTTTATTGTACACCAATGAAATTACAATTAATAAACAACTAATTACAGACTAATATGTACAATTGGCGGTCTTATAGCTAAAAGCTATTTCTTCCAGACAACCAATACAATGGAAGAATCAACATAAGTAATACAGGGCAGTTGGTGGCGTACATTAAAAACTTAGATAATACATTACAATCGAATTACTTACATATTACTTATATATTCTATACACATACACATTTCACATACAACTAACATATAGTAACAGTGCTCGGAAAGTTCATAAGTGTAGAAAGTGATTGTGAACCAGTTTTTTAAAGGACGCTAACGATTGCGCGCGTCGGACTGTCACAGGCAATGCATTCCACAAACGAACGGCTTGATTAGTAAAGGATTTATCGAAAAAGTTTGTAGAATGCATTGGTGTTTCCAGCTTCAGGTTCTCCGATGACCTCAGCAACCTTGAATGTGTTTCATGAAGGAATTTAAATCTTCCTTTGAGGTAAGAGGGAGTTAACGGATTAAACAGAATACTGTAAAGAAGAGATAATATATGAGCATGCCGGCGAAGGCGGATTGGTAACCACTTGAGTTTTACACGAAATTCAGAAACGTGATCATATTTGCGTAACCCAAATATGAATCTAATACAAAAATTTTGAAGTCGCTCAAGTTTATTATATTGGTTCTCTGTAAGATCGGGATAGCTAACGTCTGCATAGTCGATTATAGGAAGGAGAAGGGATTGTGCGAGTGCAATTTTAGTGGCAGTAGGGAGAAAATTACGCAACCTTCTCAAGGACGCCGCAGAAGCAAAAAGTTTGCGACTCAGTTCTTGAAGTTGTGGGCCCCAAGTAAGGTTTGTATCATTATAAATTCCCAAATTTTTAACGGCTTTACTTATTGGTATTGTACTATCATCAAACTTAATTTGGGGAATTTCCGACCAATTAATCCGAGAAGTCATCCGAGAACTACCAATAATAATGACTTGCGTCTTAGTCGGATTGACTTTGAGGCCAAATGTTTTACTCCAGGTACTTATTTCGGTCAGATCACTATTAATTGTTTTAACAGCTTCCGACAACCTGGCTAACGGTGCTTGCATGTAGATTTGAAGATCATCTGCATAAAGGTGATAAGAAGATTGTAATTGGTTGGGAATAGAGTTAATAAAAACAGCGAAAAGTAAAGGAGAGAGAACGCCACCCTGTGGAACACCGGCACTAGTGTTGCACCAAGAAGAGTAGGTTTCTTCAATGCGAACGCGTTGCCGGCGCCCAAACAGGTAGTTACGAAACCAATCAATAGCCGTTGGAGATATGTTAATAGAGCGAAGAATACCGAGTAGAATGTCAAAGTCCACAGTATTAAAAGCATTACTGAAGTCGAGCAATGCAAGTATAGTGAGATTACTGTTTTCCATTGCTGACCTTATATCATCCGTAATATTCACAAGAGCGGTAACGGTACTATGACCAGGACGGAAGCCGGACTGAAAAGGGTTAAGAAGGGAGTTCTTATTTAGGAATCGACTCAGTTGATCGTGGACAAGGCGCTCAAGAACTTTTGAAAGGAAAGGTAATATGGATATGGGACGATAATCAGAGAAGGATGTGGGATTGTATTTTTTGGGGAGAGGGGTTATTTGGGCTTCTTTCCAAGAAGACGGGAAGTGGCCGCTGGTTATGGAATGATTACAGATATGGCAAATTATAGGAAGGATTTCATCAAGGATAGGAAGGATAATATTACGGCTGATACAGTCACTGCCGACTGCATTGGACGTGATTGTTTCTATGCTCTTTTTAACATCACAAGCGGAGAATTGACTGAAGACAAAAGGAGAAAAATCGGGTGCTGGAATGGATGAAAGATGATTTAGAGTAGTTGATTTTAAGGTCTTATCTAAGTGAGACGAAGCAGAGAAATGTTTATTGAGGAGATTTATATCTAAGTTCTTAGACATGTTGTCTTGACGCGACTTGCCGACACCCATTGATTTAAGAAATTTCCAGACTTTAGCTGGATTTCCGTTTTGTACAGAACTATGGATATGTTGGCGTTGAGCATCCCTACACACCTTATTGCAGTGATTTCTAATGGCAACATAGTTATTCCAATTAAAATCTGTGGATCTAGCTTTGAATTTGGATTTAGTTGCCACTTTTTTGCTCATCAACAATTTGATATCATCAGTCAGCCAAGGAGCAGGAAGATGTTTAACTTTAACTGGGCGAATAGGTGCATGCTGATCGAACAACCGAATTAGCGTAGATGTAAAAAAATTTACTTTATCATCCAGTGACTCAGACGCTACCAAATATTCCCAGTTAATTTTCGCAGCATCTTCTCGAAGCATCGTCAGGTTAATGCCACTAAAATTGCGCTGCAATAGAATTTTTGCTTTGGGCTTAGGTGGCCGGACTTTATAGGCTAGAAATAGTAAGTCGTGATACGAAAAGGCGTCAGCTGAGCACTGGCCATGCTTAGCGACATGTTCGGTTGAAGAAACAAAAATAAGGTCAAGAAGTGACGGAGTTGAGTTAGGAAAATTATGGGTAGCTTGAAGTGGAAGAACGGATAGGTCACAGGAGTCAAGAATAGAATAGAGATTACGGGAGCGATAATCGTTTTTGAGCAGACAAGTGTTGAAATCACCCATGATAATGCTATGACTGTAAGAAGGGAGTAATTTTTCCAACAAAATTTCAAAAGAAGAAAAAAAGTCTATACGTGAGGAAGGACAGTAATATACACCAAGAAGCAGTTTAGTGTGATGAAGCTCAATCTCAATAAAAAGATGCTCACCAGCATTAGGCGGAGGGGGTTGTGGCGACAATTCAATTAAAGAAAAGGGTATATTTGATCGCAGATATATCGCCACACCTCCACCGCCACCAATTGAACGATCGTTCCTGATGAGATTAAAACCCGGCAACAAAAAGAGGGTCGACGGGAGACACGGCTTCAGCCAGGATTCGGAGACGAGGATAGCATGGATATTTTTACAGTCAAAGCTCGCTAGCATATCGGAATAGTGAGCCGGAATACTCTGAGCATTGATGTGAACGGCATTAAAGTTTCTAAGGACATCAGAGAACGTCGTCGTCAGAGTGTCAGTGAGGGATGGGACACTAACAAAACTTACATCACTACTCTCCGCAGAAAAGAACGATTCTGAATCACTGTTTCTACCTTGATCAGACATTTTACTCTATATAATGTTTATAAAATGTATATGTACACAAAACAATTAATGCAACTATGTAATGCAACTAATACAACTAATAATTAATTTATAATTCAGCTAGCTATACGCAACTATATAATAGCATCCGCCTGCCGAAGTGTTTAATAAAATAAAGAAATGAAAAGGAAAAAAATAATAATAAAATTATAAAAAACCACACATATAAAAAAAAAAAAAATATCCCTGATAAAAACAACAAAATCATGCCACAAGTCAATGCCGCACGATAACGGAACGCAACACTATTTACTTGCAGGAAATAGGGCATAAGTAGGTACCTGGAACGCCACTGACATTGACAATTGATACTTTTGGCATTTTGACAGTTAAAGAATTGTAAACAAGACAGTGACATATAAAAACAAAAATAAAAATTAACAAAAAAGTGGGTGTATATATGTGGCCTTATAGATAAGAAACAACGAATTAGAAGTGAATATCATTACATATAAATATAAAAAGCACAGTTGCCAACACACACACAAATCACTTTTTGGCGTTAGCCCGTTTGGACTTTGATACTGCGCCAGTCTTCACAGCAGTCGCTTTACTGGGATCCTGCGTAATGGTGTTTAAGTCCGCAAGAGACTGTACACGGACCCGTGTCCCATCCGAGCCGAGGACATACACCTCGCCATCTCTAGACCAACTCTTACTTACGCCAAATTTCGCCCTCGCAGCAAGAAACAAATGATGCCGTGTCTTGGTGAGAAACTCGGAAATTGTCACCCCCGAGCCTTTCAGCTTTGTTTTGGCGAACCACACTTTACTGCGAACATCGACATCGGCAAGCTTTACTAGAATAGGCCTTGGCTTTTGAGTGGGTCGCCCCATTCTATGGCATCGGCGTATGTTGTTGGTGTTAAACTCACCCAGACCCAAACGTCCCTGGATAATATTCACCACAGCCTGCGACGTGTCCTCCTTGCTGACCTCGGCGACTCCGTGAAGTAACAGAATTTTTCTACGGCTTCGTGTCTCCACTGCATCTATACTTTGAGCCATTATAGCTACCTGCTGCTGGAGAGTACTGAGAGCTTCAATAACAAACGCTCTGAATAAGGCAAATTCTACAGCCAGGCCTGTTGATGAAGTAGTTGAAGAGTCCCGCAGTGCGCTTTCAAAGTCTGCCATTTTTTTATTAAACAAGTCAGACATTTGTGACATGCTTGCTTGTAGTGAGTCCATTGTGACTGAATGTGATTTTAAATAGATTGTGGATATTTGCTGGAGAAAACACTTACTGGGCAGGTAGATAAGGTTAGTTGAGCATTGATATCATTAGGTAATGGAGCAATATTACTATTTAATTAACTAATTAAATACGGAGCTATAATTTTAATGTCTTATTATTTCAACTACCCGCAACTAAAAAGCCAACGCAACGAATTGCCATTATCAAAAAACAAGAAACAAATTACTCAAACTTGTGGCCATGACAGACTAAAAACACGAACTTGAACCCGAGAGGATCGCCACGGCAACTAAATCTATTGAGTAATAAGTTAAAAGAAATATCATTTTCTTAAACACCATTTACTTAATGATGAAGGCAAACGATTAACTTCTGAATACCTATCTACCCTAATCTTAATTAATGGCTGAGCATAAAGATAAAATATTAGGTAATTATTTCAGAAACAGACCTTACGTCATTATGTAGATAAATATATCTAATTTTATTTCGTAAGGATTATAGTAAATCTACCGTGTCATTTGTAGGTCAAACTTATCAGGCATATTTTTAAAAATAAACGCTCACACGGCTTAATTTCTAAAGAGAAGGTGGCAGAGATACTATGTATAGCTTAGCTAAACAACAATTAAGTAATTTGTTTTATTCGATT
This sequence comes from Phalera bucephala, assembly GCA_905147815.2. Taxonomy (NCBI): domain Eukaryota; kingdom Metazoa; phylum Arthropoda; class Insecta; order Lepidoptera; family Notodontidae; genus Phalera; species Phalera bucephala. The sequence continues at coordinate 6,239,664 of LR990628.1, read as the reverse complement.
GGCCTTTCAATAACCATTTCTTTTTTCAAAATTGTTTTATACAACAGCGTGTTTAATAATTGCTGATTGAGGAGCTGCTTAAACCCAATCTGTTTTATCGTCAAGATTCTTACACAGTCTTGTTATGATTGCCTTTTTAATCTTATTAATAGGCATGTTTCGGATATAAGTAATTTGTTGTATAAGCGTATACATTGCCCCACGAAAGAGTTACTCATGTGGAGACGAGTAGAATGTGCAGTAAGACCATCTTTGTTCCGTGTATTAACATGATGAATGTCGCTATATTTTTCAAAGCTACTGATATTCTTTTTAACATATAAGAAAATTTTATTCACAATATAAATAATCAGATTATATTAGTTAAATAATGACTTTCTCAAAATGCTCTGCGGAAAATATGCTGAGTCAAGCGAACCATGTTAGCATTTTTGCAACAGCGATTTTTGTATCGATGTAAAGAGGAGAAAGGATATGCTCCGAGCATTTACAAGATTGTCGGAATATAAATTGACAAAACAGATATACAACACGACACTGGTAAGATGTAGGTACCGGGGACCTACACTATCTTACCATGACCAAACACGGTCTAATACGCTCTTATCTGGTGGACTAATCTAGAATTAGTAACCAGCGAGCGTGTATAAGAAAAACTATGAGCGTGCAGGAAGCGAGAATGGTCTGTAAGGAAAGAACTCGTATCGATTTGGACATCTGCACCCGCATCCACCTCCGCAATAATCATTGCGGATGTTCATGCAGATGCAGATGTAGTGTAAGTCGCGACAAGAAAGAAAGTGGGTGGGGCCGGCGACTCACGCGTGCCGTAAACGTCGAGAAGGGTCAAAATTAATGAAAATCTACTTAAATGGTGGAGCGTACATCGAAAAGAATTCGAACTATTATCACTAAGAACGCAGATTTTTATCGACGGCACCAGCCAGTGTTTCTAGTGAACAGTTGTTAAGTAGCGCCAGTTTAATTTATAAACGAAACAGACTTGAAACTGAAAAGGTGGCGATATTACTTTTTATTAACTATAATGCACCAATTTTTAATTGGTGAGATGAGAAAGGGCATGCTCCGTTGGTTCGGGCATAAAGAAAGTATGCCAGAGGAAAGAATGACAAAACAGATATACAATGTGAAAGTGGAAGGATGCAGGTACCGGGGAAGACCTAGACTATCTTACCACGACCAAATAAACCGAGTCTTATCTGATGGAAAAGTCAAGAGTCTCCGTAACCGGCGAGCGTGTATGAGACGAACTATGAGAGTCGAGGAAGCCAGAGAGGTATGTAAGGAAAGAACCTGTTGGAACTCTGTACTCTCTGCCTACCCCGCAAGAGATCTGGCGTGAGGTTATAGATTGATAGATAGAATTTTTAATTTCATTTATTAAATATTTAAAATAAATATTAAACAATATTATCTTTATACTTTATTTCTGCACCCATATAAAGTTACTTAAAAAATTATCGTATCGGCCGCGGATGCCAGCCTTCAAAAATCCGCATCTTTATCCCCTTGCGCGGATGTCAAAAAATCTGCATCCATAACATCCCTACTCTGGACTTTGACCACTCAAAGTAATATTTAGTGGTATGTGTGTGTGTGTGTGAAGTAATATTTAGTGTGAGTCCATTAGACCTCTAATGAGCGTGTCATTACGCCAGTCTGTTTTATCGGACGATTGAATCTGAAGGTCACACGTGACCGGCGTATAAAAGAGGCTCGTTTGTTATTTGATTCGTGGCTACTATCGCACCGTTTCTATATCTCTCGTGTTCAAGAAGAACAAAGAAAGTAAATAAACGTTTAGTGTTGTCGAAAGGATATTGTAGAAAATTGCCCCAGAACCATCAAGCATTTGACCCATGACATCGTTATTGATATATTCTATTAAAATAATGGCAAATATCCGTATCTATCGGACAATTTGCAATCTTAAACGAATATTTCAAAGTATTGTTAGTACTTATATCGAAGTCGCAGACATCTATACTAAATGTCAACACACAATATAACCTCATATGTATTGATGGCTACTGAATTATAACCTTAAAAATCTAATACTTTTTGTGCAATATTGCGATTCCCCCGTTTGTCCGTTCAATAATAAATGCCTTAAGAGAATTTATGGTTGAAATGAAAATCATACAAGTACTCTCATTGTCATTCATCATTACAAATCATGTATAGGCGCAGAACAATGTCCTTTGGCACTTTTTCAATAGGGATGTACTACAGTATAAATATTTATCGATTATAAAAATTAAGTTAATCTCGTTTAACTTAAACTTATTTTTTTTTTTTTAAACGTAGCCCCACACTAGGATTTATTCCTGTGTCGTGGGTGCGTTTACAAACATGAAAATTCACAAACAAATACCCAAACCAAATCACACAAAGATTTGTCCCGTGCGGGAATCGAACCCGCGACTATTCGACACAGTGGGCGGAGCAGCTCAAGCTCTTAACCACTGCGTTAAATCGTCCGTCCGTTTTTAATTAGATGTAATATTAAGGCAGGCGCTCGTGGCGCTGTTCGACCGCAGTATTCTTAGTGATCACCAAGGTTAAGCAGCGTTAGACTCGGTCGGCCTTAGATGGGTGACCGTTTGTGGCATTTTCATACTCGAGCGTCTCCGTGCTTCGGAAGGCACGTTAAGCCATTAGTCCCGGTTACTACTTAATGTGGTAGTCGTTAAGCAGAGTTGGAGCCTTATAGGCGGTTTGATAAGTTCCAACAGCAGGTGGCCACAAACTTGCCTCCACCAATCCGCACTGGGTCCGCGTGGTGGAGTATGACTTAATCTCTCTCACCTCGATTTGTGAGAGAAAGCTTTTGCCCAGCAATAGGCAGTATAGGCTGATAGTATAGTAGGTGTAGCAGTACAAAATATCCTTAAGAGTCGCTCCGCTCGCTGTATCGAGTAGTCGCAGGTTCGATTCCCGCACGAGACAAATTTTTGTGTGACCCACAAATTCGTTTTGATCTGGGCATGTAAATTCCATGTTTGTAAACGCATCACAGAAATAATTCCCAGAGGTTACGATTTTAAAAATAAAAATTGGCATTCATGTTCAACTTACTCCATGTAAGCTTGGAGTGTCTTCTGCATGATCTGGTTCTTGGGGAAGACAGCAGCTGGTACTCCGATGGTAATTTCACTGATGTCGGCCGCCGAATCCCACACCTGGGCCACGACGCGGTCTAATACTGGTTGATATCTGAAAGTTACAAAAAAAGCTGAACACCAATTTGTTGAACACCAAGGACATGCTTTGATATATTTTGGTTAGTAATTTCATCTATAGGATTAACAGTAGACGGCATGCGAGCAAAATTAAGATCCCCCGAAATAGAATTGTTTTAATTAATAAAAGTGTTTTCTGAATGGCTCCGTGAGTTTATAACTGCCTGATTATATAAACATAAATTAAAAGACCCTTTAGAGAATATCACTTATTATAGTATTAATGAATATTTAGAGGATAAGAATATTAATATGTGATATTTAACTAATTGACTTTTTAATAACTATCTTATTTTATTAATATTGGTCTTATTTTTTAATTATGTTCATAATATTATAATTTTGACATTTGGTTTGATATAAGAGGACTTTGATTTTGGATTCTATATTCATGTAACTACTTCTGACATCACTAATTTATGCATACCCCTAGGAGTAAAATATGGTTATAGCAACCAAAATAGTATATGTAACATCAAATAATGTACCCATATTTGTATAATAAATAATTTGAATTTATTAAGTAGCGTCACACTTGCTACAATTTACTATTAAAGTTCTCTCTTCGAGGCGCTCGTAGCGCTGTGCGACCGCGGTGTTTTACCGATCACCAAGGTTAAGCAGCGTTCGACTCAGTCGGCTTGAGATGGGTGACCGTTTGTGGAATTTTCATATTCGAACGTCTTCGTGCTTCGGAAGGCACGCTAAGCCGTTGGTCCCGGTTACCACCTAATGTGGTAGTCGTTAGGCCGAGTTGGAAGCATTAAAGGCGGCTTGATAAGTTGCAACAGCAGGTGGCCACAAACCTGCCTCCACCGCACCTCACTGGGTCCGCGTGGTAGAGAATGACCTAATCTTTCTCACCTCGATTTGTGAGAGAAGGCCTTTGCCCAGCAGTGGGCAGTATAGGCTGATATTATTACTATTAAAGTGAAGTATGAATTATGATCGATCTGCTTCTCGTCCAGTGAAGCTGTAAAGGCCCCGCAGCCAACAGCGTAGATCATTCACACACACAAGATCGATCTGCTAAACTATGACATACAAACAATATGTTCATACTAGCGGCCCCCGCAACTTCGTCTGCCTATGTATCAATATAAATTATAGCTTATGTTTTATTCTGATATATATCCTATATTCCTGTAAAGTTTCATCAAAATTCGTTCATTAGTTTTTGCGTAAGAGAGTAACAAACATCCACCGTCACGTGTGTGTGTGTAAATGATCTACGCTGAAGGCCGCGGTCCCTTTACAGCTTAACCAGGCAAGAGGGCGAGCGTGCAAACACTACGCTCGAGCCAGAAGGGCAAGGGGGCAACTAGCTCAAAGGCGCCTTAAGGAGGAACGGCCTCGGCTTGGGTAGTCGCTATGAGGGAGGGCGTATACTAGGTGTCTCGCCGTGGTGTTCTGCACCGGCCGGCGGGCAAGAGATTCTTCGACCTCGCCAGCGAGGTCGGTGTCTGATCCTGTGTGCGGTATCTGTAGACGGACAGACAGTAGGCAGACGAAAGAAGGGATGTAAAGGCATTGGGAGGGTCGGTGAGAACATGCCGCGGACGGCGGTAGCGGTTGATAGGAGGGGAGTTAGGTTCGTAGTCGGCGGCGGCTACGATTAGCGGATTACTATGATTGGACGCGTTCGCAAAATATCGGTTTGTCGCCTTGTTAATAAAGGCGCGAATAGGTTCGAGACCGAGATCGGAATGCTATCTATCCTTACATTTCGCGTTTATAGTATTATGAAAAAAAGTAGCAGAATTTTCACTTATTACCTGTGAAATGTTCCTCGCCTGTAGTTAATTGTGTTCATCGATTTACGCCGCTAAATACTCAAAAGTATATACAAATTTAACTTACGATTCCTGATTCTTCATAGCTTGCGCGCACACCTCTCCCCATATATACCCGCCCACTGAGAACCCGTGCACCACCAAGGGATGTTCATTCTCGTTTCTCGCCATCAGCTTGATCAGGTCTGCAGCAACCAACTATGTGGAGATGAATAGTTTAAGTTAATAGTTGATATTTAAATATAGGTAAAAAAAACACCGTCACGCCCATATTCCCCAAGCGGGGGTGGCAGAGGTGTACTGAGTACACCCACGTTCGGCCGACGATGTTAGGTCCCATGTAATAGGGCGCGAGCTTATTGCCATATACCGTGCACAATTCCAGACTTCGGACTCGTACTAGGAAGTTTTCGTTAGAAAAACTACACTTGTTCGACCTAGGATTTGAACCCAGGACCTCGTGATCACAAAGCGATATAGGTATTTAACACATATTCCTTTTAAAAAAAGTTTTTAGCGATCACTGAATTCAAGCAACCCTACGCTCTTTCATTCTGAGAAGGGTGACCTTTTGTGGCATTTCTATATACGAGCGTGTCCGTGTTTCGAAAGTCACGCTAAGCCAGATTGGATACCTAATGGGCGACTCGATAGAAAAGTAGGTCACAAACCCACCTTCATCGTCCGTCTATCCTGGACCGAGTGTAGATACACTGGGTCCAGCGCCTATAGCCAAGTTGACAATCTACAGTCGTTAACGCTAATAGAAAGCGGAAAAATGTACGGGAATGACATTTTGCAACGAAAAGTCACGTGGTCAAAACAATGCGCTATTTATTGCGACAAGAGAATAGAAACAAAACGCTTGCAACTTGTCTAGGCCCTCAGGACTGGCGGAGCATGACCTCTCTCTCCTTGATTTTTGAAAGGACCTTTTGACCAGTAGTCTTATGGAGAAAATATCGGCTTGTAATCACAAGGACCAAGGTTAAAAACCCGGTTCGCAGTTGTTTTTCAAAACTTATATGCAAATAACCTCTTTCAAATACCAAAGAAAAAGTCTTCAAAGTCTCATGTTATGACCAACCTGTGAGCCCTTGAGCGGCCACATGAGCTGCCACGGCGTGCAGGCCACGGACACCACGTCGAAGCCTTGCTCAAGATAGAGAGTGGCGTACTTCATCACGTGCTTCTGGCGGGCCAGCAGCCAGTTGATCATGATGCAGATGGGCTTGTCCAGAGGTTGGTCCAACCTGGATCCAATAATTTAAAGTGAAACTTGTGCTAAGGGTTTTTTTAGACTTAAACCAAGCAGTTTACGGCCAAATATGTCCAAAGATTTGTCAAACCTTAACCAAATTCAAATTTAGGCATGTCGAAAGGTTTGTCCAATCTGGATCAAGCTATTTTCTGATAAACTTATCCAAAGGTTTGATCCACCTGAATCAGACGATTTAAAGCTGGAATTGTCGAAAGGGTTCTCAAACATGAACCAAATTTATAGGTAGACATATACGATCGTAGCGCTGTGCGACCGCGGTGTTTTTACCGACCACCAAGGCTAAGCAGCATTCGACTCGGTCGGCCTGAGATGGGTGACCGTTCGTGGCATTTTCATATTCGAGCGTCTCCGTGCTTCGGAAGGCACGTTACGCCGTTCGTCCCGGTTACCACTTAATGTGGTAGTCGTTAAGCCGAGTTGGAAGCATTAAAGGCGGCTTGACAAGTTTCAACAGCAGGTGGCCACAAACTTGCCTCCACCAATCCGCACTGGGTCCGCGTGGTGGAGTATGACCTAATCTCTCTCACCTCGATTTGTGAGAGAAGGCCTTTGCCTAGCAGTAGGCAGTATAGGCTGATATTATATAAAGCTATTTGTTAAATCTGGAATAAACAATTTGAGGTAGACTAGTCCAAACTTCTGCTAAAATTGAACCAAAAAATTTAGAACTAGACTTTTTCAAAAAATTGTCGAACCTGGATTAAACAAAATAAGGTTATAGAATGTCCAAAGCTTTGTACCAGCAAGGTCAAATAAATAACATTAATGATACTTTGATTTGCATGTTTATATAAAAGCAGACTCCATCCCGAAACGGCTGGCAGTGATCTCTTGCAGTGGCACTCTTGATCACGAAGTGAATCAGAATATTTTTTATTCATGTAAACCATTACAGTATTTATGAATCGTCAGAAAAGTAACAAAGTCTCTACCGCCACTTCGGAATGTCATTCCTATGGAGAAGAAAGAACATTCTTGCCCTTCGCAAGAAACTCCACGGTTAATCTTTTAAAATAAAAATTTTACAAACTTTTTCATCTACATTTTGATGTGGGGTATGGGAGAACAATCTAGGTAGGCAATGGCTACATTTACAAAAAAAAAAGTACAAAAAAAAATGACATTATGTTAAATTAATAGAAGGAAGAGAGGAAATGTTAACTAATAACAGGTGAATAGATTGTCATGACTCAAGTGGAGCTGGAATAGCATCTATCCAAGCATTTTTATCTTTTAAATAATCTTCTATTGATAATCTTCTTATATTGATAATAATCTTCTAGTGAACTTTAAGAGCAGAGTGGTTATGTTAACTTACCATGCCAGCGCATCCTATTCCCATGCCCACTTCCATGCGTAATACCGCGAAGATGTAAAATGAATAATAATAACAATCATTGCTTGCTTTTCCTGCTAAGCCCCCAGGTAACGATAGCGGGAAGTCCTAGCTGTGACATGGCTTTGCGGTTTCCTTTAGACGTACATTTAATAACCAATTCCACTTGAATACGACATCGTAATTACCATGAGAAATGTTTACAAACTTATTTTTCCCGGAAGAAGGCACGAGAAAGCGAGAACAGGTCATAGACATGTCGCTGTTCGTATCCTCTAAAAGCTTAGGCTTGTCTACAAGCATTTTTTTTCGCATAGAGATCTCCCTTTTCTAATACCAAAGACACTTTAAGAGTGGTACGGGCCTTGATTTGGGCAATCACGGGAAAGGAGAGATATCTATCTATCTATATCATCACGCCAGATCCCTAGCGAGGTAGGCAGAGAGTACAGAGTTCCAACAGGTTCTTTCCTTTTTCAGGCTTCCTCCACTCTCATAGTTCGTCTCATACACACTCGCCGTTTGCGGAAACTCTTGACTTGTCCTTCAGATAAGTCTCGGTCTATTCGGTCAAGGTAAGATAGTACAGGTCTTCCCCGTTACCTACATCATTTTACTTTCTCAAAGATATAATAATAATATTATGTATGTAAGGTACGAAGCAGACAATCCACGATGACACACCATATCCTTTGTCCTAACAACTGACAGTGCGAATGTGGAATGTGCTACTAGTGTGTTATTTCTATCCAATCTATCAAAACATGTGTATAACGATAGCACAATAGTCTATTCCAAACAAACCTTATAACTTTTTAACAGGCCATCACCAATTTTAGATGATTTAATTGTGATTGCAATCAACAAGCGTAATATGAAGGCGACAGTATTTCCGAAGACATTGAAAAGCTGTAAGCAAGAAATCGACGTTTTGTAAACACTACCGTCACGCCTATATTTCCCAGCGGGGGTGGCAGAGGTGTTTTGAGTACACCTACTTTTTGCCGACGATGTTAGGTCACATGTAATAGAGGGCGAGCCTATTGCCATATACCGGGCACGATTTTAGACTCCGGACTCGTATTAGGAAGTTTTCGTTAGAAAAACTACACTTGTCCGACCTAGGATTTTAATCCAGGAACTTGTGAACACAAAGCGTTCAGCACAAACACAGTCAAGTCGTTTTTATAGTTGAGTGAAAACAGTTTCAAAAAGTTTTATAGTTTGATTGGTATAGACTACACACATACAATAGCAATAGGAGAAGACCCTTGCACTGTAAACGATTAGTAGACAGGGATACATGGTCTCATGGCGGTTTTTGTCTCCATAGTAAGCCAAAATTTGTGGGCTAGTCAGAATTCCTCGACAACCCGACACCTAATGTATGTTTGTATACAACACTTCATCTTTCTGTATATGTTTGTAACCACCCACTAAAAATAGTAGAACGTCTTCGCGGATTAATTAGGTATGTATAGGAGAAAAATGAGATTCTTACGGACTAAACTTTATCTCGAGGGAACAAAAGAGTGATTTTCTCGTTATAGTGATTAGTACAGAAATATAGTTTCTGTTAGTACAGCCCAACTACTTACTTCATAGTAGCTGGATCGGCTTTAAGCTTGACTTTATCGTTACTGATGTACTGTATGTTCTTGGTGATGTCCTGCGTGTGTGCAGAGCGGTCGAATCCCATCATGGCGACTGGTGCGCATGACAGCAGCGGACGGAGAGACGCCTGGGGAGAATGGAAAAATATGAAGATATAGAGTTTAAGCCACACAGTTAAAAGTTCCTATTTGATCACTTCGATAAGTATGTTAACAAGAGGTTCAGAAAGTCTTATTTTTTAGTTACATTCTCGCACGGCAGTGAGCAGCGAAGTGGAAATGAAATAGGGTAGCGCGTAAACGTTAACAGAGTGAATGGAAATGGAAATAAAAATAAGCATTTACAATTATATTTGAAACGCGAGACCGGAAAGTAGTTTGTTCGAAATCGGTAACTAAATCGTTTCCAACATCTTTTTAAATATTGATCGCATTTTTTAATTAGCAAAAATGCTTTAACTTATCCAGTTCGCTGTATTAAATTAAATGCGTTTTTAAAACATATTCTTTTTTTTTGTTTTAAACGTAGCCCCACACTAGGATTTATTCCTGTATCGTGGGTGCGTTTACAAACATGAAAATTCACATACACAAATACCCAGACCTTAACAAATAATTGTGGATAACACAAAGATTTGTCCCGTGCGGGAATCGCACCCGCGACTATTAGACACAGTGGGCGGAGCGGCTTAAGCTCTTAACCACTGCGCTAAATCGTCCGTCGAGTTCTTCAATAAGGTTCGATCGGATCGCCAGTTGGAGCATGCGGTCATAAGAAATAACATATTAAAAATATTTTTTTTTTTTTTTTTATAAAAACGTAGCCCCACACTACGATTTATTCCTGTGTCGTGGGCGCACTTTAAATAGCTCAGGTTGTACTCTCCCACTGTTGGGCAAAGGCCTTCTGTCACAAATCGAGGTGAGAGAGAGAAATCCTTAATACACACCCATAAGTATAAGTTTTGTTAGATAATAAACGTCAAACTGTCAGTTGCATAAAGTTCATCATGAACACTTTATTATTTATTCAAAGCGGCACTATGACTAATGTTAAATTAGTCATGCTATTTTGCCTCGCCGTGGTGCTCTGCACCGGCCGGCGGGCAAGGGATTCTTCGACCTCGCCGGCGAGCTCGGTGTCTGATACTGAGAGAAGGGATATAAGGGCATCGGGAGAGTCGGTGAGAACATGCAGCAGACGGCGGGAGGGGCTGATAAGAGGGGAGTTAGGTTCGTAGTCGGCGGAGGCTACGATTAGCGGATTCCTATGATTGGACGCGTGCGCGAAATATCGGGTTGTCCCCTTTTTAATAAAGGCGAGCGTGTATCTGCCTATATTAGGTCGATGCTTGGCATTGAACTTCTGTTCATTTTGCAAACTGACTTGACCTTCTGCAGTCGTTAACGATTAATAGAAAAAGGAAAAATGTCCGGTAACATCGATATACCAATAATTGATCGATGTACGGGAATGACAGTTTACAACGAAAAGTCATGTGGTCAGAACAAGGCGCTATCATTACGGGAAGAGAATATACAAGGTGTAACATAATAAACGAAAGACCTGGAAGTAGTTAGTTCTAAATTGCAACTGAATCGATTCCAACTATTTTCAGAGTTAATTTTCTTTTTAATTTTCAAAAAATTCTGTTACTCGTTCTATTCACTGTATCAAACAAAATATAGAAATTATACAAAGCATTACGGCTATTTTATGTATTTCTATTACACACACCTCAATACGCATGCAAAAGTTAATTAATTGTTAAATTATATGATTACGACGGACGATTTAGCGCAGCGGTTAAGAGCTTAAGCCGCTCCGCCCACTGTGTTTAATAGTCGCGAGTTTGAGTCCCGCACGGGACAAATCTTTGTGTGATCCACAATTATTTGTTCCGGTCTGGGTATTTGTGTATGTGAATTTTCATGTTTGTAAACGCACCCACGATAAAGAAATAATCCCTAGTGTGGGGCTAAGTTACCTAAATAAAAAAAAATTACAATTTGGGTACCAAAGAGCTTGAAAAAATGGTACAAAACTCTTTAAAATTGGAAGTTTGATTTTGGTATTGGAATCGTGAAGCAATAATCTAATTGAGGTGTCTGAGGTCTTGCGTTATTTGTTTTACACCTTGTATACAAAATGCTTGCAACTTGCCGACGAGGTCCTTTACACCGGTGACGTTCTTTTTGACTGCCTCGTTGGTCTAGTGGCAAAGCGCATCGCTTTGTGATCACGAGGTCCTGGTTTCTCCTAGGTCAGACAAGTAAGAAAGAAAGAAAGAAAGAAACATTTATTAGATAGGCTAACAGTAAAGTACACTACACAAAATGATAACTATAAAATAAAACAAATTACATGTACATACTGTGTAGCCGCACTAATGGGGTACCACTCAGCATAAAGCTGTGCTGCAGCGCGGACTACAACACAGCGCTGATTTTCAGTGGTACCCCAAGTGACGTGCGCGCATGAAGCTTAAAACGAACGGTAAACTTGACACGAACACAATACCAGCACCACTTAAAACTTACTACTTATACAATTGTAGTTTTTCTAACGAAAACTTCCCAATACGAGTCCGGGGTCTGGAATTGTGCCCAATATATGGCATTGCCCAATACATCGTCGGCGAAACGTGGGTGTACTCAGTACACCTCCGCCACCCCCGCTTGGGGAATATGGGCGTGACGGTGATATTTTTTTTAAATAACTTAGATCCACACTAGGAAGTATCCCTGCGCCGTGGGTGCGTTTACAAACATGAAAATTCACATACACAAATACCCAGACCGAAACAATAATTGTGGATCTCACAAAGATTTGTCTACGGGAATCGAACCCGCGACTATCAGACACAGTGGGCGGAGCGGCTTAGGCTCTTAACCACTGCGCTAAATCTTCGGTCCAATATTTACATACATATTATGCCTGGCTTTTACCGATATCGACGGTATAAATACGACTCAACGTTTTTTTTATCGCGTCTCAACATCCGAGCCATTGACTCTTGGCATTGAACTTCTGTTCATTTTGCAAACTGATCGCTGCCCACATTACGTGGACCATTTGATTGGCTAGCGTACAAACACGAGCAATATTATGCAAGCATTTTAGAACTTTGTCATAGTAACGACTCCATTAACCCGGCGAGTGTGTGGTAAAAAAATGTAACAAGGACTATGTGGCAGGGTACACTTTGTACATACCCGTTTACAAATGTAGCAGTAAAACTTTATTCTTGTGAATAATAATATTATTTTTTATTCATAATTATAAAACAACTATATAATAAGGTATTAGAAATCAAACATTTTATTATTTTTATAAATCTTATTCAACTTTAATCAAAAGTCTATGAATTTTTAATACAAAAAATTAACCCCTCATAAAAAATCCAGAAAAAAAAACAAAACAAACTTTATCAAAAATAACTTAAAACTACTATAGAACATGACATAAGTAACAATATAAAATATTAAACAAACACAAATAGTCTTAGGAACATCTTAAGAATCGGAGTTCAAATTAATGCAGTTTTTCCAAATAAAAGTTGCGTGCTCCATACAAATAGCCTTTCCACAGCTTGCACACGCATGTTTTGTGTTTCGATCTTTTTTATTTGGACAATCTCCGCATCTGACATAGCGACCAGGAACGTTTTGAGTTGATGCAAGTGATTCGTTGATCTGTATACAGATTCTCTGTCGTATATATGTTGGGATATTCCTTTGGTCTCTTCGCAATTTGAGGTGTCCGTAAACTAAAATCAGGCCTAAATTACGTAAGAAATCTGTTCGTTTGATGTTTTTTTTCTAGATTTTCACGCAAAATAATGGTTGCATTTATAGCAACTATATTCAAAATGCCGTAAAAAATGGTCATAGGCCAACGTTTGCTATTACGCGACACATTGTAACTACCAGACAGTTCATCGACCACGTCTATTCTAGCTTTAGTAGAATTGTAGAATGTTATCATCTCTGGCTTATTCTTGTCTCCTGTGGTGCTATCAATTTTATCGTCATGATGTAAGCTTGACATTACTATGACCACCTTATTCTTTTGAGGGGCATAGGATACCATAGAAACATCCTTTTGATGACCGAACATGGAACTTCCTGGAGCCTTACCAGTCTTCAAAAATGCAGCCGGAATACATCTTTTGTTTTTTCTTACAGTTCCAGTCGACGTAAGCCTGTGTTCATTGAGCAAATGCATTGTCAATTCGTGACTGGTGTACCAGTTATCAAAGGTTACATGGCGATTCGTGCACGATATGGGCTGGACCAGTCTTCCTACAACGTCATAAGGCTTGTTGCTTACGAAATACGGGCCTGTTGGTTGTTTTCCCGCATATACTTCCAGATTTACTGAATAAACATCGTCCCCTGAATGCTGAAAGCATTTCATCTATTGTCAAATATTCGTGAGGGGTGTAAGCTTTCTGGCAGCAGTCAACAAACTTTTCAAAGACAGTTCTAAAAGGAACCATGTTATCAAACTTTTTACGTTCCTCTCTTGTTGATTTATCATCAAAGCGAACACAGTTTTGCAAAAAGTCAAACCGCTGAAGAGACATAGTTGTTCGAAATATGTCTACGCCTGTGCCATCTGTTCTCCGTAAGTCTTTGAGACTCTGGCGACTCGATTTATTGAGACCAGCAAGGTAAAGCAACCCGATGAAAACATCTAACTTGGAGGGTGTTGTTTCCTTTATACTGTATAATTTAGTAGAATCTTCACATTTTTCTCGTATTTTCATTATTTCTTCGTTAGTCTTTTTCAATATAATAGCTTTCATTTCTTCAGTGCTAAAAATATTCCAACATTGTACCTCGGTATCTGCTTCTCTTGCTGCTCCTTTTACGCCTGGCTGTTCAACAATTATGTTTTCAGATCTCGTGCGTGCGTTTGTTCGTGGAGAAGTTTTATACCATATCTGGCCATCCTTTGAATTGTAATGCGGTGCATTGACTTGAAGTGTTGGACGGCGGCGTTTGTTCAAAACGGACAGCGGAATATTGTCTTCAGAGTCATAGGAATCAGCACTATTTTCTATTATCTCAGCTTCATCGTGATCCGAAATCTCTTGCTCAGTATCCGATTACAGGTCATGCTTACTGCAATGGTCAGATACTTCTCCAGAGCTCGCTGCATCTGACGTATTCTCTAGTACATCTTGCAACACGGACCGAAGTCAGTTTTCTTCGCGTTCAAAGTCCATTATTAATTAAAATCTATATTATAACAAAGAAAATAAGTCAAAATAGCACAGCTTGTTTTTGTCACGAAATATGTACATTAACTTTGTGGAAGGGTATCTCATACCCAAACGCAGTTTGCAAGCGTCTTACCCGACTGCAGGCTGCCGCGTCACTGCGATCACGCCACTATCCCCTCCCGCACCCCTTTACCTCCAGCTACTCAGGGCGACAACAACTTTGAAGGTCACGAACAAAAAATATACGCAAATTAGTATTACAGTGGGTATGACATACCCTGCCACACTCTCGCCGGGTTAAAACCGCAGGTGTTTATAGACATGATGTTACTGTGACAGAGTACTAAATTACGTACATAATATTATTACTCGTGCGCAACTCTGAGCAGTGGATTCTTTTTTTTCTTTTCTTATTTATAAAAAGGCGCTCGTAGCGCTGTGCGACCGCGGTGTTCTTACCGATCACCAAGGTTAAGCAGCGTTCGACTCGGTCGGCCTGAGATGGGTGACCGTTTGTGGCATTTCATATTCGATCGTCTCCGTGCTTCGGAAGGCACGTTAAGCCGTTGGTCCCGGTTACCACTTAATGTGGTAGTCGTTAAGCCGAGTTGGAAGCCTTAAAGGTGGCTTGATAAGTTCCAACAGCAGGTGGCCACAAACCTGCCTCCACCAATCCGCACTGGGTCCGCGTGGTGGAGTATGACCCAATCTCTCTCACCTCGATTTGTGAGAGAAGGCCTTTGCCCAGCAGTGGGCCGTATAGGCTGATATTATTATTTATAAAAGACGTAGCCCCACACTAGGAATTATTCCTGTATCGTGGGTGCGTTTGCAAACATGACATTCACATACACAAACACTCATGCCGAAACAAATATTTGTGGATCATACAAAGATTTATTCCGTGCGGTGATCGAATAGCGGCTTAAGTTCTTAACCACTGGACCAAGCCGTCCGTTGAATTATATTTAATTTTGTAATATTTAGATTTTTAAAGAGATTGTGTACGTTCAGAATTTTATTTTAAAATTTTTCTTGGCCTGCTGGCCTGGACAACAGTCAAAAATGTGCCCGAAGGACCTAAAATGCAGTTTTTTTTTCAAATTAATACAATTTGTAGTGCATATCTTAAGCTTTCTTTTCGTGAATATTTTATACGTATCTGCTCAGCCGTTAAACTGGAAATTATTAATTGTCTACGCAACCTCGCGCGACTGCAGACTGCACAACCATTCCGTAGTCAGTAATTTCAGTTGTATACATATTATAGAAAATAATCAAAAATAGTACAATCGTGTGCGTTCCTTGACCGTCGCTTCGTCCGCTATGTTAACAATAGAATGAAGTTGACTACGGAATGGTTGTGCGGTCTGCAGTCTTTGTGTGTGTGTGACTAATCTACGCTGTTGGCCGCGGGGCCTTTACAGCTTCACCGGACAAGAGGGCAGGTGGCAACCACTACGCTCGAGCCAGAAGGGCAAGGAGGCAACTAGCTCAAGGGCGCCTCAAAGAGGAACGGCCTCGGCTTGGGCATTCGCTATGGGGGAGGGCGTATACTAGGTGTCTCGCCGTGGTGCTCTGCACCGGCCGGCGGGCAAGGGATACTTTGACCTCGCCGGCGAGGTCGGTGTCTGATCCTCGGTCTGCAGTCGCGCAAAGTCGCGACCGACTATATAGTTGCGTAGACAAGAATTGATATTAAAAAGGGCTTGTCAGAAATAATCTTATTAAAAATTTTAATACATTAAAATAAATTTTGTTAAATACATTACGTTCACGACATTCTTATCTTTATTTTCATACTTTTTATAACAAATAGGCCGTAGCCGCTAATCGTAGCCGCCACCGACTACGAACCTAATTCCCCTCCTATCAGCCGCTACCGCCGTCCGCGGCATGTACTCACCGACCTACCGGCGCCCTTACATCTCTTCTTACGGATACAGATACCGCACACAGGATCAGACACCGACCGCGCCGGCGAGGTCGAAGACTGCTTTGCCCGCCGAGCGGTGCAGAGCACCACGGCGAGACACCTAGTATACGCCCTCCCCCATAGCGACTGCCCAAGCCGAGGCCGTTCCTTCTTGAGGCGCCCTTGAGCTAGTTGTCCCCTTGCCCTTCTGGCTCGAGCGTAGTGGTTGCACGCTCGCCATCTTGTCCGGTGAAACTGTAAAGCCCCGTGGCCAACAGCGTAGATCATTCACACACACTTAAGAATCTTCTGTGAATTAGCCTTATTTTTAGGAGTTTACCGTTGTTACAGCCTTAAGTTACCAGCTCTTTACGGTATCCATGGTTATTAAAATAAACCGCGATAAAATCAGAGACATAATATATTATTTCGATCTATGCATTTTTTATTGGTGTTTTTGTCTGAGTACCCGACTAAGAATGCTTTTATGGGTATTTACGAGTATAAATGACAGTAGATAATATATGAGTTATTAACATTATCACTCCGGTCAAAGTCCAACCGGCCGAGACTAATTTAACCTCCACAATGTTCTTAAGGATTAATTTTGTTTAACTGAGGACTAACTCTTTTGGCTAGTAACAAACGAATCGGCTGGGAATCACACCCCTGGATTTTCAAGGCAAATTATTTTGGATTTTTAGATATAAGACTAAAAGCATATAGGGATTATAAACCCACTTCAGCTGTACCCTTTTTCTGGATACTTGTACCAAATATCCAGAAAAAGTGTACATATTTAGGTAACCAATTTTAAAATCTTTGTTCTTACATGGTTCGTCTTCTTATCCAAGATATTATATCTAGTCATTTTGACGTAGGCTCCACGCAAATTTATCGGTTAATATTTGTTTGTCTCAGTGACTTTTTATTTGTTTTCATGTAATAATTAATGTCAAAACAAGATGTACAAGAGTGTAACTGATTACGATAGATTTGTCCCCTTTCTTATCACCGACATGACATAAGTGTAAGCAGTGCAAATATATAATCTTGTTAACGCTCCCTCTATGCTTTTAGCCTTATCTCTATGTATCTTCGCTATTGTACGTTTGGTCTCTAAACGGTAAAAATAGCACTCGCTACTTGTATAATAATTACACTTATTGAGACAATCGTCTTTTAAATCGAACCACTGAACATGTGATCGCCGATCGGCACGCTGTAACGAGAAATAGAAATTCTCGGCGATTACTTTGTAAACATACTTTACGCGTGATTTCTCTTAAGATAAGTAGTGGTGTAGAAAAATGGAAACTTTTTTTGGGTCCACAACTGACACAAGACGTAAAAACGTAAGTGATTATTGGAAAGGTGAAAACGTCACGGCGAATGCTTTTGGTACTAAAAACTATATTCCCTAAACGAAAGGCAGAAGTGAAGTGTAGACACAGACACAGTAAGGAGATTCAGTGATGCTCCACCTGTGCAGATGATAATTGCACCTTGCGATTTCGGTTCTGATTCGGTTGATGAAGGACCTCACCAGCCGTTGCTCTTTGAAGCCCTGTACGTTACAGTCGAGGGCTCGGCTACGTTGATGTTACCGTAGGAGGCGTCCGGACTCTCCATCATCGTCGTGGACTGCCCCACTAGGAAATTCGGCGGCAGATTGGAGGTGACACCAGCTGACACCAGAGGCTAAACAATGGATCCTTCACTCTGACATACGGTTTCGATTAAATAGTTCATGAATGTCCAATACAAATATTGTGTTTTCTTAATTCTTAGGTAATTTAAGTTCTTGGATTATTCCTAATGATATTTGCATGCCTAAAGGCAGAATATGGCCTACGACCAACGTAATTTTAACGTCCACTGTAATCCATTTTCGCCAATAAACTGATTTCATTAGATCGGATGTCGCATTATTGAAAGTACATCGCAATGCCATTGTGATGATTAGTGAAGACACTCACTTTTCGCCGACGATGTTAGGCCACATGCAATAGGGGGAAAACCTATTGCCTTTATACCGAGATTTGGGAAAGGTACTTCCATGGGTCTTTTTTCTTTGTTTTAAATGTAGCCCCATGTGGATTTTTTCGAAACCAAATCAAACATTTCAATGGCCCTATTATAACTAGTTAGGAATACTAATACTAGTAACTGCTAACTACGTTAGGACTATTGCCTAACCATATTAGGACTGAAATAGAAACGTGCAGCTAGTCTACAGTCAGTTATTAGAACTGCACGCCGATTGCAAGCGAGTTGCGCAGTTGCATGGCAGTTTTGCGCAGTTATGTCAACTGCACAAAAAATATATCCAAACTGCAACCGACGGACGGCTTAGTCTTCTAGTTAAGAGCTAAAGCCGCTCCGCCCACTCGATCAAGTAGTCGCGGATTCGACACCCGCACGGGATGAGTCTTTGTGTGATCCACAAATTCTTGTTTCAGTCTGGGTCTTTTTTTATGTGAATTTAGTGTTTGTTAACGCACGCAGACAACTGCAGCTGTGCAGTTCAAATGAAGGTCATCTGTTTAGACCCTAACTAATGATACGAGCTGTTACATTCCTAACTCCCAAGGCTATATTGCTGAATTTCAGTTCCCACATTCATTTCAATGCTGTTAATGCCAGACAGCAATAAATGACTTTATAAACACCGGGTTTTTAACAAAAGTTAGTTATTTGGTAATAAGTCCAATAACTGCTCAACTAAAGACCTGGTTTTTCCCTGCCGGTTGGCCCAGCAGTTAAAACGAAGCTACCAAAAAGCTCAGAATTGGGGGGTTTTGGCGGGAAGTCGAAGAGTGATGTCAATTTGTTTTAATTTCCAAAACTTGTGTTATTTCGACTAATAATGTGTAATGTTGGTGGAATATCAACCATTATGTGTTCTTAAATGTGCACGAGTGAAGGTAATTGTAACAAAGTGATAAAACGTGCCTTTTTTACTTTCCTCAAAACGTCCGTCGCAATTGGTATGTAAAGTATCCACCGCGGAGTACTTCATTAATTTCATTATCATCGTTGTCATCAAATTCATCGGGGAGTTAAATTAATTTAAACAAACACGATTATATATCTCACTGGACACTCGCAAAATACACTTAAAATTAGTGTGAAGTCATAACTTAAAGAAGAAGAAGGTCTAAATTCGGCAAAGACCTGCAGGAGGTCTTGCGTGTGACGATAAAAATATCGTGTTACCAGTGTTATTTAATTGTGATAAGTGTAGAATAATAATTAAATACGTGGCTAGCAATCTGGTTGTTTTTTTTATAATAACTAAGTGTCAAGACTTGACAGAGCGCACGAGCGCTTTTTCGACGTTATTCAAGCGCTGGAATGAAAGAAACGGCTAACAGTACATTTAGGGTTTGGTCAAATAGCCGTCGGCGACGGGAACGCGACGCAAGCGCGTTTGCCGTCGCGGTGAGTGGGGCTGCGCTGTGTGGCGTTTACCGTACATTTTAGTACGTCACAAATCTTAAAGCCGCGCCACCGTCGCGCTGCGTCGGTTATGTGGCGAAACCTTTACAGCGCTTATAGAGCTTCAGTACCACGTCTTGAAAAAGCCCCCGCACGAACGAGAGGTAAGTCGAGCGTTTGACTACTTCAACAATTTCTTTGTAAAAAGATACAGAACGAATGTAGATACATCTTTTGTAATTTCGCATTAATTTACAAACAACATACCGGCTTGTTATGAGAGTTCGCAAACATAATGGGTTGGGACATTTCGAGGTATAAAATGGCTGGCTCTTTATTACGCGAGCCGTTAAAAGTGGTTTTCGGAATATGGTAGGTATACATAATATAGTACTCCGAGGGACTCTAATTTCCCCTAATGGTACGGCCAAACTAAAGCGTCTAGCCGCGTCCGCGATGGCGTGCACGGTAGCGATCAGCTCCTGCAGTAATATT
Source organism: Phalera bucephala (assembly GCA_905147815.2). Classification (NCBI taxonomy): domain Eukaryota; kingdom Metazoa; phylum Arthropoda; class Insecta; order Lepidoptera; family Notodontidae; genus Phalera; species Phalera bucephala. Next base: position 6,219,295 of record LR990628.1, on the reverse strand, counting down.
TGCGTGGAAATGTTTACACCAACGCCTGCACGCGCTATCTGGGCGGCGATAGCGCGTGCAGGACTGATCGCCGCCGGGGACGCTACTGCGAACGCGGCTGAACGCATTAGTTTGGCAGTACCTTAACTACTATTTAAGCAAATGTTCCTCTGTAATTTACTGAGGTTTTTATGTTTTGTACAAAAAGTAACAAAAAACGTGACAAAAAAAACGCATAATACAGTCCAAACTAAGCTATATTTAGTAAGCTTGAGAGACTAAAATGCAAGATCGTCGGTCGATCAAGGCACTTCTACATTATAATATCAGTCTGTACTGTCTCACTGCCAGGCAAAGCCTTCTCTCACTAATCGAGGTGAGAGATTAGGTCACCACGCGGATCCAGTACAGATTGGTGAAGGCAGCTGCCCTGTTGCTTTTATCAAACCATCTATAAGGCTTTCCAACTTTGCACATTAAGTGGCAACCGAGACCAATGGCTTCCCAATCACGGAGACGATCGAATATGAAATGCCGCAGACGGTCACCGATCTCAGACCGACATATGGTAATCGCTAAGAACACCGCGGTCACACAGCGGTACACCTGCCTTAAGGTAGAAAAAAATGGGGTGTTCATTTAAACCTTTGGTACAGGTATTTGCACTAATGCATCATTTAACACGACCAGACCACGTGGTTGTGCGTGACGTCATCATGTCATAGCAAACGGTTGGCAAGTGTAGCGGTGCAACATGCATTATCGACCCGTACGATTGTACGGGAACATGGTAAAACAGCTCAACCTTTGATAAGCGCCTTTGCAAATTAAGTTCTATGTCTTTGTAGGTGGAATACATAATGTATTGTCGTAGGATGCCGGGATGGCTGATTTATTGCAGGATAATGATATCAATTTGCACGTATTGCGATTTCGTATAGTTTGTAATTAATCATAATATCGTGCAAGCTATGCATAAATAATATCTATATATTAAGTAATTAGGTAGGTACTAACCGAAATCAAATAAAAAATGGAGAGATGCGGACCAACTATGTACATATTTTTGTTGTTATAATATCTATATAATCTATATATATTCGATCAAAAAATCGAAAAATTCAAAGATTTTCGCATTCTTACTATTTAATAATATCATGTGATATGCTTTAATCCTTATGCGATAATTTTAGCGTTTGTACGTTTATTAGTCAAACACGGCTGAATGGCTAAATGGATTTAGACAATAAGGTGTTATAATCGGGATAATCAAGCCTTTTTTTGCTTGACAGCTATGGATGTATTTATTCATTTTTTTTATCTAGGGCTTCGAGAGTCGCTGATAATGACATGAATTTCTTAATTTAAGATGGCAGACACAGTTATCACATAGGCGAAGACAAATCTACTATCAAATTAATACTCACACATCTTCCATTGCTCTTCAGACCAACTTTTCCGTGACTCGCAGCGAACGACAATGCAGTTTTTAACACACCCATGTTTCAAGATTTTACCTGCAAAGAAAGAAAATCGTGATTGATATTCCTAAAATATATTCATCATTAAGTGAAGTCTTTTCGGCCTCTGTGTTGCTGTGGACGTCTGTCCATCGTAAGACAAAGCCCGAAAGATTGCCATAACGACCAGCGACGGAAAATAAAACAATATCGTCGGCGATAAATGGGTGTACAAAATACACCTCTGCTTCCCGCGTGATATATATAGTCTTGACGGATATATATTTTTGAAGTAAAAACTTCTTTAGGCGCGATGGGCATTTTTTGAGATGGGAAAAAATAATTGAATCGCGACACTGTTACAGACACCTCTGTATATAAGAATGTACATACATTGTGTATATACGTACATCGATACACATGCACGTTGGCATTTTTTAAGATGGGAAAAACAATTAATCTCTGGACACTGTTACCGTTACCGACACCTCTGTATATACGTATGTATGTTTTCATTTTTTTATGTAGAAATAGTCAAGATACAAATTATCTAGCAGTGCCAACTCGGTTAGTAGAGCACTCGCCTTGTAGATCACAAGGTGCAGGGTTCTAATCTTGGCTCGTAGCGCTGGTATTTAGTAACCTATGCGTTTCACTTGCTAAGAGTGAAGTAACATTTTGTAAAGAAATCTCGACACCTCTCATATAGAGACAAAAATCCCTTCAGGGAAAGATGGTGTAATTTTTTTTTTGGGGGGTTTAATCCCGTTAGACATTCCCGCCACTGTAACTCCTGTAACCCAGAATCCACAGTGGTTTTCAAAGGTGACACCACGGTTTGAACCTCGGGGTGTCTCAGGGAGCACTTAAATTGTCTTGGAACCCGCAACAAATTAAATTAGAGAGAAAAGAAACAGGAGCAGTACGAAAAAAGGTGGTGTGATCGAGTGAGGTGTGAAGTAGGTATTTATTTTAGTTTCAATGCCTGCTTGGGTTCTGTATCCGAATCCTAGGTCAGACTATGAGTTATTGGGTTTTTACTATCCAACATTCTCAACAGCTGCTTGGAGCTTGACTCAGTATGATGATAAATGATTGGCACGTCTCTTATTAAATAGGAACTTAACATCGTGGGCGAAGTGTAAACGTACACAGTATTTCTCTGCGACACCCGCTTGGGAAATGTAAGCATGAGAGGGTTTATTTTTTTAACATACTATATTTCACACTCTTTAGTGTTATTAATTTATTTATTGTACAAAATTACATAAATTAGTCATTAACAAATATGATGTACAAAGGGGAACTTAACTCAATTTGAGTTTTCTACCAGTTAACCTTGGAGTGCATGGAGAAAATTTATCACATAAGTGAATTGTACAACAAACTATTCAGTAAATTCTAAGTGAAAAAAAAACAATCAAAACAAATATGAAAACACAAATAGAAGTATCTGCATGCATAAATTACACTAAATTAAAAATATAGAAATAATCAAAGAAATAATAGTAACTGACCGAAGTTTAGGCTTCGGTCGCTCACTATTATTCGGACAAAAATACCACCTTCGGCCGAAGTGTTAGCCGAAGCCAAATATTTACGACTTACGAATGCTTTTAAGTAAATAAATATTATAAATAATACTGGTCAATATCTCCAGCGCATTACCGCTAGATGGCGTTTGTACTAATAATTAACTGTAATGTTGAAAGAATGTAATTTTCTGTCATTCGCTTCAACAAGCGGGTGTTATGGTCAATATCCTCAGCGCGTTGCCGCTAGATGGCGTCTGTACTAATATAAGCTTTTTTTTGCATTATAAAAATGTTTTTAATATACGAGTGGTCGGCGAATCGACGCAGTTTTATAAAAAAGGTGTTTCGTTTCTCCGAATCTAAAATTATCCCAGCCAGCGACCTATTTACGGATTATTTAAATACTATTTTTATTTTTAGCCAGTTGTAATCTGTATTAACTTAACAAGATGATTAAAATATCTTGTTAATTTTGTGTGTGTGTGTGTATGAATGATCTACGCTGTTGGCCGCGGGGCCTTTACAGCTTCACCGGACAAGTGGGCGAGCGTGCAACTACTACGCTCGATACAGAAGGGCAAGGGGGCAACTAGCTCAAGGGCGCCTCAAGGAGGAACGGCCTCGGCTTGGGCAGTCGGTATGGGGAAGGGCGTATACTAGGTGCCCCGCCGTGGTGCTCTGCACCGGCCGGCGGGCAAGGGATTCTTCGACCTCGCCGGCGAGGTCCGTGTCTGATCCTGTATATCTGTATTCTAAAGAAGGGATGTAAGTGCATCAGCAGGGTCGGTGAGAACATGCCGCGGACGGCGTTAGCGGTTGATAGGAGGGGCGTTGAGTTCGTAGTCGGCGGCGGCTACGATTAGGGGATTACTATGATTGGACGCGTTCGCAAAATATCAGGGTGTCGCTTTTCTAAAAAGGCGCGAATAGGTTCGAGCCCGAGATCGGAATGGAGATCGACATTCCGTATGAAGCACGGGGCTCCGACGGCTTTGCGGAGGAAACGGGATTGAACCGTTTGGAGTCTATCGATGTCAACCTCACAAGCGTACGTTATGATGGGCCGTATACAAGTTTTGTAAAGTGTCACCTTATTCCTAAGGGACATTTTACTCCGCTTGCAGATCATCGGGTAAAGACGACCAAGGACAAAGGCTGCTCGGTTACGGACTCGCTTGATGTGTGGTCCGAAGTTCATGGTATTGTTTAGGGTGACCCCTAGATATTTGACCTGTTTGACCCAGGGAATAGGTAGGTCGAACATGGCCACTTGACCGAGATTACTTCTGGGGTGGCGCACGGAGGGGCGCGGGGTGGCACCTCTGGAGAAGAACACCGCAGCGCTCTTGTTCGGGTTCACCTCAACACGCCACTTCCTGAACCTATCCCCTAGGGTATTGGCGCCTGCCTGAAGGTTTCTGGTAATGAAACCCTTATTCCTATGCGAGACATAGAAAGCGGTATCATCCGCAAATAGGGCTAGATACACCTCCCTCGAACGAGAAATATCGTTCGTGTAAAGGCTGAATAGGAGGGGGGAGAAAGCTGAGCCTTGTGGGACACGAGCATTTATGGAGTGGGGAGTAGAGCGCGTCATTTCGACGCGATACCGAAAGGCGCGATTCGACAGGAAGTCTCGTAAGATGAACACGAGTCTGTCTGGCACACTCATTTGGTAAAGCTTGTAGATCAAGCCATTGTGCCAGACTTTTCCGAACGCCTTCGCGACATTAAAGAAGAGGGCACCCGTGTAGACGGGTTTGTTGAAGCCAGTGAGGATGTGCTCCGTGATGCGGTGCACTTGATGGACGCAAGAGTGTTTGGCTCGAAAACCAAACTGCACATTGGTGAGAATACCCCTGGACGATAACTCGTGGGACGGTCACGAGGTTTACCGGGCTTGGGGTTGCCTATAACGTCGGCCTCCATCGACTGAGTGGGGAAGGTGCAGTTCGTCGTGGCGGCATTAAGGATGGCCACTAAGAGGCAGATGAGTTGGGCGGGTAAGCAATTGAGTACGCGATTAGAAATGCCATCAGAGCCTGGGGCCTTTTTCGATTTAAGACCTTTAAGCCCGAGCCCGGTTGGCATCGGTGGGGTAGAAGTCGTACGCTCGGACTGAGGCATTTTTAGCCCGAATAAGTTCCCTAACATAGTCTGGCAGTCTAAAGCGGTTGAGATTCTCCGCCTCGACATGCTTTGACGACCAACTGACAGCTGATTGGATATGGGCGGCGAAGGCATTTAAAGCCTGATCGGTGTCTTGAGGGGACGGGGTGGAATCCAGGCTAATAGGAAGAGGGGGGGGGGGGGGTCGTCATCCGCTAAGGCTGTACTCAGCGCACCAATCCACCACCGTCTTCTTGAGCGGCTAGGGGGTGGAAGTAGGACCGAGTCGCATGACTACAGGTCTGTGGCCAGAGTCCAGCTCATGAACTATCTCCAAGGAGCGCAACCGTAAGGTTACACCCTTCAGAAGCGCCATGTCCAGGACATCAGGACGGTGGTCGATGTTGTGCGGATAGTGAGTGGAGTGCACAGGCGCGATGACGTCTAAGTCGAGCTGGTCGACCAGGGCGTCAAGGCTCCTACCGTTAGGGGAAGTGGTGAGGCAATTCCAAGCCACGTGCTTGCAATTGAAGTCACCCGCCAGAATGACGGCGCTTCCTAGATTAAAGAGTGCTTCGAAATCACTCCTGAGGACAAGTTTAGTGGGAGGAAGATAGACGAAGGCAATCACAATGGGTTGATGCCCAGTGAGAGAAATACGACAGACGGAGGCTTCAATGTGAGCGCAGGGGGGTCTCGAGGAATACAGTGCAGGGACCTCCTGTAGTAAATGAGAGTACCACCTCCACGGGAGCGGGGATTCTGTCATTACGCACGAGATTGTAGTTTGCAATCCTAGGATCGCGATGGTCGGGCTTGAGAAAGGTTTCCTGCACCAGAAGGATGTCCAGTTGATGAGCCCGGAGGAAATCACCAACTTGGTCACGTTGGGAATGGAGGCCGGGGCGCGGGGGTGCCAGCGCCGGGTGTGCTACCGTGAGCCTAGCGTGCGTCCTTTCGCCAAACTTGTGTGCAAAAGGAAGGAGGGAGTCAGTCGAGCGCTCGGGTCTCGCTCAAGACTCGCTTAGTTGTCACCGTTAGGTATCCACCAGTCTTACCACGAACGAAAAGAAGTCGTGGTTTAAAAAACAAACCGCGACTAGTCGTCGTACCTACCGAACGTACGTAAATAGGTACGCGCGAGCGGGAGGGCGGACTGCGTCGCAGGGATAGTGGCGCGGTAAGCGGTAACGCGACCGAACGCGGCGAGCGACACAGTCGGAATGATATCTTGTTAAGTTAATATAGTCTTATCATATCTTTAATAGTATCATAAGTATTTAAAATGATATCTTGTTAAGTTAATATATTCTTATCATATCTTTAATAGTATCATAAGTATTTAAAAATGTAGCCAATCATTTCTTAGGGTTATTAAACATTCGGCTAGACTCGTGCTCATCTTACGAGACTTCCTGTCGAATCGCGCCTTTCGGTATCGCGTCGGTGACGCGCTCTACCCGCCACTCCATACAAGCTGGTGTCCCACAAGGCTCAGCTCTCTCCCCCCTCCTATTCAGCCTTTACACAACCGATATTCCTCGTTCAAGTAAGGTGCATCTAGCCCTATTCGCGGATGATACCGCTCTCTATGTATCGCATAGGAATAAGGGTTTCATTACCCGAAACCTTCAGGCAGCCGCCCACACCCTAGGGGGTTGGTTCAGGAAGTGGCGTATTGAGGTGAACCCGGACAAAAGCGCTGCGGTGTTCTTCTCCAGAGGTGCCACCCCAGAAGTAATCTCGGTCAAGTGGCCATGTTCGACCTACCTATTCCCTGGGTCAAACAGATAAAATCTCTAGGGGTCACCCTAAACAATACCATGACCTTCGGACCGCACATCAAGCGAGTCTTTACCCGATAATCTGCAAGCGGAGTAAAATGTCCCTTAGGAATAAGGTGACACTTTACAAAACTTGTATACGCCCCATCATGACGTACGCTTATGAGGTGTTCGGGCACGCCGTCCGCTCTCACATCGATAGACTCCAAACGGTTCAATCCCATTTCCTCCGCAAAGCCGTCAGAGCCCCATGGTTCATACGGAATGTAGATCTCCATTCCAATCTCGGTCTCGAACCTATTCGCGCCTTTATTAAAAAGGCAACAACCCGATATTTCGCGAACGCGTCCAATGATAGAAATCCGCTAATCGTAGCCGCCTCCGACTACGAACCTAACTCCCCTCCTATCAGCCGCTACCGCCGTCCGCGGCATGTTCTCACCGAACCTCCCGATGCCCTTACATCCCTTCTTTCGGATACAGATACCGCACACAGGATCAGACGCCAACCTCGCCGGCGAGGTCGATGAATCCCTTGCCCGCCGGCCAGAGCAGAGCACCACGGCGAGACACCTAGTATACGCCCTCCCCCATAGCGACTGCCCAAGCCGAGGCCGTTCCTCCTTGAGGCGCCCTTGAGCTATTTGCCCCCTTGCCCTTCTGGCTCGAGCGTAGTGGTTGCACGCTCGCCCTCCTGTCCGGTGAAGCTGTAAAGGCCCCGCGGCCAACAGCGTAGACCATTACACCACACAAAAAAAACATTCGGCCTCGGCCGAAGGTAGTATTTGTATGCTAAAAGCTAATAATTTATACAGCTTATTAGTATTGGTTAAAACACAAAACTCAGCTGTTAAAAAGAATACCACTGCTGTTATTCTACACAAGTATCCTACTCGAAAGCTTATGAATGTTTTGTAGGCAAAGGTCTATTAAGTCTTACTTAACGACAACAGTTAAGTCATAAAAATACTTTGTTAAAATTATTGTTAAGTCGTTAAACAACTTTGTCTTAAAAGTGTCATAATTAATGTATGTTGTTAGGGGTTAAGCACATAAATTTGCTCTAGAAAAAATTGATTGTGTTAAGGCGATGCCACAACGCACGTTGCGGCATCGCTGATTTTAGTGAAGTCGGAAGATTTTTTCAATATCGGAACGCTTTTACGTCGCAGAAGCAACACAGTGACGTCGCAACCTTTTTGCGCAATCTAGTGCACAGAACATGCACTAAACATATCAACAACAAAAATAAACAATGTTTATGTCTATAAATTAAAGTAAAGAATACTAGATGTCATAGAAGATGTCAAATTAGTTTTTTGGCGGGAAGTCGAAGAGTGATGTTGTCAATTTGTTTTAATTTCCAATTTTGTGTTATTTCGACTAATAATGTATAATGTTGGTGGAATATTAACCATTATGTGTTCTTATATGTGCATGAGTGAAGGTAATTGTAACAAAGTGATAAATCGTGCCTTTTTAACTTTCCTCAAAACGGCCGTCGCAATTGTTATGTAAAAATCCATCGCTTTACTATCCAGGGTGGGGTACATTCATCAATTTCATTATCATCTTTATCATCAAGTACATCGGGGAGTCGAATTAATTTAAACAAACACGATTACATATCTCACTGGACACTGGCAAAATACACCAAAAATTAGTGTGAAGCCATAACTTAAAGAAGAAGAAGAAGATGTCATATGCGGTCGCACACGTGTCATTATTGTACTGTCCCACTAATATTATAAATGTGAAAATTTGTGGGTTTCAATATTTGGATGTTTGTTACTCAATCATGCAAAAACAGCTAAACGGATTTAGATGAAATTTGGAACACACATAGATTAATACCTGGATTAATGCATAGAATACTTTTTATCCTGGAAAATTAAGGTCCCTGTCTATAGTCGATGCGGACGAAGTTGCGGGCAGAAACTAGTCTTATTATATTTCTATACTAGTTTCTGCCCGCGACTACTATCCTATGTGTTAATCCAGATAAGAAATTATCTGTGTGCCCAATTTCATCTAAATCCATTTAGCACTTTTTCCTTGATTAATTAACAAACATACAAACTTACATTAATTACATAATATTGTAAGTACAATACAAAAGTGAAATACAATAAGTTTATGTTAATTCTGAATATTATAACTATCTACTGGTAAAAGAATAATTAAAATTGGTTCAATAGTTTCAGAATTAATCGCTAACAAACAAATCTTTCCTCTTTATACTATCAGTATAGATATAGATTATAATGTGTAGATATAACATTTTACTATTCAACTGCAAAGATAATTTAAATCTATCTGAATAATAAACAAATAATACTTAAGAACTGTTCAGTCATTTTACTAATTAAAATATTGTAGGTAATGATGATAAAATTTACAAAGCTAGGCTAAAGGGCAAAGATCGAGATGTCAGCAGAGTCTCTTCCTTTATATGTTGAAGACAAACTTACAGACAATTAGAAATTAAAATAGATATGTACCTATCTATATATATAATTATATTTTATAATAATTTATCTATAAATCAGGCAAGTTACACTTAATTATTTTTTAGATTCTTATATTTCGTGTATTTATTTAAAATGTATACAAAACATAGTTATAAAAACTATTATGAGTTTTGGCGGGAAGTCGAAGTGTGATGTCGTCAATTTGTTTTAATTTCCAAAACTTGTTTTTTCGAATTATAATGTGTAATGTTAGTGGAATATTAACCATTATGTATGTGAGTGAAGGTAATTGTAACAAAACTAAAAAGGGCCGTTGCAATTGGTATGTAAAGTATCCACCGCTTTACTATCCAGGGTGGGTTACTTCATTAATTTTATTATCATCGTTGTCATTAAATTCATTGGAGAGTTGAATTAATTTAAACAAACTCGATTATATATCTCACTGGACACTGGGAAAATACACTTATAATTAGTGTGAAGCCATAACTTGAAGAAGAGGAAGAAAACCTTTTATATCTGACTGAAACATACAATATTTTGATAAGGCACTGGCAAAAATATTGAAATATAAAAATGTATTTCATAATTAAAACAAACAAAAAAAAAACAATTTAAAACTTATCAAGGTTTATATGTAATTCTCTAAAAAAAAGTACAAGAATATATTAAAACAATCTCAGCTGCAAATGTGATTTTTACTTCAATTGTTCATTGCAAAAAAAATATCATATACTTATGTTTACCTAATTGGATAATGTTGTACCCTGTATTTCTAAACAATTAAATAAATAGATGTCAACATTTATTTAATTTGGACTTCTACATGATGAAGAATTACGCACTATTATTATCTCATGCTTGTAAAAAAAAATTATGGAAAATAACTATAATAAAGAAGGCAAGAATTTTGTATAGATGCCAAATATGCATTATAACATACATTATTAGACAGAAGGGCAGAACAGCTAGAATAGTGTAAACCTATTTATAGTTAAAGAGCGAGGCAATTTTATTGTGTAATAGTGGGCTAGTTCTGTAGGCCAATGGCCTGAATAAACGCATGACACATGAATGAAACCATTTTTAAACTTTTTTTATGCACAACATTGGTACCTATTTTTTTTTAATCCATGGCTATTTCAAGTTATAAACAAATAGGTATATTTTTTATAAATTATTTAAGCAGAAACCACCTAACTGAATCGAGACTAACTAAATTATGTTTTAATTAGACAATATGATCATAATCTGCCTTATATTTTTATTTATTCTTTACGTTTTCATGAAAATATTGTATTATTACTTTCCTTGCATGGCATTAATTTAGAAATCGAGCACATACCAACAATTAAATTAAAATTTAATACGTTCACAAAAAAAATCACTTACCCAGTTCTTTTTTAAACCAAAGGGAACCTTTAAGATTTTATGGAACAATAACTGATACAAAAACACTACTACATACACACAAACTCAAATAAGCAATCTAAAACTAATACACGCTTACAAATTATAAAACTAATTCACGCACCGAATGCGTGATTCTTATGACGTGCGGTGAACGCGGTCATTCGTATCGCAGATGTCAAGCTAGTGATGTAGACATAGTAAATCAACTAAAATGTAACTCAAAGAGTGTTGTAGTCGAAAGAATAAATATTAACCCTTCTGCTCCACCCGCGACGAAAGTCGTTACGAGTATGCTCAATGAGGTCGCGGCCGCAAGGTTATAAATTTGCCGAGGTTTATAAAAACGACGATAATTCAAAAACTATTTATTGACTTGAAATAAAAAGTATTTTCATCTATGATGTTACTGTGTCTTACTTATATATTTGATACATCACCCTATACAATTACATTGCGAAAATAAAAAAGAAACAAAACCGTTAGGAAAGTGTAGTGCCGTTAGAGCGATGTAGAGCATGTATGAATAAGAAGTAGGGATGGTGATCTAAGATCGATTAATCGAAGAATCGATATCTCGGGCAAAAAAAAAACAATTTTTTTTGCTGCCGCCACCGCCGGCCGCGACATCTTCTCACCGATCCCCCGATGCTTTGTCATCCATTCTTTCCGCTCAGAATACGGGCGACGACGACGTAGTCGTAGATCCCCTCCCATAGCCGGCGGTTGACCGGTGCACTTAGTAGTGCACCCCGTCCCCTCACAGCGACTGTCCCAACCGAGGGCGCCTCTTCAAGGCACCCTCGAGTATGTCGCCCCTTGCCCTTCTGGCTCGAGCGTAGTGGTTGCACGCTCGCCCTTAAGTCCGGCTGCTGAAACTGTAAAGGCCTCGCGGCCAACAGCGTACATCACTCACACACACACACACACACACACACATCGATTCAGTGAATCGATATTTCAATGGTTATCCAGCAGTTTTAAAATATCCTTGTAAGGCACTTGCTGTAATTCTGTAGGTAACGCCAAATCTGCAGTCCGTTGGTACGTGGCGTCACTGAGTGTGCTCAACAGTATAGCTCGTTTCTTATTGTCCAAGGGATCCTTAGCTCCATCGATGTCATTTGTGATAAGCCATTGAGTAAAACGGATTTTATATGTTTGCCACGTTTGAAGACATGCCTAACTTCATACATAACAGATGTTAAGCATTGGGAACTATAATCTATACTATCTATTTTCTAAACTTTTTAGTGTAACAAAGATATTTAGAAAATATATATCTTTTATACCTGATACTTTGATATGTTAATAAAAATAATTGTAATTATGGAATTCCCTGATTTTATTGATAAGAGATCGTTTATAATGATATCTTGTTTTTCATAAATTGTTTTTATTGTTATAGATAGATAGATAGAGTACACTTTATTGCACACCAACATAAGTAGAGAACAACAAACAAATATAAACAAATGTTATATTATACATTGTAAAGGCAGTTCGTTTACGTTCACGTTCACGTACGACAAGGTAGATCATGTGTTATTAATAAAAAAACTTGCATTCAATGGAATTCGGGGAGATCTACTCCGTTGGTTTATATCATACGTATCTAATAGGACCCAAACAGTTGTTATTAAAGATTTTCAATCTCTTACTGTGGCTGTCACATCAGGCGTGCCACAAGGATCTATCTTAGGGCCTATGCTATTTATTATCTTTATAAATGATATCCTAGAGTGTTTCCAGCATGCACAATTTCTGCTATATGCAGATGATTTAAAAATCTATAATGCTATTGTAAATACTGATGACTCTAAAAATATGCAAACTGACTTAGACAGATTTGCCTTATACTGTAGTAATAATAAATTGCAACTAAGTATGCCAAAATGCTCCTGTATTACTTTTACTAAAAACAGAAACATTACGTATTACCCTTTTTCATTAAACAATATGCCCTTAAATCGAGTAGAGTTCGTCACCGACCTTGGTGTCACATTAGACTCAAAACTTCGTCTCGATCTCCATGTATAGAAAATTATAAATAAAGCATATAGCATGTATGGTTTTGTAATGAGGTCCTCCTCTAAATTTGTTAACGCATCCACATATTTGCACCTTTATAAAACTTTAATAAGGTCCCAATTAGAGTATGCAGTGTTGGTGTGGAATCCTCTCTATGGGAAGTATATTGATTCTCTGGAAAAAGTGCAGCGCAGGTTTTTGAGAAGCCTATATTATCGGTGCCATCGTGAATATTGCTCTTCTCCGACATATTAAATGAAAAAGTACAACCTTCTTAGTCTTCAATCCAGGCGCTCACTACTTGAAATCATGTTTCTCTTCGATCTTTGTAATGGTGCATTTGATTGTATACATCTAAGTAGCGAGTTATGCTATAATATCCCTAGAATGGCTCATAGGCGGGAAAAGCGTACCCTGAAACTGTTTGCTGTTAAAGGTGCAAAGACAAATGCCGGATTACGTATGCCTCTGCGCCGTCTTATGGATACATATAATAAGCTATTTATTAATATTGATATTTTTGGCTCATCCAAACAGAAATTTAAGCGCAATGTAATTCTGAAGCTGCATTCTGAGTAACTTTTATAACATATTTATATTTTTATATACATTATTATTTTATATTTTTAATATTGTACTCACTCTGTGTTAATTATTTCATTCATTAATGTTGTCTTCCTTTATTTCCTGATTACTAGTCTACACAGTAATCAATAATATTTTTTTTATTTTACTGTTTGTACACTGAAGTACGCTTATCTACACTTTTTTTTTTTAAATCCTTTCTTTTCATTCCTTATGTAATCTGTGAGTAACGGTGTTGTTAATGCATTTAATGTGTTACTGTTTGTTATTCCAAGAAATAAATAAATAAAATCGTTTTTTATAAATCGATCTTTCAGACCTCACTTTTTTGTGAATCGTTGCATCAGGTCACGATTCGAATCGATTTAAAAATCGATATTTTTCGGAAAGAATCGCCATCCCTAATAAGAAGAGTGGTGAGTTCATAGCAAGCACTTATTTGAATCTGCCGTCTATACATTATGGGGTAGGATATGTGCAGAAGAAGCACCGTGGCGGACACTTAATATTAAATAAATTAGGATACGAGTGAAGTTCCCAGTTCTACTAACTCCAGCGACTTAGTAGAGCCCTCAGAAATGTGCTTATTTCTAGTTAGATAGTTTTCCCGTAGGTACTCGTTATTTGGTGTACAGTCAACAAAAGCATAATACTTGGTATGGATTTTTGAACGAATTGATATATATCATTGACACTGACATTATGCCTATGTCATGATCACATGGTCTTTGTTATTGTGTCCAGTATCCAGTTGTGTCCAATCTTTTTACTGTTTATTATGTTTTTATCGTCATTTTATTACTTATTACTTTAATAGATATTACTATATAAAGATGAATGAAAACGACGGCAAGGAATTTACGGAGCTCGGCGTTAAAACGTGGCTTATCAAACAATTGTTCAGTCTAGGTTAGTTTTACAATGTTTATTTAGATCAGAACGACTTTAAACATTCCTGTGATGTTTTCTTTTCATAAAAGCACTATGCTACTTTTTCATGGTTAAACTCTTAATATGATTCGACCTGGTCCACTCACATATGAAATTAAAGCAATGATTGGTGCTATGGAAATGGTCAATTACAGAAGTCCCACAACACAATAAGGTTAAAATAATTTCTATAAGCGCTGTCATAGAAACACAAAAGATCTATCTATCTATATCATCACAACGGGTTGTATATTATACAAAAACAAAACTTGTATATTATATCTGCAGTGAAAGAATTTTTAAAGTTTTAAGTGCCCACTATCTTAATATCCATTTTATTTTATTTTACATATAAATAATAAATAGTGGCCAAAATTGCAGTATAAAACACTTCATGTATTTATGTGTATGATAGATTATGCATGAAAGATTATTTGATTTCATTTAAATCCTTTTGTGTCCATATTTGATATTTTTCAATTTAGGGTAGGCAGAGAGTACAGAGTTCCAACAGGTTCTTTCCTTACATACTTCTCTGGCTTCCTCGACTCTCATAGTTCGTCTCATACACGCTCGCCGGTTACGGAGACTCTTGACTTTTCCATCAGATAAGACTCGGTTTATTTGGTCGTGGTAAGATATTCTAGGTCTTCCCCGGTATGTGCATCCTTCCACTTTCACATTGTATATCTGTTTTGTCATTCTTTCCTCTGGCATTCTTTCTATATGCCCGAACCAACGGAGCATGCCCTTTCTCATCTTTACACCGATACTATCTTTCATACCTACTCGCTGTCTTACTATGCTGTTGCTAATGCGGTCGGTCAGCTTCACTCCGCAGAGCTCGCATTTCTACCGCATTTATCCTACTTTCATTCTCCTTCTTACATACCCAGCTCTCGCTACCATATAACAGCGTTGGGATAAGAACTCCGTTATGTATGGCCAGCTGCGCCTTTTGGCTTAAGTGCCGGCTCCCAAGTAGCCTTCCCATCGCACCATTCACTCTGTTCCCTGCACTCACTCTTCTCTCTATGTCAGCGGTGTATTTCCCATCCTTACTGAAGGCGCATCCAAGATATACAAACTCATTCACTTGCTCCAGCACATCGTTACCAACCACAATCCTTACATTCGTTCTGGTTTCTTCCCTTTCAAAAACCATAATCTTGGTTTTCTTTACATTCAAGTGTAAGCCATTGATCATGCAGTCGTCTTTCATAACTGTGACTAGTGTTTGCAGATCAGTGGCTGTTGGCGCTATTAAAACCGCGTCATCTGCATAAAGTAGATGGTTTACCACTAAGTCACCCATTTGTACACCTTCATTCATCGCTTTCAGTCTTTGAAGACTTTTGTCCAGATATATTATAAACAGTCTAGCCGACAACACGCAACCCTGCTTGACGCCGATTTTAACGTCAAACCAGGGTGACCTGTTACCACCCACCCATACGCATGCCTTGCAATCCACATAAGTGGACTGGACGGCTCGCAACAGAGTGCCATCTATACCATATTCTGGCAAAATGTCCCAAAGTCTCTTTCGCACAACTCTGTCAAATGCCTTCTCCAGATCTACAAAACCGCAGAAAACCTTCCGCCCCACTGCCAGATGCTTCTCTACGATGTTGCGGAGTGCGAAGACTTGATCCGAACATCCTCTTCCAGACCTGAAACCCCCTTGTGCCTCGCACAACATTCCATCGGACTTCAGGCGCGTTCTCCGTTCAATAATTTTACCATAAACTTTGGCTGCCAAGCTGATCAAACTGATGGCTCTGTAATTGGCGCAGTCATATTGTGAACCCTTGCCTTTATACAAGGGTACTATGACTGCGCGGCGCCAATCTGTAGGGACTCTACCGGTCCTCCAGCAAAGGTTTGCAAGGGCCCGGAAAGCGTCCCGGACGCAATTTCCGCCATATTTGATCATCTCGGCAGATATCATATCTACTCCCGCAGCTTTACCGTTTTTCATAATTCCTATCGCCCATTCAACTTCTTCCATAGTGATGTCCTCCGTTGATTCTGGTGCCGCAATCTCGCCTTTGGGCACGTCTGCGGCATCAGCATCCGGGTCATCTCCATACATTTCTCCAAAATATTCACTACACCGGTTTAGCACAGCTTGTGTGTCTGCAAGAATGTCACCATCTTTAGATTTTATCCTTTCCATTCTGGAGCCTGACGAATCACCTCGAGCCTTTCTCACCTTGCTCCAAAAGAGTTTGGTGTTGTTCTCGAAGTTCTTCGCCAGCCTCTCCTCCTCAATCATACTGGCTCTTTCACGCTTTTCTTTCACTAAAGTTTTAGTGACATTCTTGCATTGCCGGTATATTTCTTTCCTCATCTCTGTCATACTGGCATTCAGGTTCAAAGAAGATACATAGTCCTGCCACGCTTTCTTCTTACTTTATACGGAGCTTTGCAACTCCGCATCCCACCATGCATCACCTTTTGCTGTAATATGCTTCTTTGAGCAACCACATACTTCTTTCGCGGATTCCACCAAACTCTCTTTCAGGCTATTCCAGCATTCATCTACATTTGAGTCCGAAGAGCCTGCTGTCAAAAGCTTGTCCCGGACTCTATCTTCATACATTCTCCTCACGCTCTCATCTTGCAACTTTTCAACCTTTAATCTTTCAAGGTCTCCGAAGGGGATACGCTCTCGCCAGTGCCTCCACTTCCTGAACAGACCACTAAACCGCGCAACTACGAGATAGTGGTCTGATTCCAGAGTGGGGCCTCTATACGCGTATCTTGTAGTTTGCTTCGGAGACGGTTATCAACCAGGATCAGATCTATCATGCTTTTTGTTCATTCCTTCTCCACGTATACAAATGTATGTCCTTGTGCTGGAATATCGTGTTAGACACAAGGAGACCCCTTTCCAAACAAACATCTACAATGAGCTTACCTGCATCGTTCACTCTCTTATCACCATAAGGACCCAGAGCAGCGTCGCAAGTTTTCCGCCTGGTTCCTACCCATCCGTTCAGATCGCCACACAAAATCACCTATTCGTTAGCCTCAGCCAAATCCAGAACTTCCCTGACATTATCCCAAAACTTCTCAAGGTCCTGGGGTGTCGACGAGCTTACGGGAGCATATGCTGCGATCAAAAATACTCTAGTGACACCCAGTTTTAAACGGACCCAGAGAAGTCTCGCATCGCACAGGCCATAATCTCTCACTCCAGAGGCCAGGCGACGGGACAGCAAGATACCCACCCCCATGCTGGCACGACTGCTCTGCGGTACCCCAGACCACAGAGCCATCGTTCCATCAGGAAGATCACAGGTTTCACTGCCCCTCCGCTTAGTCTCTGTTACACACAGAGCATCCAGGCGTCTCTCTTTCATCACATCAATCACCTCATGCATCTTATCTTCCATACCACCTCTTACATTCCAAGTGCCTATTCGGCACTCTGCACCCCACGACTCGCCAGTTCGGGCCCGGCGTGATGGGTGGCGGCCCCCATCGCCGCTTCCACCTATATTCGTACCGACGGGGGCGGGCCGGTACGCGTCGCCTCGGGGGGACGCCCTAGCCCGCACTGCGTTACGTCTTCGGTCCAAGATTGCAGTCATAATGACTGGCAGGGGTCGCGACGAGCACGCTCTTGGACAGACCCCCTAGTATATATAGTGTATTTTTACACTTTTAAATTATAACATTGTAATCCAGTTTTTTGTGGTAGACTATAAAATATATTTTTTTTTGTTTATTTTATGTTACAACATATTTTATTTTACATTTTTTTCCATTTTCTCCATACAGGTGATGGTTAATGTATATACTACACCCATTTTTGCCAAGGTATTTATTGTTGATGGCATACAGATGATGTGAAGTGGGCTCATCCTAGTGTTGTAAAAATGAGCGCTGAAGTCAAGTGTTTAGTGCTGAGTCGACGCTCACGCGCGTTGAAACACGTAAAAGATTCGAGCGTCTTAAGCGCCGACTTGAGCGTTTTAACGTATTGAATGCATATCGTACTGAAACCCAGGGATTGCCATATGGATGTCTCTTGGCAGATGATAATTATGATTTGGTTCCAATGTGGCTTGTCTTTCGATATTATTTTAGTTCTCAACAAAAAAAAGTAGGGAACCCATATGCCTGAGATGGTTTCCTGACTCTGTTTTGTCAATCCAGCACAATATGGAAAAAAATCTAATTTTCAGGTATTAGAACTCCAACACCGATTCAGAAAGGATGTATACCTCGGATACTGGCTGGCGCCGACTGCATTGGAGCGGCCAAAACTGGCTCCGGAAAGACCTTTGCGTTTGCTTTACCTATACTGCAACATTTAGCTGAAGACCCGTATGGAATTTTTGCCTTAGTGCTCACTCCTACACATGAGTTAGCTTATCAGGTGAATATTTTTTGCTGTCTCCAATACAGGTGTTTTATCAGGGAAATTCATCGAGCAGGTAATAACCTAGACAGGCTGCTCGATCAATTTAATATGATGGGAGATGATCAAATGATGATGAGATGGGATGAGAATATTACCTATTATATTATACTGAATGTTACATAGCCAACATGCGGTGTATGATCATGCACTGCTTTCATGACCACTTTCTTTCTTCACTGCCATTACATTCTCTGGGCAGGTTTACGTACACACCTCTGCTTACTACTGGTATAATATCAATAGTTTCGTCCGATTGTAAGCTAACTCTGACATCATCAGCGAAATGTATATGTGTAAAGTTCATTTCTAACTTAGGCAGTGTAGGTATGGCAGTGATACTTTTTTTACCTGCGCTCAAAGTGTGTTGAGAGTTGAACAAATACAAATCTATGTCTCCCCTTTCTCCCCAACCTTTGCAATTTAGAAGACAAGCTCTGCAGCATAGAACTGCATAGATAGGGACCAATTTTGATCTATGAGATCATGATTGTCGTTCATTTTATCCATTTTCTTTTTTGTTTTTGATTCAGGATTCGATTTTTTGATTTCGATTTCGCTCGAAATAAACGAATTTTCTTTCTTTTCAGATAGCAGATCAATTCAGTATTCTCGGGCAGCCACTCAAACTCCGAGTGTGTATAGTAACAGGTGGTTCAGACCAGTTGGAGGAATCCCTGAAGCTATGCAAACGGCCCCACATAGTGGTGGCCATGCCAGGTCGCCTGGCGGACCACATCACCGGCTGCGATACATTCTCTTTGAAGAAGATTAAGTATCTGGTACTAGATGAAGCTGACAGGTAAATTATCTTATAATTACTAGTAAATGTATCAATATTTTATGAGACAAACTATGACAGTGGAGGAAGCGTAAGAAATAATTCTCTCTCTACTTACCCTGCAAGGTAATCTTGCATGATGATATAGCTAGTAGAAATCTCAGGTGAAGGAAGGGACATATTGTGTTGTTTCATTGATGTCAATTAAGATTTCCACTATCGATATAGATGTTCGAAAAAGAACAGAAATTATTATCAGATTTTTTGTCTGTTTGTCTATTATTTCCTATAGTAAAAGAACCGTCGTCATGCCTACATTCCCATTTCACAATACAGGCAAGGCATAGCCTATACCCATTATGCCGGGCACAATTATAGGTTCCATACTGCAGAATTTTTCATTACTAAACTAGGCTTCGAACTCATGATCTCCAGCTGCACCAAGGGCCATTATTATAGACTGTGCAGCAGTGATCCAGACAATATCATTTGAAGTCTAATTAAATTTTTTAAGCTTATTTACTGGAAATCGGAAAACCTGAAACTGAACACACCGATGCATTCCACAAACTTCTTTAATAAAGCCTTTACAGTTCAAGCTGTACGTTTGTGGAATGCATTGCCCGTGTCTATCAGACGAGCAAATACACAAGCTTCTTTTAAATCTATGGTAAAAAATCATTTGCTCTCTTCTTGTCTTTCATAATTCTTCTATTGTGTTTTACCTATTAGTATGTATTAGTGTGTAAGTATATGTATATGTATATGTATATATATATATATATATATATATATATATATATATATATATATATATATATATATATATATATATATATATATATATATATGTGTAGTATGTAGTGTAGGTCTATGTATGTAGATTAGTATTTAAATTTATTAAATGTAAATAATTCAATGATAGTGTACGCCACCAACTGCCTTATTTCTCTCTTCAGCTCTTTGGAATGTTGGTTGCCTGGAAGAGATTGCTGTTAGTAATAAGGCCGCCAATTGTGCTACCATTTGTATGTGTATATTTTATTTTCTTTGTTTGTTGTTATTGCTTATGTTGGTGTACAATAAAGTGTATTCTATTCTATTCTATTCTGGAGAGTGGAGGAAGCCAGAGAGGTTTGTAAGGAAATACCTGATGGAACTCTGTACTTTGTTTATCGGAAAAGAAAACAGAACCATCTTCAGCAAAGACACAGGAATTGCTAAATAATCAATTAAAATATATTTCAGATTGTTCAGTGAATCATTCCAAGAAGACCTGGAGACTATATTCACTGCACTACCAGCGAAGAGACAAAACTTGCTGTTCTCAGCAACAATCTCTGAAGATGTGAGGGAATCTAAACTTATCCCACTCAATAAAGATGTAAGTAAATTTTTATTACCATACTTTATACAGTTCTATGTCGAGTAGGCGCTCTTAGGTCTGTGGTATCACCGTGTTAGTGATCATAAAGGTTAAGGGTTTTTATATCAATGGGTTAAATAGAATACAGGTCGGTTAGTCAGTGATGGGTGATCATATGTCGAATTTCCATTTCCTAAGGCACATCAATCCTTACAAAGTACTATTAATAGGGGTATGATAAGTTTCCAAAGCAGGTGGTCACAAACCTCCCTCCACCAATCCGCACTAGATTTCTGTAGTGGATTATGACCTATTTCTCTTTAACCTCAATTTGTGAAAGAAGTTCTTTTTATTGTAGAACTCGTTAAAGTATTACTAACGGAGCATAACCAAGTCAAAAACGATCATGATCAAACGCTTCTGACATGCAGGCTTCGAAACTTAAAAATAATTTCTGTGAAATACGGACTTACGGACTGTGCTGTTTTGTTCCGAATGTCTGTCCATCCTTCAGAATGATAAGTGATATAAAGTCCATATATCACCATGACTAAAACAAGGTGTATCGTAATTAACGCGAGACCTTAGACACCCCGATTAGCTAATTGTTTCACAAATTCAATACGAAAACCAAATATAAAAATAAAACTTTTTTTACCCCCTTTTTAAGCACTTTTATAACCCCAATTAAAATTGAAACTTGTACGTGTGTGTGCAAATTGTAAAACACTATGTTGCGAAATACGTTTCAGACATGCATTTGAAATCTCCATATTGCTTTGAATCAATAATAATTTGCTATAGCGCACTGAATTAATTTAGTTTGCTATAGCGCACTGAAGGAGAAGCAGTATTTTTTTGCAAATTTTGGAAAAAATATGAAATACATTAAAAATAGTTGGAATGAGTACATTAAATTCAGTTACCGATTTAGAACAAACTACTATGTAGAAGATCTGTTTATCATGGTGACTGAGTAGCAATTTGCCTGGGTTGTAATTGTGTGAATAATTATTGTAACCCGTTCATTATTTACAAAATTGGTGAAAAAATAATCTGCTTCCACTAAGCCGCACTGGGTCCGCGCGGTGAAGTATGACCAAATCTCTCTCACCTCGTGTGAGAGAAGGCTTTTGTTCAGCAGTGGGAAAGTATAGGCTGATTTATTGATAAGGTAATATACCTGGGCTCCAAGTCTGCTATTTTTACGTGATTTGAAATTGTAACATGCTATAATATTTGTTCAATTACAATTATGCCTAAAGTCCGTAATCTACTGAATTCTTTATGGTCTTATTAACAAATACCGAAGAATGTTTCAAGTGGTACGTCTATGGAAAACCATAACGACACCATTGAATTAATAGATTATCAAAACTGTCAAAATCAACGATTATAAAGCCAATGAACGACAATTTTACTAAAACTGCTATAGCAGGCTTGCTGCCCTGAATAGTTTGATATTGGGACCTAACAACGTCGGCGTACACAGTATATATATCTCTGCCACCCCCTGCTTAGGGAAAATAGTGGCGTGACGGTTTTTAAAATCTACAACTTATCCTCCCTACTTAAAGAGGGTGAAAATCTCACCGAGTTACGGGATGCCTCATTTCCAACAATTTAATCGCGGCTCGTTGGTCTAGAGGTATGATTCTCGCTTCGGGTGCGAGAGGTCCCGGGTTCAAATCCCGGACGAGCCCTTCACAATATCATTGTTTTGTTATTGTCAATTGTCTGAAAACATGTTTATTATTTTGTTTATAATATTAGTATGTTTATAAGGTAATGTTTATAAAAATAAGTTGATTTGTTGTTAATTTTTAGAGGGTGGTTTAAGTCTGAGTGTAAGATATTCTATACGGGTTGATTGCGTGATCGAGTCCCGTCCTCTATACGACCATGTCGACAAAGGGGTAATCACAGACTTTACACAATGAGTACTTTTAAATATCAGGATTTTTGAGTAGATGAGGCTATGGAGTTCGATCGGTTCTACTTTAGGTGCTTTGTATGATACCCATAGGAATGAGTGGCGTTATTCTTCTAACCAGTAATTACAAGGATAGTAGGGCTAGGGAAACCCTAGCCCTACTATCCTTTTAATTACTGTAGTAAATGTTAAAAACTTTATGGAAGGTACAATTACCTTCCATAAAGACCTTCATTTTAGACATAAGTTTATGTCTAAAACATTAATAACTGGTTTTAATTCCCAAAATTTTAAGTTGTTTTCAATAATCTTTCTATTTATATCATCACGCCAGATCCCTTGCGAGGTAGGCAGAAGGGCACAGAGTTCCAACAGGCTCTTTCAGACCACTCAGGCTCCCTCTACTCTCATGGTTCGTCTCATACACGTTTCGAATAATAATTTCATGTATAATAATAATAATAATGTGTATCTTGTGCTGTGTTAAGTAAAGTTTCTTTCTTTCTAATCTTTATGGAATACTAGTTCCTATTCGTGACTTCGTCCACATGGACTTTAAACAGGAACTTTACCGGAAAAAAGTGTTAATCCAAGTAATAAACTATCTGTGTGCCAAATTTCATCCAAATCCGTTCAGCCGTTTTTGCGTAATTGAGTAACAAACATCCAAATAAACAACTGGCAAAGATTCTTGCCATTTATAAAGAAAGAAAGAAAAACGTTTAATGTGGTACATAACAAGCAAAACAAAAAGTGACGATGGCAATTAACTGAATATAATGTGTTACATAGTTATATATAAATCATACTGCCATCAAGCACCTATATTTAGGTATGGGTACCACATATGGCCCCGCCTCAGCATTATGCTGGTTGAAGCAACGAGCGCTAGTATTCTGGTTAGGCTCTTGGAGTGACCACGGGCTGTCACGCTAAATACACTCCTAAAATCATTATAATATACAAAAATAAAAACAATTAAAACCTACAAAAATATGACACAAAACTGAATTTGACAGAAAAGCAAAAAAATAAATACATATAATAGTATAATATAGTATTAGTAGGATGTTAAAGTTTGTATGTTGTAGTGTGTGTAGATGTTTGAATCACGCAAAAACGGTTGCCGGGCGCAATTACGGACTCTGGACTGATACTGGGAATTTTTCCATAGGCAAACATTTGTCCGACGTAGGATTTCAACCGAAGACCTAGTGTTCGCAAAGCGCATTATTCGCAACTCTAGACCAACGAGGCATGTTTGTTTACTCCGTTTCATTTTATTTCAAACTCTAACTCCTAAACCATCGTGTTCTTCGGAATAAAGAAGATTTAATTTTTAAAAAATTGAAAATTTCTGTTTCATTTCAAAATTTATAAATTTGGCCCATCAGTTTTGATCTAAACCTTTCAGACGAAACAAACGACGTTTTATGTTATTTATAGAACCTCCTGACGTGGTCGGAGTCGGACCCTCAGCTGACGGTGTCCACGCTGGACCAGCGGTACGTGGTGTGTCCAGCCTACGCTCGTGACGTGTACCTGGTGCAAACCCTCAGGAAGTACCGCGAGTCCAAACCCAGTTCGCATATCATCGTGTTCACAGATACCAAGAAGTAAGTATTGGGTAATGTTAGGAGAGAGCTTCACCAGACAAGAGAGCGAGCGTGCACCACTACGCTCGAGCCAGAAGGTCAAGGGGGCGACAACCTCTAGGGCCCCTTAAAGAGGAACGGCTTCGGCTTGGGCAGTCGCTATGAGAGCGGGCATATACTAGGTCTGTCGTCGTGGTGCTCTGCACTGGCCAGCGGGAACGGATTCTTCAACCTCGCTAGTGAGGTCGGTGTCTGATCCTGTGTGCGGTCTCTGTATTCGGATTAAGGGAAGTAAGGGCATCGGGAGCGTCGGTGAGAATATGCCGCGTTAGCGTCTGATACGAGGGGAATTAGATGCGTAGTCGGCGGCGGCGACAATTAGGGGGTTTCGATGGTTGGACGCGTTTGCGAAGTAGCGGGTTGTCGCCTTTTTAATATGGGTGCGAATAGGTTTGAGACCGAGATCGGAATGGTTATCGCAAGGAGAACTGACGGCCGAGAAGTCAAGAGTCTCCGTAACCGGCGGGCGTGTATGAGACGAACTATGAGAGTGGAGGAAGCCAGAGAGGTATGTAAGGAATGAACGTGTTGGAACTTTGTACTCTCTGCCTACCCCGCAAGGGATCTGGTATGATGCTATAGATAGATAGATAGAACTGACATCCGTTGGGGCAGAAAGATTCTCGAGTGGCGACCCTGTAGCGGAAGACGTGGAGTATGTAGGCCCCACACAAGATGGACCGATAGGTTAATAAAAGTCGTGAGGAGAATGTCAGTCATCATGGCCATCTTTGGGGTAGGCGTGTGTCTTGCTGTGGACGTTTCGGCTGGTATAGTAGAATATTGGGAGATTAATTAGCAGTTCAAAATGCTAGAATTAGTTCTAAGTCTCCGTAACCGGCGGGCGTGTATGAGACGAACTATGAGAGTGGAGGATGCCAGAGAGGTATGTAAGGAAAGAACGTGTTGGAACTCTGTACTCTCTGCCTACCCCGCAAGGGATCTGGTATGATGCTATAGATAGATAGATAGAACTGACATCCGTTGGGGCAGAAAGATTCTCATGTGGCGACCCTGTAGCGGAAGACGTGGAGTATGTAGGCCCCACACAAGATAGACCAATAACTTAATAAAAGTCGTGAGGAGAATGTCAGTCATCATAGCCATCTTTGGGGTAGGCGTGTGTCTTGCAGTGGACGTTTCGGCTGGTATAATAGAATATTGGGAGATTAATTAGCAATTAGTGATAGCCTAGTGGTTAGACCGTTGGACTGCAAAGTCAAAGGTCTCGGGTTCAAACCCCTGGGTTCTCCGCATCTCTGTCTTTTCGAAAGCATGTGCGTATTAAAAATTAATTATCACTTGCTTTAACGGTGAAGGAAAAACATCTTGAGGAAACCTGCATGCCTAAGAGTTTCTCAAAGGTGTGTGAAGTTCGCCAACCCGCACTGGGCCAGCGTGGTGGACTATGGCCTAAAACCCTCTCAGTGTGAGAGGAGGCCCGTGCCCAACAGTGGGACAGTTCCTTAACAGGGCTAATATTATTATAATTAGCAGTTCCAAATGCTAGAATTAGTTCTAAGGGATTAAATTTTGAATTTCGCACGGAAGGACGTAATCAAGCACTATACTAAATTTAGTTAGGCACTTAAATCATTTTAATTTTTTCATATATTTATCTACTATATCATCACGCCAGATGCCCTTTGTTTATAACCTGTTTTATGCAAGGTAAGCGATTTAAGAAGTCGTTCTCAGTTTTTCAGATCGCATGCACACTTTTGTGATTTGAGTTTTTAGCTGTTAGCAATCAACAAGTTTAAGCAGCATTCAGGTTGGTCAGTATGAGATGGGATCGTTTGTAGCATTTCAATTATCTAATGTATCCTTGGTGGGCTCTAATGACCTCATTTAATGGGAGTAGGTCTTTGTCAAACAGTTTGACGGAATATACTGATTTCTTTTATTATTATTCCTCTCAGAGAATGCCAAGTCATCTCAATGATGTTAAACGCGATCTCCATGGACAACGCGTGCCTTCACGGTTTCATGCGGCAGAGGGAGCGCGTGGCTGCGCTCGCGCAGTTTCGCAGCAACCTCAAGTGCACGCTCGTCGCCACCGACGTGGCCGCCAGGGGGCTGGACATACCCACCGTGGACTTGATCGTGAACCATAAGCTGCCCTTGGAGCATAAGGAGTATATTCATAGGTAAGATTGAGGGCTTCGTCATCGCCTTGCTAGTCTAGTGGCGTAGTTACGATCGTGAGGTGAGGACTCGAAGCTTATTGTCATGCAGG
Source organism: Phalera bucephala (assembly GCA_905147815.2). Taxonomy (NCBI): domain Eukaryota; kingdom Metazoa; phylum Arthropoda; class Insecta; order Lepidoptera; family Notodontidae; genus Phalera; species Phalera bucephala. The sequence continues at coordinate 6,192,595 of LR990628.1, read as the reverse complement.
ACTTGCTTGACATGTTGAAGCTCCTACCAAGGATGGTTCGCGAGGCTATTGAAATTAAAAAACATTCTAATTTCAATAGAGAAGATGGCTGGGTGCTTCTTTCGACTTGGGATCCGGTAATTAATATAATCAAATCCAAAACCAAGCATAACACTGCAAGACCTCAAGACACCGTGAGCTCATTCTGCGTAGATCGGGCCAACAATAATAATTAAGAAGTTTGAGGGTACCCCGGAACAACTATGCCTTTTGGACGTCTAACGCCTCGGTCCCTCCCGTGACCATGGGTGCTGCAAAGCACTCGAAACGTCTGGAACTAAAAATCAAAAATAAACCGCGATAAAATCCGTAAAATAGTTTTATTTCATGTAAAATCAGGAGACTTGAATTATGTTCTGTATAATGGCAATAGGATTGTCCCCTTTTCGTGGACATAGTTGATACGGCTACTGGGAGATTTAATTATTTAAATTGATATAAAAGCATTTTTCAGAATGATCAGTGTAAGAATCCATTTTTTGGCGATTATAAAGTGGTATTCTATAATCGCAGGGTGGGACGAACAGCGCGGGCTGGCAGGAGCGGCATGGCGATATCACTCATCACACCATATGATATCCTGAGGCTTGGCGAGATTGAAGAGAAGATCAACACCAAACTCACTGAATATAAGATTGACGGTGAGTTTCAACAGCTTACATGATATAGTTATCATCGTCGTTAACTAAAAGACGTCTAATATAGGAAAAATGCCTCCCCAAAGATCGACACGACGACCTTAACCTTAAAGGTTGGGTCAAACAGCCGACGGAGCGCTCGGGAAGCGCTCGCCTACGCTCGGCCGGCGGTCGGCTGGGCGGCGCACACGTGGCAATGCGCGAGCGACGTCGCGCCGGCCGGGCCCACGTCCCACACTAGCGTCCCGCTTGCACGCGTATTGGCATCTCGCTCGGCGGGTCATGACGTTTTCCATCGCGCCGAGCGGGGCTGCGCTGTGTGTCGTCCCCCGTACATTTCAATACTTTACAATTCTCCAGGTCGCGGCACCGTCGCGCTCCTGTCGCGTTGCGTCGGCTATGTGGCGAAACCTTTATCGGTCCATCATAATCATCATCTTCATCGGTCCATCGATCGGTCGGTCGTAAAGTCAAGGATAACATAAATAATGTGTTGTAGGTACAGTGGTAAAGCCAGGGGCTTTACCACTGTACCTACACCGTTCGACTCGGTCAGTCGAAGATGGGTTATCCTTTGTGGCATTTCGCTTTACGAGCGTGCCTGTTCTTCGGAAGGTACGCTAATCCGTTCGTCCCGTTTACAAATGGTAGTTTAGCTAATCGTTAAGCCAAGTTGGAAGACTTAGGGGGCAGGTTGATAAGTTCCAACAGCAAGTGGCACGTGTGTGTGCGCGAGAGAGAGTGAAGCTGTGTGTGTGTGAGTGCGTGCGTGTGTGTGTAGTACAGGCTTTCCCCCGCCCGTTTGGTAATTTAAGTGTGTTTGTGTCGATGTTTTTTCTTTTTACTCTTTCGATTTTTTACGAAAGTCCCGATATCTTATCGCGCGGCATCGTAGTCAAGTTTGTTTTTATATTATTGTTGTTAATTCTTACTAAAATTTTCTACTAACAGATGACGAAGCTGTAAAGATCTTCACGACGGTGAGCGTGACGCGCCGTGAGCAAGAAGCCCAGCTGGACAACGAGGAGTTTGAGCAGCGGAAGCGGAACTACCGGATTAAGCGCTGGATACAGGCCGGAGTCGACCCAGATATGATGGAGGAGGGGTGAGAACCAAAATCATGATCCAGTGACCAGGGAAATTGGATCAAGTAATCTCAGATGTGATCCTCGCCCAAAACATATCTTAGTGTGTCTTACTAAAATTTGTTGGTTCTGTGTATAGAAACCCCCAACCATAAAACCATGACAGGAATAACTCGTGCGGAGCAACATTTTTTTCTATTAAACAGATTTAAAAATCAGGGCATTGCCTCGCGTGTGAACACAATACGGGTGTGTAGTTGAAAGTTTTCAAGGTCATATAAAAGATATCCGACACGAGACGGGTAAAAGGACTTGAGTTTGAATCTACATCGGTCTGAAGTGTGGAATTGCGCCCGATATAATACAACAGACTTGCCCCCTGTCATATTGGGGGTCTAACATCGTCGACAAAATGGGAGTGTAATACGCTTCTATGCCCCGCTTGGGGAAACTTAAGTGTTTGTGTTAATTGACTGACGATTTGGCGCAGTGGTTAAGACCTTAAGCTGCTCCGCCCACTGGGTCGAATATTCGCGAGTTCGATTCCTGCACAAATCTTTGTGTGATCCATAATTATTTGTTTCGGTCTGGGTATTTGTGTATGTGAATTTTCATGTTTGTAAACGCACCCACAACACAGGAATAAATCCTAGTGTGGGGCTGTTTTAAAAATCTAAGAAATATTTTTTCTTTTAGTTTCCCCACTTATTCCTCCCACTGTTAGTTAGCCAGCGTACGCACGTGCGCCTTTACTTCGTACGGTGGTGATATGCTGTAAGCGCTTTTCGAAAGCATGTACTGCTAGCAATTTGTTTCATTCCAGTGCATTATTGACGCGCATGGAAAAGGCCCTCGTGCGAATAATGGGTTAATTTATGTCCTACATAGCATTTTTAAATACACTAAAATTTGGCGTACAAACAATTCATATTATTTCTACCCCTCCACAGCCTGGAAGAAATGCGGCGCAAACGCATAAAAGCGGCCAAGAAGGCGAAGCTAGCCAAAATCAAACAACTACAGGCTGATATGAAGCAGCAAGGCCAAGATAACGACCGACTCCAAAACGACGCAGACATCGACACCTCCATCAAAGAAAACATGAAGAAACTCAACAAAGGACTGATGAAGAAAGACGATAGATTCAAGAAAGTAATAGGGAAAATTAGTAAGATTAAAAGGAAAGCGGATGTGGTGAAGGCGCAGAAAGAAGAGGGCGGTAGTAAAAAGAAAAAGAAACTTAAAACTGTTGATGGGTAGACAATAAAGTATACGAGTTATTTTTTGATTTTTATTTTCGCTTTAATTCTTTGTACACGATAATATTTCAAGGATTTGGAAAGGAATAAAACTGGCATCGGCACAGATGTTTCAATCAACTGATCAGGGGGTCCAAGAGTAACGCCGAATATCCGTGGACCTCCTAGGGAGTAAATATTGTTAAACAGTAAATCTAATAGGCTGGCGATATTTTTACTGTACTAATGGTGAATATACGTGGACCCCCAGGGGTTCAAGTGGAAGGAATTAATTTATTTTAAGTGTGTGTGTGAATGAACTACGCTGTTGGCCGTGAAGCCTTTACAGCTACACCGGACAAGAGGGCGAGCGTGCAACCACTACGCTCGAGCCAGAAGGGCAAGGGGGCAACTGCCTCGGCTTGGGCAGTCGCTATGGGGGAGGACGTATACTAGGTGTCTCGCCGTGGTGCTCTGCACCGGCCGGCGGGCAAGGGATTCTTCGAGCTCGCCGGCGAGGTCGGTGTCTGATCCTGTGTGCGGTATCTGTATCCGAAAGAAGGGATGTAAGGGCATTGGGAGGGTCGGTGAGAACATGCCGCGGACGCCATTTATTTTAAAGTCAGTGCACGCCGTTATAAGGCTAGATGGGAGTATATGACTCTGGTTTGGCTAGCCGAATGTTGCTAACACATCAAAACACAAAATAAAACAATCACAAAGTAGATAATAATTTATTTTATACATTGTAAAATTACAATTAAATACAACAGTATTAAACATATGTTGAAGGCGTCGCGTCGATGGCAAATCATTTGGCACAAAATTTAAGCTATCGCGAGGAATAGGAAACGGCCAGACAGATAATGAAAATGAATCTAAACAGATGTCAATTAGAGCATTCGGCTGTTTATAATTAACTTTATTACAATGGATTAGGCTTTAATTTAGACATCAAATGCCATTGACAACATTTTTCATATTTAAATCTAGTTAATCGATATCATATTAGTGAATTCATCGATAGTAATAATAAAATAAAAACAGCTTATTTAAAATGTTCCATACCAACAAATTTCGTATTTGTTTAACAACATTTTTCTTGTGATTTCTCTCTACAATTACTTAGTGAGTTTGCAATAATCGTGCCACGTGTTCGTCTTACCATTAAATACGTTTTATTATAATATAAAATCTATTAATAACAATATAATCACATAATTCATTTATATACTACGAAATGGAATAACAATGATGGAACTTAAAAAAGAGAAATTGATTTTGAGCAAAAAACATTAATACGTAATAAAAAGTTTAAAAATAAATTTATCTTGTTAAAAACATAATGATTGAGTCCTTAGACTAACGAGAATATTACACATGAAATTTTTTTTATTCTGTTTTTTATTGCGAGATATTATCAGGCTGTCTCTAACGGCCGGTTCCAATATTTAACTCCAAGGATGGTTTTTTCGGGCGTGAAATCGTAGAGTGATGTCGTCAATTTGTTTTAATTTCCAAAACTTGTGTTTTTTCGAATTATGTGTAATGTTGGTGGAATATTAACCACTATGTATTCCTATATCTGCACGAGTGAAGGTAATTGTAACAAAGTGATAAAACGTGCCTTTTCGATTTTCCTCAAAACGGCCGTTGCAATTGGTATGTATAGTATCCATCACTTTACTGTCTAGGGTGGGGCACTTCATCAATTTCATTATCATCTTTGTCATCAAGTTCATTGGTGAGTTGAATTAATTTAGAAATGAATATTCGTAAACTCTTTACACTGGAATAATGTAAACGCAATTGCCACGAAAATGAAAAAACTCCAAGGATAGATTTGCTTACTGTCAGTAGAATTTTGACAGACTTTTCGTAAAAAATATGTCAAAATTCTATTCGTAGTAGGCAAATCTATTCTTAAGTTGAATATTGGACCAGGCCATAAGTCGCTCCCATGATTATGGGTACTGTAAATAACTCAAAACGTTGAGAACTTAGATACCAAAAATAAACCGCGACAATATCCGAACAATTCTTTTATTTCATGATTGCCTATATTTTATATAAATTAAAATGCTGTATATAAATTTATTTTGTAAAGATAGGTGCTGTGGGTAGTTAAGTTCATGAAAAATAGGCCAGTAAAATATTTTTTAAACTTACGTTTTAATAATTATTTCTATTTAGTCAGGCTTATAGTGTATTGCATGGGATACTTCTTTATTTCATGCATTAAAATAATTCTCGATTTTGTTACATGCAAAATCCAAAACCAGGTATCATCATAATGGTGCTGTATATTAAAACAATATCGCTTTAGTAATTAAGTAATGATTTATCTTCATAGAAATTAAGAAAAAAAATACAAATATACAAGAGGGTTACCAACACTTCTTTAACGAAACTGTATTAATTATACTCCGATGTGGAAAAGAGATAGATCTATGAACTGCGTATATCCACATCTATTTCTTACAGCAGAGTAAGATTATAATTGTGTTATTAAAGAGATTTTGATACGGACCTAGGGTCTGCAGACAAGTTGGTTTTCTGTAGTTGTTAATATTAATAGAAAAAAAACACCGTCACGCCTATATTTCCTGAGGTGAAAGAGGTGTACTGTAAACACCCACTTTTCGCCGATGATATTACGTCTCATGTAATAGGAGACGAGCTATACACCGGACACATTCCAGACTTCGAAATGATACTGGGAATTTTTCGATAGAAATACTAGATTTGTATGACCTAGGGATTTGAACCTAGGACCTCGTGATCGCAAAGCGCACCAATCGCCACAAGGAGGCAGTCTGGCAGGCACAATGTGCGGGAAAGACATTTAACAACGAAAAAACACAGAACGAGGCGCTATCGGCTGCGAAAAAGGAAACAAAACAATCGCAACTTGTCCAGGCCTTCCAAACGTTATAAAAAAGAGAGGGAGAGGCCTCTTGCTCTGCAGGATATGCTAATAATAAGAAGTTCATAAATTTCAAAGTCTAGGCGTTGTAAGCACCACTTCTATGCCATTATAATGTTCTATGCAACGTTTATGAATAAGCCCTCAATCGTACTAAACCAACCGTGACAGAATGGGCCTTGATGACACCAAAACAGATTTAAAATGGAGCGTTGAGTGGAAATACAACTCACAAAATTACGTTCAACCGACCAAAATTTAATTAGTACCCCATTTCGTCTCATAAAATTACGTAGACCGGACCAAAATTCAATTAGTACCCTACTTCGTCTCTGATACCTACTAATTATATGATGGGCGTGAGTCGCACATCTGTGTTGGTAGATCTAACTTCGACCCGGTCAAGTTAAATCTCGCATACTATAATTTAATATGTTATCGCGGTTAAAATTGAATTAATTACGGGATTAATGTGCGGAGCAAGAGCCTATGCATATCGCGGACGAACGAGAACTGAAGGTACGTTCAAATTCAAATCATTTTCACCACGTTGTGGGTAGGGTGTAGTAGTGTAGTATCTGACCGTAGCTACGGTTTCTGCCACCTTCGGTCAAAAATGCCACCTTCGGCTAAAAATGCCACCTTCGGCTAAAAATGCCACCTTGGGCCAAAAATGCCAACTTCGGCAAATACTTCGACTTCGGCCAAAATGGGCCGAATTTGAAGGTTTCAAGTAAGCACCAAAATTGAACGATCTATTACGATTTATGACCGACGAATGCTTTAAAGTAAATATATATTACAAAAAAAATATTCCAGTGTTATTATTTTTAACCAGTTGTAGGTAATTTTAATCATCTCGTTAAGTTAATAGAGAAAGTTTTGAAGGGAAATCGGAGAATGATGTCGTCAATTTGTTTTAATTTACAAAACTTGTGTTATTTCGAATAATAATGTGTAATGTTGGTGGAATATTAACCATTATGTATTCTTACATGTGCATGAGTGTAAATTGTGACAACTTGTTTAAACGTGCCTTTTCGATTTTTCTCAAAACGGCCGCCGCAATTGGTATGTAAAGTATCCACCGCTTTACTATCCAGGGTGAGGTACTTCATTACTACATCATACATACAATTATTTTTTTATTACTGTTGGTTCTGTGGAAAATCATGTATGGTCGCAGAACAATGTCCTTTATATCGAAACCACGTTCCTGAAGTCACCGCACAGCTTCTTACGATTTTCGAGAAGGTAACATTGACACGATTAGTTCAGTATTATCGAGGAATAGCGTAACTATCATGATGTTATAAAGTACGATATATTATAGACAAGTAAGTTACTCCGACATTTGCAAGAGCGAGTTGATGGTCGCGTCCTTGTTCCCATTGTTCGCTTCTAGAACTGATTTGATCACTTCCTTGTCCATGCTCGGGAACATCTCTTCGATCTGCAAGTTACATTAATATTTACACAATTCCATTTAGAAGTATACTGGATTATAACCAGAACATCGAACATTGATCTTAGGCTGCGGTCCGAATGAGCGTTTATGAATAGACGATGTAATTTTAGCCAACTGGAGCGAAAGCCCTGATGAAGTATCCAATGCCTACTATTCTCGAGTATCTGGTACTAGTATTGAAAAAAAAATATGAAAAAAGAACACATGAATAAGTAAACATAACACATACCGCCTACATTCCCCAAGCGGGGGCGGCAGAGGTGTACTGAGTACACCCACGTTTCACCGACGATGTTAGGTCCCATGTAATAGGGGGCGAGCCTATTGCCATATACCGGGCACAATTCCAGACTCCAGACTGGGAATTTTCCGTTAGAAAAACTACATTTGTCCGACCTAGGATTTGAACCCAGGACCTCGTGATCACATAGCGATGTTCTTTGCCACTAGACCAACGAGGCAGTCCCAATAAGTAAATATCTATATAACAATACTAATTTAGTGTATTAAAAAGACCTATATCAAGCGCAAAATGACATCAAGGGGCGGCGCGGCTTGGCTGGCCGGTAGATACCTTCAGTATTCCGAATTTTCACCCTAGCTATGATACTCGGATAGGTCAGTAGGAAGATGTCACTTATTAAAGGCATTGGATACATCAACAGGGCTTTCGCTCCAGGACGACTAAAATTACACTGTGTATGTGGGTGCCGGAACGGAGTAAGGACGTCATGAGCGCTAATATTAGATTCGGATCGCAGTCATTACTTTATCTATTAAAATAAAAATAACATTGTGTTTTAGGTCAGAAGGATCTTTAGAGTTTTAGCGGGAAGTCTAAGAGTGATGTTGTCAATTTGTTTCAATTTCCAAAACTTGTGTTATTTCCACTAATAATGAGTAATGTTGGTGGAACATTAACCATTATGTGTTCTTATGTGCACGAGTGAAAGTAATTGTAACAAAGTGATAAAACGTGCCTTTTCGACTTCCCTCAAAACGGCCATCGCTATTGGTATGTAAAGTGTCCACCGCTTTACTATCCAGGGTGGGGTAATTCATTAATTTCATTATCATCGTTATCATCAAGTACATCGGGGAGTCGAATTAATTTAAACAAACACGATTACATATCTCACTGGACACTGGCAAAATATACTAAAAATTAGTATGAAGCCATACCTTAAAGAAGAAGAAGAAGGGTCTCTAGACAAAGAACTCGTTGAATCTGTACGTCTCAACGAGTTACATAAAGAGTACACACCCTCAATATTGATATAAATAAATAGCTAGACAGAAAAATAGGCGGCTTCCCGTTCGCCTTTTAAATATGGTGATATGTTGATGGATATATGTTGGCGGAGGAAGAAGGAGGAAGTAATGCGTCAAATCGGCCAGAAACGTCAGCTCATGCACATCACAAAGACGAAAAAGTTGCGTATCTGCGACATGCATTGAAACACGAAAGATATGAACTCTTGCAACTAATAATGACCGGCTCCAGCGCCGGGGAAAGATGAGTTTGTAGGAGTATTGGTTGCGGAACATTACATAGAAAGAATGTCAGAAGAATGAATGACTAAACAGATATACAATGCGAAAGTGGAAGGATGTAGGCACCGGGGAAGACCTAGACTACCTTATCATGACCAAATAGACTAGGTCTTATATGAAGGATAAGTCAAGAGTATCCGTAACTTGCGAACTATGAGAGAAGAGGAAGCCAGAGAGGTATGTACGGAACCTGTGGGAACTCTGTTCTCTCTACCTTCCCCGCAAGGGATCTGGAGTGATGATATAGTTAAATAGATAAAATATTACATAGTGGTTATTGGCCTCGCGACAAACAACGAATATTCCTAGCTGACAATCAATCATTCATTGGAGAGGCACACGAATATGTATCCCCAATTTTATGTATGTTCGCAAGAAAAACTACACTTGTCCGACCTAGGATATGAACCCAAGACCTCGTGATCACAAAGCGATGCGCTTTGCCACCAGACCAACGAGGCAGTTTTAATTTATATGTATATAATTAAAACTGCCTCGTTAAAATTAATTATATGTATATAATTAATTTTCAGAATAAATTAAAATTCCCTATTATTATTCCCCTATAATTATTATTCCCTAATTTTATGTATAAAGTATGTAATACGAGTACCTGTTGCAATTGCTCGGCGGTGATCGGCTGTTGCTGGGGCATCTGCTGCACCTGCGGGTTGGCCGGCGGCTGGGGCGCCGCGTACATGGGCATGGCCGCGTAGCCCATGCCCGTGCTGGGCACCACCAGCATCGGCGGGAACGTTGCCACTGCTGCCGGACCCACCTGCACAAATCCACAACCGGGTTTAGGGAACCTGTTCCAGGTTCGGAAGAACTGGAAGGTGTAAAATATGAAATACTCGTAAAACTATTTTTCGGATTTTATCGCGGTTTATTTTCGATTTTTAAGTTTCCGACATTTCAAGTGCTTCGCAGCACCCATGGTCACGGGAAGGACTCTAATCCGAAAATCCGAAAACTAGATTTATTTCATGTGTAATATTCGCGTAAATCTAAGAAATCAGTAACACAAGACCTAAAAGTAGTTTGTTCTAAATTTAACGCAGTTGTTAAGAGCTTCGCCTACTGTGTCTAATAGTCGCAGGTTCGAGTCCGATTATTTGTTTCGGTCTGGGTATTTGTGTATGTTTGTAAACGCACTCTCAACACAGGAATAAATAATAAAAAACAATAGAGTGGAGCTAGGTATTTTTTGTTAAATTGGTAATCGAATTGATTCCAACTATTCTTAATGTATCTTACCATCGATCGAATATAGATAGATACACGCTTGTCTTACGAAAAATAGCACCACCAAAAGGCAGGCAAAAGTGGACGGTACTAAAAAATTAACAGGCTTCCGCTTTTTTGCAAATACAACTTCAAGTAAAAGGAGTAAGGTACAATATGCCCTGATTTATGTTTATATCATGACTATAACTACTTACGTACATTTCGGGAAGTTTTAAGTGTAAAATTTGTATGTTGTTATGATATATCAATGCATCTTAATTAATTTTTTAAACTTTCAAAAAATGCTGTTATTTCTTCCGTGCGCTATAACAAACCAAATTTTTTTTATTCAGATCAATACGGAAATTTCGAATGCATTTCTAAAACGAATTTCTCAATACCCACACATACACGTACAACTTTCATTGATAATTGGGGTTATAAAAGTACCTAAAAAAGGGTAAAAAAAATATTTAGTAATTTGGTTTTTTCATTAAATTTGTAAAGCAATTATTTAATTGAGGTGTCTAGTCTAAAGTATTCGATATTTCCGATTTACCTAGTATTACTGAGTTCTTAGATTTACGCGAATATTACACATGAAACAAAACTATTTTTCGGATTTTATCGCGGTTTATTTTTGATTTTAAGTTCCCGACGTTTCGAATGCTTTGCAGCACCCATGGTCACGGGAGGGACTGAGGTGTTAGACGTCCAAAAGGCATAGTTGTTCCATGATACCCTCAAACTTCTTAATTTTTTTTGTTGGTCGGATCTACGCAGAATGAGCTCACAGTGTCTTGAGGTCTTGCAGTGTTATGGATGTGCTAGGTTTTGGATTTGATTATATTAATTACCGAATCCCAAGTCGATGGAAAATTATTAAGAAGTTTGAGGGTACCCTGGAACAACTATGCCTTTTGGACGTCTAACACCTCAGTCCCTCCCGTGACCATGGGTGCTGCAAAGCACTCGAAACGTCGGGAACTAAAAAATCAAAAATAAACCGCGATAAAATCCGAAAAATAGTTTTATTTCATATTTTACCTTGTATTTGTAAAATAATTAATTAACTACGTAAACTTATTATTAAAAGTAGTGTAAACGGTTCTACTTAATGTAAATATCCTTTACAAGTGTTTGTGAGAGATTCGTCCAAACAAATAACAAATATTGAAGGAACTGGTGTCTGTCAACGGTCGAGCTGTTTGGATTTCTCAATTTTACCGGGGAGTATCGTATTCTTTTATAATTAATCCTAATTTACACCTAAGCCATTGTAACTGGCCATATCAGACCTATTTTACAACCTCCTTACTTGTTATTTACTGTAAAATTGATATAAGAAAATTAGCATTCTTAATATTTTTTATTTTTTTCTTTTCCTTTACTAGCAAAGTATGATTACACAAATGATCACTGCTTATTAAGGAAATCAAGTACATTACATAGACTAGTAGGTACAGAAAATAACAGATTGAATCAAATTTTTACTCATATAAATTTCGGATAATTTTATTTTATTTTAATCTACCCCACGAATCAATTTTTTTGATAAAAAGATAAAAATTCTTATTTCAGAAGTTACCTATTATTAGTTTACATAATACAAAGCATTATTAATTCTCTTGTGTGCCTTTTTTTCCTGCTACTGTTGTATTTATCCACTTTATATCACTTTTCCAGAGAATTTTCACCGACAACATGCTGACCCGCAGAGCTGTTGCCAAAGATGTTGAAAGTAAACTGAGGATGGCTCTGGAGGAATTGAAGTCGTCAAAGGACTTCTGCGATCAACTGTTAAGGGAACGCGACGAGAGTGAAATTGAAATTAAAAAAATCGTTACCAAAAACTCACAATTAAAAAGCGAGCTATCTGAACTTCATATTCAGTACATGGATGTGCTTGACCAACGGGATCAACTACAAACTGTTGTTTCTAGTTTTAATGAATGTACCTACACCCATGTAAGGGCACTGAATCGCATTTCCGAGTTGGAAAGTAGCCTCTGTGAGGCTCAGAAATCAATAAATAACTTAGAACAACTAAAAGAGTCTCACGAGGCCCTTTCCACTCAGAGTCTTTTCAATGAATTATTAGGTTGTAAAACTCAGCCCAATAGTGAGATTTGTACTGTTATTGACTTGACATCTGAAAATGATTATAAAATAAACCATATAAAACTGAGCAGTCGTAGAAAAATAAAAAAATACTTAAAATTAAGCAATATAATAAAGAAAACTAAAAGGCTTTTAAAGGTACAAAATTCTTGCCAAAAACTCAAATGTTTTTAGAAAAGATAGAGTGAATATCCTAGGTAACCTTAAGGCATTAGACTCTGAGCTTGCTCATAGTCACTGTGTGTATGACACTGAGGTAAATGAATTGCAGACTGAAATCTTTCATCTGCAGTCTGAACTTAGGAAAATGACCTCAAGGTATGAAGATGCTCAAAAGCAGATCAAAGAGCATATCAGAGCTACTGATGAGATTCTAAAAATGGGGACATACAACCTTGAGCGGTTTGAATCTCTTACAGCAAGCTGTGCTATCCCACCCACCCCAATCGATACCCCCTCATTGGACACATTATTATCTGATTGCTCTATTAATGTAATGCAAGTAAATAATAGTGCTAGCTCTTACCTAAATAACCCTGTTAGCCAACCGGCCACAAAAACATGCAAAAAACCTACATATCCACAAAAGTCTGTAATTGTTTATTCAGACAAAATAGGCCAAGACTTAGGTTCCTTATTATCTAGGCATTTAGATCAGAAAGTAACTAATTTCTGTTCACCTGGGGCCAGTTTAAATCACTTGATTGATAATATTAGTCAAGCTAATTTAGACAAGGACACAACCACTGTTATATTTTATGGTGATAGTTTATCAGTTAAGAGGAAGGACCTGACTAGGAGTATTGAAAAATTATTAGAGCTGCATTCTAAATTAAATTGTAAATTTGTATTCTGTGCCTTGCCATATGCCAGTAACTTAACCATTCAGCAAAACAGGCACATTTATGACATGAATTTATATATTTACAACATAACACACCGTCATAGTGACGCCATTTTTTATTTTGATATAAATAAATTCATTAGCAAGTTTAGGCTGACAGAAGATACTATGTATCTGCCCTTTACAACTAAACGACAGTTGGCTACATTGTTAGCATTTAATATACAAAAAAATGACGCGGTTATATGCAATATAAACCAAAATAAAATGATTGATACTGGCAGCAACATTAGGTTGTGTGACCATAGTTTAAACTAGTAAATGCGACAACAGCTAAGTCAATAGAATTAAATATTTTTCATCAGAATATGCAAGGTTTAGCTGGCAAAGATCTCGAGATAGAATTATTTCTTAGAAAATACAACGTCCATTTATTCTGTGTTACTGAACATTGGCTGAAATCTCATGAAATAATCAAATATCAAAGTCAGTACACAGTGTTGAGTGCGTTCACAAGAAAAACAGCCATACGCGGAGGGTCTCTAATATTAGTTGCCAACGACATCAAGTGTAAAGAGCGCAAGGACATTATGGGTCTTTCTATTGAACGCATTGTTGAGATATCTTGTGTCGAACTGGATAGTTATGTTGTAGCATGCGTTTACCGACCGCCCTCAGGTGATTTTAATACATTTGAAAAGGTTATGGAAGAGGTGTTAAAAAAAATATCTGGTATTAAAAAGCAAAGCATTATATGTGGTGACTTCAATGTCAATCTAATCGAAAAGTCATCCATTAGCTGTAGACTAATTACTCTTTTTAAATCTTTTAATCTAGTATGCTTGTTTAATGAACCGACTAGAATCACTGCTACGTCTGCTACCTGTTTAGATAATGTGTTTTGCGACTGTGAAGTGTTTGATAAATTAATTATAAACGCTTTGCCCTCAGATCATAGTGGTTTGTTGGTGTCAGTACCCAGCCACCTTATACCTAAGTTATGTAAAGTTACTTGTAGGCCGATATCAGATCGACGTATAAACTGTTTTAGGGATAAAGTTTACAATCGCATATCTAATATGGATTGGTTACATAATGATCCCAATTACCTATATCAAAACCTTTTTGATACCATGAAATCAGAATTCGATAATATATTTAAAATAAAATCATTTTCAACGGCCAAGAAAGCAAAGTTTAGTGATTGGGCTACTGTAGGAATTCATAAAAGTAGAGCTAAGATGTATGAACTGTATGATACGAAAACATATAATCAAAACCCAGCTTTCTTGGAATATGTTAAAAACTACTCGAAGACTTTTAGGAAGGTGTGTACTGCAGCAAAGTCTTTATATTATAGCAATATGATCAAAAGGTCATCAAATAAGATCAAAACCACATGGGGTATAATTAACAGTGTATCTGGGAGAACTCAACCACGCGATGATCATATTGAACTTGTAATTAATGATAACATCTTAACAGATGATTTCGATATTGCGCAGGCTTTTAATAAATTTTTTAGTGAAATTCCAGTTCATACTACTGGCTCTTTGAACTCCTCTTCCCGAAAAGCTGAACTAATATTAAAAATCAGTGTAAAAGAATGCAATGTCTTGTTTGAATTTAAATATGTGACCCCGACAGACATAATCTTAACCTTTAAGTCGTTAAACATTAAAAACACTGTCGACTTCTGGGGTATATCATTAAAAATACTAGATAGCATAGTAATGGCTATAGCACCTGCGCTGGCGACGATATTTAATAAATGTGTAGAGAAGGGTAGGTTCCCCGACTTAATGAAACTTAGTAAAGTTGTACCGATTTTTAAATCAGGGATAAAAAGCGAGCCTTCCAATTTTAGACCGATTTCCATCTTGCCGGCCTTGAGTAAAATTTATGAAAAGATCCTACTCAATCAATTGCTTAACCACTTTAATGAGAATAAGCTGTTACACGGTGATCAATATGGTTTTACTAAGGGACGTTCAACCACAGACGCGGGAGTAGGTCTGCTTCAGCAAATTTACGGTGCCTGGGAGGCATCGCAGAATGCAATTGGTGTATTCTGTGATCTCTCTAAGGCATTCGACTGTGTTGAGCATGCAACCCTTATTAAAAAGCTAAGGCATTACGGTATTAAAAACACTGCCCTTAATTTATTAGCTTCATACTTAGGTGAAAGGTCTCAATGTGTTGAGATTAACGGGGTCAAGTCTCAGGAAGTTAATATTTCAATTGGTGTTCCACAGGGCTCCATCTTAGGACCCTTTCTCTTTTTAGTATATATTAATGACCTGCCGAACTTTGTCCGTGATGTCTGTGACATTGTACTATTCGCAGATGATACCTCATTGATCTTCAAAGTTGACAGAGCTAAGCTTAATTTTGACGATGTGAATGGTGCTCTTTCACGGATATCAAATTGGTTCGAAATAAACAATCTATTGCTTAATTCACTCAAGACAAAGTGTATTAAATTTACTATGCCCAATGTAAAAGTTAATGCTACGAATATTCTTATTAATGGCACAAAGCTGGACCTCGTGTACTCCACTGTCTTTCTAGGCATTACCCTAGACTCCAAACTCCAATGGGGGGCCCATATCTCATCGCTTGCGGGTAAACTTAGCTCCGCTGCTTATGCAGTGTGGAAAGTACGGCAACTTACGGATGTGGATACAGCACGTCTAGTTTATTTTAGTTACTTCCATAGCATTATGTCTTATGGTATCCTACTGTGGGGTAACGCTGCTGACGTGGAAAATGTATTCATACTGCAAAAAAGAGCTATCCGTGCCATTTATAATCTTGGACCTAGGGCTTCCCTCAGAGAACTTTTTAAAGAGATCAACATTCTCACGGTCGCTTCACAGTATATATAGTGTACATACGTAGGAATATCCATTTATTTAATAAAGTGAGTGACGTTCATAAATTAAATACTAGAAATAAACATAAACTGGTATTACCAATTGTTAGGCTTAAAAAAGTATTTACTTCCTTCGTAGGAGTCGGTATTCGCTGCTTCAATAAGATACCAAAGCCCATGTTAGAGTTGCCACTTGACAGATTTAAAAAGTATATTAAATCTTCACTAATGAGTAAAGGATATTATACACTAAATGATTTTTTAAATGATAAAAATGCCTTTACACAAGTTAACTGAAATCTAGAAGAATATAATGTTAAGTGCAGCGTGTCCTGCCTAGCGAGCGTTCATTGATTTTAAATATTATTCTCGAACGATGTCGACAGGGTCGTGGATTGGTCATGCTCACTAAAATGTCTTTGCTAGTGGCGGCTCTGTGGAGCGACAGTAATTCCGAAGACATTGAAATGAAAATGCTGTTAGCAAGAAATGGTCGTTTTTATTTTCAGTGAAAAATGTTTTACAAAGCCTTAAAGTTTTTATTGGAATAGACTATAGGGTTAAAATCACCAATGAGCTATTATGTACTAGCGAAACTAATCCAAATAAAAAATGGTACGTAACTATCGACAGATTTGAAACTCTACTGGTTATATAAGTACTTACAGAATAACTGAGCACCAAGTTGATAAGTCCTTCTTTACCGTCTCCTTGCTTGCCGTTCAACGGGAACCAATTGTCGAATGTCTCGCCCTGAAACAGTTTTAGTTGTGATTGCAATCTATAATAAGTGTAAAAAGACCTTTTTAAAAACAAGTTTTTATAGCAAAAAAATACAACAAAGATGTCTTGCTTAGTTAAGGAGTTCCTATGGCTTTCTTCCGGCTTCCTCATCAGACCCTGGAGACCATCCGGGTCTAAAAAACTCGTCGAGACAAATCTAACAGGCCCAAACACGGCGGGATTATATTAAGTTGTTTGGAACACCAAATGGAACCATCCATATGCCTTGGCTTCATCATCAGACCCTCAATACCAACAATGGTTGAATAGTACTTACCATTACCAATCCAACAAACCTTAATACAAGAGGGTTACGTTGTATAGTTTACACGTTCCTATAGTCACCTTCTGACTCCATCATCAGACCATATTATTGCATTGTCAACGATTTTTCATACGTATGCCAAATTTCAGCTCAATCAGATACCCGCAAGTACTTGAAAAATGGATTACAAGATTTGTACCGAAAAGACAGACAGACATACGAACATTGCAAGTAAATAAAAGCTTGTAATGAAGGCGACAATATTTGCGAAGTGTTCTTTCTCTACTACTTATATTATTGTAGTTCTGTCAATCGTCGCACTGCTGTGATAACTAATTGATGAGTATCTATCTATCTATATTATCACGCCAGATCCCTTGCGGGGTAGGTATCTCTACCGTACAGAGTTCCAACAGGTTCTTTCCCTACATACCTCTCTGGCTTCCTCCACTCTCATAGTTCGTCTCATACACGCTCGCTGGTTACGGAGACTCCTGATTTGTCCTTCAGATAAGACTCGGTCTATTTGGTCATGGTAAGATAGTCTAGGTCTTTCCCGGTACCTGCATCCTTTCACTTTCGCATTGTATATCTGTTTTGTCATTCTTTCTTGTGACATTCTTTCTATATGCCCGAACCAACGGAGCATACCCTTTCTCATCTTTACACCGATACTGTCTTTCATACCTACTCGCTTTCTTTCTATGCTGTTGCGAATACGGTCGTGATTACTTAATTTTTTTTGTCGCATTGCATACTCTGTTGTCCTCCTAGAATAAATATGGCACTCGGAACAAACCTCCGTGGTTTTTAGTGTTCTGTTATGAATGTATCTGTTATTATTATGGTAATAAAAAAAACAAACCAGCGTCATAATATGTTAACAAAACAATACGAAACTGTAAGATGCTAAAGAGAATGTTCTACGGGTTCAGGAGGAGAGCAATAAAGTATGAAATTGAGTGCGGATCACGAAGTCCTGAGCTCGAATCTTAGGTATAGGTCAAATAATGTTACTGGAGCTTCCTATAAAAACAAGCATAACTATAGATTTTGCCGCCTATATTTTACACTGAGACTTAAGATCAAATCAAAATAAAATCAAATTTACTTGTGCATAATCATAATTAACAAATTATGAATACTGGTGGTTTACAAACTAGGCGATTGCCTACGTCTTGGGAGCCAGAATTACACGTTAGCATTATACAGCTATGCACTAAACTTCAAACAAATATTCTAATACAATGAGCGTAGCTTGACTAATAAATGTTTAAAAATAATATAAATCAATTAAGAAATAACAAAAAGAATTTAAAGAAAGATAGCAAAATGTGGGTCAACTTTGCGGGGGTGCCGCTTGGGAAATATAAGCGTGTCGGCATTTTTTTACTTGTTGGTACTTACATTGAGTACGGCTTGTGGGATGGTGATGTGTGTCCAGGCGATCAACTCGTCCATCGTAAAGGAGCACTCGTCGAAGATCTCGAGGTAGACAGAGTTCACACCAGGGGGAAGCAAGCTGATAATATAACATTGTTGCATTGTTATCTAGTTTGGCCCTAGATTTTAAGTTTCACATATCTAGCTCAGCATTTCCCAAAGTATGGGTCGTGACGCACTGGCGGGTCGCGACGATACAAACGCCCCGGCTAACGGACGGGCTTTACGCCACTTAAAACGAGTTCCAATCGCAAGCGGGTAACGAAATGTTGGTTTCCAGTAGCTGACAACTATCCTTCTCATTCCATCATATGGCAATAGGCTCGCCCCCTATTACATGGGGGGCCAGCCTATTGCCATATCCCCAACATCGTCGGCGAAACATGGGTGTACTCAGTACACCTCTGCCACCCCTGCTTGGGGAATATAGGCGTGATGGAGTGTGTAAGAAAGACATAAAAATGTGGTAGAATATTCTATTGCCATTCAGCTCCGAACTAAGTTTAAAGTCTTCAAGTCTCTAGCTCATTGGTAAATAAGTAATCGATCGTCAAATTTATATCTAACGGAAAAACAGACTAGAATATGAGTAGATAATAACGTGTCCAGTATGATGGCAAGATGTGGCAGTTATTACCTACTTTGGACATAACAGTAAATTCCTGCCACACATCTTTGGGTTATGGAAACTTAAGAGAAATACTGAGCTAAAATATTTTTTAAACAGCCAGGAAGCTCACCAATGAATGACTTTGTTCCACCTGGGCGTCCTGCCGCCACTGGGGTCGGTGTGCGTTTCGTAGATGCAATGGCCGACGCGCAGGCGTACGTACGGGTCCATGCGAGTCAGTCCTGGAACAAGAAAAGAATGAAAATCTTCCTTCTCTTGAGTTTAAGAGATGTTGGATGCAGAAAAATGACCATATTTTTGAAAACTATACAATCTGTATCCACGTATATGTAAAGTGATATTCATCGACTCGTTGCCTCGTTGGTGTAGTGGCAAAGCGCATCGCTTTGTGATCACGAGGTCCTGGGTTCAAATCCTAGGTCGGACAAGTGTAGTTTTTCTAACGAAAACTTCCCAGTACGAGGCCGGAGTCTGGAATTGTGCCCGGTATATGGCAATAGGCTCGTCCCCTAATACATGGGACCTAACATCGTCGGCGAAACGTGGGTGTACTCAGTACACCTCTGCCACCCCCGCTTGGGGAACATAGGCGTGACGGTGTGTTTTTTTATATTCATCTATTTATAACAACGATAATTTTATCTATATATTTATTAAAAAATAACCAAGTTTAATACCTAAACTGATATGACCCAGGCAGCTGGTGCAATTGTATAAATAGGCAGAAAAATGCATATTTTAAAACCATCGATTACTAAGATCCATAGATATAATACAATGGATCGAGAACTGTCAAAATTTTGCCAAAGAAAATTACACTCTTACTCACCGACACAACATTGAATTTTCTATGATTTGAACAACTCGAGAAACCATGATGAGTAAGAGCAATAAACTTGAGCCCGGTGTCACGCTCGCACCCTTTACTATGCAGTACGGTGACCATAAGGTAAAATACGGATAGTCCGTATATATGATATGGTTTAAATACGCTGTAAACCGTTTATTACCGGGTTCAAAACGAACAAGGTTCTCCATTCGTCTTTATATACAGAATGGATTAAGATGGGGCAGTAAGGCAGCTTAACCGTTGTAGATACAGAAAAACGGCTCTAGGGAACTATCCTTAATTTTTGCGACTTTTTTTTTTAAAACGTAGCCCCTCACTAGTATTTATTCCTGTGTCGTGGGTGCGTTTACAAACATGAAATTTCACATACACAAATACCCAGACCGGAACAAATAAATGTGGATCACACAAAGATTTGTCCCATGCGGGAATCGAACCCGCGACTATTAGACACAATGGGCGGCTTAAGCTCTTAACCACTGAGCTATATCGTCCGTCATATTTGGAGCTGAATTTACAAATTCTGAAAAAAATGTACAGTCAGCAAGGAAATGGACAATTTAATTAAAATCTTGGACAACAACTTATTTAAGATGTGGCATAAGCGTAGAAAGAAAGAATTACGGCAATAAACAGTGCCCGTGAATTATACGTTAATTATATGTCAACCAGTCCATAATCGTACCAATGTTTGGTCACCCTACTTTGAAAGAGACATAGGTGAGTATCCTTGTCATCCCGTTTATTTCGCAGAGTGCTCAATCCATTGTATTATATCCATGCTAACATCATATCTACCGACAAAGCAATATGTCCAACTATTTATCTATATCATTACGATAGACCCCTTGCAGGGTAGGCAGAGAGTACAGAAATCTCATAGTTCCAATATGTCTAAAAACATGTATTAAGATGTGTCGCTTTGTACATGGACCATTGAAAATGCTTATTTTTTGTTAAATATCCATACATTAATAACGCCCAATATAAGAACTTACCATAATTTTTAGAAAGCTTTGCCTGCGCTATTGTGATGCTCAATCTTGCTGTCAGTGGGGGGCCAGCAGCTGGAACCTAAAAACCAAATGAACATCTTAAAAACTATCTACACGCTACACTAGATAAAAATTACTTTTTTCATCCTTAAGAAACGTAACCCCAGATTAAGAATAACTCCTGGGTCGTGGGTGCGTTAACCAACATGAAATTGACATACACAAATATCCAGACCGAAACAAACATTTGTGGGCTGCACACAGATTTGTCACATGTGGGGATCGGACCCGCGGCTATTCCATCCAGTGGGCAACTTAAGCTCTTAAACACTGGACCAAGTTGCCCATCGAGTTCCACTAATAAACCATGCTAAGAATTAATATTACAATATTTTAGGGGTAATGAACTAAAACGTTATATTAATAAGGATACGCCCCCAAGATTCCAGAATTGTTTGGGATTTATGGTCCTTTTAATTTTTTAAGAGCGCCTTGGAGAAATGTAATTATTCTCACTTAAATTTTCCAAGACGCTTTATCTGTCGTCGTCTTTGTTATGCCAAAACAAAGCATTTTATGACAAATTTTGTAATCTCTACAAGGTGTAACATAATAAACGCAAGACCTCAGACACCCCGATTAGAGAATTGCTGGATAAATTCAAAACGAAAACCAAATTTCCTAATTTAAAGGGTTTTACCCCTTTTTTAAGCACTTTTATACCCCAATTAACAATGAAATTTGTACGTGTATGTGTGCATCTTGAGAAATACGTGTTAGGAATACATTTGTAATCTCCTTATTGCTATGAATCAAGAATAAATTTAGCTTTTTATAGCGCACCGAAGGAGTAAAAGCATTTTTTGCAAATTAAAAAAAAATGTAACATACAGTTAAAATAGTTGGAATCAATTCAGTTATCGATTTAGAACAAACTACTTTCAGGTCTTGCGTTTATTATGTTACAGCTTGTATATAGCGGCAACTAAAGCTTCATCAATAAGAATCTAGAAAGAGCATTTATTTTAATATGACAATGAAATTACATTAGCATCGAATCATTACCAATTCTAAGTGTAAATATGGCATATCCATATTAAGATGAAACATGGCAAAATATCTTATCTCTTATAAGATAAGATATTATTGATAATAATATTTCAGAATTTGTAATAAGAAATTAGCATACACCAATAAAGTTAAGTATGAACCATATTGTGAAATCAAATTTTCAATCAAAATTAATTTTTAAAGGTATTAGTAAATACCGTAGCACCACACAGCTGCTGTTGTAGAGCTAAGGCTGCTTGGTAGTCTGCGTCCAGGGTGTCGGTTGTACCATCAGCACGGAGAAAGCCTGCAGGAAGTGGTCCGAGTAGCACCTAAGAAAATAATAATCTTTTTTAATAAAAAAAAAGCAGTGGTAGTGGTTAGACCGTTGGACTGCAAAGTCAAAGGTCGGCACGCACCTCTGTCTTTTTTTTAAAAGCATGTGCGTATTAAAATAATTATCACTTGCTTTAACGGTGAAGGAAAACTTCGTGAGAAAACCTGCATGCCTAAGAGTTTCTCGATGGTGTGTGAAGTTCGCCAACCCGCAGTGGGCCAGCGTGGTGGACTATAGCCTAAACCCTCTCAGTTTGAGAGGAGGCCCGTGCCCAACAGTGGGACAGTTTCTTAACAGGCCTAATAAAAAAAAAGTGAAATTTCAAAAAATAAAGTCTTGCCTAAATTTACCAAGTGGGGGTGGCAGATTTGTTTTATGTACTTTTCGCCGATGATCTAAAGTCCCATTTAATAGGGGACGAGGCTATTGTCACTGTAACATGCGCAATGGCAGACTCCAGACTGATACTGAAAACTTTTCTACTGAAAAAATCACATTTTGTCAGACTTAGAATTTGCACCCAGGACCTCGTGATCGCTACGCGCATTGTTCGCTAACGACCAACAAGAAGAAAGGACAATGCCGTCTAATGTATGGCGCTCCGTACCAAACGTAAGTCATTGCGTCAAAAGCAAATGTCCTCTATTATGAAGAGAATTTTAAATGTTTTCTATATTACTAACTATTTTTGTGATCTACTTCCACAATTAGTAGTTATCATCAATCAAATATTTTTAGGTGAGAATAAAAAAAAAATCTTTATCTAAGTGAACCTTTTCCACTAGAATTGTTCCTCTTACTCTTATATGATAGCAGATTACGTATATTTTATGGTCTTTGCTCCAATTTACTTCAGAAACGAAACCATACCGCGATATAATTCGACCCTAGCGCCATCTATCGCGGTCGGGGTTAAGTTAGCCAGTAAACCCAGAGCTATATTGTTATAACTTTTTTAAATAAAAATAAACACCATCACACCTATATTCCCCAAGCGGGGCTGGCAGAGGGGTACTGCTTACATCCACTCTTTGCCGAGCCTATTGCAATATACTCACACGGGGAATTTTTCGTTAGAAAAACTACATTTGTCTGACCTAGGATTTGAAACCAGGTCCTCATGAACAAAAAGCGATGCGCTTTGCCACTAGACCATTTTGATTTTAAAATTGCTGACTTCTATGAATCTAAAGAAAATAGTAAACTGGTTTAAAAAATATGAATCACTAGTTTCTGCCCGCAACTTCGTCTGCATTGTCTTTAGACAGGAACCTAAGATCCAGATAATAAATTATCTATGTGCGAAATTTCATCCAAATCCGTTCAACTGTTTTTCGGTAATTGAGTATCAAACATCCAATCACCCAAACTTCTAAACGTACAAACTCTCACATTTATAATATTAGTATAGTATTAAAATGGAATAATTTCAATGTGACGCAATTTCACATTGGCATAGTTGGACCAAAGCGTAGGATTTTTCTTTCTGAACATTTATCCCCAGAAACAAAAGAATTGCATAGATTAACTAGACAGTTTTCTAAAGAAAATAATTATAAATTTGTGTGGGTACGTTTTGGTCAAGTTTACCTTCGCAAGGACGAGCAAAGTTCTGCTACTCATGTTAAAAGTGCTAATGTGCTTGCTAAATTGACATGAGTGGTTGTGCTGTGTACTTTTCTTTTCTAGTTATGTAATATACGCAGTTTCTCTACACGGAATCTTCATTAACTTTTGCAATGGCTACTATTTATTATCAAAATGTTAATAGAATACGTACTAAGTTACACAACCTTTATCTAAATGTATTAAACTCAAACTATGACATTATTTGCCTCACGGAAACAAACTTAAATAGTAGTATTCATGATGGCGAAATTCTCGATAACCGTTACAACATTTTTAGAAGAGACCGTGAAGAGACTTCTACCACCAAACGGGAAGGGGGAGGTGTCCTCGTCGGTATTCATAAAAAGTACCAAGTAATTCGTCAATCATCTTGGGACAGTGAGTTGGAGGATATCTGGATCACTGTTTTGTCAAGCTCTGGGAATGCTTCTAATATCAATATATGCGTATGTTATCTACCACCCGATGTCGGATATTTTGAGCTACAGGAATTTTACACACACTGCCAAAAGTTGATTCTAATTAATTTCCCCAATGAATCTTTTTTGTTAATTGGAGATTTTGATACTCCGGAGATGGTATGGTGTCCCATTCCCTCTTCCTCTGTAGTTTCTGATGTTGTTAACCTTTCATTAACCTCAAACAAGAAAACTCTTTTAACTTCTTATAGAGCTAGTTACTATCTGTAATCTTAGACAGTGTAACTTTATTACTAATGCCAATGGGCGATTATTGGACTTAGTTCTTTCTAACATCGAAGGTATATATGTTAATGAAACTTTACCAATAAGTCTCTTGGATAGGCATTATCCTGCAATTTTAATTAATTTAAAATTATTTAATAGCTGTGTAAATCTGCCAAAAAGTAATAACGTCCGTTATTACTTTTTGGCTTTTTGGCTTAAATTTTGCAAAATGTGATCGAGAAAAATAAGATTTGAGTTAGGCTTAGACAACTGGGACTATATTCTAGACACTAATGATATCGATTCGTGTACGAATGGACTCTATAACGTAATTTATGATATAATAAGACGGCATACTCTTATAAAAACATTTAACTCCAACAGTTATCCGGTATGGTACAGTAAATCTTTAATCAGATGCAATTTGGAAAAAAAGAAGTACCACAAACTTTATAAAAAACATCACAATCCACGCGACTACGATACATTCTCCTTACTTCGCAATAGATGCAAAACTCTTTTGAAAAAGTGGTATCATAAATATATATTGTCAATTGAGGACTCTTTGCAGAGCAATGTAAAGGCTTTCTGGAGTTTTGTCAATAATAGAAAAGGTCACATATCTGTACCGCATACCATGTCACTCAGTAACATCACCGCTTCAAATGGCCAGGAGATCTGCGAACTTTTCTGTGCATACTTCGGATCAGTCTTTGATAGTGACAACTTGGATTGTTCATTTAGCGGCGTTTATACTGACGTCAACACAGACACTTACACTAGTCCATTGTCATCTATCACTTTAACAGAGACGGACGTGTGTCTCAGAATCAAAGCTCTTGACAAGAATAAAGGTCCTGGGCCTGATCTCATTCCACCTTCTCTTATTATTTATTGTAGTAAAAAATTGGCCGCACCTCTTCGTATCATCTTTAATAAGTCACTTAAGACTGGTGTCTTCCCAAAGTCCTGGAAAACAGCCCACATTGTTCCCATTTACAAAAGCGGAGAAAAATCTAAAAGCGAAAATTATAGACCTATTAGTATACTGTCTTGCTTTCCTAAACTGTTTGAGTCTCTAGTATACGACTATCTTTACCGTCACTTTAAGACAATAACTTCAGACAAGCAACATGGTTTCATAAAAAATAAGTCAACGGTCACAAATTTATTACAGTATAAGAACTTTTTGTGTAAGACATTTGCTGTAGGAGGTCAGGTTGACTCTGTGTATACAGATTTCTCCAAGGCGTTTGACAAAGTAAGTCATAAGCTTCTTTGTCATAAAATTGCCTCACATGGTATTAATGGTAGCTTGTATCGCTGGATATGTTCTTATTTGAACAATAGGAGTCAACTAGTTGCTTTAAAGGGTTTCTTGTCGTCATCAGTCAACGTTACATCTGGAGTTCCTCAAGGATCTCACTTAGGACCCCTCTTCTTTTTAATATTTATAAACGATCGTATAGAAAAAATATCATGCCCATGTCTCTTGTATGCTGACGATATGAAGATCTTTAATAGTATTGCAACGGTCGAGGATTGTGTTCTTTTGCAACACGATTTAAACACTGTATCTAGGTGGTGCGAGACCAACCATATGTATCTAAATATTAACAAATGCACTGTAATCTCCTTCACAAATAAGCGATATAAGATCAATCATGATTATTTAATTAATGGACAAATACTACAACGTTTCAATGTGGTAAAGGACTTGGGAATTTTAATGGATATGAAGCTTTCTTTTAGGGCTCATTACCAATACTTGACAGCAAGGGCCAATCAACTGACAGGTTTCGTTATCAGATCAACGAAAGGTTTTAGGGAACCCAGTAGTTCACTTCTACTATTCTCTGCTATAGTAAGAAACATTCTTGAGTACGCTAGTCTAATATGGTCCCCCTATTATAAAGTACATATAAATGAAATCGAAAGTGTACAGAGAAAGTTTACTAGATTATTGTGTTATCGACAAAAAGCGGGTCGCTCAAATCTTTTTTTTTTTTTTAAACGTAGCCCCACACTAGGATTTATTCCTGTGTCGTGGGTGCGTTTACAAACATGAAAATTCACATACACAAATACCCAGACCGAAACAAATAATTGTGGATCACACAAAGATTTGTCCCGTGCGGGACTCGAACCCGCGACTATTAGACGCAGTGGGCAGAGCGGCTTAAGCTCTTAACCACTGCGCTAAATCGTCCGTCAAATCTATCTAACTTATGAAATGCGATTATCTCAACTTAAAATTCAGACGTTAGAGAATCGTCGAAAATATTTTGACTTGATATATCTTTACAAAATTTTACATGCAAAAATAGACTCTCCGGAATTACTTTTCCAAATTAGCTTTAACACAAGATACAGAACCCGTAGATCTAATGAAACTAATCTCTTTGCCCTAGAAATTTACAGAAACAATATTTCGTACTATAATCCACTGGTACGAATGCTTCGTCTGTACAATGATTTAGCCAAGTCCAATAATAGCCTCGATATTTTTGAAATTTCATTTGCAAAATTTAATAAAATTGTCAAAGATACATTTAAGCTACATAATGTCATGCTGTGTAATATTTTGTTACCCATCCTTATAAATATTGTGTTTTTATATAATTAGATGTGTTGGTTCTGTTTATTCTTGGATAATGTGTTTACTTCTGTCTTATATTTTTTTTGTGTTTCGTTAGTTGCTTAATTTTATTTATGAATTCACATGTTTTGGATTACAATCCAGATCTATTGTATTACTAAGAACTACGTGTTATATTTGATTGTAATCTGTGATGTGTGTCAAAAAAAAAACTGATACCATCCAATGGCATTCTCTTTACACTTCTCAGAATTAGCCATTAGATCTGTAGAGTTGTGTTGGAGTAATTGTTATAATATTTTGACGGACGATTTAGCGCAGTGGTTAAGAGTTTAAGCCACTCCGCCCACTGTGTCTAATAGTCGCGAGTTCGATTCCCGCACGGGAAAAATCTTTGTGTGATCCACAATTATTCGTATTCATATTTTATTTTGCGTTCCACAATGTTGTTTGGATGGTAACATTGATCAGCTTAAAAGCTAGGTAACAATCATGGTCCCCGTCGGGCACAGCAAAGTGTTTAGGAGAGAGGAAGACTAGTAGGAATTTTAGTTTGAAAGTAATAAATATTATTAAGTTTTTATATTGAAATACTTAGCTACGAACTGTTATTGTTGGTAGGAAGTCAGTAGTGAAAGATTTGAGTCAGTAGAGATTTATTTGTTCCGCTCTGGGTATTTATGTATATGTATTTTCATGTCTGTAAACGCACCCACGACACTGGAATAAATCCTAGTGTGGGGCTACGTTTTTTAACAAATAAACAAACATATATTTTTCAATTTAGATGGGTACTGTGACAGTACTTAATGTCAAGGGAAATTAATCTTTAATTAAATGGTGTTAAGCCATAACCATAGTTAATTAGAGAAACGGGTCATGCCTCTTATGGCCATTGAATAAAGTATAATTTCCTTCCATTTCCAGTAAGTAGATGCTTCTTCTTCAGAAACATGGACGCTTAAAAAGGCGGATCACAATCGCATCGATGCCTTCGAGATGTGGTGCTGGAGGAAAATGCTTCGAATCCCATGGACAGCACATCGGACCAACGCATCAATCTTAAAGGAACTCGGAATAACAACCAGGCTCTACACAGTATGCCTGCGCAAAATCCTGGAATTTATCGGCCACATTGCCAGGAAAACAAGCTACACCTTAGAAAAACTTTTGATCACTGGCAAAGTAGAAGGGAAGAGACCTAGAGGTCGGAGTCCGTTGGTCGGAGTGCGTTGGTCCGACCAGATTCGGTCAACGCTCGATTGCAGTGTTAGCGACGCAATTCATGTCGCAGAGGAAAGGACCAAATGGAGAGACATTATCAAAGCTAAAGTCATAAAGATCACGACCCTCAGCACTGAGGAGTACGACGGAAGGAGGAGGAGGAAGTAGATGCTATGCAAAAGGTGCCAGTGTTATTTATTAAATGGTACTTTCATCTAACAGAATATAAAAAAACACTTAGGTTGGGACCCTGAAATGTAATGAAAACGATAGACTTAAGATTTTCAAAAAAAAAAGACTAATCCAAATCCATCAAAAAATGGAAAAAAACATTAGTACAAGAACTATGCTGTATAATTTTAATAGTGTTATTATAAAGAAATTAAATTGTTTTTATGTACATGAGTATATGTTTGTAGAAGGAAATTTCTCGAGCTACTGATCCAAATGTTTGTCTGAAATGTTTTTTACTGATAGAATTATTATCAATCTTTTTTTTCTAAATTTATTCCAATGTACTGATAACAAGATATTATAATAGATCTCTCAATAGTCAGAATAACAATGACTAATATTATAAATCATTATCAAACTTTTATTATGGTATTTATACAGTATTTGTTTGTGAATTTTCATGTTTGTAAACGCACCCACGACACAGGAATAAATCCCAGAGCGGGGCTACGTTTAAAAAAAAAAAATCGTAAAGTTATTCCAACATACTGTTAATAGGATATAATAGATCTCTCAATAGTCAGAATAACAGTTACTCATAAAAAATTTATGGAGATTTAAGGAATGAAGTGCTCAGGCCCCCCAAAAGATGGACAGATAACTTGGTGAGGGTTGCAGTGAAAATATAATATGCATACAACACTTCCACTGGAGGTGTTTTGGCTGATCATGATAATGATGTAAGAAAAATAATATGTAAGTGATATATCTATGACTGTCTGGTCTAGTGGCAAAGCACATCTCTGTTTGATCACGAGGTCCTAAGGTCAGATAAGTGTACGCAAATTTTCCCGTATGAGTCTAGAGTCTGAAATTGTACCCGGTATATGGCTATAGGCTTGCCCCCTTTTACATGCGACCTAATATCGTCGGTGAAAGCTGGTTGTACTCAGTGCACTTCTGCCACCCCTGCTTGGGGAATATAAGTGTGACTGTGTTCATTTTTATTTCTATACATATGTCTAACAAGCCATTATTCTGTGGTTGTGCATGCATTTATTTTGTAATATCTTTATATATTCTTTTATAATTACTGTAATAATTAGATATGGATAATGTAGCTTTCTTATGAGAATAAATTATTAAATTTGGATTACTAGTTTGAGTTAATTGATGAATAAGAGAGCCAGGCAAAAAGTAATTAGATTAATGATAACAATTACATTTCGTAATCTTCAATGATTATGTTTACATTTTTAATCTTCAATCATAATTGAATATTACAAAATGTAATTGTAATAATTAATCTGATTACATTTTGCCCATCTCTGATTACAAACAATCAAACAAATCTTATCTTTCTATAATATACAGATGATATTAAATATTTAACTTAAAAATAGATTGACTACTACCAGTAAAATTTTACAGACAGTAAGCAAACCTCTACTTGAATAAAATATTAAAACCGGCTGTAAGTCCAAAATATATCTTTATTTTATAGCATCAGATTTGTGTATGTGAATTTTCATGTCGGTAATTTTCACGTCTATGAAATGCACCTACGAATAAATCCTAGTGTAGGGCTACACTTATTGAAAAAAAAAACCATATATTTTATGATATTTAAAAAAAAACACAGTGGCAACCTGTAACTTGCATATCAATAATGAGATTCTGTTCATATTAATTAATTGCAGATTATATATTCAAGTTAATTAAAGCCGCGATAGTAAAGATAATCAATTAAATATGTGTTTTGGAAATAGTTTTTATTTAATTTTAATACTGTAGATGTTTTCAAAATCTATGTTAAAATTGCAACTGTGTATGGTATCAAGATTTAGTATCAGGTATCAGGTTATTGAACTATTCTTTGTTGGAGACGAAAAAGTAGATTGCTCAAAACATGGATTAATCTGGAAAATTCCTATACACAATTGACGCTATTAGTCTTCTGTCCGATAAAGTAGATACAGTTACTTTTTGTCGATACTAACCGGTTACAAAACGGGTCTACAATCCCAAAACAATATTAATTATCATAATTTTCGTCTAACGCAGTAATGGAATGAATCATAGGTTTCGGATATTTGGAGTAAATATTTTAATTCTTACCCTACGTCTTCGCTCCTCATTTCTATCATTCGGCATTGTAGAAGTCATATTTACAAAATGAATTGTATTTTTCTCACTACCGAAGAAAACTGTTTATAATGATTTTATCGAGCAAATAAATTCGAAAACGAGTAAAAATAATTGATTGACTTGTTTGAATGTCATATGAAACTGTCAGTCATTTCTAGGGATGCTCCTTATACATCGATTTCTAATAAAATACTGATGTTTGTACACGGTATCATATGTCAAATAATTCGCTTTCGATGTATTTTTTTCCTTTTATGATGATGGTCAGTTAGCACCACGGCATTCAATAATTTCCTTTCTTATTAGATCAATCGGTTTGAAATGTCACTGTATTGCACCTGCCTATAGTCCACTTTTCAGTTTAATGCATGTAATTATGGAACAAGATCGCGTTATCGTGGAATCCGCATGTACGGGCTTACATTTTGGTTTTTACTTGAATAATTTTTTCGTGCTGAAAGTGCAAAATGTATATGATATGAATCGAGTAGTGATTTTGAAAAATATTCATAAAAGTCGATTCAATTTTGATGACAATTTTCTCTGGACTATAATGTACATATGCTAAAAGTCTAATATTACCTAATAATGGAATGTTTTTGTGAACGTTGTTGACTCTTCAATAAACGTCAAAAACAAAAAGAAAAAAATATCAAAGTTTTCATTTGATCTCTTCTGTTTACGTTGAATTATACTTGTTGAATTAAAAGTAAAAAGTGGCTTATTCTATCGTGATCTACCTATATTTTCGATCCGGGTTTTTGTGTTATTAAGGTTCTACTTTGAAATTCTTGTTCCCAACACATATGTTGACTTGAAGTGTTTTGGTTATTTTATCGATTTCTGTGACCCACTGCAATGGATATCATCAAAACACCTAAGGTAAAATCAATTTAGTTATCCTTTACCTAATAATTAGTTTCATATGATTGTGTATGAAAGCAACGACTGTATATTTGCGTACTACCTTTCAATTACCTTTGTGAGTTTCGAGATAACTACCTCCTTTTTTATCTTGTTTGAACTAAGTTTTTCTGAGTAAACTAGACCATACTTCAATTATTTCTAACTAAACAAATTTATTATTGTCATATCAGTCCTGCAAGTAAAAACTAAGGGTGTACACACATTATCAACTTTTTTAAATCAATCTTTGTTCCTAATTTTGCATTGTGTGCAATTTTTTACTGAATTATGATTCATTATGAATGTATTGTCATATTTTTATTTATTAACCTTGGTGCACAATTTAAATGTGTCTAGGTATCAACATAATTTAACAAAAATAAAAATTTGACTGCAGCGGTAATTTAAATACATGGTATTATTTGAGGGTCTCAGCTGTATATCACAGCAGTATCCATTACTAGTTCCTACCCTTTCATTGTGATACTATCAGTTTATCAGAGTTGGGCAAAAATTAATTGTGAAAAAATGAAGTTGTAATTAAAATATTTCAAATATCATTGCAGCTTATTTATGGTTTTAAAGTGCCAGACAATTTGAGTGCTCTACAGCACCCATGATCACAGAAGGGACTGAGGCGTTTGATATCCAAAAGTTATTGTTATTATGAAATACCTCAGGGAGATTAATTTAATTGCAAATGAAATTTTAATTGATCGATCCTACACTTGGAAAATGCCTAACACTGCAGTCAATAACAACCGTTATGGTTGGACCGCATCAAAAATATCTAAGACCAGACTTGGGGCTTGCGTTGCACTGAATTCTGATTCGGTTATCATATTCCTAGTTGCTACTAAAGCTATTTAATTCTACAAAAATCATCCTTGTTTCAAATTGGCTAATAACAATACTACTGGGCATACGTCCACAAGCAGTGCAAACAGATAAGCTGTTGACTCTGATTAAAAATAATTACTGTATTCATAAACACATTTTTATGTTATCAGTCAATGTTGCTATCTTAATGTTGGGATGAGTGTTTGCTGTACAATCCTAATCTAATAACCATTGAGTTAAGTACTAAGCACTATATAAGACACCTCTAGTAAATATTTTGTAGCATAAGTTAAAGTGTATTCTCTTTACTTCCGTTTGATCCAGGTCCTTACTGCAACATTACATGTTCTAGTGCTAAGTTTTATTTAAAAACCACACCTTATGCATTGAGATATTTCTCAGTATAGTGGTGCACATGAAGGATGGAAGGAATGTTATTTAAACAACACCAGAAACAAAAGAATTTATTATTTATGAAAACACAAACATCCCAGCTAACCCCCTGGTCATTAAGTTGCATGCCATTCATTGTTTGTCATGAAATCTGTGGTATATAGTACATATAATAACTTAATGTCTAATAACACTTAACTTTATATCCCTTACACCAAATCAGGGACCAAATTTTTATTTTAAAACATAACTCATTAAAGTTAGAGAGGAGAAAAACTATTAAAGTTTGGGCTCTTAAAAAGAGAAGACAAATTTTTCTATTAAAGTTATATCTTATTATAATGTATTCTGATATGCTAATTTGCATTCTGGTGTGCATGTATCTGTAATTTTTATTCTAAAAGGCTTGACCGATTCTGATGACTTTTTTCGCACTTATTGGACCTGGATGCTCCTTAGCTAAACTGGGACCCAGTAAGTAGCGCTTTTGTCGACCGGGTGCGGAGCCGCGGGAAACTGCTAGTTCATTTATAGTTAAGTTCACCTTCTTAACTGTGGAATTTTAACATGAGTTGTAGAGTTTTTTTCCAGAGAATAGCCACTTAGAGGAATTTGAAATGTTTAGCTAGACTGCAAACTTATGGACCAAGATCCCAGGCCAGCTGGACATACGTCATTGAAACAACTTATTTGTGCATGTCTGCAAGGTGGCCAGTCAATTAATTTGTTTTGTCTTGTGTTATAAGAGACCAGGGGAGTTACTTAATACAGGAAAGGGACTAGATGTAGATTGTGTGTGTTTGAGTAATATACGCTGTTGGCCGCGAGGCCTTTACAGCTTCACCGGACTTAAGGGCGAGCGTGCAACCACTACGATCGAGCCAGAAGGGCAAGGGGGCGACTTACTCGAGGGCGCCTCAAAGAGGAACGGCCTCGGTTTGGACAGTCGCTACAGGGGAAGGGGGTGTACTAAGTGCACCGGTCGGCGGGCTAGGCTAGGGATTTACGACTACGTAGTCGTCGTCCGTATCCGGAGCGGAAAGAAGCGATGTCAAAGCATCGGGGGGATCGGTGAGAACATGTCGCGGCCGGCGGTAGCGGCAGGTGTTGGGTTCGTAGTCGGCGGCGGCTACGATTAGCGGATTCGCATGGGAAGATGTGTTCGCGAAGTGTCGAGTTGTCGCCTTTTTAATTTAGGCGCGAAAAAATTCGAGACCGAGATCGGAGTGGAGACCGAGATCGGAGTGGAAGACCGAGATCGGAGTGGAGCTAGATGTAGAAGGTAGGAGGATACTTCATGAATAGGGGAGGGATTTTAACGTTGCTTTATGAATGGAAACTTTACTCATATGGTTTTATTAATTACGTACGATAAATACTTGCCGAGGGCTCTAACTTCTGCCAGACCCTTCAAAGGTCTTAAATGCGAGGGCCTACTAGTATTTTCATAGCGACATATAACGCTTAGTCTGACCTGTAATCTTGTTTCTATGTTGTTACATTTTGTAAAGTGCACTTCTAAGACTAGTACGGCAAAATACAGACGCGTAAATAGGCTGTCTCCAGGCTGAGAAATGGATCTTTAACAACCTTACATCATATGGCTATGGTTGATTTGTTACGGCATAAACACGTGTGTTCGAAATTGATGGAAAATAGCGGAAATATCACTACCCCTATCTTATTCACCATTTTTCTTTCTTGCCATCCCTTTTCTACGCGCATGCTCGTATCTAATCCTGCTCTCTGCCATTCAAAAGTAAACCCTATTACAATACAGTAGACAGTACGTCTCTGTGCAAATCTTATAGTGGACGTTCGAAAATGTGGATATTTGGAAGATAAAATAACTGCGAGGTCCGTTCGTGGTCCCGATTGCTGTCAGTTGTCTTTGCGCCGTCGTGAGGATCAGACGTCTCTGCGGTTGCACGCGGAAAATTTATTCTAATATCAGGAAACTGACTTAATCTGCTCGTTCTGATTGGAATAGTTTCTGTGTCGCTCGTAATATAAATGGATAATTGTATATAAATTGGAAAGTAAACTTTTTTTATCAATTCATCGTAGTTTGGAATATAAGTTTTGCCGTAAATAATGTGTAATGAAATAAAGAATAAAATCTTCAAAACAAACAACACTCATTTCTAATTAATTATTTCGTTTACTAAAAGTTAACTTTATTTCGTAATAACAATCTAAATCACTGATAGTTTGGATTCCAATGACTAAAGTTTAGGACCAAAATATTTGGTGTAATTTAATAATGGCGTTAAGTTCTTTGTCTCCGTCGAACATGCTCGGCGAGCTTGGCCGACTAGCAAGTTGGCTGAAAGGTGATTGCCTCGCACCGGAAGAGTATGCAGGGCTTGCGGTCACGGAAAAGGTGAGGCCTTCAAAGATGTCAGTCAACTTTTTGCGACATCTCTTTAGATGTTTTACTTTTTAATCCTGTAGATCCAGAAGACCACATAAGATCTATGGGAAGGATCTTATCCCGGGAATAAAGAGGCCATGCGGCGAAATTCCCACATACCTGACTTGCCTACAGAAGGCTGTGTATCTTTGAAAATATTTGCCTGAAGAAAAAGAAAAAAGTTAAATTGAGTTACTATATTTAAAGTTATTCTTATCGCCAAGGATATTTGCCTTTTTCTGGATTACTATATTAAGTTCTCGTGTTAAATTTGGGAAGTCTTAAAGAATTCTACAACATTCGTGATCAATCTAAACGACGATTTGCCGAAAATTTGAGAGTTAATTTTTTTCAGAGGGGTTTTTAACATGATCTCTTTTTCTTTTTTTCTTTTCTTTCTTTTTTTAAAAAACGTTGCCCCACACTAGGATTAATTCCTGTGTCGTGGGTGCGTTTATAAACATGAAAATTCACATACACAAATACCCAGACCGGAACAAATAATTGTGGATCACACAAAGATTTGTCCCGTGCGGGAATCGAACCCGCGACTATTAGACACAGTGGGCGGGGCGGGCTAAGCCCTTAACCACTGCGGCTATCAATCTTACGTATATTTTTGGAGTTGTGTTAATAGAATTTATTTTAGCAATTTTACCTCAATTGGCAATTTAGGACATCGGACCAACATTGCGGGATCGTTTCGCAGAGCTTGTTCCGTAGTAATTATGCAGATTTAATTTCACTCTGCAACAAATATATTATCTATAAAAAATATGACAAGAAGAAATAGTTATAGTTATGCGAAACTAATCGGAATATAAACTATTCTGAGTGTTCTAATTTCGGTTAAAAGATCTCTAACTGCTCGCGTAATGGACGGAAAATTGTCTTAATGAAAAGCAACTTCATTGATTTAAAGTAGTTTAAAGTAGGCGATAATTGATTTGATCTATAAAAAAAGGGTCGCACTTGGTCTTCTGATACTTCGTATCGATTTCGCCAATGTAAAAGGCGTTACGAAGTAAAGCTTCACAATGTCATGTCGATTATTTAGCTCAGAAAAACTCGTTCAGAAAATAGACACAAAAATCTAACATTTTTAAAATGTGATAATACGAAATATGAGAATAGAGTAGGCGAGAAAATGTGTACTATTGAAGGCTGATGGCGCTTTATCTATTTTTGAAGAGATGTTAACAAAATAGACGATATACAATCCGTATGAATACAGAGTCATTTATCATCAGGAAAAAGACGGCAACATTAGTGGGAGCGGTGAGGCTCAGTCCCAACATTATACTGAAGGTTGTGGCGGAAGACATTGCCTCCCCTATGTGGCAATGTCTAATAAAAAGATGCATGGTAGTGAATCAATTTAATTTATTTTAATTTAATTTGTTTTAATTTGATTTAAGTTTATTAATTTCTACTAACTCCTAGAATGTAAGCATACTAACAAATAATGGATCATAGTTGTCTACGCAAATAAATGAATTATTATTATATATGTATCTCGCTGAGATTCACGGGCTTTACCCGGACCTTTGAGATTATTATTATTATTTAATCCAATATCTGCACTTCATTTAATCTGGTCGTGTACACACTCGAAGCTTAAGGGCTGTAACAGATTGCGCCAGCGACATAGCCGCCGGACGTGCCAGCAGAGCTAGCCAGCGGCGGCAACAGTAACATGCCGGCAATCCTGCCCGGTAAATGTCGCAAATTGTGTCTGAAATAAAAACTACTAACACACTTTTGACGACAGATTGGTGTAGTGGTTAGATTATAATCCGTTCCAGTCATTAGATCGCGTATAGACTCGGACTCGTTCACCGAACGGGGCAAATCTTTGTGGCCCACATTGGCTCTGGCCTGGGTCACCCTAAACAATACCATGTCCTTTAGACCGCACATCAAGCGAGTCCGTTACCGAGCAGCCTTTGTCCTCGGCCGACTTTGCCCGATGATCTACAAGCGCAATAAAAAGCCCGTTAGAAATAAGGTGACACTTTATAAAACTTGTGTACGGCCTATCATGACACACGCTTGTGAGGTGTTCGGGCACGCCGCCCGTACTCACATCGGTAGACTCCAAACGGTTCATTTCCTTTGCCTCCGCAAAGCCGTTGGAGCACCGTGGTATATACGAAACGTCGATCCATTCCGATATCGGTCTCGAACATATTAGCGCCTTTATTAAAAAGGCGATAACTAATCGTAACTAATTGTAGCCGCCGCCGACTACGAACCTAACTCCCCTCCTATCAACCGCTACCTCCGTCCGCGGCATGTTCTTACCGACCTTGCGGATGCCCTTACATCACTTCTTTCAGATACAGATACCGCACACAGGATCAGTCACCGACCTCGCCGGCGAGGTCGAAGAAGCCCTTGCCCGCCGGCCGGCGCAGAGCACCACGGCGAGATACCTGGTATACACCCTCCCCCATAGCGACGGCCCAAGTCGAGGCCGTTCCTCCTTCAGGCGCCCTTGAGCTAGTTGCCCCCTTACCTTTCTGGCTCGAGCGTAGTGGTTGCACGTTCGCCCTCTTGTCCGGTGAAGCTGTAAAGGCCCCGCGGCCAACAGCGTAGATCATTCCCACACACGGTATGAGAACATTGTGTTTGCAAATGCATCTACAACACAGAAATAATTGTCGTGGGGCAGGGTTTAAGAAAAAAATAAGTTAGAAGTTTGGCATTTTCGGACTTTAAATGGCCTGAAACGCTGCCGTGCGTCTAAAATTGAATTTCTCTCGTACTTTCAGGATAGGTCCTAAAACGCTTCGTCTAGTGAATACTAAATAAGAGGGTTTAGGTCTAATGTGAGGTCTGGACAACTCTTTCAGCCTCAGTGATTACGCTTACGAATTATAGGCTACTTTGTGTATATCTCTAGGTTTTTGTACATTTGTAACTAGGTTTTCTATTTGTACAATAAAATAAATTGATGTTATAGTGAAGAGATTATCTGTAAATGGGGTAAAGTGTAATGGGGTTCTATAAGGTTTTGCTTGTCAAGCATTGTCTTCTTTAGTGCTTTTGTCAATGTGTAACTTATTAAATTAAAGGAGCTCCTCTGTAACACGTTAGTAGTGGTCTGGCTACGTCTGTCTGTGATAGGCTACTTGATTGATATAACTTTTTTCATATCCTTGCATTCCGCGTTTTGTTTTTCAGTATACGGGTCCTAACTCGAAAGCTAAGACAATTGACTCATTATTGCTTTTATGAGTGGTTACGAAAAAGCAGTGATAGCCTAGTGGTTAGACCGTTGGACTGCAAAGTCAGAAGTCTCGGGTTCAAAACCCAGGCACCTCTGTCTTTTCGAAAGCATGTGCGTATTAAAAATTAACTATTACTTGCTTTAACGGTGAAGGAAAACATCGTGAGGAAACCTGCATGCCTAAGAGTTTCGCGAAGGTGTATGAAGTTCTCCAATCCGCACTGGGCCAGCGCAGTGGACTATGGCCTAAACCCTCTTAGTTTGAGAGGAGGCCCGTGCCCAACAGTGGGACAGTTTCTTAACAGGACTATTATTATGTTATAAATATATATTGAGTTGTGACACTATTTGAGCAGAGGTACGATCTGTTGCAGTCCTTAATCTTCGAGTGGGCACTCGACCCACTTTATCACATGTACCTGTTACTTGGTTCCTATTACTGCATTGTTATTTAACTATCCAGATAACGAAACACCGAACCCCAATTAGATAGGTACATGATTAGTAGTAATATAAATAGACAGTGTTTGTTATTATTCCATTGTGATAAGGTATATATTTCTTGTTACTTAATTAAGGGATTTTTAAAAGTGTTCATAGTGTAGATGCCATGAATATTTTCGCGGAGCGGGTACGGTACTGATACGGTACGGTACAGAAGTGCACCACTGCGTTCTTAAATGAGGTCACGCAGCAGCCGCTTCGTAGTTTCGATGTTGGCCACAGTGGGGTTTATAGTCGGTAGGAGTCTGGCACGTCCCGTGAGCTTCCCCCGAGGCTCGCGGAAGTTCTATGCAGGTTTTTCCCCACGTAAAAAATATATATCTATATCATCACGCCAGATCCCTTACGGGGTAGGAAAAATGAATAATATTATTATTATAAGCGTATACTGTCTCACTGCAAGGCGAAGGTCTCCCCTACCTTCCTCCACCTGTCCCGGTTCAGTGCAAGCTGATCCCAATCCTTGTCGTACGAGGTTAGCTCGTCTCGCCACCTCTTTCTGGGCCTGCCACGCTGTCGTTTTCCGCCTGTTGGTACCCACTTTGTTTTAGCCCGAAACGCATCCGACATGCGGCAGATATGTCCGGCCCATCTCCATTTCAGTCTTGT
The DNA here is from genome assembly GCA_905147815.2 of Phalera bucephala. Taxonomy (NCBI): domain Eukaryota; kingdom Metazoa; phylum Arthropoda; class Insecta; order Lepidoptera; family Notodontidae; genus Phalera; species Phalera bucephala. The sequence continues at coordinate 6,152,869 of LR990628.1, read as the reverse complement.
GAGTGGCCTACGTAAGTGATTTGTGTTTTAGAGCGCAGGGGATATTTAATATATTTTTTTTACTCGATCTTCACTCCTTATTCACGTTTATTCACTAATATAGAAAGATCAAGGATTGATTCTACTTTTACCACCACTACGCGGGTTTCAATAACAAAACGTCAAAGTTTACTATTTTTTTTATTATATCTATATCTTCGATCCTGCGATAATTCTAGAATATTCGAAACACGTGTCCGTGTAGCTTGCACCCGGCGGGAATGGACGGCAGCAACACCCGGCGAGTCCTTACATAATCCCGAGCTCTAAGCGAATTGTGAAATTGCATTCTCGGAAATGGAAAATTTTATCGCGGGTGCTTTCCCAACTAATATAAGACCGTTCCACAAATTCGTTTCAAAGTTTAAGTTGAGGGCTTATGTAGTTATATCATGAAGGTTATACCTTCGACCAGAATCAGAATATTTTTTACCCGAAGTGATGGTTATAGGTTCGGGACAGTTTACGTATAGAACTTTCATAATAATAATATTAGCCTTGTTAAGAAACTGTACCACCGTTGGGCACGGGTCTCCTCTCATACTAATGGGGCTAAGGCCATAGTCCACCACGCTGGCCCAGTGCGGGTTGGCAAACTTCACACACCTTCTAGAAACTCTTAGGCATGCAGATTTCCTCATGATGTTTTCCTTCACCGTTAAAGCAAGTGATGTTATTTTTCTTTCTCTCATACGCACATGCTTTCGAAAAGACAGAGGTGCGTGCCTGGGCTTAACCCGAGGCCTGTGACTTTGCAGTGCAGTGCATGCACGGTCTAACCACTAGGCTATCACTGCTATCAGAGCTTTCATATTTTAACAAAATGATCTTAAAAAATCGTTTGCTTTACGTACACATAGTGACTTCATAATATACTTAAATGTTTCAAAAATGGCTCATTGGTCTAGTGGCGAATAATGCGCGTACCGATCACGAGAGTTTGAGTTCAACTCCTAAGTTGGACAAAATGTAGTTTTTCTATCGGAAAATTCCCAGTATTGGCCTGGAGTCTGGAATTGTGCCCGGTGCATAGAACTTAATATCGTCGGGGAAAAGTGGGTGTATACAGTGTGGGTGTACCTGTGCCACCCGCTTGGGGAATATAGGCGTTACGGCTTTTCTTTTTTAAATATTTTATTTTAAACCCAGAGCCTTCAAACTTTTATTCCGAGCTTTTAGTACTTGGTTTTAATCATAATACGCCTCAAATGGCATTGTAATGGTCCATCGATTAACAATCGATTTGTTAATTGGACCGAATGGTACCGTAAATTGCCTTAGCTACTCGTTAGAGAGGCCATCTACAGCAGCGGTGCGGGAAAACATCACTAACAAAACAAGTTGTATTCGCAGTTGTTCAAATTTTTACAATTAAATTCTCTTGTACATTACCCCGTTACGTTTACATTGCACACCTGCACATTTTTAAAAAAGCGCTTTGCGTTGAAAATGCGCCCGTGCGAATACGGGCTTAGAGACGGAACTTTGGAACGCATCAATTAAACATCAAACGTCATTGTCAAAATGACAGACGGGATATGATTGATAAATCAGCATTTTGCCCAGGCCATGTCGCAGGCACATCTTTATCCTTTGAAAGAAACTTTTTTTCCGTAATGGCGACAACAAGACATTTTCTATAATTTACTGTTATATTCTATACTAACTTGACATTGGCGAAATACACTGTTAAAGTGTGGGGCCATTCCCATAGAAATAAGGTGACGCTTTACAAAACTTGCGTTCGACCCATCATGACTTATGCGTGTGTTGTGTTCGGGCATTCGGCCCCCTCTCACATCGATAAACTCCAAGTGGTTCAAAACCGTTTCCTCCGTAAAGCCGTAGGAGCCCCCTGGTTCGTACGGAATGTCGATCTCCACTCCGATCTAGGTCTCGAACCTACACGGGTCAACATGAAATTTGACTTTGATTGCAAAGCATTAAATTTCGGTAGTTTAGGTCGTAATAAGACGGAAAAAAAATATATGGCATGAAAAACTTTGCTTTTGTGCTTAGAAGACTGATTGAACGAAATTTTTAAAAATCTCGGATTTTAATATTTGATTGAAAATAAAACTATTGAAATAAAAATGTTTATTATTTTTATTAAGTTTTACTATCAAATTAGCTTACAGAAAAGTGGAAAATAACTTAAAAGTGCACACTTTTACTTTTTCTTTTATGTTCATAGCTACTTTATCTCAATAAACCCCAAATATAGTCGCCCATCATGTTTTCATTGTATTGGCCTTGATAGCGTTGTTCAAAATTCATGATGTCCTGATGGAAACGTTCTCCTTGCTCTTCGGAATAGGCTCCCATATTGTTTTTAAATTTATCCAAATGAGCATGCAGCATATGTAGTTTTAATGACATCCTGCAGCCCATGACCTTAAAATTTGTAAGCATATCCTCAACCAACTTTTCGTAGTTTTCAGCTTTATTATTTCCTAAAAATCCAGAAACTACTGCTTTAAAACTGTTCCAACTTGCTTTTTGAGTACGATTCAGCAACGTTGGAAATTTTTCATCGGCGAAAATCTGTCTTATTTGCGGACCAACAAAAACCCCAGCTTTAACCTTTGCTTCCGATAACTTCGGGAAATTTTTTTTTAAGTATCCAAAAGCTTCTGAAGTTTCATCCAGTTTTTTAACAAATTGTTTCATCAACCCTAACTTAATGTGCAAAGGCGGCATTAACACTTTTTCCGCTTCAACAATCGGCTCATTTGACGTTTTGACGTTCTGTTTTCCGACACACAATTCTGTTCTTACAGGCCATGACCGTTGAATATAGTGTTTAGAATCCGCTCTGCTATCCCACAAGCACAAATAACACGGATACTTTGTATATCGACCCTGTAGCCCCATTAAAAATCCCACCATTTTAAAATCTCCAATCAGCTCCCAGTTATACTCACGATACTTTACAGATTCAAGCAAAATTTTGACACTTTCATAATTTTCTTTAAGATGTACTGAGTGAGCAATTGGAAGAGACGGAAATTTATTTCCGTTGTGCAATAGAACTGCTTTTAAACTTTTTGTAGAGCTGTCAATGAATAAACGCCATTCGTTAGGGACACAGGGTATGCCAATTGCTTCAAACATACCTTTAATGTCATTACAAAAACAAAGTCCATCTTCCTTCGTGAAAAACGTTGCAAACATTTCATGCCTAGTCCGCTGATCCGTGATCTTAACATCATCAAGCAAATTCCACTGTTTTAACCGAGAGCCTAGAAGCTCTTCTTTATTTTTTGGCAAATTTAAATCTCTAATTAGATCGTTAAAATCTTCTGAAGTAATGAGATAGTGTTTTGGTTGTTCAGGTGTAGGCAAAAACTCCTTATCGGAATTACTTTTATAAGAACTAAAAGATGAGCTACTTTTCTGCGATAATTTTTTTGGTGGCTCAGGTACTGGTCGTGTCAGGTCGTGAGCAATTGGAGCAGAAGAAGATTCGAGGTCAGGATATTCAATAGATTTTGCATTTTTACCTCTACGTCTTTTACTCGGATTCACCATACAAAAGTAGCAGTCAGTAATATGGTCTTTTGGTTCTCGCCAAATCCTTGGTATTGCAAATTTCATAGACCTTTTCTCACCTCGATACCAACCTAAAAATATAAAAATAAAAATTAATATGTCTCTTATTTTGGATTCATCGCTTAATTAAATAAAAATTGCTTACCTTCCAAACACCTTTTACAATAACTACAAGCAACATGTGGAGCCCATGGCTTATCTTGATTCCGTACAGGACAGTCAAAATATGCTTCATAGGCTTCACAGAGAACGTGAGATGTCTTTAGTTCATATTTCACGTCTCGAACTTTAATAAATTGACCACATATAAAACAAAATGCATCAGCATCGTATTTGCACTTTCGTGACGACATTTTAAGTTATTCTGGGCTTGTAAATAACACCTGATGGTTGTTTATCACTCGGGTGCCATCTAGCGGCACAGTGTAAACGTTAATACCCCACTCTCACCGCGCGATCTTTTTAAAAATATTAAAATCAATTAAAATTTATGAAAAAATTGAAAAATGAGTATTATTATTATAACTATCACAAAAGCAAACTTTATACCGAAAAAAGGTATTTTCTTTTCGTTTTTGTGCATAACTAACTGGAAAATAATAGTATAAACTTTAGGACAAAGAACGAAAATTTTTTTGTAGAGTCGTGCTATTCGCGCCTATATTAAAGAGGCGACAACACGACACTTCTCGAACGCATCTACCCATGCGAATCCGTTAATCGTAGCCGCCGCCGACTACGACCGAATTTGTTGTTTTGTGTGATTTAATACTGTCGAAACCATAGTCCAGTTTTAGGAAAAAATGTCAAGGAATCAGCTTTTATAGGTAAGTGAATAATTTATCACTTTATTTCCGTGTTATGGACATAAAATAAAATCATATTTTTTCGAACACAAAACCTCGACGAAAAGAGCCATGTTGCCAACTATCGAAAGGGAAATTCCCGATTTGTGTGTGTGTGAATGATGTACGCTGTTGGCCGCGAAGCCTTTACAGCTTCACCGGACTTAAAGGCGAGCGTGCAACCATTACGCTCTAGCCAGCCAGAAGGGCAAGAGGCGACATACTCGAGGGCGCCTCGATAGAGGCGCCCTCGGTTGGGACAATCGCTGTAGGGGGACGGGTGCACTACTAAGTGCACCGGTCAACCGCCGGCTATGGGAGGGGATCTACTACTACGTCGTCGTCGTCGCCCGTATTCTGAGCGGAAAGAAGAAATGACAAATCATCGGGGGGTCGGTGAGAATATGTCGCGGCCGGCGGTGGCGGCAGGGGTCGGGGGGGAAAAATTCCCGAAAATATGGGAGTTTGATACTTTTTGCATTTAATTTAATTTCTTTTGTGTTAAAAAAAAGTAAATCACCTGATAAAGGAAAATGAAAACGATATTTTTAACTGAATTTAGGTGTTTGAATTGAACTTAAATAAACAAGGATTTTTCGGCGAACTGTACCCTTTAAGGAGCTAGGAATTGGAAAGTATATACTACGTATAAAACTGGCTGTATAACTTTAATAAATAAATGCATCACTAGGGATGTGACAGGAGGGATCAAAGTCGATTATTTGACTATCGATCTTTATACATAGTTCAAAAAAAGAGTTTATTAAAATCGAATTATTTTTAAAATAATTGATATTTTTGATCCTTGTAGAAGTAAATTAGGTAGTAAGATTTCTCATTGCTCAATTTTAATTATAACTATTTAACAACACTTATTGCAACATAATCAACTAAATTTTAAATATAATAATAATTATGTCGAAACTTTCTCGATCCTGAATCTCCACAAAAATTAAATCTTGTATTTTATTTGCGGTGTTTTTACTTACGTTTAACATTTAAAATCATCGATTTTTCGATATTTATCGTAAAGACAATTGTATCAATATTTGTCAGAGATTGGATGCAATTTAAGATAGTGTAATCGTTAACTTGGGTGCTAAATAGATTCCTTGAAATTTGAATCGGATTAGGTAGTGTAATATCCCCATAAAAAATAGGTAAATTGTGTTACACATGGCAGGCCTTTCATTCACGTACACATACTTGCGCCGCCGCGATTTAGCGAGATTCTGTCCGCCATTTCTATACGTTCATGTGTGGGACTTACCGAAAATCTTATCAAAGTCTTCCCAAATGCCGACTGGGAAACTTTCGAAGATTTTTCTTCTGCGAAACATAAAAGGTTAATTGTAACCTCAATTATTATCCTGTTGAAAACCAGCCACAATCTACGACTTACCCATAACTTAATACATTTAACATTTGCTTCATAAATATTGTAAGAAAACTTAAAGAAAACAAAAACTTTGTTTCACTCTGCGTGTTTTATATATGTGGGTATTATTTCGTGAGTTTGAGTAAGCAATGCTCTCCTGTTGCGTGCCATAGAGCAATATGAAGTTAAGAATGTTTTTGATGTAGTTAATAATTCTGTGGAATTTAAACAAAAATATAGTCTTGAAAAGTATATTAAAAGTAGAGCTTTAGATCAAAATAAAATGGATAAATGTGTGTAATAGCTTACAAGTGTGGGCCGGCATAATCAAACTATCGCTTCTAATTCGTTGATAATAACCGAGCGAGTTGTTGACATTTAGACTGATTTTGGCACGTATTATGTGCTATTGTGGGTTGTTGCAAAGGAAAGACGTATTTTAACTCTTCACGTATCTGCCATCTTTTGTTTTAAATGTAAATATGGATTACATTCAGTTTTTTAGCGTGGCAACGAGCGGAGAAATGGACATGATATTGGCTAATGTAGAGCTTACATTCGTCAGGCTAATTTTCACCATCGTAATAGTTTGATCGCTTAGTTTACGTGAACACATTTTTAAGACTTGTCTCGTTGATCTTTAATGCGCGAAGCGTTTATGAGGTTCTGCAGTCTTATCCTACGATGGGATAATTTAATTTAAAAAGACCTTTTTAATCTATCTATCTATAACCTCACGCCAGATCCCTTGCGGGGTAGGCAGAGAGTATAGAGTTCCAACAGGTTCTTTCCTTACATACCTCTCTGGCTTCCTCGACTCTCATAGTTCGTCTCATACACGCTCGCCGGTTACGGAGACTCTTGACTTTTCCATCAGATAAGACTCGGTTTATTTGGTCGTGGTAAGATAGTCTAGGTCTTCCCCGGTACCTGCATCTTTCCACTTTCACATTGTATATCTGTTTTGTCATTCTTTCCTCTGGCATTCTTAAACAAGCTTTTATAGCAAAGACACGACGAAGGCTTTGCTTAGTTGGGTGCTTCTATTGGCCACCTTTCGGCTTCATCGTCATCATTTCATTCATCATCATAACAATATCACCAGCCTAAACTTCTACCCACCTTCCGACTCCATTATCAGACCAACTCCACGGTACCATATTATTGCCTTGTAAATTTCAGCTCAATCGGATACTCACACGTGTTTGAAAAATGGACCACAAGATGTGAACCGAGAAGACAGACAGAGAGACATACGAACATTGCAAGTTCCGGGCTGGTCCGGAGTCTGGCATTATGCCCGGTAAACTGGCAAAGGGCTCGTCTTACTACATTGGTACCTAACATTGTCGGCAAAAGTGGATGTATCCAGTACACCTCTGCTATCCACGCACCTCTGGTACCGTGTTGTGCCGGCAGAGCAGAATAGCACCACCCCATCCTTCCCGTGGGTATCGTAAAAGGCGATTAAGGGAGTGTGAGAAAATACTGACTCCTTGTATCTTTCTCACCGTGATACTGCTCCGCCTGTCTGAGCCCTTCTCCGGTCGTAACGGTCTCCGTTCCACTGGGCCCAGAAGGATAAGGATGAGTCCCTGTGTCCTGTGTCTCGCGCGTATACTTGTGCACCTTAATATTTCCTGCGCATCTGACCGCTTCCGTTACTGGACTCCGAATACGCAAAAGTCCTGTGGCGATGGGTAAAAGTAGAGAGGTCTAGCCTGATGCAAACTAAGCTTTGTCTGATATCTGCACGCAGGCGGTCCCGGGGGCGTGAGAACACGCCGTGGTCGTTTCCGCGCTGCACATTTGGGACGACAGCACGGGCTCGGCAGCACTTGGGATGTCAAAGCAGCCCTGTTTAGAGAGGCACTGCTTTCCCCGCTCAGCTGGGGAGGGGGCTAGAAAAGGTGCCCTAAAAAAATGCTCGTCCCGACATGGCAGATGGTAGTAACCGCGGCTATCATCGCATCATTCAAATCGTGGTCGACGCCGCAAAGGAAATTTAAAAAGAACACCTGTTATGACATTCGGCGCGTGGAACGTGTGAACGCTTCTTGATCGAGATGTCAACGCCTGCCCTGAACGTAAAACCGCCATAGTAGCTCGGGAACTTCATCGCTATAACGTGGATGTGGCTGCTCTCAGCGAAACACATCTCCCCGATGAAGGAGAGCTGGTGGAAGTAGGTGGCGGCTACACTTTCTTCTGGAAAGGTACCGCTGCCTCCGAAACTCGACGATCAGGGGTAGGTTTTGCCATCAAGAATCACTTAGCAAAGCATTTAGAGGAGTACCCTGTACATATCTCAGACCGCGTAACCACACTGCGCCTTCACCTGGACAAAGACAACTACCTTAATGTCATCAGTGTCTACGCTCCAACGTTAGACAAGTCTGATGACATCAAGGAAAAGTTCTATGAGGAAGTGGCACATTGCCTCGATAGCTTCAGCGCCAGGGAGCAGGTTTTATTGCTGGGCGATTTCAATGCCAGGGTTGGACGGGATTACGAGGCTTGGCCTGGAGTTCTGGGTAGACATGGAGTTGGCAACATGAACAGCAATGGTCAGTTGCTGCTCAGTCTTTGTGCTCAATACGGTCTGGCAATTACGAACACTATATTTAGACTTGCCGCCAAGTACAAGACAACATGGATGCACCCAAGATCTAAGCATTGGCATTTGATTGACTATGCTATCGTGAGACAAAAAGATCTCAGCCAAGTACAGGTCACCCGCGTCATGCGTGGTGCGCACTGTTGGTCTGACCACCGACTTATTGTCACTAAGCTACGAATCCGCCTCCGTCGCTCGCGTAGATCTCTTATAAAAAAGCTTGCTTCTTTGAACTTGGATAAGCTAGAAGATATCGCGGTCAGGGAGAAATACGCTGAAGCCCTGTCTGGAAAGCTGATGCCAGCTAATGAGGTAGGTGATGTTGATGTTGCCTGGGGAACTATGTCATCTCATATCATGGATACCGCTTCAACTGTACTGGGTAAAAAAATCCGTCGCAACGAAGACTGGTTTGATGGAAATGATGAAACCCTGCGGGCAGCATTCGACAAACACCGAGATCTCCTGCGACAGCAAACAAAGGCAGAGAGGAAGCGTTGCGGTTGTTAAAGCTAGTGACCTCGAGCTGTCTCGACATATGAAAGACAAGTGGTGGCAGAACAAAGCTAGTCACATGCAATGGCTCATTGACACAAACCAGCTGGGTGAGTTCTACAGTGAGGTACGTAAGCTGATTGGTTCATCCTACCAAGCTCGGGTGCCTTTAAGGTCTCTAGACGGTAGTCACATGTTGACAAGCAAGGAGGATATACTAAACCGCTGGGCGGTGCACTTCAACATTCTGCTAAATGTGGATCGATCAGCTGATCTGCAAAGTATCGGTTTAATGCCTCAGCTCCCTCTCGCCTTTGAGCTGGACGAGACTCTATTGCGTGACGAGGTTGTTACTGCCATCAGACAGCAACAAAACAAACGGGCGGCTGGCATTGACCTTATACCGGGAGAGCTGATAAGATACGGCGGAGAGGAGTTGCACACGTTAGTGTGGGAACTATTTGTTCGCATGTGGGAGGAGGAGCGCGTTCCTGATACCTTTAAAGTATCGCGCATAACTACTCTTTACAAGCACAAGGTTGACCGATCTGACTGCAACTCCTACCGCGGTATTTCGCTCCTTTCAGCCCCCGGAAAGGTCTTTGCTAGAGTTCTCTTAAACCGCCTAAAGAACTTGTCTGATAGATTCTGCCTGAAACCCAGTTTGGCTTCCGACCGGACCGAGGGACATGCGAAGCTATATTCTCTGTGCGTCAACTGCAAGAAAAGAGCAGGGAACAGGGCTGTCAGCTGTACCTTTGCTTTGTTGACCTGGAGAAGGCTTTCGACAGTGTGCCTCGGGAAGCTCTATGGTTGGTGCTAGGTAAGCTCGGGTGCACGGAAAAGTTTGTGAGACTTCTTAGACTCCTGCATGACGACATGCAATGCTGCGTTGCCGTAGACGGTGAACAGACAGACTTCTTCCCCGTTACCTGTGGGGTGAAGCAAGGATGTGTCTTAGCGCCTACTCTTTCGCCTTATACGTTGCGGTGGTAGTTAGAGAGGTCTTACACACTGTTTCTCAGGGAGTCCGCATCCGTTTCCGCACAGACGGCAGCCTTTTCAACTTGGCTAGACTTAAGGCTCGCACTAAAGTCTCTTACGCACTGATCACGGAGATCATGTATGCTGATGACTTGTGCTTCCTATCAGAATCCCTAGACGGCCTGCAACAGCTGATGTCCGCATTCCACCAAGCCTGCCGTAAGTTCGGCTTAAAGATCAGTGTCAATAAGACGGAGGTGATGTCCCTGGACATACACGGTCACGAGACATTGACCATAAAACTTGGTGAGGATGTGCTAAAGCAGGTGGATAGATTTCGCTATCTGGGGAACACTGTAATATCCAAGTGTGACCTTGATGCTGAGATCAATAGCAGGGTGGGTACCGCAGCTGCGGCATTCGGCAAGCTATGTACCAAGGTCTTCTGCTCGCATAACCTTAAGTTGCCCACTAAGATATCGGTGTATATGGCAATCGTGCTGCCAAACCTCCTATACTCCTCTGAGACGTGGTGTGTATTCCGCCGCCACATTCGCACTCTGGATCGCTTCTACCTTAAATGCCTCCGTACGATCATGAGGATCAGATGGTCCGATAGAGTGCGAAATACCGAAGTTCTGCGACGAGCCAATGTTGGTGGCATTGAGGCCTATTTAATGCGTCGACAGCTTCGGTGGTGCGGTCACGTATCTCGTATGGCGGAGGAAAGAGTGGCGAAGCGCATCTTCTACTCTGAACTGGAGAAGGGCAAGCGGAATCATGGCGGTCCCCTCCTCCGGTACAAGGATGTCTAAAAGCGACATATGAAGAGATGCAACATAGAGCCCTCTCGTTGGGAACGTTTGGCAGCACAGCGGCCAGAATGGCGCAGGATGGTGAACAGCCAAGTACACGAGTTTGAGGCTCAGCGTAAAGCTGACCTTGACGCCAAACGCAATCAGTTAAAGGCCCGCCCACCTGCTGCCATATCATACAACTATGAGAACGGCGTACTCACGTGCCCTCAGTGTGCACGGAGTTTCGCCGCGAAGATAGGCTACATAAGCCATCTTCGAGCGCATCAGCGGCATTACTCCGACTAGGGGTCAAAGTGGTCGCCATGGCCGAAATCGGTCGGATCAGTCATCATCATCATAGCTACCCACGCTTGGAGAATATAGGCGTGAGGTTTTTTTGTATGAACCGAATATCTACCCAACCGTTACATGTATCTAATGATACTTTTACTCAAATAAAGGCACCGGTTTATGTACACATATTACGTATCCTGACATTATGCAAATGTTTGTTCTTCCTTCTCCTGTGAGACGGTAGATTGGATTAATATTTACTCTGGAATGGAGGACTCTCGGGATGTTTTACACCCCGATACACGTTCATTTAACACTGGTTTATATTCCGCTAAGTTACGCAGCATTGGACAGAAACGTGGACATGAAGTTGGCCAGGGTCCTGACTCGCCAGTTAAGCAAAAATTAATTGTGAAAACATAAAAATACAATTAATATATTTGGGAGGTTATTGCGGTTTATTTTTGGTTTTTAAGTTCTCGACGTTTCGAGTGCTCTCCAGCACCCATTGTCACGGGAGGGACTGAGGCATTTGACGGCCAAAAGTCATTATTATTCCGGAGTACCTTTTGGAGATTAATTTTATCTATCTATAACCTCACGCCAGATCCCTTGCGGGGTAGGCAGAGAGTACAGAGTTCCAACAGGTTCTTTCCTTACATACCTCTCTGGCTTCCTCGACTCTCATAGTTCGTCTCATACACGCTCGCCGGTTACGGAGACTCTTGACTTAATTTTATAGCAACTGAAATTTACATTGATTGAACTAACAATTAAAAAATGCGCAATTCTGTTACTCGCTATGACCAAACGCGGCGTGTTATGACAACTTACTGAAATGATTGTGTAATGGTATTCTGTATACAACTGGAGTACCATGATTGTGTAATGATATTAAACGATAGATAATAAACGATAATCTTACGATGTTGTGGTAACGCGCTGCGTTATACGAGTATGTTTAATTGGCCATAGCTATGAGGGCCCAACTTAAGAACAAATAAAACAGTGAAAGTTGGCAGTGAACATGAAAATGAGTAGCTCAAGTATATAAACTTTACATGCCCGCAGTCCCAAGTTTCTGGATTGCTTCTTTATTCGCTGCCACAGGAGTCTGCTAAATGGGAACCAGAGAATAGGATTTATTGTAGATATGTGCTGTAATGCTTGTCATACTGATTCCATTAGGTGGCATTCACCAGGTGGTGCTTTGACACTTTCTAAAAATAGTAACTGGGTACTAACATAGTGCCATTTGGAGGTAGCAGGCTACCTGCTAGTTTAGCCTAGTTGCCAGCATTTTGTATCTATTCATCATCCATCCATTTCCATTCATCGGTCATGCGCACTAAAATGTTTTTGTTTGCTTCTAACAAGCCCGCTGAGGGTTTCCGCCGGATCTTCTCAGTGGAGACCGCGTACCGATCCGGTGGTAGATTAGTAGTTAGATTCGCAAGGTTTCTACTTAGCTATTTTTTTTAATGTAGCACCACTCTTGGATTTATTCCTGTGTCGTGGGTGCGTTTACAGACATGAAAATTCACAGACACAAATACCCAGACCGGAACAAATATTTGTGGATCACACAAAGATCCCGTGCGTCATTGTCCCGTGCGGGAATCGAACCCGCGACTATTATACACAGTGGGCGGAGCAGCTCAAGCACTTAACCACTGCGCTAAATCGTCGTTTCGATGTTTATTACTCAATCACGCAAAAACGGCTGAAGGAATTCATATAGGATACTTTTTATCCCGGAAAATGTCAGGTTCCTGTCTAAACTCAACGCAGACGAAGTTGCGGGCAGAAACTATCCTACTATATTATTATTATAAATGTGACACCCCCCTCTCAGTTTGAGAGGAGACCCGTGCCCAACGGTGTGACAGTTTCTTAACAGGGCTAATATTATTTATTATTATAATTGTGAAACCCTTTGAACTCAATCACGCTAAAACGACTGAATGGATTAAAATGATTGGACATTGTCGAAAATTGCCCCAGAACCAACAAACATTTGACCCCTGCCATCAGTATTTATCTATAATATTTAAATAATGGCATATATCCGTATTTAACCGACAATTTGCAATCTTAAACGAATATTTCAAAGTATTGTAAGTACTTATATCGAAGATTCCGACATCTTTACTGAATGTAAATATACACATTATAACCTCATACGTATTAATGGTTACTTAATTATAACCTCAAAATCTAATACTTTTTGTGCGACATTGTGATTCCCCCGCTTGTCCGTTTAATAATAAATGTCTTAAAAGAATTTATGGGTGATTTGAAATCATACAAGTATTTTTTCATTGCTATTGGTTCTGGGGCAAATCATGTATGGGAGCAGAACAATGTCCTTTGGCAAACAGGTATTACACATCCTTTTTTTCTCGGAAAAATGTCAGGTTCATGTCTAAAGTCAACGCGGAAGAAGTCGCGGGCAGAAACTAATACAAAATAAATTATTTGAGTTTGAGTTTTCACATTCGATAGCGTAGAGTTTTATTCAGACCACGAAAAGTTTCGTTGTAAAATTTCATCTATATATTAATGCGTGAAGCAAAAACTTTGTACCCATTTTTACGAAAATTGCGCGGACGGAGGAGTATGAAATTTCCCACACGTATAGTTTATATCGAGAAGGAGTGCAGAATGCTAATATTTTTTTTAAATTATGATTAAAAATACATTAAATCAATAAAAACACATTACACACACTACCATGTATTTGACACAATACACGTCAAATTGATGTTTGTCTTTAATATTATTTGTCTATAGTCTTACTGAATGTCAACCAGCAAACGATCAAAGAGTAGGTCGAATATCGACCTATGGGCGACCACTAGTTCTTATAAAGTTTTATGTTTTATTTTATTGTTAACCTCTGTAGAAAGTTAACATGGCTACAGGAGTTAGAGCGTAAACAATTGAAATGCAATTGAAATCATTGAATCGCAAGGAACATGTCACCGTAATAGATTTACTGACTATTACGTGGGTTATTAGAAATCGCTTTGGTTAAATGTAGGTGGTAGATCGCCTACGCTGCACTAACGCCAATGTAAAGAAACTTTGTCATGATACACTGCCCTCACTTTGTTTATCCGGCTCAGGCCAAACCTTTGTTGTTCTAATCCACCGACGTGTGCCTTCGACCGTTGCCTTTACAAACAAGTTTTATAAGTAGGTATTTATGAACACTTTCATGAAAAATATATACGTTTAATGTTCAAGTTGGATCAACAGAAAATGTTTGCGCTCAGATTTTCTGAATTATTTTTACAGAAGCGTTTATATGGGGTGATAATTGATAGTATATTATATATTTTTGTTCAAGAATGGGAGGCCCACATTAACGACAGATCCCAAGATTTATTCAAGCTCAAGTCCATCCCTCCTTTTGCATTGATATTATTATTTTGCTCACCATACCGTAGTGTAAGCAAATAGTAAAATAGTCGTATAATATATTTGCTTTATTATTTAAATAAAATGTTTAATACGAATTCCTGAAATATGTATGTACTATAAAAATATTTACTAAATTATTTATTATAACGAAATAACGATTATCGATTCGAGCTATTCGAAAACACTGGCAACATGGTTTTACTCAGGCAACCCCAAATTGGTCTATGTAAATCGAGCAAATTGCTGCAGCGGGTCAGTTGCCGGCGTGCTTTCGAGCAGTTCGAACCTAAATTATCGTGATTTAACAGTTGTGCTGGTGTGATTAAGTAGTGATAAATAGATGTGTCAAAAGTGTGTATAAGTGATGATAATTATAAATCTATCAAAGTGCATAATGTGTTTTGTTTACAAATCAGAAGTGGCACGAAACACGTGGTGACGGACAAAAACTGTGAGTTTTCTATTCGAAGTATTTGAAGAATCTAAATAACTCTTTCCAAACTATTACAAACCTGGTGTGATTTTGTGCAGCAATTTATTACGAACTTTTATCGGGACGGTTATTTTTGAAATACCCACTTGTGTGAATTATTCGTATTTAATTTTACTTCATCTTTTTTTATTTTATTATCTTGTATTTGTGTTATTTTGTGTTGTGATCTAGTTTATTGTTATGTTACCACTATTTTAAGTCGGGAAAAGTTTGTATCTGTTAGTTTTCGATCAAATATCACTGGCTATGGGCTCTAGAAGGCGGGGTAGGTCACGTGAGCGCCATGTGTCGAAACGGCGACGTAATCGGCAATATAGTTCAATATCTTCGTCCACCTCTGCTTACGAACGTTCTCATAAACGCCATAAAAAGTCCAAAACTTATCGTAGGAAGAGTAAAGAGCGTCTTTCTAGAGGGAGTAAGCAGAGGTCAGCTAAAGACAATAGTAGAGGTTATAACACTAATAGGTCTCGCACTCCTCCGATACCGGCGCCATTGCATTCTTCTGACACAATAAGTTTAAATCATGATCATTCTATGACTAACATAAATACTTCTCAGTTACCTCCGAATAATAACACTAGTTATAGTGCGAATAACTATCCAGTAACAGCACAAACATTTACAACCCACATAAATGTAATACCAGATTTTGACCCCAGTGATGGGTCTCAAAATATTGAATCTTGGATACATAAGGTGAATGAGTGTGCACAAATATACTCGTGGAATGAGAAACAGACTTGTCACTATGCATTGGCAAAGTTATCAGGCCTCGCTAAACGTTGGTATCAAGGTTTACCATCCCTACTTTACACATGGGACCAATGGACAGATAAATTGAAGTCTGCTTTTCCTTCCACGGAAAATTACGGAGATTTGCTTCAACGAATGTTGCAACTTCGATGTAAAATAGGTCAACCCTTAGACGTATATTACTATGATAAAATGATTCTTATAAATAAATGCGAAATAACCGGCCGTAAGGCGGTAGGGTGTCTAGTACATGGTATAGATGATAAATTTGTTAGAATGAGTACAAATGCTTGTCGTTTTGACGAACCGGAACAACTTTTCTCCTATTTGAAAACCCTAGCACTGAGTGACAGTTATACAATCAATAGGCGTAAGATGAATCTAAACAGAAGCGTAGGACAGGTACCGGGTCCATTTAATAGTAACGCTGAGACCCCGAAATCGAGCATAGTTTGCTTTAATTGTGGTGAAGCAGGACACGTTCGAACGCGTTGTACTAAGCCAATGAAAAGATGCAATATTTGTCGTAGAGTAGGGCATCTGGCTAAAGAATGCCGGAATATGAACATTCCATCAACTGACCTTACAGATAGTATCAGCACGGGAAAAAACGTGATGTGTATTCAGTCGAATAACATCAACCCTTCATTACAAATTACCCCCCTTTCTGATAATCATTTAAAAATGCAAGCCAACAGATCAGAAACCTCCAAATATTATAAAGATGTAGAAATAGAAGGGTACAAAAAGAAAGCATTTGTCGATTTGGGTAGTAGTTGTACCCTAATAAAAGAAAGTGTAGTTTTGGAAATTTATGGAAAGTACAACCATAATATTAATCTCCCAAACCTTCGAGGATTTGGTAATTCTACCGTAAGAGCCTTGGGAATCATCAGCGGGTCTATAAAGGTAGATGAAATTTCAGCTCAAATCGATTTATTAGTAATAGCAGATCAGTATATGCCGTCTGATGTAATAATTGGACAGACCTTCTCTGAACTACCTAATTTAGTCATGTTTAAGACATCGGACAATTTAATCTTTTACGAAGCTCCTAACCTAAATTCTAATGACGACACCATTAAAGTAAAACTTAGCTCCCTAGAAACTGTTAACGTGGAACCTTTCACTACTACGTCGGTAGGAGTCGTGACATCTATACACTTTTCAGGATTTTTATACGTTCCAACTGGGTATTTTAATTATAATAATTGGAAATACTTGATATTACCCGGTATATACACATTTGACCACGATAAAGGATTTATTATGGTGTGCAATGTAGGTAAAACTAATGTAACTTTTGAAAAGGGCCGCTCGTTAGCTAGAGGTTTCGTGTTTAATGAGGTTAGTAATGCACACATAGGGTCCATTATAAGCGCCACCTCCCAAAAGAAACTGCTACCGTTGCACGACATCAATATTGGAACACAACTCTCTCAGATAGAAGTACAGAGACTTAAACAATTGTTGAACAAATACAGGGAATGTTTTGCAATGGATTTGTCGGAGCTTGGACAAACAAATTTAAGTGAAATGGTTATTAAATTAAAAGATGATGCCCCAATTGTTTATAATCCATATCGCATGTCAATAAATGAAAAGGAACATTTATCTGAAATCATCGAAGACTTGTTAACTAATGGTATAATTAGGGAAAGTTCATCTTCCTATGCAAGCCCCGTTCTACTTGTAAACAAGAAAAATGGGCAAAAACTGCTTTGCATTGATTATCGCGCCCTTAACAGAAAAACCCTGAAAGATAAATATCCACTCCCTCGCATTGAGGATAAACTGGATTGTTTAGGGGGTAATAGCTTCTTTACGAGCCTAGATCTTTTCTCAGGCTACTATCAGGTACCCGTAGCAGAAGATAGTAAGCGTCTAACAGCGTTCGTCACTCCGGATGGCCTTTATGAATATAATCGTATGCCGTTTGGATTGGCTAACGCTCCAAGTGTATTTCAGAGGGCAATCAACTCGATGCTAAACGGTGTAGGGCAAAACTTGGTACTTGCTTATATGGATGATCTGTTAGTTCCTTCAAAAACAGTTCAAGAAGGTTTTGAGAAACTTGAAAAGGTTTTTGGTCTTTTACGGAATGCAAAACTGACACTAAATTTAGAAAAGTGTGTGTTCTTCCAGGAGAAAATAAATTATTTAGGTTACGAAATCTGTCGAGAGGGTGTTAGGCCTGGAACACTGAAGATAGAGGCAGTGGAATTATTCCCCGAACCGAAAAATGTACACGAGGTTCGACGGTTTGTTGGCTTGGCTAGCTATTTCCGTAAATTTGTTCAAAATTTTTCAGTAATTGCTCGACCTTTAACCGTACTAACAAAAAAGAATGAGCCTTGGCGATTCGGTCCCGATCAAGTTTTAGCGTTTAAAACTCTCAAAAAAAAAACGAATCAGTCGTCCGGTTCTTGCCTTGTACGATCCTAAGGCGCAGCTCGAGGTTCATACTGATGCTAGCAAACTTGGGATAGGTGCAATCCTTTTACAGGATGGCGGCAGGGGTCTCCAACCCATTGCTTACTATAGTAGGCAAACTTCGCCGGAAGAGCAAAAGTTCCATTCTTATGAGTTGGAGACTCTAGCCGTTATAGTAGCTTTGAGAAGGTTCCGCGTGTATTTACTGGGCATAACATTTAAATTAGTCACTGATTGTAACGCGATAAAAAGCACTATGACAAAAAAAGATTTAGTTCCTAGAGTTGCGAGATGGTGGATAGCGATGCAAGAATTTGACTTTACCATTGAGTATCGTGCAGGCTCTAAAATGGCTCACGTGGACGCCTTGAGTAGGGGTCCGGTTACTGCAGACAAGTTTCCTTTTCAAACCGATGATAATTCCAAATTAGTGTAGATATATTTAATGTTAATGTCGATGACGAAAGATGGCTCCAGACTGTGCAGCAGTCCGATACCGAGTTACAACGTATCGTGGACATTTTACAGGACCCGGATAGTAGCAAGGTAGTTGATTTAAAAACAAACTTTACTATAAAAAATAATAAATTGTATCGAATAACAAAAAAGGGAGACAGCGTTCGATTATTGTGGGTGGTACCAAAATCAGTAAGGTGGCAAATTGTTAGAAGTAATCACGATGAAGTTGGTCATTTTGGGTTTGATAAAACTTACGACAGGGTACGGAAAGTCTACTGGTTTAAGGGAATGCGTCGCTTTATTAAAAATACTGTAGGTCATGTTTGCATTGTGCGCATAATAAAGTGCCAGGCGGACCTAAAGAAGGTATGTTACACCCTATACCTAAACCAAATAAGCCGTTTGAAATATTGCATGCAGATCATTCCGGACCTTTTCCCCAAAGCAAAAAACGAAATTGCTTTATACTCGCTATTATCGATTCTTTCACTAAATTTATATATATACAACAAGTTAAAAATTGCAAATCTAAAACGTCTATAAACGTGTTTGAACAATATTTTTCCCTTTTTGGTGTGCCCCGTCGCCTTATCACGGATAGAGGCACTAGTTTTACAAGCCGCGAATTTAGTATCTTTATAAAAGATAAGGGTATTCAACACGTATTAAACGCTGTTGCGACTCCACGGGCTAATGGGCAAATCGAACGTTATAACCGTTCTATTATAGACTCTCTTACAGCACTTAATAATAATAAACCAGATAATGAATGGGACGTTATGATTCCACGAGTACAATGGGGTCTTAATAACACTCTAAATAAAGCAACTGGTAAGACACCAGCTGAGGTGCTTTTTGGATTCGCGCCTACTGGAGTTTCGGATGGTGCAATGAATTCAGTAGTATCGGAAGTTCAGGAGTGCGGCGACCGCGAAGACATCAGAATTGATGCTTGCGAACGTATAATTGAATCTCAGCAAAAACAAAAACAAAGTTTCTATAAGAGGCGAAAGGTAGCTCACAAGTATAAAATAGGGGATCTCGTTAGAGTCCAAAGAGATATTGCAAATACTACACCGGGACAGTCAAAGAAATTGTTGCCCAAATGCAGTGGCCCATATAGAATTGTAAAGGTACTCGAAAACGATAGATATGAGATAGAGGATACCCCGATAACTAAGAAAACTGGAAAACCACTTTACAAAGCCGTGTTCGCTGTTGATAAAATATACCCGTGGTTGGTGTTCTCAAATGACCTTATGGATAGCGACACTGATCTGGAGGAATAAATTGTTTAGCTAGACCTAATATTAATGCATTTTATTGCATATTGTTTGGCCATTTTTTATTTGTTTGTATTATCGTTGCCATTTTATCTTGTTCAGTTTAGACTTACGTTACCAGCCTGTTGTGGCGTTGCCAGCCTGGAGAGGCGTTACCAGCCTGGAGTGGCGTTACCAGCCTGTAGTGGCGTTACCAGCCTGTTGTGGCGTTACCAGCCTGCAGTGGCGTTACCAGCCCGTAGTGGCGTTACCAGCCCGTAGTGGCGTTACCAGCCCGTAGTGGCGTTACCAGCCCGTAGTGGCGTTACCAGCCCGTAGTGGCGTTACCAGCCCGTAGTGGCGTTACCAGCCCGTAGTGGCGTTACCAGCCCGTAGTGGCGTTACCAGCCCGTAGTGGCGTTATCAGCCCGTAGTGGCGTTACCAGCCCGTAGTGGCGTTACCAGCCCGTAGTGGCGTTACCAGCCCGTAGTGGCCTTACCAGCCCGTAGTGGCGTTACCAGCCCGTAGTGGCGTTACCAGCCCGTAGTGGCGTTACCAGCCCGTAGTGGCGTTACCAGCCCGTAGTGGCGTTACCAGCCCGTAGTGGCGTTACCAGCCCGTAGTGGCGTTACCAGCCCGTAGTGGCGTTACCAGCCCGTAGTGGCGTTACCAGCCCGTAGTGGCGTTACCAGCCTGCAGTGGCGTTACCAGCCTGCAGTGGCGTTACCAGCCTGCAGTGGCGTTCCAGCCTGCAGTGGCGTTTCCAGCCTGCAGTGGCGTTCCAGCCTGCAGTGGCGTTCCAGCCTGCAGTGGCGTTCCAGCCTGCAGTGGCGTTCCAGCCTGCAGTGGCGTTCCAGCCTGCAGTGGCGTTCCAGCCTGCAGTGGCGTTCCAGCCTGCAGTGGCGTTCCAGCCTGCAGTGGCGTTACCAGCCTGCAGTGGCGTTACCAGCCTGCAGTGGCGTTACCAGCCTGCAGTGGCGTTACCAGCCTGCAGTGGCGTTACCAGCCTGCAGTGGCGTTACCAGCCTGCAGTGGCGTTACCAGCCCGTAGTGGCGTTATCAGCCCGTAGTGGCGTTATCAGCCCGTAGTGGCGTTATCAGCCCGTAGTGGCGTTACCAGCCCGTAGTGGCGTTACCAGCCCGTAGTGGCGTTACCAGCCTGCAGTGGCGTTCCAGCCTGCAGTGGCGTTACCAGCCTGCAGTGGCGTTACCAGCCTGCAGTGGCGTTACCAGCCTGCAGTGGCGTTACCAGCCCGCAGCGGCGTTATCAGCATGCATCAATTGTGTTAATTATAATTATTATTGTGTCGTTACATAACTATTATTGTGATTGTCAACTTAAACATAAATAATAATTAAAGATAAACAAGTGTATTGTTTAGTTCAGTTATAATAAAAACTTTTAAAGTTGTTTTTGTCCCTCACGCGGGGACGCGTGCCTTATCAGAATGGCCGAATGTAAGCAAATAGTAAAATAGTCGTATAATATATTTGCTTTATTATTTAAATAAAATGTTTAATACGAATTCCTGAAATATGTATGTACTATAAAAATATTTACTAAATTATTTATTATATCGAAATAACGATTATCGATTCGAGCTATTCGAAAACACTGGCAACATGGTTTTACTCAGGCAACCCCAAATTGGTCTATGTAAATCGAGCAAATTGCTGCAGCGGGTCAGTTGCCGGCGTGCTTTCGAGCAGTTCGAACCTAAATTATCGTGATTTAACAGTTGTGCTGGTGTGATTAAGTAGTGATAAATAGATGTGTCAAAAGTGTGTATAAGTGATGATAATTATAAATCTATCAAAGTGCATAATGTGTTTTGTTTACAGTAGGAAAACATACATAGCAGATCATCTCAGCCTATACTTGTCCACTGCTGAACATAGGCCTCCCGAATAGCTTTCCAGCGTAACCGGTCCGATGTCACCTTCATCCAACGACTTCCTGCGATTTTCACAAGATCGTCGGTCCATCTAGCAGGCCGTCGTCCCACGCTGCGCTTGCCAATACGTGGTCTCCACTCTAGAATTTTTCTGCTCCAACGCCCGTCCGATCTTCGCGCTATGTGGCCCGCCCATTGCCGCTTCAGCTTGCTAATCTTAAGGGCTATGTCGGTGACCTTGGTTCTTCTACGAATCTCCTCATTCCTGATTCGATCACGTAGAGAAACGCCGAGCATAGCTCGCTGAGCAACTCTGAGCTTTTTTATGAGACCTATTGTAAGAGACCACGTCTCTGATCCGTATATCACCACTGGTAACACATATTGACTAAAAACTTTAGTCTTGAGGCACTAAGGTATTTTGGATGAGAAGATGGTGCGCAGTTTCCCGAACGCTGCCCAGCCCAGTTAGATTCGACGATTGACCTCTCTCTCAAAGTTGGACCTACCTAACCGGACTACTTGTTCCAGGTAAATGTATTTGTCGACAGCTTCAAGAGTAGAGTACCCAACTGTGAGTGCGGTGGGTACGACATGGACGTTAAACATTATTTTCGTTTTGTCCATGTTCATTTTAAACCCACTTGTCACCGAGCATTCGTCCTAGATGTTCCAACGATTCCGCCATGACCACAATGTCGTCGGCAAATCGAAAGTGAGTGATGTATTCGCCATTGATGTTGATGTTGAGCTTGAAGGCGTCCTCTCTAAGGTGGCCGTAAACAGTTTCGGAGAAATGACGTCTCCCTGTCTTACTCCTCTTGTTATAGGGATCGCCTTGGTGCACTGCCCCTGTACTCGGACTAACATGGTGGCGTTATTATACAAGCATTTCAACACTTCGATGTACCGATAGTCAATGCGGCATCACTGGAGAGATCTAAGAACCGCCCAAGTCTCGATCGAATCGAAGGCGTGTGCATGTTTCTCATAGTCCACTAACGCTAAGCATAGTGGCCGATTATACTCCTCGGTCTTCTGTATAATCTGCCGTAGCGTATGTATGTGGTCTATGGTACTAAAGCCTTTCCGGAAACCGGCTTGTTCAAGAGGCTGGAAGTCATCAAGCCTGCGTTCGAGACGATTCATGATGACTCTCGATAACAACTTGTAAACATGGTTCAGCGTGTGATAGGCCTATAATTCTTTAGTAAAGTGTTCTCACCTTTCTTGAAAAACAGTACCACCACACCCCTGTTCCATGCTTCCGGCGTTTTCTCTTCGAGTAAGACGGAATTAAACAGCCTCTGAAGGACTTTAAGTACCGGCGTTCCGCCCGCTTTCAGAAGCTCTGCGGTAATTCCATCTTCGCCCGGTGCTTTGTTATTTTTGAGTTGTTTGAGAGCCATCATATTCTCGTACAGACTGATTTCCGGGATATCTTCAGTGTAGTGTCGGGTTAGCTTGGCTCTTGGTTCTTTTATTAAGTCAACAACAGGCACAGCTACTGAGGTATACAACTGCCCATAGAACCCCTCTATCTCCCTGAGCACCTCTGACCTATTCAACATTACGTTTCCGTCCTCCGTCTTCAGCTTCGTCAACTGGTTTTGCCCAATAGACGCGTGTCATGCGAACACTTTGGAGAACTTGTTCTGTTCTATACGCCTTGTTTTAAAGGACCGACCGATAAATCGTGTCGAAAGGACTTTAATATCTGTCCATTGAGCTGCCTATAGGAGTTAGCATCATCGGAGGTTTAGAGCGTCATGGAACGTCGCTCAGCCTCATGGCTGAGCGAAACCTCATGGTTTCGGGTGTAGTCAGATAGTTTTTGGGGCCTATTTTTACGGTGGGGCTTAAAATACTTGGACCCGACCGGATGGGCCGTCTCTACGTTGAAAGTTCTCGGGGTTTCGGATATATTTATAAGAAGGTTGGAGCGTAGACTTCATCAGACACGATCTTTCCATATTGACATTAATATTTAATGTGCCTCTGACCATTCGGTGATCACTGCCGGTTTTTACCCTGTGAATCACGGAGACATCATTAAATATTTGTCGCTTGGTGCTCATGTTGAAGTCTATCTCGTTTTTTGTGGAACCATCGGGGCTCATCCAGGTCCATTTCCTAGCATAGCAGAGCACAAAGCAGATAGAAGGTCAGTTTTCAAGAAGGATGATGATAATTTAATACCACGTACTTATCTCGATTAACGATAGCCAACCGACTGACATCAGTATTTAAGTTTTATGAAATTCTTGTGCCTGGCATGAAACTGATATGGATAGTATATTGCTCAACCGGTACATCATCATCAGTTAAAATACGTTTACTGCAAGACGAAGGTCACCCTCAAAGATCTCTAAGATGACCGGCTTTTACGCCTCCAGCTTGCGAACTTCACCAGATTGTTCTTTTTGTGAGGAGCCTGCCTCCTTCACAGATAGTATGTCTCTCTATTTCTGTTCGAATAATTTCTCGGCTTGACTCACATTTAAATATCTTCCAATAAAGTTCATATACTGTGCATATGTTAGTCAACTCCTTCGGGGTATATCGTTCGTCGAGATATTCATCTCCTATTACGCAAATAAGTCTACAAACCAGTTTTAATACTTTATCTGACATATCAAATGAGAAGACTTGGGATTACACATTTAACTTTCAGATATCATAAAGTTTATTTTCGAAATTCTCGGGGAAATTAACGACGCTGGCGTACTTTTCGTGTTCGTATTCCAGGGTTCAGATTAAAGTTGGAGTTTGTTAAAGGGTTACAAAGAAAAGTCTTGCTAAAACTTCTAAAATAATGATTTTAATTTAAGGGTACATTTCATTTCATCATTCATTTCGGTATAAAACACTGGAAAGGTATCGAAAGTACGAGTATCGATGATTTGAAATGTTTCGAAGTGTTAAATTAATAAAATCACCTACATTATAAAGCGCCTATTTGTTTTTAAAACAAGTTCTACAACCTGACGTTAAGGCGGATTATTATAGTTATACGTTATGCAAAGCAAGTCTCGACGTTAAGTCGGATTAATTGGAATGATAAAATATGGCTACAAAGACAGATTAAGAGGCAAGGTTACAAGTAACCGTACACAAATTTTTAAACCATACTAGCCAACCTATTGCATTAATATTTTGACGCTAGACTAGATTCGAAGAAGACTGTCGTATCTAGCTAGATAAGAAGCGATCATCGAAATTGAAAGGGATCAGTTTTCTTACTCCTAAACACATTATTTCAGAGCGACTGATTTTTCATAAATCCTCTTGCTTATTAGCAACAATTCTACATGTAGCTGCTACTTGAAATGCTTTCAATTGAAAAAGAGCAACCATTATTTGCCGTGTTTATCCGGATCAGTGGAGTGGAAGGACGCTTAGAATAATACAGCGCGACACTTTGAGGTCATTTCACAACTTACGACACGAACACGGAGAGAGATGAAACGTAATTTTAATATAGACGGAAAAATTCATGAAGACATTGTTCCAAAAACCTGAGATTATGGCGTTATCCTTGAAACAAGGAAGGAATATTTTATGAGGTTCGCGGATGGTGAAGTGATTCGAGAAAATGTTACGTTTACAGTTCGCTCTGGGTAGCGTGGAACCTGCCTTGAGGGACTTCTGGCTCGGAATGCCCGCGGATTTATAACTTTTTAATGTCTAGCTTTCGGAATACCAATGAACCCAGTTTTATCATATTTTTCTATATTCTGAATTTGGGTATTACGTCCTTATTGGGCAAAATTAATTAGATTTATTCCATTGTTGCGTATTTAAGGCATAAACATGAAAGTTGTTTATTTATTCGCATCGCATAGCTGTCACAATTTCTTAAGTTTTACAAATCTGCCGAGGATTTCTTAAAGTAATCACTTTTTTGTTACCGAATATCATTATATTCCTATGGCAATCCCACATTTAAGTGCCACATTTAACTAATTAAATGTGTTTAATGTTCATAGTTCTTAGTTGAAATCAAATATTTAACATGAATTTATTTCAAACGTATGACTGCACACTTAACGACTTGAATTGCTGTGGCCTATGGGGGCTCACATAATAGACGTTTAGAAGATATTAATTACAAAATCTGAAATCAGGACGCGCTCTACTACTTCTAATAGTATTATTATAATCTTCTTTACTGTAAGAAAAATACGTAAAGATTTTTTTGGGGTTAAGCAAGTTACATATTCCCACTGTAATCGAGAATCCACAAAGGCCTCTACAAATAATACAGAAGTTTCTACTTCGAGATGTCAGTGGGGGGGAGGGGGAATCTAGGCTATTGCTATAGAGGTTATGGTGACCGATATACATTAATTTTTATCAAATGTTCTGCATCATTTATATGTTTATAGTAAATAAATCGATGATCTGTTGAAGATCGCGGGTAGAAATTGAATGCGTACAGCACGGAACCGGTCTTCGTGGCGATTTCTTTGGGAAGCCTTACCTAGGCAGAAGTGATGGACATTGAAAAAAAAAAACATCGAATCCAAAAAATCCTTTTTTTTTTGTGTAGTACATCCATTTCTTTAAGCTTGGCTGCCATGATACTAGAGGAAATTTAGCCACCACTCTCGCTCGTTTGCCTTCATAATGGCTTTAGACGAAACGCACGTCTGTGCGTGTGCTGTACTGTATGGCTCAATGAATGGACAACAAAAGTTGGCGCGAGGCAATAGCATATTTGTTTTTTTTGGGTATGAAATATAAACAATGCAATTAAAAACATCGATGTATTCTCGATGTTCAAGAATTAACGATACATCGATTTAATTCGATGCATCGATCCTATACATCGAGAGTTTTTAATACATCGATGTATGCCGTCCACTACTCGTCTTTCGGCTGAGGATAGTTAGATAATCTTATGTCGAATATAATCCAGTACATTACCGACCATTTCACGTTCCGCCCACGTCACGGTGCCTCTTAAAACGAATCGATACGCCGCGAACGCTTACTCATATTTGTTCACATGTCACTGATTCCATTATATGTTACAGCTTAGTAACAACCCCTTACGAGTGTTTTTATAACACTTTCACACAAACATTATTCATGTAGTATGTAACTGACATTTGATATGATTCTTGTTTAGATATCTTTGCGTTTGCCTTTGGATGTTTGGTTCATTTTATTTGAATCTTTGCTACCTGTCTAGCAGATTTTTTTACGGTACTAGTCCGTGATGACGTCACTGAAGAAGGAATATGGGTTAATTAATTCATCGGGCAAGCTTAGCATTTTCAAACCTACTTAACTGTAACAGTTGTACCTCTTTATCTTATGCCTGCCTTTTTTACATACATTAATGCAACAGCAATCAGTCGCATGGACTTGGTAATTCTTACGTACATATTATCTTAGAAATAACCTACATCTTGGCGCCTACATCCAAGTCCAGTGCGGTTTTCGTTTCAGTTTTTACAAACTACTAATGGAAAGACAGAAAGGAGGAATTATATCATGAATTTCAGTCTCTAATAAAGAGTTTACGACATCTCCGGACGGAGAACTGTATTTCAACTTCATATTTCACAAGAGCTCTTTTGAATTTTGATGTTGGCCTAGGATGAATTTAATGAGGCCGTCATGTCCGCGAAGGAGGAGGCAGACCGGGTGAGGGAGGAGACGTCCTCTAATCCTGCTCGCAGACGGCGCGCTGGGCGAAGGCGCAGGGACTACGCGCAAAACGACCTTCGCCCTCCGTAATCTCGGCCTGCAGGCGTCGGGGAGGGCACCCCGGCGCCCTAGCACTTAGCAGGCCCGCGCCAGAAAAGCGCTGCGTCCGCGCAGCCTCCAAAAGGCGGTAGGGGGAGACCGAACTCCCCGCCGAGCCCGCCTGTGTCACAGACGTCATGCTAGTGACGATTCCTGTGGCCCGGCAAAAGGGCAGTAGGACGCCGGGGGGTTTTAGTGGGTGCAAGCCCCACATAACCACCCGGGCCGTGCCCTCGGCCCGGGGGTATGCGTCAGGCATTTCCCCCCGAAAAAAAAGGATGAATTTAATGAGGTTTCTTTTTTCTTTGATCTTGATTGTTTCTTAGTTTTGTAGATACATTTAATTCACATTTTTGCAAGTACAAAAGTAGGCGTCTGCAAATTTTTCCTTAAATGAGAGGACTACAGTTAGTAAAATTAAATTACATTACGGTAGCTGAACCTTAATAAATATCTTTGGTCTAATTAGAAAGTAATGTCCATTAAATGGGTACTGTTCAGGAATTCCTGCTTAGTATTTGTCTATAAACTTATTTTATATTTCTACCGTAAGTGATTTCTTATTCCTCAAAATTATTACGCCACCAACAGGAAGGAGGGTCTTGCCATGCAGTTGGTGGAATGAGCCGGAAGTGATGATGATGATGATGAAAACATTATAATTAGTACTGAAATCTGCAAAACGTTTGAAATTGAATTTTCTTTAGGAAGTTGTTACCTAATTCATTGGAAATACGTATTGAAATTTTTTGTATGGTGTTAGAAATGAATGTTTATTAAAATACATACATATGTGATACTAATTAGAAGGTGGGCGGACGGCTTGGTCCAGTAGTTAAGAGCTCAACCCGCTAAGGATCGAGAAGTCGCCGGTTCGATTCCCGCACAGGACAAGTCTTTATGTGGCCCACAAATGTTCGTTTCGGCCTAGGTGTTTGTGCGTGTGAATTTCGTGTTTGTATACGCACTCAAGACACAAGAATTGATTCTAGTGTGGTGCTACGTTTTATTTAAGAAAAAAGAATAAACACCACATAAGTGCCTCAACACTCTCAAAGAAAGTGGTAATTTATAAGTTTCCGCTGTTCCAAGAGAACTTTTAATTGTCTCCTATGAGGCATGCCTTTTAAGTTTTGTCGTTTTAAGAAAAAAACACAACTAGAACATTATAGTACTTTTTATTGTTTTTTAAAGTATTCATCACGTAGCTTAGTACACTTTTCCATTCGCTCAAACCAGTTATTATAACATTTATTCCACTCTAAAGTGGGGGTGTTCAAAATGGCTGGCTTGAAAGCGTCGACTGCTTCTTCACCGGACTGGAACCTTTGACCACGAAGACTTTTCTTAATTTTAGGAAATGTAAAGAAATTGTTAGGGCTTAGGTCAGGACTGTATGGAGGATAGTCAAGAATTTCTACTTTTTCCTGCTTCAAATACTCAATCGTTTGACGAGCGCTGTGTGAGCTTGCGTTGTCGTGGTGCAGGATGATGCGTCGCTTTGAGTTAGATTTTCGAAGTTCGACGATGACTTGTGGTAAACAAACTGTGGTATACCACTCTGCGTTAACCGTTTTACGATCTTCAAGTGCAATAGTCTCAACATGGCCGGGTTTTTCCAACGAACGTGGCCACCATTTTCTTTGAAGTGCTTCGAGAACGAACAACTTTAGTCGGCTTTGGCTCCTCTTGAAAGACCCAGATTGTAGATTGTTGTTTGGAATCAGGATCGTAGGCATAGATCCAAGATTCGTCACCACTGATGATGTCGTAGACGTGATTTGACTCTCCTCGGTTGAACCTTTGCAGAGTTTTCTTACACCATCTGACGCGGGCCGCCTTGTGATCGTCGGAAAGCAGATGCGGTATCCAACGGCAAACTAGCTTTCTCACACCAAGCGCTTCATGCAAGATCTACTAAATGGTTGTCCCTGAGATGCCTAATAGAGCCTCTATCTCTCGATACGTCACATGACGATCTTCAAGAATTAGTTGTCTCACAGCAATGATGTTATCTTCAGTGAAGGCGGATTTTGGGCGTCCTTCGCGAGATTTGTCACTAACACTAGTATGTCCACGCTGGAATTATAAATACCAGCGTTCGACAGTCCGCAGACATGGGGCTTCATCACTGAACATAGATGTTAGCTCTTCAAGACACTGAAGCCGTGTCAGGCCTCTTCTAAAGTTGTAGAAAATTATTGCACGAACATTTTCCTTAGAAAGATTCATTTTCGTACGTAACCTGACAGATTCCGATCGACGCTGTGACTAAACAATAGCATTAATCCTAATACTTTCAACTGTTTTGAGATTCAAAATTTAAACACATTCGAATATAGAACAGTTCCAAATTCAAAATTGCTGGGAAATATGGAAACGAAAGAATTTAAAAGACATGCCTAGTTCTCTAATGGTCGTGGTTACTTGAGGCATGACTGAATCGTTGTGAAGTATGTTAATTTAATTATAGCTGAAGCTCTTTAATAGCTCTCCTGATTAACAATGTTTTATAATTTAAAATCCGGTGTTAACCGTCTATTTTTACGATTACCTATGGTCTATTCCAATCCGACTTTAAAAAATTACACTTTTTTACACTACATAAAATTGTCAATTTCTTACTAAAAGCATTTTTATGTAATGATGGTTTGTTCACAAGGTTTTAAAGTTTGATTGGAATAGACTATCTATTCCAATCAAACTACAACAAGTAAATATTCAAACGTATACTGATCGTAATGGTAGTTAATACAGTAAATGATTTTTGTATTCGAAGAGCTGTAGATGCTTTATAAAGATTATGACTTTTTAGAAGTTCCATATCTGGTGTGATAATAAGACTCACAAAACAGATTTATAATGCGAAAGTGGAAAGATGTAGGTACCGGGGAAGACCTAGGCTATCTTACCACGACCAGATAGAACGTGTCTTATCTGAAGGACAAGTCTCCGTAACCGGCGAACGTGTATCAGACAAACTATGAGAGTGGAGGAAGCCAGAGAGGTATGTAAGGAATGAACCTGTTGGAACTCTGTACTCTCTACCTACCCCGCAAGGGATCTGGCGTGATGATATAGATAGATAGGTTATTATTTTTAACCAGTTGTAGGTAATTTTAATCATCTCGTTAAGTTAATACAGTCAACATGACTTTTTCAAAATTTAGCCAATCATGAATAAACTCGGTGTATTTGCTCGGGGTAAGATAGTCTAGGTCTTCCCCGGTACCTTCATTATTCCACTTTCGCATTATATCTCTGATTTGTCATTCTTTCTTCTGACATTTTTTCTATATGTCAGAACCAACGGAGCATACCCTTTCTCATCTTTACAACGATACTATCTTTCATACCTACTTGCTTTTTTACTACGCTGTTGCGAATACGGTCGGTCAGCTTCACTCCGTACATCTTCCACAGAGCTCTCATTTCCACCGCATTTATCCTACTTTCATTCTCCTTCTTACATACCCAGCTCTCGCTACCATATAACAGCGTTGGGACAAGAACTCCGTTATGTATAGCCAGCTCCGCCTTTTGGCTTAAGTGCCGGCTCGCAAGTAGCTTTCCCATCGCACCATTTACTCTGTTCCCTGCACTCACTCTTATCTCTATGTCAGCGGTGTATTTTCCATCCTTACTGAAGGCGCATCTAAGATATACAAACTCAAAAAATAATAACATTGGAATAATATTATTTGTAATATGTATTTACTTAAAACATTCGTAAATGGTAAATCGTAATAAATAGTTCTATTTCGGAGCTTGCTTGAAACCTTCGGGTTCGGCCAAAACTTCGGCTTATTTAAGCTGAAGCTAAATAATTTTTGACCGTCGGTGGGCGAAGCCGAAGCCGAAGCTTCGGTCGGACAAGACTTCTGATTTACTTTATAAGTTTTTGAATAATCAGAATCAAGTTTCGTGACCTACAGTCGTATTTTAAGACCGTTTAAAGTTTTTAACTTTAGCAATTTGGGATATTCCGAATCTAAGTCAACCTTTACTAAATTAGTGACTGGTCATACTGAAACTCGACTCCATTAAATCAGTGGTATGAAATGATTTTGTTAATGTATTAGTAGGGTAATAATATTCTCCTTGACCTTTCGCCGGAGGCAGCCGTAGTCTAAATGTATTAATTCTGAAGTGATTCTCGAGAACCTACCATCTTGTGAATTGTTCTACGAATCTCATTAATTTTGCTCAACATAATTTCCTCATTTCGATACTGGTATTAAATATCTGTTGTGATCCACCAAAGACATTTAAACTAATATCAATAAATTTAATGGTATCTGTCTAAATAAAAGGCACCTTGACTACTAACTTATACGTAATATTTCATTTAACTATAGTATTTAGCGGAAGTCTTCTGTGAGTTATATAGCGTATATTCATGGGAGTGATGATGAGGCATTTGTATTTTGTGGAAATCTGAATAATATGTTGGTTCCGTAGTTCCTACTTGACGAATAATTTTTCTAGATGGTTCCCTAGTTCCTAAATGACGAAATTTCTTTCGTATTTCTTCCGGTACAATTTGAATGTTGGTCGTTGGTGCATATTTGGCTATAAATATATTTTTAACTCAGATCTTAATGTTTCAGTATCATAATTAGAATTCGATCTTTGTTCAATCCACTCCAAATAACATTCCAACTGAGCTTCCATTCAGATTATTGAGATTCGTTTGTGTGCCAAACGTGAGTGGTTTTTTATTCCAATATACTTAAAGGGGTTTAATTAAAATCCATCTTGATCTCCTCTAGAGATTTTCTATTGAGGTTTTCTGATTGGAATATTCCCTTATCTATTAGGGAGAAATAAGGACGATAGAACGAATATATAATAGCTTTGCTTTAGCGATATGTTTTGATGGACAGATATATTTTACCCTGCATTTTAATCAGTGGACATGAAATAGGCCTAGTGCGTGAATGGAAACCAGGGAAGTGAGTATGGAAGTGGTCATGATCGTGCTTAGGCCCTTTGACTCTTGTATGGAGGTGGTACTCAGGACGTCAAACACCTCAGTCTTTACTGTGACAAAGAAAAAAACATGGGGAATTTATATAAGACAAAACGCGATTTAGTCGGTGAAACTAGTAGTATTTCTATGTTTGCGTAAAGTCATTCCTGCGAGGAGAATAGAAATTTACTCGGTAGTGGCGATAAGGAGATTTGTACATTTCACAATTATAAATGTTTAAATAATACAACGTTGCTCCGCATGAGGATACAGTATTCTTCTTTATGAGCGTTAAAAGTTCTACATTTCAGACATGAATGTCGACCTGTGCAGAGATCTATCCCAACCACATATTAGGGAAACTCAATATTATTTAATTAATAAAATAAAGACAAAAATATGCTATAAGTCATCAATTTAATCAATAAACTGCCTAGATTAGCATTACAGCTAATCTACGCAGCATAATTGCATGTTCATGTAATTTTCAGCTTGGTCCTTTCGAATATCCAACAGTTTTAAACCAAATTATTTTTGCCTTTATGAACCACCTTTTATAAGTGACTTTTAGGCCGTTGTTTTGCGTATAACAAAGGTTATTAAGAACAAACAAGGGTTTCAATACAAAGTTTCGCAAAATTATAGCGTCATCAAAGTTAATTACTGTAGTACGTGGCCGACTAATTAACTCTGTTCAAGTTCAACATTATTACCTATTCGTGCCACAAAATTGGTCGACCGCGAAAACGTTTACAGGTAAAATATCACAAGAAGTCATAAGGTCCAGATGTTGGAAACAATGTTAGGTCGTTTTACTTCACAATCTGAAAATTTAATTCCAAGAAGCACTAGCTGCGAACGATTTTGTTTTAGGAAAATCCCTTTAGATTGGTAGATTTTTGTAAATGTGTGTGTGAATGATGTACGCTGTTGGCCGCGAGGCCTTTACAGCTTCACCGGATTTAAAGGCGAGCGTGCAACCACTACGCTCTAGCCAGAGATTTTTGTAAATTTATCAGCAGTTTGTTTACCTTATAGAATTAATATCCTTGCCAAAGATCTAAAAAACATGGAATTGGTTAGAGTGACTTTATTTTCTATACGTTGGTATTTTGCCATTGTATGTTTTTCTCCGTATCGTTCATGGGTGGTAGAAGAACGCGACACTCCTGATTTCGCATGGATGTGGATAATGGAGATTAAAAGAGAAATGACATTGACACCGATCCAGCAGCATTTCACGTTAATAGCCCCATCTTATATTACATGAGCTATTTAAGGTGATTTTAGTGAAATAAGGACGTTTGAGTTGTAAGGCTATTGGTCTTGGTCTTGCAGAGTTTATGCCGCATGATATATTGTTTTTGATGGATGTTGATATATTAGTAGCAAGTACATTTAGCCTATTGGTAATAATAAGCAAATGAGTCATGAGACTCGCCAGTGCGAGAATATAAACAGCGGTAAAAAGTAAGAAAGTGAAAAAGAATCGGCCTGAGCAGTTATGTGAACGGGTAAATGTCCGCATTGCTCATTTCCATGTTCACTTCTTTTCACACTATCATGCGAGTAGACTGATGGTAAATATAATGTTACATAGCAGGGAAGATAGATGCTATTCTGCTTTCCCTGTTAAAACAAGGACGTAAAACCCGACACATCATAACAGCGCATAAATTGTAGTGATCGAAGATACCACAGAACCAATAAGAAAATACAGGACTGTATAAAAAAATAGAATCACACGGTAACGAGGCATAAAATCCGATCAGTGCGGTCGGTTAGGGAAAGTGATCGATACATTTAAGGGCTGAAACACACACTATACTTTTAGGATCAGCAATCAGCGACTTTGTGGCTTCATCAATGCGGCGCATATTAGATCGAAAATCGCATCTAGTGGACATAGCAATCAACTTTGCAAATCTTATAGTTTTTGGGTAATTAAATGCTATTTTAGATTATAGTTTTGCGGTTTTATTCAAATTAACTCGAAGGAAATATTAAAACGTACTATTACGGAGTAGTACGGAAAAGTATAAAAACCAGTATGTTTTAAAAAAGTTATCAATTGCCATTTAAACTTTTTGGCACGGTTATACTACATATTTTTCTCGATTTTTTGACATATCACACAGTGGGGATATCACCTTGAAACTGACTTTTATATTTTGCCCCATCCAAAAATTTATTTCAAGCTTCTAAAAACTGTCGACTTTAATACATGGGGTATTAAAGTCTTCCGTTTTTGAAGTCTTTGATGCTACAGCGCGTTTTGGCGTTCACAATTTGTCCGGAGTAAAACGTGCAGTTCTTGTATTTAACTTCTGAAAGTAACGATAAATTGTGCAGAAGTATGAGTTTAGTCTAAGCTTTGATGGTATCTCGTGTGTGTCGGCCTTAAGGCTGCGTTTGATTAAGGGAATCTGATACTGTATTATGCTCGACTATCCTTTGAGCAGACATTTTGAAGGCTTACCGATACGCTTTGGAAGCTTTTCGGGCTTAATTAAAACAATAATTGAATAATGCTTTAGGTTGCAGATGTCCTTAACAGTTTGTGAGGAGAGGTATATTTTATAGCCATACTCTTTAGTCTTCGGAAATAAACAACTTACATGATTTTTAAACAATTCGATTCTAAATTCATGACCAAATAGACCGTGTGTTATCTGAAGGGCAAGTGTCTCCGTAACCGGCGAGCCTGAATGAGACGAACCGTAAGAGTGGAGGAAGCCAGAGAGTGTGTAAAGAAGGGACCTGTTGGTACTTTGTACTCTCCGCCTACCCCACAAGGGATCTGGCAGGAGGATATAAATAGATAGATCAATTCTAAACAAAACATTTCCATCGTCCTATATACAAAGATAAAAGTCTCGACGACATAATAGGAGTATCGACTTTGCCCATTTTATACAATCTACCCTTGTTATGAAGAATCAGACATTTTAATCTTCACTCAGGTCTTTTCCAGAAAGCTATTCACAGATCACTCAGGATGGGGTAGATTGTGTTAAAGGACGTTGAACGACACTTGATAATGATATCCTAAAAGTTTCAGGACTTCTGCTGAATTGCGGGCGTCCTGAAATTGGGGAAAGTTGCAAAATTGCGTTCAGAAATCCGCGTCGTATTTCAAATAGTGCTTTAGTCAAGTTCTAGTCTAGTACTATTAAACTGTTGAATATATTTAGGTGGTGGTTGATACAAACTTAAAGCCGTGTCTGTATTGTTTTGGTCGAGAGTTTGGGTCAGTGTTTATTAGTTCACCTTTTTACTACTGTTTAACTTTTTACTATGCATGCCTTTTAAGTTCTGTTGTTTCCATATTTCCCGGCAATTTTGAATTTGGAACTGTTCTATATTCGAATGTGTTTAAATTTTGAATCCCAAACCGTTGAAAGTATTAGGATTAATGCTATTGTTTAGTCACAGCGTCGATTGGAATCTGTCAGGTTACGTACGAAAATGAACCTTTCTAAGGAAAATGTTCGTGTAATAATTTTCTACAACTTTAGAAGAGGCCTGACACGGCTTCAGTGTTTTGAAGAGCTAACATCTGTGTTCGGTGATGAAGCTCCATGTCTGCGGACTGTCGAACGTTGGTATTTAGAATTCCAGCGTGGACATACTAGTGTTAGTGACAAATCTCGCGAAGGACGCCCAAAATCCGCCTTCACTGAAGATAACATCATTGCTGTGAGACAACTAATTCTCGAAGATCGTCATGAGACGTATCGTGAGATAGAGGCTCTATTAGGCATTTCAGGGACAACCAGTCAGAAGATCTTGCATGAAGGGCTTGGTGTGAGAAAGCTAGTTTGCCGATGGATACCGCATCTGCTTTCCGACGATCACAAGGCGGCCCGCGTCAGATGGTGTAAGAAAACTCTGCAAAGGTTCAACCGAGGAGAGTCAAATCACGTCTACGACATCATCAGTGGTGACGAATCTTGGATCTATGCCTACGATCCTGATTCCAAACAACAATCTACAATCTGGGTCTTACAAGACGAGCCAAAGCCGACTAAAGTTGTTCGTTCTCGAAGCACTTCAAAAAAGATGGTGGCCACGTTCGTTGAATAAACCGGCCATGTTGCGACTATTGCACTTGAAGATCGTAGAACGGTTAACGCAGAGTGGTATACCACCGTTTGTTTACCACAAGTCATCGCCGAACTTCGAAAATCTAACTCAAAGCGACGCATCATCCTGCACCACGACAACGCAAGCTCACACAGCGCTCGTCAAACGATTGGGTATTTGAAGGAGGAAAAAGTAGAAATTCTTGACCATCCTCCATACAGTCCTGACCTAAGTCCTAAAGATTCCTAAAATTAAGAAAACGCTTCGTGGTCAAAGGTTCCAGTCCGGTGAAGAAGCAGTCGACGCTTTCAAGTCAGCCATTTTGAACACCCCCACTTTAGAGTGGAATAAATGTTATAATAACTGGTTTGAGCGAATGGAAAAGTGTATTAAGCTACGTGGTGAATACTTTGAAAAACAATAAAATGTACTATAAGGTTCTAGTTGTGTTTTTTTCTTCAAACGACAAAACTTAAAAGGCATGCCTCGTACACTTCTCTATTGTTTTAACCGAGAGTTTGGTTGAGTGTTTGTTACCTTTTACTATTAACTTGCTGAATATATTTAAAAAGTAGATGATACAAATTTTAAACTGCGTCGCTATTGTGTTAGTCGAGAGTTTGGGTTTTAAGCCGCGTCTCTATTGTGTTATTCTTTACAATTATACTGGTGAATATATTTAAAATGTTATTAGTACAAACTTTAAACTTTATCGTTTTTGTGAAGAATATGGGTTAGTGTTTATTTATTATCTTTTTACTATTAACCTGCTTATTATATTTATAAAGTATTTAATCCACTTCTCTATTGTTTTAGCCAGGAGTTTGGGTCGATGTCTTATCAGGTGGCTTCCATACAATTAAATGATTGATAGTAAATCTCAAGTGGAGGTGGTAGAGGTGATCCTTGTACACCCACATTCCGCTGACGATGTTAGGTCCAATATAGTAGGGGCCAACCCATGGCTATTAACCCATGGCCATTTTAATGGCTACAAATTCAGATTCCAGATTTCTACTATTTTTCTTTTCGATGGAAACACCTCATTAATATTGTCGGATCTAAGATATGAACCCAAAACTTCGTCATCGTCACAAGCACTCTACAGTAGATCAACAATGCAGTCAAAATAATCAATAACCAAACTCATTAGTTTGGTTGAGTTTGGTTCTTGATTATTTTGACGACGATTGAGTTCTGTCCTTATTGCATTTAATAAGAACAGAACTCAAATCTTGAGTTTTAAAAGAATTTTCATAATCTATCTAATTTTAATGACTATAAGTTTGATTTTCCCAAATCTTGCTATTTAGTAGTGCCACTGGTTAGTTGGTGAAATGAAATCATTTCACCAACTAACTGTACTAAAGCTATCTTTCTCTTTCGTACTACTAAATGAAGTAACGATGTCTTCGCCATCTGTCCTCTGAGAGTTAACTTGTGTTCCCAGTTGTTTCCAAGTTTGAGTAACAATTTCAAATGTTGTTATATTGTTACAGGTAAGTTGTCCCGAGCGAGCGTCGGCGGGGTAACCATCGATTTATTTCCCTATAAAATATTTACGTGTGTAAACTTACTTTACCGTCTTTTTTGTAAAATGAAAGTAAAATGAAACAAATTAAACAAACGAATGCCTCTCCAACATTCTCCCCTAAAAAGTAGATGATAAAACTAAACAGTTACATCTACATTCCCCAAGTGGGGAGGTAAAGGTGTACTGTTTACACCTAAATTCGGCAAGGATGTTAGGTCCCAACATTTGGAGATCGTGCATATTTTGATTATACAAAGCACCATTTCAGACACCGGACTCGTGGTCATCAGCAATACCTTAACGAATAAAGCATGTTGTTGCTCCTAGAGCTAGCGCGGATTGGTGAAAGCAGGTTTGTGGCCACCTGCTGTTGGAACTTAACAAGCCGTCAATTAGGCTTTCAACTCCGTTTACAGACTACCATAATTGAACCTTGGTGCGCCTTTAAGATATCCAAGATCCTTATTCGCTATGACCAAACGCGGACTGTTACGATGACGATGAAAAACGCTCGAGTCGGCGTTTAAAACGCTCGAGTCGGCGTTTAAAACGCTCGCGTCTCATACGTGTTTCAACGCTCATGAGCGTCGACTCAGCGCTCAACACTCAACTTCATCGCTCAGTTTTACAACACTAGTCCTGGCACCATGACGTTACGAGCGCCTCATTATATAATAATAATAATAATATTAGCCCTGTTAAGAAACTGTCCCATTGTTGGGCACGGGCCTCCTCTCAAACTGAGAGGGTTTTAGGCTATAGTCCACCACGCTGGCCTAGTGCGGGTTGGCGAACTTCACACGCCTTCGAGAAACTCTTAGGTATGCAGGTTTCCTCACGATGTTTTCCTTCACCGTTAATGCAAGTGATAAATAATTTTTAATACGCACATGCTTTTGAAAAGACAGAGGTGCGTGCCTGGGTTTGAACCCGAGACCTTTGACTTTGCAATCCAACGGTCTAACCACTAGGCTATCATTATTGTCATTAAAAAATAAATATGATTTAGTAATATCATATCTAGGGCATCGAGCCCGGGTTTACCCGGACCGAAAAAACCCGGGATTCCCGGTTCTGAGGATAACAAAAAAACCTGGGTTTGATTTTTAAAACTCGGGTTTTTCGTTTTGTTTTTTTAATACTTTACTTTTTGTTATTTATTAAGTTTAAGCCACTTCGAATGCATAATAAGTAAATGGAATAAAAACACGCTTTGATAAATTATTATTTATTACGTAAAAAGTAGCTTCGTTGCTACTTTCCTACCAATAAAACAAGCCATGCAAGTTAAATGGAACGCGCGCGTCCATCTCAGGACATGAATGGGGTGAAGTGTGGAGCAGTGGAGAGGGGAGGGTGTAGCGAAGCTCGTCGCGTGTTGCGCGGGTGATGAATACCTCCGCCATTTTGTTTAGTCAGTCTGCCATAAGTATACGACACGCCAGCGCGGGCGGCGTGAACGTGAGGAGTGTTATATGTAGTGTTTGGTGACGCTCTTTATAGGTGAGTATCTACTAAATTAATTTTGTTATTCAATAAAACGTAACTTACAGTTTTAGCTTGTTGTTCTAGGATTCAAATGTATCTAATCCAATTATTTGATATATTGACGTGATGTCGTCTGCCACTCGTCGCGCTATTTTTATGGTGTTTTTTTAGGTGTATTTGAACATTTTTTTGGTATGTATATCCGCTTTATTATATTTTTATTGCTAATATCTTAATGTAATACTAGCGCTAACTAACCATGAATAGGTACGGCCTCGCAGCCCTTGCCTGCAAGCATAACATCGTGAAAAAATACGATTGCTATTATTATAATAAAACTATGGTTCCTTTCAGATGAATTCCCTTCGTTGACCATAAATCAATGAGATATGGATTTTGGAGTAGTAACTAGTAAGGAAGGAGACAACACATCTGTTTGACACTATTTTCTCAGAAACAAAAACAAAAATGAAGCTAAATGTAAAACATGCCAAAAAGTATTGAAAACAGCCGGTGGTAGTACTAGCAGTCTACTAAGACATTTAAAGAATATTCACACGGTTGATATAGAGGCTGCAAGGCATTCAACAATCGAAACAACAGATCAAAGTAGTGCATCTTCTTCAAAAGAAATTCTCGAAGCGCCAAAAAAGAAAACTAAGTTGACACACTATTTTGAGACTAATGCAAACCCAAGTATGCCGGTTATGGTGTCTCGTATGGCTGCAGTTAACGTTCTCAAAATCTCAAGATTTAAGTACCTTTTTGAAAAGACCGGCAACAAATTACCCACTACTGCTGATACCGTTCGCAACATAATTCTCAAAGACTTTGATAAAAGGAAGCTAGAAATAATCAACGAGATCAAAATTATACTGTCAGATGAAAAGAAGTTTTCGATATCATTCGATGAATGGACATCCAATAAAAATAGAAGATATATAGGGCTCACTTAACATTCACCAAATTTTGCAAGGGATAGCAGTTTTCGAAATCTAGGTCTCATACGCATTCACGGGTCCATGAATGCAGCCTCATGCGTACAATTGATTGAGGCCAAGTTGGACGAATATGGGGTATCTCTAACAAATGACATCGTCGCTCAAACCACAGACGGTTGCAGCCTAATGGTTGCATTAAGGAAGTCCCTTAAGTCATACCATCAGCTATGCATCGCTCATGCCGTTTAGCTGGCAATTGTGGACGTAATGTACAAACGCAATGCCGGCTTCGAGGAAAACGTCGCTCAGCTTGCTGAACTTGAAGGATGAAGATTTGCCTTTATCGGTATGGGCTACTTTATGCAGATGACGCGGTTTTAATAGCGCCAATAGCCACTGATCTGCAAACACTAGTCACAGTTATGAAAGACGACTGCATGATCAATGGCTTACACTTGAATGTGAAGAAAACCAAGATTATGGTTTTTGAAAGGGAAGAAACCAGAACGAATGTAAGGATTGTGGTTGGTAACGATGTGCTGGAGCAAGTGAATGAGTTTGTATATCTTGGATGCGCCTTCAGTAAGGATGGGAAATACACCGCTGACATAGAGAGAAGAGTGAGTGCAGGGAACAGAGTGAATGGTGCGATGGGAAAGCTACTCGGGAGCCGGCACTTAAGCCATAAGGCGCAGCTGGCCATACATAACGGAGTTCTTGTCCCAACGCTGTTATATGGTAGCGAGAGCTGGGTATGTAAGAAGGAGAATGAAAGTAGGATAAATGCGGTAGAAATGCGAGCTCTGCGAAAGATGTGCGGAGTGAAGCTGACCGACCGCATTAGCAACAGCATAGTAAGACAGCGAGTAGGTATGAAAGATAGTATCGGTGTAAAGATGAGAAAGGGCATGCTCCGTTGATTCGGGCATATAGAAAGAATGCCAGAGGAAAGAATGACAAAACAGATATACAATGTGAGAGTGGAAGGATGCAGGTACCGGGGAAGACCTAGACTATCTTACCACGACCAAATAAACCGAGTCTTATCTGATGGAAAAGTCAAGAGTCTCCGTAACCGGCGAGCGTGTATGAGACGAACTATGAGGGTCGAGGAAGCCAGAGAAGTATGTAAGGAAAGAACCTGTTGGAAATCTGTACTCTCTGCCTACCCCGCAAGGGATCTGGCGTGAGGTTATAGATAGATAGATAGATAGGTATGGGCTCAAAGACTGCGAACTGTAGAATTTAACGACGACGCGAATTCTACAGACAATGACGAGGATGGTGTTGAATTTAATAATGAATCCTCGTTTATGGAGTCTTTCAGTTCACAGTCTTTTAGATACAACGATTTGCTATCAAAAGTACGAAAAGTGGTAAAAATCTTCAAGAACTCTCCGACAAAAAACGATGACATCCTTCAAAAACATGTCAGAGCTGATTTTGGACAGGAGTACTCCCTGTTGTTAGATGGGAAAACGCGCTGGAGTAGCATTTCTGCCATGATAGGTAGGTTTCTGAAATTGAAAATATCTATTACAAAAGCTTTAATTGATTTAAAAACAGACATTGCATTTACTGATGATGACTGGAGAAATATAGATGAGATCCATAAAATATTGGATGTTATTAAAACTGTCGTCGAGGCGCTATGTCGACGCAATGCAACATTACAGCTGATGTTTCCCTAAAATTTGCATTGAAGAAAATGGATGAAATGAAGACACCACTAAGTAACAAAATGGCAACTGGATTGAGCAAACGATACGCAAAAAGAAGACTAACTCAAGCAGCAACACTTACAAGTACTTGACTAATCCGGGTAAATATTTTGAGAACATTCAAAATGAAGATAAAACTGTTTTTTATCGGCCTACAGGTGATGAAATGCTAAACGAAATTGTTAATCTGATTAAACGCACAACCAAAAAACAAAATATACCTCTTGAAAATTTGCCAGCGCCAAACCAAGACCTGCGAGAAACTGACATTCAGTTGTCTACTTTGACAAATGAATAGATACTGAACAGACAGTTAAGTCAAGCTGTTGCTACTGATAATACTGCTCCTGAAACTGGATCAGCTTGTCCATCAGACGATTTGCTTACTACTGTGAGGGTAGAAATGGCCCTCTTCGAGAATGGCGGTACGCGATAGCGAGGGCGTTACGTATCGCTGGTATATGAACATTTAAAAACTATTCCACCTACTAGCGTCGAGCCGGAGCGTATATTTTCTTCGGCTGGAATTGTCTGCAATAGATTGCGTTCGTCTTTGAGTGACAAAACTTTGGATGCCCTAATTTTTTTACGTTCATTTTACATAAGTAAGAAGAAATTCTAATAATTCAGTTCTGATTTTTGTTATTTTTATGTTACGTTACGATATATCCAAAATGGTATTAGTTATTATTTTATATGAATATCTCTTTTTTTCTAAAGTGGTCAGATGGTCAGAGGGTATGTCTTAACTATGTTGTTTAAATAATGTGTCATAACTACTTTTTACTTAGTATTTTAGTTAATTAGATAAAGAACTGATTATTAACCAAACGACTGCAATTTAAATTATATTAGAATAGTAGAATAGAAGACTAGAACTATTCGTTACTTAATTGTTAATGCGAAGAAGAGTTTTATTAATGTTAAAATTATTTGTGATACTACAAAAATGTCTTTTGAAGATATTATTTTTATTAGCTTTTAAATACAATAAGTGAATGTTACCAAAATAATTCATTTAATGTTAAAACCAATCTCTGCAAGTCTGTGATTTAAAAAATACTAGATTACTTACTAAGTTTTAAGATATTCT
This sequence comes from Phalera bucephala, assembly GCA_905147815.2. Taxonomy (NCBI): domain Eukaryota; kingdom Metazoa; phylum Arthropoda; class Insecta; order Lepidoptera; family Notodontidae; genus Phalera; species Phalera bucephala. The sequence continues at coordinate 6,109,551 of LR990628.1, read as the reverse complement.
GAAGAAAAAAAAAATCTTTATCACTTTTTTAAACATTAAAACTGTTTTTGTAATTTGTAAAGTACTCTTTCATTTATTTAAATTCTTCCTCATCCTTTATATTTTGTACTCATTGTAGGAAATCGATATATAAACGCAGATTAGTGTATTTTAAAAAATTACAATAAAAAGATCGAATCGCTCGAAAAAACCGGTCTACCCGAGTTTTGATTACTCTTAGACCCGAAAACCCGGGTTTTCAAAATTGAACCAGTTTCGACGCCCTAATCATATCCTTCGCTTAAGTGGTCTTATTTATTTTGTATCTCGCGACGAATCACGCGGGTAATGGACGAAGCGAGTTCTAGTTATTACATTTTCATAGTAAAAATGCGATCTACATGAGGTATCTATAACATCACGCCAAATCCCTTGCGGGGTCGGCAGAGAGTAGAGTTCCAAAAGGTTCTTTCCTTACACGCCTCTCTGGCTTCTTCTACTCTCCTAGTTCGTCTCATACACGGTCGCTGGTTACGAAGACTCTTGACTTGTCCTTAAGGTAAGACACAGTCTGGACATTTGGACATGGTAAGATAGTCTAGGAAACGAGGTTCGTTGCACGAGGTATAATAATGTAATTTTGTATACATTAGTTTGACGTCACCTGTACGATCTGAAAAGAAGTAGAAAGCAAGTTCTATTAGAGTTCCTTAGTGAACCTGGCTCGGGAAATGGTTGCACGATCGCCTTCTTGTTATTTTTAGGTCTACCCAGAGAGTGTAGGGATAGGTGCGCAAATACCCACATTCATTTATATCTTACTTTGTAATGTACTTTACAAGAAAATCTCGTATCCTATTAATTCGATTTGGAAATCAATTTCGTGAAAATTTGAGACTTGAATAGATTCTTCATATTCGCATCGCCCAAGGCCCACAATAAACCATTGCAAAATTACTTTAAGGTGGGTTGTGTGTATGTATCACATATGTATCATTCTGCCGTATCATGATCGCCCGTATACACCTATTTTAGCCATATGTTGTATGTTGTACTATGTGTCATACCGTATCAAAAAAGGCATTCATAACATACTTAAACAATATCGTATCGAATCAGCACATCAGATCGGTAATAATACTGATTACATATTAATAGCTCCTTCCTTATTAATATAATAGTTTAAGGTATGATTCTAATGATCAATGTACTGTAAAAGAGAAAAAAAGAAACAATATAATAGGAAAAAAGGCTTTCACCAGCTGAAGCTGACGTTTAAACAAACTGACTTTGAAATAAGGCATTGCAATTAATATGCAGGACGCTGTATCTGATGCGGTTTGCAACGCCATAATGGCGACCATCTTACACACAGATGCCGCATACGTACTAGAGATATGATACGCCACAATGATACAAATATAGATCACCTTAGGCTTAATTCGATTATAGCGTGACGAATCGCCATCATACGAGGCATGCCTTTTAAGTTCTGTCGTTTCCATATTTCCCGGCAATTTTGAAATTTCAAAAAAAATTAATCTTTCTAAGGAAAATGTTCGTGCAATAATTTTCTACAAATTTAGAAGAGGCCTGACACGGCTTCAGTGTTCTGAAGAGCTAACATCTGTGTTCAGTGATGAAGCCCTATGTCTGCGGACTGTCGAACGCTGGTATTTAGAATTCCAGCGTGGACATACTAGTGTTAGTGACAAATCTCGCGAAGGACGCCCAAAATCCGCCTTCACTGAAGGTAACATCATTGCTGTGAGACAACTAATTCTCGAAGATCGTCATGTGACGTATCGAGAGATAGAGGCTCTATTAGGCATCTCAGGGACAACCATTCAGAAGATCTTGCATGAAGCGCTTGGTGTGAGAAAGCTAATTTTCCGTTGGATACCGCATCTGCTTTCCGACGATCACAAGGCGGCCCGCGTCAGATGGTGTAAGAAAACTCTGCAAAGGTTCAACCGAGGAGAGTCAAATCACGTCTACGACATCATCAGTGGTGACGAATCTTGGATCTATGCCTACGATCCTGATTCCAAACAACAATCTACAATCTGGGTCTTTCAAGAAGAGCCAAAGCCGACTAAAGTTGTTCGTTCTCGAAGCACTTCAAAGAAGATGGTGGCCACGTTCGTTGGAAAAACTGGCTATGTTGCGACTATTGCACTTAAAGATCGTAAAACGGTTAACGCAGAGTGGTATACAACAGTTTGTTTACCACAAGTCATCGCCGAACTTCGAAAATCTAACTCAAAGCGACGCATCATCCTGCACCACGACAACGCAAGCTCACACAGCGCTCGTCAAACGATTGGGTATTTGAAGGAGGAAAAAGTAGAAATTCTTGACCATCCTCCATACAGTCCTGACCTAAGCCCTAACGATTTCTTTACATTTCCTAAAATTGAGAAAAGTCTTCGTGGTCAAAGGTTCCAGTCCGGTGAAGACGCTTTCAAGTCAGCTATTTTGAACACCCCCACTTTAGAGTGGAATAAATGTTCTAATAACTGGTTTGAGCGAATGGAAAAGTGTATTAAGCTACATGGTGAATACTTTGAAAAACAATAAATAGTACTATAAGGTTCTAGTTGTGTTTTTTTCTTCAAACGACAAAACTTAAAAGGCATGCCTCGTAATGAATTATTTTCTACTTATGGGCCAGTTTCACGTATCCGGAAATACTTTTGGATTTAAATGATTTTATTTCGTAGTAAATGCTGGTTAATATGTAAGTGCACAACCATGCACCAGCAAACAGGCTACAATCAGGATTCAAATCCAGGAGATGATTGGGTGTGGCGAGCAATGAGGCATTGGGGAGTTACCATTTATAGTTGAATATATTAAATATTTCATTACTAAACCAATCTTAGAACAAAATACCACTAAGAGATGCTTGACGAACGTTGTGGGTGTGATCCTACACAATTGAGTTTAATGGACCCATTTTGTTTCTTCTTTCTGGAATAGGAAGCTTTAGGAACAAGGAGTTACAAAAAATAAACAAATTTCTTGGTTTTGTATTCTAGAAGCACGAACGACGACGTTTCCAGTCTTGACTAATTTGGTATCCATTTCTATTGCTTTGAAAACTACGATATAGATTTCTTTAACATCATGATATAAATGTTGTAGAGATCGCCTATGTTCGTTACTTATAATACAAGAGTTAAGTAGTCAGTCTTACTGTCCTTACTATTACCATAGCAGGAATTTGAGAAACTACAAACCGCAAAAAGTTTTAAGTATATGAAAATTACAATAAAATTTCGTCCAATATTTCTCATGTGTACGAGATTCCCAAGTCTGACTAAATGATAGCGACACACGGTCATTTACTAAATTAGTATTCATATCACATACGTTTAAATAAGTATGTATATATAGACAATTTAGTCGCACCAGATATGGACCAGACCAAATGGACCAGATAACCAGAGCAGGTTAAAGTGCTAATTAAACACGTTAAATATCAAACAGAAACGGTTCATATTTAAATTTTATGTAAGCAAACTGATTTTCAGCGTAAAGCACAAATACAGTTTCGTAGGTACTGGTATTTTATTTTAGTGAGGTGCTTTAATGTGTGGCCTCCCTGCCGAGCTTCTGGTGGAGCGTGTAGTATGACAAGCGATTTCCTTTGGTCTATACCGATAGTCAATCGCTGGTACTATCGGGAAAAATACTGTACTTGGACGAGGACTGAAGCCGTAGATTTGCAGAGCTTACCTATTTACGTTACGTTACCCGTGATGACGGCACTAAAGAAGGAATATGGGCTAATTAATACACCGGGCAAGGAACTTAGCACTTTCAAACCTACTTAACGGTCGTCCCTCTTTGTTTTATGCCTGCCTTTTGCGACTTTTTTCTATACATTAATGCAACAGCAATCAGTCGCATGGACTTGTTAATTCTTACGTTTTTTCTTAGAAATAACTTCTTAGAATCTTGGCGCCTACTTCAAGTCCAGGCGGCTTTCATTTCAGTTTTTACAAACTCCTATTGGAATGACACAAAGGAGGATTATATAATGAATTTCAGTCTCTAGTAAAGAGTTTACGACATCTCCGGACGGAGAACTATATTTCATCTGCATATTTCACAAGAGCTCTTTTGAATTTTGATGATGGCCTAGGATGAATGAATCAAGGTTTCTTTTGTCTTTGATATTGATTGTTTATTAGTTTTATAGATACATTTTATTTACATTTTTGCAGGTACAAAAGTAGGCGTCTGCAAATTTTTCCTTAAAAGAGAGGACTACAGTTAGTAAAATTAAATTACAATACGGTAGCTTTACCTTAATTAATATCTTTGTTCTAATTAGAAGGTAATGCCCATTAAATGGGTTCTGCTCAGTAATTCCTGCTTGGTATTTGTCTAGAAATTTATTGTATATTTCTAGGGTAGTGGGGTAGAAATATACATATAACAAGTAATTCTTATTCCTTAAAATTATTACGCCACTAAGAAGAAGGAGGCTCATGCCCTGCAGTGGGTGGAATGAGCTGGTAGTGATGATGCTGATGAAAACCTATTATAATTAGAAACCTATTATAGTTTGAAATTAAATTTTCTTTAGGAAGTTGTTACCTAATTCATGGGAAATACGTATTATTTAGTTAAGAATTTTGGAATTTTTTACATGTTGTTGAAAATGAATGTTTATTAAAATACATACATATGTGTTACTAATTAGATGGCGCGCGGACGGCTTGGTCCAGTGGTTAAGCTTAACCCGCTCAGCCCACTGCACCGAGAAGTCGCGGGTTCGATTCCCTCTGGGACAAATCTTTGTGTGACCCGCAAATGTTTGTATGTGCATGTGAATTTCGTGTTTCTAAACGCACCCACGACACAGGAATTGATCTTAGAGAGGGGCTACGTTTTATTTAAAAAAAAATTATGTACACCATATAAGTGCCTTAGCACTCTCAAAGAAAGTGGTAATTTATCAGGTTCCGCTGTTCCAAGAGAACTTTTAATTGTCTCCTATAGTTCTCCAATGGTCGTGGTTTTTTGGGGTACGACTAAATCGTTGTGAAGTATGTTAATTTAATTTCAGCTGAAGCTCCTCAAGAGCTCTCCGAATTAATAACGTTTTATTGTTCAAAATCCAGCGGGAACCGTTTATTTGTATGAGTACCTATAGGTCCAATCAGACTTTAAATTTTTTTAAATCTTTTTTCAGTCTAGATAAGAACGTCAATTTCTTTTTAACAACATTTTCATTTCATGTTGACTTGAAAAAGTTATGTTGACTGTATTAACTTAACGAGATCATTAAAATTACGTACATCTGGTTAAAATAATAACACTGGAATAATCTAATCTATATCATCACGCCAGCTCCCTCGCGGGGTAAGCAGAGAGTACAGAGTTCCAACAGGTTCTTTCCTTACATACCTCTCTGGCTTCCTCCACTCGCATAGCACTCTGGAATAATATTATTTGTAATATTTATTTACTTAAAACATTCGTAAGTGGTAAGTCGCAATAGATAGTTCAATTTCGGCGCTTGCCTGAAGCCTTCGGCTTCGGCCAGAACTTCGGCCAGAACTTCGGCTTATTTAAGCCGAAGTTGAAGAATTTTTGACCGACGGTGGCCGAAGTTTAAGCTACGGTCGGACACTTCTTCTGATTTGCTCTACAAGTTTTTGGATTAAAACTTTTCTGTTTTAAGACACTCAAGTAATCAGAATCAAGTTACGTGTCCTACAGTCGTATTTTAAGATCGTTAAAAGTTTTTAATATTAGGAATTTGGGACATTCCGAATCCAAGTCAACTTTTACTAAATTAGTGACTAGTTATTATATTAAAACTCGACTCCATTAAATCAGTGGTATGAAATGATTTTGTTAATGTATTAGTAGGGTAATAATACTCTCCTTGACATTTCGCCGGAGGCAGCCGTAGTCTAATTGTATTAATTCTGAAGTGATTGTCGAGAACCTGCCATCTTGTGAATTGTTCTACGAAGCTCCTTAATTTTGGTCAGCATCATTTCCTCATATCGATAATGGTATTAAATATCCACCAGAGACATTTAAGCTAATATCAATAAATGTAATGGTATCTGTCTAAATTAAAGGCACCTTGTCTACGAACTTATTAGTAATATTTCATTTAACTAAAGTATTTAGAGCTGAGGCTCCCAGACTTTTTTTCTGATAGACTACTTTTAAAATTTAGCTGGTGGCTGGTAAAGCTACACCGAATAATAATGCTTCATTACCAGGTAAAGTTGTTTCGTCCAAAGAGTTGTTTGCAGATAATTACTCAAGAAACTTTCTAAATCAGAGCTCATTTGATCAATACGTCTTTGTACAGTGTTATTACTTAAAGTAATTCTTTTGAGTATTTCAAATGGAAATTTGTGCAGAACAGCTTTTTAAACCTCTTCAACAGCGGGTAAACTTAACTGTTCTCCAATGGTGTGCGGTTTTCCAGATTTCGTTATAAGTAATGAGATATTGTAAGATTGCAAGCCAACATCGTAACTTTCAGATGTTAAAGCGAACAAACTGTGCACGGTGGGTCTCTTTTCATATTTTTCCTTCAATGCGTGAAAATATTTCAAATCTTTACCTTCTTAGATGATATTCGGGCTTCGATGGTTTCATAGAGTCATTGCTCAAAACTTTGGTGCATAAAAGGCATTTGGGCAATCGCTTGTCTGCCTTTGATGGAAGAAAACCAAATTTTAAATAATCAACACTATACTGTCGACATTTCTTCTTAGATTCAGTAAATAAGATTTTTTTTAGTAATCATAATGCGGTCTTACTCGACAAGGTATGGCTACTTTAAAAGAATAGGATAACGTAATTAATTATTGCAATGAAATAAATCGGTACTTTACCGACGGCAAACTGCTTCTAATTATCTATCTATCTATCTATAACCTCACGCCAGATCCCTTGCGGGGTAGGCAGAGAGTACAGAGTTCCAACAGGTTCTTTCCTTACATACCACCCATCTCATCCCATCAGGTGTCGTACGAGGCGACTAAGGGAAAACTAGGGAATGGGCAGCAGCGTTCCCTTAACACTTCTACCATCAAAAACTGCGCTCGCCAACCCGCCTGCCAAGCGTGGCGAGTATGGCAAACACCCCCAATTTATTAAAATGGAAGATAAGAATAAAACCAGGCCCCTAGTCCCCGGCGGTCCTGTTCGTCCTGGCCACGGTAGCAGCTATGGTAACGACAGGACAAGGGGTGCTAAGAATCTCCGGCAGAGATTCGGCTACCACCAACATCGAAAATTGGCCCTGGTGACATACAATGCACGCACGTTAAGGACAGATGAGAAGCTTGTTGAGCTGGAAGAAGAGATAAACAAGTTGCGGTGGAATATTGTTGGTTTATCGGAGGTCCGAAGAAAGGGCGAGGACACGATAACCTTAAAATCCGGCAACTTGTTTTACTACCGGGAGGGTGACACAAGTCACTCATAGACAACATTGTGTCCATCACTAGTGTGTCGAGCAGGGTAGCGTACCTGATACTCAGAATATCCAAAAGATATTCGCTGAAGGTCATACTGGTCTACGCACCGACCTCGGCATACTCAGATGATGACGTCGAAGTAATGTATGAGGACATTAGTAGAGCCATACATACTTCCAAAGCACACTTTACAGTGGTTATGGGTGACTTCAATGCGCGGCTGGGCAAACGGGGCGATGATGAGTTGAGAGTGGGGCAATTTGGATATGGGCAGCGCAACCCCAGGGGTCAGAGGCTGGCCGAATATCTGGAGAAGGAGGGACTCTTTATGATGAAGTCTTTCTTCCGGAAGCCGCCTCATAGAAAATGGACCTGGATGAGCCCTGATGGTTCCACAAAAAATGAGATAGACTTCATCATGAGCACCAAGCGACAAATATTTAATGATGTCTCCGTGATTCATAGGGTAAAAACCGGCAGTGATCACCGAATGGTCAGAGGCACATAAAATATTAATGTCAAAATGGAAAGATCGCGTCTGATGAAGTCTACGCTCCGACCTACTCATGCATATATCCAAAACCCCGAGAACTTTCAACTCGAATTGTCAAACCGCTTCGAATTGCTAGACAGCAGCGCATCAGTGGACGAAATCAACAACAGGCTGGTAGAGACTGTTCATACGGTCGGGTCCAAGTATTTTAAGACCCACCGTAAAAATAGGCCTCAAAAACTATCTGACTACACCCGAAACCTCATGGCTGAGCGACGTTCCATGACGCTCCAAACCTCCGATGATGCTAAGTCCTATAGGCAGCTTAATGGACAGATATTGAAGTCCTTGCGACACGACTTACGGTCCTTCAATGCAAGGCGTATTGAGGAGACCATAGAGCAGAACAAGGGCTCTAAAGTGTTCGCAAGAGACGCGTCTATTGGGCAGAGCCAGTTGACGAAGCTGAAGACGGAGGACGGAAACGTAACGTCAAATAGGTCAGAGGTGCTCAGGGAGATAGAGAGGTTCTATGGACAGTTATATACCTCAGTAGCTAAACCTGTTGTTGACTTGGTAAAAGACCCAAGAGCCAAGCTAACCCGACACTGCACTGAAGATATCCCGGACATCAGCCTGTGCGAAATTAGGATGGCTCTCAAACAACTAAAAAACAACAAAGCGCCGGGTGAAGACGGAATTACTGCAGAACTTCTGAAGGCGGGCGGATCGCCGGTACTTAAAGTCCTTCAGAGGCTATTTAATTCCGTCTTGCTTGAAGGGAAAACGCCGGAAGCATGGAACAGGGGTGTGGTGGTGCTGTTTTTCAAGAAAGGTGATAACACCTTATTGAAGAACTATAGGCCCATCACACTGCTGAGCCATGTTTATAAGTTGTTTTCGAGAGTCATTACGAATCGTCTCGACCGCAGGTTTGATGACTTCCAGCCTCCCGAACAAGCCGGTTTCCGAAAAGGCTTTAGTACCATAGACCACATACATACGCTGCGGCAGGTTATACAGAAGACTGAGGAGTATAATCGGCCACTATGCTTGGCGTTTGTGGACTATGAGAAATCCTTTGATTCGATCGAGACTTGGGCGGTTCTTAGATCTCTCCAGCGATGCCGCATTGACTATAGGTACATCGAAGTGTTGAAGTGCTTGTATAATAACGCCACCATGTCAGTCCGAGTACAGGGGCAGTGCACGAAGGCGATCCCCATAAAAAGAGGAGTAAGACAGGGAGACGTCATTTCTCCGAAACTAGAGGACGCCTTCAAGCTCTTGGAATGGCAAGGACTTGGCATCAACATCAATGGCGAATACATCACTCACCTTCGATTTGCCGACGACATTGTGGTCATGGCGGAGTCGCTGGAAGATCTAGGACGAATGCTCGGTGACCTCAATAGAGTATCCCAACAAGTGGGTCTTAAAATGAATATGGACAAAACAAAAATAATGTTTAATGTCCATGTCGTACCCACCGCACTCACCGTTGGGAACTCTACTCTTGAAGTTGTCGAAGAATACATTTACCTGGGACAGGCAGTCCGGTTAGGTAGGTCCAACTTTGAGAGAGAGGTCAATCGACGAATCCAACTCGGCTGGGCAGCGTTCGGGAAACTGCGCAACATCTTCTCATCCAAAATACCTCAGTGCCTAAAGACTAAAGTTTTTAGTCAATGTGTGTTACCAGTGATGACATATGGATCAGAGACGTGGTCTCTTACAATAGGTCTCATAAAAAAGCTCAAAGTTGCTCAGCGAGCTATGGAAAGAGCTATGCTCGGCGTTTCTCTACGTGATCGAATCAGGAATGAGGAGATTCGTAGAAGAACCAAGGTCACCGACATAGCCGTTAAGATTAGCAAGCTGAAGTGGCAATGGGCGGGCCACATAGCGCGTAGATCGGACGGGCGTTGGGGCAGAAAGATTCTAGAGTGGAGACCACGTATTGGCAAGCGCAGCGTGGGACGACCGCCTGCCAGATGGACCGACGATCTTGTGAAAATCGCAGGAAGTCGTTGGATGCAGGTGGCATCGGACCGGTTACGCTGGAAAGCGATTGGGGAGGCCTATGTTCAGCAGTGGACAAGTATAGGCTGAGATGATGATACCTCTCTGGCTTCCTCGACTCTCATAGTTCGTCTCATACACGCTCGCCGGTTACGGAGACTCTTGACTTTCCCATCAGATAAGACTCGGTTTATTTGGTCGTGGTAAGATAGTCTAGGTCTTCCCCGGTACCTGCATCCTTCCACTTTCACATTGTATATCTGTTTTGTCATTCTTTCCTCTGGCATTCTTTCTATATGCCCGAACCAACGGAACATGCCCTTTCTCATCTTTACACCGATACTATCTTTCATACCTACTCGCTGTCTTACTACGCTGTTGTTAATGCGGTCGGTCAGCTTCACTCCGCACATCTTCCGCAGAGCTCGCATTTCTACCGCATTTATCCTACTTTCATTCTCCTTCTTACATACCCAGCTCTCGCTACCATATAACAGCGTTGGGACAAGAACTCCGTTATGTATGGCCAGCTGCGCCTTATGGCTTAAGTGCCGGCTCCCGAGTAGCTTTCCCATCGCACCATTCACTCTGTTCCCTGCACTCACTCTTCTCTCTATGTCAGCGGTGTATTTCCCATCCTTACTGAAGGCGCATCCAAGATATACAAACTCATTCACTTGCTCCAGCACATCGTTACCAAGCACAATCCTTACATTCGTTCTGGTTTCTTCCCTTTCAAAAACCATAATCTTGGTTTTCTTCACATTCAAGTGTAAGCCATTGATCATGCAGTCGTCTTTCATAACTGTGACTAGTGTTTGCAGTTCAGTGGCTGTTGGCGCTATTAAAACCGCGTCATCTGCATAAAGTAGATGGTTTACCACTAATTCACCCATTTGTACACCTTCATTCATCGCTTTCAGTCTTTGAAGACTTTTGTCCAGATATATTATAAACAGTGTAGCGGACAACACGCAACCCTGCTTGACGCCGATTTTAACGTCAAACCAGGGTGACCTGTTACCACCCACCCGTACGCATGCCTTGCAGTCCACATAAGTGGACTGGACGGCTCGCAACAGAGTGCCATCTATACCATACTCTGGCAAAATGTCCCAAAGTCTCTTTCGCACAACTCTGTCAAATGCCTTCTCCAGATCTACAAAACCGCAGAAAACCTTCCGGCCCACTGCCAGATGCTTCTCTACGATGTTGCGGAGTGAGAAGACTTGATCCGAACATCCTCTTCCAGACCTGAAACCCCCTTGTGCCTCGCACAACATTCCATCGGACTTCACGCGCATTTCTTCTTAGATTCAGTAAATAAGAATTTTTTCTTCTTCTGTCTTACTCGACAAGGTATGGCTACTTTAAAAGAATAGGATAACCTAATTAATTATTGCAATGAAATAAATCGGTACTTTACCGACGGCAAACTGCTTCTAGTTATTAAAAGTTCCTGATTCAGTGGGATTTGTAGGCAGTAATATCTCTCTGTCGAAAGTCTACTTCAGTAGGGACGATATCTTACTTAAACTTAAGAGTCTTGATAGTAATAAGGGAGCTGGCCCAGACGGAATCCCACCTCACTTTCTTAAAACTTGTGCAGTTGAGCTATATACTCCTCTGTACTTATTATTTAACAAGTCTTTAAAAGAGGGCGTTTTTCCAACATTATGGAAAAAAGCTTTCATAATACCCATATATAAGTCAGGGGACAAATCTCTGTGTGAAAACTACCGTCCCATTAGTATCCTTTCTTCTATAGCTAAGTTATTTGAGTCCTTAGTATATGACTGTATGCACAGTCATGTATCACCTTTATTATCTGAACGACAACACGGTTTCATGAACCGTAAATCAACAATTACCAATCTACTCATTTATAAAAACTATTTATGTTCGGCATTTGCTAAGCGCCAGCAGGTTGACTCAATATACACAGATTTTCAAAAGGCATTTGACAAAGTCAACCATTCGCTACTTTGCCATAAACTTAGTGCGTACGGTATCAGTGGAGACCTATTTCGGTGGATTGATTCGTACCTTTCACGCAGAAGCCAACTAGTGGCAGTAAAGGGCTTTCTATCAACTGAGGTAATTGTTTCATCAGGGGTACCCCAAGGCTCCCATTTGGGGCCTTTATTTTTTATATTATTTATTAATGATCTCATTGATAAACTATCATGCCCATGTTTGCTGTATGCAGACGATTTAAAAATTTACACCACAGTTGAGTGTGCACAAGATGCCTGGCGCCTTCAAGATGACTTAAATAAAGTACACCAATGGAGTTTAGGTAATAGGATGTCCTTAAATGTTCACAAATGCTTTACTGTTACCTTCACTAGGAAAACTAATAAAATCCTGTTTTCGTATAGCATTGGTGATCACGTATTGGAACGTAAGAGCAGTGTTAAGGATCTTGGGATTATATTCGACGCACAACTGACATTTCGTGACCACTATAATTATATTTGTAACAGGGCTAGTAAACTATTAGGCTTTATTTTACGGACCACTAAACCATTTAAGAAACCGAACAGCCTCTTACTGCTTTACTACAGCCTTGTCAGAACTGTGCTTGAATATGGTGCTGTTATTTGGTCCCCTTTTTATTCTGTTCACACGGAACGAATCGAACGTATCCAGAATAAGTGTTTAAGGGTTCTATGCTATCGTTGTGGCTTAGGTCGTAACGTCGGGTCTTATAGCGAGAGATTGTCAAAATTCAAGGTTCACAGGCTTGAGGAGAGGCGGAAATTCACTGATCTTGTCTACCTCTACAAAATTATACATTCACACATAGATTCCTCGGAAATACTGTCTTTAATACAGTTTAATACAAATTTCAGAACTCGTAATCCCAACATCTTCTCGCTTCAAATCTATAAGAATAATACCTCATTCTATAATCCTATAGTTAGAATGTGCCGTCTATACAACGATCTGGTATGTAGACATAAATCAGTCGATATAATGAATTGCAGATCTGGAACTTTTTTTGGTACATTAAGAAAAATACTTTTCCATACTGGGTAATTGGAGGTTTTCCTTTGTCTATATTATTTATTCGTTTTTGTTTACTTTTACTTTTATAATTTGATCTTATAACTGTCACTGTCACTTTATTATGTATTAGTCCTAAATTAGAACACATAGTTAGGAATGCAGTCTAGTTTTAATTTAAGTTCTGTATTGTTGTTATATTTGATTGTATTCTGTTTTGTGTTTTTTATCAATAAATAAATAAATAAAAGCAATAAATCGGTTCATTAAACTCTATTATGGATCTTAATCCATAATAGAGTTTTATGAATACGGCAGAACCGATTTTAATGTAATGTAAAACATTTTTTCATAAATATATTTTGATATATTTATGTAAATTCGTTAGAAAATACTTTTAAATAATATTTTGATATCAAAACTCCGCAATTTTAATTATTTATTAATTACTTTGATGCATGTTACGAGTACGTAAAGATGCGTACAGTTTATGAAAATACATTTAATTAAGTCATTTAGCATTAGGAACCTGAAATATTTACAATCATGCAGGTCAGTCATACCCTGAGTTACCCTGCGGGATCGAATCAGAAACGAGGAGATCCGCAGGAGGACGAAAGTCACTGACATAGCACTCAGAATTGCTAAACTTAAGTGGCAGTGGGCGGCGCACATCGCTCGTAGAACTGACGGCCGTTGGGGCAGAAAGGTTCTCGAATGGCGACCACGTACCGGAAGACGTGGAGTGGGTAGGCCCCCTACAAGATGGACCGATGACCTGGTGAAGGTCGCGGGTAGAATTTGGATGCGTACAGCACAAAGCCGGTCGTTGTGGCGGTCTTTAGGGGAGGCCTTTGTCCTGCAGTGGACGTCTTTCGGTTGAAGAAGAAGAAGAAGAAGGTCAATCATAATATATCTCTCCTTTAGTGAACCACCACACAGTCGGGTAAAAAAAAATTCTAATAAAGTAGGGATAAAAAGTTCAACCTATCTCAGCTTTCTGTTCTTTTATGGAAGTGTCTAATAATGACTCTGTTCAGTATTTAATTTTTAATACGTACCTACCACGCGCAAACATTACAAATATACTTATTACAAAATAAAATAAAAGTATGCATAACAAATAGGCAGGTAAATACTTACTTTTTCTGACTTACTTTACTTTTCTTTTCGAAACTCCGTAAACAAAAGAGGAACGTTTATCCTTGGCATTCGTATTTATACTCGTATTAGTGAAGAATCGAACAAGTTCATGCAAGATTGCAAGCATACCCACCACAAGTCGTATATCGTCCCTTTGCACGTCTGAACAAGCGTTGCGGACAGCGGAGGCGGCGGCAGCGGTGGCGCTTTGCAAGTCTCGACACGTTGTACTGAATATGGAATATGCAAGTTTTTACAAGAAACAGTCGGTGAGCTTCTTAAAATATTATCTCCTTCATTAATAGGTAAAGTCAAGCCATCATTTTAGTTTTTCACTATCGAAAGCAAATAAGTTTTCGTGGACCCCCGCTAACGAATTGTGAACCCCCATTTTTTGACACACCAACGTAGACCCTCGTCGAGTCTCCCGTTGACCCCTGGGGGTCCATCTGGACACTTTCGGAACTAAGGATTTAGAGGAAATTTTCTATCTAATAGCGGATATTCAAGGGAGTGATGTTAAGGCATTTTAATTTTGTGAAGTGGTATGCGGAAATCTGAATAATATCATGGTTTCCTAGTTCCTACATGACAAAAACTTTTTCGTGATGATTCCCTAGTTCATAAATGACGAAAACTTTTTCGTATTTCTTCCGGTACAATTTTAATATGAGTCGTTGATGCATATTTGGCTCCATTGTAGTGCTTCGCACAAAAGCCATTCAACTTTTTGGATTATAAAGTTCTATTCACGTATTCAGGTTATTGTTGTGTTAATAGTTGCGTTTTCCGTATAACCCCATCTATCCCATTGTTATGCAATGACTAGTTTATTTTTATGTAACCGCTAGTTATCTGGATTCTTGAACGTACTCCAGAATACTAATGTGTTATATGTTAACCCAGAATATTAATAGTGTTTAAGCAACTGTGATAATCTGATAATTTTAAATGCATAGAAGTGTGAGACGAAAAGCGCACTTACACACCTTTCTAGTATAAAAATCATTTATAATAGTATGGCTGACAGAGCTTTAAATTCGTGGATTGGATATTGATTTCCTAAAGCCTCTATCGACAGAAGTCATTAACGAGGTTTTTTTCAATATACGTAACATGATGCCGGGCGCAACGCACGTATGCACGCACGCACGCACGCATGCATGTATGCACGCACATACACACTAACTAATGCACGCACGCACAAACCCAGACGAACAACGATCTTTGTTGTTCAGGGGACTGAAGCCAAGACTTCTAGATCCAGGGAGTAGATCCGCCTCCGCTCAGACTACCAGACGAAACCGTCTCAGTTGTCTCGTCAAAGTGTAAACCGACATTCATTTACGAAATTGTAATATACATTTGTAACTCAGATCTTAATGTTTCAGTATCATGATTAGAATTCGATCTTTGTTCAATCCACTCCAAATAACATTCCAACTGAGCTTCCATTTAGATTATTGAGATTCGTTTGTGTGCCAAACGTGAGTGGTTGACTTATTTCAATATACTTAAAGGGGTTTAATTAAAATCGGTCTTCATCTCCACTAGAGATTTTCTATTTAGTTTTTGTTATTGGAATATTCCCTTGTCCATTAAGGAGAAATAAGGACGATAGAACGTATTATTTAGCCTCGCTTTATCGACACGTTATGATAGACAGACTTTTATTTTGCCCTGAATTAAATTGAGTGTACTTGAAATAGGCCCAGTGTGTGAATGGAAACCTGGGCAGTGAGTAGGGAAGTGGTCATGATCGTGCTTAGGCCCTTTGACTGTTGTGTGGAGGTCTTTCCTGTGACAAATAAAAAAACATTGGGAGTTTAAAATGAAAGACATAAAAATCTTTTAACAAAAAAGTAAACCGACTTCAAAAAGCAAAAAATAAATATTTGAAGTCGGTGCTGATTGGTGCAGTCGGTTACTTGGCACCGACTTCAAATATTTATTTTTTGCTTTTTGAAGTCTGTTTACCTTTTTTGTTCAAAGATTTTTATTTTACAATTTTAAGTGACGAGTGAATTATTTAGTAATATTTATATACCGATATTATATTATTTTGCTAAGTTGTAAAGTAAGGTACCTACAGGATTAATATAATGACTATAGTAACGGAATCTATACATTCGTGCTGTTCGCCGTTAAGAAGTTCCCTCTTGTATCTTCAAAGTCCAAGGTCCAATACCAATAACAATAAAATAGGACCACCTAAAAACTATACTGAACCAAATGCAAAAAGAATCATCAAAATCGGTTCATTAGCAAAGGAGTTATAAAAAAAGGACGAATTGTCCTGCTCCTTTTTTGAAGTTGGCTAATATACTGCTTAGTTCTATAGTAGGACACCTATAGGATTGACGTAATACCCATAATATCTCAATTTACTCATGCCTATTGTTTGTCGTTAAGGAGTTCCCTGGTGTATTTTCTAAGTCCAAGGCCCAATGCCAATGAAATTAAAATGGGACCACCGCGGAGCTATACTGAACCCAATGCAAAAAAAAAAACATCAAAATCGGTCCACAATTGACGGAAATATCGCTGAACATACATAAAAAAAAAGCAGACATACAACCGAACATAGAACTTCCTCCTTTTTGAAGTCGGTTAAAAACGCGCTTTGGTCGGTGAAACTAGTTGTATTTCTATATTTGCGTAAAGTCATTCCTGCGAGGAGAATACAAATTTATTCGGTAATGGCGATAAGAAGATTTGAACATTTCACAATTATAAATGTTTAAATAATACAACGTTTCTTCGCATTAGGATACAGTGTATTACTCTTTATGGGTATTAAGAGTTCTATATTTCATATTTGAATATCTTCCTGTGCAGAGATCAAAGCCAACCACATATTAGGGAAAACTCAATATAAGTTACTAACGGCAGAAAAATTATAAAGACATAAAAATGTATTATAGGTTTATCAATATAACCAATGAAGTGCCTAGATTAGAATTACAGCCAAGCATACATTTGTTTTTATTTAAACGTAGACCCACGCTGGGGTTTTTTCCTGTGTTGTGGGTGAGTTTACAAACATGAAAATTCACATACACAAATACCCAGACCGAAACAATAATTGTGGGTCATACAAAGATTTGACCCGTGCGGGAATCGAACCCGCGACTATTAGACACAGTGAGCGGAGCGGCTTAAACTCTTAACCAGTGCGCTAAATCGTCAGTCAATTGCATATTGATGTAATTTTCAGTTTGGTCCTTCCGAATATCCAACAGATTTTAATCCAAATTATTTTTGCCTTTATGAACCACCTTTCATAAATGACTTTGAGGCCGTTGTTATGCGTATAACAAAGGTTATTAAGGGTTTCTATACAAAGTTTCGCAAAATTAAAGCGTCATCAAAGTTAATTACTGTAGTTTTGTGGTACGTGGCCGACTAATTAACTCTGTTCAAGTTCAACATTATTACCTACTCGTGCCACAAAAGTGGTCGACCGCGAGAACGTTTACAAGTAAAATATCACAAGAGGCCATACGGTCCAAATGTTGAAAACAATGTTAGGTCGCTTTACTTCTCAGTCTAAAAATTGAATTCCAAGAAGCACCAGCTGCTGCCTATAACGAATTTTTTTTAGGAAAATCCTTTTAGATTGGTAGATTTTTGTAGATTTATCAGCAGTTTGTTTACTTTATGGAACTAATAACCTTGCCAAAGATCTAAAAAATATAGAATTCGTTAGAGTGACTTTATTTTGCATGTGTTGATATTTTGCCATTGTATGTTATTCTTCGTGTCGTGCATGGGTGGAAGAAGAACGCTACACTCTCGATTTCGCATGAATGTGGAAAATGGAGATTAAAGGAGAAATGACATTGACACCGATCCAGCATTATATATTACATGAGCTATTTAGGGTGGTCTTAGTGAAATGAGGACGTTTGAATTGTAAGGCAATTGGTCTTGGTCTTGCAGAGTTTATGCCGCATGATATATTGTTTTTGACGGATGTTGATATCTTAGTAGTGAAGAGTACATTCAGCCCATTCGTAATAATGAGCAAATGAGTCATGAGACTCGCCAGCGCGAGATATAAACAGCGGTAAAAAGCAAGAAAGTGAAAAAGAATCGGCCTGAGCAGTTATGTGGACGGGTAAATGTCCGCATTGCTCATTTCCATGTTCACTTCAAATTATCGTGCGAGGAGACTGATGGTAAATATAATGTTACATAAGCAGATAAGAGAGATGCTATTCTGCTTTTCCTGTTAAAACAAGGACGTAAAACCCGACACATCACTACAGCGCGATTATTGTGGTGATTGAAGATACCACAGAACCAATAGGAAAAACAAAGAATCACACGGTAACGAGGCATACAATCCGATCTGTGTGGTGGGTTAGGGAAAGTGATCGATACAGTTAAGGGCTGAAACACACCATACTTTTAGGATCAGCAATCAACGACTTTGTGGCTTCATCAGTGCGGCGCATATTAAATCGAAAATCGCTTCTAGTGGACATAGCAATCAACTTTGAAAACCTTATAGTTTTTTGGGCCTTAAATCATTTGTTACTACTATACCTTTTTATTAAATGCTATTTAAGATTATAATTTTGTGGTATTGTACAAATAATTATATATATTTTTCCGCATACAAAAATTGCGTTCAAGCCCCCTTGTACAAAATCGCAAAATTATAATCTAAAATAGTATTTAATTACTACTAATAAATTGCTGTTTTAAATACTAGATATACTATATCTATTATAGTAGTAATAAATGATTAAAGACCTAAAAACTATAAGATTTGCGAAGTTCATTCCCAAGTCAACTAGAAACGATTTTTAATCTAAAGTGCGTCGTCGTGTTTTAAGAACTTTCGGCGTTCAGTTGCTGTATTAAAGTCGTCCGTTTTGAGAAGTGTTTGATGCTACAGCTCGTTTTGTCGTTTACATTTGTTCGGAGTAAAACTTGTAGTTGCTGCATCTAACTTCCGAAAGTAACGATATATTGTGCAGAAGTTAGAGTTTAGTCTTAGCTTTGATGGTATCTCGTGTGTGTTCCCCTTAAGGCTGCGTTTAATTAAGGGAATCTGATACTGTATTATGCTCGACTATCCTTAAAGCATACACTTTGAAGCCTTACCTATATGCTTTGGAAGCTTTCCGGGGGGCTTAATTAAAAAAATAATTGAATAATGCTTTAGGTTGCACATGTCCTTAACAATTTGTAAGGAGAGGTATATGGATAATTCCTGGTAATTGCATAATATTTTAAGCGCAAAAAGACATCTAATTGCTTCTTAAGAGTGTTCTTTTACGGGTTTTGTAGCCATACTCTTTAATCTTCGGAAATAAACATCTTCCATGATTTTTAAACAATTTATTTCTAAATCCATGACCAACTAGACCGTGTGTTATCTGAAGGGCAAGTCAAGAGTCTCCGTTACCGGCGAGCGTGTTTGAGACGAACTATGAGAGTGGAGGAAGCCAGAGAGGTCTGTAAGGAAGGGACCTGTTCGTACTTTGTACTCTCTGCCTACCCCACAAGGGATCTGGCGGAATGATATAAATAGATAGATTAATTCTAAACAAGACATTTCCATCGTCACATATACAAAGGTAAAAGTGTGGACGACATTATAGGAGTGATGACTTTCCCCATTTCATAAAATCTACCCTTGTCATGAAGAATTATTTTTAATATTTATTTGGGGCTTTTCCAGAAAGCTGTTCATAGACCCTTCAGGATGGGGTGGGTTGTGTTAAAGGACGTTGAACGACACTTGACAATGATATCCTAAAAGTTTCGGAACTTCTGCTCAATTGCGGGCGTCGTGAAATCGGGGAAAGTTGCAAAATTGCGTTCAGAAATCCGCGTCGCGTTTCAAATAGTGCTTTATTCTAGTTCTAGTCTAGTACTATTAAACTGTTAAATATATTTAAAGAGTGGTTGATATAAACTTTAAGCCGCGTCTCTATTGTTTTAGTCGAGAGTTTTGGTTAGTGTTTATTAGTTTACCTTTTTACTGCTGTTAAACTTTTTACTATTAACCTGCAGAATATATTAAGGGAGTATTAGATACAAAACTCAATCGACTTCTCTATTTTTTAAACCAAGAGTTTGGTTTAGTGTTTGTTAACTTTTACTAATAGTAAACCTGCTACTAATAGTAAATATATTTAGAAAGTAGTTGATACAAATTTTAAACTGCGTCGCTATCGTGTTAGTCGAGAGTTTCGGTTTTAAGCCGCTTCTCTATTGTGTTATTCTTTACAATTAAACTGGTGAATATATTTGAAATGTTATTAGTACACACTTTAAACTCTATCGTTTTTGTTAAGAATTTGGGTAAGTGTTCTTCTTCTTCTTCAAGTTATGGCTTCACACTAATTATAAGTGTATTTTGCCAGTATCCAGTGAGATGTATAATCGTGTTTGTTTAAATTAATTCGACTCCCCGATGAATTTGATGACAACGATGATAATGAAATTAATGAAGTACCCCACCCTGGATAGTAAAGCGGTGGATACTTTACATACCGATTGCAACAGCCGTTTTGCGGGAAGTCGAAAAGGCACGTTTTATCACTTTGTTACAATTACCTTCACTCATGCACATATAAGAACACATAATGGTTAATATTCCACCAACATTACACATTATTAGTCAAAATAACACAAGTTTTGGAAATAAAAACAAATTGACAACATCACTCTTCGACTTCCCGCCAAAAAAAAAACCAAAAAAAAAACGGGTTTATTTGTTATATTTTTACTATTAACCTGCTTATTATATTTATAGAGTATTTAATCTACTTCTCTTTTGTTTTAGCCGAGACATTGGGTCGACGTTCATTTGTTACCTCTTTACAATTAACCCGGTGAATATATTAAGAAAGTAGTTGATACAAACATTTATAGTATTTTTCATGTAAGGTGGGTACTGTGACAGTTGTAAGTGTCAAAGAAAAATATACTTTATTCAATGGCAACAAGAGGCATAACCGGTTTCTATAGTTATTTTTTAACTAGTTAATGCCTTAAGACCTTTGAATTAAATATTAATTTCGTTTGGCACTTAGAACTGTCACTTCCCATCATATGTGAAAAATATTATAGTCGTGTCTCTGTTGTTTTAGTGAAGAGTTTGGTTTAGTATTTATTTGTTACTTTTATACACACTCGCCGGTTACGGAGACTCTTGACTTGCCCTTCAGCTAAGACACGGTCTATTTGGTCATGGTAAGATAGTCTAGGTCTTCCCCGGCACCTAGATCCTTCCACTTTCGCATTGTATATCTGTTTTGTCATTCTTTCTTCTGGCATTCTTTCTATATGCCCGAACCAACGGAGCATACCCTTTCTCATCTTTACACCGATACTATCTTTCATACCTACTCGCTTTCTTACTACGCTGTTGCGGCGAGTGTGTATAAGACGAACTATGAGAGTGGAGGAAGCCAGAGAGGTATGTAAGGAAAGAACCTGTTGGAACTCTGTACTCTCTGCCTACCCCGCGAGGGAGCTGGCGTGATGATATAGATAGATAGATAGATTGTTACTTTTAAACGGCTGAATATATTAAGGGAGTTTTGGATACAAACGTTTGGTCGTGTTTCTATTTTTTAGTCGAGTGTTTGGGTTAGTGTTTTTCTTGTTAACTCTTTACTATTAAACTGTTAATATAATACAGATGTTAATTCACATCTATTATTGTGATTGTACGTTTCGTTTAATATTATCAAGCTTTGTACACAATCTTAGTTATTTCGGCACAGAATTGAGTAAAAATAACTGAATAAACGTTTATATGTTACTGTATATCTACTGCTGTCTGAACAGATATTTTTTTACATATAACATACGACCAACTGTATTATCAGGTGGCTTCCATACAGTTAAATGTCTAAAAAGAAATCTCCTACGGGGATGGTTAGTGATCCTTGTTTACCCACATTCCGCTGACGATGTTAGCTCCAATGTAATAGAGGCCGGCCCATGGCCATTAAAACGGCTACCAATTTAGATTCCGGATTTCTATTAATTTTTTTTCGATAGAAACACCTCAATAACATTGTCCGATCTATGGTAAGAAGCCATACCTCGTAATCGGCACAATCACTATGCACCGGTAGATCAACAATGCAGTCAAAATAATCAAGAGCATGCTCAACTAACGTGATAAGGACAGAACCCAAATATTGAGTTTTAAAAGATTTTTCATATTCAATCTAATTTTAATGACTATAAGGTCGATTTCCCCAAATCTTGCTATTTAGTAGTGCCACTATTTTATTCCACCATCGAAGCTATCTTTCTGTTTCATACTACTAAATGAAGAAACGATGTCTTCGCCATCTGTCCCCTGAGAGTTAACTTGTGTTCCCAGTTGTATACAAATTTGAGTATCAATTTCAAATGTTGTTTTATTGTTACAGGTAAGTTGTCCGAGCATGCGTCTCCGTCGGTGGGGTAACCATCGATTTATTTCTGTATGAGTTTATAGTTACACACGTGAATAGTTATTCGTGTGTGTAAACTTACTTTACCTACTTCTTTGTCGACTGAAAGTAAAGTTAAATGAAACATTAGTATAATTGATGGCGTCTCCCACATTATCCCCTAAAAAGTAGATGGGAAAAATAAACAGTTACGTCTACATTTCCCAAGTGGGGAGGTAATAGTGTACAGTTTAAACCTAAATTCGCCGAGGATTTAGAGATCGTGCATATTTTGATTATACAAAGCACAATTTCAGACTCGGACTCGTGGTCGCCAGCATTCACTAAACGAATAAAGCTTTTCGTTGCTACAAAATAAATTATTTAAGTTTTAGTTTCCACATTCGATAGCGTAGAGTTTTGTTCAAACCACGGAAAGTTTCGTTTTTGTTGGGTAAATGTCAATCCTATAAGGTTTTTTGTTTTGTTTTACCGTTAACCTCTGTAAAAATTTAACATGGCTACAGGAGTTAAGGTACACACTTGAGCATAGAGATAGTACTTAAAGCATAGAGGGATTATAAACCCAGTTCAGCTGTACACTTTTTTTGGACGCTTGGTACCATTTAGGTAACCAATTTAAAAATCTTTGTTCCTCCTTCCTTTTTATTCAAAATATGGTTTGTCATTTCGAGGTAGGCTCCACGCTAATTTATCGGTTAATATTTGGTGACAAGTAGTACAAATGAAATCATTTAATCGCAAGCAGCATTTCACCGCAATAGATTCACTAACCAATCTACGTGGGTTGTTAGAAATAGCTTCGGTTAAATGTGAGTGGTAGATCGCCTACACTGGACTAAATCCGATATAAAGAAACTTTATCATGATACACTGCCCTCATTTTGTTTATCCGGCTCAGGCCAAACCTTTGTTTTTCTAATCCATCACACACACACACACACACTTCGACCGCTGCCTTTACAAACAAGTTTCATATGTACATATTTATAAACACTTTTATGAAAAATATAAACGTTTAATGTTCAAGTTGGATCAACAGAAATTGTTTGCGCTCAGATTTTCTGCATTGTTTTTGTAGAAGCGTTTACATGGGGTGATAACTGATAGTATATAATATCTTGTTGTTCAAGAATGGGAGGCCCACTTTATCGGCAGGTCCCAAGATTTATTCAAGCCCGCGCCCGAACTTTGGGGTTTTGGGATGCTCATGAGAGGTCCATCATTCCTTTTGCATTGGTATTATTATTCTGCGTACCGTAGCCAACAGACTGACATCAATATTTAAGATGGGTAAAAATTTTGTGCCTAGCATGAAGCTATCCATATCGATAGTATATTGCTCAAGCGACACATCATCATCAGCTAAAATACGTCTACTGCAGGACAAAGGTCTCCCTCAAAGATCTCTAAGATGACTGCCTTATACGCCTCCAGCGTTGACCTGCGCACTTCACCAGATAGTTCTTCTTGTGAGGGGCCTTCCCACTTCACAGATAGTATGTGTCTATCTATTCCTGTTCGAATAATTACTCTGCTTGGCAATTAAATATCTTCCAATAAAGTATATATATATATACTGTGCATATTAGTTAACTCCTTCGGGTATATCGTCGTCGAGATATTCATCTCCTATATATCTATAACATCACGCCAGATCCCTTGCGGGGTAGGCAGAGAGTACAGAGTTCCAACAGGTTCTTTCCTTACATACCTCTCTGGCTTCCTCGACTCTCATTGTTCGTCTAATACACGCTCGCCGGTTACGGAGACTCTTGACTTTTCCTTCAGATAAGACTCGGTTTATTTGGTCGTGGTAAGATAGTCTAGGTCTTCCCCGGTACCTGCATCCTTCCACTTTCACATTGTATATCTGTTTTATCATTCTTTCCTCTGGCATTCTTTCTATATGCCCGAACCAACGGAGTATGCCCTTTCTCATGTTAACACTGATACTATCTTTCTTACCTACTCGCTTTCTTACTACGCTGTTGCTAATGCGGTCGGTCAGCTTCACTCCGCACATCTTCCGCAGAGCTCGCATTTACCCTACTTTCATTCTCCTTCTTACATACCCAGCTCTCGCTACCATATAACAACGTTGGGACAAGAACTCCGTTATGTATGGCCAGCTGCACCTTATAGCTTAAGTGCCGGCTCCCAAGTAGCTTTCCCATCGCACCATTCACTCTGTTCCCTGCACTCACTCTTCTATCTATGTCAGCGGTGTATTTTCCATCCTTACTGAAGGCGCATCCTAGATATACAAACTCATTCACTTGTTCCAGCACATCGTTATCAACCACAATCCTTACATTCGTTCATCTCCTATTACGCAAATAAGTCTGCAAACCTCGTTCAATCCTTTATCTGACATATCAAATGAGAAGAGTTGGGATTACACATTTAACTTTCCGATATCATAAAGTTTTTTATCATAAACCGAGTCTTATCTGATGGAAAAGTCAAGAGTCTCCGTAACCGGCGAGCGTGTATGAGACGAACTATGAGAGTCGAGGAAGCCAGAGAGGTATGTAAGGAAAGAACCTGTTGGAACTCTGTACTCTCTGCCTACCCCGCAAGGGATCTGGCGTGAGGTTATAGATAGATAGATAGATAAAGTTTATTTTCGAAATTCTATCTATCTATCTATCTATAACCTCACGCCAGATCCCTTGCGGGGTAGGCAGAGAGTACAGAGATTTAGAGATTTTCGAAATTCTCGGGGAAATTAACGACGCCGGCGTACGTTTAGTGTTCGTATTCCCGGGTTCAGATTAAAGTTGGAGTTTGTTAAAGGGTACAAAGCAGTCATGCTGAAACTTCTTAAATAATGACTTTAAATTATGGATACTTTCGGTACTTTTTGAGTGTATAAAACACTGGAAAGGTATCGAAAGTATCGATGATTTGAAATGTTTCGAATTGTTAAATTAATATAATCACCTATATTATAAAGCGCCTATTTGCTTTTAAAACCAGCTCTACAAGTTGATGTTAAGGCCGATTATTATAGTTATACGTTCTGCAAAGAAAGTCTCGACGTTAAGTCGGATTAATTGGAATGATAGATAAGGACAAAAACAGATTAAGGAGCAAGGTTACAAGTAACCATACACACATTTTTGAACCATACTAGCAAACCAATTGCATAAATATCATTACGTCAGTTCTAGTCTGGCTCTTCAGTTCTGAAGGCGGACTGACACATAGTAGCGTTTTCGTACAAACTCTTCAGCACCTCGATATACCGGTAGTCTACTTGGCACCGCTGGAGAGACTGTAGATCACCTCAAGTCTCGATCGAATCGAAGGCCTTCTCATAATCCACAAACGCTAAGCATAGTGGCAGGTTGTACTCTTCAGTCTTCTGTATGACCTGTCTCAGCGTATGAATGTGGTCTATGGTGCTAAAGCCTTTTCGAAAACCGGCTTGTTCGGGAGGCTGGAAGTCATCGAGTCTGCGCGCGAGACGATTCGTGACAACCCTCGAAAACAGTTTATAGACGTGGCTCAGAAGTGAGATGGGTCTATAGGGTAGATTAGTAGTTAAATTAAATTTAAAAAAAAAATTTAAGAAATTATTTGAGTTTGGTCAAAACTTCGGCTTATTTTGGTCCAAGCTGTTAGTTTTTGGTTTAAAACTTTTCTGTTTTAAGACACTTAAGTAATCAGAATCAAGTTCCGTGTCCTACAGTCGTATTTTAAGACCGTTAAAAGTTTATAACTTTAGCAATTTGGGATATTTCGAATCTAAATCAACCTTTACTAAATTAGTGACTAGTTATGTTAAAACTCGACTCCATTAAATCAGTGGTATGAAATGATTTTGTTAATGTATTAGTAGGGTAATAGTATTCTCCTTGACATTTCGCCAGAGGCAGCCTTAGTCTAATTGTATTAATTCTAAAGTGATTCTCGAGAACCTGCCATCTTGTGAATCTCAATGGTATTAAATATCTGTCGTGATCCACCGAAGACATTTAAGCTAATATCAATAAATTTAATGGTATTTGTCTAAATTAAAGGCACCTTGACTTCTAACTTAAAAGTAATATTTCATTTAGATATAGTATTTAGCGTAAATCTTCTGTGAGTCATATAGCGTATATTCATGGGAGTGATGTTAAGACATTTGTATTTTGTGAAGTGGTATGCGGAAATCTGAATAATATGATGGTTCCCTAGTTCCTACATGACGAAAACTTTCTCGTGATGGTTCCCTAGTTCCTAAATGACGCAAAACTTTTTCGTATTTCTTCCGGTACAATTTGAATGTGAGTCGTTGGTGCATATTTGGCTCCATTGTAGTGCTTCGCACAAAAGCCATTCAACTTTTTGGATTATAAAGTTCTATTCACGTATTCAGGTTATTGCTGTGTTAATAGTTGCGTTTTCTGTATAATCCCATCTATCCCATTGTTATGCAATGACTAGTTTATTTTTATGTAACCGCTAGTTATCTGGATTCTTGAACGTACTCCAGAATATTAATGTGTTATATGTTAACCCAGAATATTAATAGAGTTTAAGCAACTGTGATAATCTGATAATTTTTAATGCATAGAAGTGTGAGACGAAAAGCGCACTTACACACCTTTCTAGTATAAAAATCATTTTTAATAGTATGGCTGACAGAGCTTTAAATTCGTGGATTGGATATTGATTTCCTAAAGCCTCTATCGACAGAAGTTATTAACAATAGTTCTTTTCAATATACGTAACATGATGCCGGGCGCAACACACGTATGGACGCACGCACGCATGCATGTATGCACGCACATACACACTAACTAATGCACGCACGCACAAACCCAGACGAACAACGATCTTTGTTGTTCAGGGGACTGAAGCCAGGACTTCTAGATCCAGGGAGTAGATCCGCCTCCGCCCAGACTACCAGACGAAACCGCCTCAGTTGTCTCGTCAAAGTGTAAACCGACATCCATTTACGATACGACATTGTAATGTATATTTGTAACTCAGATCTTAATGTTTCAGTGTCATGATTAGAATTCGATCTTTGTTCAATCCACTCCAAATAACATTCCAACTGAGCTTCCATTTAGATTATTGAGATTCGTTTGTGTGCCAAACGTGAGTGGTTGACTTATTTCAATATACTTAAAGGGGTTTAATTAAAATCTGTCTTCATCTCCTCTAGAGATTTTCTATTTAGTTTTTCTGATTGGAATATTCCCTTATCCATTAAGGAGAAATAAAAAAGGAAAGAACGTATTATTTAACCTTGCTTTATCGGCACGTTATGATGGACAGACTTTCATTTTGCCCTGAATTATTATGAGTGTACATGTAATAGGCCCAGTGCGTGAATGGAAACCTGGGAATTGAGTATGGAAGTGGTCATGATCGTGCTTAGGCCCTTTGACTCTTGTATGGAGGTGGTACTCTGGATATCAAACACCTCAGTCTTTCCTGTGACAAAGAAAATAACTGGACAAGTGCAAGTAGGACTCGCGCTCTGAGGGTTTCGTACCGGGTTCAGTGTCGGCTAGTTTCTGCGCCAAATTGTAGTTTCGTCGGGTCTAGAGAACTCGCCAAGACAAATCCAATGATCCCAAACACGGCAGGGTTATGTTGAGTAGTTGGGTAGTTCTTTGGCCACCCTCTGGTTCCATCTTCAGATCCTGAATATCATCAGTCTATAGAACTCGTCAAGGCAAATCCAACGAGCCCAAACACGGCAGGGCTATGTTCAATAATTGAGAAGTTCTATTGGCTACCCTCCAACTCCATTATCGTACCGGGTTCAGTTTCGGCCAGTTTCAGCGCCAAATTATAGTTTCGTCGGGTCTACAGAAGTCGTAAAGATAAATCCAACGAAACCGAACACGGTGGGATTATGTTGAGTAGTTGGGTAGTGCCGTTGGCCACTCTTCGGTTCCATCATCAGATCCTGGACACCATCAGGGTCTACAGAAATCGTGAAGACAAATCCAACGAGCTCAAACCCGGCGGGGGTATGTTTAGTATTTGGGTAGTTCCGTTGGTCACCTTGCCACTTCATCATCAGACCCTAAACATCATCTGGTTAAATAGTACTTGTCAATACCAATCTAACAATCCTAAACACGAGGTGGTTATGTTGTGAAGTTGACATGTTCCCATGGCCACCTTTGAACCCCTTCAAAAGTCTGTTCTGGAGCTGGGTCCTGTACAATTTTATTGCATTGTCATTGTCACCGCACTAACATACGTATGCTAAATTTCAATTCAGTCGGTTACATGCTTTCTATTGTCAAACGCTATTGGATATCTTAATAAAATAAAATTAAACTAATAAATAAAATACCCGAAGTGCTTGAAAATGGATTATAAGATTTGAACCAGAAAGACAGACATACGAACACAAAAGTTTCTAAAAAGGTACTTATACCTCGTTAGTCTATTGGCAAATAATGCGCGTAGCGACGAGTCTGAATCCCAGGTCAGAACAAATGTAATTTTTCGTTAGACATATTTACAGTGTCAACTGGCATTCTGCCCGATATAATGGCATTAGGCTTGCCCCCTATTGCATGAGACCTAACATCCGACCTTGGGAAATACAGGTGTGACGATGTTTATTTTTATATATTTTACAATTTAAATGAACAACGTTGATATTCAATTATTTCCGTATAAAAACACACCGGGACGCCTACATTCCCCAAGCGGGAGTGCCTAAGAGGTGTACTATGTGCGCACACCAACTTATTGCTGAGAATGTAAGGTGCCTATGTATTAGGGGCGAGGTTATTGCTTTATACCGGGCACAACTTCGGACTCCGGACTGATACTGGGAAATTTTCTATAGAAACCTACATTTTGCTCGCCCTACAATTTGTACGACATCCTCTGCGATTTCTAAACGCATTACACGGTACCTACTTGTTCAACGAGGCAGTCTATAAAAATACCTTTAAAAAAGTGCTCTTTCTTTATAAAATTTTGTCGTAATTAAATTAATAACATTTAATTTTCATTCAAAGTATTTAAAAATAAAAGAATAAATCGACAATCTAATTCAATTTATGTCCCATACTGTACACAGATCTTTCATATCTGTGGCGCCATCTCTCTCTGTGTGTAAATAAATATTTATTCACCAAAAATCAAAATAGTTCCACAAAATGTCACTGATAATACATAGACAAAGAAGTGTTGTTGTAGTGTGTGAGGTAGTCACTAGACAGCGCTATTTTAATTTATCATCAGATTTGAGGGAAAATAATATTTTTTTTATATGTTATAGTTATAAATTGACAAATATCGGATTTCTTTCTTTACTTGTACTTTAAAACCTTGCTTCTTGCCAAATTCCACAATTCTAGGTCAACGGGAAGTGCTATATAATTTTTAATGAGTGACTTTAAATGGCCATATCTTTTGTTGGGTTTACTTAGAACCTTGATTTTTTTACACTAGTAAGGAACCGTAGACCTTCGTATTTGGTATAAATTTCAACTTAATACTTCTAGCCGTTCCTGAGAGAAAAAAAACCCTAAAAAAGGTGATAACCGACGGAAAGACGGACAACGAAGTGATCCTAAAAGGGTTTTTGTTTTAGGTACGAAACCCTAAAAACATGAGGAATTTCAAATGAAAGACAAAACGCTATTTAGTCGGTGAAACTAGTTGTATTTCTATGTTTGCGTAAAGTCATTTCTGCGAGGAGAATAGACATTTACTCGGTAATGGCGATAAGAAGATTTGAACATTTTACAATTATATATGTAAAAATAATAGGTACAACGTTGCTCCGCATTAGGACACTGTGTCTTACTCTTTATGGGTATTAAGAGTTCTATATTTCATATTTGAATATCTTCCTGGGCAGAGATCGAAGCCAACCATATACTATGGAAAACTCAATGTAAGTTACTAACGGCAAAAAAATTATAAAGACACATAAAAAAATGCTATAGGTCATCAACTTAACCAATAAAGTGCCTAGATTAGAATTACAGCCAAGCATTTTTTTAAACGTAGCCCCATCCTACGTTTTATTCCTGTGTCGTGGGTGCGTTTACAAACATGAGAATCCACATACACAAACACCCAGACCGAAACAATAATTGTGGGTCATACAAAGATTTGTCCCGTGCGGGAATCGAACCCGCGACTGTTAGAAACAGTGAGCGGAGCGGCTTAAGCTCTTAACCACAGCGCTAAATCGTCAGTCCATTGCATGTTGATGTAATTTTCAGTTTGGTCCTTCCGAATATACAACAGATTTTAATCCAAATTATTTTTGCCTTTATAAACTACCTTTTATGAATGAGTTTTAGGCCGTTGTTTTGGGTATAACAAAGGTTATTAAGAGCTAACAAGGGTTTCTATACAAAGTTTCGCAAAATTAAAGCGTTATCAAAGTTAATTACTGTAGCTTTGTGGTACGTGGCCGACTAATTAAATCTGTTCAAGTTCAACATTATTACCTATTCGTGCCACAAAAGTGGTCGACCGCGAGAACGTTTACAGGTAATATATCACAAGAGGTCATAAGGTCCAAATGTTGAAAACAATGTTAGGTCGCTTTACTTCCCAGTCTAAAAATTGAATTCCAAGAAGCACCAGCTGCTGCCTATAACGAATTTGTTTTAGGAAAATCCTTTTAGATTGGTAGATTTATCAGCAGTTTGTTTGTCTTATGGAACATATATCCTTGCCAAATATCTAAAAAGTATGGAATTGGTTAGAGTGACATTTTGCATGTGTTGATATTTTGCTATTGTATGTTATTCTTCGTGTCGTGCATGGGTGGAAGAAGAACGCTACACGCTTGATTTCGCGTGGATGTGGAAAATGGATATTAAAGGACAAATTACAGTGACACCGATCCAGCAGCATCTCACATTAATAGCCCCATCCCATATTACATGAGCTATTTAAGGTGATTTTAATGAAATGAGGACGTTTGACTTGACAAGGCCATTGGTTTCGGTCTTGCAGAGTTTATGCCGCATGATATATTATTTTTGATAGATGTTGATATCTTAGTAGCGAGGAGTACATTCAGCCTATTTGTAATAATGACCAAATGAGTCATGAGACCCGCCAGTGCGAGAATATAAACAGCGGTAAAAAGCAAGAAAGTGAAAAAGGATCGAACTGAGCAGTTATGTGAACGGGTAAATGTCCGCCTTGCTCATTTCCATGTTCACTTCTTTGCACACTATCATGCGAGTAGACTGATGGTAAATATAATGTTACATAGCAGGGAAGAGAGATGCTATTCTGCTTTCCCTGTTAAAACAAGTACGTAAAACCCGACACATCATTACATCGCGTATATTGTAGTGATTGAAGATACCACAGAACCAATAAGAAGATACAGGACGGTTTATAGTCACAATAAAAATAAAGAATCACACGGTAACGAGGCATAAAATCCGATCAGTGCGGTCGGTTAGGTAAAGTGATCGATATATTAAAGGGCTGAAACACACTATACTTTTAGGATCAGCAATCAGCGACTTTGTGGCTTCATCAATGCGGCGCATATAAGATCGAAAATCGCTTCTAGGACTTAGCTATCAGCTTTGCAAATCTTTTAGTTTTTGGGCCTTAAATTGTTACTATTATACTTTTTAATGAAATGCTGGTTTAGATTATAATTTTGTGCTTTTGTACAAATTAGGGGGCTCTAAAGAAATTTTTGTATGGGGGAAAAGTATAAAAACAAGTATATCTCAAAAAGTTATTAATTGCCGTTATTCTTTTTGCTCGATTATACTACATATTTTTCTTACTACATATTCGATACTACATAGTCAAGAGTCTCAGTAACCGGCGAGCGTGTATGAGACGAAGAGCACCCAGGATGGGCTGGATTGTGTTAATGGACGTTGAACGACACTTGAGAATGATATCCTAAAAGTTTCGGGACTTCTGCTCAATTGCGGGCGTCTTGAAATTGGGGTAAGTTGCAAAATTGCGTTCTAAAATCAGCATCTCATTTTAGATAATGATTTAGTCTAGTTCTAGTCTAGTACTTTTAAACTATTGAATATATTTAGGGAGTAGTTGATACAAAGTTTAAGCGCCGTCTCTATAGTTTAAGTCGAGAGTTTTGGGTTAGTGTTTGTTAGTTTACCTTTTTACTGTTGTTTCACTTTTTACTATTAACCTGCAGAATATATTAAGGGAGTATTAGGTACAAACTTTAATACACTTCTCCATTGTTTTAACCGAGAGTTTGTTTGAGTGTTTGTTACATTTTACTATTAACTTGCTGAATATATTTAGAAAGTAGTTTATCTATCTATCTATCTATCTATCTATAACCTCACGCCGGATCCCTTGTAGATCCCTAGATCAGAAAGTAGTTTATACTAATTTTAAACTGCGTCGCTATTGTGTTAGTCGAGTTTGGGTTTTAAGCCGCGTTTCTATTGTGTTATTCTTTACAATTATACTGGTGAATATATTTAAAATGTTATTAGTACAAACTTTAAACCTTATCGTTTTTGTGAAGAATTTGGGTTAGTGTTTATTTGTTATCTTTTACTATTAAACTGCTTATTATATTTAGAGAGTATTGGGTAATTTTAATCCACTTCTCTATTGTTATAGCCTAGAGTTTGGGTTAATGTTAATTTGTTTCCTTTGTACAATTAAACCGATGAATATATTTAGAAAGTAGTTGATACTAATATTAAGTCTTGTCTTGTTTTAGTAAAGAGTTTGGATTAGTATTTACGTGTAACTTTTAAACGGCTGAATATATTTAGGGAGTTATTGATACAAACTTTAGGTCACGTTCCTATTTTTTAGTCGAGAGTTTTGGTTAGGGTTTATTTGTTAACTCTTTACTATTAAACTGTTAATATATATTATAGGCAGTATATGATATAGATCTAATGGCCAATATAGTGCTGATGCCTTCTCTTACCATGATCTGATATTTCTATCTTATAAGATTCGTCCCCCTAAATCTAAACCAAAAACCTTTATTCAGCGCAATTTTGGTGCAATGAACCTTGATCGTCTCCAAGAAGATACCAATAAAATCGACTGGTCCATAGTTGAGCAGGAAGAAACTGTTAACACCAAAATCACAGTGTTCAATAAATTACTCACTGAACTGTTTGATACACACGCCCCTATCCGAGAGGTAAAGATGAAGCATCTTCCTGCTCCTTGGCTAAATGAGGACATTAAGGTTCTTATGGAAAAGAAAAATCGAGCTAAAGCGAGGGATAAGGTTGATTCTAGGGATAAATACCGCGACAAATATCATCGCGCCAGAAACCGCTGCAATACAGCTTGCAGGGATGCACAGAGGCGTCACATCCATCGCTCTGTTGAAAACAGGGATTCCGCTAAAGTCTGGAGGTTCCTACGGACCTTAGGAATAGGTAAATCCCGACAAGATCTTACCTCAAGTGACATTGATATGAAGCAACTTAATCAGCATTTCTCTAAGTCGACAGCTCTAGATGATAGTATTAAAGCTGACACGCTTCACTCACTTTCTGCACAGATTGCCCCTGATTATCCTTCTTTTTCTTTCACAATGGCTTCTGTTACTGATGTCAAAAAGAGCATTCTTTCCATTACTTCAAATGCCGTCGGAAGTGACTTTATTAGTCGTATTATGATCATACCTATTCTTGACACCTTATGTCCTGTTATAACTCATATTCTGAACTCCTCCATCACAACTGGCGTTTTTCCAAATTGTTGGAAAGACGCGCAAGTCACTCCATTGCCAAAAAAAGCTGATCCTCTTTCCTTTTCAGACTATCGTCCAATCTCTATTCTCCCTTTCCTATCAAAAATTCTTGAACGAGTTGTTCAAAATCAATTTAGTAGTTTTTTAAATATTCATAATATTCTAAATCCGTATCAATCTGGTTTTCGCCCTGGTCATAGTACGACTACTGCATTAGTGAATATCTCCGACGACATTCGGTTTGGAATGGAAAACCAGCAGCTAACTGTTCTCACTCTTCTTGATTTTAGCAATGCGTTCAATACAGTTGATCATGATATTCTCCTTGCCACGCTGCGTTCCCTTAATGTTTCTCCTTTGGCGATCGACTGGTTTCGTAGCTATCTCTGTGGACGTCGGCAACGTATTCGCATAGACGATACTTTTTCCTCTTGGTGTGAAGTTTCTGCCGGCGTACCGCAAGGGGGTGTGCTATCTCCGCTGCTTTTTGCAGTCTTTATCAACAGAATGACTAACGAGCTAACATCGTCCTATCACCTTTATGCTGACGACTTACAAATATACACACAGGCTGATCTTGCTCATTTATCAACTGCCATCCAAACTGTGAATTTCGACCTAAATCGTATTCATTCTTGGAGTAAGTCGCATGGCCTTACAGTTAATCCAGCTAAAACACAAGTTATTGTTATAGGCAGTCCTTGGTATATCTCTAGAATCAACTTTGATCAACTTCCTGTCATTAATTTCAACGGGGTCCATATTCCATACAGCAACAAGGTTAAAAATCTTGGTGTCTTGTTTGATAATACTTTATCGTGGAGACCACAGGTTACTGAGGTTAGTAGAAAGATTTTTGCTTCAGGAGCCTCTCTTAAACGCCTGCGAAATTTCTTACCTATTCGTACTAAAATTGCGCTTGATCAATCCCTCCTGTTGCCCATTCTTGACTATGCTGATTCTTGTTACCTCGACTTGCCCGTGGATCTTCTTAATAAATTGGAACGGCTTCAAAATTTCTGTATTCGTTTTATTTTCGGCTTACGCAAGTATGACCACGTATCCGAATTCCGTTTTCAACTTAAGTGGCTTCCTGTCCATCGTCGTAGACACGTACATGTCCTTGCTCTACTTTACTCTGTCTTATTTAACCCACGCACTCCTATGTATCTGAAGCGACGTTTCTCCTTTCTTGCTTCCACTCAGTCTCGTGACCTTCGTTCCTCTGATACACTTCGCCTCATAATTCCTTCCCATTCTTTCAAATTCTTTACTAATTCTTTCACTGTTCAAAGTGTCCGTCTGTGGAACTCCTTACCTGAGTCTATAAGACGCGCAAAGTCCTTGAAAATTTTTAAACGTGAAATTAAATCACATTTCCTTCAAATTTAATACAAGCTTCCCTTCCTCCTCAAAATTTTGGTTCGCTCGTTATTCACTCGTTACTTCTTAACTCTTATCTATATTGTATTATGTGTTATAGGTAAAATTGACTCTTTCATTTATATCCCTTAAATTGTTTATTTTTATTATTTAGTTTAAATCTATTGAACTGTTGCACTTTTTAAATTTTTATCATAAGCATCGCTGTCCTCTACCTAAAGGTTGCCTGGAAGAAATCGCTTTAAGCGATAAGGCCGCCTTACTGTACCACCAACTATGTAAAATACTTTTTTTGTCCTTTTATTTTTATTTTGTGTGCAATAAAGTATATTATTATTATTATTATTAATCCACATCTAGTATTGTGATTGTACGTATCGTTTAATAATATCCAGCTTTGTACACAATCTTAGTTATTTCGGTACAGAATTGAGTAAAAATAACTGAATAAACGCTTATATATTACTGTGTATCTAATGCTGTCTGAACAGATATTTTTTCACAGAATAACATACTTTATATGTGGAAGCCTCATAAGACAGTTGGTAGTAACCAACTGTCATATGAGGCTTCCACACAGTTAAATGACTGATAAGAAATCTCAAGTGGGGATGGTAGAGGTGATCCTTGTACACCCATATTCCGATGACGATGTTAGGTCCAATGTAATAGGGGCCAGCCCATGGCCATTAAGAAGACTACAAATCCAGATCCCGGATTGCTATTAATTTTTTTTCGATAGACACACCTCAATAACATTGTCCGATGTAAAATATGAACCTCGTGATCGTCACAAGCACGATGCACCAGTCGATTAACAATGCAGTCAAAATAATCAAGAACTTACTTAACTAATGTAATAAGGACAGAGCTCAAATATTGAGTTTTGTAAGATTTTTCAAATAATGAATCTAATTTTTATGACTCTAAGTTTGATTTCTCCAAATCTTGCTACTAAAGCTATCATTCTCTTTCATACTACTAGTAACTATGTCTTCGCCATCTCTCCCCTGAGAGTTAACTTGTGTTCCCAGTTGTATCCAAGTTTGAGTATCAATTTGAAATATTGTTATATTGTTACAGGTACGTTGTCCCGAGCAAGCGTCTGTGGGGTAACCATCGATATAATTCTCTATGAAATATTAACGTGTGTAAACTTACTTTACCTACTCATTGGTCGACAGAAAGTAAAGTAAAATGAAACAGACTAAATAAATGAAGGCGTCTCCCACATTCTCCCCTAAAAAGTAGATGAGAAAAATAAACAGCTACGTCAACACTCCCCAAGTGGGGAGGTAAAGGTGAACTGTTAACACCTAAAGTCGCCGAGGAAGTTAGGTCTCTAAATTTAGAGATCGTGCAAATGTCGATTCTAAAAAGCATAACGTCGTTGTCAAATCATCATCAGCCCGTATCAGTCCACTGCTTGACATAGGCCTCTCCCAAGGCATTGAACCCGATCTTCGGCTCTTCTCCTCCAACCGCTGCCAGCTACCCTCCGTATATCGGCGCTCCATCTAGCTGCAGGGCGTCCCACACTACGTTTGCCAAACCGCGGTCTCCCCTCGAGATCACGTCTACCCCAGCGGTTATCAGTCCTTCGGCAAATATGGCCAGCCCACTGCCACTTCAGCGTGCTGATCCTGTGAGCAATGTCGATGACCTTGGTTCTCTGTCGGATCATATCATTCCGGATTCGGTCTTTCAGAGAAACTCCGAGCATAGCTCTCTCCATAGCCCGCTGAGCGACTTTCATTTGGTGGACTAGTCTCACCGTAAGTGTCCATGTCTCGGCTCCGTATGTCAATCAAAGACTTTTGTCAAACTTTGAGGGTATTGGTGACGAGAAGACTTGACGAAGTTTCCCAACCGCTGCCCAGCCCAGCTGTATCCTCCTGCGGACTTCTCTCTCAAAGTTGTTTCTACCTAATTGTAGTATTTGTCCGAGGTAGATGTATTCTTGAACAACTTCGAGAGTAGTTCCATTAACAACTACTGGCTCCGAAATGACATGTTCATTGAACATAACCTTGGTTTTATCCATGTTTATCCGGAGGCCAATGCGTTGGGAAGAATCAGCTAGGCCGCTCAGCATCTATTTTAATTCCTGCAACGTCTCCGCCATAATGACGATATCATCCGCGAATCTTAGGTGCGAGATGTACTCACCGCTAATGTTATAACCGCGTCCTTTCCAGTCCAGTATATATCCTCCAGTGCAGTAGTAAACAATTTAGGTGAGATTACATCGCTTTGTCTCAGTCCTCGATGCAGGGGGATATGCTTAATCCGCCGGTTTTGTACTTGGACGGTCATTGTTGCAGCGTCATGTAGGCATCTCAGCACTTGGATGTATCGCCAGTCGACCTGGAATCGAAGGCTTTCTCGTAGTCCACGAATGCCATGCACAGGGGCTAATTATACTCCTGGGTCTTTTGTATAATCTGCCGCACTGTGTGAATGTGGTCTATGGTGCCATATCCTGTCCCGAAACCAGCCTGTTCCGTTGGTTGAAACTCATCAAGTCTTCCCGCCAGGCGATGACTCTAGAAAACAACTTGTAGACATGACTTAGGAGGGACAAGACCCTTCTGAAAAACTATCGACCGATTGGTCGATAGTTTTTCAGAAGGGTCTTGTCTCCCTTCTTGAAAAACAAAACGACTACACTCCTGTTCCATGACCTTGGAGTTCTCCCAGAGAAGATAACGGAATTAAATATACGCTGAAGCGGTTTGAGCATAGGAGTACCTCCTGCCTTTAGAAACTCCGTAGTAATTCCGTCATTACCCGGGGCTTTTCCATTTTTAAGTTGTTTTAGAGCCATCTCGATTTCGTCAAGGCTGACTTCTGGCAGCTCCTCTGTGTAGTGGTGGGTTAGGGCGGTTCTTAAATATCATATGTCGGGTTCCGGTTGCGTTAGAATCCCCCGTGATAATGTTGAAGTTGGCCTTGGAAGTGTCGCGTTGGATATGTCCTCGTACATATCCTCTATTTCATCATCCGAGTGTGTTGATGTTGGTGCGTAGACCTGGATGACCTTAAGCTTATATCTCTCGGTTAATTTAATCACAAGGTACGCAACCCTTGTCGATACACTAGATGTTTGTTCAACGTTGTCAGAAAGGACTTTGTTGACAAGGAACCCGACGCCGCCTTGAGATTGATGGTCTCCTTCTCTGAAATACATAAGATGGCCCGATTTTAAGGTTACGGTATCCTCTCCCTTTCTTCGGATTTCGCATAATCCTAGGACGTGCCATATTATGTGTCTCAGTTCCTCTTCTAGTTGCGCCAGATGTTCCTCGAGCCGCAATGTACGTCCGTTATACGTGGCTAAGGTCAGTCGGTTTTGGCGGCCTTTCGTAACCCGGAGATTCTTAGCCCCCCCTCGTTGTCAAATGAATATCTGCTATGTCCACTTTTTGGAGCTTTCGACATTTTGACTATTATAACTAATTTCGTATTAAAAGTCTGTTATGTTATGACTCTAAGCATTATACAGTGAATTGTTGTCGCCAAAAAATATGATCAGAACGGTATAGACAGCTTAAAAATCTAAGAAATCGAGTTACCAACATAAAGGGTCATTAAAAGGTACTCTCTATATGGTGAATATTAAAACAGCGGCGTTTTTATGGTATAATTAAGAAATACGGTACTCGGTCTCTTTCACCTTCCCTTCCTCCTGAATTCACGTGATTAATTTCCCAAAAACTTGATTTTTTGAGATAAGTTACTACTGTTCTGAAGGTGCGATATGTTAAGAACTAACAAATCCATTCGAGATATTTAAAATGAATTCTATATTATTTTATTCTGGCACACACATTCTAACTTAAACACACAATAACAGACAATTCTGACTAAACTACACTGCAAGCCTATTCTATATGCACGATTAGGGCGCGTACCATAATGTCTTTACAAAAAGCTACTATAATCTTACTTTTTTGTAAAAAAGAGATATGGATATACGCAGTTCATAGTTGTGTCACATTTTCAAGGGAAAGTAAGATTAAAATGGTTTTTTTCGTTATTATTAGGTTTGGGTTACCCCCAGTAGAGTCTACGACTACACTCCTCAAAAGGCGTATTCTTCGCAAAGAAATCTGCTATAGACAGGCAGAAAATAGGTGAGCTTTGCTAATCTACGGCTTCAGTCCTCGTCCAAGTACAGTATTTTTCACGAAAGTACCAGTCATTGACCACCGGTATAAACCAAAGGAAATCGCTTGCCATACTACATGTTTGTAACTCGATTTCTTAGATTTTTAAGCTGTCTATACCGTTCTGAAGGTGCGATATGTATATTTTAAGTGTGGGCTAGACAAGTAAATTACATCTCGTTGCGGGCACTTCGCTCGTAGAACTGACGGCCGTTGGGGCAGAAAGGTTCTCGAATGGCGACCACGTACCGGAAGACGTGGAGTGGGTAGGCCCCCTACAAGATGGACCGATGACCTGGTGAAGGTCGCCGGTAGAAGTTGGATGCGTACAGCACAAAGCCGGTCGTTATGGCGGTCTTTAGGGGAGGCCTTTGTCCTGCAGTGGACGTCTTTCGGCTGAAGAAGAAGAAGAAGCGTAATTTTAGACTAATCATATTTTATATCTCATACGTATATGTTATATAAGGGATGCCTGAGCCTTCAATTTGTATGGAATTGGGAATTGTGTGCGCAAATGTTTCTACTTTAGAATGGAAATGAGGTTGGTAGTTTAGTCCAAATCTAAATTGCCAACCTCATTTTATGTAACGAGAAGTTGTAAAAATGAAAATTATGTTTTTTGACATATTTACACATTGTTGTTATTGTATTAAAATAATACGGTTTTTATCACAACTATATTTTACTCTGAAAAAATATCAGTAAGATGATTTCAAGCAAATTTGTTAAACCTACCATAAGAGCGAAATGTAAATGCAAAGGAACAGAGAAAGTTGTTGAACCAGTCAGTTGCGGTGAAGATGATAAAGTTGCCGTTGCCTTGCTTCCTGACGATTGGGTTCCGCGATACAGTGGTCCCATCCTTGCTAACTATTTAATGAAGAGGGAACAAGACCATAAGAAAAGGATCGAAGAAATTGCTAAATGTGCTTTAGAGCTCAATGCCGATATGAACGCCAAAGTCAAAAATCTCTCTGAAAACCTTTTGTCGGAAATCAAGCAAAACGAGCAGAAGATGGATTGTGTTATTCAAACGTGCGTTGCGTGTAAAGCAGCTCTGACGAAAGAAGCTCGTAATAATGCTTTCATTGAAATCAAAAGATTACGCAAGCATCGAGTGGACTATATGGCGACTTATAAAAGAGAAGCTCGAGCCTTAGAGCGCCAGAGAGCAGATGGATTAAGAATACTGTTGCGGGATGATTTTCAGCGCTTAATTGCCATAGGCCATAAGACTCCAAAGGATTTACTGCATGATTTTGATCAGCAGATATACGAAATTAACCAACAGCTTTTAGGAAACTCTAGGGCGTACACTGAATTGGAAGCGCAATTACGAGTTCAGGCAGATGAGAGTGTGTTGCGCGCACAAACTTGCCTCAATCAGTTATGTCTTAGTGTAGGGTTGTCGATTCGAGGACGAAGTGCTATTACCCGTACTGAAAGTGACACTGAAATAAAACCGCGTTCGGGTAGTGCAGACAGATATGGTAGTAATGTTTCGAATACGTCCTTAGGCGGTATATTAAGCGATGTAGAAGAGTTCGAAGCCGTAGTTACCTGTTTGGTGCGAGCGTATCGCACAGCTGTATTAAAAGTTTTTGATGGATTTTCGAGTAAACTTGCGGAGTTAGAAAAGGATTTGTACACCCAACAAGGTTTCATGCGTAATGAAATGCCTGAAAATGAGTTGATAGATTTCCAAAATATTTTAGATCGAGCTCATCATCGGCTATCCGCTAATATTAACAAGACTAGTCAATCTCAAGGTTTGATGGAAAAGACAATTGCTGATCTGCCTTTTATGAAAAAGAGTTTGTCTTCATTAGGAGATTGTTTGCATGATACGTATACCATTCTACGTGACGCAGGTCATCTGTGGGATGCCCACATCCTTCGTTCAGCACTTGCTCAAAAATTAACCATAGCGGCAGTTGAAGATCTATTAACTAGCAATGATACACTAGAACTAGCAAATGATGTTCCGTTTAATGTTGCTTTAGAACATATGCGGTGTTCTTCTGATGCTAGGTTATTGCAGAACGAGTTCAATGCTATTATGGGAATGCTTGATAAAACCGCGGAAATGTACATGCAACATAGTCAGACTGAACTAGGCCGTCTGGAAGAGTTTATGAAGTTACCCATGTCTATGGCTAACACATTACTTGCGGAATTCAATATGTTTTTGGAGAAACATCCGCGACCTGCTTTTACATCTTTCAGCCACGAGGCAAATGTGTCGGATTCACCAAGTGGTCATAATCATATACACTTACCTTTACCTCGAGCGATTCTACAAACTGAGTTAAAAGAAATAGCGTTGAAGAATTGGAGAAATGGTTTTCTAGAAACATTCGAAAGTAACTTTTCTGTAGTGGCTGAGGAATTGAAACATCAAGCGCAATTGTGGGTCGAGAAACGAGGTGCAGTGCTACAAATGCGTTTCACCTTAAAGATGGTGTCTCACAGTATCCGCGTAGAACGAGTGAAGGCTGCTCGAGACGAGCGTCTTGCTGAACTAGATTTTCATGAAGTACGTCTTTCATCTCATCTGAAAGCGGTTAATGATCTTGTCGATCGGTTACCTCAAGAAGCGGCTGCATTTGCGGCAATCGATGCGCCATTTTTGTATCCGCTTAGCAAATGGAAAGCGCGTCTCGAATCTGAAATGAAAGTTATGATTACTCAAGACCCTGTCGATCATGAATCGATCAAACTAAAAACGCGTAGTTACATACTCCGTCTCACAAAATACCGCGAACTTTTCGAGCAATCTCTTGACACAGCAATCTTGGACTTTAAAAATCAAATGGAATACCGCGTGCAGGAAGCTCGGGTCTCGAATGTACGTTTCACATCTCATATTAAGTTGTTCGGCGAAGGTGGTCGATATGGTACGACAGAGGCTTTAAGAGCATGTAGCGCGCTTGTGCGAGGTTCTGAATCTTTAGAAGCTTCTATTACCCGAGCTCTCAACGCCTTGACTCGACGTCGAGAGCAGTTGCTTGATTTTGCCGACACCGAGTTAATGCCTCTACGTCATTTACTGGGCATGGACACAGAACACAAGCGTGGAGATTCGGCTAAGAAGAAACCGACCAAGAAAAAATGATGGACCTATTTCCTCAAATTGTATGTAGCATATTTCGCTGTACGTTGCTTCAAAAATTGAATATAGCTCGGAAAATACGCTATTTTTTCACTGAAGTTGCTTAGTAGCCGTTTTTTACAGTAGAATAATACGTCTCAACGGCACGGCTGTTGGAGTGAAAGCCACGTCTACTTTGTGCGGCTGGTACTTTGTTAGTCTGTCAGAATAGGTTTGCAGACTCGGGGGAGTGTTTCGTAAGTTTCACTTGTTTAAGTTTTCTACTTCGCTTTAATGTTTTGTAGGTTTCTCAACATCATGCTACTGTTTTTGCTCTTGGTTAGAGTAACGGAGTTAGATTTTGTGCCACTTCGTGACATTTTTGCAAGAGGGATAATTGTGAAATAAAGATTTTGCGCTGTATTTAACTTTTATGACATACTAATTATGTCCCGTCCGGGGATCGAATCTGCAGCTTCTCAATCCACGGGCTACGCTCAGACCCCTTACAGAACAAAACATGTTAAAATGTGTCTGAGCAGTAACCATCTCTCTAGATCTCTCTCTAGATTCTTAACCTCATGCGCTGTTTTTAATAAGTGTTAGTAAGTGCTTCATGCGTTTGTTTGCCACAACGAGGCAACTGAATACGTACCGCAATGTATATTTATCATACAGCGACTAAATGATTTAGTGTATCTAGACTTTCTAGACTTAGCCATTTATCAATTTTGCTCTGCTATCTGCTTCGTTTGTCCGCCCGATACTCGTCCACTCGAAATCTGATAGTATCTTTAAGGGAGGACTGAAAGACAAGCCAAGAGTCTCCGTAACCGGCGAGCGGGTATGAGACGAACTATGAGAGTGGAGGAAGATAGAGAGGTATGTAAGGAAAGAACCTGCTGGAACTCTGTCCTCTCTGCCTACCCCTCAGATCTTTAAGGGAGTGTACTGTTATCTAGATACTTTATATTGCAATCGATTTGTAGGTATCGATTTTTTTGTATCCATTTCTAAACTTTACTACTGTGTTCGGGCCAATTGAATGTTTTACGACATGATATAAGTCTTTTAAGTGTCTTGGAAGAATTTATGTTAGTCAAAGCGACATTGGGAGATTAGGTTTGTAATCCTTCTAATACTATAAACGCAAAAATTTGTGTACGCAAAATCTATGGAAGGGATATTGATGAAATTTTACAGTAATGTAACTTATACATCAGAATTCCACAGGCTATGGTTTGTAATTGTATATTACAAAGTAAACACGTGCGCATTTCAGTGTAACTTATAGTACTTTGATATTCGTCTTATGGTTCTTTGACTTGTTTTTTATACTAGTAGTTTTATAAGGGAACTTGAAGATAAGTTTATATCTATATCATCACGCCAGATCCCTTGCGGGGTAGGCAAAGAATGCAATACAACAGTGTATAATAAAGTCTGCCTAGTCTAGGTCTGGTGCGGCTAGTGAACCACAAGGTAGGTTCGTATTCTAGGTCGGATCAAGTTTTAGGGTTTTGCTATTGCGTCCAGATTGGTGAAACATAGGTGTACACAGTACACCTCCGTCACGCTTACTTGTAGAATGTGGGTTACGGGTTTCCTTGTACTAAGTTAAAATTGTTATTATATGTCACGATAATAGGGCTTCAAAGGCCATTAGATAGTTAATCCGCAATGAGTTGGAATATCGTTAGCTAATTGAGGTATGGATGTGACAGCACCACTCCATTACAACGGTAAAAGAGGTTAAAAGTGGTGATAGCCTAGCTAGTAGCACGGTAGGC
Organism: Phalera bucephala; assembly: GCA_905147815.2. NCBI lineage: Eukaryota > Metazoa > Arthropoda > Insecta > Lepidoptera > Notodontidae > Phalera > Phalera bucephala. The sequence continues at coordinate 6,064,891 of LR990628.1, read as the reverse complement.
TTTACACAGGGTTCATATCCTGACTTGCAACTCTAGGTTTTTCTAAACTTGTGTGCAATTAGTCATTGAATGAAACCATCGCGAAACAAATTCCTGTTTTGCCCAAGAGCAAAAACTCTTTGAGAAATGTGACATGTGCTTCAAGAATGGCAAACAGCAAGCTCCCTTCAAATTGGGACTAAATATTTCGAAGAAATGAGGTTGTATATATATATATACTATCTATACCTCTTACAAACTCTTCCAGGAAAACCGAGTACGAGAGGTTTACCCCTTAAGTAGATTAGTGGGCGTTGGTACTGATCAACGCCCACAAGCTTCGAATTTGTAGGTATATCGACACGGCCTTGCCGATATAAGAATCATGACCTTAACGACAGGAAATCAATTTTGCTATGACAACCGGTTAAGTGTTCCTTAAAACATGTAATTGCTTACATTTCTCTACCTCTGACGTTAGAAAGAGGTACATTTTGCTCTTTTCGAAGATTAGGCAGTTGGAATTATGGATATCACTTAAGATTCATCATTTTATAACATGTCGTCAAAGATGATTGTGTACCTAAACTAGTGTAGTGTGGTGGAATCTAATAATTGTCGTCTTACGCCATATCTCCCATTCCCGAGATCAATAGCAATCTTGGCTAGGTCTTACAAATAATTAACCATATCATCAACCTACCTTTATACTGGCCTTCCCCGATTGCAGTATCTCTTCCGTGATCACTATTCTTTTTGTTTCTTTTTTTTTAAACGTAGCCCCACACTATGAACAATTCCTTTGTCGTAGGCGCGTTTACAAACACGAAATTTACATACACAAGCACTTTGACCAAAAACTTATGTGGATCATACAGATTGGTCCTGTGCGGGAATCGAACCCGCGACTAGTCAATCCAATGGGCTGAGCGGCCGAGCTAGTGAGTCTAAAACTTGAAAACAGTTTTGGATTGTCGCTTATTAAGCCAGTCAGTTATTCTTACTAAAAAAGTTCTCGTCATATCTGTTCCTCTTAACAAACTTGGAAATAAGCTATGATTAAATAAAAATAAAATTGAGTGTTGCTTTTCATACTTAATTTTCACTTCTAAAACGTGAAGCCTAAGTGTACTCTCTAAATTCGATTCTGCTGTCCATTCCTGCGAATATAAAGCAATATCTCGTATTAGGACCAGCTTATCATGAATAATTCTTAAACATTATACCCGGCCGTTTGATAAATTATTTAAATAGGGCATCCCTGCTAATGAAAGCGGTTGGTCAGGCACAGTGGGTGGTGATGGGCAGTCAGCGCTTCGCCGCGGGATTATGAAGCTGACAACTAAAATAAACCTGTATGATAAACCTCCTGTTTGATAAAACATGGACAAAACAGTTTTATAGTATCGAAGAAAATACTCGTGCTATCATAAGACCAAATCTGTCACCTAAAAGCATTTTAAACAGGAGTAATAGATGAACGTATTGTCATATTGTCTGGCTAATTAGTACTATGAAAAGACCTAATGTGTCTCCCCAAAACCTTTTGAAACGGGTGTTATTCATGATAGATTCATCACCGTATTGACCAGCTAATTGGTCGATTTCAGGTAACTAACAATCAATTAATTGCCATTTACGCCAATACTGATACAGTTGTTTCGGCAAACAAATGCCGATATTTCTTCTCCTTTGTAGGCAATATTGCCTAAGGCTTCATGGTTAGCCCTTACTTAGTTATAGGAGTGATCTTTATATTACATAACTGAAAAAATAATCTATTATTAATAAATAATCAAATCACCTATTATTATGAGAATGAAAGTAGGATAAATGCGGTAGAAATGCGAGCTCTGCGGAAGATGTGCGGAGTGAAGCTGACCGACCGCATTAGCAACAGCATAGTAAGACAGCGAGTAGGTATGAAAGATAGTATCGGTGTAAAGATGAGAAAGGGCATGCTCCGTTGGTTCGGGCATATAGAAAGAATGCCAGAGGAAAGAATGACAAAACAGATATACAATGTGAAAGTGGAAGGATGCAGGTACCGGGGAAGACCTAGACTATCTTACCACGACCAAATAAACCGAGTCTTATCTGATGGAAAAGTCAAGAGTCTCCGTAACCGGCGAGCGTGTATGAGACGAACTATGAGAGTCGAGGAAGCCAGAGAGGTATGTAAGGAAAGAACCTGTTGGAACTCTGTACTCTCTGCCTACCCCGCAAGGGATCTGGCGTGAGGTTATAGATAGATAGATAGATAGACCTATTATTTATTACCTCAGGCAAGCGTTATTTTTTAAGCGTTACTTATATTACATATTGTCCGACCAAAACCGCCTACCAGCCTGCCACGCGACACAGCGACACTGACTGTCTGGACTTAAGGTCTATTTCACTTAGACGTATACGTCGAAAATATTATAATATTTTTGTCAAAAGTCACGTGTTATATTATGCTCTAAGACAACTACATATGATCTATTTTTAAATAAGTTTCCAGTAATGAAAGTAATATATTATTAGGTTATTTATTATGTTCTGCGCCAATATGTTTGTTCGTATTATACGTTATTTATAACGTGTTGGTTACTACGTTAAATTATTTTTTTAATAAAATCAGTGCGGATCACTGGCGTGATCTTGGATGACGTACTTATGCATTTATCGTGGGTTTGTGAGGGATTGCGGCGTCGCATGTCAAATTGTTTGCAAATAAATCGTTGGTTTGTTTATTGTAATAACTGTAAATAAAAGTTAGTTTTAGTTACGTGTAAATAATTAAATTATAAAGGCGTCGTTCAACGAAGCGAAGAAGTAACTATTATTAATAGCGTAAAAAATAATAGGCGTTTTAAAAGTAGCGTATCGTTATAACGCGTTGTTAATATATAGCCGTTGCGAACACACCTACTTAGTAACCGTCATACATACTCTGACATTATGCGTTTTAAGGACAGGCTGTTACGTTAAGAAATATGATAGAATTAAGTTTACAGATAAACACGTCCCGTAATTGGGATAATTTTCTCAAACGGAAAACTAATTGGCCAGATCTCTTTACTGAAATTCTTCAATTAGGTAAAAATTCCAAAAAAAAGTTATCGCTGAAATCTTTTCAAATAAAACTTAATAAGCTATGTTGATTTATAATATTTTGTTCAAGTTATTTATCATTATGTTTAACAATACTTTAATATTCTCTGTTTAATATTACCCAATTACTCTGAGTGCTTTTGAACTTATACAAAATTTAATAAAGTCTGTTGTTTCGTTAATGCATATACTTCTCGCGTCAGTTTGCAAGTTATTTTTAACTTGGTTTTTGTTAGATGGAGTGTTTATTGTATTATTATATTAATATCTTTTACATAAATATAACATCGGTTTAAGCTATCTACTCCACGATAACAATTTTGCCATTTGGTTTTAATGTGGTAGAGCAACGAGAGACAAGCTTTTTGCCATTCACGGTATATTATTTATAATGTCTTTTCGTCTCTTACGAGGTTTTGTCACGACGTTTTCCTTCACCGCTAATCACACAGTTTGTCATAAACTCAGCGGTGCCGTCTAAGATTTTAATTCACTCACAACCTTTTGAATACCAGTTGAGCGCTAAGCCATTGATTATCATCATCATCATACTTGTCCACTACTGAACACAGGCCTCCACAATCGCTCTCCAACGCAGCCGGTCTGATGCCACCTGCATCTAACGACTTCCTGCGATCCTCACAAGATCGTCGGTCCATCTGGAAGGCGGCCGTCCCACGTTGATCAATCCTCATTTCAATGAAATGGGTGTGATTTTGCTCGACCAATTCTGTAGCATAGGATGTAAATTACTCTTGTGCCAAAGTATATATTGGATTGGGCAAAAGCCGATTGTAAAACTTAGCAAGTAACACAGCCGAATAAGCAAGAATAACAGAAATGAAACTTTGTAGGTATTAATATTAAAGTGCTTATTCAAATAATCAAATTGTTAAGTTACGTCATCATTACAGTCGGTCAGCGTGTATCGTAGAATGTCCTTGGTCTTTACTTTATTTTTCACTAGCTGTACCCGCAACTTTGGTCGCGTTATTTTCAGGCGTGTATTGCAAACCCTTAAGCTTTTTTAGGATAAAAGGTAGCCTATGTCCTTTCCCTGGACAAAATGTACTTCCTTGCCGAATTTGATCAAAATCTGTACAGCGATTTGTGTGTGAAAAGGTAACAGATAAACAGACAGACAGACAGAGTTACTTTAGAATTTATAATATTAGTATGGATAACAGTACATGCCACTTGGAAACGGGACTGTCACTTGACGTAGGAGTGATTTGTCGGCACATTATAGGGTGGATGATAAAAGACCTGTGCGGAAAGTATTCACGCGAAATGTGCTCTTCCGAATGTAAAAAACATTTTATGAGTATAACATTATATGCTTATAAGGAAAGGCGTTTCACAGCTGTGGGTAAACCGATGATGATAAACATTATTATGATTATTCCTTTCTGGTTCTGAGCTTGTATTTTTACTCAATAGAATAGTGCCTCTTCTGTATCTGCATAAAAAGAAATACTTTCCAGATAATTTGATTGATCCTCAATACTTAAGAAGCAACTGCTTGTCTGACTTCGGATAATCAATTCTCCAGTTGCATATAGGTACCTGTAACTTATTGTTTAGAACAAAGACAGGTTCGTAATTCACTGCCTGTTAGGGTAGTTTTTGTCTACCCCGCAAAGAATCTGATGATATACCTAGAAACAAGGTTCAAACAATGGGTCCATGACTACGAAGTTTTCAAAAGAACGCTAGATGTCAGTATGAGATATATCTGTCTCCTGACTTGGTGGACATCCCTAAACTCATCATTTAATTAACTAAACTGCTAACTGCTTTACTGGTATTACCCTAGTACGTCGTATAATTAGTTCTCTTGAAGATAAAGTTTGACGGCATCGGGTTTCTAAACTGCGTCTGGTGGCTGTAACTAGGGCTTGCAACTTTGGAGCCTTTCCAACAAGAGTGACAGACTTGGCACTTTATGAGGTTTCACTACTGTATTAAGTTTAAAGGTCACAAACTCCCGTTCTAGTTTGAGTTAAAATAACGTTATTGACTTTTTAATGTACGTTACTGTATGCAGATATGAAATAAAATCATTTCGCGTATATGCTTTGGTGCATCCTTTTCGAGTCTTGTTATTTTAGAAGATATTACTTTTAAAAAACTTTAGCTCACATTTTTAGCTTAACTTGTTTAATTAGCGCAGCCTGGATCGCATCGCGTGACATGCAACTAGGATTCTGCATTGCTCCATCTTGTTGACATGCATGCAATGACTAATAATGACGAAATGCGACTTTAAGTTTCAGGGTGGCCATTTCAGTGGTGAAGTGTATGTTAGGTCTATGTATCTATATCATTACCCCAGATACCTTGCGAAGTAGGCAAAGAGTACAGAGTTCTAATAGGCTTTTCCCATACAGACCTCACTGGCTTCCTCCACTCTCACATTTCGTCTCATACACGTTCGATGGTTACGGAGATCCTTGACTTGCCCAAGACACAGTCCATTTGGTGATGGTATGTTATTTTTCTAGGATGTGTCACATAATATGCAGCCTAACTCAAAGTGCCAGTCGGTGTGTTAGGTCTTAAAAATAACTAAATCACGCAAAAAGTGTTATACTTATTATTAGTTTTGCTCCTCGAGTGAAGAATCACTAAAAATGTTTTTACTCATTATATGAGGAAGTTCTTCAGATTTATTTGCTAGTTTTGCACTATTCATAAGAGCTTGTTAGATACTCTTTATTCGAGTTCATTCAACTAGCAAATCTCGTCTGGAACTGGTCGCACCAACAACTATGTCGTATCTGTATTTCCACATTGGAAAGTTGAGGAGAAACTGAAGCAAACAAAATTTCATAGTTCGGCTTCGAAGATTTTTTTTTACTAACACTAGTGCTAATCTCGATCGCTCGTAACTGACCTAGCCAACCAATAAAACTTAACCTAGGTCAGTTGTGCCAGAAACGATCTGCATTTAAACTGCCACCAATAAATCTGTGTCGAACTCTTCACTACATTGAATCTTGTGAGTTCGATAAACTTTGAAACTCTCACTGTCTTAAATACAGTAAAGGCGAGTAACGTCACTTGCATCTTTAATCTTGGTGGAATTTTTTGGCTCGTGTATGACATTGAGGGGGGGGGGGGGGCATTGGTGTGAAATCAGGGTTAGCATTTAGTAACATTTTCCCACACCCAAGGAAGCAAGAGGGTCCCCACGGTTACTAATTAAAAAAAATAATTTGGGTAAAAATTTCAAAGCAAACAGCAACTCTGCGACTGTCATGAAGTGACACTAACACTGAACTAACACTGTCGTCAAGTGAAAACTTGACGACAGTGTTAGTTCCGATTTTGGCCGCGGGCCAAAAGATCCTTGTAGGACTGTAGTTAATGGGCGTGACTTGGGCCCGAACGTGTTCAATGTACAGACAGAGTACTTTCATGTGTCTTTATTATTAAGGTGTTTGTTCCGTTATTTAGGTCAGTCATGAGGTCGCCTGTCCGGTGGCCTCTACGGTTATTCATGGCAGAAGGGTATATTTATCGAGTGAGGTACCAGGAAATGAAAGCGTGTGGGCGCGTGAGCTGTTGGATATGTACACAATAGAAGCAAATTTCACAATATGCAAAGGAAGTTTCCTAAATATGTACGTTTTCATGATCATATATCCACTCCTTTCTTGAAGGATGTGAAGCTCTTATGTGGTCAGAGACTTAATGAAATAAGAGAGAGGTGAAAAAGAAAAGATTCTATTAGAACTCTTCAATCTCTGCCTTCTATATAGATAGATCATGGTTGCCAGGTGCTACTAGACCAAATAATAAAATATCCATAGTCAACAGAAACACATCCACTGCTGGACAAATGCCTCTCCAATTAACGACACAACGACCCTTTTTTTTAAATACGTAGCCCTTTTTTTTAAACTCTAGGATTTATTCCTGTGTTGTAAGGTTTATTTACATTCATAAACATAAAAATTCACATACTCAAGTACCCCGACCGAAACAAATAAAGTTTTGGTCAAATAGGCGACGGAGTGCGACGGAAGCGGTCGGCTACGTTCGTTGTGACGTGTCCCGTACATTTCAGTAATGTACTGAAATGTACGGGTTACCTGAGGAGTTGTAATGACAACTCCTCAGGTTGCGCTCCCTAAAACTTGCGAAACCTTAATTGTGGGTCACAAAAAGATTTGTCCCGTGCGGGAATCGAACACGTGACTATTCGATCCAGTGGGCGGAGCAGATTCCTCCAAACCCTCTTCGACCGAATGTCTGTAAGCATCTTTTAGATTTTACCCGCGACCTTCACCAGGTCATCAACGCAGTATACTAGCAGTAGAAATCGGCAACTGTGACGTCAATGAGAATGGATTAGCTTTTTCCAATCAGTTAATGTACAAGCTATCGGTTGGAACTGTTGTTAGCGTGACTTTCCGAGCTTTATGTTGGGATATCATGCCCCGGTACATTTATATCTAGTTCGACTTGATTACTTACCTAGCTGTCTGCCAGGCATGTCGATGTTAAAGGTTTATCGGTGCAGGTCGATGAGTTATGTCTATTAATGTAAAGTATTGGTCGTTTTCAATTCGGAAACTTGTTTAATCCGACATTTAACTTAAATATAGCAAGACCTGAAATACCCCATATAAAATATTGCTTTAAAAAATCAAAACGTAAATCAACATTAACAGGCTTTAAAGTCATGTGCCACTATGTGGCCTAATAGTATAGTATAATAATAATATCAGCCCTGTTAAGAAACTGTTTCACCGTTAGGCACGGGCTTCCTCTCAAAATAAGAGGGCTTAGGCCATAGTCACGCTGGCCCAGTGCAGGTTGGCGAACTTCACACACCTTCGAGAAACTCTTAGGGATGCAGGTTTCCTCACGATGTTTTCCTTCACCGTTAAAGCGAGTGATAGTCAATTTTTAGTACGCACATGCTTTTGAAAAGACAGGGGTGCGTGCCTGGGTTTGAACCCGAGACCTCTGACTTTGCAGTTCAACGCTCTAACTACTAGGTTATCACTGCTATTTAATAGCACTGCTGACCTGGTATTAGATGTTAAATATTTCTAACTACAGTAGTTTACGTTTGACCTTGACGGTAACTTTACCGTGTAATTATCTCCCTACAACTACTACTATACTACTATATCATCACGCCAGATCCCTTACGGGGTAGGCAGAGAGTACAGAGTTCCAACAGGCTCTTTCCTTACATACCTCTCTGGCTTCCTCTTTTCTCATAGTCCGTCTCATACACGCTCTCCCTACAATAATTCAAAAATAGTATTTTTCATGTAAAGTGGGTTCTGTGACGGTTGTAAGTGTGAAAGAAAATTATACTTTATTCCCTGACAATAAGAGGCAGGACCCGTTTGTATACTTATAGTTTTATGCCATAACACCATTGAATAATACGACGGTATTTCTAATAGTGAACTATTTGACGACCGGTATATTGTTTTTAGGCGAGATCGGGACTACTTGGCGGCTAATCAGTCACTTGGTGGTGGAGTTTTGATAGCAGTCCGTCGCGAGCTTGCAGTTGAGTGTCTAAACGAATGGTTATCCTCTGCCGAGGATTTGTGGATTACTCTCACTATCAATAATCGTAAATCGAAGTCTAACTGTAAGATGCACATTAGTGTTGTGTATATATGCAATCAAAACTTGGGTAACACAATGTCGGCGCAACTATCGAACTTCATTGACAATGTTATCGGAATTACGTCAGCCAATCCGCTGGATAGTGTTATAATTCTAGGTGATTTTAATTTGCCAAATATCACTTGGACGTTTGGTGAGGATGGTACCTCTTTAGATCCCAGTAACATCCAGGGATTGCAACAGTCAGAGATATTTGACAATTTAAATATATGTAGCTTGCTGCAATATAATTCTTTTTCGAATATAAATAATCGTATATTAGATTTAATATTTTCCAATAATAGTGTCAATGTTGAATGTTGTGTCTGTCCTCTAGCCCCTGAAGACCCTCACCATAAATCTCTCATAATATCAGCCAATTTCGCACAACTGCAGACAATTAGGCCTCTTCCATATACTAAATTTAGGTATCATAACGGCGATTTCCAGTCCATCTGTTCTGAATTAAACGGAATTGACTGGCAATCAGAATTAGGCAAAAGAAACATGGAGGACGCAGTCTCATTCTTTTACCGCAAGGTTTACGAACTTCGTAACAAATACATTTCATCTAAATTGGTTACACCGTCTCGCAAGTATCCTCCATGGTACAAACAACCCCTCATTAAACTCCTTAAAGAAAAACATAAATATCATATAAAATTTAAAAATTATGGAAACATACATGACCAGCAATCGTTTTTAATCTTACGTGATCGGGCTCGAACCCTGGAGAGGGAAATGTATGTTCATTACATCCAATCTATTGAAGACTGTATTCACAAGAATCCTCGTGCATTCTGGGCCTATGTAAAAAGTAAGAAGCAGTCTAACAACTATCCGTCTACTCTGCACTATGGGAGTCGAACGTCGGACCAAGGGAAAGAGATATGTGACTTATTTGGGGAGTTTTTCCACTCCACTTTTCTAAACAACGATGATAATGTTAGTCTGGGCTCCTCGTCTCACAGTATAAACTTACAGTATCACAATATACCAGCTCAACACAATGTATCATCATCTGTTGATATTGGATCTGTAGAAGTTCTGGACAAACACGTGCTTACTCATCTAAAGTCCCTGGATCTTAATAAATCGGCCGGTCCAGACAATATCCCAGCTATCCTTATAGTGAAATGTGCCCGAAGTCTGACTTTTCCCCTCTCTATTCTCTTTCGCCGTTCTGTCACCGAAGGCGTAGTGCCGGACATATGGAAGACCGCATTTATCACACCCATACATAAGAAAGGTTCTAAGAATATGATTGTCAACTACAGGCCCATTTCCAAACTATGCCTATTCGCTAAAGTGCTCGAAAAGATCGTGTATGCACAAGTGTACTCGGCTCTAAAACATAGTCTCGACCAGAACCAACATGGTTTCATAAGAGGCAGGTCCACCACAACCAATCTTTTGCTGTGTAGTGACTATATTTCTCATTTCATGTCTGAACCGTCTCAGGTTGACGTAATATACACAGACTACAGCAAATGTTTTGACCGAATAGACCATGCGATTCTCTTGAACAAACTACAGCTCGTAGGTATTAGGGGCAATTTGTACAGATGGTTCTCTTCATATGTGCATAACCGGTGTCAAACGGTAGTACTTAACGGATATTCGTCTTCGCCCATGTATATTCCCTCCGGCGTTGCCCAGGGATCTTTATTAGGACCTTTAATGTTTCTAATCTTTATTAATGACATTTCTCAATGTTTTGAAAACTCAAAAGTCCTTTTGTATGCTGACGACATGAAAATGCTTCACCCTATTAAAGATGTAAACGACCCAATTTCATTACAAGCTGACCTAGACAGATTCCAAGCCTACTGTAAGCGCAACAAGCTTGACTTAAACGTGTCCAAATGTTACGTATGCTCGTTTACACGCAAAGCAACCCCTCTTCTATACAATTACACTTTAGAGGACACTGCTCTTATAAGAACAAATAAAATTAAGGATCTAGGTGTTAACTTTGACTGCAAACTCTTGTTTGACGAGCATATTAGTGATATAGCTACGAAAGCTTCTAAGGCACTTGGTTTTGTTATGAGAATGTCATCTGAATTCTTTAATATAAAAACAATAAAGATTCTATATGGCACCTACGTACGTAGTCACTTGGAATATGCAGTGCAAGTGTGGAATCCTTGTTATAATGTGCATATTACGCGCCTAGAAAATATTCAAAGAAAGTTTCTTCGTTACATACAATTTCGCGCTAAAACATATTTACCCAACTATACCGCCAGATGTCAAAAATTCCACTTTCTTCCTCTCTATGAACGGAGAAAAATTGCTGATTTGGTGCTTTTGTTCAAGATAGCTAATGGTGATGTGGACTGCCCTGATATTCTTGAGCAAATTAGACTTTGTACGCACACTACCTCACTCAGAAAACCTAGTCTCTTGTATGTCCCTCTAGTAAGAACTAATTATAGACAAAATTCGTTCATTATCAGGATAAGCAGATGTTTTAATGCTCTGGCCAGTGATATAGATATTGATCTATTTAATTGCTCCATAAGTCGGCTTAGAAAGCAGCTAAGCGACAAATTCAAATTCTTTCAAGACCAACTAACAGGTAATTAACAGACCTTTTTTTTTGCATATCCGAATCCATATATATATACCTCGGACTATCTATATGTGTGTATATATATATATATATATATATATATATATATATATATATATATATATATATATATATATATATATATATATTATTCTTTCTTTTGGATACTACCAGCGGAATTTTATAAATGGCCCTCTATTATTGTATAAGTACCTCTTACCTAGCCGTTAGATTCCCAAATATTGTAAAAATAAAAATTAAATAAAAAAAAAAATAATTTCGTTTGGCACTTAGAACTGTCACTACCCATCTTACGTGAAAAATGTTCTACGGAGCATACCCTTTCTTATCTTTACACCGAAACTATCTTTCATACCTACTCGCTTTTTTACTACGCTGTTGCGAATACGGTCGGTCAGTTTCACTCCGCACATCTTCCGCAGAGGTCGCATTTCCACCACAATTATCCTACTTTCATTCTATGTACACACCGTCACGCCTATATTCCCCAGAGGGGGTGGCAGAGGTGTACTGAATACACCCACGTTTCGCCGACGATGTTAGGTCCCATGTAATAAGGGGCGAGCCTATTGCCATATGCCCAGCTTTCGCTGCCATACAACAGCGTTGGGACAAGCACTCCGTTATGCACTCTGTATGGCCAGCTGCGCCTTTTGACTTAAGTGCCGGCTCCCAAGTAGCTTTCCCATCGCACCAGTCACCCAACAGGGTGGGTCAGGAGCAGGGAACAGTAGCCTCTCTATGTCAGCGGTGTATTTCCCATCCTTACTGAATGCGTATCCAAGATATACAAACTCATTCACTTGCAGCACATCGTTACCAACCACAATCCTTCATATCCAACCAAAATCCTTGTAGTCATTTCTATCGAATATAGCTTCTACAGCTATTTGGTCATATTGAAGATTTGTATAAAAATAACCCTCAAAGCCTACAAGATATTCCTGTAAGAAATTTACTTAGAATTCACTAATTAGACTCGAGTTCGGAGCTTAACATCATTTTCTCGAGAATTTCTAATGAAAGCAACAACGAAAATTGTGTAAATTTATTCCATTTGCGAAGTCACCTATTGTTCGTGAAGTCATAATAGATATAAGTATTAGATTCCTTCTAGGTCGATTTTATATTTTTATAAAATATTAATTTTTTAAAATGTCTTTATACATGATGAATTAAACACTGGGATTGCTCCAAATGTATCTCAGTCAAATGAGAGTGTACTTATTTCTAGCGCTCTCAGAAGTCGCACAAGGAACTGTCCGTGTATAGGCTACCGGTGATCAGTGAAGCTGGTATTAGAATTAGATTGAAAAAACGCTTAAAAGAGGATTATTCTGTGCAGATTATTTTATATAAATCTTGAATTTATGAATATTTTAAGCTGATACTGTAGTTTGTAGTAAGAACGTAAGTTTGCTTCTTAATATGTACATTTTAATCAGGTTACCTAGGGAGTGTGGCTAAAGTGAATACTATTACGAATTTTGTAATGAAATAGAATACAAGTTGCTGCAATGTATTATGTTAATCTATCCAATATTATGTTATAATTATGAGGTTTGTTCATTGGTTTTTAAACTTTTATCAGTTTTTTTTATATACAAAGCTATTATTAGTTTCAGCAGTCGACAAATCAGAGAATGGTGTCCAGAAACAACCAATATCATTGCATTCATCTAATGTGTGACAATAAAATGAAAGTTTATCGGAAGCAAATTTGTGGCCACCTGGGCCACAAATTTGCTTCCGATAAACTTTCATTCCGATAAACTGTTGGCACGATGCCGACGATAACGTTAAACATAAACCCGTAACCGGGACCAACGGATTAACGTAGCACGAGGACGCTCTTAATGGAAATGCGACAAACTGTCGTCCATCTGAGACTGACCGAGCTAAACGCAGTGAAAAGCTAATATTAAATCTATAAAGCTGTACTGATCCGCGCGTTTGCCCCCATTTATTAATTAAATAACAACCAAATCAGTCAAGGATTAAATTCGCCTTAAACGCGGCCGCGCGAAGTAAACGTATTTATATTCAAATCCCTTATAAACAGAGAGTATAAACGATCAATTTTGGGAAGTGTTTCGATAAGTATTCTTGGAGTAGGCAAAATACTCCGTTTAGGAGCCCGTTAGTGAGACAAACACAATTTGTTGTATTGTATTACAAACATTGTAAGCGATAAGCTGCTTTCTTGAATATTCTACTCCTACTTACTACTAATATAATAAATTGTTTATTATTGAATGTGTAGAAAACCAAAATTATGTTTTTAGAACGGGAAGAAACCAGAACGTATCCTTGCAGGATTGTGGTTGGGAACGATGTGCTGGAGCAAGTGAATGCGTTTGTATATCTTGGATGCGCCTTCAGTAAGGATGGAAAATACACCGCTGACATAGAGAGAAGAGTGAGAGCAGGGAACAGAGTGAATGGCGCGATGGGAAAGCTACTTGGGAGCCGGCACTTAAGCCGAAAGGCGCAGCTGGCCATACATAATGGAGTGCTTGTCCCAACACTGTTATATGGCAGCGAGAGCTGGGTATGTAAGAAGGAGAATGAAAGTAGGATAAATGCGGTGGAAATGCGAGCTCTGCGGAAGATGTGCGGAGTGAAGCTGACAGACCATATTCGCAACAGCGTAGTAAGAAAGCAAATCGGTATGAAAAAGAATATCGGTGTAAAGATGAGAAAGGATATGCTCCGTTGGTTCGGGCATATAGAAAGAATGTCCGAAGAAAGAATGACAAAACTGATATACAATGCGAAAGTGGAAGGATGTAGGTACCGGGGAAGACCTAGACTATCTTACCATGACCAAATAGACCGGGTCTTATCTGAAGGACAAGTCATGAGCCTCCGTAACCGGCGAGCGTGTATGAGACGAACTATGAGAGTAGAGGAAGCCAGAGAGGTATGTAACGAAAGAGCCTGTTGGAACTCTGTACTCTCTCCCTACTCCGTAAGGGATCTGGCGTGATGATATAGATAGATAGATAGATAGGTTTATTACTCAGTTATGTATAAATGAATTTAGATTCAATTTGGCATAAGGACTATTTTTAATATGCTTGTATAAATTTGCCTAGAAAGAAAATGCCGCGGATGGAGCCCCATGCAAAGCGATAGTTGGTATAACGTAATAAATGCGCGTAATAAACGAAATTTGGCAAAATTGTAATTTGCAAACTGAAGGGACATATTGGACTGTATAAATGTGGTCTGCATCTTAATGATATTGTCTCGATAGTCTAGCAGGTATTGGGTGCCATATCCTAAAATTAGGTATTTTTTTAATATACGGCCTATTTTTGCTTAAAAACGACTTTCAATAAATAAAAAATATTAAAGATGACATGACAGATACGAAGAAAATATTTGTCATTTGTCTATAAAGATTGACTTCTGTTTTATAATTTTTTTAGAAGTTTTTCGATACATACTTTTATTATGATATTGAATGGAGTGTTTAAAAGCCAAAAAAACGCGTGTAAATGTTCTAACTCAAAAAAAAACTTTAAACACGTGGCTCCAGCCGGATGCTCCGAAGATGTTCGCGCGGTCGCTACGTTGCCTGATAACTGGGTGCCAAAACACAGTGGCCCAACGCTCGCCAACTATCTCAAACAAAGAGAGCGAAACCATGAAAAAGTTCTAGAAGATATCATTGAAGGTGCCAATGTTGTTAACGAAGAAATAGATTCTAAAATACGGACGCTAGCTGAAAATCTATTAGCTCATATCAAAGTGAACGACCAAGATGTGAATTCTATCGTTAAACAATGTGATACCGGTAAAAATTCCCTGAAAAAGGATATCCGCAATAATGCACTTAATCAAATCAATAAACTAATAGTTCAACGAGTCGATGACATGGCAGCCTTTAAGCGTGAAGCTTTATCTCTAGAACGGCTTAGAGCCGAAGGGTTAAGGGGTCTTCTTCGTAAAGAGTTTCAACGTCTTATCGGCATTGGTCACAAAACGCCTGAAGACCTATTGCATGATATTGACCAGCAGATTTACGAAATAAACCAGCAACTTTTGAACAACTCTAGAGCATATTTAGACTTGGAGGGGCAGCTACGGGTTCAGGTGAACGACAGCATGGTACGTGCACGGATTTCCTTAACTCGATTATGTCTTGCAAAAGAAAATGCATCGCGTGGTCGTAGTGCTATCCGGTGGGCAAAAGAAGAAAAGTTTGCACAACAGAGGTCAGCTAGTGCCGATAGACTCATATCTGAAGCCGATGATTCAATAGAGCGTATATTGGATGATATAGAAGGAGTCGACATAGCCGTAGCCCACGTACTTCAGGCCTATCGAAGTGCTGTTTACAATGTTTTTACTGGCTTTTCTACTAAATTAACTGACTTAGAAAAAGATCTACATTATCATGATATCCTTGCTGCATCTGAACTTCTGTGTACATCACACACTTGTGAAATTGCAGAGTTGCAAGCTGTAGTTGATCGCACTTTACGTCGGCTGTCTTGTAGTAAAAACAGTATACCTAAAAATTTGCTGGAACTGACTGGTGCTGATCAAGTCGTTATGCAGAAGAGTTTGTGTTCGCTAGGAGAAAGTTTGCAAGATACGTATAATATTTTGCATGATGCAGGGCACTTATGGGACGCTCACATAGTGCGTACAGCACTCGCTCAAAAGTTGACCATTGCGGCCGTTGAAGATATGCTAACTAGCAATGATACAGCGGAGCTATCATACGAGGTTCAATTCAATATTGCTTTGGAAGTTATAAAAGGTTTGTCTGATCCTGACAAAGTAACTCATCAGTTCCATTCTCTAGTCGCCATGCTAGATAACACAGCTCAATTGTATATGCAACACAGCCAGGCTGAGCTGGGTCGTTTGGAGGACTTCATGAACTTACCTGCTGCTATGGCTAAAACGTTGCTTTCAGAATTCGAAGTTTTCCTACAAAAATACCCACATTCTACCCTTTTGTCTAAAAATAGTGGGACTAGCTTGCCATATGGCCAATCTTCTAGACTAAGTTTTACGTCTTCGAATTTGCCTTTACCCCGAGCTATTCTGCAAACAGAGCTACAAGAAGTAGCGTTAAAAAATTGGAGGAATGGTTTTCTGGAGTGTTTTGAAAGAAACGTATCTTTGGTGCCCGAAGAATTGAGACATCAAGCTCAGTTGTGGGTTGAAGAACGAGCCGCGACGTTACAGATGCGTTACTCACTGAAGATGGTTTCGCACAGCATCCGTATTGAACGTGTAAAGGCTGCTTGCGATGCGCGCATAGCAGAGTTGCAATTTCACGATGATCGGCTTGAATCTCACCTAAACGCTATTTATGATCTTGCTAAGAATTTACCCGTGCAATCATCCGAATTTGGAGACTTGAATTCACCGTATTTGTATCCTCTTGGTATGTGGCTGAATCGTATTGATAACGACGTGAACGCTCTTCTCGCCCAAGACTCAATCGATACTGCAGTGAAGTGCTTGAAAATGAAAAGTTACACTTGTCGTCTCGCTAGGCATAATAAATTGTTCGAAGAGTCGCTTGATGTGGCTATAGCAAATTACAAGCGACAAATAGAGTATCGTGTTCAAGAAGCGCGAATATCGAATGTTCGTTTTATATCTCAAATTCAGATGTTCAGCGAAGGAGGTCGGTATAGTGCACTGGAGGCGACGAGGGCCAGCGCTGCTTTGATGCGAGGGTCAGAAGCATTAGAAATTAGCTTAACGCGAGCCGTAGACAATTTGTTCCGTCGGCGCAACCAATTACTCGCTCTTGTCGAACATGAAATGATACCATTGCAACGCTTGATAGGTGACGTGGTTAAACACGAAAAAGGTCCAGATAAAAAGATTAGCAAGAAAAAGTAATGTTGTAGTTTATCTTTTAGAGTTTTGGAATGTTTAGTTTTTAATTGTCATTTTAATTTTAGAGTCCATTAAATATTTAAGGTCCCTTCTGTTTGTTTTCATCCCACGTTTATTGGGAAAGGGTTCACAGTAGTAGTTCTGTTTTCTGTTTTATCATAAAGTTTAGATTAAGGTTCTCGTTATGTGGGTGTAGTGACTGCAACAAAATATGCCGTCACAATCCGTGGTAACCATATTACACATCAAGAGATTCAATAAGATCTTGTTTGTAGTTGGTAAGAATATAACCCCTCACAGGGATAAACTTTTTTGTTTATAACGTAAACTATAGTTAATGCTTAGATACATTTTTAAGTTAGTGTTAGTTACAAACTTTTTTTATAGAAACAATCTTTTCACGCTTTTTATCGCCGAAAGCGTAGGTAAAAGTGAACCACCCAAATTTGGTCAAAGTATGTACATAGGTCCCAATGACAAAGGGTGAGACTACGGCCGTTTTTAGGGCACGTCAATTCACATGACTTTCGAAATAGATTGAAACTGAAAATGCATTGTACTTTTTTCATTGCGCACTATATGCAACAGCCTAGGAACTCCTCTGATCTTGTCATATATCTGTTTAATATTCTACAGCTCAATAAATCCTGTAATCTCGGCAGTCCAGGAGCGGCAGTAAAGTGTCTGCCCTCGGTGTAGATAAATTTTATGCTCGACGTGTTGCGTTTTTATTGCACTGTAAAGCTTGAAGGACGAACGTATTTCCGCAATTAAGTAAAAGCTACAAGAGATACTAGTACAAATTGCAGGCATAATTCTAAGATCAGGTAGAGTTTGTTTCTTGGTTTGTGATGGAGGATGGTTTGGTGTTGTTTTTGGATGTGGATCGAGTGGTCGGGGATTTATCTCCATTCAGGTCAAATCTTTGCCCCACCGTTGTTTGTTTCAGTTTGGGTGTTTGTGTATGTAAATTTCATGTTTCTAAACGCACAGGAACAATATCTAGTATGGGGCAACGTTTTAAATGAAGAAAAAAATGAGCCTTCTTTATTTGAAGGTGGATAAATTTCGTATAGATCAGGCAGGAAAGCGAACCCTATTTTATTTATTACTTCCAAAGAATTGAGTGACCAAAAGAATGACCACTATTAGTAGAGTAGTGTGAGCAATTTGTTTTAAGTAACTAATGATCTGCCCATCTGTTTTTATCTGCGACTGTTTGACCCCTAGCTCAGACAAAATAAATAGGCTTGGTATAAAAAGGTGTGTATTTAAAATATACAATAAAGGGCCGTGGTTGGTGGTGTCCGTTGGCGCCGGTGGAAGTGGGCCGCCGTATTAGTGGTAGGGGCTGTCGATAGTCGCTTGCGTCTGCGTTTAGTTCACGCGTGAACAGCGACTTTCCACAGGTCATCGGTCTTGTAGGGTCTGTGTCAAAGCTTGATAATATCACAAAGCTGGTAGTTGTAGCGATCTTTTGAAGGCCTTTGTCTTGCAGTGGACATCGTTCGGCTGATGATGAAATATGTGCGAGGCTGAAGTTAGCAATACAAATAACAAAATATAACTTATTATTCCTATTTCAATTCATAGTATTAGTAACATCTACATTATCGGCCTGATGTCATTAGCAATTTGAAAGAAGCAAACAAAGCATTGTGTAGCTACATAGCAGTTATGACTATAGTTTATGTACCATCCCTTTACGTTTATTAGTATGAGTGTATATGTTTTATTTATATTATTACAGCTGTTACCTGTTATTCTTTGGCGAATAGGCGCCTAACAAAGGCACATAAACACACTGTGTCCTGAATACCAATGAGGGAGGCGCAAGCTTCGAGAAAATTCGCACTTAGAGCCTCAATACATGTTTTCAGAATAGTTTCAGTTCATATGTGTTTGTGTTGTAGATTGTCAATGACGACTAGACCATGGTGATATGAACATAGCTTACTCAATGAATGGAGTGAATGCAGTTTGATCCCTGAGTAGAATGTATTTAAATTTTATAATGTATAAAAAGGTTACTGATTATATTTTTTTTAAACGTAGCCCCACTCTAGGTTTTATTCCTATGTCGTGAGTGCGTTTACAAATATGAAAATTCACATGCACAAATACCCAGACCGGAACAAATCACTGTGGATCACACAAAGATTTGGCCCGTGCGGGAATCGAACCCGCGACTATTAGACGCAGTGGGCGGAGCAGCTTAAGCTCTTAACCACTGCGCTAAATCGTCTGTCTAATTGAGAGACACTTTTGTTATATTAGTCTGATGTATTTTTTATTCACCTCTGCCCTTATATATTATCCATCAGAAGAGTCATCCGTTGAGGCACCATGCCTTGCCCTTTCAAAAGACATTCCTTGAATGTAGTCAGGTCATTTAAATTATTACATATTTTGATATGTACATCTTCTTCTTCTTCTTCTTCAGCCGAAAGACGTCCACTGCAGGACAAAGGCCTCCCCTAAAGACCGCCACAACGACCGGCTTTGTGCTGTACGCATTCAACTTCTACCCGCGACCTTCACCAGGTCATCGGTCCATCTTAGACGTGGAGTGGGTAGGGGGCCTACCCACTCCACGTCTTCCGGTCGTCTTCCGGTCTTCCGGTTGCCATTCGAGAATCTTTCTGCCCCAACGGCCGTCAGTTCTACGAGCGATATGTACATAAATGAACAAAATAAATTTGCTCTTAACTTCTTCGGAGTCCCTCGTTCGTAGTTTTCTGTGGTCCTCTTTTAGGCATACCTGGCATTTTGTATGTAATGTTACTTTTAAAAACCTATAATAAAATCAGCTGTTTCCGAGTTGGCCATGACTCGTCTAACTTAACCTCGTCAGTCCAAATTTAAGTCCACCCTATTAATACTTCCCGTTTGACTTTATAGACGGAAGCTGTCAGTTAATTTATTAGGCATCGAATTCGTAAGGCCTCCACACTATCAAGTTTCCATGAAATATGAAAAGGGTTGGAACTAAACTATATAATTCTATTCACATCGATCATTGTCAATTTATTTTGCTCCGAAAGTTTCCTGGGCTGTTTCGGTTTTGTAGCCCGAAGGAAAGTGAATGTACTTGAAGAATTTGTAATCATTATTTGCCGGAGAAAAGTCTCTTTCTTCTTAAGATGTAAGAAGTTTTTAGCACCATCACCGACCCTGCGAGGGATCTGAATAGATCTGGGTAGATAGGGATAGTTATAGATATATATGAAAGTAAGAATACCATAATCACACCTGTATGCAGCAGGACTTGATGGCTGCCTCCGTCAATGCAGTCATGTGGCCGCATTCTGAACTGCTCCCACATAGCATGTTTGCCGTCGAACTGCGAAGAAGAGGTTGGTGCGAGAGAACTTAATTCTAAAGAGGGTGGGTTGGGTTCTCTACAATTAAGTTTATACAGGGTATAAAGGACAGGTGCATAACACCTGATATGGGGAATAGTACTTAACAATAAAATGAACTGTAATTATGACACTTATAGGTAATAAAAAATATGCCTTAGGGCCTCTTTCACCACCTTTGAGTAAAGTGTAAAAATAAAATTAGAAGTAGATAGGTAGGATAAAGAAGTAAATAGCCAGCTATTTACTTCTCGATTAGTGTTATTCGACAATTAAAAATAGGCTTGTTTAACCGTCGGATAGAGCTAATCAGAGATGGTCAACGTACTACGTTCGTACTTGAAACTTTAATTGACGATTAGTCTATGTAACAGACTAGGGGATAATATAACACTCAGTCTTCAGTAATGCAGATGTATATCCGGGCAGAGCTTCCGCCTTGGAGGTCGAGTTTACAATAAATGATTTTTAATGCACTGCTCCTACTTTTATAGGGTCGAGAAGCCGTTACAGTTCAATTTTATAATCTCTGGGAGGTATATTAAAAAAATACCATAAATAGGTATGCCCTTAAACAAACTAAAAATAATTATCTCTTTGTAAATACATTTAATATTGAAATTAAAATTATAATCAGTTAAATTAATTATTTAAGTACTGATTTTATATAAAAGTTCAATCATAATTAGAAAAGTAGGTAATTAGTGTTGGGATGCGATAGTGGTGGCCATTAGTCGACAACATCTATTTCAGACTTCACTCGAGGGTGTTGTCAAAGGCCCATATTATACAAAATGTTTATACATATTTCATCAAAATTTATAACACTAGGGAAGCCATTTTAAAGGTATTATTTAGATAGCTTATAATGTGTCCCTTCTTTGTTCTATGGTTTCTCCGATATACTGTGTAGCAAAGGATATATCTCCTTTATGTGAGACCTAAAGGAATAAATAATATAGAAAATATTATCTCTCATACGTTAGAAAAGTACATATTACGCCTACGTTTGACCGAGTTATTAGTAGGACTGCAGGTACAATCTATTACTGCTATTAGCTATGCATGCACGAATGAAAATGTACTTTCAAAGTATAAGTGTTTCCAACGGTCATAATTTAGTAATTAAAATAATTGTATACCTATTTATCTTTCTATTTCTATACCATCACGACAGATCCCGTGCAGTTGTCAAAGAGTACAGAGTTCCAACAAGTTCTGTCCTCTGCAAATCTTTCTGGAGCCCTCCACTCTCATAGGTATACACGCTCGTCGGTTACGGGGACTCTTGAGATAAGACACAGTCTATTTGCTCATGGTAAGATAGGTTTTCCCGGTACCTACATCCGTCCACTTCTGCATCGTGTATCTGTTTTGTCTTTCCTTCTTCGAACAGTATTTCTATGTGCCCGAACCACTTGAGCATACCCTTCTCATCTTTACACGCATACTATTTTTCATACCTACACGCTTTCTTACTAAGCTGTTGCGAACACGGTCGGTGACCTTAATCCGCATTTTTCCTGATTTAATTCTGTTTCTTAAAAACCCATCTATTACTGATATATAACAGCGTTAACATATAATAACACAATATATAAAACTTGATAAAACCTTGTAGGTGTTATGACTCCACGAACTCAACAAGGCGTATTCGATGCCGCAAGGGCGAAATGGACGTAAACAGTCTCCCTTTGTCTGAAAGTCCAGTCTTTTGTATCGAGTATTAGCGAAATTGATACTTTTCAATACGATGGAAAACATCTCAGACGTGGCTCATAAAGAGACTATATTTATTGTTGAAACAATTTTGAGAATATCGAATAAATTTGGTTTAAGATTGCTGAAGTGAGGTGTAGATTTTAAATAGACAGTTGAATTGCTTATTGTTTGAAATACTAACGAATAGTAGTAACTTTAGAGAAAGCCTGAAGTCTGAATAATTGATAAAGTACGAGTATATTGATTTCTTAGATTTACGCGAAAATTACGCATGGAATAAAACTAATCTTTGGGATTTTTGAATTGATTAAGTAATTTTAAGACTCCGCGTCTCTGTGGGGATTCCTGTTTACAAATTAACTTATTCATATAATGGGTTTTCCACAGTCTATTTTAACCATTTAATTTGAAAATTAAAAACAGATTAAATTAAACTCATGACCCCTTGATTTAGTTCACTGAACGGCTCCAAAGCAGAGTGGTCTTTTTTTAAAAAGGCGAAAAGTCATAGATATTAACTATGGGAAAAAATATGGAGTTACTCAAAATGAAACGGGCACATCAAAATAAGAACTGTTACAACATCCGAAACATATTGTCTGCTCCTACGAGGGAAAATTGACGTGTGAAGTATCATTATTCTCTTAAAAAGTATACCTTTTTAATCTACTCTGCGCTCATGATAAACAAACATAATCTCGGAGTATTAAACCGCGGCAAAGGCTTACTTAGTATAAATAATTCGCAGACGGGTCTCGGGCGGGTGATACAAAATTCAGAAACGCCGACCCCCGTAACGACGGGCAGGTTACCTGAGGCACCGACACGTATTACATGATAAATTATCAGGAATGTGGGAGGATTAGTAGGAGGCAGAAGTACGATTAGAAGGAACTATGAAAGAGTAAGACTGGTTTATGTTTAAGAAAAACTGATTTACGTTCCATGGGGATCTAATACGCTTTATTTTCATGGCTCACGTTGTTTTAGCTTGTATCACTTTACTTTTGAGAAAATGTCGCCTGCGTTGCAATAATGTTATTATTTAACATCATGGACTCTGCATAGCTCATGTTTATTTATCATCATGGACTCTGCATAGCTCATGTTAAAAGTGAAGCACTCTGAATATGACGATCTGTTTGCATGCCTCATGAACACTTACACTGTCAATGCGTGAAAACAACAAGTGAAAAAGATGTTATATGTTATTATGCCATCTTTTGTTGTGAAATGGGAAAAAATATTCTAAAATCTAAAAGAAGGATCGAGGAATCACAGGTAATCTGGTAGTTTTATATTTTTTTTAAGGCACGTATACATAGTTCGGTAGGGAGCTTCACTTTTGAGAGGAGCGACGCAGAGTCTTTCTTTTTCTGCTAGTCCGTGCATATCATCACATATTAGAAATACTGATTATTATCTATCGATCTTTATCTTTTGGTGTGATGATATAGATAGATAGAAAGATTGCCTCATAGATCTAGTACTGTATAATGCGTGTTAGATTCAAATCCTATAAATAGGCCGGTCTGTTATGTAGTATTTTATGAAGATTTCTAAAATCCACAGTTTTCTATCGAAAAATCCTCAATGACATTCCGGAGTCCAGAATTGTGTCCGGCTCCTGTCTCCTATAACATTCGGACCTGCAAAATGTGTATGTCATTCAGTACATCCCCGCTTGGTTAATTTAGGGGTGATAGTGTTCATGCTTTTATTTAACATGCAATGTTCGTATGTCTGTGTCTTTCCGGTTCAAATCTTGTGCTGTCTTTTTCAATCACTTGCGGGTATCCGATTGAGCTGAAATTTGGCATACGTATGTATAGTCGGTGACAATGTAATATACCATGGAGCTGGCCTGATGATGGAGTTGAAAGGTGGCCATAGGAACATGTGAACTATACAACGTAACCCCTCGTGATTAGGCTTATTGGATAGGTAATGACAAGCACTATTCAACCAAATGGTATTCGGTGTCTACTGATGAAGTAATCCAACATGTAACTCATGGAACCACCTCAACAGCTCAATATAACTCTCCGTGTTTGGGCTTGTTGTATTTGTCTTGACGGGTATTTTAGACCCGGATGGTGTCCAAGGTCTGATGTTGGTGCGAAAAGGAAACCATAGAAACTCCTTAACTAAACAAGATATCTTCGTTGTGTTCTGCTATAAAAGCTTGTTTTTAAAAAGGTATTTTTAAATTATTAATTGTAAAGTTGCGTGACCTATGTCATTAACAACTTTCGAGCGAGCCCTTGTACAGTTAGTGTGAAATTGGCACGTATTTTAATATCGTTATCAATCTTTGGTTAATGCAAAAAACAGGCAACGTATGCCTATCTACTTCTTGTTTGATCTAAGGCTGGGCCTTCATTCCCTATGATCAAGCGCGGTGCGTTATGATACCTTTGTGAACTGATCAAATGTCTCAAACAACCTTGATTCAATACTTCATTGATTTAATCCCGGGTTTTTTCGGGAGATGTGCATAAACGTGCTTTTTCCCGGTTGCCCGAGACAATTGACTAGTAACTTAAGGCTTATGTAACTAGTAACTTAATCTAGTTCTAGCGGTCTAATATAGAAAAAGACGAATATAAAATTATCAAGGAAATGGTTTCACTTGCTGCCTCTGCTTCTTCTCTGCTTAATGCGTTAATTATGTACAAGGTTCTATCTTCTTTTTTTTCTTTTAAAGAACGTAGCCCGGGTCTAGTAATGGTCCCTGTGTCGTGGGTGTATTTACGCGCAAACACTCAGGCGAAACGAATTTCCGTGGGTCACACAAAGATTTGTCACGTGGGGGAATCGAACTCGCGACTACTTGATGCAGTGGGCGGAGCGGCTTAAGCTCTTAATCACCGCGCTAAATCGTCTGTTTAGTTTTATATTTTATTTTGTGTATTCTATTTACTATATCAAATAGACTATGTTTTATCTGATGGTCAAGTTAAGAATTTCCGTAAGTGGGCGTGCGTATATTAGACGAATTATGAGAGCGAGCATAGCATAGCAGCGAGATCGGTCTGTAAGCAAGGAACCTGTTAGAACTCTGTACTCTCTGTAAGGGATCTGGCGTGATGATATAGCTAAATAAAGCTATGTACTAATCTACGTGGCTTCTCGATTCAGTGGGCGGAGCGGCTTAAGCTTTTAACCACTTGATCAAGCCGTTCGTCTTCAGCCGGCAGACGACCATGGCAGGATAAAGACCTCCCCCAAAGATGGCCACAACGACCGGCTTGCGGAACTCCCTGCAGGTTTTTCACCATGTAAAAAATATCTATCCATATCATCACGCCAGATCCCTTACGGGGTAGGTTAAATGAATATAACAGGGTATATTTAAAATATTTTTTTTTACTCAATATTCAGTTCCTTTATTCACTACTATAGAAAGATCAAGGACGATATTTTACTTTTACCACAACTACGCGGGTTTCAATAACAAAACGTCAAAGTTTACTGCATTTTTTTATTATACCTATATCCTGGTTTGAGTGTGTGTGTGTGAATGTGTTGGCCGCGAGGCCTTTACAGCTTCACCGGACTCTTGGTTTGACTGCCTCGTTGGTATAGTGGCAAAGCGCATCGCTTTTTGGTAGGGTAGGCTATAGGTCGGACAAATGTAGTTCTTCTAACGAAAAACTTGTATGTGGCAATAGGTTCGCCCCTATTACATGGAACCTAACAGCGTCGGCGAAACTTGGGTGTACTTAGTACACTTCTGCCACCCACGCTTGGGGAATATAGGCGGGACGGTGTATTCCTATATCTTCGATCCTGCGATAATTCTAGAATATTCGAAACGCGTGTGTGTGTGTGAATGATCTACGCTGTTGGCCTCGAGGCCTCTACAGCTTCACCGGATTTTAAAGGCGAGCGTGCAACCACTACGCTCCAGCCAGCCAGAAGGGCAAGAGGCGACATACTCGAGGGCGCCTCGGAGAGGCGCCCTCGGTTGGGACAGTCGCTGTAGGGGGACGGGTGCACTACTAAGCGCACCGGTCGACCGCCGGCTATGGGAGGGGATCTACTACTGCGTCTGCGTCTACGGCGTCGCTCGTATTCTGAGCGGAAAGAAGGGATGACAAAGCATCGGGGGGGTCGGTGAGAACATGTCTCGGCCGGCGGTAGCGGCAGGGGTCGCGAGGGAGGTCGTAGTCGGCGGTGGCTACGATTAACGGATTCGCATGGGAAGATGCGTTCGCGAAGTGACGTGTTGACGCCTTTTTAATAAAGGCGCGAATAGGTTCGAGACCTAGATCGGAGTGGAGGTCGACGTTCCGTACGAACCAGGGGGCTCCTACGGCTTTACGGAGGAAGCGGTTTTGAACCGCTTGAAGTCTGTCGATGTGAGAGGGGGCCGAATGCCCGAACACAGCACACGCATAAGTCATGATGGAACGAACGCAAGTTTTGTAAAGCGTCACCTTATTTCTAAGGGACATTTTACTCCGCTTGCAGATTAACGGATGGAGACGACCGAGCACGAAGGATGCTCGGTGACGGACCCGCTTGATGTGCGGGCCGAAGGTCATGGTACTGTTCAGGGTGACCCCTAAATATTTGACCTCTTTGACCCAGGGAATGGGTCGGTCGAACATGGTCACTTGACCTCGGTTCCTTCCGGGGTGGCGCAGAGAGTGGTGCGAAGGTGCACCTCTGGAGAAGAGCACCGCCGCGCTCTTGTCCGGGTTCACCTCGATTCGCCACTTCCTGAACCAATCCCCTAGGGTATTGGCGGCGGTCTGGAGTTTCTTCGTGATGAGGGCCTTGTTCCTATTGGAATAATAAAGAGCGGTGTCATCCGCGAATAAAGCTAGTTTAACATCACTCGAACGAGGAATGTCGTTCGTGTAGAGGCTAAACAGGAGCGGAGAGAGCACTGAGCCCTGTGGGACTCCAGCACTGATGGAGTGGGAAGCGGAGCGCGTCATTTCGACGCGATAACGAAAGGCGCGATTCGACAAGAAGTCTCGTAAGATGAGCACGAGTCTGTCCGGCACACCCAATCGGTAGAGCTTGTAGATCAAGCCGTTGTGCCAGACTTTGTCGAATGCCTTCGCGACATCCAGGAAGAGGGCGCCCGTGTAGACGGGTCTTCCGGGCCCATTGAGACCGGAGAGAATGTGCTCCGTGATGCGGTGCACCTGATGGACACAAGAGTGTTTGGCTCGAAAGCCGAACTGCTCGTCGATAAGGATACCCCTGGACGTTATGAAGTCCTTGAGCCTCGCCAGAAGGAGGCGCTCGTATATCTTGGCCAGGGAGTTGAGGAGACTGATAGGGCGGTAGCTCGCGGGGAGATTGCGAGGTTTGCCGGGCTTGGGGATGCCAATGACGTCCGCCTCCTTCCACTTAGCGGGGAAGGTGCAGTTCGTCATGGCGGCGTTCAAGATGGCCACCAAGAGGCAGATGAGTTGGGCGGGCAGGCATTTCAGAACGCGATTCGAAATGCCGTCAGGGCCGGGGGCTTTTTTAGATTTAAGACCCATTATCAGATCTTCGACCTCCGTTTGCGTGATAGGAGGCAAGGAATCGACGGGGGGGAGGGATGCCCTGCGCTCGACTTCCCTGTCTACCGCGTCGACGTGGGACTGGTCGACGGACTGAGAGCTGGGGGCGCACTGGCTCTCGAGGGAGTCGGCGAGAAGCTCGGCCTTTTCGTCGTCGTCGAAGGCTGGGGGCGCTGCGCCTGAAGGGCGGGACAGCGGGGGCATGTCAGTCGTGGAGTCGGATTTGAGGCTACGCGCCAGCTGCCAGTAGGCCAGATGCGACGGCGCGATTCCCTCTAGGAGGACACCCCACCGTTCCTCCCGGACCTCCGCGACACGACGCTTTACCTCTCGTTGTAAAGCGCGCATCCGGGCCCGATTGGCTTCGGTGGGGTAGGAGTCGTACGCCCGGAAATGGAAAATTCTATCGCGGACGCTTTCCCAACTAATATAAGACCGTTCCATAAATTTGTTTAACCGTTTAAGTTGAGGGCTGTAGTTTTATCATGAAGGTTATACCTCCGACCGAAGTAGTGGTTTTAGGTTCGGAACAGTTTACGTATAAAGTTTTCATATTTTAATAAAATGATCTTAAAACGTCCTTTGCAGTAGATGTTTCATTAAAAGTATAGTGACTTCATAATATACTTAAATCTTTTAAAAATGGCTCGTTGGTCTATTGGCGAATAATGCGCGTAGCGATTACGAGGTCCTGGGTTCAATTCCTAAGTTGGACAAAATGTAGTTTTTCTATCGGAAAATTCCCAGTGTCAGTCCGGAGTCTGGAATTGTGCCTGGTGTATAGAACCTCATATCGTTGGCGAAAAGTGGGTGTACACATTGTGGGTGTACCTGTGCCACCCGCTTGGAAAATATAGGCGTTACAGTGATTCTTTTTAAAAATATTTTATTTTAATCCCAGAGCCTTCAAAACCTTTTATTCCGAGCTTTTAGTACTTAGTTTTAAACATAAAACGCCTCAAATGGCATTGTAATGGTCCACCGACTAGCAATCGATTTGTTGATTGGACCGAGTGGTACCGTAAATTGCCTTAGCTACTCGTTAGAGAGGCCATCTACAGCAGCGGTGCAGGTAAACATCACTAACACAACAATGTGCAATTGCAGTTGTTAAAATTGTTACAACAATTAAATTCTCATGTACATTACCCCGTTACGTTTACATTACGTTGCCTAGGTTGTCGCTACGCGTTGAAAAAGAGCCTGTGCGAATGCGGGCTTAGCGGCCGTTCGCACCAACGCTTTTTCAACGCGCAGTGCTGAAGCGCTTTCACAAGAATGTACGCACTGCCATTTCATTCCGACGCTTTACAAATGCGCGTTGAAAAAGCGTCCGTGCGAACCCCCGCTTAGAGTCAGAACTTCGCATCCATTTCGAAACGAAATGTCAAATGTCAAACGTCATTGTCAAACTGACAGACGTGGTATGATTGGACAAAGATTGCGATAATAAATCAGCATTTTGCGCAGGCCATGGCGCAGGCGCATCTTTTCTCTTTTTGACATATATGTTTTCCGGTTAATGATTAAAGGAAGTTAAATCGGTATCGAATAAAAAGTAAGAATTTCGTGAATTTACCACTCAATTCTTGCTTGTACCGATTATTTGTCATTTTTTTATATTTACTTATCAAACTTGACATTGGCAGAATCATCGGTTATCCATGGAGCCATAAATTATAGTTGAAATTGGATTAGATTGAGGGGAAATTAATTTCTCGGATTTAAGCGATTATTGTTTCCGGACGAACCACTCCGAGTGGAGCCTAAAAAAGAGGCACCGGTACCCCTTTTGAGATTTCAGTGCCCTTCTGTCGTGGCAGAAGTCAGTCACACATTTAGTTTATGTGGGATTTACCGCATCAAAAATCATCCTTACAGCCGCCTGGGAAACTTTCAAAGATATTCAGCGAAATATAAAATTGTAGCCTCAATTATTATCCTGTTGAAAACCAGCCACAATCTAAGACGTACCCAAAACTTGGAGAAAGCAAAACCTTTGTTTTACTCTGCGTGTTTTAAATATCCCACATATTCTTGAGTTTAAGTTAAGAATGCTCTCTTGTTGCGTGCCATATAGCAATATAAGGTTGAGAACATTTTTGATGGAGTAAATAGCTTTGTGGAATTTAAAGAAAAATGAAGTCATAAAAAGTATATTAAATGTATAGCTACAGATCAAAATCAAATGGATAAGTGTGTGAAATAGCTTACGAGTGTGGCCCGGCATAATCAAACTATCGCTTTTAATTCGTTGATAATAACTGAGCGAGTTGTGTATTATGTGCTATGCTGTTGTTGCAAAGGAAATACGTATTTTAAGTCTTCACGTATCTGACACTTTTTTAATGGAACTATGGATTACATTCAGTTTATTAGCGTGGCAGTGAGCACAGGATATTGGACATGACATTGGCTAATCCATAGATTACATTCGACAGGCTAATTTTCATCATTGCAATAAATTTATCAGTGAACACATTTTTAAGATTGTCTCGTTGATCTTTAATGCGCGAAGCGCTTATGAGGTTCTGAAGTCTGATCCTACGTTGGAATAATTTAATTTAATAAGACCTTTTTAAAAACAAGCTTTTATAGAAAATACACGACGAAGATCTTGCTTAAAGAGTTCCTATGCCTTCCTTCCGGCTCTATTATTAGACCTTGGACACCATCTGGGTCTAAAGTACTCCTCAATATTGAGTAGTTGAGTGCTTCCATTCGCCATCTTTCGGCGTGATCACGATCATCACTTTATTCATCATCATACCAATATAACCAGCCTAAACACGAGGGGGTTAGGTCGTATACTTCACAAGTATATGGCCACCTTCCGACTCCATTATCAGACCAACTCCACGGTACCATATTATTGCCTTCTAAATTTAAGCTCAATCGGGTACCCACACTCACAAGATGTGAACCGGGAAGACTGATAGAGAGACATACGAACAAGTTCCGGTCTGGTCCGGAGTCTGGCATTATGCCCGGAAAACTGGCAAAGGGCTCGTCTTACTACATTGGTACCTAACATTGTCGCCAAAAGTGGATGTATCCAGTACACCTCTGCTACCCACGCTTGGGGAATATAGGCCTGACGTTTTTTTTCGAACCAATTATCTACCCATCTGTAACATGTATCTAATGATTACTGTTAATCAAATAAAGGCATCGGTTTATGTACACATATTACGTATACAGACATTATGCAAATGTTTGTTCTCCCTTTTCCTGTGAGACGATATATTGGATTAATATTTACTCTGGAATGGAGGACTCTCGGGATGTTTTACACCCCGATGCACGTTCATTTAACACTGGCTTATATTCTGCTAACTTGCGCAGCAGTGGACATAAAGTTGGCCAAGACCCTTAATCGTCAGAGTTGGGCAAAAATTAATTGTGAAAACATTACATTACAAATAAAATATTTCGGATGTTATTTTTTTTTAAACGGCTTCCCACACTAGGAGATTATTCCTGTGTCGCGGGGTGCGTTTACAAACAGGAAATTACACATGCACAAATACCCAGACCGAAGCAAATAGTTGTGGATCACACAGAGACTTGTCTCGTGCGGGAATCGAACCCGCGACTATTAGACACTGTGGGCTGAGTGGTTTAAGCTCTTAACCACTGCGCTAAATCGTTCTTTTATCGTCGTCCGTTATCGCGGTTTATTTTTGGTTTTTAAGTTCTCGACGTTTCGAGTGTTCTGCAGCACTCATGGTCATGGGAGGGATTGGGGCGTTTGACGTTCAGAACTCATTGTTATTCCGGAGTATCTTAGGGAGATTTCATTGCAACTGAAATTTTAATTGTTTCATCTTACAATTAAAAAATGCCCAACTGATACTCGCTATGACCAAATGCGGCGTGTTATGATAACTTAGTGAAATGATTGTGTAATGATATTAAACGATAATCTTACGACGTTATCGTAACGCAGTGCGCTATATATTTAATTGGTCATAGCAATGAGAGCCGTGGACAGTGGACATGAAAATGAGTAGCTCGAGTATAATAACTTTACACGCCCGCAGTTCCAAGCTTCTGGGCTACTTCTTTATTCGCTGCCACAGGAGTGTGCTGTATGGGAAACAGAGGATGGGAGTTATTATAGATTTCATTAGCTGGCATTCCTCGTGTAGTGCTTTACTGTAAAATAGTAACTAAGATAGTGCCACTTGGAGCTATTAGGCTACCTGCTAGTTTACCCTAGTTGCAAGCATTTTGTATCTATTTTCTTTCTATTCCTCATCGGTCATGCTCACTAAAATGTCTTTGCTTGCTTCTAAAAAAAGGCAAGCCCGCTGAGTTTCCTCGCCGAATCTGGTCAGTGGAGGCCGCGTACCGAGCCAGTGGTAGATAAGTAGTTAGATTCGCAAGGTTTATCCTTAGATGTTTGGATGTTTGTGACTCAATCAAGCAAAAACGGCTGAAGGAATTTAAATGAAATTTGGCACACATATAGTTTATTACCAGGATTAACATACAGGATACTTTTTATCCCGGGAAATGTAAGGTTCCTGTCTAATGTCAACGCAGACGAAGTCGCGGGAAAAAACTATTCTACTATATTAATACTATAAATGTGAAACTCTCTGAACTCAATCATGTTAAAACGGCTGAACGGATTGAAATAAAAGGACATTGTCGAAAATTGCCCCAGAACCAACAAAAATGTGACCCATGCCATCAGTATTTATCTATTTTATTTAAATAATGCCAAATATCCGTATATCCGTAAAGTTTTTAATCAGTGCGTCCTACCTGTAATGACATACGGAGCCGAAACGTGGCCACTCACTGTGCGGCTTGTCCACCAGTTCAAGGTCGCTCAGCGAGCTATGGAAAGAGCTATGCTCGGAGTTTCTCTTAGGGATCGAATCCGGAACGAAGTTATTCGTCAGAGAACCAAGGTTACCGACATAGCTCAGCGAATTAGTGAGCTGAAGTGGCAGTGGGCAGGTCACATATGCCGCAGAACCGATGGCCGTTGGGGCAGACTGGTTCTTGAGTGGAGACCGCGTGTCGGCAAACGTAGTGTAGGGCGCCCTGTAGCTAGGTGGGGCGACGATATTCGTAAGGCAGCGGGCAGGGATTGGAGAAGGAGAGCTGAAGATCGAGCTCAGTGGCGTGCCATGGGAGAGGCCTACGTCCAGCAGTGGACTGACACCGGCTGATGATGATGATGATGAAATATCCGTATCTAACGGACAATTTGAAATCATACAAATATTTTTTAATTGCTGTTGGTTCTGGGGCAAACCATGTATGGGACCAGAACAATGTCCTTTGGCGAACAGGTATTAACACATCCTTTTTATCCCGGAAAATTGTCAGGTTCATGTCTAAAGTCAAGGCGGACGAAGTCGCGGGCAGAAACTAGTACATAATAAATAATTTGAGTTTGAGTTTCCAAATTCGATAGCGTAGAGTTTTGTTCAGACCACGGAAAGCTTCGTTGTAAAATGTAATTCCTGTAAAATTTTCTGTTTTATTTTACCGTTAACCTCTCTAGAAAGTTGATACGGCTACAGGAGTTAAGGGCGTAAACAATTGAACATAGAGATAGGACTTAAAAGCATAGAGGGATTATAAACCCAGTTCACCTGTACACTTTTTGTGGACACTTGGTACCGTACCTTTGTTCCTCCTTTCTTTTTATTCAAAATATTATGGCTTGTCATTTTGACGTAGGCTCGACGCAATTAATCCGTTAATATTTGTTTGTCTACTGACTGTGTTTTCGGTGACTTTGTATTATTGTCAAAAAAAGTGTACAAGAGTGTAACTGATTACGATACATTTTTCCCTTTTCTTATCACTGACATGACATAAGTGTGAGCAGTACAATTATATTATCATTATATATACGTGTAGCAAAAACTTTGTACCCCTTTTTACGAAAATTGCGCGAACGGAGGAGTATGAAATTTTCCACACTTATAGTTTATATAGAGAAGGAGTGCAGAATGTTAATATTTCTCTAAAAGTATACATAAATAATACATTAAATCAATAAAAAAAAACAATACACACACTACATGTATTTAACACACACACGATTTATACTCTTTTTTATTGTAAAGGCTGTGGTCAAATTCAGAATAGATTAATATTATTTGTCTATAGTCTTACTGAATGTCAAACATAACCAGCAAATGATGAAAGAGTAGGTTGAATTTCGACCAATGGGCGACCACTGGTCTTGTTAATGCTTCCTCTATGCTTTTAGTACCTCTATGCAATTGAAATCATTGAATCGCAAGCAGCATGTCACCGCAATAGATTCACTTACCAATCTACGTGGGTTGTTAAAAATCGCTTTGGTTAAATGTAGGCGGTAGATCGCCTACGATGCCTACTTCGTTTACTACTATACACTGCCCTCACTTTGTTTATCCGGCTCAGGCCAAACCTTTGTTTCTCTAATACATCACAGAGTGCTTTCGACCGTTGCCTTTACAAACAAGTTTCATATGTACATATTTATGAACTCTTTTATGAAAGATATAAACGTTTAATGTTCAAGTTGGATCAACAGAAATTGTTTGCGATCAGATTTTCTGAATTGTTTCTGTAGAAGCGCCTTGTGGCCGGTTCGGCGAATTGTGGCCTTGTGGTTTAAGAACGGGAGATCCTTGTCGGCATGTGTGGTCCATAATTAGATTTTTCTCTTGTCCTTTTGAATTGGTATTTGCTTATCATAACTTAGAGAAACCTACATAGCAGAGATAAGGTCAGTCTTCAAGAAGGATGATAACTCAATACCTCGTACTTGTCTCGATTAACGATAGCCAACCGACTAATATCCGTAAATATTCAGAAGGATCCAGATGAATATAAGTCCGAAGTCCTTTCTTTCTAGTATGGCACTGATATGGGTACGTGTTTGCTGAACTGTGAGACATATCGTCATTATCGTCGTCAGCTGTAATACGTCTACTGCAGGGCAAAGGACTCCTCAAAGATTACTACGATGACCGGATTTTTCTTCTTGTGAGGGGCCTGCCCACTTCACAGATAGTATGTCTTTCTATTTCCGTTCGAATAATTTCTCTGTTCGACTCACATTTAAATATCTTCCAGTAAAGTACATATACTGTGCATTTATTAGTCAACTCCTTCGGGGTATATTGTACGTCGAGATATTCATCTCTTATTACGCAAATAAGTCTACAAACGTCGTTCAATACTTTATCTGATATATCAAATGAGAAGACTTGGGATTACACATTTAACTTTCAGATATCATCAAGTTTATTTTCGAAATTAACGACGCCGGCGTACTTTTAGTGTACGTATTTCAGGGTTCAGATTAAAGTTGGATTTGTTAAAGAAAGTTAAAAAAATGCCAAATAACACTTAATTAATCTGCAACCTACCCTTCCGGTCTGCTACTAACACTGGCCCAGCAAAGTCCACGGAACAATATAAGAAAGGGAACTCTAATTCAGTTGGGGACGTAGGCAACTGTCCCATGACAGGCTGAACTGTTTTGGCCCTGTGTCTGCAACACCTGACACATGCACATTATGCACAACTGATTTAGATAAGTTTCTGCCACCTAGTGGCCAATAAATTTGTCTTATGTTTCCTAAAAGTAATTGTGGACCAGCGTGTAAATATTTTAAATGAAAACAATTGAATAAAATTTACTAAAACGATGTTTGCTCTCAAATAAAATAGGATATTTAGTATCATAACTGTAAGGGGAATTACTTAGTCTGCCACCGACTCGAATAATATGGTTTGAATCTAAAAATGAGGACAAGGAAGAGAGCTATGCCTTTAAGGCAGTGTCTTACCAGCCTTCAAGATGGCATATTCATCAGGAAACATTTGTAATTGTACTTTATGTATAATTAAATTTAGGGAATTTTGAAGTTCTGTAACAGATAAATGTCCCTTTAATTTATTTATTTTATTTCGACAATTGAAAATAAATCTATCTATCTATCTATCTATAACAACACGCCAGATCCCTTGCGAAGTAGGCAGAGAGTACAGAGTTCCAATAGGTTCTTTCCTTGAATTAAAAATAGATCTTGATCTAAGCTATTAAATAAGCTATTGATCTTTGTAAATAGGTAAAATTAGAGATGTTATTAATTAAATTAGATATTAAGTCAATTTTATAGGTTATTTTTAATTACAAGAGAACAAGAAAGTAATTCAGGTAGATCATGCTTCTCATTACTGTTGGGCATTTTCGGCCACTCATGCTCATGTTTTAATAAGAATGCGGGGCCTGCCCACCACAGCGAAGAATTCCTGATGGAATCAGCCTTCAGCCCGCGAGAAACAAGATCCGCCGGATTGACTTTCGACGGTACGTAGCTCCACATGTGATCCTCCGTGCTCTCTTGAATTTCATGAACACGGTTTCGTATGAAACTCTTAAGTTGAAGTGGCGGTGTGCTTAACCATCTCAAGACGATAGTTGATATATGGTAAGTGGTAAGTGTTAAACAGGCTAATACTTTAGTACACAACCTTGCAGCCAGCAAGGCTCTGCAAAGTTCAAGACGAGAAATGGCTTTATCGGTTACGGAGACTCTTGACTTGCC
Organism: Phalera bucephala; assembly: GCA_905147815.2. Classification (NCBI taxonomy): domain Eukaryota; kingdom Metazoa; phylum Arthropoda; class Insecta; order Lepidoptera; family Notodontidae; genus Phalera; species Phalera bucephala. The sequence goes on along the minus strand of LR990628.1, from coordinate 6,028,515 downwards.
CTTCAGCTAAGACACGGTCTATTTGGTCATGGTAAGATAGTCTAGGTCTTCCCCGGCACCTACATCCTTCCACTTTCGCATTGTATATCTGTTTTGTCATTCTTTCTACTGGCATTCTTTCTATATGCCCGAACCAACGGAGCATACCCTTTCTCATCTTTACACCGATACTATCTTTCATACCTACTCGGTTTCTTACTACGATGTTGCGAATACGGTCGGTCAGCGTGACTCCGCACATCTTCCGCAGAGATCGCATTTCGACCGCATTTATCCTGCTTTCGTTCTCCTTCTTACATACCCAACTCTCACTGCCATATAACAGCGTTGGGACAAGCACTCCGTTACGCATGGCCAGCTGCGCTTTTTGGCTTAAGTGCCGGCTCCCAAGTAGCCTTCCCATCGCACGATTCACTCTATTACCTGCATTCACTCTTCTCTCTATATCAGCGGTGTATTTCCCATCCTTACTGAAGGCGCATCCAAGATATACAAACTCATTCACTTGCCCCAGCACATCGTTACCAACCACAATCCTTGCATTCGGTCTGGTTTCTTCCCGTTCAAAAACCATAATTTTGGTTTTCTTCACATTTATTTATTTATTTATTTATTCAGAAAACCAACAGCGATATACAATTATTGCATACCAAGATTATGTATTCAAGTATAGCCAATAACAGGTTTTCCTTACTGTATATGCAAGTAATGGTATTGTTGGGTGAACAAAATAAATTTAAATAGAAAAGATGACATTAAGATAATAAAGGAGTATTGGAAAACCTAATATTTAGGCCGTCGTTGACTTAAAACATACTGTTTTGTGAAATATGTTTATTACTTTAGTTTTAATTTGTATCACTAGCTGCGATAGTGCTAATGACGTGCTTTTTAAATTTAAGTTATAAGCAATCAAAGAGATCGATGCGACTAAATAAAGTATTATAAGTGCGAGTAACACGCGATAATATAGTGTTTTTAGCGTATTTAGTACAATGGAAGGGTACGTCAAGTAAAGATGTGTGTCATGTGCGATACAAAGGTACACGGAAAGCAATTATGGATACGAGGTCGGAACAATCTATATTACTATGAACTATGTCAAACAATAAGCACATATCCAAGATAATGCGCCTCTGCTCCAATGGGAACAGATCATGTGTACGGCAACTTTTTTGGTAAGTATTCAAACTGTTACGTTTACGGTAATTTAAATGGTTGATAAAGATTTTTTGAATTCTCTCCAGGCAGTCTTTATATATAATGTACTGAGGAGACCACACGGGGCTCGCATATTCGAGGATGCTTCTCACATACGCAAAGTAAACTATTTTTAGAACGGCTATATCAGAGAATGGTTTACATAACCTCAAAACAAATCCAAGGTTCCGAAAAGCTTTATTAGCTACATAATGCGTGTGTTCAGACATAAGCATTTTGCTATCGTGATATACTCCTAAGTCGCGTACGATTTTGGATCTGTCAATAGGTCGATTCTCGGATGTGTAGTTATACGTAATTGGCTTTGTTTTGCGTGAAAATTAATACATGCACATTTCTGTATGTTGACTGTTATCCTATTTAGCGCATATTATGTGTACAATCAATCAAGATCTTTTTGCATTGCTAAATAATTATTTATATTATGTATTTTACAAAAAAAAATTGTATCATCAGCGTACATGAGATTTTCCGAATGCTTTAAACAAGAACCTATGTCGTATAGATAAGCATTGTAAAACAGGGGACCTAAATGTGACCCCTGTCGGACACCCGTGGGTATAACTACAAAGTCCGATCGATATCCGCTTATGACAACCGCCTGAGAGCGACATGTAAGGTATGATTTGACCCAACGGTACAAATCTCCGTGTATACCAAGTGATTTTAGTTTATTTAGTAAGATGATGTGATCCACACGATCGAAAGCATTTTCAAAATCCGTGTAAATCACATCAACTTTACCACCATTATCCATATTCGAAAGAAGGTAATTCGTAAAACAACTTAGGTTTGTAGTGGTAGAGCATTTTTTCACAAAACCGTGTTGTTCAGCGGGAATATGTTGGGAAATTAAAGGATAGATTTCTTTATAAACGAGCCGTTCAAGTACTTTAGCGATAGTGTTCAACATAGAAATCCCTCTGTAATTCTCTATCTGAGTTCTAGAACCTTTCTTATAAATGGGGATTAAGTACGCGGATTTCCATTTATTAGGGAATATTCCTTCACGTAAAGAACGATTAAATATTATACTAACAGGCAATGCAAGAGTTTGCGCACAGTTGGACCAAAAAACTGAAGGGATTCCATCACTACCGGCACCTTTGTTCCTATCTAGTTTTTCTAATAATCTTCTAACCTCGTCGGTACTAGTCTGTATAACTGAGAGTGTATGTAAACCAATCGAGCTATTCTCAGATTGTGTGTAGCAAGAACTAGGAATTCCAAAAACGCTTTTAAAAAATACATTGAAAGTATCGCATATGTCTTCACCTCTTGAAAAGTTATCATTTCCTAAACTCAAGGTTTTAGGGTATGCGGATTTGCCTTTTGTAGCCTTGAGAAATGTCCAGAACAATCTAGGGTGAGATTTAATATTATTTTCGCAACTTGATGTGAAGTTTTTAACACAAGCATTTCGGACCTTACGTTCTCTGGCACGTAGCAAATAAAATTCATCGTAATCTAAATTGTTGCCATATTTTTTCCATTTTGAGTGGGCTTTAGTTTTTTCTTTTATAATCTTAATTAAAGCTGGGCTGTACCATTTTGGGTATGTTCGACTATTCAGTTTTTTACGTAAAGGGACATAATTCTTAACACAATCATCTATTACATAGTACAATTTGTCGACCGCATAATTCACTGTACCTGAGCACAATAGAGAGTGCCAATCTTGACCGATAATGTAATTATTTATGGCTTCATAGTCGGCTTTCCTAAAGTAGGAGGCTTTCCTATTAAGGAGCAAGGTCACGAGTAACCCCATACACAAATTTTTGAACCATTCTAACCAACCAATTGGAATCAGTGTTGCATAAATGTTGTTACGCGAGACTAGATTCGAAGAAGATTATTGTATTTAACTAGATGAGAAGCGTTCATCTAAAATAAAGGGATCAGTTTTCTTAGTCCTAAACAAATTATTTCAGAGCGACTGATTTTTCATCAATTCTGTTTCTTATTAGCAATAATTCTACATGTAGCTGCTACTTGAAATGCCTTCAGTTGAAAAAGAGCAACTATTATTTGCTGTGTTTATCCGGATCAGTGAAGTGGAAGGACGCTTAGCATAATACAGCGCGACACTTTGAGGTCATTTCACAACTTACGACACGAACACGGAGAAAGATGAACCGTAATTTTAATATAGACGGAAAAATTCATGAAGACATTGTTCCAAAAAGCTGAGGTTATGGCGTTATAGTTGAAACAAGGAAGGAATATTTTATGAGGTTCGCGGATGGTGAAGTGATTCGAGAAAATGTAACGTTTACAGTTCGCTCTGGATGGCGTGGAACCTGCCCTGAGGGATTTTCTGGCTTGGAATGCCCGCGGATTCATAACTTTTTTTGTCTATCTTTCGGAATACCAATGAACCTAGTTTTATCATATTTTTCTTTATATTCTGAATTTGGGTATTACGTACTTATTTGGCAAAAGTAATTAGATTTATTCCATTGTTGCGTATTTAAGGCGTAAACAAGAAAGTTATTTATTTATTTGCATTGCATAGCTGTCACAATTTCGTAAGTTTTACAAATCAAGGTTTCTTTTGTCTTTAATCTTGATAGTTTCTTAGTATTGTACAAAAGTAGGCGTCTGCAATTTTTTTTTCTTAAATGAGATGACTACAGTTAGTAAAATTAAATTACATTACGGTAGCTGAACCTTAATTAATATCTTTGTTCTAATTAGAAGGCAATGCCCATTAAATGGGTACTGCTCAGGAATTCCTGCTTAGCATTTGTCTAGAAATTTATTGTATATTTCTACGCTGAGGTGGTTTCTTATTTCTTAAAATTATTACGCCACTAAGAGGAAGGAGGCTCTTGCCCTGAAGTGTGTGGAATGAGCTGAAAGTGATGATGATGAAAACTACTCATTATAATTAGTAAAGAAATTTGCGAAACGTTAGAAAATGAATTTTCTTTAGGAGGTTGTTACCTAATTAATGGGAATAACGTATTATTTAGTAAAGAATTTTTAATTTTTTACATGTTTTTATAAATGAATATTTATCAAAATACATGCATATACCTACTAATTAGAAGGTGCCCACCTTCGGCTTGGTCCAGTGGTTAAGAGCTTAACCCGCTCATCCCACTAGATCGAGAAGTTGCGGGTTCGATTCCCGCACAGGACAAATCTTTGTGTGACCCACAAATGTTTGTTTCGGCCTAATTTCGTGTTTCTAAATGCAACCACGACACAAGAATGGATCCGAGAGCAGGGCCCACTTTAAAAATTTTTGAATCATTTTTCACTCTAGATAAAAACGTCTATTCCTTTCTAACAGCATTTTTATTTCAAGGTCTTCGGAAATACTTTCGCCTTCATATTATACTTGTTATAGATTGCAATCACAACTAAAAATGGTGATGGTTTGTTCATAAGGTTTTAAAATTTGATTGGAATAGACTATACAAATGAATATTTAAACGTATACTTATCGTAAGGGTATGTGTGCTTGCAATCTTGCATAAACGTTACTCATTTGTTACCGGAATTTCGAAAAGAAAAGTAAAGTGAATCGATGTTAGTGTTTGCCAGTGTCAGAAAAAGTAAGTATTTACCTGCCTATAAAAAAAGTAAAGTAGGATGGAATCAGTTTTTTGATTGGCCAACTTTACTTTTTTGACATCCACTCACAGCACAATCAATTAATTAATGAACCAATCGATTCTCACTGTTTCTTCAAAAACTATTAATTCGTGGTTGAAACTCAGCCGCAACGCGAATTTCCATAGTTAGATCTAATCTTCACATTTTTTGTCGAGTTTTGGGAATATGGTAGAAATGTAGCTGCAGGGGGCACACCGGAACCAGCTAAATTTTGAAAGTGGTCTATGAGAAAAAAAGTCTAAGAACCTCTGTGTACATGAAATAGGCCCAGTGCGTGAATGAGAACCTGGGCGGGCTGGGAGTAGGGAAGTGGTCATTGATCGTGCTTCGGCCCTTTGACTCTTATATGGAGGTGGAACTTTAGACGTCAAACACCTCAGTCTTTCCTGTGACAAAGAAAAAACATGGGGAATTTAAAATGAAAGACGAAACGCGATTTAGTCGGTGAAACTAGTGGTACTTCTATGTTTGCGTAAAGTCATTTCTGCGAGGAGAATAGAAATTTACTCGGTAATGGCGATAAGAAGATTTAAACATTTCACATTTATATATGTTTAAATAATACAACGTTGCTTCGCATTAGGATACAGTATTCCTTTTTATAAGCATTAAAAGTTTTAAATTTCATAATTGAATGCCATCCTGTGCAGAGATCTATTGTAACCACATATTAGGGAAAACTCAATATAAGTTACTAACGGCAGAAAAATTGTAAAGACATAAAAATGTATTATTTTATCAATTTAACCAATATAGTGCCTAGATTAGAATTACAGCCTAGCATAAATTTGTTTTTTTTTTTAAACGTAGACCCACGCCGGGTTTTATTTCTGTGTCGTGGGTGAGTTTACAAACATGAAAATTCACATACACAAATACCCAGACCGAAACAATAATCGTGGGTCATACATAGATTTGTCCCGTGCGGGAATCGAACCCGCGACTATTAGACACAGTGAGCGGAGCGGCTTAAACTCTTAACCACGGCGCTAAATCGTCAGTCGATTGCATATTGATGTAATTTTCAGTTTGGTCCTTCCGAATATCCAACAGTTTTAAATCCAAATTATTTTTGCCTTTATGAACCACCTTTTCATAAATGACTTTTAGGCCGTTGTTTTGCGTATAACGAAGGTTAATAAGAGCAAACAAGGGTTTCTATACAAAGTTTCGCAAAATTAAAGCGTCATCAAAGTTAATTACTGTAGCTTTGTGGTACGTGGCCGACTAATTAAATCTGTTCAAGTTCAACATTATTACCTATTCGTGATACAAAAGTGGTCGACCGCGAGAACGTTTACAGGTAATATATCACAAGAGGTCATAAGGTCCAAATGTTGAAATCAATATTAGGTCGCTTTACTTCCCAGTCTTAAAATTGAATTCCAAGAAGCACCAGCTGCTGCCTATAACGAATTTGTTTGAGGAAAATCCGTTTAGATTGGTAGATTTATCAGCAGTTTGTTTGTCTTATGGAACTAATATCCTTACCAAATATCTAAAAAGTATGGAATTGGTTAGAGTGATATTTTGCTATTGTATGTTATTCTTCGTGTCGTGCATGGGTGGAAGAAGAACGCTACACGCTTGATTTCGCGTGGATGTGGAAAATGGATATTAAAGGACAAATTACAGTGACACCGATCCAGCAGCATCTCACATTAATAGCCCCATCCCATATTACATGAGCTATTGTAGTGATTGAAGATACCACAAAACCAATAAGAAGATACAGGACGGTTTATAGTCACAATAAAAATAAAGAATCACACGGTAACGAGGCATAAAATCCGATCAGTGCGGTCGGTTAGGTAAAGTGATCGATATATTAAAGGGCTGAAACACACTATACTTTTAGGATCAGCAATCAGCGACTTTGTGGCTTCATCAATGCGGCGCATATAAGATCGAAAATCGCTTCTAGGACTTAGCTATCAGCTTTGCAAATCTTTTAGTTTTTGGGCCTTAAATTGTTACTATTATACCTTTTAATTAAATGCTGGTTTCGATTATAATTTTGTGGTTTTGTACAAATTAGGGGGCTCTAAAGAAATTTTTGTATGGGGGAAAAGTATAAAAACAAGTATATCTCAAAAAGTTATTAATTGCCGTTATTCTTTTTGCTCGATTATACTACATATTTTTCTTACTACATATTCGATACTACATAGTCAAGAGTCTCAGTAACCGGCGAGCGTGTATGAGACGAAGAGCACCCAGGATGGGCTGGATTGTGTTAATGGACGTTGAACGACACTTGAGAATGATATCCTAAAAGTTTCGGGACTTCTGCTCAATTGCGGGCGTCTTGAAATTGGGGTAAGTTGCAAAATTGCGTTCTAAAATCAGCATCTCATTTTAGATAATGATTTAGTCTAGTTCTAGTCTAGTACTTTTAAACTATTGAATATATTTAGGGAGTAGTTGATACAAAGTTTAAGCGCCGTCTCTATAGTTTAAGTCGAGAGTTTTGGGTTAGTGTTTATTAGTTTACCTTTTTATTGTTGTTTCACTTTTTACTATTAACCTGCAGAATATATTAAGGGAGTATTAGGTACAAACTTTAATACACTTCTCCATTGTTTTAACCGTGAGTTTGGTTGAGTGTTTGATACATTTTACTATTAACTTGCTGAATATATTTAGAAAGTAGTTTATCTATCTATCTATCTATAACCTCACGCCGGATCCCTTGTAGATCCCTAGATCAGAAAGTAGTTTATACTAATTTGAAACTGCGTCGCTATTGTGTTAGTCGAGTTTGGGTTTTAAGCCGCGTTTCTATTGTGTTATTCTTTACAATTATACTGGTGAATATATTTAAAATGTTATTAGTACAAACTTTAAACCTTATAGTTTTTGTGAAGAATTTGGGTTAGTGTTTATTTGTTATCATTTTACTATTAAACTGCTTATTATATTTAGAGAGTATTGGGTAACTTTAATCCACTTCTCTATTGTTTTAGCCTAGAGTTTGGGTTAATGTTAATTTGTTTCCTTTGTACAATTAAACCGATGAATATATTTAGAAAGTAGTTGATCCAAATATTTAGTCTTGTCTCTTGTTTTAGTAAAGAGTTTGGATTAGTATTTACGTGTAACTTTTAAACGGCTGAATATATTTAGGGAGTTATTGATACAAACTTTAGGTCACGTTCCTATTTTTTAGTCGAGAGTTTGGGTTTATTTTTAAACTCTTTACTATTAAACTGTTAATATATATTATAGGCAGTATATGATATAGATCTTAATCCACATCTAGTATTGTGATTGTACGTATCGTTTAATAATATCCAGCTTTGTACACAATCTTAGTTATTTCGGTACAGAATTGAGTAAAAATAACTGAATAAACGCTTATATATTACTGTGTATCTAATGCTGTCTGAACAGATATTTTTTCACAGAATAACATACTTTATATGTGGAAGCCTCATAAGACAGTTGGTAGTAACCAACTGTCTTATGAGGCTTCCACACAGTTAAATTACTGATAAGAATTCTCAAGTGGGGATGGTAGAGGTGATCCTTGTACACCCATATTCCGATGACGATGTTAGGTCCAATGTAATAGGGGCCAGCCCATGGCCATTAAGAAGACTACAAATCCAGATCCCGGATTGCTATTAATTTTTTTTTCGATAGACACACCTCAATAACATTGTCCGATGTAAAATATGATCACAAAACCTCGTGATCGTCACAAGCACGATGCACCAGTCGATTAACAATGCAGTCAAAATAATCAAGAACTAACTTAACTAATGTAATAAGGACAGAGCTCAAATATTGAGTTTTGTAAGATTTTTCAAATAATGAATCTAATTTTTATGACTCTAAGTTTGATTTCTCCAAATCTTGCTACTAAAGCTATCATTCTCTTTCATACTACTAAATGAAGTAACTATGTCTTCGCCATCTCTCCCCTGAGAGTTAACTTGTGTTCCCAGTTGTATCCAAGTTTGAGTATCAATTTGAAATATTGTTATATTGTTACAGGTACGTTGTCCCGAGCAAGCGTCTGTGGGGTAACCATCGATATAATTCTCTATGAAATATTCACGTGTGTAAACTTACTTTACCTACTCATTGGTCGACAGAAAGTAAAGTAAAATGAAACAGACTAAATAAATGAAGGCATCTCCCACATTCTCCCCTAAAAAGTAGATGAGAAAAATAAACAGCTACGTCAACACTCCCCAAGTGGGGAGGTAAAGGTGAACTGTTAACACCTAAAGTCGCCGAGGAAGTTAGGTCTCTAAATTTAGAGATCGTGCAAATGTCGATTCTAAAAAGCATAACGTCGTTGTCAAATCATCATCAGCCCGTATCAGTCCACTGCTTGACATAGGCCTCTCCCAAGGCATTGAACCCGATCTTCGGCTCTTCTCCTCCAACCGCTGCCAGCTACCCTCCGTATATCGGCGCTCCATCTAGCTGCAGGGCGTCCCACACTACGTTTGCCAAACCGCGGTCTCCCCTCGAGATCACGTCTACCCCAACGGTTATCGGTCCTTCGGCAAATATGGCCAGCCCACTGCCACTTCAGCGTGCTGATCCTGTGAGCTATATCGATGACCTTGGTTCTCTGTCGGATCATATCATTCCGGATTCGGTCTTTCAGAGAAACTCCGAGCATAGCTCTCTCCATAGCCCGCTGAGCGACTTTCATTTGGTGGACTAGTCTCACCGTAAGTGTCCATGTCTCGGCTCCGTATGTCAATCAAAGACTTTTGTCAAACTTTGAGGTATTGGTGACGAGAAGACTTGACGAAGTTTCCCAACCGCTGCCCAGCCCAGCTTTATCCTCCTGCGGACCTCTCTCTCAAAGTTGTTTCTACCTAATTGTAGTATTTGTCCGAGGTAGATGTATTCTTGAACAACTTCGAGAGTAGTTCCATTAACAACTACTGGCTCCGAAATGACATGTTCATTGAACATAACCTTGGTTTTATCCATGTTTATCCGGAGGCCAATGCGTTGGGAAGAATCAGCTAGGCCGCACAGCATCTATTTTAATTCCTGCAACGTCTCCGCCATAATGACGATATCATCCGCGAATCTTAGGTGCGAGATGTACTCACCGCTAATGTTATAACCGCGTCCGTTCCAGTCCAGTATATATCCTCCAGTGCAGTAGTAAACAATTTAGGTGAGATTACATCGCCTTGTCTCAGTCCTCGATGCAGGGAGATATGCTTAATCCACCGGTTTTGTACTTGGACGGTCATTGTTGCAGCGTCATGTAGGCATCTCAGCACTTGGATGTATCGCCAGTCGACCTGGAAACGTTACAGGGATTCGAGACCAGACCAGGTTTCGATGGAATCGAAGGCTTTCTCGTAGTCCACGAATGCCATGCACAGGGGCTAATTATACTCCTGGGTCTTTTGTATAATCTGCCGCACTGTGTGAATGTGGTCTATGGTGCCATATCCTGTCCTGAAACCAGCCTGTTCCGTTGGCTGAAATTCATCAAGTCTTCCCCCCAGGCGATGACTCTAGAAAACAACTTGTAGACAAGGCTTAGGAGGGACAAGACCCTTCTGAAAAACCATCGACCAATTGGTCGATAGTTTTTCAGAAGGGTCTTTCATCAGCCTTTCGTCAAGGCTGACCTTCTGGCAGCTCCTCTGTGTAGTGGTGGGTTAGGGCGGTTCTTAAATATCATATGTCGGGTTCCGGTTGCGTTAGAATCCCCCGTGATAACGTTGAAGTTGGCCTTGGAAGTGTCGCGTTGGATATGTCCTCGTACATATCCTCTATTTCATCATCCGAGTGTGTTGATGTTGGTGCGTAGACCTGGATGACCTTAAGCTTATATCTCTCGGTTAATTTAATCACAAGGTACGCAACCCTTGTCGATACACTAGATGTTTGTTCAACGTTGTCAGAAAGGACTTTGTTGACAAGGAACCCGACGCCGCCTTGAGATTGATGGTCTCCTTCTCTGAAATACATAAGATGGCCCGATTTTAAGGTTACGGTATCCTCTCCCTTTCTTCGGATTTCGCATAATCCTAGGACGTGCCATTTTATGTGTCTCAGTTCCTCTTCTAGTTGCGCCAGATGTTCCTCGAGCCGCAATGTAAGTCCGTTATACGTGGCTAAGGTCAGTCGGTTTTGGCGGCCTTTCGTAACCCGGAGATTCTTAGCCCCCCTCGTTGTCAAATGAATATCTGCTATGTCCACTTTTTGGAGCTTTCGACATTTTGACTATTATAACTAATTTCGTATTAAAAGTCTGTTATGTTATGACTCTAAGCATTATACAGTGAATTGTTGTCGCCAAAAAATATGATCAGAACGGTATAGACAGCTTAAAAATCTAAGAAATCGAGTTACCAACATAAAGGGCCATTAAAAGGTACTCTCTATATGGTGAATATTCAAACAGGGGCGTTTTTATGGTAGAATTAAGAAATACGGTACTCGGTCTCTTTCACCTTCCCTTCCTCCTGAATTCACGTGATTAATTTCCCAAAAACTTGATTTTTTGAGATAAGTTACTACTGTTCTGAAGGTGCGATATGTTAAGAACTAACAAATCCATTCGAGATATTTAAAATGAATTCTATATTATTTTATTCTGGCACACACATTCTAACTTAAACACACAATAACAGACAATTCTGACTAAACTACACTGCAAGCCTATATGCACGATTAGGGCGCGTACCATAATGTCTTTACAAAAAGCTACTATAATCTTAATTTTTTGTAAGAAAGAGATATGGATATACGCAGTTTATAGTTGTGTCACATTTTCAAGGGAAAGTAAGATTAAAATGGTTTTTTTCGTTATTATTAGGTTTGGGTTACCCCCAGTAGAGTCTACGATTACACTCCTCAAAAGGAGTATTCTTCGCAAAGAAATCTGCTATAGACAGGCAGAAAATAGGTGAGCTTTGCTAATCTACGGCTTCAGTCCTCGTCCAAGTACAGTATTTTTCACGAAAGTACCAGTCATTGACCACCGGAATAAACCAAAGGAAATCGCTTGCCATACTACATGTTTGTAACTCGATTTCTTAGATTTTTAAGCTGTCTATACCGTTCTGAAGGTGCGATATGTATATTTTAAGTGTGGGCTAGACAAGTAAATTATATCTCGTTGCGGGCACATCGCTCGTAGAACTGACGGCCGTTGGGGCAGAAAGGTTCTCGAATGGCGACCACGTACCGGAAGTCGTGGAGTGGGTAGGCCCCCTACAAGATGGACCGATGACCTGGTGAAGGTCGCCGGTAGAAGTTGGATGCGTACAGCACAAAGCCGGTCGTTATGGCGGTCTTTAGGGGAGGTCTTTGTCCTGCAGTGGACGTCTTTCGGCTGAAGAAGAAGAAGAAGCGTAATTTTAGACTAATCATATTTTATATCTCATACGTATATGTTAAATAAGGGATGCCTGAGCCTTCAATTTGTATGGAATTGGGAATTGTGTGCGCAAATGTTTCTACTTTAGAATGGAAATGAGGTTGGTAGTTTAGTCCAAATCTAAATTGCCGACCTCATTTTATGTAACGAGAAGTTGTAAAAATGAAAATTATGTTTTTTGACATATTTACACATTGTTGTTATTGTATTAAAATAATACGGTTTTTATCACAACTATATTTTACTCTGAAAAAATATCAGTAAGATGATTTCAAGCAAATTTGTTAAACCTACCATAAGAGCGAAATGTAAATGCAAAGGAACAGAGAAAGTTGTTGAACCAGTCAGTTGCGGTGAAGATGATAAAGTTGCCGTTGCCTTGCTTCCTGACGATTGGGTTCCGCGATACAGTGGTCCCATCCTTGCTAACTATTTAATGAAGAGGGAACAAGACCATAAGAAAAGGATCGAAGAAATTGCTGAATGTGCTTTAGAGCTCAATGCCGATATGAACGCCAAAGTCAAAACTCTCTCTGAAAACCTTTTGTCGGAAATCAAGCAAAACGAGCAGAAGATGGATTGTGTTATTCAAACGTGCGTTGCGTGTAAAGCAGCTCTGACGAAAGAAGCTCGTAATAATGCTTTCATTGAAATCAAAAGATTACGCAAGCATCGAGTGGACTATATGGCGACTTATAAAAGAGAAGCTCGAGCCTTAGAGCGCCAGAGAGCAGATGGATTGAGAATACTGTTGCGGGATGATTTTCAGCGCTTAATTGCCATAGGCCATAAGACTCCAAAGGATTTACTGCATGATTTTGATCAGCAGATATACGAAATTAACCAACAGCTTTTAGGAAACTCTAGGGCGTACACTGAATTGGAAGCGCAATTACGAGTTCAGGCAGATGAGAGTGTGTTGCGCGCACAAACTTGCCTCAATCAGTTATGTCTTAGTGTAGGGTTGTCGATTCGAGGACGAAGTGCTATTACCCGTACTGAAAGTGACACTGAAATAAAACCGCGTTCGGCTAGTGCAGACAGATATGGTAGTAATGTTTCGAGTACGTCCTTAGGCGGTATATTAAGCGATGTAGAAGAGTTCGAAGCCGTAGTTACCTGTTTGGTGCGAGCGTATCGCACAGCTGTATTAAAAGTTTTTGATGGATTTTCGAGTAAACTTGCGGAGTTAGAAAAGGATTTGTACACCCAACAAGGTTTCATGCGTAATGAAATGCCTGAAAATGAGTTGATAGATTTCCAAAATATTTTAGATCGAGCTCATCATCGGCTATCCGCTAATATTAACAAGACTAGTCAATCTCAAGGTTTGATGGAAAAGACAATTGCTGATCTGCCTTTTATGAAAAAGAGTTTGTCTTCATTAGGAGATTGTTTGCATGATACGTATACCATTCTACGTGACGCAGGTCATCTGTGGGATGCCCACATCCTTCGTTCAGCACTTGCTCAAAAATTAACCATAGCGGCAGTTGAAGATCTATTAACTAGCAATGATACACTAGAACTAGCAAATGATGTTCCGTTTAATGTTGCTTTAGAACATATGCGGTGTTCTTCTGATGCTAGGTTATTGCAGAACGAGTTCAATGCTATTATGGGAATGCTTGATAAAACCGCGGAAATGTACATGCAACATAGTCAGACTGAACTAGGCCGTCTGGAAGAGTTTATGAAGTTACCCATGTCTATGGCTAACACATTACTTGCGGAATTCAATATGTTTTTGGAGAAACATCCGCGACCTGCTTTTACATCTTTCAGCCACGAGGCAAATGTGTCGAATTCACCAAGTGGTCATAATCATATACACTTACCTTTACCTCGAGCGATTCTACAAACTGAGTTAAAAGAAATAGCGTTGAAGAATTGGAGAAATGGTTTTCTAGAAACATTCGAAAGTAACTTTTCTGTAGTGGCTGAGGAATTGAAACATCAAGCGCAATTGTGGGTCGAGAAACGAGGTGCAGTGCTACAAATGCGTTTCACCTTAAAGATGGTGTCTCATAGTATCCGCGTAGAACGAGTGAAGGCTGCTCGAGACGAGCGTCTTGCTGAACTAGATTTTCATGAAGTACGTCTTTCATCTCATCTGAAAGCGGTTAATGATCTTGTCGATCGGTTACCTCAAGAAGCGGCTGCATTTGCGGCAATCGATGCGCCATTTTTGTATCCGCTTAGCAAATGGAAAGCGCGTCTCGAATCTGAAATGAAAGTTATGATTACTCAAGACCCTGTCGATCATGAATCGATCAAACTAAAAACGCGTAGTTACATACTCCGTCTCACAAAATACCGCGAACTTTTCGAGCAATCTCTTGACACAGCAATCTTGGACTTTAAAAATCAAATGGAATACCGCGTGCAGGAAGCTCGGGTCTCGAATGTACGTTTCACATCTCATATTAAGTTGTTCGGCGAAGGTGGTCGATATGGTACGACAGAGGCTTTAAGAGCATGTAGTGCGCTTGTGCGAGGTTCTGAATCTTTAGAATCTTCTATTACCCGAGCTCTCAACGCCTTGACTCGACGTCGAGAGCTGTTGCTTGATTTTGCCGACACCGAGTTAATGCCTCTACGTCATTTACTGGGTATGGACACAGAACACAAGCGTGGAGATTCGGCTAAGAAGAAACCGACCAAGAAAACATGATGGACCTATTTCCTCAAATTGTATGTAGCATATTTCGCTGTACGTTGCTTCAAAAATTAAATATAGCTCGGAAAATACGCTATTTTTTCACTGAAGTTGCTTAGTAGCCGTTTTTAACAGTAGAATAATACGTCTCAACGGCACGGCTGTTGGAGTGAAAGCCACTTCTACTTTGTGCGGCTGGTTCTTTGTTAGTCTGTCAGAATAGGTTTGCAGACTCGGGGGAGTGTTTCGTAAGTTTCACTTGTTTAAGTTTTCTACTTCGCTTTAATGTTTTGTAGGTGTCTCAACATCATGCTACTATTTTTGCTCTTGGTTAGAGTAACGGAGTTAGATTTTGTGCCATTTCGTGACATTTTTGCAAGAGGGATAATTGTGAAATAAAGATTTTGCGCTGTATTTAACTTTTATGACATACTAATTATGTCCCGTCCGGGGATCAAATCTGCTGCTTCTCAATCCACGGGCTACGCTCAGACCCCTTACAGAACAAAACATGTTGAAATGTGTCTGAGCAGTAACCATCTCTAGATTCTTAACTTAATGCGCTGTTTTTAATAAGTGTTAGTAAGTGCTTCATGCGTTTGTTGCCACAACGAGGCATCTGAATACGTACCGCAATGTATATTTATCATACAGCGACTAAATGATTTAGTGTATCTAGACTTTCTAGACTTAGCCATTTATCAATTTTGCTCTGCTATCTGCTTCGTTTGTCCGCCCGATACTCGTCCACTCGAAATCTGATAGTATCTTTAAGGGAGGACTGAAGGACAAGCCAAGAGTCTCCGTAACCGGCGAGCGGGTATGAGACGAACTATGAGAGTGGAGGAAGGTAGAGAGGTATGTAAGGAAAGAACCTGCTGGAACTCTGTCCTCTCTGCCTACCCCTCAGCTCTTTAAGTGAGAGTGTACTGTTATCTAGATACTTTATAGTGCAATCGATTTGTAGGTATCGATTTTTTTGTATCCATTTCTAAACTTTACTACTGTGTTCGGGCCAATTGAATGTTTTACGACATGATATAAGTCTTTTAAGTGTCTTGGAAGAATTTATGTTAGTCAAAGCGACATTGGGAGATTAGGTTTGTAATCCTTCTAATACTATAAACGCAAAAGTTTGTGTACGCAAAATCTATGGAAGGGATATTGATGAAATTTTACAGTAATGTAACTTATCTGTGTAACTAATACATCAGAATTCCACAGGCTATGGTTTGTAATTCTATATTACAAAGTAAACACGTGCGTATTTCAGGGTAACTTATAATACTTTGATATCCGTCTTATGGTTGTGGTGACTTGTTTTTCATACTAGTAGAATTATAAGGGAACTTGAAGATAAGTTTATATCTATATCATCACGCCAGATCCCTTGCGGGGTAGGCAAAGAATGCAATACAACAGTGTATAATAAAGTCTGCCTAGTCTAGGTCTGGTGCGGCTAGTGAACCACAAGGTAGGTTCGTATTCTAGGTCGGATCAAGTTTTAGGGTTTTGCTATTGCGTCCAGATTGGTGACGTCGCCAGTGAAACATAGGTGTACACAGTACACCTCCGTCACGCTTACTTGTAGAATGTGGGTTACGGGTTTCCTTGTACTAAGTTAAAATTGTTATTATATGTCACGATAATAGGGCTTCAAAGGCCATTAGATAGTTAATCCGCAATGAGTTGGAATATCGTTAGGTAATTAAGGTATGGATGTGACAGCACCACTCCATTACAACGGTAAAAGAGGTTAAAAGTGGTGATAGCCTAGCTAGTAGCACGGTAGGCTTTACACAGGGTTCATATCCTGACTTGCAACTCTAGGTTTTTCTAAACTTGTGTGCAATTAGTCATTGAATGAAACCATCGCGAAACAAATTCCTGTTTTGCCCAAGAGCAAAAACTGTTTGAGAAATGTGACATGTGCTTCAAGAATGGCAAACAGCAAGCTCCCTTCAAATTGGGACTAAATATTTCGAAGAAATGAGGTTGTATATATATATACTCTCTATACCTCTTACAAACTCTTCGAGGCAAACCGAGTACGAGAGGTTTACCCCTTAAGTAGGTTAGTATCAGTACCAACGCCCACAAGCTTCGAATTTGTAGGTATATGGACACGGCCTTGCCGATATAAGAATCATGACCTTAACGACAGGAAATCAATTTTGCTATGACAACCGGTTAAGTGTTCCTTAAAACATGTAATTGCTTACATTTCTCTACCTCTGACGTTAGAAAGAGGTAAATTTTGCTCTTTTCGTGGATTAGGCAGTTGGAATTATGGATATCACTGAAGATTCATCATTTTATAACGTGTCGTCAAAGACAATTGTGTACCTAAACTAGTGTAGTGTGGTGGAATCTAAAAATTGTCATCTTACGCCATATCTCCCATTCCCGAGGCAATCTTGGCTAGGTCTTACAAATAATTAACCATATCATCAACCTACCTTTATACTGGCCTTTCCCGATTGCAGTATCTCTTCCGTGATCACTATTCTTTTTGTTTCTTTTTTTTTAAACGGCTACCCACACTATGAACAATTCCTTTGTCGTAGGCGCGTTTACAAACACGAAATTTACATACACAAGCACTTTGACCCAAAACTTATGTGGATCATACAGATTGGTCCTGTGCGGGAATCGACCCCGCGACTAGTCAATCCAATGGGCTGAGCGGCCGAGCTAGTGAGTCTTAAACTTGAAAACAGTTTTGGATTGTCGCTTATTAAGCCAGTCAGTTTATCTTACTCAAAAAGTTCTCGTCATATCTGTTCCTCTTAACAAACTTGGAAATAAGCTATGATAAATAAAAATAAAATTGAGTGTTGCTTTTCATACTTAATTTTCACTTCTAAAACGTGAAGCCTAAGTGTACTCTCTAAATTCGATTCAGCTGTCCATTCCTGCGAATATAAAGCAATATCTCGTATTAGAACCAGCTTATCATGAATAATTCTTAAACATTATACCCGGCCGTTTGATAAATTATTTAAATAGGGCATCCCTGCTAATGAAAGCGGTTGGTCAGGCACAGTGGGTGGTGATGGGCAGTCAGCGCTTCACCGCGGGATTATGAAGCTGACAACTAAAATAAACCTGTATGATAAACCTCCTGTTTGATAAAACATGGACAAAACAGTTTCATAGTATCGAAGAAAATACTCGTGCTATCATAAGACCAAATCTGTCACCTAAAAGCATTTTAAACAGGAGTAATAGATGAACGTATTGTCATATTGTCTGGCTAATTAGTACTATGAAAAGACCTAATGTGTCTCCCCAAAACCTTTTGAAACGGGTGTTATTCATGATAGATTCATCACCGTATTGACCAGCTAATTGGTCGATTTCAGGTAACTAACAATCAATTAATTGCCACTTATGCCAATACTGATACAGTTGTTTCGGCAAACAAATGCCGATATTTTTTCTCCTTTGTAAGCAATAGATCATTGCTTGTTATAGAACCTAGATCTGAAAAACTAAATGCAATATTGCCTAAGGCTTCATAGTTAGCTCTTACTTAGTAACCGTCGTACATACTCTGTGCATACATACATTATGCATTTTAAGGACAGGCTGTTACGTTAAGAAATATTATAGAATTAAGTTGACAGATAAACCCGTCCCGATTTTCTCAAACGAAAAACTAATTGGCCAAATCTCTACTGAAATTCTTTAATTAGGTACAAATTCCAAAAAAAAGTTATCGCTGAAATCCTTTCAAATAAAACTTCATAATCTATGTTGTAATATTTTGTTCAAGTTATTTATCATAATGTGTAAGAATACTTTAATATTCTCTGTTTAATATTCCCCAATTACTCTGAGTGCTTTTGAACTTATACAAAATTTAATAAAGTCTGTTGTTTCGTTAATGTATTCTCTAAATACTTCTCGCGTCAGTTTGCAAGTTATTTTTAACTTTGTTTTTGTTAGATGGATGTTTATTGTATTAATTTATTAATATCTAATATCTTTTACATAAATATTACATCGGTTTAACCTATCTACTCCACGATAACAATTTTGCTAGGGTATTTTGGTCTTAATGTGGTAGAGCAACGAGAGACAAGCTTTTTGCCATTCACGGTATATTATTTATAATGTCTTTTCGTCTCTTACGGATATAAAGGTTTTGTCACGACGTTTTCCTTCACCGCTAATCACACAGTTTGTCATAAACTCAGCGGTGCCGTCTAAGATTTTAATTCACTCACAACCTTTTGAATACCAGTTGAGCGCTAAGCCATTGATTATCATCATCATCATACTTGTCCACTACTGAACACAGGCCTCCACATTCGCTCTCCAACGCAGCCGGTCTGATGCCACCTGCATCCAACGACTTCCTGCATCTGGAAGGCGGCCGTCCCACGTTGCGCTTACCATTACGTGATCTCCACTCTAGAATCCTAAGCAATTACGCTATTATAATCTTCATTGATCAATCCTCATTTCAATGAAATGCTCGACCAATTCTGTAGCATAGGATGTAAATTACTCTTGTGCCAAAGTATATATTGGATTGGGCAAAAGCCGATTGGAAAACTTAGCAAGTAACACAGCCGAATAAGCAAGAATAACAGAAATGAAACTTTGTAGGTATTAATATTAAAGTGCTTATTCAAATAATCAAATTGTTGAGTTACGTCATCATTACAGTCGGTTAGCGTGTATCGTAGAATGTACTTGGTCTTTACTTTACTTTTCACTAGCTGTACCCGCAACTTTGGTCGCGTTATTTTCAGGCGTGTATTGCAAACCCTTAAGCTTTTTTAAGATAAAAGGTAGCCTATGTCCTTTCCCTGGACAAAATGTACTTCCTTGCCGAATTTGATCAAAATCTGTACAGCGGTTTGTGTGTGAAAAGGTTACAGATAAACAGACAGACAGACAGAGTTACTTTAGAATTTATAATATTAGTATGGATGACAGTACATGCCACTTGGAAACGGGACTGTCACTTGACGTAGGAGTGATTTGTCGGCACATTATAGGGTGGATGATAAAAGACCTGTGCGGAAAGTATTCACGCGAAATGTGCTCTTCCGAATGTAAAAAACATTTTATGAGTATAACATTATATGCTTATAAGGAAAGGCGTTTCACAGCTGTGGGTAAACCGATGATGATAAACATTATTATGATTATTCCCTTCTGGTTCTGAGCTTGTATTTTTACTCAAAAGAATAGTGCCTCTCCTGTATCTGCATAAAAAGAATTACTTTCCAGATAATTCGATTGATCCTCAATACTTAAGAAGCAACTGCTTGTCTGACTTCGGATAATCAATTCTCCAGTTGCATATAGGTGTGTGTGTGTGTGTGAATGATGTACGCTGTTGGCCGCGAGGCCTTTACAGCTTTACCGGACTAAAAGGCGAGCGTGCAACCACTACGCTCTAGCCAGCCAGAAGGGCAAGAGGCGACATACTCGAGGGCGCCTCTTCGAGGCGCCCTCGGTTGGGACAGTCGCTGTAGGGGGACGGGTGCACTACTAAGTGCACCGGTCAACCGCCGGCTATGGGAGGGGATTTACTACTACGTCGTCGTCGTCGCCCGTATTCTGAGCGGAAAGAAGGGATGACAAAGCATCGGGGGGGTCGGTGAGAACATGTCGCGGCCGGCGGTGGCGGCAGGGGTCGGGGGGGAGATCGTAGTCGGCGGTGGCTACGATTAACGGATTCGCATGGGTAGATGCGTTCGCGAAGTGACGTGTTGACGCCTTTTTAATAAAGGCGCGAATAGGTTCGAGACCTAGATCGGAGTGGAGGTCGACGTTCCGTACGAACCAGGGGGCTCCTACGGCTTTACGGAGGAAGCGGTTTTGAACCACTTGGAGTTTATCGATGTGAGAGGGGGCCGAATGCCCGAACACAACACACGCATAAGTCATGATGGGATTGCATATAGGTACCTGTAACTTATTGTTTAGAACAAAGACAGGTTCGTAATTCACTGCCTGTTAGGGTAGTTTTTGTCTACCCCGCAAAGAATCTGATGATATACCTAGAAACAAGGTTCAAACAATGGGTCCATGACTACGAAGTTTTCAAAAGAACGCTAGATGTCAGTATGAGATATATCTGTCTCCTGACTTGGTGGACATCCCTAAACTCATCATTTAATTAACTAAACTGCTAACTGCTTTACTGGTATTACCCTAGTACGTCGTATAATTAGTTCTCTTGAAGATAAAGTTTGACGGCATCGGGTTTGTAAACTGCGTCTGGTGGCTGTAACTAGGGCTTGCAACTTTGGAGCCTTTCCAACAAGAGCGACAGACTTGGCACTTTATGAGGTTTCACTACTGTATTAAGTTTAAAGGTCACAAACTCCCGTTCTAGTTTGAGTTAAAATAACGTTATTGACTTTTTAATGTACGTTACTGTATGCAGATATGAAATAAAATCATTTCGCGTATATGCTTTGGTGCATCCTTTTCGAGTCTTGTTATTTTAGAAGATATTACTTTTAAAAAACTTTAGCTCACATTTTTAGCTTAACTTGTTTAATTAGCGCAGCCTGGATCGCATCGCGTGACATGCAACTAGGATTTTGCATTGCTCCATCTTGTTGACATGCATGCAATGACTAATAATGACGAAATGCGACTTTAAGTTTCAGGGTGGCCATTTCAGTGGTGAAGTGTATGTTAGGTCTATGTATCTATATCATTACCCCAGATACCTTGCGAAGTAGGCAAAGAGTACAGAGTTCTAATAGGCTTTTCCCATACAGACCCCACTGGCTTCCTCCACTCTCATATTTCGTCTCATACACGTTCGATGGTTACGGAGATCCTTGACTTGCCCAAGACACAGTCCATTTGGTGATGGTATGTTATTTTTCTAGGATGTGTCACATAATATGCAGCCTAACTCAAAGTGCCAGTCGGTGTGTTAGGTCTTAAAAATAACTAAATCACGCAAAAAGTGTTATACTTATTATTAGTTTTGCTCCTCGAGTGAAGAATCACCAAAAATTATTTTACTCATTAAATGAGGAAGTTCTTCAGATTTATATGCTAGTTTTGCACTTTTCATTTGCTTTTCAAGAGCTTGTTAGATACTCTTTATTCGAGTTCATCTATCTATCTATCTATCTATCTATATCATCACGCCAGCTCCCTCGCGGGGTAGGCAGAGAGTACAGAGTTCCAACAGGTTCTTTCCTTACATACCTCTCTGGCTTCCTCCACTCTCATAGTTCGTCTCATACACACTCGCCGGTTACGGAGACTCTTGACTAGTTCGAGTTCATTCAACTAGCAAATCTCGTCTGGAACTGGTCGCCTCCACAACTATGTCGTATCTGTATTTCCACATTGGAAAGTAGAGGAGAAACTGAAGCAAACAAAATTCAATAGTTCGGCTTCGAAGATTTTTCGAATTTACTAACACTAGTGCTAATCTCGATTGCTCGTAACTGACCTAGCCAACCAATAAAACTTAACCTAGGTCAGTTGTGCCAGAAACGATCTGCATTTAAACTGCAACCAATAAATCTGTGTCGAACTCTTCACTACATTGAATCTTGTGAGTTCGATAAACTTTGAAACTCTCACTGTCTTAAATACAGTAAAGGCGAGTAACGTCACTTGCATCTTTAATCTTGGTGGAAACGTTATATTCGTATGAGATGCTGCTGCTGAGATGATAATGCTTTTGTTGCACAGTCTTGAAATGAAAAGGGAGATATTAAATCCATTATGACGTATTTCTCTGTTATTTCAATACCTAATTCATTCTGACGACGTCTTGGTCTAATGTTTATACAATTGGCCGCTTTATTCACTGGATTGAGTAGTCGGGTTCGATCTCGACACGTAACAAATCTTTGTGTAACCCATTTTGTTTCGGTCTGGATGTTTGAGAATGTGAATTTCATCTTTGTAAAGTCCCTGGTACGGGGCTGCATTTTCTTTTAAACGTTAGACCAAGTCGTTAAAGTTTTTAGGGAATCCGGCAACATGCAGCAAAGACTGGTCGAGAGAACCGTAATTTAATTAAAAAAAAAATATTTTAAAGATATTCTTAAGGAAGGTCGACAGCGGATCATTATACCTCGGAACAAGGAAGGAATATTATATGAGCGTAGTTTGCTGAAGAGGCATTGCTGTATCCAATAAAGAATAGTAGCCTTTTTACTTTTTATACCTGGATGTTTGGCTGGAATGGATATCTGTGTACAATGGAGACGATTGGATGAAAACACCGTCACGCCTATATTCCCCAAGCGGGGGTGGCAGAGGTGTACTATGTACACCCAGTTTTGGCGGATTTGATGAGTCTAAACGTATCTTTGTTTGAATAACAACAATTTGTATATTACAAATCAGGATCAAGCCCCATTACTCCTCTACTGAAACCTTAGCCAAGTTATCTATCTATCTATATCATTACGCCAGGGAACTTGCGGGGTACACAGAGAGTACATAGTTCCAACAGGTTCTTTCCTTACGGACCTCTCTGGCTGCCTTCAATCTCATAGTTTGTCTCATACACGCTCGCCGGTTACAAAAACTCTTGACTTCCACTTCAAATAAGACACGGTCTATTTGGTCATGGCAAGGACCACGTGGTCGCGCCAAGTCGCCGTGACAAAGCATACCTGATGCTAAGGCCACTGAGCCCGGTCTTCGGCTCTTCTCTTCCAACCGCTGGCACCCACCTTGCGTACATCGACGCTCAACCTAGCTACAGGGCTTCCTACACTACCTTGGTCGAGCCCTGATCTCCATTTCCACGTAGTATAGTTTTTTTTTAAAAGATTTTTATTGTAGGAATCGAAGTGACTTATAGATCTTGAACGGAAATTAAGTGAAACAGTTTTGACAGGTTGTAGGTGTAATTATTTTTTTTATCAGCTGATATGGGTTCATATTCATAAAACTTAATTTATTTTATTTATAAAACCTGGAAAACAGGCTTTTGACTGTCTGTAACGATCTTCGTAGATGTTATATTCCGACAGGGAATTTTGGCTCGTGTATGACATTGAGGGGGGGGGGGGGCATTGGTGTGAAATCAGGGTTAGCATTTAGTAATATTTTCCCACACCCAAGAAAGCAAGAGGGTCCCCACGGTTACTAATTAAAAAAAGAATTTGGGTAAAAATTTCAAAGCAAACAGCAACCCTGCGACTGTCATGAAGTGACATTTCACTTGATGACAGTGTTAGTTTCGATTTTGGCCGCTTGATCCTTGTAGGACTGTAGTTAATGGGCGTGACTTGGGCCCGAACGTGTTCAAAGTACAGACAGAGTACTTTCATGTGTCTTTATTATTAAGGTGTTTGTTCCGTTATTTAGGTCAGTAATTAGGTCGCTTGTCCGGTGGCCTCAACGGTTATTCATGGCAGAAGGGTATATTTATCGAGTGAGGTACCAGGAAATGAAAGCGTGTGGGCGCGTGAGCTGTTGGATATGTACACAATAGAAGCAAATTTCACAATATGCAAAGGAAGTTTCCTAAATATGTACGTTTTCATGATCATATATCCACTCCTTTCTTAAAGGATGTGAAGCTCTTATGTGGTCAGAGAGTTAATGAAATAAGAGAGAGGTGAAAAAGAAAAGATTCTATTAGAACTCTTCAATCTCTGCCTTCTATATAGATAGATCGTGGTTGCTAGGTGCTACTAGACCAAATAATGAAATATCCATAGTCAACAGAAACACATCCACTGCTGGATAAATGCCTCTCCAATTAACGACACAACGACCCTTTTTTTTAAATACGTAGCCCCACTCTAGGATTTATTCCTGTGTTGTAAGTTTTATTTACATTCATAAACATAAAAATTCACGTACTCAAGTACCCCGACCGAAACAAATAAAGTTTTGGTCAAATAGGCGACGGAGCGCGACGGAAGCGGTCGGCTACGTTCGTTGTGACGTGTCCCGTACATTTCAGTAATGTACTGAAATGTACGGGTTACCTGAGCAGTTGTAATGACAACTCCTCAGGTTGCGCTCCCTGAAACTTGCGAAACCTTAATTGTGGGTCACAAAAAGATTTGTCCCGTGCGGGAATCGAACACGTGACTATCCGATCCAGTGGGCGGAGCGGCTTCAGCTCTTAAACCCTCTTCGACCAAATGTCTGTAAGCATCTTTTAGATTTTACCCGCGACCTTCACCAGGTCATCGACGCAGTATACTAGCAGTATAATATCGGCAAATGTTGTTTCTCTGGAAGTACTAAAGTTTTCCGAACTGTGACGTCAATGAGAATGGATTAGCTTTTTCCAATCAGTTAATGTACAAGCTATCGGTTGGAGCTCTTGTTAGCGTGACTTTCCGAGCTTTATGTTGGGATATCATGCCACATTTATATCTAGTTCGACTTGATTACTTACCTAGCTGTCTGCCAGGCATGTCGATGTTAAAGGTTTAACGGTGCAGGTCGATGAGTTATGTCTATTAATGTGAAGTATTGGTCGTTTACAATTCGGAAACTTGTTTAATCCGACATTTAACTTAAATATAGCAAGACCTGAAATACCCCATATAAAATATTGCTTTAAAAAATCAAAACGTAAATCAACATTCCAGGTTAAAAGAGTTAATAACTATTTTCTTACTTTAATTATGAACAGGCTTTAAAGTCATGTGCCACTAGTACGTAGTAGTAGTAGTGTGGCCTAATAGTATGGTATAATAATAATATCAGCCCTGTTGAGAAACTGTTTCACCGTTAGGCACGGGCTTCCTCTCAAAATAAGAGGGCTTAGGCCATAGTCACGCTGGCCCAGTGCAGGTTGGCGAACTTCACACACCTTCGAGAAACTCTTAGGGATGCAGGTTTCCTCACGATGTTTTCCTTCACCGTTAAAACCAGTGATAGTCAATTTTTAGTACGCACATGCTTTCGAAACGACAGGGGTGCGTGCCTGGGTTTGAACCCGAGACCTATGACTTTGCAGTGCAACGCTCTAACTACTAGGTTATCACTGCTATTTCATAGCACTGCTGACCTGGTATAAGATGTTAAATATTTCTAACTACAGTAGTTTACGTTTGAACTTGACGGTAACTTTACCGCGTAATTATCTCCCTACAACTACTACTATACTACTATATCATCACGCAAGATCCCTTACGGGGTAGGCAGAGAGTACAGAGTTCCAACAGGCTCTTTCCTTACATACCTCTCTGGCTTCCTCTACTCTCATAGTCCGTCTCATACACGCTCTTCCTACAATAATTCGAAAATAGTATTTTTCATGTAAAAAGGGTACTGTGACGGTTGTAAGTGTGAAAGAAAATTATACTTTATTCCCTGACAATAAGAGGCAGGACCCGTTTGTATACTTATAGTTTTATGCCATAACACCATTGAATAAATATTAATTTCGTTTGGCACTTAGAACTGTCACTACCCATCTTACGTGAAAAATGTTGTAGTCATTTCTATCTATCTATATCATCACGCCAGATCCCTTGTGGGATAGGCAAAGTGTACAGAGTTCTAACAGGTTCTTTCCTTACATACCTCTTTGGCTTCCTCCACTCTTTTAGTACGTCTCATACACGCTGGCCGGTTACGGAGACTCTTGACTTGTCCTTCAGATAAGACCCGGTCTATTTGGTCCTGGTAAGGTAGTTTAGGTCTTCCCCTGTACCTACCTCCTTCCACTTTCGCATTGTATATCTGTTTTGTCATTCTTTTTTCTGTCATTTTTTCTATATTCCCTAACCAACGCAGCATACTCTTTCTTATCTTTACACCGAAACTATCTTTCATACCTACTCGCTTTTTTACTACGCTGTTGCGAATACGGTCGGTCAGTTTCACTCCGCACATCTTCCGCAGAGGTCGCATTTCCACCACAATTATCCTACTTTCATTCTATGTACACACCGTCACGCCTATATTCCCCAGAGGGGGTGGCAGAGGTGTACTGAATACACCCACGTTTCGCCGACGATGTTAGGTCCCATGTAATAGGGGGCGAGCCTATTGCCACATGTCGGGCACAATTTCATTCTCCTTCTTATATACCCAACTTTCGCTGCCATACGTTGGGACAAGCACTCCGTTATGCACTCCGTATGGCCAGCTGCGCCTTTTGACTTAAGTGCCGGCTCCCAAGTAGCTTTCCCATCGCACCAGTCACCCAACAGGGTGGGTCAGGAGCAGGGAACAGTAGCCTCTCTATGTCAGCGGTGTATTTCCCATCCTTACTGAATGCGTATCCAAGATATACAAACTCATTCACTTGCAGCACATCGTTACCAACCACAATCCTTCATATCCAACCAAAATCCTTGTAGTCATTTCTATCGAATATAGCTTCTACAGCTATGTGGTCATATTGAAGATTTGTATAGAAATAACCCTCAAAGCTAATTAGACTCGAGTTCGGAGCTTAACATCATTTTCTCGAGAATTTCTAATGAAAGCAACAACGAAAATTGTGTAATTTTATTCCATTTGCGAAGTCACCTATTGTTCGTGAAGTCATAATAGATATAAGTATTAGATTCCTTCTAGGTCGATCTTATATTTTTTATAAAATATAAATTTTTGAAAATGTCTTTATACATGATGAATTAAACACTGGGATTGCTCCAAATGTATCTCAGTCAAATGAGAGTGTACTTATTTCTAACACTCTCAGAAGTCGCACAAGGAACTGTCCGTGTATAGGCTACCGGTGATCAGTGAAGCTGATATTAGAATTAGATGGAAAAAACGCTTAAAAGAGGATTATTCTGTGCAGATTATTTTATATAAATCTTGAAGTTATGAATATTTTAAGCTGATACTGTAGTTTGTAGTAAGAACGTAAGTTTGCTTCTTAATATGTACATTTTAATCAGGTTACCTAGGGAGTGTGGCTGAAGTGGATACTATTACGAATTTCGTAATGAAATAGAATACAAGTTGCTGCAATGTATTGTGTTAATCTATCCAATATTATGTTATAATTATGAGGTTTGTTCATTGGTTTTTAAACTTTTATCAGTTTTTTTAATATACAAAGCTATTATTAGTTTCAGCAGTCGACAAATCAGAGAATGGTGTCCAGAAACAAACAATATCATTGCATTCATCTAAGGTGTGACAATAAAATGAAAGTTTATCGGAAGCAAATTTGTGGCCACCTGGGCCACAAATTTGCTTCCGATAAACTTTCATTCCGATAAACTGTTGGCACGATGCCGACGATAACGTTAAACATAAACCCGTAACCGGGACCAACGGATTAACGTAGCACGAGGACGCTCTTAATGAAAATGCGACAAACTGTCGTCCATCTGAGACTGACCGAGCTAAACGCAGTGAAAAGCTAATATTAAATCTATAAAGCTGTACTGATCCGCGCTTTTGCCCCCATTTATTAATTAAATAACAACCAAATCAGACAAGGATTAAATTCGCCTTAAACGCGGCCGCGAGAAGTAAACGTATTTATATTCAAATCCCTTATAAACAGAGAGTATAAACGATCAATTTTGGGAAGTGTTTCGATAAGTATTCTTGGAGTAGGCAAAATACTCCGTTTAGGAGCCCGTTAGTGAGACAAACACAATTTGTTGTATTGTATTACAAACATTGTAAGCGATAAGCTGCTTTCTTGAATATTCTACTCCTACTTACTACTAATATAATAAATTGTTTATTATTGAATGTGTAGAAAACCAAAATTATGTTTTTGGAACGGGAAGAAACCAGAACGTATCCTTGCAGGATTGTGGTTGGGAACGATGTGCTGGAGCAAGTGAATGAGTTTGTATATCTTGGATGCGCATTCAGTAAGGATGGAAAATACACCGCTGACATAGAGAGAAGAGTGAGAGCAGGGAACAGAGTGAATGGCGCGATGGGAAAGCTACTTGGGAGCCGGCACTTAAGCCGAAAGGCGCAGCTGGCCATACATAATGGAGTGCTTGTCCCAACACTGTTATATGGCAGCGAGAGCTGGGTATGTAAGAAGGAGAATGAAAGTAGGATAAATGCGGTGCGACGCTCAACCTAGCTACAGGGCTTCCTACACTACCTTGGTCGAGCCCTGATCTCCATTTCCACGTAGTATAGTTTTTTTTTAAAAGATTTTTATTGTAGGAATCGAAGTGACTTATAGATCTTGAACGGAAATTAAGTGAAACAGTTTTGACAGGTTGTAGGTGTAATTATTTTTTTTATCAGCTGATATGGGTTCATATTCATAAAACTTAATTTATTTTATTTATAAAACCTGGAAAACAGGCTTTTGACTGTCTGTAACGATCTTCGTAGATGTTATATTCCGACAGGGAATTTTGGCTCGTGTATGACATTGAGGGGGGGGGGGGGGGGCATTGGTGTGAAATCAGGGTTAGCATTTAGTAATATTTTCCCACACCCAAGAAAGCAAGAGGGTCCCCACGGTTACTAATTAAAAAAAGAATTTGGGTAAAAATTTCAAAGCAAACAGCAACCCTGCGACTGTCATGAAGTGACATTTCACTTGATGACAGTGTTAGTTTCGATTTTGGCCGCTTGATCCTTGTAGGACTGTAGTTAATGGGCGTGACTTGGGCCCGAACGTGTTCAAAGTACAGACAGAGTACTTTCATGTGTCTTTATTATTAAGGTGTTTGTTCCGTTATTTAGGTCAGTAATTAGGTCGCTTGTCCGGTGGCCTCAACGGTTATTCATGGCAGAAGGGTATATTTATCGAGTGAGGTACCAGGAAATGAAAGCGTGTGGGCGCGTGAGCTGTTGGATATGTACACAATAGAAGCAAATTTCACAATATGCAAAGGAAGTTTCCTAAATATGTACGTTTTCATGATCATATATCCACTCCTTTCTTAAAGGATGTGAAGCTCTTATGTGGTCAGAGAGTTAATGAAATAAGAGAGAGGTGAAAAAGAAAAGATTCTATTAGAACTCTTCAATCTCTGCCTTCTATATAGATAGATCGTGGTTGCTAGGTGCTACTAGACCAAATAATGAAATATCCATAGTCAACAGAAACACATCCACTGCTGGATAAATGCCTCTCCAATTAACGACACAACGACCCTTTTTTTTAAATACGTAGCCCCACTCTAGGATTTATTCCTGTGTTGTAAGTTTTATTTACATTCATAAACATAAAAATTCACGTACTCAAGTACCCCGACCGAAACAAATAAAGTTTTGGTCAAATAGGCGACGGAGCGCGACGGAAGCGGTCGGCTACGTTCGTTGTGACGTGTCCCGTACATTTCAGTAATGTACTGAAATGTACGGGTTACCTGAGCAGTTGTAATGACAACTCCTCAGGTTGCGCTCCCTGAAACTTGCGAAACCTTAATTGTGGGTCACAAAAAGATTTGTCCCGTGCGGGAATCGAACACGTGACTATCCGATCCAGTGGGCGGAGCGGCTTCAGCTCTTAAACCCTCTTCGACCAAATGTCTGTAAGCATCTTTTAGATTTTACCCGCGACCTTCACCAGGTCATCGACGCAGTATACTAGCAGTATAATATCGGCAAATGTTGTTTCTCTGGAAGTACTAAAGTTTTCCGAACTGTGACGTCAATGAGAATGGATTAGCTTTTTCCAATCAGTTAATGTACAAGCTATCGGTTGGAGCTCTTGTTAGCGTGACTTTCCGAGCTTTATGTTGGGATATCATGCCACATTTATATCTAGTTCGACTTGATTACTTACCTAGCTGTCTGCCAGGCATGTCGATGTTAAAGGTTTAACGGTGCAGGTCGATGAGTTATGTCTATTAATGTGAAGTATTGGTCGTTTACAATTCGGAAACTTGTTTAATCCGACATTTAACTTAAATATAGCAAGACCTGAAATACCCCATATAAAATATTGCTTTAAAAAATCAAAACGTAAATCAACATTCCAGGTTAAAAGAGTTAATAACTATTTTCTTACTTTAATTATGAACAGGCTTTAAAGTCATGTGCCACTAGTACGTAGTAGTAGTAGTGTGGCCTAATAGTATGGTATAATAATAATATCAGCCCTGTTGAGAAACTGTTTCACCGTTAGGCACGGGCTTCCTCTCAAAATAAGAGGGCTTAGGCCATAGTCACGCTGGCCCAGTGCAGGTTGGCGAACTTCACACACCTTCGAGAAACTCTTAGGGATGCAGGTTTCCTCACGATGTTTTCCTTCACCGTTAAAACCAGTGATAGTCAATTTTTAGTACGCACATGCTTTCGAAACGACAGGGGTGCGTGCCTGGGTTTGAACCCGAGACCTATGACTTTGCAGTGCAACGCTCTAACTACTAGGTTATCACTGCTATTTCATAGCACTGCTGACCTGGTATAAGATGTTAAATATTTCTAACTACAGTAGTTTACGTTTGAACTTGACGGTAACTTTACCGCGTAATTATCTCCCTACAACTACTACTATACTACTATATCATCACGCAAGATCCCTTACGGGGTAGGCAGAGAGTACAGAGTTCCAACAGGCTCTTTCCTTACATACCTCTCTGGCTTCCTCTACTCTCATAGTCCGTCTCATACACGCTCTTCCTACAATAATTCGAAAATAGTATTTTTCATGTAAAAAGGGTACTGTGACGGTTGTAAGTGTGAAAGAAAATTATACTTTATTCCCTGACAATAAGAGGCAGGACCCGTTTGTATACTTATAGTTTTATGCCATAACACCATTGAATAAATATTAATTTCGTTTGGCACTTAGAACTGTCACTACCCATCTTACGTGAAAAATGTTGTAGTCATTTCTATCTATCTATATCATCACGCCAGATCCCTTGTGGGATAGGCAAAGTGTACAGAGTTCTAACAGGTTCTTTCCTTACATACCTCTTTGGCTTCCTCCACTCTTTTAGTACGTCTCATACACGCTGGCCGGTTACGGAGACTCTTGACTTGTCCTTCAGATAAGACCCGGTCTATTTGGTCCTGGTAAGGTAGTTTAGGTCTTCCCCTGTACCTACCTCCTTCCACTTTCGCATTGTATATCTGTTTTGTCATTCTTTTTTCTGACATTTTTTCTATATTCCCTAACCAACGCAGCATACTCTTTCTTATCTTTACACCGAAACTATCTTTCATACCTACTCGCTTTTTTACTACGCTGTTGCGAATACGGTCGGTCAGTTTCACTCCGCACATCTTCCGCAGAGGTCGCATTTCCACCACAATTATCCTACTTTCATTCTATGTACACACCGTCACGCCTATATTCCCCAGAGGGGGTGGCAGAGGTGTACTGAATACACCCACGTTTCGCCGACGATGTTAGGTCCCATGTAATAGGGGGCGAGCCTATTGCCACATGTCGGGCACAATTTCATTCTCCTTCTTATATACCCAACTTTCGCTGCCATACGTTGGGACAAGCACTCCGTTATGCACTCCGTATGGCCAGCTGCGCCTTTTGACTTAAGTGCCGGCTCCCAAGTAGCTTTCCCATCGCACCAGTCACCCAACAGGGTGGGTCAGGAGCAGGGAACAGTAGCCTCTCTATGTCAGCGGTGTATTTCCCATCCTTACTGAATGCGTATCCAAGATATACAAACTCATTCACTTGCAGCACATCGTTACCAACCACAATCCTTCATATCCAACCAAAATCCTTGTAGTCATTTCTATCGAATATAGCTTCTACAGCTATGTGGTCATATTGAAGATTTGTATAGAAATAACCCTCAAAGCTAATTAGACTCGAGTTCGGAGCTTAACATCATTTTCTCGAGAATTTCTAATGAAAGCAACAACGAAAATTGTGTAATTTTATTCCATTTGCGAAGTCACCTATTGTTCGTGAAGTCATAATAGATATAAGTATTAGATTCCTTCTAGGTCGATCTTATATTTTTTATAAAATATAAATTTTTGAAAATGTCTTTATACATGATGAATTAAACACTGGGATTGCTCCAAATGTATCTCAGTCAAATGAGAGTGTACTTATTTCTAACACTCTCAGAAGTCGCACAAGGAACTGTCCGTGTATAGGCTACCGGTGATCAGTGAAGCTGATATTAGAATTAGATGGAAAAAACGCTTAAAAGAGGATTATTCTGTGCAGATTATTTTATATAAATCTTGAAGTTATGAATATTTTAAGCTGATACTGTAGTTTGTAGTAAGAACGTAAGTTTGCTTCTATGTACATTTTAATCAGGTTACCTAGGGAGTGTGGCTGAAGTGGATACTATTACGAATTTCGTAATGAAATAGAATACAAGTTGCTGCAATGTATTGTGTTAATCTATCCAATATTATGTTATAATTATGAGGTTTGTTCATTGGTTTTTAAACTTTTATCAGTTTTTTTAATATACAAAGCTATTATTAGTTTCAGCAGTCGACAAATCAGAGAATGGTGTCCAGAAACAAACAATATCATTGCATTCATCTAAGGTGTGACAATAAAATGAAAGTTTATCGGAAGCAAATTTGTGGCCACCTGGGCCACAAATTTGCTTCCGATAAACTTTCATTCCGATAAACTGTTGGCACGATGCCGACGATAACGTTAAACATAAACCCGTAACCGGGACCAACGGATTAACGTAGCACGAGGACGCTCTTAATGAAAATGCGACAAACTGTCGTCCATCTGAGACTGACCGAGCTAAACGCAGTGAAAAGCTAATATTAAATCTATAAAGCTGTACTGATCCGCGCTTTTGCCCCCATTTATTAATTAAATAACAACCAAATCAGACAAGGATTAAATTCGCCTTAAACGCGGCCGCGAGAAGTAAACGTATTTATATTCAAATCCCTTATAAACAGAGAGTATAAACGATCAATTTTGGGAAGTGTTTCGATAAGTATTCTTGGAGTAGGCAAAATACTCCGTTTAGGAGCCCGTTAGTGAGACAAACACAATTTGTTGTATTGTATTACAAACATTGTAAGCGATAAGCTGCTTTCTTGAATATTCTACTCCTACTTACTACTAATATAATAAATTGTTTATTATTGAATGTGTAGAAAACCAAAATTATGTTTTTGGAACGGGAAGAAACCAGAACGTATCCTTGCAGGATTGTGGTTGGGAACGATGTGCTGGAGCAAGTGAATGAGTTTGTATATCTTGGATGCGCATTCAGTAAGGATGGAAAATACACCGCTGACATAGAGAGAAGAGTGAGAGCAGGGAACAGAGTGAATGGCGCGATGGGAAAGCTACTTGGGAGCCGGCACTTAAGCCGAAAGGCGCAGCTGGCCATACATAATGGAGTGCTTGTCCCAACACTGTTATATGGCAGCGAGAGCTGGGTATGTAAGAAGGAGAATGAAAGTAGGATAAATGCGGTGGAAATGCGAGCTCTGCGGAAGATGTGCGGAGTGAAGCTGACAGACCATATTAGCAACAGCGTAGTAAGAAAGCAAATAGGTATGAAAGAGAATATCGGTGTAAAGGTGAGAAAGGATATGCTCCGTTGGTTCGGGCATATAGAAAGAATGTCCAAAGAAAGAATGACAAAACTGATATACAATGCGAAAGTGGAAGGATGTAGGTACCGGGGAAGACCTAGACTATCTTACCATGACCAAATAGACCGGGTCTTATCTAAAGGACAAGTCAGGAGCCTCCGTAACCGGCGAGCGTGTATGAGACGAACTATGAGAGTAGAGGAAGCCAGAGAGGTATGTAACGAAAGAGCCTGTTGGAACTCTGTACTCTCTGCCTACCCCGT
Source organism: Phalera bucephala (assembly GCA_905147815.2). Classification (NCBI taxonomy): domain Eukaryota; kingdom Metazoa; phylum Arthropoda; class Insecta; order Lepidoptera; family Notodontidae; genus Phalera; species Phalera bucephala. The sequence continues at coordinate 5,993,975 of LR990628.1, read as the reverse complement.
AAGGGATCTGGCGTGATGATATAGATAGATAGATAGATAGGTTTATTACTCAGTTATGTATAAATGAATTTAGATTCAATTTGGCATAAGGACTATTTTTAATATGCTTGTATAAATTTGCCTAAAAAAAAAATGCCGCGGATGGAGCCCCATGCAAAGCGATAGTTGGTATAACGTAATAAATGCGCGTAATAAACGAAATTTGGCAAAATTGTAATTTGCAAACTGAAGGGACATAATGGACTGTATAAATGTGGTCTGCATCTTAATGATATTGTCTCGATAGTCTAGCAGGTATTGGGTGCCATATCCTAAAATTAGGTATTTTTTTAATATACGGCCTATTTTTGCTTAAAAACGACTTTCAATAAATAGAAAATATTATAGATGACATTACAGATACGAAGAAAATATTTGTCATTTGTCTATAAAGATTGACAAGTTCTGTTTTACAATTTTTTTTAGAAGTTTTTCGATACATACTTTTATTATGATATTGAATGGAGTGTTTAAAAGCCAAAAAAACGCGTGTAAATGTTCTAACTCAAAAAAAAACTTTAAACACGTGGCTCCAGCCGGATGCTCCGAAGATGTTCGCGCGGTCGCTACGTTGCCTGATAACTGGGTGCCAAAACACAGTGGCCCAACGCTCGCCAACTATCTCAAACAAAGAGAGCGAAACCATGAAAAAGTTCTAGAAGATATCATTGAAGGTGCAAATGTTGTTAACGGAGAAATAGATTCTAAAATACGGACGCTAGCTGAAAATCTATTAGCTCATATCAAAGTGAACGACCAAGATGTGAATTCTATCGTTAATCAATGTGATACCGGTAAAAATTCCCTGAAAAAGGATATCCGCAATAATGCACTTAATCAAATCAATAAACTAATAGTTCAACGAGTCGATGACATGGCAGCCTTTAAGCGTGAAGCTTTATCTCTAGAACGGCTTAGAGCCGAAGGGTTAAGGGGTCTTCTTCGTAAAGAGTTTCAACGTCTTATCGGCATTGGACACAAAACGCCTAAAGACCTATTGCATGATATTGACCAGCAGATTTACGAAATAAACCAGCAACTTTTGAACAACTCTAGAGCATATTTAGACTTGGAGGGGCAGCTACGGGTTCAGGTGAACGACAGCATGGTACGTGCACGGATTTCCTTAAATCGATTATGTCTTGCAAAAGAAAATGCACCGCGTGGTCGTAGTGCTATCCGGTGGGCAAAAGAAGAAAAGTTTGGACAACAGAGGTCAGCTAGTGCCGATAGACTCATATCTGAAGCTGATGATTCAATAGAGCGTATATTGGATGATATAGAAGGAGTCGACATAGCCGTAGCCCACGTACTTCAGGCCTATCGAAGTGCTGTTTACAATGTTTTTACTGGCTTTTCTACTAAATTAACTGACTTAGAAAAAGATCTACATTATCATGATATCCTTGCTGCATCTGAAATTCTGTGTACATCACACACTTGTGAAATTGCAGAGTTGCAAGCTGTAGTTGATCGCACTTTACGTCGGCTGTCTTGTAGTAAAAAAAGTATACCCAAAAATTTGCTGGAACTGACTGGTGCTGATCAAGTCGTTATGCAGAAGAGTTTGTGTTCGCTAGGAGAAAGTTTGCAAGATACGTATAATATTTTGCATGATGCAGGGCACTTATGGGACGCTCACATAATGCGTACAGCACTCGCTCAAAAGTTGACCATTGCGGCCGTTGAAGATATGCTAACTAGCAATGATACAGCGGAGCTATCATACGAGGTTCAATTCAATATTGCTTTGGAAGTCATAAAAGGTTTGTCTGATCCTGACAAAGTGACTCATCAGTTCCATTCTCTAGTCGCCATGCTAGATAACACAGCTCAATTGTATATGCAACACAGCCAGGCTGAGCTGGGTCGTTTGGAGGACTTCATGAACTTACCTGCTGCTATGGCTAAAACGTTGCTTTCAGAATTCGAAGTTTTCCTACAAAAATACCCACGTTCTACCCTTTTGTCTAAATAGATACATTTTTAAGTTAGTGTTAGTTACAAACTTTTTTTATAGAAACAATCTTTTCACGCTTTTTATCGCCGAAAGCGTAGGTAAAAGTGAACCACCCACATTTGGTCAAAGTTTGTACATAGGTCCCAATGACAAAGGATGAGACTACTGCCGTTTTTAGGGCACGTCAATTCACATGACTTTCGAAATAGATTGAAACTGAATATGCATTGTACTTATTTCATTGCGCACTATACGCAACAGCCTAGGAACTCCTCTGATCTTGTCATATATCTCTTTAATATTCTACAGCTCAATAAATCCTGTAATCTCGGCAGTCCAGGAGCGGCAGTAAAGTGTCTGTCCTCGGTGTAGATAAATTTTATGCTCGACGTGTTGCGTTTTTATTGCACTGTAAAGCTTGAAGGACGAACGTATTTCCGCAATGAAGTAAAAGCTACAAGAGATACTAGTACAAATTGCAGGCATAATTCTAAGAGCAGGTAGAGTTTGTTTCTTGGTTTGTGATGGAGGATGGTTTGGTGTTGTTTTTGGATTTGGATCGAGTGGTCGGGGATTTATCTCCATTCAGGTCAAATCTTTGCCCCACCGTTGTTTGTTTCAGTTTGGGTGTTTGTGTATGTAAATTTCATGTTTCTTAACGCACAGGAACAATATCTAGTATGGGGCAACGTTTTAAATGAAGAAAAAAATGAGCCTTTTTTATTTGTAGGTGGATAAATTTCATATAGATCAGGCAGGAAAGCGAACCCTATTTTATTTATTACTTCCAAAGAATTGAGTGACCAAAAGAATGCCCACTATTAGTAGAGTAGTGTGAGCAATTTGTTTTAAGTAACTAATGATCTGCCCATCTGTTTTTATCTGCGACTGTTTGACCCCTAGCTCAGACAAAATAAATAGGCGTGGTATAAAAAGGTGTGTATTTAAAATATACAATAAAGGGCCGTGGTTGGTGGTGTCCGTTGGCGCCGGTGGAAGTGGGCCGCCGTAGTAGTGGTAGGGGCTGTCGATAGTCGCTTGCGTCTGCGTTTAGTTCACGCGTGAACAGCGACTTTCCACAGGTCATCGGTCTTGTAGGGTCTGTGTCAAAGCTTGATAATATCACAAAGCTGGTAGTTGTGGCGATCTTTTGAAGGCCTTTGTCTTGCAGTTGACATCGTTCGGCTGATGATGAACTATGTGCGAGGCTGAAGTTAGCAATACAAATAACAAAATATAACTTGTTATTCCTATTTCAATTCATAGTAACATCTACATTATCGGCCTGATGTCATTAGCAATTTGAAAGAAGCAAACAAAGCATTGTGTAGCTACATAGCAGTTATGACTATAGTTTATGTATCATCCCTTTACGTTTATTAGTATGAGTGTATATGTTTTATTTATATTATTACAGCTGTTACCTGTTATTCTTTGGCGAATAGGCGCCTAACAAAGGCACATAAACACACTGTGTCCTGAATACGAATGAGGGAGGCGCAAGCTTCGAGAAAATTCTCACTTAGGGCCTCAATACATGTTTTCAGAATAGTTTCAGTTCATATGTGTTTGTGTTGTAGATTGTCAATGACGACTAGACCATGGTGATATGAACATAGCTTACTCAATGAATGGAGTGAATGCAGTTTGGTCCCTGAGTAGAATGTATTTAAATTTTATAATGTATAAAAAGGTTACTGACTATATTTTTTTTTTTAAACGTAGCCCCACACTAGGTTTTATTCCTATGTCGTGAGTGCGTTTACAAATATGAAAATTCACATGCACAAATACCCAGACCGGAACAAATCACTGTGGATCACACAAAGATTTGGCCCGTGCGGGAATCGAACCCGCGACTATTAGACGCAGTGGGCGGAGCAGCTTAAGCTCTTAACCACTGCGCTAAATCGTCCGTCTAATTGGGAGACACTTTTGTTATATTAGTCTGATGTATTGTTTATTCATCTCTGCCCATATATATTATCCATCAGAAGAGTCATTCGTTGAGGCACCATGCCTTGCCCTTTCAAAAGACATTCCTTGAATGTAGTCAGGTCATTTAAATTATTACATATTTTGATATGTACATAAATGAACAAAATAAATATGCTCTTAACTTCTTCGGAGTCCCTCGTTCGTAGTTTTCTGTGGTCCTCTTTTAGGCATACCTGGCATTTTGTATATAATGTTGTTACTTTTAAAAACCTATAATAAAATCAGCTGTTTCCGAGTTGGCCATGACTCGTCTAACTTAACCTCGTCAGTCCAAATTTAAGTCCACCCTATTAATACTTCCCGTTTGACTTTATAGACGGAAGCTGTCAGTTAATTTATTAGGCATCGAATTCGTAAGGCCTCCACACTATCAAGTTTCCATGAAATATGAAAAGGGTTGGAACTAAACTATATAATTCTATTCACATCGATCATTATCAATTTATTTTGCTCCGAAAGTTTCCTGGGCTGTTTCGGTTTTGTAGCCTGATGGAAAGTGAATGTACTTGAAGAATTTGTAATCATTATTTGCCGGAGAAAAGTCTCTTTCTTCTTAAGATGTAAGAAGTTTTTAGCACCATCACCGACCCTGCGAGGGATCTGAATAGATCTGGGTAGATAGGGATAGTTATAGATATATATGAAAGTAAGAATACCATAATCACACCTGTATGCAGCAGGAGTTGATGGCTGCCTCCGTCAATGCAGTCATGTGGCCGCATTCTGAACTGCTCCCACATAGCATGTTTGCCGTCGAACTGCGAAGAAGAGGTTGGTGCGAGAGAACTTAATTCTAAAGAGGGTGGGTTGGGTTCTCTACAATTAAGTTTATACAGGGTATAAAGGACGGGTGCATAACACCTGATATGGGGAATAGTACTTAACAATAAAATGAACTGTAATTATGACACTTATAGGTAATAAAAAATATGCCTTAGGGCCTCTTTCACCACCTTTGAGTAAAGTGTAAAAATAAAATTAAAAGTAGATAGGTAGGATAAAGAAGTAAATAGCCAGCTATTTACTTCTCGATTAGTGTTATTCGACAATTAAAAATAGGCTTGTTTAACCGTCGGATAGAGCTAATCAGAGATGGTCAACGTACTACGTTCGTACTTGAAACTTTAATTGACGATTAGTCTATGTAACAGACTACGGGATAATATAACACTCAGTCTTCAGTAATGCAGATGTATATCCGGGCAGAGCTTCCGCCTTGGAGGTCGAGTTTACAATAAATGATTTTTATTGCACTGCTCCTACTTTCATGGGGTCGAGAAGCCGTTACAGTTCAATTTTATAATCTCTGGGAGGTATATTTAAAAAATACCATAAATAGGTATGCCCTTAAACAAACTAAAAATAATTATCTCTTTGTAAATACGTTTAATATTGAAATTAAAATTATAATCAGTTAAATTAATTATTTAAGTACTGATTTTATATAAAAGTTCAATCATAATTAGAAAAGTAGGTAATTAGTGTTGGGATGTGATAGTGGTGGCCATTAGTCGATAACATCTATTCCAGACTTCACTCGAGGGTGTTGTCAAAGGCCCATATTATACAAAATGTTTATACATATTTCATCAAAATTTATAACACTAGGGAAGCCATTTTAAAGGTATTATTTAGATAGCTTATAGTGTGTCCCTTCTTTGTTCTATGGTTTCTCCGATATACTGTGTAGCAAAGGATATATCTCCTCCTACACTAGGTTTATGTGAGACCTAAAGGAATAAATAATATAGAAAATATTATCTCTCATACGTTAGAAACGGACATATTACGCCTACGTTTGACCGAGTTATTAGTAGGACTGCAGGTACAATCTAACTAAAATCTGTTACTGCTATTAACTACGCATGCACGAATGATAATGTACTTTCAAAGTATAAGTGTTTCCAACGATCATAATTCAGTAATTAAAATAATTGTATACCTATTTATCTTTCTATTTCTATACCATCAAGACAGATCCCGTGCAGTTGTCAAAGAGTCCAGAGTTCCAACGAGTTCTGTCCTCTGAAAATTTTTCTGGATTCCTCCACTCTCATAGGTCATGTTATACATGCTCGTCGGTTACGGGGACTCTTGAGATAAGACAGTCTATTTGCTCATAGTAAGATAGGTCTTCCGTGGTACCTTCCTTCTCCTCTAAATCTTCTGCATCGTATATCTGTTTTGTCTTTTTTATTCCGACAGTATTTCTATATGCCCGAACCACTTGAGCATACCCTTTCTCATCTTTACACGGATACTACTTTTCATACCTACGCGCTTTCTTACTAAGCTGTTGCGAACACGGTCGGTGACCTTAATCCGCATTGTTCCTGATTTAATTCTGTTTCTTAAAAACCCATCTATTACTGATATATAACAGCGTTAACATATAATAACACAATATATAAAACTTGATAAAACCTTGTAGGTGTTATGATTCCACGAACTCAACAAGGCGTATTCGATGCCGCAAGGGCGAAATGGACGTAAACAGTCTCCCTTTGTCTGATAGTCCAGCCTTTTGTATCGAGTATTAGCGAAATTGATACTTTTCAATACGATGGAAAACATCTCAGACGTGGCTCATAAAGAGACTATATTTATTGTTGAAACAATTTTGAGAATATCGAATAAATTTGGTTTAAGATTGCTGAAGTGAGGTGTAGATTTTAAATAGACAGTTGAATTGCTTATTGTTTGAAATACTAACGAATAGTAGTAACTTTAGAGAAAGCCTGAAGTCTGAATAATTGATAAAGTACGAGTATATTGATTTCTTAGGTTTACGCGAAAATTACGCATGGAATAAAACTCATCTTAGGGATTTTTGAATTGATTAAGTAGTTTTAAGACTCCGCGTCTCTGTGGGGATACCTGTTTACAAATTAACTTATTCATATAATGGGTTTTCCACAGTCTATTGTAACCATTTAATTTGAAAATTAAAAACAAATTAAATTAAACTCATGACCCCTTGATTTAGTTCATTAACTAAACGGCGCAACAAGCAGAGTGGTCTTTGTTTAAAAGGCGAAAACTCATAGATATTAACTATGGGGAAAAATATGGAGTTACTCAAAATGAAACGGGCACATCAAAATAAGAACTGGGACAAAGTCCGAAATATAATTTTATTTCATATGGGGAAAAACCTCTTGTCTGCTCCTACGAGGAAAATTGACGTGTGAAGTATCATTATTCTCTTAAAAAGTATACCTTTTTAATCTACTCTGCGCTCATGATAAACAAACATAATCTCGGTATATTAAATCGCGGCAAAGGCTTACTTAGTATAAATAATTCGCAGACGGGTCTCGGGCGGGTGATACAAAATTCAGAAACGCCGACCCCCGTAACGACGGGCAGGTTACCTGAGGCACCGACACGTATTACATGATAAATTTATCAGGAATGTGGGAGGATTAATAGGAGGCAGAAGTACGATTAGAAGGAACTATGAAAGAGTAAGACTGGTTTATGTTTAAGAAAAACTGATTTACGTTCCATGGGGATCTAATACGATTGCTTAATTTTCATGGCTCACGTTGTTTTAGTTTGTATAACTTTACTTTTGAGAAAATGTCGCCTGCGTTGCAATAATGTTATTATTTATATGGACTCTGCATAGCTCATGTCAAAAGTGGAGCACTCTGAATATGGCGATCTGTTTGCATGCCTTATAAACACTTACACTGTCAATGTGTGAAAACAACAAGTGAAAAAGATGTTATAAATAATGCCATCTTTTGTTGTGGAATGTGAAAAATAATTCTAAAATCTAAAAGAAGGATCAAGGAATCTCAGGTAATCTGGTAGGTTTATAAATTTTTGAGGCACGCATACATAGCTCGGTAGGGAGCTTAACTTTTGAGAAAAGCGACGCTGAGTCCTACTTTTTCTCCTAGTCCGTGTATATCATCAAATATTAGAAATACTGATTATTATTAATCGATCTTTATCGTCTGGTGTGATGATATAGATAGAAAGATTGCCTCATAGATCTAGTACTGTATAATGCGTGTTAGATTCAAATCCTATAAATAGGCCGGTCTGTTATGCAGTATTTTATGAAGATTTCTAAAATCCACAGTTTTCTATCGAAATATCCTCAATGGCATTCCGGAGTCCAGAATTGTGTCCGGTCCCTGTTACATTGGGACCTGCAAAATGTGTATGTCATTCAGTGCATCCCTGCTTGGTTAATATAGGGGTGATAGTGTTTATTTTATTTTTACAAGCTTTTATTTAACATACAATGTTCGTATGTCTGTCTGTCTTTCCGGTTCAAATCTTGTGATGTCTTTTTCAATCGGGTAATCGGGTATCCGATTGAGCTGAAATTTAGCATACGTATGTATAGTGGGTGAAAATGCAATAATCTGGTACCATGGAGCTGGCCTGATGATGGAGTCGGAAGGTGGCCACAGGAACATGGGAACTATACAACGTAAGCCCTCGTGATTAGGCTTATTGGATAGGTAATGACAAGCAATATTCTACCGGATGGTATTCGGGGTCTGATGATGAAGCCAAAAGGTGGCTAATGGAACCACCTCAATAGCTCAATATAATCTCGCCGTGTTTGGGCATGTTGGATTTGTCTGGACGAGTACTTTAGACTCGGATGGTGTCCAAGGTCTATTGATGAAGCCAGAAGGAAGCCATAGGAACTCTTTAACTACGTTGTGTTTCTGCTACAAAAGCTTGTTTTTAAAAAGGTCTTTTTAAATTATTAATTGTAATCGTACGTGACCTATGTCATTGACAACTTTCGAGCGAGCCATTGTACAGTAAGTGTGAAATTGGCACGTATTTTAATATCGTTATCAATATTTGGTTAATGCAAAAAAAGGCAACCGTATGCCTATCTACTTCTTGTTTTGATCTAAGGCTGGGCCTTTATTCCCTATGATCAAGCCCGGTGCGTTACGATGACTTCGTAAACTGATCAAATGTATCAAACAACCTTGATCTAATACTCCATTGATTTTATCCCGGGTTTCTTCGAGAGATGTGCACAAACGAGCTTTTTCCCGGATGCCCGGGGCAATTCCCCAGGGTTATGTAACTAGTAACTTAATTATTTATGAAGCATGTATGTGGCGGTACTAGCGGTCTAATATAGAAAGAGACGGATATAAAGATATCAAGAAAATTTAGGAGTGGTTTCTCTTGATGCTCCTGCTTCACTTACGTCTTAATGCGTTAATTATGTACAAGGTTTTATCTTCTTTTTTTTCTTTAAAAAGTAGTAGTCCTGTTCTAGGAATAATTCCTATGTCGTAGGTGCGTTTATATACACTAGTGGTCGCCCATTGGTCGAAATTCGACCTACTCTTTCATCGTTTGCTGGTTATGTTTGACATTCAGTAAGACTATAGACAAAAAATATTAAAGACAAACAATATTAATCTATTGTCAATTTGACCGCAGACTTTCACAATAAACAAAAGAGTATATATGCGTGTGTGTGTGTGTGTGTGTGTGTGTGTGTGTCAAATACATGATAGTGTGTGTAATGTTTTTTTTATTGATTTAATGTATTTTTTATGCATAATTTTATTTTTATAAAAATATTAGCATTCTGCACTCCTTCTCTATATAAACTATAAGTGTGGGAAATTTCATACTCCTCCGTCAGCGCATTCTTCGTAAAAAGGGGTACAAAATTTTTGCTTCACGTATTAATATAATGATTGACTTCACATGCACAAACACCCAGACCGAAACGAATTTCTGTGGGTCACACAAAGATTTGCCACGTGCGGGAATCGAACTCGCGACTTCTCGATCCAGTAGGTGGAGCGGATTAAGCTCTTAACCACTGCGCTAAATCGTGCGTTTAGTTTTACATATTATTTTGTGTATTCTATTTACTATATTAAATTGACTGTTTTATCTGATAGGCAAGTCAAGAATTTCCGTAAGTGGGTTGTGTATATCTAACTCCACTCCTATCAGCCGCTACCGCCGTCCGCAGCATGTTCTCACCTACCCTCCCGATACCCTTACATCCCTTCTTTCGGATACAGATACCGCACATAGGATCAGACACCGACCTCGCCGGCGAGGTCGAAGAATCCCTTGCCCACTGGCCGGTGCGGAGCACCACGGCGAGACACCTAGTATACGTCCTCCCCCATAGCGACTGCCAAAGCCGAGGGCGTTCCTATTTGAGGCGCCCTTGAGCTAGTTGCCCCCTTGCCCTTCTGGCTCGAGCGTATTGGTTGCACGCTCACCCCGTTGTCCGGTGAAGCTGTAAAGGCCCCGCGGCCAACAGCGTAGATCATTTACACACACACAAAAATAGACGAATTATTAAGCAAGGAACCTGATAGAACTCTTTTAGTTATATCGGTATTTGTTAGTTTAATATAATATTTATTCTACTGATTATATAGTATATGTTATATATTTTCCTCTTAATTGCTTTTTGGTTCTATAGTTTAGCACGTACTTCACTCGTTTCTGCATCACCCTAAGGTAGACTGGTAGAAAATGCCTCAGGTATTAAGTCCGCCTTTGTACCAACAGCGCATAAAGAATTAAATAAATAAATAAACTCTGTATTCTCTGTGAGGGATCTGGCGTGATGATATAGCCAAATAAATCTATGTACTAATCTACAAGGCTACTAGATTCAGTGGGCGGAGCGGCGTAAGCTTTTAACCACTCGATCAAGTCCTTCTTCAGCCGACAGAGGTCCACAATAGGATAAAGAAAGATAGCTACAACGACCCGCTTCGTGCTGTAAGCATGCACCTCATACCTGAAACTTCACCAGATCATGGAACCATCTTGTAGGGTTATGGGTAATTACTTAATGACCTCTTAAAGGCAACTTTTCTACATCGTGACAAATAACTGAGTACACCCATTTTTCGTCGACGATGTTAGGTCCCATGTAATAGGCGGCCAGCCTATTGCCATCCATCTACCGGGCTCAATTCCAGACTCCGAACCCATACGGGAATATTTCGTAAGAAAAACTACATTTGTCCGACCTAGGATTTGAACCCAGGCCCTAGTGATCGCAAAGGGATACATACGCTTCGCCACTAGACCAACAAGGCAGTCTATATAGAAATAACTTATGTATTTTATGTCTTGCAATGTCCAACATTTTGGGAAACAGCTGTTCTATATATTTTGTCAAACTCAAATAATTTATTTTGTATTAACCCTGCGGGGGCGCTAACGAATAGTCAATTTACAATTTTTTTTCAATCTAATTTAACTATTAATCTGCCACCGGATCGGTACGCGGCCTCCACTGGGAGATCCGACGAAGAAGCCTAGCGAAATTGCCTTTTTTATTTTATTTAATTCTCTTTCTCTTTTTTTACTTTCTATTTTTTTTAAATTATATTGTGTTGATACAATGTTTAGGTTACAATTAAATTGTTTACGATCTAGCTTCAGTGTGATGCCGTACGACAGAGATATGGAACTAACGATCTATCTATCTATCTATATCATCACGCCAGATCCCTTGCGGGGTAGTCAGAGAGGACAGACTTCCAACAGGTTCTTTCCTTACATACCTCTCTGGCTTCCTCCACTCTTATAGCACGTCTCATACATGCTCGCCGGTTACGGAGACTTTTGACTTGACCTTCAGATAAGACTCTATCTATTTGGTCATGGTAAGATAGTCTAGGCCTTCCCCGGTACCTACATCCTTCCACTTTCACATTGTATATCTGTTTCGTCATTTCTCTCTTCTGACATTCTTTCTATATGCTCGAACCAACGGAGCATACCCTTTCTCATCTTTACACCGATACTATCTTTCATACCTAATCGCTTTCTTACTACGCTGTTGCGAATACGGTCGGTCAGCTTCACTCGCACAAAACTCGCATTTCCCCCGCATTTATCCTACTTTTATTCTCCTTTTTACATATCCATCTCTCGCTGCCATATAACAGCGTTGGGACACGCACTCCTTTATGTACTTATGTACGACCAGCTGCGTCTTTTGGCTTATGTGCCGGCTCTCAAGTAGCTTTCCCATCGCACCATCCACTCTGTTCCCTGTACTCTTCTCTCTATGTCAGCGGTGTATTTCCCATCCTTACTGAATGCGCATCGAAGATATACAAACTCATTCACTTGCTCCAGCAAATCGTTACCAACCACAATCCTTCCTAAGTAAGAAACTAACGATGGTATTTATAAAGAGTTTCTGAAGGATTCCAGATGGCCCAGTTCCCACAAGCAGCGCCCGTGCACGAGTATGACTTCTGTCAAGTAATGTCAAGCGTCAAGATCTGTGAAATAGCTGATTTTTCTCTGAAATAATAAGAAACGTAATACAGTCAAACCTGAGTAAGTGAGAACTGGGTAAGTGAGAACTGGGTAAGCGAGAAAACTCTTAAGTGAGAGAAATTGCTTGGACCCGTCATTTTTAGTCTCTAAAACTCTATGTATGAGAAACAGAAGCCCCTATTAGAGAGAGTCGTGGACCCTCAGATATTTGTGCGTGGGCCTCTATAACTAATACTGTTACTTATATATAAGTCTATAAGCGACAGTCGAGCATGTACGCACACTTGTGGTTTTTATTTATTTACATTTATGACACATTGTTAAATTGCTCTGAATTTCACAGTGAGTCATAAATAGCAGCCGTACTGTTTATGTTTTCTAAAATTTCGGGGAACTTTGGTACTTACAGTGTGTTTGTGCACATTTGGCCCTTACCTCATTAATGTAGGTAGTAAAAATACTTTACTGCAGTTGACTAATATCAATAGTGAAGAATAGTTCGTTCCTACGTCATGTCTAAAGGAAAACTCCAAGTGTTATCTCTAAGTGAAAAACTTAAAATCGTGAATGCGTTTGAGTGTGGGAAATCGCGTAATGAAATTCAGAGTGAGTTAGAACTACCAGAATTCACCTATTATAAAATTATCAAATCAAAAGACCCTTTAAAGTCTTAGTGCTCTGAAGGAAACGGAAATTTTAAGAGGAGTCGACATTTATTCACGATATCTATCATTTATTTAACCTCTATGAGGGATAATGGCCATATAAGCGAGAAAGATATAGCGGTCCCTTGAACTCCCACTTATCCAGGTTCGAATGTATAAGTTGTTTCTCATGGTGTACAGAGGTTGCTCTCAAGAGGTTATTGATTAATAATGTTAGTTACCAATAACTGTGTAGTCCTCCACATCGAGAATTATCCCACTAATATATATAAATGTGAAAGTTTGTATGTTTAGATGCTTGTTACTCAGTCACGCATAAACGGCTTAACGGATTCGGATGAAAAACCAATGGCGAGATTCTGCGTGAGTATTTTATGAAATGTTTATAAATACGACATGTGCAAATATAAGTGATATGATTCGGTCGGATTTTATAAGTTCAACTTACTACAATAGTTTTCGGTATTCTTTTTCTTCCTGGTTGTCTGATTTGTTTTTAGTTTTATACCTTACAGTTACTCGACTTTATCGTATAAAACTGATAATTGCTTTCTCTAAACGGACTCCGATTGTCAAGAAATTGTGTAGGTATGCTTCGCTCGGAGGCGAAAAGGTGTGACAGGCCTACACGCATTACGGGCGTGCAAATGTTGTATTGGTGGCGTCAATAATACTCAGCGATGTAAATCTTGGGTCAAAACACAAGAGCAAGCTCTGCAACTACACTCTCAGCTGTTGTATGTAATATAATACTGAAATTTGTCCTTAAATTCAAGATAATCTTTTTTCTTCTTTTTTTTTTATAAACGTAGCCCCACGCTAGGATTTATTCCTGTGTCGTGGGTGCGTTTACAAACATGAAAATTCACAAACAAATACCCAGACCGGAACAAATAATTGTGGATCACACAAAGATTTGTCCCGTGCGGGAATCGAACCCGCGACTATTCGACACAGTGGGCGGAGCAGCTCAAGCTCTTAACCACTGCGCTAAATCGTCCGTCATCGATATTGTCTTTAAGGTGTAGTGGTTGTACATCGGTTATAAGAGACGAGCCATGTATGAAGTGTTTAATGATAGTTGCAAGAAATTGTTTGATATAGATTGCCTTGGAATATCCATGGATGAGTTCACTCAAATAGAAAAAAAACAATGGGTGTGTCCGGAATGCATATCATTAAAACAAAAACCTAGAAGCGAAGATACACCTGCCCGCAGAGCATCAGGAGTTGAAGACATCTCGACGACAAATGTGAATACTCAACGCGGCGGTCACGTATTAAAGAAATCGGATATATCACATTCAATGCTGAATGATAATGAATCCAAATTCTTAGGAGAATTTCAACAATTGAAGGCTGAAGTGATGTCGCATCTGGATATGCAAGTGGATTTGTTTACGAATATCCAAGAAATGTGTAATAAGACTAAGTCGGATTTCCAAATAATACTTACTAAAATAAAGGTACTTGAAGAAAAATAGACGCACTGCAATCACTTAAAAATCAAGTAACAATTTGAACTGCTCGTAATCGACAGTTAGAAAAGCTTCTCGACAACTGCAAACCTTTCCAAAACGAGATAAAAACTACCAACACCCAGAAGAAGACCACATTGCCTACTGGGAGCGATAACAATGTTGTAAGTGATACCCACAACGTATAAATATCAAATGGGGCCACAAAACTAGAGAATATATCAGCTCCAATATTAGTACCAGCAGTGAAGGAAGTAGTAATGATACGGGAAAGGCAGTCATTAAACAGAAAGGACACGGGATTAAGGAGTGAAATAGAATTAAAAGAGGATGTTATGAAGGCAGATTCTGGTTGGGTAACAGTCCGCAGTAAGAAAAGCAAGATTCAAAGAAAACAAGTGAAAAAAGGTCAGAATTCAGGTATTTCGGACTTGCTGGCTGGGGAAAGGAAGAGACACCTTCATGTATGGCGACTACATCCAAATACTACCGTGAAGCAAGTTACAGCCCATGTAAAAAGTATATGTGGTATGGGAGTGATGACTAAAATTGAAAAAGTTAAGCACGGGATAGACAGAGACTATGCTTCTTTTATCGTGGGTGTCCCAGAGAGTGAATACAATAAATTGTGTAGCCCGGAAGTGTGGCCACTAAATGCAGAATATGCGGAATGGATTTGGTTTCGAGAATCACATAAAAGAAATCAGGAATAATGAATAAAGCGTTAATATTCACAATCAAAATGTAAGGGGTTTGCGAACGAACTTAAACCTTTTTTGTAGTAATATTGAAGGTTCAGAGGCGGATTTAATCGCTGTAACAGAAACTGGTTGTAGTAAATCTATACACAATGCAGAGTTGATACCAGTAGGATACAAGATAATAAGGTGTGACAGAGCGTATGGCAGAAAACAAGGCGGTGCGCTTTTAGTGGTCACACATGGATTTGATTTACGGCAGGTAACAATACCGGGGGACGTTGTGGTTAATAACTGTAAATTCGAACTAGTTTGTGCTACAGTGCGTAAGGGTAGCAGATGTCTGTTTTTATGTTGCGTTGTGTACATTCCTCCGAATAGTAACGAGAATGAATATATGATTTTATTTAAAACTATAGAACAATTATGCAATAAGTACAATAAAGTTGTGATTGTAGGTGACTTTAACTTATATTCATGTAATTAAAATGTAATTAATTATTATGAGTACTTTATATCATACTGTGAAGTTTCCCAAATGAATTACGTGAACAACTGTAATAACCGGCAGCTGGATTTAGTGCTAGCTTCATTGAGTGTACGGGAGGGTATGCGGGTGTTGGAGGCGGACGAAGCGTTGGTGCCAGTTGATGCACATCACCCACCGCTATCTATATCTATACCGGTGGGAAGGCGTGCGGGCACAGATTCGCAAAATGGCATTTCCACACCTGCAGTTAATACGGATAGTTGGAATTTTCGTAAAGCAGATTATAATTTACTATATTCCATGCTCATGGGTTATGATTGGGGTCCGATTTACAATATTCATCAACCAGAAGAGATTTTAGACTATTTTTATTATGTAATAAGTAGCATATTTGATTATTGTATTCCAAAGAAAAAAAAAAGAACGATATTAGATACAACTATCCCATTTGGTATAATAACAATATTATTCGCGATATAAGAGTAAAAGCTAGGCTTCATAAACAGTTAAAAAAAAACAGGGCTAAGAAGTGATTATGAATTGTTTGCGAGATATAGAACAACAGTGAAGGCTATGATTAAATCAGAACATAATAGGCATCAGGAAAAGGTGCAAATAAATTAAATAAATGATCCGAAATCATTCTGGCAATATATTAATACAAAGAAGGAAAAGATAAATCATAAACAGATTACGAAGGATGGTCGTATTTTGTCAGACTCAGAAGGGACGCAAGAGTTTGCCCGTTTCTTTCACTCTGTCTATAGTACGCAAAAAGGGAGACTGGACGTAAAGGCAGCTGTAGAGGCAAGTGGTGGAAACTGCAGAAGAGTACATATTGATGCGCTGACAGAGAGGCAGGTAAGCGATGCACTAACACGTCTTAAGCCTAAAAGATCTGCGGGCCCTGATGGCATACTGTCTTTATCATCAGGGATTGCCGGGCAGTTCTAGTGAAACCTCTTTTACATATATTGCATCATTGTATGGAGTCCTCCTACTTTCCGGATCGCTGGAAAGTAACTCGAGTAATACCAGTACCGAAGGGAGAAGCAGGGTCGGAGGTGAGCGGATATAGACCAGTGGCCATTTTATCAACTCCTGCAAAGGTGTTTGAGTTGGTAATTTACAGGTGTGTCTTTGAACAGATATCTTCCTCATTTTCAGATGCGCAGCATGGGTTCCGACCTGGCCGCAGTACAAAATCAAAAAATCAAAATCAAAAGTTTTTTATTCATGTAGACCAAAAGGCACTTATGAATAGTCAAAAAGAGAAAATTATTATTACTTAAGACTCTACCACCCGTTCGGAAAGTCATTCCTGTGGAGAAGAAGGGCAAGAAACTCCACGGTTACTCTTTTTTAAAAAATGAGGTTTACAATTCTTTTTGTATACATTGCATTTATGGAGTATGGGAGAACAATGCAGAACGAGCTAAATAGATGTGCTTAAGTATAGATTAATCATAAGTGTACTTAGATTCATGATATTGGTCAGTGTCTACATAGTCCTCTCATTTACAAAATAGAGATGTTGTAGAGGTATATAATAAAAAGCATAATAATAATAGTAAGAGAAAGCGTTACTATAAAATATGTAAAGAGCGCGTACAAAACAACTGGTCATAGCTCCAGTGTGATGCCGAACGAGACAAAATTCAACAGCATTATGGTACACGTTCAGTCAGACAAAGGGCAGGGGACGGACCAGTCCCCACCAGCAGCACCCGTTCACGAGTATGACCTGAGAAGCAGCCATCACTCTCCTCAACCATTTTAGAGGGAAAAGAATGACCCGCTCCACAGAGCCGCCACTAGCAAAGACATTTTAGTGAGCATGACCAATCCACGACCCTGTCAACATCGTTCGAGAATAATATTTAAAATCAATGAACGCTCGCTAGGCAGGACACGCTGCACTTAACATTAAATTCTTCTAGATTTCAGTTAATTTGTGTAAAGGCATTTTTATCATTTAAAAAATCATTTAGTGTATAATATCCTTTACTCATTAGTGAAGATTTAATATACTTTTTAAATCTGTCAAGTGGTAACTCTAACATGGGCTTTGGTATCTTATTGAAGCAGCGAATACCGACTCCTACGAAGGAAGTAAATACTTTTTTAAGCCTAACAATTGGTAATACCAGTTTATGTTTATTTCTAGTATTTAATTTATGAACGTCACTCACTTTATTAAATAAATGGATATTCCTACGTATGTACACTATGTTGTCGTATATATACTGTGAAGCGACCGTGAGAATGTTGATCTCTTTAAAAAGTTCTCTGAGGGAAGCCCTAGGTCCAAGATCATAAATGGCACGGATAGCTCTTTTTTGCAGTATGAATACATTTTCCACGTCAGCAGCGTTACCCCACAGTAGGATACCATAAGACATAATGCTATGGAAGTAACTAAAATAAACTAGACGTGCTGTATCCACATCCGTAAGTTGCCGTACTTTCCACACTGCATAAGCAGCGGAGCTAAGTTTACCCGCAAGTGATGAGATATGGGCCCCCCATTGGAGTTTGGAGTCTAGGGTAATGCCTAGAAAGACAGTGGAGTTAACGAGGTCCAGCTTTGTGCCATTAATAAGAATATTCGTAGCATTAACTTTTACATTGGGCATAGTAAATTTAATACACTTTGTCTTGAGTGAATTAAGCAATAGATTGTTTATTTCGAACCAATTTGATATCCGTGAAAGAGCACCATTCACATCGTCAAAATTAAGCTTAGCTCTGTCAACTTTGAAGATCAATGAGGTATCATCTGCGAATAGTACAATGTCACAGACATCACGGACAAACAGGAATTTGCTTAATTTCCTAGCGTATGTTGTGCCTCAAGTAGATGCGAGAGTACAAGTCGATGCCGCTTATTTTGATTTTAAAAAGGCTTTTGATATGGTTGATAATGACATCTTACTGATAAAAATGGCGGCAATAAATACAAAAAAAAATACAAAAATACAAAAAAAAATACAAAAATTTATTTCTTTAACTTAAAATCATATTACAAATTAGCCGTATTTAGAGACTCCTTTTAAGTATGTAGTACCTGTGCTAGGAGTCTCTGCTCTTCCATAACATACAGTACTTGTATACTATGATTGGTAACATAATCAAAAATAAGATAAATTTAAATTAAATTCTAAACTTAAGTTAAAATGTGTGTGTGTGTGTGTGTGTGAGTGAGTGCGTGCATGCCTATGTGTATGTGTGTGAGTTATATGATTCTTTGTAGGAGTCTTTCGGTTTCATCGTAATTTTTAATCTTAAGCCATTCCACAAGGGATGTTTTACAGTCATGATAGGTAAGGGCATGTATGTAGATGTATTTATTAATGAGGTTATACAAGGACGCCGATAGTATTTTTTGTTGTCGCCTAGCAAATGTGGTATTCACCAAAATCACTGGAGCCACAATATCTTTTCTTCTTCTGTTTAAAATACTTTTATGGAAAGGTAAGGACTTATGAAGTTTTAGAATAGCTTGTAGTATATAAAGTTTTCTAACCGTTAGTAACTGACAAATTGAATAAAGATTTTCAGTTGAAAATCTATATGGCTTAAAATACATAACTTTTAATAACGATCGCTGTGCTCTTTCTAATTCTAAAAATTTAAGTTTTGTGGCTCCACCCCAGACAGGTATACAATAAATAATTACAGATTGTACTAATGATATATATATTTGTTTAAGAGGTCCTTAGAAGCTATGTGTCTCAGCGTTTTAAAAATCCATATTAGTTTTCTGACTAGTCATAACTAATTCAGTATGATTATGCCAAGATAATCGTTGGTCAATCATGACACCTAAATATTTTGTGCTATTTACTTTATTTATACTATTACAAAAACAAATAGAGTTTATAGGGCTGTGACAAGTATGTATCTTTATTTGAAAATCTGTCGAGCATGGTTGTGTATGGTTGTAAATTGTAAAGCACATATAATTTGTCTTGGAGGCATTTAGCGAGAGAAGATTTGTGTTCAACCAAGTAGCAATTTTAGTAAGCCCTTTTTCGGCAGTGTTACGTGCTAAATCCCATGTTTGGCCAGTAAATACTGCAGCTGTATCATCAGCATATGAAAATAATTGGCAATCGTCAATTTGCATATCACAAAGCTCATTGATATAAATTAAGAAGAGCGTGGGGCCTAAAACACTGCCTTGAGGGACACCATAAGTTATATGAGCTTCTTCACTTAAATAATCTCCTATTTTAACTCGCTGCTTTCGATTAGAAAGATAGTCTTTGAACAACGCTAAAGGAACTCCTCTTATCCCAATACCTTCGAGCCTGTGTACAAGTATGGAAACAGAAACGGTGTCGAATGCTTTTCTTAAATCTAGAAACACTGCTAAGCATTTTTTCCCTTTATCTAATTGATCTACTACTAATGAAGCTAGCGTAGATACAGCATTTTCTGTTGACATTCCTTGCCTAAACCCATATTGAGATTTTGATAGTATATTAAAGTGATCCAAGTAACTTTTTAGTCTATTATTAAGCAATTTTTCGATGATTTTTGAAATGGCGCTCAAGACAGAAATTGGTCTATAGTTAGAGACATCGTGTCTATTACCACCCTTGTACACAGGCGTGATAATTGCTTCCTTTAGAATATCTGGAAAAATGCCCTGAGTGAAACAAAGGTTAGCCAGATGAGAGATAATAGGAACTACTAATTTGTGGGCGTGTTTTAAAAATTTTGTTGATATGTTATCCCAATCGGGCGCACTCTCAGATTTTAGACTCATTAATATGGAGTATACTTCTGTAGGATCGGTATCAGTGAGAACAAATGACGAAGCCTGTAATCGTGTGTTACTCCTAATATTATCAGTAGATGTTGTATCACCCAAGAGGATTTCATCTGACAAAGATTGACCTATAAAAACAAAATAGTTGTTAACGTGATTAACAGAATTAGAAGGAGAATTCTTTATACCCAAAAGTTCCATGTTTTGTGTTTTGTTCGACTTACGATGTGTAATTTTATTTATTGCGGCCCATAAAGTCTTAGAATTTTTATTTGATTTAGCAAGTTGTTCTCTGTCATATGCTCGTTTAAGCTTTTTAATCAGGTTATTGCAGTAATTGCGATATCGCTTGTATGTAATTCTCAACACTTCATTACTTGGGTCAGATTTTAGATTTTTTTGCATATTATTTCTATTTCTAATACAACGCAAGATGCCCATAGTCATCCAGGGTTTTATGATACGATCCTTCCTCGAGATTATTTTTGTAATTGTATTTTGTAATAAACACGTTTTTAATTTGTCTATCAAAGTTTCGGTAAGTAAATTAGGGTCGTTATATGCAACTAAGTTTATAAAACCTTCACGTTCTAAAGTATGTATTGCTTGTTGGAAATCAATTCTTGTCGTTATTTTGGAACATTTATTTCTAATGTTGATTTCACTTAGTTTAAGGAAAATCATGCAGTGGTCTGTAATAGTAGTGTTCAGTACTACAATTGTTGGATTAAAGGTCTCTTTCAGTTTTAAGAAAAAATGATCTAAACAAGCATTATTTCGCGTTGGCAATGTATGACCCGGTAGGAAACCCTGCATAGATAGCATGTTCAAGTAACTAAGTCTATTTGTACGTTCATATGCTTGTTCGTTAAGTTTTTGAATAAGATTAATATTTATGTCCCCCGTAATTATTACATTCCTGTGTGATTTTATTGTATTTAAATGATTGTTTAATGAAGTTATAAAATTATCTGCATTATTATTGGAAGGGGAACGATAAATACCTAAAATAGTAAGGTTAGAAATGTCTATTTGTAGGCATGAAGCATGTATCAGATTTATTTCTTTAACTCTGGCGTTATATGTTGTCGTAACATATACTACCACACCATCACATTGGTTTAATTGTTTAGTTGTAGCAGATGAGATATAGTTATTAATCTGAGGTATTGGTTTATTAGCGTTTAATCTACATTCAGTTAGTACTATGAAGTCAGCACTAAAATCAAAATTACTTAAGGTAAGGCATAAGTCATCGATATTGTTGTAAATACTTCTCATATTCTGGGAAATAATCGTGAAGTCTGTATTTTGAACGTGTACTAATTTTGAAAAATCGTCAATTTGACATTCTATACTCTGTGCAATTTTTATATTATCTATTTCATGCAATGTTTTAAGTGAGCTATCCATAATGTATGATGATAAAGAATCCGAACTTCATAACTATTTCTTTTTGATACATTTTGTATAAGGACTCGAGAAACATAATAGTTAAAAAAGCAAAAAAAGAACCAATTATAATTATATAACTGTGTAAAGTATTGTTATATATTAGACAATGTGTGTTTGTGTGTGGTTGATGTGTTTGTTTGAAAAGTTTAAGAGTACATAAAATTGAAAATATAAAAACAGTAAACATAAAAGAAAATATAGTGAAAAAATATGAAGAACATTGTAACAGAAAAGTCTTTTTCTTAACTAGTCATGTCCCTTGTAGCAAATGCTGAACTTGAGATTCGTTTTTGATCATAATAATTGGCGAGTTTTCCTCTCTCCTGACATATACTCGGCCGTAAGCAGTCCAACAGAATTTGTAATCCTTGGATTTTACGAGATCTCGCGCTAAGAAATGAAGGCGAGCTCCTTTCGCAGTTAGTTGTTCCGAAACAAAAATGGGAGTATCTTCGTGTTTTGTCATACCCAAATGCTTTGCACAAAGTTTCTGTTTATGTTTAATGTTAAAGGATTTAGTCAATCTCAAAAAGTCAGTCTTAAGGATAGTGGAAGAAGTCTCGACTATAATTGGTGTATTACTTTTAGGTTCTTTCTTGCTCTGCACTCTGTATATATCTCGGATATCAGATTTATTGATATTACAGTCGACGGCTTTAGATAAACACATAACCATATTAACTAAATCATCTCTTGATTCTGTCTTAATTTTCGGCACATTCTTTATTTCTAAGTTTGTCTTTCGGCACCCTCTTTGCATGTCCTCCATTTTCTCCTCCAATAAAGCTATGTATTCTTTATCTCTCTTAGCTTTTCCTTCAAGTAATTCAATTTTCTTTTTTAGTTCATCATTTTGTTCCGTCAGAAAAGTTATAGAGTTTTCTATATTAGAGTTGGTATTTTTTATTTCCATAAGCACAGGAGAAATTTTTTTAAGTTCGATTTCTTGTGACGCCATCATGGTTGTAATCATATCCTTAATTTCATTTTTAAAGGTTATAAGTTGGGCCTCAAATTCCTGAGGTTGACTTTTTTTATAACGTTGTGTGACGTAATTCGGGGTATCGTCAGTAATTGGCCCAGACATATTTAAATTCGATTTAGGATCAGCCGACATATCGATATTTTCCATTTAGATACTAGGGTGTAATAGCAGCACAAGAGTTAGTGCAGACTGTGTGTAAAAAGTAATTGTTTATATAAAGTATACTCTTTCTTTCCTTTGTCACCCTGGTACACGCGGCGCCACACCGTTGACGTACGGCAGTAGGAGGAGCGTTAGCAACCAATTGTAGTGCAGGTGGGCGTAGCCAATACCATGCAATCAAGATGTCGTCACAAGTATGCTCGCTGATTTGTAAATTATAAGAAAGTAAATTACAGTACCTTTCTATTGGCTTAGGTGCATAGATGAAGTACCAGGGCGCTAGTAAGATCCCGTTATCACTGGTATTTTATTTCAATCACATTCACTCTTTGTAGTTTATGCACTCCTATTTTTCTGTTAGAATTTATTTTCCGAAATTTTAATTAATTATTTAAATAAATGAAATTGTAAGGTCAGGTAAGACGTTTATACCTTACGGCAGTCCGGGGGAAGAGGAGCAATCGGATGTACACCTAAACTGCTTGAATTTTTTGCCAACCACATGCGGGACAGGCGGCAATATGTTGAATATGGGAGGGGGTGGGGGGGGGGGGGTTAAATCCAACCAATACTATACCAGATCAGGAGTAAGCCAAGGTAGTAATTTGGGACCCTTTTAGTTTATCATTATCATTAATGCCCTGCCTGAAGTAGTCACAGACAGTACATGCTTGCTCTTTGCAGACGACCTCAAACTGCTGTTAGCGGTTAAAGATTGTAATGACTGTAAGCGTTTACAAGAGGACGTAAACAGGGTTGCAGAATGGAGTGTAAGAAATAAGTTATATTTTAACACACAAAAATGCTCCGTCATTAGTTTCGGTCGCAAAAGAGTACAAGTACAGTATATATACAAGCTAGACAACGTTTTGATGGAAAGAACGGACGCAATCCGGGATTTAGGGGTGCGCATGAATATTCGTTTGGATTTTAGGGATCATATCATAAACACTTGTGAGAGAGCATATCGAATATTAGGTTTTGTACTTCGACAAGCAGGAAATTTTACAAACATAAAAGCTATTACAACTTTATATAATTCCTTGGTAATATCTCAGCTGGAAAATAATTTTATGATATGGACCCCGCATGAAACAAAATATGTATGTATGCTTGAACGAATACAAAATAAATTTACCAGATATTTATACTTAAGACTATATGGGGTCTATCCTTTTTATCCCTTAATGTACCCAACCTTGTTTGTCTTAGGCATGCTGGGTACAATAAGTTGGAAACAAGAAGAAGCTTAGGCCTTGAATTATTAAGAGGAAAAATATCTAACTCAGGGGTACTGAGGGAAATCAATATCTATGTCCCGGACAAATACATATGGCATAGACGAACACCGCACTTGTTTAAGGTGCCGGCCGGCAAGACCAATTTGCAGGTGAAAGCTCCAATGACCCGCGCCTTACGTATACATATTACATATGTTATATTGCATGAAATTTAATAACCACACTGTCGCATTGGATTATTCTGTTATGATTGTGCTGATGTTGTTGAAATAAATAAATAATAAAAATATTAGCCCTGTTAAGAAACTGTCCCACCATTGGGCACGGGCCTCCTCTCAAACTGAGAGGGTTTAGGCCATAGAACACCATTCTGGCCCAGTGCGGGTTGGCGAACTTCACACACCTTCGAGAAACTCTTAGGCATACAGGTTTCCTCACGATGTTTTCATTCACCGTTAAAGCAAGTGTTTCTGATTCTGATTAATACGCACATACTTACGAAAAGACAGAGGTGCGTGCCTGGGTTTGAACCCGAGACTTCTGACTTTGCAGTCCAACGGTCTAACCACTAGACTATCGCTGTTGTGTGTGACGAAGAATAAATATTTATAAATCTTGATAACAATTTTTGTTTTAACTCATGATAATGCAGGTGATAATAAAAATAATGAATCAACTAAATACTGTCTGTGTAAATAATTCTGTCCCACTGCTAGGCTTAAGTCTCACAAATCGAGATGAGAGATAGATCATAGTCCACCAGTTTTTCATATTTCATATAAAAGTAAGTAGGTACACAAACGTAGTGCCTACTATTATAATTTCTAATGGTTACCCCTTTTTAGAAGGCTCATAAATACAAATTACCGATGACCCATTGCTAACTATTAAGAGGTAATTTCATTAAGTTCATATTGACATAACCTCAAAACATGAAAAGTTAGTATGGCTGCATTAAGTTAAATGGGTAATATTATAATTTCTTATCGTTCCGCTGAGTGTTGTAGAAGCCTCAAAGTTATAAATTGCTCATGATTCCTAACTGGTTGATGTCTTTTCATATTGACATAACCTTAAAATGTTAATATCTTTTTTTTATCGCTATAGCACATAAAAATTATCGGTGTTTATGTTTAAATAATGGAAACCCTACAGTTTTCATATTTTTTTATACATTGACGCTTCAGATCGATATAAGGCAAAACCATGTATGGGATCTTGCCATTGGCCTTTGGCACACAGATATTTTATTATCTGGATTAACACATAGGTTATCTACACACTTTTTATCTCGGAAAAATGTTAGATTCCTGTCTAAATTCAACGCGGATGAAATCGCGGGCGGAAGCTTGTAATTTACATAAAATCTAGGGTTGTTATAGAAAAAGAATATTTACTAAATTAGATTGAACCTTACTTATACACCGTCACGCCTATATTCCCCAGAGGGGGTGGCAAAGGTGTACTGAGTACACCCACGTTTCGCCGACGATTTTAGGGCCCATGTAATAGGGGGCGAGCCTATTGCCATATACCGGGCACAATTCCAGACTCCGGACTCATACTGGGAATTTTCCGTTAGAAAAACTACATTTGTCCGACCTAAGATTTGAACCCAGGACCTTACTTATTTCTATTAAATTGTAATAATTCAATAAAATACAATTGATTATTACTTATTATTTAACCTTTTTAACATTAATTATTTTTAAACAACAGCTAACACTAGTTTCCTGATCCGTCCGTGGTTTGGAATTTCGAAATATCGGATTGAACACATTTTGTCTCTATACCGCAGGGGATCTGGCGTGATATCTGTAGTAGTTAGGTAAGAACCCTTTTGCAACTAGCTATATATTGTTTTTTTTATTATTAAACAAACGGTCTTTAACAAAATTATCAACACTAACATAATAAAGAGGAAAGATTTGTATTTTTGTATGTTTGTAACAAATAAACTCAAAAACTACTGGACCGATTGCAATGATTCTTACACCATTAGAACATTATCCAGAAGTAACATAGGCTATAAAACTGCTAGTGATATATAGATTAATAACACTGTATTGCTCCATCAGAGATACAAAAAGGAGATAAAAGAAGCAAGATTACAAATTGAAAGTTAGTATAAAAATGGGCGGCCTTGTCACTAATAGTGAACTCTTCCATAATGTTTAGGAGAAAAAAATAAAAAGCCCTATAGTTTTCCTAATATGAATACATAATTTATTTTTTTTGGGACATAACAGCTACATATTGTGTGCTACAAAAAACAGGTAAATTTATACTGGATAAACATCTTACCCAAAGCATTGTCCACGGAATAAATTAAAATGCTTAAAAAAGGAATATATCTCTAAATCATCACGCCAGCTCCCTCGCGGGGTAGGCAGAGAGGAATATAGATAGATATTAAAAGAAGAATAATGTGCGCTGGTCGACCATTATGTATTAAACCGGAAAAAATAAAAATCAACAACAACAGATTGCTACTTCCAGACAAACTAAGTTTGGTAATGATACATTTTCTAAACGACATTGTTCTGCGCCCATACATGATTTGCTCCAGAACCAACGGCAATAAACACACTTGTATGATTTCAAATCACCCTTAAATTCTCTTAAGGAATGTATTATTAAACGGACAAGCGGGGGAATCGCAATATTGCACAGAAAGTGTTAGATTTTGAGGTTATAATTCAGTAGCCATTAATACACATGAGGTTATATTGTGTGTTGATATTCAGTAAAGATGGCAGCGTTTTCGATATAAGAACTTACAATTCAAAGTATGATATTTGCCATTATTTTAATAAAATAGATAAATAATGATGGCATGGGTCAATTTTTTGTTGGTTCTGGGGCAATTTTCGACAATGTCCTTTATACACCGAGTGGGTAAATATGTCAACATCGGGAAAGTGCGTGTTAAGCTTCCAAAAGCCGACGTAGTGGGACCCGCATACCAGCGTTAGTTCTGCACCTAGGTGTGTAGAACAAATAGGGTGCGCGAACCCCACGCATCATCTCAGTTCTAGGTACAACATAACATATGCCATTCGTGAGGTCGTTACAGTCGTACTTATTTTTACATAAGCCATAAAGCATCACACTCATAAGCAAAATACGTCTAGACTCCAAGCTTAACAAATCATAACGCATTAATAGTTAGAATAGGGGATCCTAGTGAGAAAAAAATTGTAGTGCATGAAACGCACCATTTCAAGGTTAAAAAATTATAATTATTCAAACACCAGAAACTAGTCATCAATACATAAGAGGCAGTACACAATTTACACAATATTAATGTATTAATATCCTTTATGAGTTAGTAAAATATAATAACTTGTGAACCTCGCGATATCCCCCAATAACTTCTTATATGGAAACTAGATGGCGCTAGTGGCGAATTAGAACGCGGTATGGTTTCGTCGCACGATGAAGTAGTAGTCGCAGTTGGATATCTGTTTGAGTCAGTCTGGAATATTATATGTCCCGGTATAATACAATAGGCGATTTTTGGAAAAGTTCCTTTCGCAGTTAATGCGTTAGAACTTTCATATAACCATATGTATGAACTTTGATGACGTCGCGCCGACGGTAGTCTATTGCTTAACAGCTGTTAACGATATACGGCCGGTTAACCGATATATTTAACTAAGGAATATGGATAGATTTACTGAGTTCTTAGATTTACGCGAATATTACACATGAAATAAAACTATTTTACGGATTTTATCGCGGTTTATTATTGATTTTTAGTTCCCGACGTTTCGAGTGCTTTGGTCCGGTAATTAATATAATCAAATCCAAAACCAAGCATAACACTGCAAGACCTCAAGACACCGTGAGCTCATTCTGCGTAGATCGGACCAACAAAAATAATTAAGAAGTTTGAGGGTACCCCGGAACAACTATGCCTTTTGGACGTCTAACACCTCAGCCCCTCCCGTGACCATGGGTGCTGCAAAGCACTCGAAACGTCGGAAACTAAAAATCAATAATAAACCGCGATAAAATCCGTAAAATAGTTTTATTTCATAAGGATAGATTTGCCTACTACGGCGGATAGAATTTTTCATATTTTGTATGAAAAATAAATTTGTCAAAATTCTACAGACAGTAAGCAATTCTTATCCATAAATTAAATATTGAAACTAAAGATTTCTCGACTGCGAATAATCCGACTATTCGAATCATCTACAACTACTGATTTTCTGATTCGCCTTGAACATTAGTAATATACTAATTTTAATATTCGAATGAAGACTACTAATTAGTAACTACTAATGGTGATTTGATTAGATTATCTGCGACTCACCCATTTATGAATGAATTATTACGTGTGCGAGTGAGTAGTATCAATTAAACTAAATAATAACGCTCCTGCTGGTTTGTGTTTAAAAGTGCGTTTTAATAAAGTTTAGAATTTACATATAATCCGCGCGCGGTAATCAAGTGCCGAAATGAAACAAACTACTATTACAGTGAATTTTTTTAAAAGCGCTTACAGTGCTTCAGCACAAAAAGCGCCCGTGCGAACGGGGGGGGTAAGCTGCGCTCCGAATGATGCTAACTTACTTTCCTTTGTACTCTGTGGTGCGACCGGTAGGTAAATTCATTATTCGTTCGCAGGTTCGTCGCAGGAGGCAGTTAGTTAACTAATTTTCGTTAATCATTCGAATAATTCGAATGATTTATAAAGTCGAATGATTCAAATGAAATCATTCGCAGTCGCGCATCGCTAATTGAAACCAGCCACTATAATCTATCTATCAATTTTTCGCATAGGATATATGACAGTTCTAACTGCCAAACGAAATTAATATTTAATTCAATGGCGTTAAGACATAAAACCATAAGTACCGGTCATACCTCTTATTGCCATGGAATAAAGTATAATTTCCATTGACACTTACAACTGTCACAGTCCCCACCTTCCATGAAAAGTACTATAGATGACAACTTACGTATTGCTTATTGTATATTTTGTGTAAAGATTTTATTTTGCGCAGTGATAGCCTAGTGGTTAGACCGTTGGACTGCAAAGTCAGAGGTCTCGGGTTCAAACCTAGGCACGCACTTCTGTCTTTTCGAAAGCATGTGCGCATTTAAAATTAATTATCACTTGATTTAACGGTGAAGGAGAACATCGTGAGGAACCCTGCATGCCTAAGAGTTTCTCGAAGGTGTGTGAAGTTAGCCAACCCGCACTGGGCCAGCGTGGTGGACTATGGCCTTAGCCCTCTCAGTTTGAGAGGAGGCCAGTGCCCAACGGTGGGACAGTTTCTTAACAGGACTAATATTATTTATATTTATTTTATGTCATTTTGTGTACTGTGCAGTCACCTGCATTAACATTTAAACACTTGGCATATTTTGCCAGGCAAATGTGATTTTAGTGTTAATAGTGATTATTATAATTAATATATTGCACGTAAAGAATCTATGTATTTTTTAACTAAACTATATTAACTACTATTTACCCTAAAATTCACATTTGAACTTTTCTAATGGCCGGTTTTAATATTCAACTCAAGAATAGATTTTAATAAATTTTTCCATACAAAATATGCAAAATTCTATCCGTAGTATCCTTAAGAAGTGTATTGACATTATGCATGGGGATGGTGGGGCTATTTCGTCTTAATCACGATAGGCTTTCATGAACTGCCTCGTTGGTTTTTTTTAAATTACGGCTAGCGATCAAGAAGTCCTGCCTTTAAATCCAAGGTAAGGGCTGAGTGAAGTGTTTTTATCGACTGATTGTCAGTATTCGTCTGGAGTCTGAAACTGTGCCTGGTCTAATTGGAATACGCTTACAATAACTTCGAGAAGTGATCGTTTAACGTACCTTTCAGTGTTAGTTACAAGTTATCGTACACTCCGCGTTTGGTAATAGTGATTAAGAGCGCTGGGAAGGCATTGCCCCTAGATAAATATTAGAAAGCTAATTTAATGTAATGGCGGCGGGAAAGCAAGGTCAAGATAAAATGGGCGGTTTATATATTTTTCTCATCTGTAATAAAAATATATGGCCTAGGTAGGTGTAATTTATTGTTTCTTTAGGACAGCAGGAAGCTTAGAGCTGATATACATAGAGGTCTGTTAAATTGCAGTTCCCACAGACATTCGAATTCTGTGAATGCCTTTATAACGCCCGGGTTTTCAACAAAAATTAGTCATTAGTCACTTGGTAATTATTTTAATTGCTGCCCAACTACGAACCTGGTTTCTGCCTGCTTGTTGGTCCAGCATAGAACACTAACCTACCAAAGAGGTTTGAATTCTCCAAAGTCCTTCAGGAGGTCTCACGTGTGAGCCAGTGTAGTTTATCTGTGATAATTGCGAAAGAATAATTAGATAAGTGTCAAGCAAAGTTGTTGTTTTTTTTTATAAGAGCAAAGTGCCCGGACCTAACAGGACGTATTAGATGGACTAATCTATGTAACTAAATTGTGTTGTTGTTTTTTTAGTTATTTGAGTTTCCTTAGGCGGCTTCCGGTGCCTTCTTCGTTATATGACTTTTGCCAGTAAACATTTGTGATATTAAAAACTGCCTCAATATTTCCCTGATGATGATCAGACCAAAGACGGAGACTCTAGTCGTTTCATTATTTTTGAAGATCCTGATCATTATGGTTCCCGGTGAGTTTGTATCTCATGAAATCTTTCCAAAGGCATCTTTCAACAGCCCAACAGGATACCTACAGCTGGTTAGCGGTCATTCCAGAATATAGTAATAAGATTTAGTTTATTATCGTCTTCGTACTCCTAACCTTCAATTGAGAGACAGAGAAGTGGTGCGAACATATGCCTACTTATTAAAAGCTCATAATATCTCTACGAAACATTGTTATACAGTACCTTTCTACTTACTACTCTGTCCACCCCATCTAGATATAACAGCGGTGTTTAAATATTCTTCAGTAGCATAATTTAAAATCCTGCTTGTTTGAAACAATTTTCAACGCTCCAGTCCAAAGCTTTGATTAAAATACCAACTCTGAATTTCATAAATGGTATGCACTGAGAGCATACCTGCAATACTGGAGTCTGAATTGTGTCAAAGAATGCGTTTTCAGCATAAATTTGGCAGTCGTTGAGCCAAGTTCGGGAGCCTTTGAGGCGGCTAGTTAAGTTCCAACAGCAGGTTGCCACATACCTGCCTCCACCAATTCGCATTGGGTCCGCGTTGTGGAATATGAAGGAATATCTCTTACCTCGATTTGTGAGAGAAGACCTTTGTGTAAGACCTTTGCCTAACTAAAGGGCAGTATATTCTGATTTCTGATTATTATAATCATGAATTGGTTCGAATAGGTAGACCATTATTGTAATCCTATCTATCTATATCATGACGCCAGATCCTATGCGGGGTAGGCAGAGAGTACAGAATTCCAAAAGGTTCTTTCCTTACATACCTCTCTGGCTTCCTCCACTCTCATAGTTCGTCTCATACACGCTCGCCGGTTACGGAGACTCTTGACTTGTACTTCAGATAAGGCTCGGTCTATTTGGTCATGTTAAGATAGTCTAGATAGATATTGTACTCCTAATAACATATTATCCTTTCAGATCTTGAACGAGTTAGGTAGTAGGGACAATGTAACAAACACTATGTAACATTTTTTACTGTCGTTCTCAAAATATGTGGCTTGTTCCCAGATTTCCATAATTTTATTACCATCGCTTCTATTACATTAATTCAGTATGCCGTTAATTTCCATGACATCCCAGAAATAAACAGTAAAATAAACACTAACGGAGATTTTGAATTTATCTTCAACTTTAAAACTTATGCATGGATGTCGCGGGAAGGAAAATAACATGTCAAAGTCAAAAATAATTTATTTGTATAGGCCAATACGTCATACGTACTTACAAACGTCATAATTATTACTTTTTTTACATCTACCACCTGATCGGAACGCGGCCTTCACTGAGAAGATCCGACGAGAAACTCAGCGGGATAGTCTTTTAATTTAATTTGTTTGGCCTTTCTGATAACCATTTTTTTTGTGTCAAAATTGTATTATACATCATTGATTAATGTTGCTGATTGAGGAGCTGCTCAAACCCAATCTGTTTTATCGTCAAGATAATTCGAAATTTTGTAATACCCTTTCTTACAGAGTCTAGTTTTGATTTCCTGCATGTGGAATATATAGGTGGTATATATTGTGAAAGTCAGGGCAACTAATGTATGGAAGATTATTTTTCGAAAACTGGGCTGTGATTGTCTGGGTACAACCCAAATATGCTACATCCATAAATTTTATTTTTTCTTACACATTTGGCCATTTTTGGAAACTTTTGACGACTTATTCGAAAATTTCTGAAGATTCGTTTAAAAGACGTCCTTCGACATAAATGGATGCCTTTTATGTCACAATTTACATTCTACGCCATTTTACATTGAGGGACCTCAATAGAGTTAATAGAAATAGACCCTTACGTATTCGGTCAAAAGGAATTTGAAGCAACGACCTATTTCAACAAAGAGATAATAATGTAAAGAATTTGCACAATTCTCCCTTGTTATAACAGGGCCAAAGGTTGGGAGGAGGGATGTTCCGGAAACATCCTTTGTTAAGCGTGGGAAAATAAACGGCAAGCTTTTTATGTCCCTGGACAATGATATCGCTGTCCCAAACTCTGTGTTCATTATAACTTGAGCTTATGAATTAGCGTTAAAACATTTTGTAATGTGATATTTTGGTACTGAATCATTAGTTTGCGGGATTTCAGCTACATTAAAACAGTTTGTCTGAAATGGTCGGGTTTAGAATGTTTTAGACAAGTGAAGTTACCGTTGTACTAATTCCTACATTTGTTAGCTTTGCTTTGTTAAACGTTCTCTTAGGTCCGGGCTATCAGTTGTCATAAAAAGAAACAACTAGACTGATTATGACTGACTGATTTATTATTTGTTCTACAATTATTATAACTGACTACACTGGCAACGCGATGCTTTGTCGCTCACACGCGGGACCTGAAGGTTTTTGCCGAATTCAGACTCTTATTGTAGCTTAGTTTTCACTGCTGAGCCAACCCGCAAGCAGAAGCCAGGTCGATAGGTGGGCAGCAATTAGACTATTTTACAAATGAATAGTGACTGACTTTTGTAAAAACTCGGGGTTTATAAAGGCATATATTGCTGATTGATATTAACAGAATTGGATTAATGTGGGAACTGCTATTCAGCAATATAGCCGTGTGAGTTAGAGATGTTACAGTTCTATTTCTGTCCAAAGGTCTATCCTTAATGTTTCCAAAAGTTTTAATCCCCAAGGTTCACTGAGTCCCATAATCATTATGCTTTCTTCACTTGGTTATTTGTGATTTAAAATAATGCTCTACATCAGTGAAGTCTTTACATATGCCTATACCTTTACCTTAAACGGCTGAATTGATTGATTTATTGATGTGGTTCATAAATATTTGCCCACATTCGCGGGTCCATAGTACATGCGACCTGATCCGTTCCTCTTCTTAACATGTTTTGAAATTTCCGTGGTCGTTGTAATGTTTGTTTTCCGTCCATTCAGTTTTCTGTTTTATGTCGTTTAAAGACAATAATGTCCAATCATTTCCTCATCTAAGCTGTATCCAACTATATCCATATTCATCACTTTTCTAAATAACACATGCCTTTCCGTATTCTCTATAAATTCACAAATTGTACCAAACTCAGGCTTTTTATAGCATGAACGTTAAGCTAATTATGACGTTTAATTTAGCAGTAAAAATAACGAGAACACGCACATTTGATATATTTTCCCAGCGAGGCGGTTTTTATCGCGGGGAAATGTAAATGGCAGGATTATCTTGCCGCCTTTTGCTCCATTTTACTTCATTCAACCTTGGCTTATGGTGGTACTGGAACAAGACATAGCGGGAATGTGAATGTTTCCTTTAGTATCATCTAGCAAGTAAGATACAAGTAAGGTACGGATGAATTGTATAAAAAATACACGAAAACGGTAGGAGATAATGTAGAGCCTAGAAATCATAAGGCTTTAATAAAGTAATAAAACGTCGCGGTAATTTCAAAAAGTCGTATTGTCTGCTGCTGACTAGCCGTAAAAGGAGTCTTTTCAAGAGAGACCATTCAATTATTTAAAATCTTTGCTAACTTAGAAAAATATTTTTTGCCTCTTGAAAAATGATCTTTTTTTGAATACCGTGTTTTTGAACTGGCAGCGACGACGTTCCGTCGAGAATACTACAGATTATGATAACTGTCAACAAACTGCTTTATGTATTCTTTAATCGGCGAGATTTAAAGGATCAAAACGAAATTTGCTTTTATATTTGTAAAACTGAATAGTAGAACTCTAATATTCTCAAAGATATTATCATAATATCTTTGAGAATATTATACAGAGAAGTCTGTAAAGAAATAATTCTTTGGAACTCTGAACTGGATCTAGCGTGATGGTATAGATAGATAGACAATGCTATTATAATGTTACTTTGCCGTAAGAAAGAGATGCGGATGTACGGAGTTTATAGGTGACTGTTTTTGAAAGTCAGACTAATAGACTCAACAATTCTGGACTCTTTATTTTGGTATATTTTCACGGTCCAATATACTAGACTAATATACTGGTTTTATCACAACAACTAACTTAAAACACCAATTTACCAGATTAGAAACATACCGGCTACTATTGGGAAAAAGAAATGCACAAATCTCTTTTTTTTTCTTTAGTCGCCGTCTATCCAAGAGACTAATAAATCGATCAAGTATCTTATCGCCTGGACCTCAGTCTTCCAAGGTCAAATTTATCAACGTCGCAAGACTAAGCTTTACATTTCCACCCTACAATTTTCTTTGATTTGAATTAGAAAATGCTTTAATTCTTCAATTTAGAAAACTTTTATGGCAGAAATTTCAACGAAAGAACCTTTTGGAAATCTATATTTTCTGCCTACCCCACAATGGATCTGGTGTGATGATATAGTTAGATAGATATTAATTTCAAAAGCTGCTCTGTGAATTTCTTTCTTGTGAGAAGTTCTTTTCATTTATTGTATTAGTAATAGGATGATACTAAATGGCTGCGACAAGTGAATTATATGGTATGGCTAATACAAAACAGTTAAATAATTTATATTTAAAGGTGCAGTGGTAAGAGGTAAGAATACTTCTTAGGTAAGGATCGTTCTTCAAGGTAACGATGTATGTAGAAACGATGTATATTGAAACATAATATTACAAGCTTTTATTTATCTTGTAATGTTCGTAAGTCTGTCTGTCTGTCTTTCCGATTCAAATTTTGTGATCCATTTTTCTAGCATTTGCGGGTATCCGATTGAGCTGAAATTTAGCATACGTATGTAAGTCAGTGATAATGTAATACTAATGCTGGAGCTGGTGGGGACCATGGAGCTGGGCTGATAAAAGCGTCGCACGGTGGCTATAGAAACATGTGAAATATACAACGTAACCCCC
Organism: Phalera bucephala; assembly: GCA_905147815.2. NCBI lineage: Eukaryota > Metazoa > Arthropoda > Insecta > Lepidoptera > Notodontidae > Phalera > Phalera bucephala. The sequence continues at coordinate 5,958,292 of LR990628.1, read as the reverse complement.
TCATGTTTAGGCTTGTTAGATTGGTTTAGACAAGTACTATACCACCAGACAGTGTTCAGAGTCTAATGATAAAGCCGAAAGGTGGCTAATGGAATCACCCAGCTAATTAAATATAACCCTACCGTGTTTGGGCTCGTTACCGTGTTCGTCTAATTATAGAGTCGGAAAGAAGCCATAGGAACTCCCCAGCTAAGCAAGACATCTTTGTGTTTTAAACACGCTTTCTTTTCTATAAAGGTTTGTTTCTAAACGATTGAACGATTTTTTAAATTAAAATGTTTATGCTAGTGTTGATAAGACAAAATTTGACTACAAACATAATTATTAACTTCATCATCATCATCATCATCATCATCTCAGCCTATACTTGTCCACTGCTGAACATAGGCCTCCCCAATCGCTTTCCAGCGTAACCGGTCCGATGCCACCTGCATCCAACGACTTCCTGCGATTTTCACAAGATCGTCGGTCCATCTGGCAGGCGGTCGTCCCACACTGCGCTTGCCAATACGTGGTCTCCACTCTAGAATCTTTCTGCCCCAACGCCCGTCCGATCTACGCGCTATGTGGCCCGCCCATTGCCACTTCAGCTTGCTAATCTTAACGGCTATGTCGGTGACCTTGGTTCTTCTACGAATCTCCTCATTCCTGATTCGATCGCGTAGAGAAACGCCGAGCATAGCTCTCTCCATAGCTCGCTGAGCAACTCTGAGCTTTTTTATGAGACCTATAGTAAGAGACCACGTCTCTGATCCATATATCATCACTGGTAACACGCGTGGTTCCCGGCTTAGAATAGGACCAACCCATCTCATCCCATCGGGTGTCGTACAAGGCGACTAAGGGAAAACTAGGGAATGGGCAGCAGCGTTCCCTTAACACTTCTACCATCAAAAACTGCGCTCGCCAACCCGCCTGCCAAGCGTGGCGAGTATGGCAAACACCCCCAATTTATTATTAACTTAATTGCCTAGAAATCAAAGAGCTTTCTATTTCCATCTAAAAATGTGCCATCACTCCCAACGTCTCGGAACTTCGGTTTTAGTAAATCCAAAATCTTTCCGCAATTGCCCTAACCATTTGTTCTTTAGAACAATAGCCCGGGGTTATCTTCAAATTAGCTTTGTGTTTGCTTGGCAAGTAATAAATTAATACACTCGTGCCCTCCGGCTCCGTACAATATTTGTAAAGACAGAATGTTTTGGAATTAAAAATGGATATCTTGATTTACATGACTTTCTGGTTTTTATTCTCATTCACTAAAAATTTTGCTTTACATTAAGAATAATTTCTCTGTCGTGGGTGCGTTTACGAACATAGAATTTATATGCCCAATCATCCGGATCAAAACCAACATACTTTGAGCAATATTATTATGTAATCTTACTTTTTGGGACTTGCGAAGAGGATGTTATTAATGTTCCGTGATCTTAACATGATGAATAGCAGTGTTATTAGTAATGAATATTGTCTAAAACAATCTATCACTCTGTTCTTTGTGGTACTGTTATAATACGTAGATGTTTAATTTGTTCAATGTTTCATTGTCAGAACAGGTATTATAGGCGTCGCGTCGTATAATTCTTCCTTTACATTTTCTTATATAAATCTTTCAGTCTGTTCATTTGTAACGGAAGCACGTTTGAGGGAACGGAGAATTTAAGAGCTTTATTTTTGCTTTATTTGTTTTATGCCCGTGACTTTCAAAGTTGATAGAAATAGGGGTCACATTGATTATTGGAAATGCTGTATCATACTAAATGATATACGTATTTATCGCTTATCTGATGTTGTGGCAATAAACGGTGAACAAACTTTTGACTGCATGAATTAGTAGCATTACATAAGGAACATATTATTGTAGTTGTGTGATTAATATATAAATATCTAATTACTCTGTACCCTCTCTCTCTCTCTCTCTGTACTCTCTGCCTACCCCGCAAGGGATCTGGCGTGAGGTTATAGATAGATAGATAGATGGTGATTCTGTTTTGCGATTTTGAACCTAAAAACGTAGTCTCAATTAACTTTACGATTAAACAGTAGTTGCCAATATACATTTACGAAGGAAAGACGTGTTTCTCTAACTGATCCGCCGGCACAAGCCAAACTGAACCTTACGACCTCACCATATGGTCGACTTCGAGCCGCACAGAAGTTCAACATTACATCGAGGACCGGCAACCGGGAGAACAAAAGAACTGCATTCCTCAGCGATAAGCGAGCGTCGGGTTGAAGCTTAGTGCAATTATAAAGACAATTAGGTATATTCGCGCCGATGCATCAATATTTACAAGTTTTAGTGTGAGGATTTTCGACTGTTACGTGTGGAATATGGCCACGGAAACCGAACAAGCAATCAGTATACTGGAAAATACAGCCCTACTATTGAAGAAAACTCAGCTCAATTTATCAAAATGCCCTAAACAACGACTGGCTAAAGTGGGCTACTTACAAACCAGAATTAAAACAATTGAAGAATACTGGATGCTCTTCAAAGAAGCCCATAAAAAATTATTGACCTGTACCACTCGTGAGGAGCGTGGATTGCTGCCATATTTCGAGAATGAGGAATTTTTTGTACAAGAAGCCTTGTACTTGTGTATGTTGGGAGAATTGAAAGACATGTTGGCGGCAGTCGAGTCTGCCAAAAGTAAGCAATCGCCGCCAGAAGACCTGCAAAATAAGAAAGTTCACCTCCCGGCTATACATTTACCTCTGTTTTCGGGCGATTACGAACTCTGGCCTAGTTTTAAAGATTTGTTTTTATCACTCGTCCACAATAACACGACACTAAGCGACGTCGAAAAACTCCATTACTTAAAAACCAGTGTGGCAGGTGAAGCAGCGACTTTATTGAAGCACATTCCAGTAACAAGCGCTAACTACATTCAAGCATGGGGAACGCTGAACCATCGATATGGGAACAGGCGTCTAATAGTAAACGCATTGTTGAAGCGACTTTTTGCCCAGAAGAAATGTACCAGCCAAACCGCAACCCAACTGAAATCTCTACTCGACACCACCAACGAAGTATTACAGAGTCTAGAAAATCTGGAGGTGCCGACAGATTCTTGGGATCCAGTAATCATATTTCTGGTTGCACAGAAGTTGGACCCAGAATCCCAGAAGGAGTGGGAACAAAATTCCTACTCAGAGAATTCCCAGGACTTGTCGACTTGGAGGGATCTGCGCAATTTTTTGGAGGCAAAATTCAGAACATTGGAATTAGTTAACCCCCCCACTACTACGAAGCTTGCCAAGGAACGAGTACTTCACGTTACAGCCACGGAAAGACCAAAGCAGAGAAGTTGTGCTTTATGTACATATGCGCACACGTTATGCCATTGTAACGTATTCACCAAGATGTCACCAAACGAACGTAGAGAACATGTCAAAACAAACAAGCTCTGTTTCAACTGCCTCGGAGTTGGACATTCGGTGTTTAGGTGCCGTTTGCCAACATCATGCCGTGTATGTAAGAGACGTCACCACACTCTTCTACACCTACCTACCTACGGGGAGGCATCGGCTTCTCATGTTGTAGCTAATCAACCGATGTCATCCAATCAAGCAAATGTAGAAGAAGGGGAAGTTCAAGCAATGGTTGCGTCACACTATCATGCAGGGCGGAAGCAGACAATTTCACTATTAGCCACTGCAATAGTAATTTTAAAGAATGAACGTGGACACACTATTGCATTGAAGGCGCTGATAGACTCAGGATCTCAAGCATGTTTTATCAGTGAGAAGGCAACTCAGATCCTGAAACTACACAAGACAGCAGTAGATCTTATCGTGTCTGGACTTGAGTCCACGAAGGTTAGAGTCAGGCATGAAGTATATGTAAATATATTATCACGATGGAACAATTTCATTTTACCTATTAAAGCCTACGTGATGACGAAGCCCTTGACCTCTAACATACATTCAGGCACAATAATAAGAAGAGATTGGCCGCACCTTGCTGGCATTCAACTGGCAGACGAAACATTTTCCGCCTCCTGTAACATCGATCTGCTGTTGGGTGTCAATGAGTATGTAAACATTATGAAGAAGGGATTGATCAAAGGTCCACCAGGTACACCATGCGCACAAGATACATACCTGGGATGGATCCTTATGGGTGGAATTGACATCAAGGTCAGGAAGCATGAGCAATCCTTAACGGTCATGAACCAAGAAGTTGATATAGAAGATTTACTGAAAACAATATGGGAAGTTGATGAAGATACGAAAAGAAACCTAACACAAAGGGAACAGTTATGTGAAGATATATACACTAAGACACAGAAGCGAGATGAATGTGGAAGATATGTTGTCAAATTACCATTCAACATTGAAGAACCTAAATCAACAGAAGGAAATACGAGAGAAATAGCAATGAAGAGACTAATGCAATTAGAAAGAAGGTTCAATCAAAATAAAGAATTAAAGCAAGAATACAAGAAGGTAATTGAAGACTACATAGATCTTAAACATATCGAAGAAATACCTAGAGAAGAAATAAATAATAAATCAGTCTACTTACCTCACCACGCCGTGATCCGTAATGATAAAGAAACCACGAAGACCCGTGTCGTATTTGACGCCTCGTGCAAGGGCTCCAACGGTGTCTCTCTCAATGACGAACTGTTGACGGGTCCTGTACTGCAAGACGATCTGAGAAACCTGATAATGAGGTGGAGAACTCACGCCGTTTGCTTTGTTGCTGATATCCAGAAAATGTACCGTATGATATGGGTTGACCGAGAAGACACAGATTACCAAAGAATTTTGTGGAGAAACGACCAATCTGAAGAAGTTAAAGACTACAGATTGTTGACTGTTACATTTGGAACAGCTTCTGCTCCCTATCTCGCCGTAAGAACCCTTATGAAATTGGCAGAAGATGAAGGCGACCGGTATCCAGAAGCTGCTAAGATATTGCGTGAAGATTTTTACGTAGATGACGCAATGTCTGGAAGTCACAGTCTGCAACAAGCAATAAAGAATAGTCAAGATCTTAGAGCGCTTCTTCACTTGGGTGGATTCGAACTAAAGAAATGGTCATCCAAAAGCCGAGAATTCTTGGAAACAATTGATCCTAGCGATAGATCGTCTAATGCTAATCTGGAATTGAAAATTGATGGAACAATAAAGGCACTTGGCGTACAATGGAATTTAGGAAAAGACAGATTCGAGTACAATTTAAACTTACCTTCAATCAATGAAGTGATCACGAAGCGAAGCATTCTGTCCGACATCCAAAAGTTGTTTGACCCACTCGGCTGGATTGCGCCTAGCATCGTTCTGACAAAGATATTAATGCAAGAACTATGGCTTGAAAAGATAACCTGGGACGATGCATTGAATTCTAAAATGGCCAGCAAGTGGACCACATTGCGATCTGACCTTGAACATGTGAATGGAATCTACATAGAAAGATGGGTAGGTACGACGTGCGCCAACAGAGAGTCCATAGAACTCCATGGATTCTGCGATGCATCCATCCAAGCATATAGCGCTGTAGTATATTGCAGAGTGACTTACCCAGACGGTACGAACAAAACGACGCTTATCGCAGCAAGAACAAGAGTGGCTCCATTGAAAACAATATCCTTACCTCGTTTGGAGCTCTGCGGCGCGTTGATTCTCTCAAGATTGCTTAAGCAAGTTGGTCAAGCAATGAGAATACCTGCAACTCAAATTTATGCTTGGACAGATTCGTCCATTGTCCTGTCGTGGTTATTTGGAGATCCAAACAACTGGAAGGTGTTTGTGGCAAACAGAGTTGTTGAGATTACAACCAATGTATCCTGTAGTCAGTGGCATCACGTCAAAACTCAAGATAATCCAGCTGATGTTGGTTCCAGGGGGATGTTAGTAGAAAATCTGAAAAAGTGTGAATTATGGTGGCATGGGCCAGACTGGTTACAACAATCGAAGATACAGTTCACTAAACCAAACATTATGCAAACAGAGATTGAAGGGAAAAATAATAAAATACGAAATTTAAAAAGAACTTACAACAAAAATGAACAAGAGAAGAGACTACTTACACAATTTGAAGAATTTAATACACTATTAGAATTACTTAGAACAATCACATACTGCCGAAGATTCCTGAAACAAAAAACTTTAAAAGACAGAATAGATAGCAAAATCACAACTGAAGAACTACACGTATCGATGCAAACCTGTATAAAAAGAACACAAGAAGAAGAATTTACAGGAGATATAGAATCGTTAAAAACAAAACAGAGAGTTAAGAAAACAAGCAAACTAAAAGCACTAGATCCTTACCTTGACGAAGATGGAATCCTGAAGGTGGCCGGTCGGCTCAGGAACTCTGAACTGGCTAATGAAGTGAAGCACCCAATCATTTTGGGTCATGCAAGTAGACTTACCTATTTAGTGGTCGCAGAAGCACATTTGAAGACGCTGCATGGAGGAGTGCAATTGATGCTCACTTACCTACGATCGAAATACTGGATACTCCGCGCTAAGTCCCTAGTAAAGCAGTGTATCCATCGATGCTTGATATGTGCTAGACATGGGGCTAGGGTAAAAACACAATTGATGGGAGACTTACCAAGTTTTCGGGTAAAACCAGCTCGGCCATTCCTTAACTCCGGTGTCGACTTTGCGGGACCAATTCAAATTTTAATAAAAAAGGGCAGAGGAGCCCGAACTGGCAAGGCGTACATAGCTATTTTTGTATGTATGTCCACGAAGGCGATCCACTTGGAGTTGGTTGGTGATCTGACTTCAGCTGCATTCATTGGTGCTTTTAAACGATTTTGCGCACGAAGAGGCAGATGTACAAACATGTGGAGCGATCAGGGAAGAAACTTTGTTGGTGCTAACAAAGATCTGGTTGAAGCCTGGAAGGAAGCTCGCCTACAATTGATGGAGAAATTAGTGAATTACTTGCTAATGATGGAACACAATGGCACTTCATCCCGGTCTACTCCCCAAATTTTGGTAATTTATGGGAGACGGGTGTGAAATCTATTAAGCACCATCTACGAAGAATCCTTAACACTAACCTTACCTATGAAGAGCTTACGACGATTCTCTGTGGAATTGAAGCGTGCTTGAACTCGAGACCGCTGTGCCCGCAGGAAGACAGCACGTTGGAACCATTAACTCCGGGTCATTTTTTGATAACTGAAGCCCCTGCAACCGTGCCTGATGTGAACCTGAAAGACGCTAAAATAAACAACCTGACACGTTGGCAATACACGCAAAAACTGCTGAACGACTTCTGGTCAAGATGGCAAAAAGAATACTTGACGCGGCTGCAACAAAGACCGAAATGGTTAAAACGCGAAGACGAATTCAAGATAGGAGACATTGTCCTCATAAAACAGGACAATTTGCCACCAGGAAAGTGGCTTATGGGACGAATAACCGACAAGCATCCTGGCCCTGACGGTCTTACCAGAGTCTATAGTGTAAAGAGTGGTGATCATATAACAAGGCGATGCGTAACCAAACTGTGTGCGTTGCCCATCGAAATAGATTAGTGCTATATAGTTGTTAACATTTATTATTTTACTATTGTTCTTTGTATAAATTCTTTCTAACCGCACCATATACCGATACCTTAATGATTGTTGTAGAAGCAAACTCAAAACATGTGATTACCTATAAATTTTGTTGATTTTACTTATTTGAAAGGACTTCAGTAGTCCTTTGGTGGGCGGCTTATGGTGATTCTGTTTTGCGATTTTGAACCTAAAAACGTAGTCTCAATTAACTTTACGATTAAACAGTAGTTGCCAATATACATTTACGAAGGAAAGACGTGTTTCTCTAACTGATCCGCCGGCACAAGCCAAACTGAACCTTACGACCTCACCAATAGAATATCTAATTAGTGACATTACAAAACTGAAGACTTAACGATAATTACTTGACTTAATCTTGTCAACAAAATCTAAAAAAATATAAAAGCCTGTATAATATAGAAATATAATCCTATTCTTAGAAAATATCAGATTTATAATGTTTTTACTGACCCTAGGGGTTAAAGTTTGAGGATCGTTGTTCTAGACAATGTCACCTTTATTCAGTATTATACCATTTCTGAGTTAGATATCAAATAAATATTTTTATTTGAGAAAAAGATACACGCTGCGCCGCCGGCGAGTCCGTTTCTAGACTAATATTTGATAAAACTAGATTAAACATTGTCTCCGCTAAAGACAAAATTTAAAAGGTAAGCCATTGTTTAGGTAATCTAATATGACATTGTGTCCTTTTCAAAGGACGCGTGTCATATCAGCATTTAGCATGTTGATACGTCTTTCGTTTCATTAACATCTGTTCCTAAATATTCATTCATTTAGTTCTATCGGTAGGTGATCACTAGAAAGTATTTTGTTATAAGACCTAGTAAAATATTTATACCTCTGTGAAATTTTATGTTTCAGCTATTTACCGAATAATACTGATTAAAGAAAAAATTCGTGTACGCTACACACTCTTAAAATAGGTTCAACATTTTAGACGTGTTGATTTCATTTAGTTCAAACAAAATATAACAAATAAAAAAAGGGAATCTTCCAGCACCATCATTAGACCAGCTCCGTGGTACGATATTATTGCATTGTCACCGAAGTTACTTAGGTATGCCAAATTTCACCTCAATGGATCCATTGAGCCAGAAAGTGCTTAATGAATTCATTACAAATTTTGAACTGGAATAACATACGAACAAAGTAAGTTAAATAAAAGGGGTCATTCAACAATACGAAGACGATGAAATCTAAGATTGGCTTTTTAAAAATTCAGCAATATCATTCCCATGGAAGCAAATCAAAACGAAATAAGAAGGACAAAGCGTAGCTCAGTTTACATTTAATTCAAGTACCGGGAAAAGTTTCAACGGCAGGTTGTTCGAACAGGGGGTAGTAAGGGAGGAAGGGGATTGATTTAGTAGTGTTAAAATTGCACTGTTAGCGATTTTGTTACTGCGTGTTGGAAATTCCTGGATTTGGAAATATGTAGACGGTTTTCTCTTTTAAAAAATGTGCAGTTTCGTTTCCGACGATATTGAAATTGCGTTACTGTTTTTGTTGTCACAATTTTGATGCCATCGTTATTTATTTGGGCATGATTTTTTTTAGTAGAGTTGAGCGCTTGTTTGTGTGTGTCAACAAATGCGTTTTCGATAACTGCCGTTATGGACGTATTTTTGTTATTTTATAAAGTGTTAAATGCACGGAAGTGAGATTGGTCAACAGCATGAGAACTGTACGTGGAATCTGATCGGTTATCTCACGTGGCTACTATTTTGCTTCTGCCAAAATTCAATCGTAGCGCTCTGCGACCGAGTTGTTCTTACCGATCACCATGGTTAAGCAGCGTTCGACTCGGTTGACCTGAGATGGGTGACCGCTTGTGGCATTTTCATATTCGAGCGTCGCCGTGCTTCGGAAGGCAATTAAGCCGTTGGTTCCGGTTACCACTTAATGTGGTAATCAATAAGTCGAGTTGCAAGCCTTGACGGCTTGATCAGTTCTAACAGCAGGTGGCCACAAACCTGCCTCCACCAACCCGCACTGGATCTGCGTGGTGGAGTATGACCTAATCTCTCTCACCTCGATTTGTGAGAGAAGCCCTTTGCCCATAAGTGGGGCAATATATCCTGATATTATTATTATTAAAATGCAATCCTATTTGACCTTAAGTACGAAGTGGGTAGATACAAGTTATGGCAAACGGATATATACAAGATGTGGCACAATAACTGAGGAACTTAGAGTGGTTATAATAAAGCTCTATTTGTTTCAGCTTGAAAATGTGCAGCTACTGGACAAGTACAACTTGCGCAACCCGTCGAAAGGGACCCTGTACTTTGCGACCACACACCTCATATTCGTCGACCACGAGATGAGAAAGGAGACGTGGGTATGTAGGAGTATGATACATTTTCGCGTTAACTAGTCGTTGTTAGCCTTACGCATTTTTCACAGTACAATTTTGATGTGTAACGTGTTTGCGAGGGATCTTTGCTTTGAACCTTATATTTGAATGACAGTTAATTACATAATTTATGTTAAATATATCTATGGGATATAGTGCTTCTAATAGCCTACTCATAATTTTCATATTCAACTTAATGCGTCCTGGAGTCAGTGGCGGGGCAAGAGCTAAATTTGATGTAAGCAAATTATACTTCGCGAGGCCCTCGAGTGGCGCACGACGACGAATTCATGAAATTAAATAAAAATTGAAACCGCTTAATTTTTATTAGATAGATATTGATCTTATATTAAATTTAGTACAAAAACAAATTGTATAAATAGGTAAATAATAAACCGCGATTAATCCGTAAAAGTAGTACTTTAAAATTTGGTACGTCAATTATAGTTATGGCTTTATGACGAATTATTTTTTTTTTCGTCGCCTTCTTCAAGACCCTTAGAGGCCCTTCCGACCGCGAGGCCGTAGGTGATGGCCCACGTCGCCCACGCCTTACGCCGCCACTGCCTGTAGTTAAGCAACCTTATCAGGGCTAGCCTAGTTGAAATAGATTGCACTTGCTTAAGTATCGACAATTATGATGATAGGCAATTGCAGGTACCGTGCAGGTTCAATCTTGTTTTTGTTAATTGTTCCAGGATGTGCAGGAAGATTCTACAGATATGAAAAATAATACCTTCAAAATCGTTATCCCTTTTCAGATTCTCCTAATGCACATATCATCTGTGGAAAGATTGCCGATTACGACCACTGGGTCTCCATTGTTGGTAAGGACGAAGACTTTCCAATCCGTGTTCTTCGTGATACCTCGAGAGCGAGACTGCCACGAGATGTATCAGACCTTGCTTCGGTTGAGTCAACCAGGTCAGTATCTATAACTATTTATTTATGATAAGTTGAGCAGTTCTCAAATTTTTGTGGTGATAATATAGATTTAGATTTGTCATTAGCCCATAGTCCAATCAAAGGAACTTAATAAATTTGTTGGTGCAGTTTGATTGTGCAAAAATGACAAGTGAACAATATATGTCATGAGCAGATTTTTGTATACCACGAATATTGACCTGTACCAAGGACATGTATAAAGTATATAGGTTTTTCAGCAACAATTAGTGCTGTAGGAATATCGATAAAGTGGCACATTATTATATTATTAATTGTCGCTTCATGTTGGGCATTCCGTTATAGATTAGCAGCACTTTAATGACAAATTTGTATTATTTAGCCGTCGATCACATCGACGCCAAGCGACCCAGTCGGGTTCTGGCATGTTCTCTGGAGTTGCCTTACGAGGGCACGGGCTTAAACCGATCATATCGATTTGGAACTCTGTATAACTTCCGTCTCCTCAGCGTATTTCAGAGTGAATATTTGGGTATCACTGATTTAGTTGGCGTACATGTTTGGCCCTATCGTCACTTTCCATCTGGTGAGATAGTAACAGACCAGTCCGCAACAAACAAAGCGGATTGTTTCCCAATCGGTTGAAAATCCTAAAGTCACTTTTTGGCTACAATTTATTTCAGTCCACATCGATGACTTGTACTGCTTCCACTACAAGTCGACGCCAGACGATCTGCCCAAGTCAGCTGGTTGGAACTTCTTCGACATACAAACCGAGTATCAGAGGATGAACGTGCCAAACGACCAGTGGGTTTTATGCACTGGCAATAAGGATTATGAGGTAATTTGGCTACGCAATATAAGCCTTCTAACTAATACACCTATAGGAACTGCTACCTACCGCCTTCTTGGCAGCTTAGTTGCTGTTTTTTTTATGTGGGGAACTCCATTATAGTTTTCCGCCAGGCTCGGGGGAAGCTGTCGGAGCTTGTCGGACTCCTACCGACTAAAACCCTACGGTGGCCGGCGGCTCGACACTTCGGCTCCGGGATTTCCGTTAGGCATGCACCGGTGCACTTCGTCCACTAAAGAGCCCGCCATGCGGGTAGGGTGGAGCCTTTAGGCCAGCTTCTCCCTTGCATCGATGCGGTACTCACCGTCGCCGTCGCTGCCGTCGTCTGCTATCGGCTTCACAGTAGTTTACCAGTTGAACATTATTTTCTTATACGAAAAATTGAGTTTAAGAATCTATTAGGAAATCACTATTCAAAACCTAAACTAGAGTTTTGAATGAGAATAGGCGAGGATCAACTCGCGTGCGATTCGAGAGGTCTTTTTCCAACAGTGTAATGCTGGCTAGGCTGATGATGACGATAGTGAAGAAGATGATGATGTTTCTGTTGACGATGATGATGTTTCAAGAGAACGTGATATTTCCCAGCTCTGTGACACATATCCCAGCGAGATCTACGTGCCGGCGCGCGCCTCCACGGCTGTACTCCTGGGCAGCGCCAGCTTCAGGTCCCGAGGCCGGCTGCCTGTCCTGGCATACCTGCACCACAACAAAGCCGCCATAGCCCGGTGCAGTCAGCCTCTGAGCGGGTTCTCAGCTAGGTAAAACAACAGATCTTCGAATGCAGTTCGACCGGGCCACGGATTTGGTCTTCTACTGAATCAAATCTACATATTTGTGCAGAATTAAGTCGCCGCTGGATATCATATCCGGTATTCTAGGACTTAAGGATATACTAGATATACGCTAACGAAGTAAGGGTGTCACACGAACTGGCCAATCGGCAAAAACACTACGGACAATGTGGACGCCATGTCCAAAGACATTTTGTTGCGTGTTTCGTACCACGTCCCTTTGGATAATGGGACTCGGATTTATGTTTGACATTCAAAGTCAGCGCTCGAGATCTTTGGACGCCATCCTCTGATTACAACTTACTTATTATCTTGTTTGAATTCAAAGTTTTCTGCTGGTAGATTTTAATAGGTTATGAATTTGTTATGACACAATCTAGATACATACTTGGTGTCACGAAAAGAAGGTTTCGTGTCAAGAGTATCTATCAGGATTATTATTTATTTTGTTATAAAACTTTATTTGACTGACTGCCGCGTTGGTCTTAGGTCGGATAGATACGAAAACTTTCCAGTATGAGTCCGGAGTCTAGAATTGTGACCGATTTATGCCAATATTTCTTTTTTTATTTATTTACGAACACAACATAATGCACAATATCAAATCATCACCCCACAAAGCTGTGCAACCATTTTGATTGTGGGGTCAGTTGAGATAAGAATAGGCTGGCCAACTATTACATGGGACCTAATATCATCGGCAAAAAGTGGATGTACTTAGTACACCTCTGCCATCTCCGCTTGATTGATTTTTTAACTTTTTATTTTTTTTAATGTTATTTACTTTCCGATCAATTAGTTTAAAAATTAAAACATAATAACATTTGCAAAAAAACTATCTATCTGTATCATCACGCCAGATCCCTTGCGGGGTAGGCAGAGAGTACAGAGTTCCAACAGGTTCTTTCCTTACAGACCTCTCTGGCTTACTCCACTCTCATAGTTCGTCTCATACACGCTCGCCGGTTACGGAGACTCTTGACTTGTCCTTCAGATAAGACTCGTTCTATTTGGTCATGGTAAGATAGTCTAGGTCTTCGCCGGTACCTACATCCTTCCACTCGCATTCTACACCTGTTTTGCCATTCTTTCTTCTGACAATCTTTCTATATGCCCGAACCAACGGAGCATACCCTTTCTCATCTTTACACCGATACTATCTTTCATACCTCGCTTCATTTGCGAAAAATAAAAAGTATTGAAACAAAATGACGATTTAGCGCAGTGGTTAAGGGCTTAGCCCGCCCCGCCCACTGAGTCTAATAGTCGCGGGTTCGATTCCCGCACGGGACAAATCTTTGTGTGATCCACAATTATTTGTTCCGGTCTGGGTATTTGTGTATGTGAATTTTCATGTTTGTAAACGCACCCACGACACAGGAATTAATCCTAGTGTGGGGCAACGTTTTAAAAAAAAAAAAGAAAAAAAAAAAGTTTAGGCTTTTTCCGTGTCACCTTGTGTACATATGTATTTTCTTATGTCCAGGTGTATGGAAGACGAACAGATGCTGGACTTGATCAGGCGGGCGAATCCGAACTGTGGATACATGTATGTCGTCGACACGAGGCCCAGGGTAAGAATAACATTCATTATTTCAACATTGACCCGCGTATGGGATTTTAAATAAACAGTATACTGTAATACTTCCAGCCAGGTGTTGTGTTTGGTGAGGCTTGCCACTTCACGAGAGATAGATTTCATAAATGATTACTACTATTATATGATAATATAATAGTAGTAATTATTTATGAAAACCAGGGCTAATATTTTTATATTAGCCCTGTTAAGAAACTGTCCCACTGTTGGGCACGGGCCTCCTCTCAAACTGAGAGGGTTCTGGCCATAGTCCACCACGCTGGCCCAGTGCGGGTTGGCGAACTTCTCACACCTTCGAGAAGCTCTTAGGCATGCAGGTTTCCTCACGATGTTTTCCTTCACCGTTAAAACAAATGATAGTTAATTTTTAGTACGCACATGCTTTCGAAAAGACAGAGGTGCGTGCCTGGTTTTGAACCTGAGACCTCTGACTTTGCAGTCCAACGGTCTAACCACTAGGCTATCACCGCTTGCTATTATATGAACTTAATTTAAAAAAAAATGACGTATTAATCATCACGCCAGATCCCTTGCAAGAGGCAGAGAGTGCAGAGTTATAGCAGGTTATTTCCTTAAACCTTTCTGGCTTCCTGCACTCTCATATTTCATTGGAAATTCTTTACATATACGAAAAGAGCACAACAGCGACGTCATATTTACGGTCACGGTGTTTGTTCCCGCCAAACCCCGCAAAATCTATGATATCGTTCTTTTGTGTGTGTGTGTGTGTGAATGAGCTACGCTGTTGGCCGCGGGGCCTTTACAACTTCACCGGATAAGAGGGCGAGCGTGCAACCACTACGCGCGAGCCAGAAGAGCAAGGGGGCAACTAGCTCAAGGGCGCCTCAAGGTGGAACGTTCATATTTTACTTAGTTCTATAGTAACGCACTATAAAAGTAAGTAAAATATTAACCGTCTTCAAAAAAGGAGGACGCTCATATTTCGTGTGTGTGTTTTCATAACATTTTTGCCATCATATCTTTTTTAACAGATTAACGCAATGGTAAACCGTGCCGCGGGCAAGGGCTACGAGAATGAGGCTTTCTACGAGAACATCAAGTTCCAGTTCATGGGCATCGGCAACATACACGTTATGAGGAAGAGCTTGCAGAAATTAGTTGAGAGTAAGTATATTAATTTTATTTAATTTATAATCTTTGGAAAACTTACAGCTAATATAAATGATAAGTAAAGTGATTATACAGAGTAAGGCCAATTAAAAGTTTTCACATATAGAAAAAGTTGTAATGGAGTTATTATTATATATTTAAATGAGAGAGGCTTTTGTAGTACACTCCATTTATTTACAAGACACAGATCAAAGACAGCCTGTTTGCACAATTGCCGAAAAGGTGACAACCGACGAGGTCGCACTGAAAAAAAAAAATATATATATAGCATAAGTATTAATAAAATATATATATGTATATATATATATATATATATATATATACACAAGTTGTAACGTAATTAACGCAAGACCTGAAAGTAGTTTGGTCTAAATCGACAGCTGAATCGATTCCAACTATAAAAAACATTGGTTTAGATTAGTCTTTATTGCACACCATATACTATATAGAGAAAAAAAATTAACAAAGGTGGTATAATTGGCGGTCTTATCGCTAATAGCGATCTCTTCCAGACAACCAAAACTGTAAGAAAAATAATATATAATTTTTTTTTATTTTAATAGTT
This sequence comes from Phalera bucephala, assembly GCA_905147815.2. Lineage (NCBI taxonomy): Eukaryota > Metazoa > Arthropoda > Insecta > Lepidoptera > Notodontidae > Phalera > Phalera bucephala. The sequence continues at coordinate 5,942,534 of LR990628.1, read as the reverse complement.
ACACACATATGTAAGATTTAAGCCCAAATTTACTCGAAATAGCTAAAATTATGGTCATTCGTTCCCATTGATATACATGCTAACAACTAAGTCAGCTGTACTAAAGAAAATTGAACCATCACTCAAAGCAATACGGCGATTTCCATCGCACTACAAAAACATTCTCTGAACTGCACACACACATACAGACATTCGTTTGTCAATCAGCTGTATTAATGCACGCATTCATAAAATCAAATGAGTCTTACTACGATTTACTACGCGCACGCTAGTTTAAGGTAAATTCATCGTTGTTTACATCATATCCTATCATAGTTTAAAAATATATAAACAACATATTTAATGTTTATTATCTGCTAAATTTAAGTACAAACCCCTAGTGCACTGATCTATTTAATAACTTCTCCTCTACCTATCTTACTCCTCTCTATTTCACTACATCTTCACTCTTCGCTTCAATTTTCTGCTTGCTGCGCAGAGAATCTACTCTGTACCATGGATCTGTATGCGAGGTTGGCCAACACCATGGAAGATCTGGCAGTAATGTTTACCTCGAGGATGAATAGTTACGAGGAAGACCTCAAGAACGCTGCCAGCACTGAGACATCAGCTGTGCATAAAACCTTAGCCAGCCTGTCTCAAGAATTCACCGACTTCAAGTGCCTCATCTGGAAGACGTTGGGGGCAATAAAATCACAGATGGAGCTTCTCTTGCTGGGATTGGATCGGCACGAGATGGCATCACGCAGAAAGGTACTTCTTTTCCATGGAGTTTCTGACGTTTCGGATTGCCATTCCAAAGTGATCAACATCTTGAAGGACAAGTTGAATGTGATAAATGCTACTGTTGCTGATGTGGCTGTGTGTCATCCCTTGGGAGTAAACCCTAACAAGCCTCGACCCATTTTGGTACGATTCCAGAGCCATTCTTTGCGAAGCCAGGTATGGAGCAACAAGGCTGCCTTGAAGGGAACCGGGCTAACTCTCTCTGAATTTCTGACTAAGCCCCGGCATGAGGTATTTATGGACGCTCGTAGAAGATACGGCATAAACAAGTGTTGGACCTCCGATGGTAAGATCGTCATCCAGCTGCCAGACAAATCGCGGAGAAAAATTGAGTCGGTAGCAGAACTACGACAAGTGCTAGTCCAATTTCCTCCTTCTGGTGATGCGGGGAGCTCCAAACAACAGCCAAGCGGGTCTACATCTTCGTTGTCTGTTCCCGAAAAGAGAACTAGGAGGCCTCCGAGGTGAGGGGGTGTGGTGATACTTATGTTCGCCAAACACTTTCTGCCTTGGTCTTTGTTTTTATAGAGATCACATTTCTTTTTCTTTGTAAATTACTTTTAATTTCAATGTTACTTGTTTGTGATTGTTTTTTTTTTTCACCTTTTTTTTTTTACTTTCCATTCTACAGATTATTAATATTGTGTTTTTGACATTTGGTGTGATCGTCTAGAAATCCGATATTTTTTTTTTTGTGTTTGGATCACGGCTTTTTCATCCATTTTCCACAACCGGCGAGTGCACGAGGGTATGATTATTTCAATCATTTATATACTTAGTACTTAAGTTTTGATTTACTTGGTATTACTTTTATTTATTTATTTATATTTATATGGATATATCTGATATCAGTGATGATAGCTTTGTTTCTTGTTCTTCTTCTGAGATATTTGATGAACGGTATTCCAGTGCATTTAGTGATGATGATGGTGACGACTCTTACTTACGTGACCACCTTCAATCTGTTTTCTCAAACCACCGACAATTTTTCAATGTTGTCCATATTAACGCTCAAAGTGTTCCTTCTCACTACTCTGACCTTTTAGCATCCTTCGACTCTGAACTTATTCATGCGGTTCTAGTATCTGAAACCTTCCTTAAACCCACTCTTCCTTCTGTGCAGTTTGCATTACCTGGGTATAAGCTGTTACGCAATGACAGAACAGGCAAGGGAGGTGGAGGGGTTGCCATTTATCTCCGAGGTGATATCTCCTGTAAGGTGGTTGATCTGTCGCCAAGCGAGTATTCTAAGTTTTCTGAACACCTCTTTCTTGAACTTAACTTTAGTCATATAACGTTTCTTTTAGGAGTTTACTACAGCCCATCCTGTCACATTGATTTCTTCGCCTCTTTTGAATCAAAATTAGAATACTTCTCAACTTTATATGATAACATTATTATTCTTGGTGACTTCAACACCTGTTTGTTAAAAGGGGATAGTCGTAGCAACAAGCTCCGGTCTCTTGTCTCTTCTGTCAACATGCATATTCTACCGCTGACAGCTACTCATCATGCTCCTCATTGTTCTCCTTCACTTTTAGATCTCATCTTAGTTTCCGATCCTAGTAAAGTAGCTACACATGGGCAAATCCCTGCATCTTTTTCTTATCATGATCTGATATTTCTCTCCTATAAACTTCGCTCACCAAAACGCTCTTCTAAATTTCTTTCTCTTCGTAGCTTCAAAAATATTAATGCTGAGCAGCTTAAAATGGATGCGAGTAGTATAGACTGGACTTCTGTTTACAACTGCACAGACGTAGATGCCAAAGTATCAGTTCTTAATAAACTAATAATTGATTTATACGATACTCATGCACCATTGAAAAAAGTGAGGGTGAAACATAGACCGGCGCCATGGTTGTCCGATACTATAAAAAAGATTATGGCTAAACGGGACAGAGCGAAAAGGAGACATAGAAGGTTCCCTACTGAAGAAAATTGGTGTCTCTATAAAAAGCTTAGAAACCGCTGCAGTCGTATGTGTAGGGATGCGAAGAGACGCCACATACACACCTGCATTCAAAATTTCAACACAGCACAGGTTTGGCAATTCCTTAAGACCTTTGGTATTGGCAAAACGTCCTTTGAAAATACCAGTAACTTGGATCTTAATGCACTTAATGCTCATTTCTCTAACCCTCCTGCTTCTTTAAAAGATGATATTAAATCTTTTACTCTTAAGCTTCTTTCAGATCTTCCTTTGCCAGTATGTGCTTCGTTCTCTTTCAGCCCGCTTAAGGAGCAAGACATAAAGAAATCAATCCTATCAATATCCACGAAAGCCGTGGGTGACGATGGTATACAAATACAAATGATCGTGCCAATACTTGACGAACTTTCGCCAGTTATCACCCACATAATGAATTGTTCCTTGGAAACTTCCTCCTTTCCAACTGCTTGGAAAAAGGCATATATTCTTCCTTTACCCAAAATACCAAATCCTCTTTTAATATCGCATTTTAGACCCATATCCATTCTTCCCGTTCTATCCAAGGTGCTTGAGAGTGCAGTTCAAAATCAATTGTCACACCATTTCTCCTCTAATAGCCTGCTGAGTCCTTTTCAATCTGGATTTCGGCCAGGTCATAGCACAGTTACGGCTTTGGTCAAAATAACTGACGATATTCGATTGGCCATTGAGAATAGACTACTGACAGTACTAGTCCTACTGGACTTCAGCAGTGCTTTTAATTCAGTTGATTTTGACATCCTCTTAGGTACTTTGTCCTCTCTTAATGTCTCTGCTCCTGTAATAGCGTGGTTCAACTCTTACCTTCGGGGCCGCTCGCAGTCGGTTCGCTCTGAAGATAATTCCTCTGACTGGTGTGACCTTACTGCGGGTGTGCCTCAAGGTGGCGTCCTTTCTCCTCTTCTCTTCTCTGTTTTTATAAACTCTGTTACTAAAGTGATTACTTCTCATTATCATCTTTATGCAGACGACTTGCAGCTGTATCGTCACTTTAAGGTTGGGGAAATCAATCACGCGATCGATTCCATCAATGATGATCTTGAAAACATCAGCAAGTGGGCAAAATCGTTTGGTCTCTTGGTTAATCCTGCTAAAACTCAAGCTCTCATCATTGGTGGCAAACACTACATGAACGCTCTCAATAGCAATTTGCAGACACTCTCTCCTGTTGTCCTCGATTCTGTCCCTATACCTTACAGTAACCAAGTTAAGAATCTAGGCGTTCTTATAAACTCCAATCTTAACTGGAGCTCTCACATAGCAGAAGTAAGCAGAAGAGTCTACTGCTCCTTTCAATCTCTCAAGCGTCTGCAAAAGTTTTTGCCTTATCAAACAAAAATAAGTCTTGCTCAATCTCTCCTTCTACCAATTCTTGACTATGGTGATGTTTGCTTTCTTGATGCTACTGAAGATCTTGTCTATAAGCTCGAACGCTTGCAGAATCTGTGTATTCGTTTCATTTTCGGATTACGTAAATTTGATCATGTATCAGAGTATCGGGCGAAATTAAAATGGCTACCTATTCGACAACGACGGGACTTGCACATACTCTCGTTACTCTACTCCATTTTACATAATCCTAAATCCCCTGTTTACCTCAGGGAGCGTTTTGACTTTCTTGTTCCAAGGGATTATCCCTGCCGTGCAGCTAAATCTCTCCTTCTTCGTGCTCCTCTTCATTCTTCTAGTCGTTACGATGGATCCTTCACTGTTCGTGCTGTGCGTCTGTGGAACTTACTTCCACAGTCCATTCGTGCGAGCTCATCTTTGGATGTTTTCAGAAGAAGAATCAAGGAACATTTTCTATCCTGATTTATTTAGGTATGTATGTTTATGTATGTATTATAATTATATGTATTTAATATTTGTATAGTAAGTAACTGAGTATATGTATTTATATTTGAAAATATAGTATTTATTTCATTGCTATTTTCTATTAACATTATATTGTATAACTGCCCTCTTATTTCACTTTCTCATCTCTCAACACTCTATGGTTAGCTGGAAGATAACTCATATTTGAGTTAAGTTCGCCTTCTGTATACTTTTAATTTGTAAAATTATATATATCCCAGTGTGTATACAATAAAGAATAAAGAATATCCGATATTTTCGAAAAAAGTCAAGGATCACAAAAATAAAGTGTTTACTGTAGTACTTTGAAAGTTTAGTTTTTTATAAGATCCTATTTAGAAACATTATTTATAAGATTAAACAACATTCAGTAAGTATTAGACAGAACCCGTCGATATTGTTCCTAACAGGAAAAAAATAAGGCAAATAAATAATAATGTAAGTATGTAAATAAAAAAAAAAACAATAAAAAAAAGCGGCATCAAACAAATTCGAGAATTCAATACTCAATTAATAATATTTATTTTGTTTCCATTAAAACCTAAATCAATTCTTAATTACTATCATTTTCCATCGAGGGTCGAGGCGGACCAGTACAATGGCCTCCACGATCAGCTGATCTTACTCAATTCGACTTATGTGTGTAGGGACTTGTTAAATCTCTTGTATACGTAAACGAATCTGATAGCATCCATTCAATAAACAAAAAATTGAAGTGCTTAATACATTAAAAAACTACGTGTTCGGGCGTTAAAGTACATTGAACAAGGTAGTGGACATTATAAAAGTGTTTTGAGAGGGCGCCGTATTAGTGCCCTGAGTTAGTTTATTCTGCCCCTATCTGGATGAAAGTAGTGTAAGTATAACAATTATCCTACTTTGTTCTATTTTGTTTACATCTAATAAGTAGAAATAAAATAAAAAACACATACTGAGTTCTTAGATTTACGCGAATATTACACATGAAATAAAACTATTTTTTCGGATTTTATCGCGGTTTATTTTGATTTTTAAGTTCCCGACGTTTCGAGTGCTTTGCAGCACCCATGGTCACGGGAAGGACTGAGGTGTTTGACGTCCAAAAGGCATAGTTGTTTCGGGGTACCCTCAAACTTCTTAATTATTTTTGTTTTTGTTGGTCCGATCTACGCAGAATGAGCTCACGGGGTCTTGAGGTCTTGCAGTGTTATGCTTGGTTTTAGATTTGATTATATTAATTACTGGATCCCAAGACGATGGAAGCACCCAGCCATCTTCTCTATTGAAATTAGGATGTTTTTTAATTTCAATAGCCTCGCGAACCATCCTTGGTAGGAATCGGTGTTCTTTCACGAGGATTTGTGGTCTATCAAATCTGATGTTATGGCGGGTGCGGTCAAGGACATGTTCACAGACTGCAGACTTCTTTGAGCGACGGTGTTTTAGGTCAGCTATGTGTTTTCTTAACCCGAGTTTTTACTGGTCTTTTTGTTTGTCCTATGTAAGAGAGACCACATTCACACTCAAGCTTGTATACTCCTGCATCTTGAAGAGGGATGTGACACTTGACAGATGGTAAAAACTGACTGATCTTCTTTGGCGGCTTATAAAATGTTTTAATTGAAGCACGCTTCAAGATGTAGCCAATCTTGTCTGTGACTCCTCTTATGTAAGGTAGTACAGCAGGGAGACGCTCGACTGTGGCTGGTTTCACTCGGTCACTGTGACGTTGGCGTGGGACTCGAAGCTTATTGTCGTGCAGGACTTGCTTGACATGTTGAAGCTCGGCAGCCAGATGTTTCTTGTCACAGATCCCTTGTGCTCTCTGAAACAAAGATTTACCCACGGTAGCTAACTGTGATGGATGGTGGTGAGATTCACCGTTTAAGTACCTATCAGTATGGGTCTTTTTTCTATAAACCGTATGGCTTAAGGTGTTGTTGGGGTTACGGATTACTGAAACATCTAGGAAAGCTAGGGAATTGTTTGCCTCCAACTCCATTGTAAACTGAATTTTAGGGTTAATGGAGTTAAGATGATTAAGGAATACATTAATTTTGTCAGATGGTAATATTGTGAAAGTATCATCTACGTACCGCTTGTAGAAACTTGGCTTTACAGGTGAGGTACGAAGTGCTGTCTCCTCAAAGTCTTCCATGAATATATCGGCAACAATGGGAGATACAGGGGAGCCCATCGCCACACCATCTACTTGCTTGTAGAACTGCTCCTTCCACAGTAGGTAGCCAGATGTAAGGCAGTGTCTCAATAGTTCTGAGTATTCCGCTGGCATGTTGTTCTCCGCTAGTTTCCTTTCTACAATTTCGACACAGTCTTGTACAGGTAAGCGGGAAACGTCGGGAACTTAAAAATCAAAATAAACCGCGATAAAATCCGAAAAAATAGTTTTATATCATAAAAAACACATGTCTAGTCTTAACGAAATTATTCATTTTTATTATCCTTTTGTTCTAATTAATAAAATTATTCAAAGTGGTCAGTTCAAAGCATGAAAAGTGTGATGGAAAGATAAGAATCCAAAATGCACGTGCACAATGCCGCGCATTTAATATCGGGAATTAGCGTGAAATACTTGAGAAACGAGTGTAAAGCAAAGTGTGCCTTATGTGCATGCAATAAGGACAATATTACAAAAACAGACCTACTCAAACTATCGATAGTCGAGCCAATGACCCGGTGTTCGACTGTGTGCGTGCGGGGCAGCTGCGCTTGTAGTGTGTTTATTTGTAGTGCGTCCATAGGTTTCGTAGTTGATTAGGATATAAAAGTTTTAACAAAAATGGTAGTTAACTTTTTAAAAGTCGAAGTTTTGTTTTCGTATATAATTTGTAAAGCAATTATCTAAGTAGGGTGTCTGAGGTCTTGCTTTAATTACGTTGCACCTTGTATAGTATACCATAGCTAAAACCAGTTAGTCGAAAAAGTTGAAACATAATATCTATTTTAAGGTATTGATATTTGTCACGAATAAATCTAAGTTATAATACCCGAAACTGAATTAAAAGTACAAGACGCTCGTATTAAGTAAGAATTTTGCCTATAATTGCTTCTGGAAGAAGGAATATCTAAGAGGGGTGTTTTCCGTGGACATGCAGACGGCACTAGTAACCCAATTGAGTCTACTAGTTCTGGCACATCTACATCTTTATTGTCCGGTATTGACTATTGATGACCTGGTGACGGTCTTTGTCCTGCAGCCGACGTCTGCAGGCTGAAGATTGATATAAATAGAAGTTATTACACGAGAAAAAGAAACGATATTATCGTTTATTTTTTACTATTTATTTATTACCAATAGATCTTGTCTTTGCTGAAGGGCAAGTCGAGTCTCCGTAACCGGCGAGCGTGTATGAGACGAACTTTAAAAGTGGAGGAAGTCTGAGACCTTTGCCAACCCCGCTATCTACTACACCCACTTATCGCCGACGATGTGTGGCTCTATATAATAGAGGGCGAGGGTATCGCCATTGTGTTGACCACAATTTCATACTCACTCAACGCCAGGAAAGATCACATTATGTCCGTCCTAGGATGTAAAACCAGGAACTCGTGACCGCTATGCACATTATTGGCCACTAGATCAATGAGGCAGTCTGTGATATAATTGCAAAATTAAAAAATTAACTCTTTTTCAGCTTGCGAACAGAACACACCTACAATGTCATCCTTTCTAAATGGACTGGAATCCTCGGGATGGCTCAAACATATCAAGTAAGCATGTCTATTTAGTCTTCCTTCCCTTTCCCTTAGTAGTCCATTTCCCCGTCCCTTAGTCTTTTTACATAAGGTTGTCGATTTGAACTCCCGGTTGGGCTTCTCCATAAATTTAAAGTCACTTAGCGAGCTATGGATGCTATTCTCGGAGAATTAAGCCCTGAACTTTTAGTAAAACACCAACTTAATGTAAATCATGTATTTTGGTAGGTAGCCATTGTACAAGAGTGCGTATGTCATCATCTTATTTATCAACCCACTTAATTCACATTATTAATTAACAAAGTAGAAAAGTGCCCTATTCTTATTCTCATAAATCCATGTAAACAAATCAACAATATAACACGGAGTTTTTCTGAAGAATAGAATCTGGAACGAGGTCATTCGTCAGAGAACCAGAGTTATTAACATAGCCCTCCGGATTAGTTAGCTAAAGTGGCAGTGACAACATTAGCCAAAGAACCTAACCACTTGGGCAAATGAGTTCTTGAGTGGAGACCACGGACTGGCAAACGTAATGCAGGACGCCCTCAGGTGGAGTGGTGATCTTCGTAGGGTGGCTGGCAGAAATTAGATGACTGTAGTAGCAGTAACGCGTAGTTAAAAGGGGAAGGGGGGACTTGTCCAGCAGTGATGATGATATTTTGAAGTGGTGGAGTCAGTATGACTTTTGTAGCCCAGCGGAACTGCCTATCGGTTTAAAATAAAAATTGTTAGCACGGCATATGTGATGTTCTTACCCACCCCTCACAGAAACTGTTGTGATTAAATCAGTGGCGTGCATTGCATATAGGCAATGATTAGGCAATGAATCAGGGATGCTCACCGATCTATCAGATATCCGAAATAAAAATTTATCCGTAACCGTATCCGAATCTGAGAGAAAAGTTTCAAATTATTTCGAATAGGGGCGGAGTCTAAATGAGGCACGTTATAACAGGTTTTTGTTTTTGCCCGCTGGGTGCATTTACAAACATGAAAAATTACACATAATAATAATAATAAAATGTTTTATTGTTCATAAATTTACATGAAATGCAGGTACACTGTTTCTAGCAACAAATCACTATATTTAATTTATTGTACTGCTAGTACTTAAAAAAGGGAAGTACCCATAGGAATAAATCTTAGTGAGCGACTACAGTTTAAAAAAATGTATTTCACTGTTACAAATACTTCTATCTATCTATAACCACACGCCAGATCCCTTGCGGGGTAGGCAGAGAGTACAGAGTTCCAACAGGTTCTTTCCTTACATACCTCTCTGGCTTCCTCGACTCTCATAGTTCGTCTCATACACGAACGTTACAAATACTTAAAAATCTAATATCCGTAACTAAAACGAATGTTCCAGTTATTCAACAACTACATCTGCATTTACACTGATAAACTGTTCCTATTTTTTGTATTGTTATGCGCTTAGTTATGCTCTCAATTAGAACTGGTATAGACGGAAGCCCAGCGTCGTGGCACTTGAGTTGCCACGGCATTATGCTGAGTGTATCCCATTTCAGTGCCACATTTAATTTTTTGTTTTATATTATATTCCATAGCTGTCTATCACTGTACCAGAACACAATCACAAATACTTGAATATCTTGTTTTTCTAAATTGTTTTTTTAAATTACTTACTTTAATGTGGGTGTACAAACTACACCTTTATCAACTCCGCTCACGGAAATATACTTTTAGGGTTAACTTCGACGGTGAAATGTACAAAGTACACCTATCATAAGCGAAATGTGTGTGGACATGGTACTCCTGCCATCGTCACTTGGCGAAACACATTTTTGGGACCTGACATTATCGGCAAAATGTGAATGTACAAAATATAACTTTTGTGACCCTCGTAGAAATATAAATATATGTTTTTTCAGTTTTTAGTTACTTATATAGCCTATACGCAGTGATATCAGTAGAATTCAGTACATATAAAAGGGTTTCTGATCTTGCAGTCATGTTGTAGACGGACGATTTAGCACAGTGGTTAAGAGCTTGAGCCGCTCCGCCCACTGTGTCTAATAGTCGCGGGTTCGATTCCCGCACGGGACATATCTTTGTGTGATCCACAATTATTTGTTCCGGTCTGGGTATTTGTGTATGTGAAATTTCATGTTTGTAAACGCACCCACGATACAGGAATAAATCCTAGTGTGGGGCTACGTTCTTTAAAAGAAAAAAAAAATATCTCAAAAACATAAATTTATTGATAAAACTATTCAGAAACACTTCACGGCACACAACTTCTTAACTTAGTACTGATCAATGACGTCACAATAAGCGCGCCAAAATGGCAGCGTGTGAATCGGTCGAATTTGATTGCAGTTTTCAATAATTATGTTAGCGCAAACTATTGATATTTTTATATGTTATATATACTTTTGTGGTTTTTAATCGATCGTTTACCTTAGTAAACGATAGATTAAAAATATAAAAAACATATGAATATACCCTATTGCATCACCATCACTTTTCAGATTGATCAGTGGTCTGGTGATTTAATATCGAGGTAGCCCTTTATAGTATTTTTCATGAAGGAAGGGCACTGTGACAGTTGTAAGTGTTAAAGAAAATTATACTTTATTCAATGGCAATAAGAGGCATGACCCGTTTTTATACTTATAGTTTTATACCTTAATTCAATTTTATTAAATATTATTTTATTTGGCACTTAAAACTGTCACTACCCATAGTATGTGAAAAATATTATAAATGCCTATATTTAATGCACGTCAATGCATAATACGGGTGCAAATCACGTCAAGGTCTTCGAGCGCTCGGCGAAAGTTGTGGGGAAATTTGTACATGTAGACCCTCGCGCCACCCAATCACGCGCCTTTGCCTGCAAACAGACAGACAAAAAATGACTTTTCGCATTCCAGGTCAGCGCTCCTAATCCGTGACGCGATCTGTATGTTTATGCTTGTGCAAATCACTACGGATAATTACGTTGGGCCATATTTTGTTTATCTCTCTGCTCAATAAGGAAGTGTATTCTTTAGGTCGATCTTGGATACATCGTGGTGGATAGCGAGCGCCCTGGCGGGCGGCGTGAGCGTGTGCGTGCACTGCAGCGACGGCTGGGACCGCACGGCGCAGGCCTGCTCGCTCGCCGCGCTCTGTCTCGACCCGCACTACCGGACCATCAACGGGTACCAGGCACGTGCCACTTTATTATTATCATAGTCTTTTTGAAGAGTCACAGGATTCCCTAGTTCGTTAGAAGGCGTAAAAATATGGGTTCAAATCATAAAGATCCTTTCAGGGAATTTAATGTGTGCAAAGGCCCTACATTCTTCCACTCTCCTATGTTCTTTGTCAGTCAGTCTCTAAAAATGGTGATCCTACCGGACCATCAACGGGTCCGCAGAAGGCGTGGAAATATGGGTCTAGTTCATAGAGATCCTTGCTGAGAATTTGTTGTGTGCAAAGGCAACATTTTCCACTCTCCTTTGTTGGTTTCTTTGTCAGGTCAGTCTCTTAAAATAGTGTTCAGTTTATTCTGCCATCTTAGTGTAAGCCTACTGTGGTTCTTTTTCAATTTTCAACGGGACTTTATTTCCTTATAAAATCACTTTTGTTATCACGCTTACATTCCCTAAGCGAGGGATACCCACATTTTGTCGACGATGTTACCAATTTTTATAAAGGCTCGCTTATTAATTGCAAGTCAGCAAACAAAATATTTTCTTATAAGTACCCGGGTTATGTAATTTTACTATAAAAAAATGTGATTATTAAAGTTATTTGTTATTGTCCCTCAGGCGCTGATAGAAAAAGACTGGCTGTCGTTCGGGCACAAGTTCACGGCCCGGAGCGGGCACATCGCGTGCGACGGGCGCGAGCGCTCGCCCGTGTTCACGCAGCTGCTGGACTGCACATGGCAGCTGCTGCGCCAGCGCCCTGAGGTACAGTCAGCGATACAATATAGCCTTAGGCACGATTTTTTTTATATATACTATATAAGATGTAACATGAATAATGCAAGACCTGAAACTAGTTTGTTCTAAATTGGCAAGTGAATCGAGCCCATCTATGTTTAATGTTTATATATTTATTTAAAGTTATCAAAAATTTTTGTTACTCGTTGTGTCCGCTGTATTATGCAAAATTTTAATCACTATTCAAATAAATACGGCAATTTTAAATTCATATTTAATACATAAACCTCAACATGTACAAAAAAGTAGTAAGTTTCGTGGTACGCGTGGTTAATTAAGGTACCCAAGAGGTTATAAGAAGTGGTTAAAAACTCCTTAACACGTTCACCGCCAACGCGGTCAATGTTGGGCGAGACTTGATTATGCACAAATCAGATCCTCTTAATTTTGATGGTCTGTTTTTTTTTTACTATTTAGTTAGATTATATGCATAATTAATGTATTTAATTAACATAAAATGATTTTCGATCCTTTTTTATGAATTATTAAGCGTCGGACAACATTGACCGCCATGGCCTCAGCGGACGAAAAATCGTAAGTCCGTTCCATAGGGCCGCGCGGTCACATTGTCGCCCAACCCCACCCGATACTCTCGTGCTTATTTTAATGGCCTATCCTATGTCCCACGGCTGGGCTAAGGCCTCCACTTGATGTTTGAACATAAATTAATCCTGGACCAGTAGTATCTATGTCTTTCCCGAAAAAGTTTCCAAATTGACATTCCATTTTCATCTCGGTCGACCACGACACCTATGACCGTCTTCAGGCATCCATGCCGTGACGATATTTGTCCAACTTTGCAGGTTCACACGCAAGATGCCCCGTCTAATCCCTTTAAGCCTACATCAATAACTTGAGTTTGTAAGGCAGCCTGGTGTTTCTGATGCAATCCATCCGTTGAGTGCTCTTTGGGAAACCTTAAGTCTGAATTTCTTCTCTTCAGGTAGCGACCAAGTTTGAGCATCGTAGGTTCATTATCTCAGCCTATACTTGTCCACTGCTGAAAATAGGCCTCCCCAATCGCTTTCCAGCGTAACCGGTCCGATACCACCTGCATCCAACGACTGCCTGCGATTTTCACAAGATCGTCGGTCCATCTGGCAGGCGGTCGTCCTACGTTGCGCTTGCCAATACGTGGTCTCCCTTCTAGAATCTTTCTGCCCCAACGCCCATCCGATCTTCGCGCTATGTGGCCCGCCCATTGCCACTTCAGCTTGCTAATCCTGAGGGCTATATTGGTGACCTTGGTTCTTCTACGAACTTCTCCTCATTCCTGATTCGATCGCGTAGAGAAACGCCGAGCATAGCTCTTTCCATAGCTCGCTGAGCAACTTTGAGCTTTTTTATGTCATCGCGATGGGCCTATAGTTCTTTAATAAAGTGTTATCATCCGGCGTTTTCCCTTCGAGCAAGATGGAATTAAACAGCCTCTGAAGGACTTTAAGTACCGGCGATCCGCCCGCTTTCAGAATAATTCCGTCTTTGCCCGGCGCTTTGTTGTTTTTGAGTCGTTTAAGAGCCATCTTAATCTCGTACAGGCTGATGTCTGGGAAATCTTCAGTGTAGTGTCGGCTTAGCTTGGCTCTTGGGTATTTAATCAAGTCAACAACAGGTTCAGCTAAGGAGGTATATAACTAACCTATAGAACCTCTCAATCTCCCTGAGCACCTCTGACCTATTCGACGTTTTTTTTCCATCCTCTGTCTTCAGCTTCGTCAACTGGCTTTGCCCAATAGACGCGTCTCTTGCGAACACTTTGAAGCCCTTTTTCTGCACTATGGTCTCCTCATTGAAGGACCATATTCGCCTTGTATTGAAGGACCGTAAATCGCGTCGCAAGGACTTCAATATCTGTCCATTGAGCTGCCTATAGGACTTAGCATCATCGGAGGTTTGGAGCGTCATGGAACGTCGCTCAGCCATGAGGTTCCGGGTGTAGTTAGATAGTTTTTGAGGCCTATTTTTACGGTAGGGCTTCAAATACTTGGATCCGACGGCCCAAATACGTATGTTCGTTGACACTATGCACTACGCATAGTAGTGATCTGTCCATCTCTTTCTACCCTAAATTTCGTGCTGTCTGTCATAAGTTGAGTTTTTGATCTTTTCATGGATAATCTAGCCTCGAGGCTTGCTGTACTCAGTCTTGGAGCATTTGTTGTTGTTCTGATGGTGTGGATGAAAACAGCACGATTTCATCGGCAAAGCGGAGATTAGTCAGTTTACCTATTAATTAGTTTTTGGAGAAGTTTTTAATTTTTTTATAACATTATGTTTAATTTCAATTTTAATTTGCTCTAGAGAAGCCTTTATGATATGAGTACATCTCGTTTTAAATAATTAAATAGCTATTTCTTCTTTTAATGTTGGTTCAATTTATTATGATTCCAAAAAAACCATACAGTGATTTACATTTTACAGTAGCGTCTCAAAAATCATAATTATTTTTCTAAGTGATAGTCTCTTGTAAGAGCCAAGCTATATGGGGTAAACTAGAGGGCCGCGCGGGTCAGCTTATAAGTGAATTATCTCGGTGTCGGTGTCCGTCGGCGCAGCAGACAGTTTCGAACACGGGTCTGCCGCGCGGTCAACGTTGTCCGACACGGCCTGAACGGAAAGTTTCAGTGTCGCCCAACATTGTCCGCCGTGGCCCGAATGAGAAGGGGCATTTTTTCATTGGCAGCGAACGTGTTAAAATTAAAATATTGATTTTCGTATTGAATTTATAAAGCAATAATCTAATTGGGGTGTCTGAGGTCTTGCGTAATTTATGTTACATCCTGTATATATATAAAACGTTGCCCCACACTAGGATTTATTCCTGTGTCGTGGGTGCGTTTACAAACATGAAAATTCACATACACAGATACCCAGACCGGAACAAATAATTGTGGATCACACAAAGATTTGGCCCGTGCGGGAATCGAACCAGCGATTAGATACAGTGGGTGAAGCGGCTTAAGCTCTTAACCACTGCGCTAAATCGTCCGTCATTAATATCGAACATTCTACGACTCGAACGGAACAAATCTCTATGTGACCTACAACTATTTGTTTCGGTCCGGGTATTTGTGTATGTGAATGTCGTGTTTGTAACAGCCCATGATGTAGGAATAATTCCCAGTATGGGGTTACGTTTAAAAATCAACGGGACGGGTCAACGTGCGACTGAGCGCATTTACAATGCGGTAAAGGAACTCGCATTTACAATGCCGCGTGGTTCCCGGCTTAGAATAGGACCAACCCATCTCATCCCATCGGGTGTCGTACAAGGCGACTAAGGGAAAACTAGGGAATGGGCAGCAGCATTCCCTTAACACTTCGACGACCAATAACTGCGCTCGCCAACCCGCCTGCCAAGCGTGGCGAGTATGGCAAACACCCCCAATTATGGAAGAAAGTAGAAAAACCAGGCCCCTAGTCCCCGGCGGTCCTGTTCGTCCTGGCCACGGTAGCAGCCATGGTAACGACAGGACAAGGGGTGCTAAGAATCTCCGGCAGAGATTCGGCTACCACCAAAACCGAAAATTGGCCCTGGTGACATACAACGCACGCACATTGAGGACAGATGAGAAGCTAGTTGAGCTGGAAGAAGAGTTAAACAAGTTGCGGTGGAGTATTGTTGGTTTATCGGAGGTCCGAAGAGAGGGCGAGGACACGATAACCTTAAAATCCGGCAACTTGTTTTACTACCGGGAGGGCGAACAGCAGTCCCAAGGTGGTGTCGGATTTATCGTCCACAAGTCACTCATAAACAACGTTGTGTCCATCACTAGTGTGTCGAGCAGGGTAGCGTACCTTATACTCAGAATATCCAAAAGATATTCGCTGAAGGTCATACAGGTCTACGCACCGACCTCGGCATACTCAGATGATGACGTCGAAGTTATGTATGAGGACATTAGTAGAGCCATACATACTTCCAAAACACACTTTACAGTGGTTATGGGTGACTTCAATGCGCGGCTGGGCAAACGGGGCGATGATGAGTTGAGAGTGGGGCAATTTGGATATGGGCAGCGCAACCCCAGGGGTCAGAGGCTGGCCGAATTTCTGGAGAAAGAGGGACTCTTTATGATGAACTCTTTCTTCCAGAAGCCGCCTCATAGAAAATGGACCTGGATGAGCCCTGATGGTTCCACAAAAAATGAGATAGACTTCATCATGAGCACCAAGCGACAAATATTTAATGATGTCTCCGTGATTCATAGGGTAAAAACCGGCAGTGATCACCGAATGGTCAGAGGCACATTAAATATTAATGTCAAAATGGAAAGATCGCGTCTGATGAAGTCTACGCTCCGACCTACTCATGCATATATCCAAAACCCCGAGAACTTTCAACTCGAATTGTCAAACCGCTTCGAATTGCTAGACAGCAGCGCATCGGTGGACGAAATAAACAACAGGCTGGTAGAGACTGTTCATACGGTCGGGTCCAAGTATTTTAAGACCCACCGTAAAAATGGGCCTCAAAAACTATCTGACTACACCCGAAACCTCATGGCTGAGCGACGTTCCATGACGCTCCAAACCTCCGATGATGCTAAGTCCTATAGGCAGCTTAATGGACAGATATTGAAGTCCTTGCGACACGACTTACGGTCCTTCAATGCAAGGCGTATTGAGGAGACCATAGAGCAGAACAAGGGCTCTAAAGTGTTCGCAAGAGACGCGTCTATTGGGCAGAGCCAGTTGACGAAGCTGAAGACGGAGGACGGAAACGTAACGTCAAATAGGTCAGAGGTGCTCAGGGAGATAGAGAGGTTCTATGGACAGTTATATACCTCAGTAGCTAAACCTGTTGTTGACTTGGTAAAAGACCCAAGAGCCAAGCTAACCCGACACTGCACTGAAGATATCCCGGACATCAGCCTGTGCGAAATTAGGATGGCTCTCAAACAACTAAAAAACAACAAAGCGCCGGGTGAAGACGGAATTACTGCAGAACTTCTGAAGGCGGGCGGATCGCCGGTACTTAAAGTCCTTCAGAGGCTATTTGATTCCGTCTTGCTTGAAGGGAAAACGCCGGAAGCATGGAACAGGGGTGTGGTGGTGCTGTTTTTCAAGAAAGGTGATAACACCTTATTGAAGAACTATAGGCCCATCACACTGCTGAGCCATGTTTATAAGTTGTTTTCGAGAGTCATTACGAATCGTCTCGAACGAAGGCTTGATGACTTCCAGCCTCCCGAACAAGCCGGTTTCCGGAAAGGTTTTAGTACCATAGACCACATACATACGCTGCGGCAGGTTATACAGAAGACTGAGGAGTATAATCGGCCACTATGCTTGGCGTTTGTGGACTATGAGAAAGCCTTTGATTCGATCGAGACTTGGGCGGTTCTTAGATCTCTCCAGCGATGCCGCATTGACTATAGGTACATCGAAGTGTTGAAGTGCTTGTATAATAACGCCACCATGTCAGTCCGAGTACAGGGGCAGTGCACGAAGGTGATCCCCATAAAAAGAGGAGTAAGACAGGGAGACGTTATTTCTCCGAAACTGTTTACGGCCACCTTAGAGGACGCCTTCAAGCTCTTGGAATGGCAAGGACTTGGCATCAACATCAATGGCGAATACATCACTCACCTTCGATTTGCCGACGACATTGTGGTCATGGCGGAGTCGCTGGAAGATCTAGGACGAATGCTCGGTGACCTCAACAGAGTATCCCAACAAGTGGGTCTTAAAATGAATATGGACAAAACAAAAGTAATGTTTAATGTCCATGTCGTACCCACCGCACTCACCGTTGGGAACTCTACTCTTGAAGTTGTCGACGAATACATTTACCTGGGACAGGCAGTCCGGTTAGGTAGGTCCAACTTTGAGAGAGAGGTCAATCGACGAATCCAACTCGGCTGGGCAGCGTTCGGGAAACTGCGCAACATCTTCTCATCCAAAATACCTCAGTGCCTAAAGACTAAAGTTTTTAGTCAATGTGTGTTACCAGTGATGACATATGGATCAGAGACGTGGTCTCTTACAATAGGTCTCATAAAAAAGCTCAAAGTTGCTCAGCGAGCTATGGAAAGAGCTATGCTCGGCGTTTCTCTACGTGATCGAATCAGGAATGAGGTGATTCGTAGAAGAACCAAGGTCACCGACATAGCCCTCAGGATTAGCATGCTGAAGTGGCAATGGGCTGGCCACATAGCGCGAAGATCGGACGGGCGTTGGGGCAGAAAGATTCTAGAGTGGAGACCACGTATTGGCAAGCGCAGCGTAGGACGACCGCCTGCCAGATGGACCGACGATCTTGTGAAAATCGCAGGAAATCGTTGGATGCAGGTGGCATCGGACCGGTTACGCTGGAAAGCGATTGGGGAGGCCTATGTTCAGCAGTGGACAAGTATAGGCTGAAATGATGAAAGGAACTCAAAATGTCTGTACTATTATTAAAGTTCATATTTGTATGAAATGTTAACATCTTTGAACTCGGCTGGTTTGTCGCATCTATTTTTTCGCAATCTACTCTATGTTCGTACTAAGCGGCTCGTTTAACGCTTAGGGCCTAGCGACATCCATCTGGTTTCGTGCTGGGATAAACGGATTTTAAATTAAATAGATTATAAATTACCAAAATAGCATTCCCGAAGTTTTGAAGCCAAGTGTGTGACGCTCTACCCTACTATATAATAAGGTAGCACTTAAGATTTACGAACATTATATTAAATAATATTGTACCAGTAACACGTTTTATTCGATACACCTGATCATTGATCAGTGATCAGTGACTACAGCCTGGCAGGGTCGTCATGCAATAATATGTATTCAGGCGCCTAATGTATTCAATGAAACGTGTTACTGGTACAATAATTTTTAATATAATGGTCATGGATCTTACGTTATCACGTTTTTACATCGCTTGCACTTTTGTATAAAATCCGTCATTTTTTTATATAAATATATTAGTATTATTTGTTTTTGACAAAGTAAAATAAATAGTATTAAAGATATAGTATTTATTAGCCCTGTCAAGAAACTCTCCCACCGTTGGACACGAGCCTCCTCTCAAACTGAGAGGGTTTCGGCCATAGTCTACCACGCTGGCCCAGTGCGGGTTGGCGAACTTCACACACCTTCGAGAAACTCTTAGGCATGCAGGTTTCCTCACGATGTATTTCGTCACCGTTAAAGCGAGAGATAATCAATTTTTAATACACAGATGCTTTCGAAAAGACAGATTTAAGCTTAGTCTTCATTCTTTACTGTACACACAAAAATGGGCATAAACAATAGAATTACAAAGTATATTAATGTGCAAGGCGGGCTTAATATTCGTGTTCATCATCAATTCACTACTGAGTGCCTCCACTCATTGGTATCAGTAAAAGTAATATTATTTTTCTTTAATTGCAGGCGTTCCAATTCAACGAGCGGTTCCTACTGACGCTGCACGACCACGCGCACGCATGCCAGTATGGAACGTTCGTGGGCAACTGCGAGAAGGATAGACGGGATCTCAGGTCTGATCTCTTTTTCTCCCTCTCCTTTAGCTTCTACCTGTCTCATATTCCTCCCCTTTTCTTTCTACTTATGCTTCTTCGCATTTTTTCTCTCTTTTCAACTCTTGTTTCTCTCTTATACTCTTTCTTACTTCTGTTACTCATACTCTGTCATATTCTCTTCTGTTTGGTAAATAGCCCTTGCATGTCAATTTTAAATTAATCAGCGTTGCTTTAAATATAGTTGGCGTATTACATAAAATCGAAAATTTTAATTAATGTCAAGATTTTGTTATAAATATCAAGCAAACAGGAGTCAGATGTTTTATGAAGTACAATAACCGACAATACAATACAATATACTTTACTGCACACAAAAGAAAAATACAGAAAGAAAGAACAGTATTGAATACAGCTATCAGTACAATAAGGCGGCCTTATCTAACCTAAGGTAGAGGACAGAGATGCTTACAATCAGAAAAACTACTTAGGTATAACATAGTGGGCTACTCTTTGGTAAAGGGTAGGGATCTAAAAAAAGTTGATTATTTTCTAGTTTTTTTATTACTATTCTATTAGAGAAGGGAACGGGAATTATGAAGGGGACCTGACCATTTTATTCTTTCTTAATAAAGTTGTATTATTATGTGCAGATTAGCGGAGCGCACATTTTCGCTGTGGGGCTACATGGCTAGCCATCTCAACGAGTACAAGAACCCACTCTACAACCCGAAAGCTCATCCTGACGTTTTGAAACCGGACTTAAATGCTCAGAGCATAAGGTATGTTCTCCCTTGACATTATTGGTCTACTATCTATCTATAACATCACGCCAGATCCCTTGCGGGATAGGCAGAGAGTACAGAGTTCCAACAGGTTCTTTCCTTACAGACCTCTCTGGCTTCCTCCACTCTCATAGTTCGTCTCATACGCGCTCGCCGGTTACGGAGACTCTTGACTTTTCCTTCAGATAAGACTCGCTTCATTTGGTCGTGGTATTAGGTGAACACATTCGCCACTAGACCAACGAGGTAAATATTTAAAAAAAAAAAAAATTGCTCTGGGCATGACATCACGTCTGTACAATATTCCCTCGATGTGCCATGGCCGTAGGATGCCCTGTATAGTTGATTTGTGTCAGGTTCTGGCGCGGCATGTACTGCCGGCACGAGAACGGCGTGCACCCCAGGGAACCGCTCGGTGATCTGCTGCCAGCTGCCGTGGAGCACTGCTCCGCGCTCGAACACCACATCAACTACCTTACCAAGGTAATCTACACATACTCTACATATGTATATACATAAGTGTACACATTATTCTAAATGTGTATGTACACTTTAAAAAATCTTCCATTAAACAGCATACTTTCTCGCACTCTTAAAGTTATTCAATCCTGTAAAGGACAGGTGCGCAAAACCTTACTGAGGTACTCTACATTATGTTAATCATAATTATTTATACGAAGCAATTATAAAAATCAGTGAGCCTTACAGTAGTCGCATATGTGTGTGTGTAACATCTGATATGTTATCCTAATATGAAAAAGGTCCGCATCAAATCAAATAGCGCGCGCTTCCCCGGTTTCCTGTTGGCACCTTCTCACAGCCATCTCTCCGCCACCGCGCGCGCTCATTGGTCAAATTAAATAGCGGGCGCTCATTGGTCAAATCAAATAGCGCGCGCTTCCCCGGTTTTCTGTATCGCATTTCCGCCCCTTTTCCGAATTCACTCCCACAAAAAATATCTAACAAACGAGAGGAAAGATGGCACGCATCAAAAAGGAAAAAATACAAAAAAAATATAAAAATAATATATAAATTATATATAAATTTAATCATTTATGCTCAAGGAAAAGAGTATTTCTGGTGTAGTTATTATGCATCTTCAAACTAGTTACATCTTTGTTAGAAAATTATGATACAGCAAAAACCAAGTCACCGGTCAAAGCTTACATAATTTAGCTTCATCTGCTTTTCTAGACCAATGAGATTTGCATTCTAATATAAAGCACGTTATTTTAGTTGTGTGGGACCATGTTTTCACATTTTTTTAATGATATATCTGTTTATTAATTGAAAACAAATAAATTGTCTCCAAAAACACAGTCACTAGATAAATTTGCGTGGAGCCTACGTCAAACTGACAAGCCCTAACATTTTAAATAAAAAGGAAGTTCGAACCACGTAGAAACAAAGATTTTTAAATTGGTTACCTAAATGGTATCAAATGCCCAGAAAAAGTGTACAGCTGAACTAGGCTTATAATCCCTTTATGCTTTTAAATCCTACCTCTATGATTTTTACTTATGCCTTCATATAGGTACATGATGGCAAGTAGGTACTTGCACCGTGTAATATTTAATCTTAACCATCTCTTTATTGTGCGTAAAATAAACGTTTTTATTATTATTATTAAAAAGGGTCGGCCTAAGCAACTGTGCACTGTTTATTCCAACTATGTCCTTACGTCATCGCGGTGGGCGTGGTTGACGTCAGTCTGACATTCACAGCTAGATGGCAAGTACCTTAGTCGGCGGGGTGTAACGCTTGGTTGTACAAGGAAATTTAATAATGGCATCTCCTCTTTATATTTGCTTCATGGTACATTACATTATAAGTGTGAGCTTGGCAAAACCTTACTATAGTATTTTTCACAAAGGATGATCAGTAACGTAAAGAGTAGGGTAACTTTTATGGGAAAGTGAAAAAAGCGCGAAACGATATATTTTTATTTATTTGGTAAGACATATTGACCGCTAACTTACTAAAATTAATATGACAGTTCAGTTTTTGCGAACCTGCGCCTATAGCCAAGTTGACAATCTACAGTCGTTAACGCTAATATAAAGCGGAAAAATGTATTGGAATGACATTTTGCAACGAAAAGTCACGTGGTCAAAACAATGCGCTAGCGATTGCGACAAGAGAATAGAAACAAAACGCTTACAACTTGTCTAGGCCCTCTGTTCCTTACATTACGTAATATACATGATGTGAAGTAGTAGAGAACCTAGAGGTATTTTTCATATAGGATGGGTAGTGATAATTCTAATTGCCAAACGAAATTAACATTTCATTTTTTTTTTTTTTTTTTTTAAACGTAGCCCCACACTAGGATTTATTCCTGTGTCGTGGGTGCGTTTACAAACATGAAAATTCACAAACAAATACCCAGACCGGAACAAATAATTGTGGATCACACAAAGATTTGTCCCGTGCGGGAATCGAACCCGCGACTATTCGACACAGTGGGCGGAGCAGCTCAAGCTCTTAACCACTGCGCTAAATCGTCCGTGTTCATTCAATGGTGTTAAGGCATAAAACCATTTATTTATTTATTTTATTATCTTTAGGGTAGCAACAACATAATTACATGAGAAAAGTACTTAAAATAAAGCCTTTACAGCTAACCACAATAGATTTACAGCATAATTTAATTGTACGAAGAAACATTAAAGAACGATGAGGTAACATTAGTAGTTAGGTGAAGATCGGATTATTATGTCTATAATATACATATAGGAACATTTAAAATAATTGAGAACATTAATCTTACCATAAGTATAGAAACGGGTCATGCCTCTTATTGCCATTGAATAAAGAATAATTTCGTATTGTAATTAGAATTGTCACTACCCATCCTATGTAAAAAATACTATAAGGTACTTTACTACTTCACATCGTGTATATTACGTCATGTAAGAACCAGGTTCGCAAAACCTGAACTGTTATATTACTTTTAATAAGTCAGCGGTCAATGTGGCTTACCAAATCAATAAAAATATATTGTTTCGCGCTTTTTTTTCACTTCCCCATACAAGTTCACTCAATCAGCTGGTTGATTTGCCTTCTTCTTCTTATTCGCTTCACTCTTGACAGAGTGGTCGTGGTCACGATGAGGTTTAGTCACTGGAGCTCATGTAGCTCGCCTTACGATATCTCTCCACTTAGTTCGATCATTTGAGATTCTGGTGCACTCGATCAAGGCATCTCCCACTACGGACTTAATTTGGTCAGTCCACCGCATTGGTGACCTCCCACGTGGTCTAGTTCCTTCTACTTTCCCCTGCACAACCAGACGCTCTATGGAGTCGCTGTTACGCCTCGAGACATGGCCGAAAAATTTGAGTATGCGAGACTGTTCTACCGCTGATAGACGCTGTTTGATGCCGAGTTCTTGGAGTATGGAGACATTTGTGCGAGATTCGGTCCACGATATCCCAAGCATTCTTCTCCAGCACCACATTTCCAGAGCATCTATTTTCTTCTTTTCCAGTTCTCGCAGCGTCTAAGTCTCTGCAGCGTATAAGAATATGGGGAATACGAGTGTTCGTACGAGCCTAGTTTTAGTGGCTTTGGGTACTAGGTTGGGTGGGCTGTACTAGGTTGTACTAGGCTGTACTAGGTGGGCTGTACTAGGTTGATTTGTATTGAAAACTAAAAGAAATATTCGCAAAAAATTAGGGTAAATATTAAGCGTAAGTCACAGTTACGTACACATTTGGAATTGTATGTTTCAGATATTTCTAATCATTTCTATATGTGTTTATGTTTTGTACAGAGAATATCGACCTTCAAGAACCTGCTCTCCGGCAAGAAGACTGACAAAAGCAAGGACACTACAGTGGTCAACTACCAGAACGGCAATGTTAACTCCGTAGAGATTGAGACCAAGACTGAGGCGCTGCAGATCGACAACAAGTAAATATTATGATACTTATCTTAGTCCATTACGTCTCACAGGTAGTGCTGTACTTCAGGCGGTAAGGCTTACTCCAGTTACTACAATACACCACAATTTTAAAAGTTGTCTTGGCGATGATTAGGCGCAGTGGTAGCCGTTTCGCCCACTGGGTCGAATGGTCGCGGGTTCGATTCCCGCAACATCTATGTGTGACCCACAATTATTTGTTTCGGTCTGGGTATTTGTGTGTGAGGCGCTCGTAGCACTGTGCGACCGCGGTGTTCTTACCGATCACCAAGGCTAAGCAGTGTTCGACTCGGTCGAGCTGAGATGGGTGACCGTTTGTGGCAATTTCATATTCAAGCGTACCCGTACTTTGGAAGGCCCGGCTTAACGTGCCTTCCAAAGCACGGGTTACCACTTAATGTGGGAGCCGTTAAACCGAGTTAGAAGATTGATAAGTTCGATAAGTTACAACAGCAGGTGGCCACAAACCTGCCTCCACCAATCCGCACTGGGTCCGCGTGGTGGAGTATGACCTAATCTCTCTCACCTCGATTCGTGAGAGAAGGCTTTTGCTTCGCAGTGCGCAGTATAGACTGATATTAGTTTTCGTGTGCGAGAATTTTCATGTTTGTAAACGCACCCACGACACAAGAATAAATCCTAGTGTGGGGCTACGTAAAGGAAAAAAAGCTATTTCGAAGTCGAAAGACGTCCACTACAAAACAAAGGCCTACACCAGAGGTCGCCACAATGTAAAAAAAAAACTCTCGACTCGATTCTTTAAAACTGTCATGCCTGTACATTATAGGTTGTAATCCCAAGCTGGGGCTGCATAGGTGCACTATGTATCCCCACTTTTCGTCTACGATACTAGGTCCCAACGTAATATGGACGATTCTATTGCCATTATGAACGAAGAAGTTACCCTTAGGTTCGCACGAACGCTTTTTCAATGCACGTTAGTAAAGCGCTGGAATGAAAAAAAATGGTTAACCGTCAATTTTTTTTAAAGTGTTCTAAAGTCCTTCAGCAACTTGCGTTGTAAAAGCGTCCGTGCGAACACTGTTCGACCTAGGATTCGAATCGAGAACCTCGTGATCGCTACGTGTATTATTCATATTCGCCAATAGACTAGTAGACTATTTAAATATCTATCTATATCATCACGCCAGATCCCTCGCGAGGTAGGCAGAGAGCATAGAGTTCCAACAGGTTCTATCCTTACGTACCTCTCTGGCTCCCTCTACTCTCATAGTTCGTCTCATACACGCTCGCCGTTTACGGAGACTCTTGACTTTTTCTTCAGATAAGACTCTGTCTATTTTGTCGTGGTAAGATAGTGTAGCTCTTCCCCGGTACTTGCATCCTTCCACTTTCGCATTGTATATCTGTTTTGTCGTTATTTTTCTCTATATGCCCGAACCAACGGAGCATACCCTTTCTCATCTTTACACCGATAGTATCTTCCATACCTACTCGCTTTTTTACTACCTAAATAAAAAATGTAATTCTGAGTTATAATGCTTGTGAAGACTCCTGTACGAGTCTGGAGGCACTCTGGGCGAGCTGGAGTGCGCGAACCATGACCACCCGCTCAAGGAGGCCGCGCCTACGCATGCAAAGCCCACCAAGATACCGCTCATCACAGAGGTAACGCACATTCTTTAATACTGATGTGATGATAATGTAGGCTTAGTAGATCAACAATGTATGCTGTACTGGTGGTGGACCTGTGTGGCTCGATTCGATAGGAATAATGGATTATTATGTCCAGACATAGTGTACACACATACTAGTAGATGGGAGCATATGTGCGTGCATTCGTACGCCCGTATGTGTGTGTGTGCGCGCGTGTTAGCGAAGATAGTATTAAGATATCGGCTAAGTTATTTAAAGTTTTGTGTTAAGTCACTGGTATTGTTATTTACTGATTATACTAAATTATGATATAAAGAAATAAAAGGGATAGCAATTTAGAAGTTAAAGAAACCCAGATTATCGACCCGCAACAAATAATTTATTTCTCAAGTCAAATAGCACACACAACAAAATACAATGTATACGGACATCATAGGATCAGATGCCAAGACCGACATAATAACAATATATAACAATAGTCACAATAAAAAGGTACTTAACTTGCTTATCCGGTCTCGATTAAAACTGGACTATTTCTCAAATTACGTGGCCTTTTATACCCATCAGTTTTTTAAATATAGATAAGAACGTTAGAAGGTTATAATTTTAAAATAAGCCAATACAATTTGAATATAAGCCAATCAGAGCACATTCACAATTTAGAGTCTTTTTAACGAGAATTAAAACAACGGCAATGAATATAGTGATACCAAAATTAGTTCTGTATTATTTAAATAATCATTAAATAATACTCGCAATAATTATTTACATTTCTAAAACATCTTTTAAAATTATCAAGTTGTCAATACAATCACATATTTAAATAAATTCAAAAACAACGGTAGTTTATAAATACTTTTTCTAATTATGTATTGGGTATTTGGCCGCGTGGTTCCCGGCTTAGAATAGGACCAACCCATCTCATCCCATCGGGTGTCGTACAAGGCGACTAAGGGAAAACTAGGGAATGGGCAGCAGCGTTCCCTTAACACTTCTACCATCAAAAATTGCGCTCGCCAACCCGCCTGCCAAGCGTGGCTAGTATGGCAAACCCCCCCAATTTATTAAAATGGAAGAAAAAGATAAAACCAGGCCCCTAGTCCCCGGCGGTCCTGTTCGTCCTGGCCACGGTAGCAGCTATGGTAACGACAGGACAAGGGGTGCTAAGAATCTCCGGCAGAGATTCGGCTACCACCAACTACGAAAATTGGCCCTGGTGACATACAACGCACGCACGTTAAGGACAGATGAGAAGCTTGTTGAGCTGGAAGAAGAGATAAACAAGTTGCGGTGGAATATTGTTGGTTTATCGGAGGTCCGAAGAAAGGGCGAGGACACGATAACCTTAAAATCCGGCAACTTGTTTTACTACCGGGAGGGCGAACAGCAGTCCCAAGGTGGTGTCGGATTTATCGTCCACAAGTCACTCATAGACAACGTTGTGTCCATCACTAGTGTGTCGAGCAGGGTAGCGTACCTGATACTCAGAATATCCAAAAGATATTCGCTGAAGGTCATACAGGTCTACGCACCGACCTCGGCATACTCAGATGATGACGTCGAAGTAATGTATGAGGACATTGGTAGAGCCATACATACTTCCAAAGCACACTTTACAGTGGTTATGGGTGACTTCAATGCGCGGCTGGGCAAACGGGGCGATGATGAATTGAGAGTGGGGCAATTTGGATATGGGCAGCACAACCCCAGGGGTCAGAGGCTGGCCGAATATCTGGAGAAGGAGGGACTCTTTATGATGAACTCTTTCTTCCGGAAGCCGCCTCATAGGAAATGGACCTGGATGAGCCCTGATGGTTCCACAAAAAATGAGATAGACTTCATCATGAGCACCAAGCGACAAATATTTAATGATGTCTCCGTGATTCACAGGGTAAAAACCGGCAGTGATCACCGAATGGTCAGAGGCACATTCAATATTAATGTCAAAATGGAAAGATCGCGTCTGATGAAGTCTACGTTCCGACCTTCTTATGCACATATCCAAAACCCCGAGAACTTTCAACTCGAATTGGCAAACCGCTTCGAATTGCTAGACAGCAGCGCATCAGTGGACGAAATCAACAACAGGCTGGTAGAGACTGTCCATACGGTCGGTTCCAAGTATTTTAAGCCCCACCGTAAAAATAGACCTCAAAAACTATCCAACTACACCCGAAACCTCATGGCTGAGCGACGTTCTATGACGCTCCAAACCTCCGATGATGCTAAGTCCTTTAGGCAGCTCAATGGACAGATACTGAAGTCCTTGCGACACGATTTACGGTCCTTCAATACAAGGCGTATTGAGGAGACCATAGCACAGAACAAGGGCTCCAAAGTGTTCGCAAGAGACGCGTCTATTGGGCAAAGCCAGTTGACGAAGCTGAAGACGGAGGACGGAAACGTAACGTCGAATAGGTCAGAGGTGCTCAGGGAGATAGAGAGGTTCTATGGGCAGTTGTACACCTCAGTAGCTGAACCTGTTGTTGACTTGGAAAAAGACCCAAGAGCCAAGCTAACCCGACACTACACTGAAGATATCCCGGACATCAGCCTGTACGAGATTAGGATGGCTCTCAAACAACTCAGAAATAACAAAGCGCCAGGCGAAGACGGAATTACCGCAGAGCTTCTGAAAGCGGGCGGAACGCCGGTACTTAAAGTCCTTCAGAGGCTGTTTAATTCCGTCTTGCTCGAAGAGAAAACGCCGGAAGCATGGAACAGGGGTGTGGTGGTACTGTTTTTCAAGAAAGGTGATAACACTTTACTGAAGAACTATAGGCCCATCACACTGCTGAGCCATGTTTATAAGTTGTTTTCGAGAGTCATCACGAATCGTCTCGAACGCAGGCTTGATGACTTCCAGCCTCCCGAACAAGCCGGTTTCCGGAAAGGCTTTAGTACCATAGACCACATACATACGCTGCGGCAGATTATACAGAAGACCGAAGAGTATAATCGGCCACTATGCTTGGCGTTTGTGGACTATGAGAAAGCCTTCGATTCGATCGAGACTTGGGCGGTTCTTAGATCTCTCCAGCGATGCCGCATTGACTATCGGTACATTGAAGTGTACATTGAAGTGCTTGTATAATAACGCCACCATGTCAGTCCGAGTACAGGGGCAGTGCACGAAGGCGATCCCCATAAAAAGAGGAGTAAGGCAGGGAGACGTCATTTCTCCGAAACTGTTTACGGCCACCTTAGAGGACGCCTTCAAGCTCTTGGAATGGCAAGGACTTGGCATCAACATCAATGGCGAATACATCACTCACCTTCGATTTGCCGACGACATTGTGGTCGTGGCGGAGTCGCTGAAAGATCTAGGACGAATGCTCGGTGACCTCAACAAAGTATCTCAACAAGTGGGTCTTAAAATGAACATGGACAAAACGAAAATAATGTCTAACGTCCATGTCGTACCCACCGCACTCACCGTTGGGAACTCTACTCTTGAAGTTGTCGACGAATACATTTACCTGGGACAGGTAGTCCGGTTAGGTAGGTCCAACTTTGAGAGAGAGGTCAATCGACGAATCCAACTCGGCTGGGCAGCGGTCGGGAAACTGCGCAACATCTTCTCATCCAAAATACCTCAGTGCCTAAAGACTAAAGTTTTTAGTCAATGTGTGTTACCAGTGATGATATATGGATCAGAGACGTGGTCTCTTACAATAGGTCTCATAAAAAAGCTCAGAGTTGCTCAGCGAGCTATGGAGAGAGCTATGCTCGGCGTTTCTCTACGCGATCGAATCAGGAATGAGGAGATTCGGAGAAGAACCAAGGTCACCGACATAGCCGTTAAGATTAGCAAGCTGAAGTGGCAATGGGCGGGCCACATAGCGCGTAGATCGGACGGGCATTGGGGCAGAAAGATTCTAGAGTGGAGACCACGTATTGGCAAGCGCAGCGTGGGACGACCGCCTGCCAGATGGACCGACGATCTTGTGAAAATCGCAGGAAGTCGTTGGATGCAGGTGGCATCGGACCGGTTACGCTGGAAAGCGATTGGGGAGGCCTATGTTCAGCAGTGGACAAGTATAGGCTGAGATGATGATGATGATGATGATTGGGTATTTAACAAAAAATACATCATAGTCTTTAATTAATTTTAAACTTAATATTATGGTATTATCTTAGTAATTAATTCTAGTAAAATATTAAATACCTAACACGCGCGTGTGTGCGTGCACGTGTCTATGCGTGCACGTGTGTGCTTGTGTATGTGTGCACGTGTGTGCTTGTGTATGTGTGCACGAGTGTGCTTGTGTCTGTGCGTGCGCATATGTGAGTGCGCTTGTGTGTGTATGCGCGCGTGTGAGTGTGCGCACGTGTGTGTGTGTGTGCGGTTGTGATTGTGCGAGCGCATATGTGAGTGCGCGTGCGTGATGGTGAGCGTGTGTGTGTGCGCGCGCGCGCATACGCACACGCACACATATATCTACCCACATCATATTACTAACTCGAAGGGCAAAGGAGCAACTAGTACAAGGTTCCCCCAAAGGAGTAACGGCCTTAGTTTGGGCAGTCACTATGGACGAGCACATAAACTAACTGCCTAGCATAATACCGCAGTAACGGTATGATGTGGACCATTCCTTCTCTATTATTACTATTACGAACTGTTGTCCCACTGTTGCGCGAAGGCCTGCTTCCTTTACCGCTCACCGATGTTGTTGCTATTTTAATTATTCTATACCAACATATCTATATCTTTTTTCTGTATTTTTATTCTACCATGACGATCTAGAAGGTGGATGACACGATACCGGCTAGCTTCGCGCAGTTGGAGCGCGAAATGAACTCCGTGGCTCTGGACTGGAAGAGCATCAAGAACGTGACCGAGTGTAGCTGTTCCACTCCCCTCGACCATTTCAGCAGGAAGGTGAGTTTTCTTGTTTATTGAACATTAATGTAATTTTTTGCGGCGTATTAACTGACGGACGATTTGATGCGGTTAAGAGTTTAAGCCGCCCGCCTTCTGGGTCAAACAGTCGCGGGTTCAATTCCCGCAAGGGACAAATCTTTGTGTGACCTACAATTATTTTTGAGAAGTTAGACGGGAAATAAAATACCAAACTACTGCCATATCTAAATCAAAGAATGAAACTATCTCTGAATATACGTTATACTAAGTTATTCGAAGCTAAAGGCTTGAATTTTGAAGACCTAAGTCAACAACCTCACATTTGCAACAACTGGCTTCTTAAGAGCAACGTTTCGTTAAGAACGAGTTGGAGATTATAGGTTAACCGGAGCAAGCTAATGAAAACGTTTCCCACTTAGTTCTGCTGACTGCTCAAAAGGATAGTGTAGAACTGAACAAATCTGAAATTGATCTATCTATCTATCTATAACCTCACGCCAGATCCCTTGCGGGGAAGGCAGAGAGTACAGAGTTCCAACAGGTTCTTTCCTTACATACCTCTCTGGCTTCCTCGACTCTCATAGTTCGTCTCATACACGCTCGCCGATTACGGAGACTCTTGACTTTTCCATCAGATAAGACTCGGTTTATTTGGTCGTGGTAAGATAGTCTAGGTCTTCCCCGGTACCTGCATCCTTCC
The DNA here is from genome assembly GCA_905147815.2 of Phalera bucephala. Lineage (NCBI taxonomy): Eukaryota > Metazoa > Arthropoda > Insecta > Lepidoptera > Notodontidae > Phalera > Phalera bucephala. Next base: position 5,910,922 of record LR990628.1, on the reverse strand, counting down.
ACTTTCACATTGTCTGAAATTGATAAGATTGTACGAGTGGGTACTAAACAAACAACAGAATCCAACAACCTTAAATTAACGAACAAGAAATCGCGACCCATCGTTGTAAATTTGGTGCGCCGTCAAAAAAGAGATGAGCTGGTGCAGCCGGCTACGACCAGGCGTAACCTAAACTCTGAAACCTAGTCCTCAAGCTCCCCTCAGAAAATTTACATTAATTAAAGGCACAAGACAACGTGCGCCTCAGAATGGATTTCATTTCTGCTGGGTTCGTAATGAAAGTATATTTATTAAAAAAGAGGAAAACAAACCAGCATTGCGTAATCAGTCTCACGACGATCTGACACCCATTTATTCACACACTTACACCTTCCCCCCATAGTAAACGCATGGCTCACACAGACTGTTAATATATCTAGAACCTTAGCGCTCAAGTAATGACTATAAATGTGCACCGTCACGCCTATATTTCCTAAGCGGGGGTGGCAGAGGTGTACTGAGTACACTAACGTTTCGCCGACGATGTTCGGTCCCATGTAATAAGGGGTGAGCCTATTGCTATATACCGGGCACAATTCCAGACTCTGGGCTTGTACGGGGATTTTTTCGTTAGAAGAAATAACACTTGTCCGGCCTAGGATTTGAACCCAGGACCTCGTGATCACGAAGCGATGCGCTTTGCCTCTGGACTTACGAGGCAGTCAACTATAAATTACTGTGGATTTTAATTAAAATAAACAACAGTATATTTTACTCTTCCAAAAATGTTTGCTCTGCAAGAGGGCATAAATAGAACCCTGAATATTAAATGCCAAATTCTTGAGAGCTCTGAATAATATCATGATCTGTTGCCAGAACATGTCAGCTCTACCGCGTTGACACTAAATATTAGAAGTATCCAACGTAATTTTGATGAGTTTCTTGTTACTTTCAATAGTATTACCTAGATTTATATCTAGGTAATACTGTATCCTATTGAAAGTAACAAGAAACTGATCAAAATTACGTTAATACCCACTGAATGCTGGTGTAGTGATTCTCCAGCCATTCCGATTATCCCTGGATATGTCAGTTATCATACTAAAAAGTTAATTAACTATAGGGGGAGTTGTTGCGTTTATTAGAGACACTTGTACTGTTTTAGTTAAAGAGCCTACTTGTGATGAATGAAACTCCTTTCTAGGTGTATATAGTTCTCCTTGGTTCAAAAATATTGATAAGTTTCTAAATTTTTTAAATGATGATTTATTAAATATCCCAGTGGTCATTCTGCCATACTCGCTGGTGATTTTTACTGATATGCTGCGAATCACTAAGCGACTAATGCTCTAAATATCTTTGCTTGATGGCTTCCCACATACTGCACGCTGCAATTTCAGTACCAGTGAGGGGAACAGTTTGCTTAGGTCACATCTTCGTCAAATGCTTAAGTTCTCCAACCGGAATAGTCTGTTAGTCAAGTATAAATGATCACAACCTTTGTTTACTTGGAACTAGTAAGTGGTATATAGGACGTTAGTTTGGCAAGATATGTACAAAACTCAAATTTGATTTCCCTGCTTTAATAAATCGGTTACAGTCAGCAGATTGGAACTTAGTTTTAAGTTTATCTATAGTTGATAAAGCTTCTCTTGAGTTTAGCCACATTTTGAACCACGCGTTACAACTAAAACAAAACATTTTCAAGTTTTTTTTTTTTAAATAAACGGAGCCCCATTCTAGGATTTATTCCTGTATCGTGGGTGCGTTTTACAAACATGAAAATTCACATACACAAATACCCAGACCGGGACAAATAATTGTGGATCACACAAAGATTTGTCCCGTGCGGGAATCGAACCCGCGACTATTAGACACAGTGGGCGGAGTGGCTTAAGCTCTTAACCACTGCGCTAAATCGTCCGTCCGTCGAGTTAAACACTCACATTGCATCTTGAAACCTTGGATTTCTCCCGGACTGCTAAGGTGCCAAAAAAATAGGTATCAGCTCCTCGTTAAAGCCAAAAACAACCCGAACAATCCAATTTGCCAGTTATGTACAAAAAACATAGAATTGTTTTATTTAATCTACTAACCATTCATGTGAAATCAAAACAGAATAATCTAGTGAATCCAGTGACTGCAGCTACTAGAATAAAGCTTGACTTACGTTACACCGGGCCGTGCCTGGAGGGTTACCACCACCTCGCTAGCAAAACTATTTCAATCTTTTTTGCCGTGAAAAAGAGACAGAGCTCTTATAACCTGCGTATAACAACAACTTAAAGTTGAAGAGATATTGGAACGCCCGTGGTTAGGGGACGGCCAAATATGGACAACATACTCTTGTATCATCATCATCGTCAGCCTATAACATTTCACTGCTGGCCAGAGGCCTCTCTCAGCTCCTCAGACTGGGCAAACATTTTTTACCCCCGATTTAGCTCAATTGCTTTGTTGTATGTGTATTCCGTTGTTCTGACGAAATGTTGGTTTCACGTCGTTCCTTCATAAGCCGCAGTGTAATTTTGTATGAAGTAATTCATATTTGATCGGATCGAGTAAGTGCCGCGACCAGGCCCTATCCCGGTGTTTCGTATACATTGGGGGACAAATGTTTCGAGTGACGTGTCGCTTGTGACGTCGGGTGAAGTCGAGGGACATTGCATGATGTTGCTATAAATCTTACTGCGCGTCCTGTCGTCCACGTTATTTTAAAGTTGCATTATTTAGCAAGTCGCTCGAAAAGGTTTCATATCGGTTGTCTATATCGTTGCGCAACACGTCTACACTGTTACTTCTCTTCCACAACAACGCCACGCGATCATAAGGTACAGGTCGCCTAATATCGCAGGACTTCGTGTAGCATAATAAGCGACATGTGTAGCAGGACATTTGTCCTCTTTTAGTCTAGTATTCCATTAGTCCCGTGAAATGTGCCGATGGTGACGACAAAAGAAGTCGTGCGGTACGGCGACATCAGTTCGTGTGATGTCGCTAGACTTGTCGGGTAACGTTATCCAACTTCGCGCGATATGTGTCGCAGGACTATTGCCTCTCAATGCATACATGGTTTTAGCCGGTGTTGTGAACGAGTATTATGTTTTCCAGCATCACTGCTGGGGCTGCGGGCGATGCGTGTGCACGCGCTGCGTGTGCGGGCGCGCGGCGCTGCCGGCGCTGGCATCGCCGCGCGCCGCGCCGCTGTGCGCCGCCTGTCAGCCCGGCACGCCCGACACCACGCCCGGTGAGTACTACACTAGTACACTAGTAGACGTGTGTCCGCACCACACTGCAGGGGTAGCGGAATCGACTTTCTCACTACTGAGCAAAATATAGATTCCGCTACATACCAGACGGCACGGAACTACGACGATACCACTTCTGAGGAGGCGTGTCCATGAGTTGTAAAGTAGCCCGGCGTGAGGGCAACCGTCGGATGCCGATGCCGCCGTCAGCAGCCGCGTCCGCCGCGATTACAAACCAAGTTCGTTAGGAACTGGACGCTGATATGGGTGCGAGCGGTATTATGCTATTGTGTTGTTTGGCGGGCGGCGCGACGCTGACGGTATCGTCGCGTCCGCATTGTGACATACGCGTCCCGCTGCCGTCGGCCGGCAATGCCCCACTACCTCGCTCCATCGGCTGTGTGGCGAAAACTTAAAGGTTTTGCCACATAGCCGAAGGGGCGAGTAAGCACGCAACGCAGATGAAACGAGGGCATTTGTATTTCATTGAAATAAACAGTACATACAGCTCGATGGTGCCCGGTGTGACGGACGTCCCTTCCACCTGTGTGTCATCCCTCGCATTATTCTGTGTGTTACAACTACCCAGGTCTCGTCCGGTGTGGTATCGCCGTCCCGTCCCGTCAGATATGTAGCCAAGCCTTTGCCCAGAGCGGATCAGAGGAAGCAAGCGGGGGGTGGCGAACGTGTACTGAGTACACCCACGTTTCGCCGAGGATGTTAGGTCCCATGTAATAGGGGGCGAGCTTATTGCCATATACCGGGCACAATTCCAGACTCAGACTCATGCTGGGAATTTTTCTTAATAAAACTACATTTGTCCGACCTAGGATTTGAACCCAGGACCTCGTGATCACGAACTTTTCAACGGCTTTCAACTTTTCTTTTAATAAATGTGAAAAGTGTAGCCTCAAGCTAGGAATGATTGCTGTGTTGTGTCGAGGGTGAACTTACAAACATTAAATTCTCATACCCAGACCGAAACGAAACATTTATCGTTTACACTACTGGATCCAGTGATTCGAGCAGCCCACGGTCAAACTAATAGACCAAACTGTCGTCGTATTTTTAACCCCTTTTTTACCTTAACGGATAGAAAGTAATAATGTCTTATTGTTTCAGATATAGTCACACCCGCAAATTAGGAAATTTAAAGATTAGCTAAATGTCGTCCACAAGTATCGTCTGTATGTATGTAAGGTTCCCTATTTCTTATGTACATATTATGAACAACTGTTAGCTCTCTATACGAAACAGGATCGTCGTCCACGTCGCTACTCAAAACACCGCCAATCAGACGCCGACCTCGCCGGCGAGGTTGAAGAATCCCTTGTCCGCCGGCCGGCACGGCGAGACACCTAGTATACGCCCTCCCCCATAGCGACTGCCCAAGCCGAGGCCTTTCCTCCTTGAGGCGCCCTTGAGCTAGTTGTCCCCTTGCCCTTCTGGCTCGAACGTAGAGGTTGCACGATTGCCCTCTTATCCGGTGAAGCTGTAAAGGCCTTGCGGCTAACAGTGGCGATCACACACACACACACATAAAAGCTACTCATAAGACATAAGTCATAAACTCAAATCACCAATGAGTAGCCGGAATGTAACAGTCCGTATGACTCAACCAAAAAGTAAGTAAAGGATTAGTAACTAATAACTCGCAACTCGATAGGCGTGGGTGCTATATTTCAATGGCAGAACGTACACGACGTACCCAACTAGTAAGTAATGCATTAGCAACCACTCACTCGCGACTCAAAATTAAAGGGACAGTCTGGTAATTGAGGTTACAAACTAATGGCTAACTCTGATTCGTCCACGGTGCTACAGCCACTCAAGTACACTGTTTTGTCCAAAGTGTACAGCGCAGAACAGTTTTCTCGGAACCAGAGACGCACGACAAGTACGTCGGATTGCGAGTGATTAATTACTAACACGTTACTTACTAGTTTGTAATTGGTTGCGTAGTATCCAGTTCCAGGCAAGTTTTGTTTCCATTCTATTGTCGGAATCGAATGGTCGAAAATTTTAAAAATCTCATTCGCATACATTTCGACCGTGTAGCCCCTATACATAGCTGCATAGTTGCGACTACCGACCAATAGATGGCGCTGACGATCCGCCATACATGTCTAGAACGCGATATTAGAGTTCGCACTCGTGTAACATATATACAAGCCCCCGACGACGACTGTCTGGGGGAGTGGCAGGCCTCATCAGACACAACACCCGTCTGGCTGGAAGATCTTCCCTTTGACAAATCCTGCTACAAGCGTTAACGAGTAGAAGGTCCACTTGGCTATACAGGCACAGGCTATGCATTGGTGAGATGAGTTTAACTGGTTTCTTTTGAGTAGCATCGTGGACGACTGACCATAAGGATTTTGCATACAGGAGATGGTCATGCTTGTCATTCTCAAGTTCAAGTTCATTAAAGTAGGGCTAAGTATAACTGGCTAATGATATGATTTAATTTAACCTCGCTATTAGGGTATTTAAAACGGTTTTTCTTCTATTTCTTTTTGACACGTTGCGAACTGAGAAACAAATGGACTTCTCGAATTTGTATGGAAGGGTGTGGTAAGTTTCGTTCCATTAGATGCTTCAGTGATGATACTGAATGGCTGGTTAAATGGAAGAAAAATACAATATAGATTGTTTAATCCTGGAAGACGAGCTCCATCGTTCCTTCTAATCGCTTACATGGCCTCAATCGCACCAGATAGATATATCATCACACCAGATCCCTTGCGGGGTAGGACGATCCTATTAAACGATTATTTCAGTCATCGTTACGCGCCGCGTTACGTGTTAAGGACCCAGTGCGAGTAGAAAATGTTCTGCCAGTGTGTTAGTTTCATTGTTACACGTGTAAAGATAATATTACGATCAGTGTAACTATAGAACTGTTACACTAGCGAATTACACTTGCATTATAGGCGATAAGACAGAGGTGCGTGCCTGGGTTTGAACCCGAGACCTCTGACTTTGCAGTCCAACGGTCTAGCCATTAGGCTATCACTCAGTCTTTTCAAAGCATGTGCATATTAAAAAAAATATTATTTCCTCACGATGTTTTCCTTCACCTTTAAAGGTGAAACCTGCATGCCTAAGAGTTTCTCGAAGGTGTGTAAAGTTCGCCAACCCGCACTGGGCCGGCGTGGTGGACTATGGCCTGAGCCCTCTCAGTTTGAGAGTAGGCCCGTGCCCAACGGTGGGACAGTTTCTTAACTGGGCTAATACAATTTTTATAGGCGATAAGAGAAATGGTGGGGCACTTCTTCGTGGACTGAACGGATACAGGATAGTGATGACATAACGACATATACAGTATCGCGCTAGTAGTTCGTACATTAACAATAATCAAAATTTATCCGAAGGTATAGCCACAGGTAATTTTTTAACTTTAACGCCTACTTGGCACCGCCACATGAAATGAAGAAAAACAATTTTGCCGCTCTTACCTACAGTGTCTCTGTCTGCACTAAAGGTCAGTAATATTATACAGCAGCATTTATTACGTCTAATGCGAAAGTGGAAGGATGTAGGTACCGGGGAAGACCTAGACTGTCTTACCACGACCAAATAGACTGAGTCGTATCTAAAGGACAAGTCAAGAGTCTCCGTAACCGGCGAGCGTGTATGAGACGAACCATGAGTGGAGGAAGCCAGACAGGTATGTAAGGAAAGTACCTGTACTCTCCGCCTACCCGTTATGGGGTCTGGCGTGATGATATAGATAGATAGAGAAAACTTTAAATTTTTGAATTTTAAAACACTTAATTTAATAATTTCAAAGTATTGTGATTGATTAGCAGGGAATGTCTTTTGATTTAATGTCGTTATATTGTCACCAGCGTGTATCACAAAGGGCTTTAAGGGCTCGTAAAATATCTAAAGGCTATACTTGATCTCCTAAATCACCTTCCAAACATATAAGGAATCGAATGGAAATTATGTAAGCGCTATTTACTACGATGTCTAAATTTAATTAGCCAGACCGTTCTTCCCTAGACGGTGAATTGCCAAGCTCCTTTGTATGTCCGTCTTGCTTAACATGTTAAAGTTATGAACCCTTTAGAAATGTGATGCCCCGCCCCATTTCAATTTAATAAATCATAATAAGTTAATAGAAATAACCGACAGACATGATATTTAAGGCCCCTTGACTGTACGATTATAAATGTTAATACAAAAAATCAGTGTGCATTGCTTTTAAATCATGGCATTTCACTACAGATCTAGATTTATTATTTACTTGAAAAGTGCAAAATATAGTATTGTATTATAATAATGATTAATTTGTATATTAAGCTGATTATTCCTATGTAAATAATAACAGTATGTGTTTATCGTTAAGTATTATGAATGTTGAATCAAAATGTGTAAAATAAAATTATGTGTATATCTACGGTAAAGCTACTTTGATTTAAATACCTTAATAAGTATGTGATTTTAAGGCCGGGTTGGACTGGCGAGCTTTATTTGTTTGGTCGTAGGTAGTGCTAGTATAACTATTACCCAATGGCGGTGATTTTTGCATGTGTGAACGACTAAACCTTCGGCCGAGAGGCCTTTACAGCAACACAGGGCAAGAAATGGAGGTCAAACTCCTTGCTGAGCTACTTATAAGAAGGTCATTTCTAGAAACGTCAAATTCTAAATGTCAGCGTACCCATGTATGGTGAAAAGGACTATATAGTGAAGCGAGCAGTAAAATTATTAATAAATAAATAGGGAGTAAGCATATAGACGTCAATCTGCGAGAAACTACTACACACTATTTGCCAAGGTGTTAATTAAAATATTACTCATAAAAGTTCACGTTATGGCAGTCTTAGCATATGTTAAAGTAAAATGAAAGGCGTCAACCATTTGACCTTTATTTTTGTCGTTGTTTCGTTTTTTAACCAATGTGTGTATTATTATCGTAACTGGTCCATATTTTTTTAAATGGACACAGTAATCTACTATTTTGTTTGCCGAATCTATTTGTCAACTCTCGGATTTTTTTAAAACGTAGCCCCTCACTATGATTTATTCCTGTGTTGTGGGTGCGTTTACAAAAATGAAAATTCACATACACAAATACCCAGACCGGGACAAATAATTGTGGATCACACAAAGATTTGTCCCGTGTAGGAATCGAACCCGCGACTAATAGACAGTGCGCTAAATCGTCCAACCAATTGAACCAATAGTGTACGCTATAAAATCGCTGAGTTCCTATTTGCATGGAACAAATCGGAAAACATTCATCAATTATGGAATGGGACTGCAAAGTAAAAAATATAAAACCAACGGCAATTATAGTTAGTTAAAAAAACACACCGTCACGCCTATATTACCCAAGCGGGGGTGGCAGAGGTACACCCACGTTTCGCCGACGATGTTAGGTCCCATGTAATAGGGGGCGAGCCTATTGGCATATACCGGGCACAATTCCAGACTCCGGACTCGTACTGGGAAGTTTTCGTTAGAAAAACTACACTTGTCCGACCTAGGATTTGAACTCAGGACCAAGTGATCACAAAGCGATGCGCTTTGCCACTAGACCAACGAGGCAGTAATAAAATTTTTAACAAACAATTTTTTTTTGCTAACGATCGTAAAACTATCCCGTAGTTATAACAAGCAATTTATTTAATTACTAACCTTTATTGCTTTCGACTGTTGGATCCCATCACTCCTGACTGTCAAGTCAAGATGTACAAACACATATTGTTATGGTTTCCGATTGCATTGTTTGTGAACTGTGATTTGTTGGATGATGACGGTCCGGATAGAAGCAGGATGGTCGGCGTCGATGCGATACACGACGTCAAAATCGATAAAGACACAATTATTACTAGAAATTTAAAGTTGGAAAAACGTAATCGGGCGACGAAAAGTAAGTTTAGGTTATTATTGCTTTCTCGCTTATTTATAAGACAATGTTTGGTTGCAAGTTATCTCGATATTGCCATATTTTAGGCCATATGTCATTCTATTCTAAAGTCTATTACTCTTATCTTATCCTTGTCTTAATATTGGCTTACCGGACCGAGGAGACCTCTGGCGCACTTCGACCCTATGGGATCTTTTGTGCTGTCCTTGCCCTAATGCTCTTACGTACCTGAAGTGTCCAATAATCCCTGTATTAGGTTGTAAATTCCAGCAGGGGGGCAGAGCCGTAGTTCTTCTGGGTATGAATAGGCCAATCCCAGTAGCTTCATTCGCCGCGTAGCCAGAGTGTCGCAGTGACAGAGGACGTGCTTCATGGTTTCAGTTTCTGTACCGCAGCTCCTGCATACCATGTCGCCGCATAGGTTCATCTTGTGTAGATGTTCTTTCGTGCCATAGTGGCCTGTGAATGCTCCAGTTATTTGCCTTAGTTGTAGTCTACTGTATTTTCGTAGTCTCTTGCTGTCGCTCTCACACCATGCGGAGAGAAACTCTCTCTACTCATAATCTAAGGCCATTTTTACAGCGGCCGTCAGGATACCGATATTATCTTCGTCGATACATCGCTTACAAGTGTACGATTAGATGAACGATAGAACTAACACACTAGTTTCTCAAACTCAAACCGTTTATTTTGCATAAACCCTGCGGGGTGTTTACAAATTGTCATATTTACATTTTTTTAACTTACTCATTTACCACCGGATCGGACGCGGCCTCCACTCAGAAGATCCGGCGAGAAACTCATCGGGCGTGTTTTTTTGTCTAATTCTCCATTAATTTTTTTTTAACATTTTTTGTATAGATACATACATTTTTATATAATATACAAAATCATTTATGCGATCCAGCTCCAGTGTGACGCCTTACGACTGAGATATAAGATTCATCATCATCATCATCATCAGCTGAAAGACGTCCACTGCAGGACAAAGGCCTCCCCCAAAGATCGCCACAACGACCGGCTTTGTGCTGTACGCATCCAGATTTTACCTGCGACCTTCACCAGGTCATCGCTCCACCTTGTGGGGGGTCTGCCCACTCCACGTCTTCCGGTACGAGGTCGCCACTCGAGAACCTTTCTGCCCCAACGGCGAGCGATGTGCCCCGCCCACTGCAACTTAAGTTTGGCAATTCTAAGAGCTATATCGGTGACTTTGGTTCTCCTGCGGATCTCCTCATTTTTGATTCGGATCTCGTAGTATTAGTCTTATATCTTAGACTAATAGTAATATTTTTAAAAATATGTTATAATGAATAGCTAGAGGATTCTGGGTGGACAAGTCTCCACAAGCAGCACCCGTTCACGAGTACGACTACTTGAGCAGTCATCACCTCCCTCGACCATATTAGAGCGACAGAAGTGACTCGCAGCAAATAGCCACTGCAAGCATAGACTTTTTAGTGAGCATGACTAATCCCAGACCCCAGAGTGCAGTCAGAAAAATCTACCAAAGGAGCAGTACTTCGAGCTAGTATGGCACGACACGCTACGCTTTGACATTTTTGTATACATTAAATACCAGTTATCGTCAATAAAATAAATATACACTCCAGCGGAGAAGGGCAAGAAACTCCACGGTCAAACAAAAGCTTGAACCTTTAAAACAAAAGCTGTTCTGTATACACTGTCAATTATATATTAATCTCCCACACCCCACGGGTGTGGGAGATAAATATCTTTACACACGTTCAAAGATGGGTGTAACGATAACACTAACACACTAGTTCTAATGTTATACTATATTATACAAGGTGTAACAATTATAATGCAAAACCTCAGACACCTCAATTAGATTATTGCTTTACGAATTCGATACGGAAATCAAACTCTCAATTTTTAGAAGTTTTCTACCTTTTTTTTAAGCTCTTTGGTACCCAAATTAACCACGAAATTTAATAATTAACTTCTGTGTGCATATTGATGTGTGTGTAATAGAAATGCATTTAAAATAGCCGCATTGCTGAAAATAATTATTAATTTTGTTCAATACAGCAGCCTGAAAGGAAAACAGCAATTTTTGATAATTAAAAAAAATTTAACATACTTTAAAAATAGTTGGGATCGATTCAGTTGCCGGTTTAGAACAAACTACTTTCAGGTCTTGCGTTAATTATGTTACATCTTGTACAGTTATACTAAAAATACATTAGTTATATCGTTACACTCATGCAACAATGCAAATAATACACTACTTCTATTGTTACACACATGCAAAGGTGCAAATATAATACACCAATCTTATCTTTACGCACATCTATCTAACAGAATGTATCAATAGAACCAGTACACTAACAACGACCACGGAGCGTAGTGGTTGCACGCTCGCCGTTAAAATCCGGTGAAGCTGTAGAGCCCTCGAGGCCAACAGCGTACATCATTCACACACACACACTCACACACACACATTTTATTATAGTGTGGTTTATTATTATTTCTTTATATTTCATTTAATTATTATTAAGTTTTCATTCTGGAAGTTTTTGAATTAATTTTTATTATGACATATTTTCACATTTAATTTCATATAGAACACTAAACTTATTAATTACAATTGTCTAGGTAATACTAATCTGTCAATAATATATAGAATAAATACTTGTTATGCATGCTGTATTCACCTGTAATTAGTTATGCAATTGGTCATAAACTCAAAATTTGTATCACTTGCAAATGAATTATTGTACATAACTGTTGGTGAATCTAATTAAATAAATTAAAATTAAACCACAACGAGTTCCCATTTTCCGTTCTATTAAATTTAACATATCCTAATGTACTATAAGTAGAGAGCAGTGATAGCCTAGTGGTTAGATTTTTGGACTGCAAAGTCAGAGGTATCGGGTTCAAACCCAGGCAGGCACCTCTGTCTTTTCGAAAGCATGTGCATATTAAAAATTAACTATCACTTGCTTTAACGGTGAAAGAAAACATCGTGAGGGAACCTGCATGCCTAAGAGTTTCTCGAAGGTGTGTGAAGTTCGCCAACACGCACTGGGACAGCGTGATGGACTATGGCCTAAACCCTTAGTTTGAGAGGAGGCCCGTGCCCAACGGTACAGTTTCTTAACAGGGCTAATATTATTATCCTAAAACTTCAAGCTCACGGCAAAACTGACGGCAATGCTGAAAACAGAGATCCAGACTGGTCATACAGCTCTATACCCCAAGAGGTGACTGCCCACGTGCAGCAGTTCAAGAAGAACATGTCCGAGTGCTTCAAGGAGGTGCAAGCGAACGACAGGCGAGCCGCCACCCGCCTGTCGCCGAAGATGAGCTCGCCTGTCCATGGGGAGTGCCTGATCGCGTGCGTGCTCAAGCGTAACGGGGTTATTAACCACGGGAAACTATATAAGGGTAAGATTTTGTTTTGGCTGTCTCGTTGGTCTAGAGGCGAATAATGCGCTTTGCGATCACGAGGTCTTGGGTATGTGTAGTTTTCTATAGAATTTCTAGTTTCTCTCCGGAGTCTGGAATTTTGCCGGGTATATAGCAGTAGCTTCGCCACCTTTTTTTCCTGGTGAAAATCCTGCATAGGACTTCGCTAGCATCTAGCGTGTCGGATTCCTACCAACTAAAAACCCCAGGATGGCCGACATCAGCACTTTGGAGGGGATCTCCGTATGGAACGCACTGGTGCCCCTCTTGTGCCGCGCTCTGAAGAACCCGCCATCGGGGGGAGACTTGATAACACGCTCCCCCCGCACCGACGCGGTGCTCACGGCAACGTGGGCCCTCGTGGTTGCTCGTGAAAGACGCTCAAGGCCCCCCGCCCCTTGTATCTGCGACCCCGAAGGCCCCCTGCTGATGTTGGTGCAGGGGGCGGGGGGTCTCCCGCCAGATATTACGGCGGGGCACGCGAGTTAGCCCGTATTCTTAAGCCCCGGGTTATTGGGCTGTAGCTTCGCCCCCTAACCTAACCTAATATCGTCGGCGAAAATTCCACTGGCTACAACTTTTAGGGTTACTTAAGTTACCTAAAGTCCAGCACACAGCTGGACTGCCTGCCTTCGAAAATGCAGACCAAGTGATCGTATTCTGGGCCGCTTTTGGATATACCCTCAGGCTGCCAGCTCTAAAATTCTAGTACTTTCCAGAGAACCTATTATCGCTGGTCAGCAAATTCTATTCCAAAGACACGAAGCTAATGAAGAAATTGGAGAAGAACCTGGACCAGTGCATAGAGCTGAGCGCGCGCATTGAGGACGAGTGTGAGCTGGCAGCTCAGCTGAACGAGTGCACCAACGAGCTGATGGCCAGCAACAAGCACAAGATTACTGTGAACTATTAAATGCAATGGTTTTCTTATTAAAATTGCTTGTGTTCCCCTCGCCCCGGATTCCGTTTCCGTACCATCTTTCTTCCATTTCTGCCTTTGTTCCTGAAACAGGGGGCTTACCATAACCTCTTTAAGATCAACCTCTATCTATCACGCTAGATCCATTGCAGGCCAGTAGGCCTACTCTTGAAATCAATCCCAATCTCAAGCTGACACGATCTCGAAACAGTTTCAATTTCAATCCGAAAGAGATTGGCACTCTTGAACGAATCGAGTGTACTATTGGATTGAAATTGAAATAGAGTACACAATCGAGAACCAGTGTGGCTATATACTACAAAACGTCAACTACCAAATTTAAATAAATAATCAGACACATCAAATTTAATGTTTTTTTATTATATATCATATATATTTACATACATATTGTGTGATTTTATACTAATAATTCTTATCTCTTTTTTATAAGCTTTAAATCGAAATAATTTTATGTGGTGGCAGAATTATTTGAAAAGTGTACATCCCGCGCAAATAAAATTCCTTGTTTGCGTTATAGTACTTGGGTAGAGAGAACAATAATAATAAAAATCAATACAAAATTGCTTTATTAAACAACTCCGGCAATGACAAGGCATTTGGTATATTTTGAGCTTAGAATAAGATAATCTTCTCATATTATAGCCAGAGCTATAATATGAGAAGTTGAAAATAATAATAATAATATGAAATGCGAGCTCTGCGGAAGATGTGCGGAGTGAAGCTGACCGACCGCATTAGCAACAGCATAGTAAGACAGCGAGTAGGTATGAAAGATAGTATCGGTGTAAAGATGAGAAAGGGCATGCTCCGTTGGTTCGGGCATATAGAAAGAATGCCAGAGGAAAGTATGACAAAACAGATATAGAATGTCAAAGTGGAAGGATGCAGGTACCGGGGAAGACCTAGACTATCTTACCACGACCAAATAAACCGAGTCTTTATCTGATGGAAAAGTCAAGAGTCTCCGTAACCGGCGAGCGTGTATGAGACGAACTATGAGAGTCGAGGAAGCTGTACTCGCTGCCTACCCCGCAAGGGATCTGGCGTGAGGTTATAGATAGATAGATAGCTATAACAATAAACGATTTCTATTATTCATTATTTTAAATTTCTATTATTTAATATTTACTGCCTCGTTAGTTAAGTATTTTTATAATGATTCTTGTTGCATTTGGTTCAGCATTATATCAAGCTAATCCCATTTTAATTTTATTGGCATTGGGCCTTTGACTTGGGATATTCACCAGCGAGTTCAGGAGTAATGACAAACAGGGTATTACTATGAGTATTATGTCAATTCTGTACCTTACTATAGAACTAAGCAGAATTATATGTATAGTTACTTATTAAATTTGAAGTTCCTATAATTGTTTATTTTGTGAATATTTCAGTCTCAATATTATAATCAAGTTAATGAAAAAATAAAACTATTTAAAAAGCATGAGTTTTATTTTTTAAAGTATTTGGAATCTGACAAAAAGTATATATTATAAGAAAATCAATTATTCCTGGCTGCCCACATGGCCTCTCCGTAACTCTTCAGCTGGTGGCTCCTGTGTGTTGGCTTGGTAGTCTGACACCCCCACAGCGGTGGCATGGTTACATTTTGGGTATAATCACACACTTGTGCCCGGTTGCAAATATTGGACAACACACAACAAACATTTATTATTTTGGCTGCTCTATCGGGGTGGTAATAACTCTGTGGCCCAGAAGAAACCGCCATCTATTCTTTAGCACATGAATTGTGCGCTCTAAAGTATTGCGTGCGATATACTGCAACTGACTGTAATGTTGTTCAGGTGAACCTGCAGCAGCATCTATTATAGGAGTCATTAAATACTCCCTTTGAGGATGGCCTAAGCCACCTGAAAAGTATTAAACTATAAATAATATGTTTCCAAAGAATTAGGTATCTTTGTACTAAGTAAATACTTGATTATTATAACAAAGACATACCAAGTAAGAAAATTTCTTTTCCTGTATTCAATAATTCCATCAGATAATTTTTGACAGGGTGCGGATTGAAAACAAAACTGTCATGTGCCACCCCCAAGAGATGAGTCCACACTTAAAATATTCAAGTCTGCACTGCAAATCTACAATGAATAGAATACATATTTAGTAAATCAGGTATATTTTTGAATTAATGTATGTATGTAAAACAATTCTATAAAAATAACTCACAAGTAAAACATTCCTGAGTGGTAACATTTTCTAGTTAGGGTCATTGTTAGTCCATGGCACCTATGACCGACGGAATTTTGAATTTTTCATAAAATCTGAAATAAATTATGATAATTGTTATTCTTTGTTAAATCTAAAGCCAACTGAATGTAGCCACTACCATTTATCATAAGTGGTGGTAAATAACAACAGAAATATATTTTCTACTGATCATCATCATTTCAGCCTATACTTGTCCACTGCTGAACATAGGCCTCCCCAATCGCTTTCCAGCGTAACCGGTCCGATTTCTACTGATACCTTCTTTTAATACAGTCTTTCCTGGCGTGTCAGTGGGAATTTAAGCCACTTATTGAGAATTCTATCTTAATTCAGGGCATCTGTCACCTCTTTTAAGGCTTTCGACACAGACTGTTGGGACATCATCGTCCCATGCGTAGCTCCCACCAAACGCTGGTAGCTTCCAGTGGCGTAAAATGATAGTGCTACTAAAACCTAAAATTAACAAATAGGTTAGAAAAATAACACGATATAATGAAGTAAGTTTATACCTTAACCATACTATCAACATACCTCAAAACGTGTACATATGCCGCTAGTTTTTATTCAAACGATAATGGTTTTTTTAATTCCACATCGGTCATGAAAAATGCGTTATTGGCATAACGCGCCATCCTCCGCAAATTTCTTCTTTGCCTTACATCCAAATCATTAGAGCTCTCTAACACATTGAACATGAGCGCCAGGCGAGCCATTATTTTCGATGTATTCGCAATATTTCAAGTAAAACAACATACTCGAACGCGCAAAAGTAAACTTTTGTTAACTGTGTTCTTCTTCTTCTTATTTTAATTAATGGCCCACACTTTATCAGTGTATTTCGCCAATGTCAAGTAATAATAGAGTATAACAGTAAATTATAAAAATTGGCTTCTTGTCGCCATTACGGCAAAAAAAAAACCTGTTAACTGTGTTACTTCGATCGCAAACTCGAATCCAAACTCGATACGTCAATGTCAAATCACGTCAAGAGTGCCAAAAATAGTACACAATCGAGAATAGTTGAACTCAGTGAGTTCCATAAAATTCCACGGTAATCGAGTTAATCGTGCGCTACTGTAGCGTTCAAGAGTACCGATTGATAAGATTTCGAACCCAATCCTAAATTACGATTGAAATCGAGTGTCAAGATTAAGCATACAGACCTTTCTGACTTCCTCCACTCTCATGGTTCGTTTCATACACGCTCGCCGGTTGCGGAGACTCTTGACTTGCCCTTCAGATAAGACGAACGTAAGGTAGTCTAGGTCTTCCCCGGCACATACATCCGTAACAAAGGTTTTATAATCTTATCTTGCTGTAAGAAGGAGGTAGATTTACGCAGTTCATAGTTCTGTCTAATTTAGACGTTGCAGTAAGTTTGAGTAGTTTTTCTAAAGAAGTTCAGTCACTCAGATCATACCAGATACCTATTCATTAGTAACAGCTAGGCACATATGTCACTGAATAATTGTAGGCAAAGTTTATAATAGAAATAACAAGATTATAAAGTGTCGATAGATTGCGAACGACAATATCTCTTAGTAATTAATATATGTCGATTTATTCAGTATCTTTTAATTATAATTAATCATTTCTTCGAGAATCACAGGATATCGAAGATCTCATCTAATAGATGGCGAATCGATTGCTGTGTCAGGCTGCTCGGTCGATGTTATTTTCTTTTAATTCTTGATTGAGTGGTTTGTGGACCCAGTAATAGCCTACTTACTCTGAAATAGTCTGAGGAGACAAGTTAGACTGATTTCCGAATCGGCATAATCGGACTAGACCCGACTCTTCGTAAGGCATCTCCAGGCAATATGCCGAAACTCGAGTGGGTCACTAGGCGGCATGACTTGGAGAATGGTGACCAGCCATGGTCGTAGTCTACCATCGGTAAAGGTGCTGCTCGTTTAGCACTGTCCAGGGACCACATGTAGGAGGCTCGTGAGTAAATCCTACGAACGCGAGCTGATTATGCCCCAAAATGTATGTTCTCCGATAAATGTGTGTTAAAATTTTGCAACATCCAGAAATAGAAGAAATTAATCTACTGAGGGCTGGAATGGACGGACCACGATGTGACCTAGTGGTCAGCTTACTATTTTTGAGTAGTTCCGAACTTTGCATGGGTCAAATATGCATGTGTGCATTTAATATTCATGGGTAAATGCACTAACGACACAAAAATGATTAATAATGTGAGGCAGATTCGTTAAAAGAAAAAACATAAATGGATGTATAAGACGGATTACTGAAACCGTCATTATTGTAAATAGAACACGCTGCAAAATATACGTATGTACGTTAAACTCCAGTCTAGACATCTATGTCCTAGTGCTGAGCTAAATCAATACCGAAATCAGGATACAATGATGACTCTATGGCGAAACGTATGCAGTCTCGAGTAGATACATTCAAAACCGATCCTTATGTTATAGCACTTAAAACTTATTCCATAAAATATCTGCAATTTTATGCACAGGTATGTATTTTTGCGTCCCAGTGAAACATATAGACGTCTCTTTCCATCCCCTTACAAGTGTTATAAGGGTAGTACGGGCGGTTGCATGTTGTTTTCTCCCTCCTTTGGTGATTCCTGTCGTGACCTATAATACCTGTATGTAGTCTCAGCATCCTATCTCGTTGGCGTGCAATCAATTAATCGAGCTCGGTAACTGGTGCTAGTCGTGTCTCGTCCATAATAAATTTGATGAATAAGTTTCAAGTGTCTTGTGTTTGTCTGTCTTGAGGTTTCGTTTAAAAATGTTGTAGTTTTTGGTCTGTTTTTGTTGAGCAATGGTCCTTCACTTCTATAGTAATTAAAACAGTGGATTAGAAATGTGTGAAAAATTTAAGTTTTGATCGTTGTTTTGTCTATACACTTTGATCTGGTTCTTTTGGCGTTCTTTGTGTTTTCGGTATAAAAGTCTACAGTTCTTGTTGAAATTAATTTTGTTTAAACAATTGTGTTTGAAAACCATTTTAGTGCACCACAAATTGCTGCTTTTTATGGAAAAACCACAACATTGGTGCTACTCCTGGGTTATTCGGATACAATTGAAACAGAATTGTGACAAGATTTTGTTGTACCAGTGGTAATTTGTTGTGTTGAGTTAATGTTGGGAAATTTCTTCGTCGTTGTCTCAAAATTGCTCCTAAAAAGTCTTGCAAAAAGTCACTCAACATATTTTTTCTTCTACTCCTAAGAGTTTGCTAAACGAAAACGTTGAATGAATCAAGCAAAAATGCTTGCACATAAAAATTGCGGCTGGATCATTCGATTTGTTCTGATACTTCATCGTACATGATGGGTTATTAATGTCATGTGTACAAAGAACTGATATAAAATCAATATTACATCCGGGGTACAGACCTCTCTCTCGCGCATGTGCAATTGTATTTTGGTCCTGATGCGTCTCGCTTGTGAATATCTGTCAAGACTTTTCTAGTTTCCCTCACTCCTGTAGTTCGGATATTTCACCATTGACTTTTGATTTTATTCGGTTGGATATAGCCTGATATTCGCGAAACTATGTAATAATTTGCTCTGTAATAGAGTATCAGTCTATCTTCGAGGTAAATAAAGGAAGAAAACGAATTAAAATTTACAGTTGAAACTGGGTAAACTCCCGTATTAATGTACAATTTACATTAATGAAGACAAAATAAATTAAATTATAATTATTATAAAGAAATATGTCGTTAAAAGTAGTTTACGGACTATGGTCTAATCCGTACGTATTCAAGGACTAATCTGTGTTCAATGAACACTCAAATCTAGATTTTTTGTGATCGCGATTTTTACACAAGCTATCTGCTTCAAATATTACAGGTCAAACGTCCGAAGTTTATACGAAAAGCTGGCAGAATCCTCGTTGGATTTGATCTATTTGTTGCGTTTACTATATAAATCAAGACCCCCCAATCGAAGGGATTTTCAAATAGTACATTCTGGTACGCAGACATGTTTAATGAACGTTCAAATTTTTCTAATTGACTACACGAAAAAAAGTTACACCAGACAATTCTTAATGACATACATGCCCAAAATTATTTTAACGATGGCTAGTCAATTATTCATGCAGTGAGTTGTTCGCAATACGATAATGCGCGTAGTGTATTCGCCAACACTGTTAAATTTTATTTGTAATCGTGATTTCAGCACGAGCTGTTTGCTGCAATACGATGTATAGATACTATGTTGTGGCAGGTTTAAGCGTTAGTTCTGTTTCGTACCATGTTTTAACCGCGGCGTAAAGGTCAGACGGGTGTTTTCGTGCAAATTTCTGCTTTTAATGTAGAGATTGAAATAGATAATGGTTATACAGCCACAACTTCTGTGTGCATTTTACTATTCCTACGCAGAATATTTACTCTACCTGTATGTATCCCCACTAAGAATTCCCCTTAAGGCCGATAGAGATATTGAAAATTTTGAAAATCTTCAAGAATTTTTTTCATTAAATGATTCACAAGTTAGTGATACTTAGGTTTACTCGGTGAGTGCTCACATCATTTTATCAATTTACAGTGTTTATGAATATTAAATCAGTCAACCCTTATCACATACAGGCCCGAGATTATTTTTAAGCTACGTTGTTTCGAAGAAAAATTATCGTATTCAATGAATGTTTCAATTATTCAGACCGTAATAATACGCGTGGTGTATTTGCTAACAGTGAACACTGTTCAGTGTTATTAATTTTATTGTAATCGTCATTTTGGCACGAGCTGTTTGCTTCAACGGGATGTAGTCCTTGTATTGTGACAGATATAAGTAAGTATATGTGTTTTGCTCCAGGCTCGTATTGCAGTGTAATGATTACACGGATACTCGATAATTTTCACTTTTCATGGAAGTGAGATCTGCGTTGATTAAATTCCGCGCAAAATATTACCTAGCTCTTGCATAGGGATAACTTTTATATAATAATCAGTTTTAACTACAGCATTTAGGAAGTTAAATGGGTATTCGTAAATCAAAGCCTGAGATTAATTACAGTCGAAAGTGGTGTACATTCTTACAGTGAATACTGTGCATTCTGGTGTTTTGTGACGCGATTTTGACACAAGCTATTTGCTTCAAATATAACAGGTCATACGTACGAAGCTTACACGAAAATCTGGCAGAATCCTGGTTGAATTTAATCTATTTCTGACGTTTACTACATAAATCAAGTTCCCCCAATCGGAGAGATTTTCAAATAGTACATTCTGGTACGCAGGCATGTTTAATGAACGTTCAAATTGTTCTAATTGACTACACGTAAAAAAGTGACATTCTTAATGACATACATGCCCAAAATTATTTTAAAGATGGCAAGTCTATTATTCATGCAGTGAGTTGTTCACAATACAATAACGCGCGTGGTGTATTGGCTAGCTGTGGACGCTGCTCAGTTTTACTTGTAATCGTGATGCCGCACGAGCTGTTTGCTTCAATACGATGTAGTAACTGTGTAGGGCTGGTTTAAGCGCTAGTTCTGTTTCGCGCCATGTTCCTACTACGGTGTAAATATCGTAGTCTTCGTGAAAATTTTAATTCATCGATATATGAATTTTTGACTATGTTTCAACTGCAACGATTCTAGTGTGCATTTCATAAATCCCACGTGGAATATTTACGTCTATTTGTATGGGGATAATTTCAATGTGGAATTCTTCTAAAAGCCGAGCGAGACATTGAATATCTGGAAAACGGTCAAGAAATATTTTTTATGAAATAATTTAACTAGTTAGTGATACTTCGGTACACTCGGTGAGCGTTCACATAATTGTCTTAGTTTACAGCATTTAAGAATGTTAAGTCAGGCACCTCTTAACCATATACAGGCCTGATATTATTTTTAGATGTGTTGTTTCGAAGAGTAAAAATCCTATTCAGTGAATGTTTCAATTATTTAGACCGTAATGACACGCGTAGTGTATTTGCTAACAGTGAACACAGATCAGTGTTATTAATTTTATTGTAATTGTGATTTTGGCAGGAGCTATTTGCTTCAAGGCGATTTAGGCGCGATCGATAATTTTCACTTTTCATGGAAGTACGATCTAAGATTTTTAATAATTTCAAGCTATAACAATTTGATTGTCAGTTTTGAAGAATCCGCACTAATATTTTCAAGCACTTGTATGGGGTTAACTTTGATATTCTAATCAGTTTAAACCACAGCACTTATAACCGCTATATTAAATAGCTATTTATACATCACAGCCTTGAGATTATTTCATTATTTAGAAAATGGTGTATATTCTCACAGTGAAAATTGTGCATTCTGGTCTTTTGTTACTTGTTTGTAATGGTGATTTTGACACGAGCTGTTTGCTTCAACGCGATGTAGTCCTTGTGTTGTGACAAATATAAGCACAAGTGTTTCGCTTCGTGCTCGTGTAGCTGCATAGTGGTCTGATGGATATTCGATAATTTTGACTTTTCATGGAAGTGCGATCTAAAATTTTTAATATTTTCAAGTTGTAAGAATTCGATTGTCAGTTTTGAAGATGTCGCGCAAATAATTTCAAGCACTTATGTTTTTGAAAGTTAAACAGCTGTTTATTAATCACATGCCTAAGATTATTTCATTATTTAGAAAATAATGTATAAACTCACAGTGAACACTACGCATTCTGGTGTTTTGTGATGTAACTTTGACACAAGCTACTTCTTTCAATGTAACAGTTTAGAAGGTAAGGAGATTATTCGAAAACCTGGCAGAATCCTGGTTGGATTTGTTATACTTTCATTAATCTATTTTTGACGTTCACATAATTCATTCGTTGAATTTGTGAGATCAGAAAGCGATTCCGAAAAAAATGCACAATACAATAACGTGCGTGGTGTATTGACTAGCTGTGAACACTGTTCAGTGCTATTTGTAATCGTGATGTCGCACGAGCTGTTTGCTTCAATACGATGTAGTAACTATGTTTTGGCAGGTATAAGTGCTTGTTCTGTTTCGCACCATGTTCCTACAGTTGTAATCTGGGTGGCAAATTCGTGCAAATTTTAATTTCTCAACATAAGAATTTGAACTATCGAAAATGTTTCGACTGCAACGATTCTAGTATGCTTTTTGGTATTTTAGTATTCTCACGTGGAATATTTACATCTACTTATATGGGGATAACTTAAATATGGAATTCCTCTAAAAGCGGAGCCAGATAATGAAAATCTGGAAAAATTTAAAGAGATATTTTTCATAAACTAATTTAACTAGTTAGTGATACGTTGGTACAGTTGGTGAGCGTTCACATAATTTTCTCAATTTACAGCATTTAAGAATGTTAAGTCAGGCAACTCTTAATCATATACAGGCCCGATATTATTTTAGATCCGTTGTTTCGAAAAGTAATAATACTAAGAGTAATTATTCATACCGTAATGACACGCGCGGTGTATTTGCTAATAGTAAAAACTGGTGAGTGTTATTAATTTTATTGTAATTGTGATTTTGGCAGCAGCTGTTTGCTTCAACGCGATGTAGTCCTTGTGTTGTGACAGATATCAACATAAGTGTTTCGCTCCGTGCTCGTGTTGCTGCATAGCGATCGCATGGGTATTCGACAATTTTCACTTTTCATGGAAGTGCGATCTGAGATTTTTTAATATTTTTAAGCTGTAACAATTTGATTGTCAGTTTTGGTAATTCCGCGCATAATACTTTCTAGCACTTGTATGGGGATAACTTTGACATTCTAATCAGTTAATGCAATGCAACATTTATGGAAGTTAAACAGATATTTATAAATCACAGGCATGAAATTATTTAACTAATTCGTAACTCTTGTGTGGGTTAACTTATTCGTAATTCGGTGGCGCGATTTTCACATTCCGGTTTATTTCAGTGTTAAAGTTTAAAATTTAAGGTTTTTAGAAAACCTGGCAAAATCCGTTTAACTTTAACGTATTCCATAAAAATAGATCTGAATATTTTAAAATATATAATAATATGATTTTGACGATTCGACGAAATCTGTTGGCGTCAAATTGTTATTTTAACATCCACTGTAACCCATTTTCGCAAATAAAGTGATTTGATTTGATTTATTATGATATAGGAATATGAAGCTCCTTCAATATAAAGCGCATGCTTGGTGAACGTCCACGACGGTTTTCGAATTACATTACGTATGGAAGTTAATCAAACAATATTAAATCACTAGTTTATATAGTTGCAAAGCCCAGTAATTTCATGCAGTGGGTGTTACAATTGTTCACTACAATGACGCGCGTGGTGTATTCTCTAGCTGTAAACACTGTTCAGTGCTATTTGTAATCGTGATGTCGTAGGAGCTGTTTGTTTTAATACGATGTAGTAACTGTGGTGGGCTGGTTTAAGCGCTAGTTCTGTTTCGGATGTGCTTTTGACTGCGGCATAGTGATCGGTAGAATAATAATAATAATACACTTTATTGTACACCAAAAAAATCAATACAAGAAACAAATTTAATACAAAAATATTACAAATGGCGGTCTTATCGCTTACAGCAATTTCTTTTAAACAAGCGTTGAATGTTCTATTGCAGATTGTAATCATTATAGGAATTTAATGTTTAGATAATGTTTGAACTGCAATAATTACAGAAAGCGTTTCAACAATCTCACGCAGAATATTTTAGTCTACTTGTATCGGGATAAGTGAAATATGGAATTCCTTCAAACGCCGAGTCAGATATTGAAAATTTGCCTTCAAGTTCTATGTTTCTCTCAGTGAGCGTTCACATCATTTTAATGAAATCAAAGAATTATTGGTGTACTAACGGTTAATACTTTTCAATGTTACTTATTTGTTATGGTGATTTTGACGCAGGCTCGTTGCTTGCAATTTACGGACTTTAGCTCCAATTAATTATTTAATTTAAAGTTTCTTCGGAAGAAAGTTATAAGCCCATATTTCGTAACTAGTTACTGCCTAGTGATTTTGACTGGAGTTTTATCCTTAATTTAAAAATTTCTATAATCTTTCCATTATCTGGGATCGGTGTAATATGTCTTATGATATTTAGCATGCTTTTAAAGACTATTAATCCTTCGTGGAGTTTAGTAGTAGCCCGACTGAGTAGGGCTTTGGTTGCCAAAATTAATGCCATTCAAAAGCGTGTTGTACTGTTTCCATAGCATCCAGATCGAACGAGCCCCCTTTAAGTCCAAGGGTACTGTCTCACTTGGGCTACCGTGATTTTCAGATTTTGTCGTTTAGGCGCCTCTTAGGACCCTTGAGCTTACTATAGAGTGACTATATTCTTAGTCCATCCTCACACGGACAAGCTTTTTCCAATATTCGATTAAAAATAGTTTGTTATATAAACAAGCTAGCGACTTTTGGACTTGTTAAGTACAGCCTCAATTTCGCTTGCGCCATAATTTTGTGAAACTGGTTTTCAAACCTTTTTACTTTTTCTTCACTTTGGATGTTTTGAATTTCTTAAAGTCTACTATATCAGCCGAAATACGGCTACTGTAGGACATATCTTTGGTCCATCGTGTCATAACGACGGTTTACTAAATGTTCATCGGTAACTGTATGTTGTAAGTTGTGACGTTTAAGGGCCTAGTGTTTAGTCGTCTGATGAGGTTAATAAATTATGTTTCTAATCTTCAATGTTATTGCATGGTTATACTAGAGTATTACGAGTAAATAAATGTCAATAATTACAGCATGCAGCTTAGTCTCGGGCAATCGGTTATTATATAAAAGTCAGGCAGAATCCAGAGTATTCAACTAAGTTCCAAAATATAGTACTGATACATAAAATTTAGTAAAATATATTGTGTTTTTACCAACTAATTAATGACAATATTGTGCAATTAATGTTAAAAATGAAACATTGTCATATATTTTTTTTTTATTCTGACACAAATTTTACTTTTACAGCATCTTACAACAAGTCATTAAAACGAGTTATCCTTTTCTTCCTTAGCCAGTCATAATTCTTCTGACCACATCTTTAAAATCTTAAAAATCAATCGTATAGTATATACTTTGCCGTTTATTGTCATCGTTTGTGTCCTTTTGTCAAATGACTAATTGTTAACTCAATATCACTGTTGAGTCAATATCATTTGTTGAGTTATTGACTACTGTGGTCATTGTTGTGTAAAATGTCTAGTTTTCTTTTTGTGCTGTACAGTATCAGCCTAAATACGGAGATTCTGTACATCCCTTTGAGACTAAATGCGTAAAGAGCATCTACAGTATGACTGGTGTCCCGGTGCTGAAGCTTCATGCCAGAGCACTTGAGACACAAACACAAATCTTTGGACTATTTTACTACAGGGCAAACTGTTTTTCTGCCTCATGCGATGATAATTTCTTCCATCTAACTGGAATTACTTACACATTTCCGTGGAGTAACTGACGTACGGTCGAAATTTTTGATTTGAGTACTGATGCTTTCTCATTATGAGGCATCTTCTACGTACTGCAAAGAATATTTTTAATCGTACTGCAATAATATTTTTTATTTATTAAGTTGTACAAATTTTTCAATCTGTGACTATACGGGTGTCAGTTGAGATTCCGCGCAAAACATTTTCTAGCTTTTGCATTAGGATAACTTTTATATAATATTGATAATAATCAGTTTCAACTACAGCATTTAAGGAAGTTAAAAAGGTATTCATAAATCAAGGCCTGAGATTAATTAAAGTGAAAAATGGTGTTCATTCTCACAGTGAATGCTGTGCATTCTGGTATTTTGTGACGCGATTTTGGACACAAGCTATTTGCTTAAAATATTACAGATCAAAATGTAAGGAGTTTAAATGAAAACCTCGCAAAAGCCTGGTTGGGTAACGTTAATGTATTTCATAAAAGTTGAATTTGAGAGATCTCAAAGTGATTCCGCGGATATTGCCTCTAAATTATTATTATGGTGAAATGAATAAAGTACCACTAATCCATGGGGTTTTGAAATTCGCAGTCTGGCACGTAGGTAGTTGCGTACTACATGTAAAGAAGTTACATCAGATAATTTTTTAATCACATACAGGCCCGAGATTATTTTAAAGATGACGACTCAACTGTTTCAAAGCATAATAATGCCATGCAGTGGGTGTTGCAATTGTTCACAATACAATAACGCACGTGGTTATTGGCTAGCTGTGAACTCTGTTCAGTGATATTTGTTATCGTGATGTCGCACGAGCTGTTTGCTTCAATACGATGACTATTTTTGTTGTGTCAGATATAAGCGCAAGTTCTGTATCGTGGCATATTCCAACCGCGGCGTAGTGGTCGGACGGGTGCTCTCGCGCGAATTTCACCGTTTCAATATAGGAATTTAAATTATCGAAAATGTTTTAATTGCAACAATGCCACTGTGCGTTTCACTATATGCGAATATTTCCGTATACTTGTATGGGAACAAATTTAATATAGAGTTCCTTCGAAGGCCGAGCGAGATCTCGAAAACCTTCAAGAGCTATTTTTCCCAAACTAATTAACTAATTAGTATTACTTTGGTGCAATCGGTGAGCGCTCACATCATTTTCCCAATTTACAGCGTTTAATAAAGTTAAATCAGACAATCGTTAATCATATACAGGCTCGAGATTATTTTTGAGATCAGTTGTTTCGAAGAGTAATAATCCTTTGCGGTAATTCGGCGTCAAACACTTTCTAGCACTTGTATGGGGATAACTATATTATTCTAATCAGTCAACTACAACATTTATGGAACTTAAATAAGTATTTATAAATCACAAGCCTGAGAGTATTAAACTACTTCGTAACCCGTGTACATTCTCACAGTGAACGCTGTGCATTGAGGTGTTTGGTGGCCGATTTTGACATTTCCGTTTATTTCAGTGTTAAAGTTCAAAATTTAAGGTTTTACGAAAACCTGGCAAAATCATAAACTAATTTAACTAGTTAGTGATACGTTGGTACAGTTGGTGAGCGTTCACATAATTTTCTCAATTTACAGCATTTAAGAATGTTAAGTCAGGCAACTCTTAACCATATATAGGCCTGATATTATTTTTAGATCTGTTGTTTCGAAGAGTAAAAATCCTATTCAGTGAATGTTTTAATTATTAATAATAATTATATTTAGACCGTAATGATACGCGTAGTGTATTTGCTAACAGTGAACACTGATCAGTTTTATTAATTTTATTGTAATTGTGATTTTGGCAGGAGCTATTTGCTTCAAGGCGATTTAGTCCTTGTGTTGGCACAGATATCAGCACATGTGTTTCACTCCGTGCTCGTGTAGCTGCATAGTGATCGCATAGGTATTCGATAATTTTCACTTTTCATGGAAGTACGATCTAAGATTTTTAATAATTTCAAGCTGTAACAATTTGATTGTCAGTTTTGAAGAATCCGCACTAATATTTTCAAGCACCTGTATGGGGTTAACTTTGATATTCTAATCAGTTTAAACCACAGCACTAATAACCGCTATATTAAATAGCTATTTATACATCACAGCCTTGAGATTATTTCATTATTTAGAAAATGATGTATATTCTAACTTAGTCTACTAGTCTTTTGTTACTTGTTTGTAATGGTGATTTTGACACGAGCTCGTTGCTTCAAATTTACGGACTTTAACTCCAAATAATTATTTAAAGTCGATACTTGCTCTTTAAATAGACACGTCATATACTTCACAAGAAAGTTATTAGCCGTTATTTCGTAACAAGTTACTGGCTAGTGATTTTGACTAAAGTTGTTTCCTTTATTTAAAAATTGTCGATATTATTTCCATTATCTGGGATCGGCGTAATATGTCTTATGATATTTGTCTGCTTTTAATGACGCGTTGTTTCCTTCATTTAAAAAATTGTCTATGTTATTTCCATTATATGGGATCCGCGTTATATACCTTATAATATTTGGCATGCTTTTATTGACTGGGTGCCTATCAATCTTTCATGGAGTTTAGTAGTAGCCCGACTGAATAGGGCTTTGGTTGCCAAAATGAATGCCATTCAAAAGCTTGTTGTTCTGTTTCCATAGCATCCAGATCAAACGAGTCCCTTTGAAGTATAAGAGTACTGCCTCGCTTGGGCTACCGTTATTTTCAGTTTTTGTGGTTTAGGCGCCTCTTAGGATCCACTGTTGGTCCAGCTTACCGTAGGGTGACTGTATTCTTACTTCATCCTCACACGGACAAGCTTTTCCCAATATACGATCAAAACTAGTGTGTGTAAATATATGAGCTAGCGACTTCTGGACTTATTAAGCACAGCCTGAATTTCGCTTTCGATATATTTCTGTGAAACTGGTTTTGAAATCTTTTTACTTTTACGTCACTTTAGATGTTTTGAATTTCTTAACGTTCACTGTATCAACCGAAAGCCCCAGAAATCGCCACGATGGCCGGTTTTGGGTCCTCCGTAAAAAAAGCTTGTGTTTTATCCCACGATCTCTATGAGGTCATTGGTCCATCGTGTCATAACGCCGGTTTCCTAAATGTTCATCAGTAACTGTATGTTATAAGTTGTGACGTTAGAGGCCCGAGTGTTAAGTCGTCTGATGGGGGTAATAAATTGTGTTTCTGATCTTTAATGTTATACTAGAGTATTACGAGTAAATAAATGCCAATAATGATAGCATGCAGCTTAGTCTCAGGTGATTGGTTATTATATAAAAGTCAGGCAGAAACCGGAATATTCCACTTAGTTCCAAAATATATTACTGATAGATGAAATTCAGTATAATATATTGTTTTCTTACCAACTAATTAAAGACAATATTATGCAATAAAACTTTGTCTTGTAAAATAAATTTCTTGATCCTGACATAAATTTAACTTTTACGGCATAATATAACGTAAAATCTTTCAACAGGTCTTTAAAACGAGTTATCCTGTTTTTCCTTAGCCAGTCACAATTTTTCTGAACTTCAACAGTTTTATACTCTTTCAAGACTGCATGACCACGTCTTTAGAATCTTGCAAATCAATCGTATATATCGTATCAATCGTAAAGAGCACATACAGTATTACTGGTGCTTTAGCTTCATGCCAGAGCACACAAGTGGCCAAATCTTTGGACATTTTTACTATAGGGGCAAACGTAAAATAGTGCCAAACTGTTTTTCTGCCTCATGTCGGATAATTTCTTATAAGTAACTAGATCCACCGATATGCTTAGCATTTCCGTGGAGAGACTGACATACGTTCGACGATTTTGTTTTGAGTACCACCAGTACTTCCTCATTATGAGGCATCTTCTACGTATTGCAGAAATTATTTTTTTTATAAAGTAGGGAACACACAATTTTTTTTTTGTTAAAAAACTCTTTAGATTTGCGAACAGAAAGGAGTAGATGATTTATTCGATTCAAAAATAGCGTAAAATACACACTAAAATTTTAAGATGCACACAAAAAAGCAGCGACCACCATTTGTTACATTCTGACGTTGCGTTGTTCTACAACGGACTACATGCTCAGTACCAATCTTATATTTCATACAGGCCCGTTATTTTAGAAATGACTCAATTTTTTTAAGCATAATAATTCCATACAGGGCGTGTTTCAATTGTTCACAATACAAGAACGCACTGTGTTTGCTAGCTGTGAACACTGTTCAGAGTTCTTTGTAATCGTGATTTCGGCACGAGCTGTTTGCTTCAATACGATTTCTATTTTTGTTGTGACAGATATAAGCGCAAGTTCTGTATCGCGTCATATTCCAACCACGGCGTAGTGGTCAGAGGGGTGCTCTCGCGCGAATTTCAACGTTTCAATATAGGAATTTAAATTATTAAAAATGTTTCAATTGCAACAATGCCAGTGTGCGTTTCACTATATGTGATACACTATATGCGAATATTTCCGTATATTTTTATGGGAACAACTTTAATTAGAATTCATCCGAAGGCCGAGCGAGATCTCGAAAACCTACAAGAGCTATTTTTCCTAAACTAATTAGTGTTACTTAGGTGCACTCGGTGAGCGCTCACATCATTTTCTCTATTTACAGGGCTTATAAAAGTTAAGCCAGACAATCATTAACCATATAGATAATAATCAGTTTCAACTACAGCATTTAAGGAAGTTAAATAGGTATATATAAATCAAGGCCTGAGATTAATTAAAGTGAAAAATGGTGTTCATTCTCACAGTAAATGCTGTGCATTCTGGTGTTTGGTGACGCGATTTTGGACACAAGCTATTTGCTTAAAATATTACAGATCAAAATGTAAGGAGTTTAAACGAAAACCTGGCAAAAGCCTGGTTGGGTTTCTTATACTTTCATCTATTTTTGACGTTAATGTATTTTATAAAAGTTGAATTTGAGAGATCTCAAAGTGATTCCGCGGAAATTGCCTCTATATTATTATTATGGTGAAATGAATAAAGTACCACTAATCCATGGGTTTTTGAAATTCGCAGTCTGGCACGCAGGTAGTTGCGTCCCACATGTAAAGAAGTTACATCAGAGAATTTTTTAATCACAAACAGGCCCGAGATTATTTTAAAGATGACGACTCAACTGTTTCAAAGCATAATAATGCCATGCAGTGGGTGTTTCAATTGTTCACGGAACAAGTGCACGCGTGGTGTATTGGCTAGCTCTGAATACTGTCCAGTGCTATATGGAATCGTGATGTCGCACGAGCTGTTTGCTTCAATACGATGACTATTTTTGTTGTGTCAGATATAAGCGCAAGTTCTGTATCGCGTCATATTCCAACCGCGGCGTAGTGGTCTGAAGGGTGCTCTCGCGCGAATTTCAACTTTTCAATATATGACTTTAAATTACCGAAAATGATTCAATTGCAACAATGCCACTGTGCGTTTCACTATTTGCGAATATTTCCGTATACTTGTATGGGAAAAACTTTAATATAGAATTCCTCCGAAGGCCGAGTGAGATCTCGAAAATCTTCAAGAGCAATTTTTCCAAAACTAATTAGTGTTACTTAGGTGCACTCGGTGAGCGCTCACATCATTTTCCCAATTCACAGCGTTTAATAAAGTTAAATCAGACAATCATTAATCATATACAGGCTCGTGAATATTTTTGAGATCAGTTGTTTCGAAGAGTAATAATCCTTTGCAGTAAATATTTCAATTATCCAGAACGTAATAGTAGTGTATTTGCTAACAGTGAACACTGTTCAGTGTTAGTAATTTTATTGCAATCGTGATTTTGACACGAGCTGTTTGCTTCAACGCGATGTAGTCCTTCTGTTGTGACAGATATCAGCACAAGTGTTTCGCTCCGTGCTCGTATTGCAGCGTAGTGATCTGATGGATATTCGATAATTTTCACTTTCCATGGAAGTGCGATCTTAGATTTTTTTTAAATATTTTCAGTTGTAGCAATTTAATTGTCAGTTTTAATATTTCCGCACAAAATTCTTTCTAGCACTTGTATGGGGATAACTTTGACAGCATTTATGGAAGGTAAATAGGTATTTATAAAGCACAGGCCTGAGATTATTTAACTACTTCGTAACTCGTGTACAGTGAACACTGTGCATTCAGTGGCGCGATTTGGACATTGCCGTTTATTTCAGTGTTAAAGTTCAAAATTTAAGGTGTCACGAAAACCTGGAAAAATCCGGTTAACTTTAACGTATTCCATTAAAATAGATCTAAAGAATTTTCAAATAAACTATTAAGTAATATTATAATTTTAAAATAATAATATCATATGACGATTCTACGAAATCTGTTCTCATGCAAATTTCAACTTTTCAATATAGGAATTTAAATTATCGAAAATGTTTCAATTGCAACAATGGTAGTGTGCGTTTTACTATATGTGATACACTACATGCGAATATATCCGTACACTTGCATGGGAATAACTTTAATAAAGAATTCCTCCGAAGGCCGAGCGAGATCTCGAAAACCTTCAAGAACTATTTTTCCCAAACTAATTAACTAATTAGTGTTACTTAGGTGCACTCCGTGGGCGCTCACATCATTTTCTCTATTTACAGGGTTTATGAAAGTTAAGCCAGACAATCGTTAATCATATCCAGGCCCGATGTTATTTTAATCCGTTGTTTCGAAAAGTAATAATCCCAAAAGTAATTATTCAGACCGTAATGACACACGTTGTGTATTTGCTAACAGTGAACACTGGTTAGTGTTATTAATTTTATTGTAATTGTAATTTTTGGCACGAGCTGATTGCTTCAACGCGATATAGTACTTGTGTTGTGACATATATAAGCACAAGTGTTTCGCTTCGTGCTCGTGTAGCTGCATAGTGATCTGATGGATATTCGATAATTTTCACTTTTCATGGAAGTGCGATCTAAGATTTTTAATATTTTCAAGCTGTAACAATTCGATTGTCGGTTTTGGTAATTCCGCGAAAAAAACTTTCGAGCACTTGTATGGGGATAACTTTGGCACGGGCAAAGTCCAGTTAACTTTAACGTATTCCATTAAAATAGATCTGAAGAACTTTTAAGTAAATTGTTAAATAATAATATAATTTTGATAATAACGCGATGAAGTCCTTGTATTGAGACAGATATCAGCACAAGTATTTCGCTCCGTGCTCGTGATGCTGCATAGTGATTGCATGGGTATTCGACAATTTTCACTTTTCATGAAACTGCGATCTAAGAGTTTTAATATTTCGAGTTGTAACAATTCGATTGTCAGTTTTGAAGATGTCGCGCAAATAATTTCAAGCACTTGTATGATGTTTATGAAAGTTAAGTACAGCTATTTTTAAATCACAGGCCTGAGATTATTTTATTATTTAGAAAATAGTGTATAATCTAACAGTGAACACTACGCATTCTGGTGTTTTGTGATATAATTTTGACACAAGCTACTTCCTTCAAAGTAACAAAATCAAAATGTAAGGAGATTATTCGAAAACATGGCAGAATCCTGGTCGGATTTGGTATAGTTTCATTGATCTATTTTTGACGTTTACATAATTCATTCGTTGAATTTGTGAGATCAGAAAGTGATTCCGAAAAAAATGCAAAATACAATAACGTGAGTGGTGTATTGACTAGCTGTGAACACTGTTCAGTGCTATATGTAATCGTGATGTCGCACGAGCTGTTTGCTTCAATACGATGTAGTAACTGTGTTATGGCAGGTGTAAGCGCTTGTTCTGTTTCGCACCATGTTCCTACACCATGTTTTCGTGCACATTTTTATTTCACAACA
This sequence comes from Phalera bucephala, assembly GCA_905147815.2. Taxonomy (NCBI): domain Eukaryota; kingdom Metazoa; phylum Arthropoda; class Insecta; order Lepidoptera; family Notodontidae; genus Phalera; species Phalera bucephala. The sequence continues at coordinate 5,877,097 of LR990628.1, read as the reverse complement.
TAAGAATTTGAACTATCGAAAATGTTTCGACTGCAACGATTATAGTGTGCTTTTTGGTATTCTAGTATTCTCACGTGGAATATTTACATCTACTTGTATGGGGATAACTTAAATATGGAATTCCTCCAAAAGCGGAGCCAGGTATTGAAAATGTGGAAAACTTTTAAGAGATATTTTTCATAAACTAATTTAACTAGTTAGTGATACGTTGGTACAGTTGGTGAGCGTTCACATAATTTTCTCAATTTACAGCATTTAAGAATGTTAAGTCAGGCAACTCTTAATCATATACAGGCCCGATATTATTTTAGATCCGTTGTTTCGAAAAGTAATAATACTAAGAGTAATTATTCATACCGTAATGACACGCGCGGTGTATTTGCTAATAGTAAAAACTGGTGAGTGTTATTAATTTTATTGTAATTGTGATTTTGGCAGGAGCTGTTTGCTTCAACGCGTTGTAGTCCTTGTGTTTTGACTGATATCAACACAAGTGTTTCGCTCCGTGCTCGTGTTGCTGCATAGCGATCGCATGGGTATTCGACAATTTACACTTTCATGGAAGTGCGATCTGAGATTTTTTAATATTTTCAAGCTGTAACAATTTGATTGTCAGTTTTGGTAATTCCGCGCATAATACTTTCTAGCACTTGTATGGGGATAACTTTGACATTCTAATCAGTTAATGCAATGAAACATTTATGGAAGTTAAACAGATATTTATAAATCACAGGCATGAAATTATTTAACTAATTCGTAACTCTTGTGTGGGTAAACTTATTCGTAATTCGGTGGCGCGATTTTCACATTCCCGTTTATTTCAGTGTTAAAGTTTAAAATTTAAGGTTTTTAGAAAACCTGGCAAAATCCGTTTAACTTTAACGTATTCCATAAAAATAGATCTGAATATTTTAAAATATATAATAATATGATTTTGACGATTCGACGAAATCTGTTGGCGTCAAATTGTTATTTTAACATCCACTGTAACCCATTTTCGCAAATAAAGTGATTTGATTTGATTTATTATGATATAGGAATATGAAGCTCCTTCAATATAAAGCGCATGCTTGGTGAACGTCCACGACGGTTTACAAATTACATTACGTATGGAAGTTAATCAAACAATATTAAATCACTAGTTTATATAGTTTCAAAGCCCAGTAATTTCATGCAGTGGGTGTTACAATTGTTCACTACAATAACGCGCGTGGTGTATTCTCTAGCTGTAAACACTGTTCAGTGCTATTTGTAATCGTGATGTCGCAGGAGCTGTTTGTTTTAATACGATGTAGTAACTGTGGTGGGCTGGTTTAAGCGCTAGTTCTGTTTCGGATGTTCTTTTGACTGCGGCATAGTGGTCGGTAAAATAATAATAATAATACACTTTATTGTACACCAAAAAATCAATACAAGAAACAAATTTAATACAAAAATAGTACAAATGGCGGTCTTATCGCTTACAGCTATTTCTTCCAGACAAGCGTTGAATGTTCTATTGCAGATTGTAATCATTATAGGAATTAAATGTTTAGATAATGTTTGAACTGCCATTATTACAGGGAGCGTTTCAGTAATCTCACGCAGAATATTTTAGTCTACTTGTATCGGGATAAGTGAAATATGGAATTCCTTCAAACGCCGAGTCAGATATTGAAAATTTGCCTTCAAGATCTATGTTTCTCTCAGTGAGCGTTCACATCATTTAATGAAATCGATGAATACTTTTTAATGTTACTTATTTGTAATGGTGATTTTGCCACAAGCTCGTTGCTTAAAATTTACGACCTTTAGCTCTGATTAATTATTTAATTTAAAAACGATACTTTCTCTTTAAAATACACGTCATATACTTAACAAGATAGTTATAAGCCGTTAATACTATTTATTAGCTCATGATTTTGACTGCAGTTGTTTTCTTCATTTAAATATTATCCCTATTATGTCCATTATCTGGGATCAGCGTAATATGTAATCATAATCATCATAATCATATCTTTATTTGCGAATATGGGTATGTATTACATAAGATCTTCAGTGTTTGAGGTGTTTCACCATATCCAGCTTCATGGCATGCAAATATTTAGTATCTTATAGGCTAAAATTGATAAGCATATAAAATTCTTTAAATATAATATTCACATATCATATATTATTATTTATTCATTCATCATAGTATTATTTAACATATCATTTAGTTATTTATTTAATCTTCTCTTAAACAGTTATTTGTAAATACTGTTTTAATTATTGTCAATATACGAATACGAATACGATTAATCATAAATAATATTGTTTGATAAATTGGTAATAACAATGACGTCATATGTCAATACTAATTATACAACTCTTCTATAACTTATCATTTAAGTAGTCATTCACCGAATAGTAGGTCTTTTCAGCTAATAATTTTTTAACGGTATGTTTAAAAACATGGTTATTACTTAAACATAAAACTGACTTCGGTAGGTTATTATAAATACGAGGGGCCATGCAAAAAATACTTTTATTTAAAAAAGCAGTTTGATTTGGTGGGAGACAAATTTTATAATTATGACGTTTGCTGTTAAGTTTCTTATAATTATTTATGTTATTTCTAACGAATAATATCGTTTCAAAGATATATAGGCAGGGAAGTGTCAGAATGCGTAACTGTTTAAACAAAGGCTTACAGCTCTCAGTCGGTTTCATACGGCACATCGCCCTCACGCACCTTTTTTGAGCCGCGAATGCTGCATCTTTATTGGTTGCGTTGCCCCAAAATAGTATACCATACCTCAAACTGGATGACACATAACCATGGTAAGCCGTTAATATCACTGATTGATCGACTGTTTTAGACAACATATATAAAGCGTATGCGTATTTATTCATTTTTGAGCAAAGAATTTCTATATGGTTCTTCCAATTTAATGTGGAAGTCTATATTCAAACCTAAAAATTTTGTCGTCTGCACTGATTGAACAGTTTGTCCTAAGTAGTTTAAATTAAAGTCAACAATTTTATTAGTTTTATTTTTAAATGTCATTAGAACTGTCTTGACAAGATTAATCTTTAAATTATTTAGTGTCAACCATTGTACTATGTCATGTAAAGTAGTATTATTGTCATTTTTTAAATTTAAATTTGTCTCATTACCTGAGAATATAACAGTAGTGTCATCTGCAAATAGTACTGAGTGATGCTTGGTTATTCCAGGAAGATCGTTAATATAAATAATAAATAGCAGAGGCCCCAGTACACTGCCTTGCGGTACTCCAAAATTAACGTCTCTATATTCTGACAAGTAGTTTAGTTCTTTTTTTAGGTCAGGATATAGTCTAGTTATTTGCGTTGCTTGTTTTCTATTAGTTAAATAGGATTTTATAAGATTTAATACATTTCCTCGAATTCCATATGCATATAATTTATATAATAGGATACTATGTTCAACATAATCAAAAGCCTTTGTCAAGTCCATATAGAGGGCACATGTGGTTATTCTCAAATCTACATTTTTCGTTATTGTTTCTAGAAATCTATATATAGCCATATTAATATTCTTGTTTCTCCTAAACCCTACCTGTTCTTTAGTAAATAGGTTATTTAATTCAAAAAAATCATATATGGAGTTGTATATTACCCTTTCAAAAATTTTTGATGAATTGAATGTCTTATGATATTTGGCACGCTTTTAATGACTGGGTGCCTATCAATCCTTCGTGGAGTTTAGTAGTAGCCCGACTGATTAGGGCTTTGGTTGCCAAAATGAATGCCATTCAAAAGCGTGTTGTACGGTTTCCATAGCATCCAGATCGAACGAGCCCCCTTTAAGTCCAAGGGTACTGTGTCACTTGGGCTACCGTGATTTTCAGATTTTGTCGTTTAGGCGCCTCTTAGGACCCGCTGTCAGTTGAGCTTACTATAGAGTGACTATATTCTTAGTCCATCCTCACACGGACAAGTTTTTTCCAATATTCGATCAAAAATAGTTTGTTTATATATGTAACGACGGTTTACTAAATGTTCATCGGTAACTGTATGTTGTAAGTTGTGACGTTTAAGGGCCTAGTGTTTAGTCGTCTGTTGAGGTTAATAAATTATGTTTCTAATCTTCAATGTTATTGCATGGTTTTACTAGAGTATTACGAGTAAATAAATGTCAATAATTACAGCATGCAGCTTAGTCTCGGGCAATCGGTTATTATATAAAAGTCAGGCAGAATCCAGAGTATTCAACTAAGTTCCAAAATATAGTACTGATACATAAAATTTAGTAAAATATATTGTGTTTTTACCAACTAATTAATGACAATATTGTGCAATTAATGTTAAAGATGAAACATTGCCTTATATTTTTTTTTTGATTCTGACACAAATTTTACTTTTACAGTATCTTACAACAAGTCATTAAAACGAGTTATCCTTTTCTTCCTTAGCCAGTCATAATTCTTCTGACCACATCTTTAAAATCTTAAAAATCAATCGTATAGTATACACTTTGCCGTTTATTGTCATCGTTTGTGTCCTTTTGTCAAATGACTAATTGTTAACTCAATATCACTGTTGAGTCAATATCATATGTTGAGTTATTGACTACTGTGGTCATTTTTGTGTAAAATGTCTAGTTTTCTTTTTGTGCTGTACAGTATCAGCCTAAATACGGAGATTCTGTACATCCCTTTGAGACTAAATGCGTAAAGAGCATCTACAGTATGACTGGTGTCTCGGTGCTGAAGCTTCATGCCAGAGCACTTGAGACACACACACAAATCTTTGGTCTATTTTACTACAGGGCAAACTGTTTTTCTGCCTCATGCGGCGATGATTTCTGACATCTAACTGGAGTTACTTACACATTTCCGTGGAGTAACTGACGTACGGTCGAAATTTTTGATTTGAGTACTGATGCTTTCTCATTCATCACTGCAAAGAATATTTTTAATCGTACTGCAATAATATTTTTTATTTATTAAGTTGTACAAATTTTTCAATCTGTGACAATACGGGTGTCAGTTGAGATTCCGCGCAAAATATTTTCTAGCTTTTGCATTAGGATAACTTTTATATAATATTGATAATAATCAGTTTCAACTACAGCATTTAAGGAAGTTGAAAAGGTATTCATAAATCAAGGCCTGAGATTAATTGAAGTGAAAAATGGTGTTCATTCTCATAGTGAATGTTGTGCATTCTGGTATTTTGTGACGCGATTTTGGACACAAGCTATTTGCTTAAAATATTACAGATCTAAATGTAAGGAATTTAAATGAAAACCTCGCAAAAGCCTGGTAGGGTAACGTTAATGTATTTCATAAAGGTTGAATTTGAGAGATCTCAAAGTGATTCCGCGGATATTGCCTCTAAATTATTATTATGGTGAAATGAATAAAGTACCACTAATCCATGGGGTTTTGAAATTCGCAGTCTGGCACGTAGGTAGTTGCGTACTACATGTAAAGAAGTAACATCAGATAATTTTTTAATCACATACAGGCCCGAGATTATTTTAAAGATGACGACTCAACTGTTTCAAAGCATAATAATGCCATGCAGTGGGTGTTACAATTGTTCACAATACAATAACGCGCGTGGTTATTGGCTAGCTGTGAACTCTGTTCAGTGATATTTGTTATCGTGATGTCGCACGAGCTGTTTGCTTCAATACGATTTCTATTTTTGTTGTGTCAGATATAAGCGCAAGTTCTGTATCGTGGCATATTCCAACCGCGGCGTAGTGGTCGGACGGGTGCTCGCGCGCGAATTTCACCGTTTCAATATAGGAATTTAAATTATCGAAAATGTTTCAATTGCAACAATGCCACTGTGCGTTTCACTATATGCGAGTATTTCCGTATACTTGTATGGGAACAAATTTAATATAGAATTCCTCCGAAGGCCGAGCGAGATCTCGAAAACCTTCAAGAGCTATTTTTCCCAAACTAATTAACTAATTAGTATTACTTTGGTGCAATCGGTGAGCGCTCACATCAGTTTCCCAATTTACAGCGTTTAATAAAGTTAAATCAGACAATCGTTAATCATATACAGGCTCGAGATTATTTTTGAGATCAGTTGTTTCGAAGAGTAATAATCCTTTGTGGTAATTCGGCGTCAAACACTTTCTAGCACTTGTATGGGGATAACTATATTATTCTAATCAGTCAACTATAACATTTATGGAACTTAAATAAGTATTTATAAATCACAAGCCTGAGAGTATTAAACTACTTCGTAACCCGTGTACATTCTCACAGTGAACGCTGTGCATTGAGGTGTTTGGTGGCCGATTTTGACATTTCCGTTTATTTCAGTGTTAAAGTTCAAAATTTAAGGTTTTACGAAAACCTGGCAAAATCATAAACTAATTTAACTAGTTAGTGATACGTTGGTACAGTTGGTGAGCGTTCACATAATTTTCTCAATTTACAGCATTTAAGAATGTTAAGTCAGGCAACTCTTAATCATATACAGGCCCGATATTATTTTAGATCCGTTGTTTCGAAAAGTAATAATACTAAGAGTAATTATTCATACCGTAATGACACGCGCGGTGTATTTGCTAATAGTAAAAACTGGTGAGTGTTATTAATTTTATTGTAATTGTGATTTTGGCAGCAGCTGTTTGCTTCAACGCGATGTAGTCCTTGTGTTGTGACAGATATCAACATAAGTGTTTCGCTCCGTGCTCGTGTTGCTGCATAGCGATCGCATGGGTATTCGACAATTTTCACTTTTCATGGAAGTGCGATCTGAGATTTTTTAATATTTTTAAGCTGTAACAATTTGATTGTCAGTTTTGGTAATTCCGCGCATAATACTTTCTAGCACTTGTATGGGGATAACTTTGACATTCTAATCAGTTAATGCAATGCAACATTTATGGAAGTTAAACAGATATTTATAAATCACAGGCATGAAATTATTTAACTAATTCGTAACTCTTGTGTGGGTTAACTTATTCGTAATTCGGTGGCGCGATTTTCACATTCCCGTTTATTTCAGTGTTAAAGTTTAAAATTTAAGGTTTTTAGAAAACCTGGCAGAATCCGTTTAACTTTAACGTATTCCATAAAAATAGATCTGAATATTTTAAAATATATAATAATATGATTTTGACGATTCGACGAAATCTGTTGGCGTCAAATTGTTATTTTAACATCCACTGTAACCCATTTTCGCAATTAAAGTGATTTGATTTGATTTATTATGATAATAGGAATATGAAGCTCCTTCAATATAAAGCGCATGCTTGGTGAACGTCCACGACGGTTTTCGAATTACATTACGTATGGAAGTTAATCAAACAATATTAAATCACTAGTTTATATAGTTGTAAAGCCCAGTAATTTCATGCAGTGGGTGTTACAATTGTTCACTACAATAACGCGCGTGGTGTATTCTCTAGCTGTAAACACTGTTCAGTGCTATTTGTAATCGTGATGTCGCAGGAGCTGTTTGTTTTAACACGATGTAGTAACTGTGGTGGGCTGGTTTAAGCGCTAGTTCTGTTTCGGATGTGCTTTTGACTGCGGCATAGTGATCGGTAGAATAATAATAATAATACACTTTATTGTACACCAAAAAAATCAATACAAGAAACAAATTTAATACAAAAATATTACAAATGGCGGTCTTATCGCTTACAGCAATTTCTCTTAAACAAGCGTTGAATGTTCTATTGCAGATTGTAATCATTATAGGAATTTAATGTTTAGATAATGTTTGAACTGCAATAATTACAGAAAGCGTTTCAACAATCTCACGCAAAATATTTTAGTCTACTTGTATCGGGATAAGTGAAATATGGAATTCCTTCAAACGCCGAGTCAGATATTGAAAATTTGCCTTCAAGTTCTATGTTTCTCTCAGTGAGCGTTCACATCATTTTAATGAAATCAAAGAATTATTGGTGTACTAACGGTTAATACTTTTGAATGTTACTTATTTGTTATGGTGATTTTGACGCAGGCTCGTTGCTTGCAATTTACGGACTTTAGCTCCAATTAATTATTTAATTTAAAGTTTCTTCGGAAGAAAGTTATAAGCCTATATTTCGTAACTAGTTACTGCCTAGTGATTTTGACTGGAGTTGTATCCTTAATTTAAAAATTTCTATAATCTTTCCATTATCTGGGATCGGTGTAATATGTCTTATGATATTTAGCATGCTTTTAATGACTATTAATCCTTCGTGGAGTTTAGTAGTAGCCCGACTGAGTAGGGCTTTGGTTGCCAAAATTAATGCCATTCAAAAGCATGTTGTACTGTTTCCATAGCATCCAGATCGAACGAGCCCCCTTTAGGTCCAAGGGTACTGTCTCACTTGGGCTACCGTGATTTTCAGATTTTGTCGTTAAGGCGCCTCTTAGGACCCGCTGTCGGTTGAGCTTACTATAGAGTGACTATATTCTTAGTCCATCCTCACACGGACAAGTTTTTTCCAATATTCGATTAAAAATAGTTTGTTATATAAACAAGCTAGCGACTTTTGGACTTGTTAAGTACAGCCTCAATTTCGCTTGCGCCATAATTTTGTGAAACTGGTTTTCAAACCTTTTTACTTTTTCTCCACTTTGGATGTTTTGAATTTCTTAAAGTCTACTATATCAGCCGAAATACGGCTACTGTAGGACATATCTTTGGTCCATCGTGTCATAACGACGGTTTACTAAATGTTCATCGGTAACTGTATGTTGTAAGTTGTGACGTTTAAGGGCCTAGTGTTTAGTCGTCTGATGAGGTTAATAAATTATGTTTCTAATCTTCAATGTTATTGCATGGTTATACTAGAGTATTACGAGTAAATAAATGTCAATAATTACAGCATGCAGCTTAGTCTCGGGCAATCGGTTATTATATAAAAGTCAGGCAGAATCCAGAGTATTCAACTAAGTTCCAAAATATAGTACTGATACATAAAATTTAGTAAAATATATTGTGTTTTTACCAACTAATTAATGACAATATTGTGCAATTAATGTTAAAAATGAAACATTGTCATATATTTTTTTTTTATTCTGACACCAATTTTACTTTTACAGCATCTTACAACAAGTCATTAAAACGAGTTATCCTTTTCTTCCTTAGCCAGTCATAATTCTTCTGACCACATCTTTAAAATCTTAAAAATCAATCGTATAGTATATACTTTGCCGTTTATTGTCATCGTTTGTGTCCTTTTGTCAAATGACTAATTGTTAACTCAATATCACTGTTGAGTCAATATCATTTGTTGAGTTATTGACTACTGTGGTCATTGTTGTGTAAAATGTCTAGTTTTCTTTTTGTGCTGTACAGTATCAGCCTAAATACGGAGATTCTGTACATCCCTTTGAGACTAAATGCGTAAAGAGCATCTACAGTATGACTGGTGTCTCGGTGCTGAAGCTTCATGCCAGAGCACTTGAGACACACACACAAATCTTTGGACTATTTTACTACAGGGCAAACTGTTTTTCTGCCTCATGCGGTGATAATTTCTTCCATCTAACTGGAGTTACTTACACATTTCCGTTGAGTAACTGACGTACGGTCGAAATTTTTGATTTGAGTACTGATGCTTTCTCATTATGAGGCATCTTCTACGTACTGCAAAGAATATTTTTAATCGTACTGCAATAATATTTTTTATTTATTAAGTTGTACAAATTTTTGAATCAGTGACTATACGGGTGTCAGTTGAGATTCCGCGCAAAATATTTTCTAGCTTTTGCATTAGGATAACTTTTATATAATATTGATAATAATCAGTTTCAACTACAGCATTTAAGGAAGTTAAAAAGGTATTCATAAATCAAGGCCTGAGATTAATTAAAGTGAAAAATGGTGTTCATTCTCACAGTGAATGCTGTGCATTCTGGTATTTTGTGACGCGATTTTGGACACAAGCTATTTGCTTAAAATATTACAGATCAAAATGTAAGGAGTTTAAATGAAAACCTCGCAAAAGCCTGGTTGGGTAACGTTAATGTATTTAATAAAAGTTGAATTTGAGAGATCTCAAAGTGATTCCGCGGATATTGCCTCTAAATTATTATTATGGTGAAATGAATAAAGTACCACTAATCCATGGGGTTTTGAAATTCGCAGTCTGGCACGTAGGTAGTTGCGTACTACATGTAAAGAAGTTACATCAGATAATTTTTTAATCACATACAGGCCCGAGATTATTTTAAAGATGACGACTCAACTGTTTCAATGCATAATAATGCCATGCAGTGGGTGTTGCAATTGTTCACAATACAATAACGCACGTGGTTATTGGCTAGCTGTGAACTCTGTTCAGTGATATTTGTTATCGTGATGTCGCACGAGCTGTTTGCTTCAATACGATGACTATTTTTGTTGTGTCAGATATAAGCGCAAGTTCTGTATCGTGGCATATTCCAACCGCGGCGTAGTGGTCGGACGGGTGCTCGCGCGCGAATTTCACCGTTTCAATATAGGAATTTAAATTATCGAAAATGTTTTAATTGCAACAATGCCACTGTGCGTTTCACTATATGCGAATATTTCCGTATACTTGTATGGGAACAAATTTAATATAGAATTCCTCCGAAGGCCGAGCGAGATCTCGAAAACCTTCAAGAGCTATTTTTCCCAAACTAATTAACTAATTAGTATTACTTTGGTGCAATCGGTGAGCGCTCACATCAGTTTCCCAATTTACAGCGTTTAATAAAGTTAAATCAGACAATCGTTAATCATATACAGGCTCGAGATTATTTTTGAGATCAGTTGTTTCGAAGAGTAATAATCCTTTGCGGTAATTCGGCGTCAAACACTTTCTAGCACTTGTATGGGGATAACTATATTATTCTAATCAGTCAACTACAACATTTATGGAACTTAAATAAGTATTTATAAATCACAAGCCTGAGAGTATTAAACTACTTCGTAACCCGTGTACATTCTCACAGTGAACGCTGTGCATTGAGGTGTTTGGTGGCCGATTTTGACATTTCCGTTTATTTCAGTGTTAAAGTTCAAAATTTAAGGTTTTACGAAAACCTGGCAAAATCATAAACTAATTTAACTAGTTAGTGATACGTTGGTACAGTTGGTGAGCGTTCACATAATTTTCTCAATTTACAGCATTTAAGAATGTTAAGTCAGGCAACTCTTAATCATATACAGGCCCGATATTATTTTAGATCCGTTGTTTCGAAAAGTAATAATACTAAGAGTAATTATTCATACCGTAATGACACGCGCGGTGTATTTGCTAATAGTAAAAACTGGTGAGTGTTATTAATTTTATTGTAATTGTGATTTTGGCAGCAGCTGTTTGCTTCAACGCGATGTAGTCCTTGTGTTGTGACAGATATCAACATAAGTGTTGCGCTCCGTGCTCGTGTTGCTGCATAGCGATCGCATGGGTATTCGACAATTTTCACTTTTCATGGAAGTGCGATCTGAGATTTTTTAATATTTTTAAGCTGTAACAATTTGATTGTCAGTTTTGGTAATTCCGCGCATAATACTTTCTAGCACTTGTATGGGGATAACTTTGACATTCTAATCAGTTAATGCAATGCAACATTTATGGAAGTTAAACAGATATTTATAAATCACAGGCATGAAATTATTTAACTAATTCGTAACTCTTGTGTGGGTTAACTTATTCGTAATTCGGTGGCGCGATTGATATTGATATTTGTTATCGTGATGTCGCACGAGCTGTTTGCTTCAATACGATGACTATTTTTGTTGTGTCAGATATAAGCGCAAGTTCTGTATCGTGGCATATTCCAACCGCGGCGTAGTGGTCGGACGGGTGCTCTCGCGCGAATTTCACCGTTTCAATATAAGAATTTAAATTATCGAAAATGTTTCAATTGCAACAATGGTAGTGTGCGTTTTACTATATGTGATACACTACATGCGAATATTTCCGTACACTTGCATGCGAATAACTTTAATAAAGAATTCCTCCGAAGGCCGAGCGAGATCTCGAAAACCTTCAAGAGCTATTTTTCCCAAACTAATTAACTAATTAGTGTTACTTAGTTGCACTCCGTGGGCGCTCACATCATTTTCTCTATTTACAGGGTTTATGAAAGTTAAGCCAGACAATCGTTAATCATATCCAGGCCCGATGTTATTTTAATCCGTTGTTTCGAAAAGTAATAATTCCAAGAGTAATTATTCAGACCGTAATGACACACGTTGTGTATTTGCTAACAGTGAACACTGGTCAGTGTTATTAATTTTATTGTAATTGTAATTTTTGGCACGAGCTGATTGCTCCAACGCGATATAGTACTTGTGTTGTGACAGATATAAGTACAAGTGTTTCGCTTCGTGCTCGTGTAGCTGCATAGTGATCTGATGGATATTCGATAATTTTCACTTTTCATGGAAGTACGATCTAAGATTTATAATATTTTCAAGCTGTAACAATTTGATTGTCTGTTTTCAGTTTTTGTCGTTTAGGCGCCTCTTAGGATCCACTGTTGGTCCAGCTTACCGTAGGGTGACTGTATTCTTACTTCATCCTCACACGGACAAGCTTTTCCCAATATACGATCAAAACTAGTGTGTGTAAATATATGAGCTAGCGACTTCTAGACTTATTAAGCACAGCCTGAATTTCGCTTTCGATATATTTCTGTGAAACTGGTTTAGAAATCTTTTTACTTTTACGTCACTTTAGATGTTTTGAATTTCTAAACGATCACTGTATCAACCGAAAGCCCCGCCGAAACCGAAACCGAAATCGCCACGATGGCCGGTTTTGGGTCCTCCGTAAAAAAAGCTTGTGTTTTATCCCACGATCTCTATGAGGTCATTGGTCCATCGTGTCATAACGCCGGTTTCCTAAATGTTCATCAGTAACTGTATGTTATAAGTTGTGACGTTAGAGGCCCGAGTGTTAAGTCGTCTGATGGGGGTAATAAATTGTGTTTCTGATCTTTAATGTTATACTAGAGTATTACGAGTAAATAAATGCCAATAATGATAGCATGCAGCTTAGTCTCAGGTGATTGGTTATTATATAAAAGTCAGGCAGAAACCGGAATATTCCACTTAGTTCCAAAATATATTACTGATAGATGAATTCAGTATAATATATTGTTTTCTTACCAACTAATTAAAGACAATATTATGCAATAAAACTTTGTCTTGTAAAATAAATTTCTTGATCCTGACATAAATTTTACTTTTACGGCATAATATAACGTAAATTCTTTCAACAGGTCTTTAAAACGAGTTATCCTGTTTTTCCTTAGCCAGTCACAATTTTTCTGAAGTTCAACAGCCTTTATACTCTTTCAAGACTGCATGACCACGTCTTTAGAATCTTGCAAATCAATCGTATATATCGTATCAATCGTAAAAAGCACATACAGTATTACTGGTGCTTTAGCTTCATGCCAGAGCACACAAGTGGCCAAATCTTTGGACATTTTTACTATAGGGGCAAACGTAAAATGGTGCCAAACTGTTTTTCTGCCTCATGTGGGATAATTTCTTATAAGTAACTAGATCCACCGATATGCTTAGCATTTCCGTGGAGAGACTGACATACGTTCGACGATTTTGTTTTGAGTACCACCAGTACTTCCTCATTATGAGGCATCTTCTACGTATTGCAGAAATTATTTTTTTTATAAAGCAGGCAACACACAATTTTTTTTTTGTTAAAAAACTTTAGATTTGCAAACAGAAAGGAGTAGATGATTTATTCGATTCAAAAATAGCGTAAAATACACACTAAAATTTTAAGATGCACACAAAAAAGCAGCGACCACCATTTGTTACATTCTGACGTTGCGTTGTTCTACAACGGACTACATGCTCAGTACCAATCTTATATTTCATACAGGCCCGTTATTTTAGAAATGACTCAATTTTTTTAAGCATAATAATTCCATACAGGGCGTGTTTCAATTGTTCACAATACAAGAACGCACTGTGTTTGCTAGCTGTGAACACTGTTCAGAGTTCTTTGTAATCGTGATTTCGGCACGAGCTGTTTGCTTCAATATGATTTCTATTTTTGTTGTGACAAATATAAGCGCAAGTTCTGTATCGCGTCATATTCCAACCGCGGCGTAGTGGTCAGAGGGGTGCTCTCGCGCGAATTTCAACGTTTCAATATAGGAATTTAAATTATTAAAAATGTTTCAATTGCAACAATGCCAGTGTGCGTTTCACTATATGTGATACACTATATGCGAATATTTCCGTATACTTTTATGGGAACAACTTTAATTAGAATTCATCCGAAGGCCGAGCGAGATCTCGTAAACCTACAAGAGCTATTTTTCCTAAACTAATTAGTGTTACTTAGGTGCACTCGGTGAGCGCTCACATCATTTTCTCTATTTACAGGGCTTATAAAAGTTAAGCCAGACAATCATTAACCATATAGATAATAATCAGTTTCAACTACAGCATTTAAGGAAGTTAAATAGTATACCTATTTATAAATCAAGGCCTGAGATGGTGAAAAATGGTGTTCATTCTTACAGTAAATGCTGTGCATTCTGGTGTTTGGTGACGCGATTTTGGACACAAGCTATTTGCTTAAAATATTACAGATCAAAATGTAAGGAGTTTAAACGAAAACCTGGCAAAAGCCTGGTTGGGTTTCTTATACTTTCATCTATTTTTGACGTTAATGTATTTTATAAAAGTTGAATTTGAGAGATCTCAAAGTGATTCCGCGGAAATTGCCTCTATATTATTATTACGGTGAAATGAATAAAGAACCACTAATCCATGGGGTTTTGAAATTCGCAGTCTGGCACGCAGGTAGTTGCGTCCCACATGTAAAGAAGTTACATCAGAGAATTTTTTAATCACATACAGGCCCGAGATTATTTTAAAGATGACGACTCAACTGCTTCAAAGCATAATTATGCCATGCAGTGGGTGTTTCAATTGTTCACGGAACAAGTGCACGCGTGGTGTATTGGCTAGCTCTGAATACTGTCCAGTGCTATATGGAATCGTGATGTCGCACGAGCTGTTTGCTTCAATACGATGTAGTAACTGTGTTGTGGCAAGTGTAAGCGCTAGTTCTGTTTCGCACCATGTTCTTATAGCTGCGTAATGATCGGATGGGTGTTTTCGTGCAAATTTTAACTTCTCAACATAGGAGTTTGAGTTATCGAAAATGTTTCGACTGCAACGATTCTAGTATGCTTTTCAATTATTCCACGCGGAATATTTACATCTACTTGTATGGGGATAAATTAAATATGGAATTCCTCCAAAAGCCGAGCGAGATATTGAAAGCCTGGAAAACCTTCAAGAGATATTTTTCATAAAATAATTTAACTAGTTAGTGATACGTTGGTACACTCGGTGAGCGTTCACATAATTTTATCAATTTACAGCATTTAAGAATGTTAAATCAGGCAACTTTTAATCATATACAGGACCGATATTATTTTGACATCCGTTGTTTCGAAAAGTAATAATACTAAGAGTAATTATTACATACCATACATACCATAATGATACACGTGGTGTATTTGCTAACAGTGAACACTGGTCAGTGTTATTAATTTTATTGTAATTGTAATTTTTGGCACGAGCTGATTGCTCCAACGCGATATAGTACTTGTGTTGTGACAGATATAAGCACAAGTGTTTCGCTTCGTGCTCGTGTAGCTGCATAGTGATCTGATGGATATTCGATAATTTTCACTTTTCATGGAAGTGCGATCTAAGATTTTTAATATTTTCAAGCTGTAACAATTCGATTGTCGGTTTTGGTAATTCCGCGAAAAAAACTTGTATGGGGATAACTTTGGCACGGGCAAAATCCAGTTAACTTTAACGTATTCCATTAAAATAGATCTGAAGAACTTTTAAGTAAATTGTTAAATAATAATATAATTTTGATAATAACGCGATGAAGTCCTTGTATTGTGACAGATATCAGCACAAGTATTTCGCTCCGTGCTCGTGATGCTGCATAGTGATTGCATGGGTATTCGACAATTTTCACTTTTCATGAAACTGCGATCTAAGATTTTTAATATTTCGAGTTGTAACAATTCGATTGTCAGTTTTGAAGATGTCGCGCAAATAATTTCAAGCACTTGTATAATGTTTATGAAAGTTAAACAGCTATTTTTAAATCACAGGCCTGAGATTATTTTATTATTTAGAAAATAGTGTATAATCTAACAGTGAACACTACGCATTCTGGTGTTTTGTGATATAATTTTGACACAAGCTACTTCCTTCAAAGTAACAAAATCAAAATGTAAGGAGATTATTCGAAAACATGGCAGAATCCTGGTCGGATTTAGTATAGTTTCATTGATCTATTTTTGACGTTTACATAATTCATTCGTTGAATTTGTGAGATCAGAAAGTGATTCCGAAAAAAATGCAAAATACAATAACGTGAGTGGTGTATTGACTAGCTGTGAACACTGTTCAGTGCTATATGTAATCGTGATGTCGCACGAGCTGTTTGCTTCAATACGATGTAGTAACTGTGTTATGGCAGGTGTAAGCGCTTGTTCTGTTTCGCACCATGTTCCTACAGCTGTGATCGGAGGGGTGTTTTCGTGCACATTTTTATTTCACAACATAAGAATTTGAACTATCGAAAATGTTTCGACTGCAACGATTATAGTGTGCTTTTTGGGATTCTAGTATTCTCACGTGGAATATTTACATCAACTTGTATGGGGATAACTTAAATATGGAATTCCTCCAAAAGCGGAGCCAGGTATTGAAAATGTGGAAAACTTTTAAGAGATATTTTTCATAAACTAATTTAACTAGTTAGTGATACGTTGGTACAGTTGGTGAGCGTTCACATAATTTTCTCAATTTACAGCATTTAAGAATGTTAAGTCAGGCAACTCTTAATCATATACAGGCCCGATATTATTTTAGATCCGTTGTTTCGAAAAGTAATAATACTAAGAGTAATTATTCATACCGTAATGACACGCGCGGTGTATTTGCTAATAGTAAAAACTGGTGAGTGTTATTAATTTTATTGTAATTGTGATTTTGGCAGGAGCTGTTTGCTTCAACGCGTTGTAGTCCTTGTGTTGTGACTGATATCAACACAAGTGTTTCGCTCCGTGCTCGTGTTGCTGCATAGCGATCGCATGGGTATTCGACAATTTTCACTTTCATGGAAGTGCGATCTGAGATTTTTTAATATTTTCAAGCTGTAACAATTTGATTGTCAGTTTTGGTAATTCCGCGCATAATACTTTCTAGCACTTGTATGGGGATAACTTTGACATTCTAATCAGTTAATGCAATGCAACATTTATGGAAGTTAAACAGATATTTATAAATCACAGGCATGAAATTATTTAACTAATTCGTAACTCTTGTGTGGGTTAACTTATTCGTAATTCGGTGGCGCGATTTTCACATTCCCGTTTATTTCAGTGTTAAAGTTTAAAATTTAAGGTTTTTAGAAAACCTGGCAAAATCCGTTTAACTTTAACGTATTCCATAAAAATAGATCTGAATATTTTAAAATATATAATAATATGATTTTGACGATTCGACGAAATCTGTTGGCGTCAAATTGTTATTTTAACATCCACTGTAACCCTTTTTCGCAAATAAAGTGATTTGATTTGATTTATTATGATATAGGAATATGAAGCTCCTTCAATATACAGCGCATGCTTGGTGAACGTCCACGACGGTTTACAAATTACATTACGTATGGAAGTTAATCAAACAATATTAAATCACTAGTTTATATAGTTTCAAAGCCCAGTAATTTCATGCAGTGGGTGTTACAATTGTTCACTACAATAACGCGCGTGGTGTATTCTCTAGCTGTAAACACTGTTCAGTGCTATTTGTAATCGTGATGTCGCAGGAGCTGTTTGTTTTAATACGATGTAGTAACTGTGGTGGGCTGGTTTAAGCGCTAGTTCTGTTTCGGATGTTCTTTTGACTGCGGCATAGTGGTCGGTAAAATAATAATAATAATACACTTTATTGTACACCAAAAAATCAATACAAGAAACAAATTTAATACAAAAATAGTACAAATGGCGGTCTTATCGCTTACAGCAATTTCTTCCAGACAAGCGTTGAATGTTCTATTGCAGATTGTAATCATTATAGGAATTAAATGTTTAGATAATGTTTGAACTGCCATTATTACAGGGAGCGTTTCAATAATCTCACGCAGAATATTTTAGTCTACTTGTATCGGGATAAGTGGAATATGGAATTCCTTCAAACGCCGAGTCAGATATTGAAAATTTGCCTTCAAGATCTATGTTTCTCTCAGTGAGCGTTCACATCATTTAATGAAATCGATGAATACTTTTTAATGTTACTTATTTGTAATGGTGATTTTGCCACAAGCTCGTTGCTTAAAATTTACGACCTTTAGCTCTGATTAATTATTTAATTTAAAAACGATACTTTCTCTTTAAAATACACGTCATATACTTAACAAGATAGTTATAAGCCGTTAATACTATTTATTAGCTCATGATTTTGACTGCAGTTGTTTTCTTCATTTAAATATTATCCCTATTATTTCCATTATCTGGGATCAGCGTAATATGTAATCATAATCATCATGATCATATCTTTATTTGCGAATATGGGTATGTATTACATAAGATCTTCAGTGTTTGAGGTGTTTCACCATATCCAGCTTCATGGCATGCAAATATTTAGTATCTTATAGGCTAAAATTGATAAGCATATAAAATTCTTTAAATATAATATTCACATATCATATATTATTATTTATTCATTCATCATAGTATTATTTAACATATCATTTAGTTATTTATTTAATCTTCTCTTAAACAGTTATTTGTAAATACTGTTTTAATTATTGTCAATATACGAATACGATTAATCATAAATAATATTGTTTGATAAATTGGTAATAACAATGACGTCATATGTCAATACTAATTATACAACTCTTCTATAACTTATCATTTAAGTAGTCATTCACCGAATAGTAGGTCTTTTCAGCTAATAATTTTTTAACGATATGTTTAAAAACATGGTTATTACTTAAACATAAAACTGACTTCGGTAGGTTATTATAAATACGAGGGGCCATGCAAAAAATACTTTTATTTAAAAAAGCAGTTTGATTTGGTGGGAGACAAATTTTATAATTATGACGTTTGCTGTTAAGTTTCTTATAATTATTTATGTTATTTCTAACGAATAATATCGTTTCAAAGATATATAGGCAGGGAAGTGTCAGAATGCGTAACTGTTTAAACAGAGGCTTACAGCTCTCAGTCGGTTTCATACGGCACATCGCCCTCACGAACTTTTTTTGAGCCGCGAATGCTGCATCTTTATTGGTTGCGTTGCCCCAAAATAGTATACCATACCTCAAACTGGATGACACATAACCATGGTAAGCCGTTAATATCACTGATTGATCGACTGTTTTAGACAACATATATAAAGCGTATGCGTATTTATTCATTTTTGAGCAAAGAATTTCTATATGGTTCTTCCAATTTAAGTTGCAGTCTATATTCAAACCTAAAAATTTTGTCGTCTGCACTGATTGAACAGTTTGTCCTAAGTAGTTTAAATTAAAGTCAACAATTTTATTAGTTTTATTTTTAAATGTCATTAGAACTGTCTTGACAAGATTAATCTTTAAATTATTTAGTGTCAACCATTGTACTATGTCATGTAAAGTAGTATTAATGTCATTTTTTAAATTTAAATTTGTCTCATTACCTGAGAATATAACAGTAGTGTCATCTGCAAATAGTACTGTGTGATGCTTGGTTATTCCAGGAAGATCGTTAATATAAATAATAAATAGCAGAGGCCCCACTACACTGCCTTGCGGTACCCCAAAATTAACGTCTCTATATTCTGACAAGTAGTTTAGTTCTTTTTTTAGGTCAGGACATAGTCTAGTTATTTGCGTTGCTTGTTTACTATTAGTTAAATAGGATTTTATAAGATTTAATACATTTCCTCGAATTCCATATGCATATAATTTATATAATAGGATACTATGTTCAACATAATCAAAAGCCTTTGTCAAGTCCATATAGAGGGCACATGTGGTTATCCTCAAATCTACATTTTTCGTTATTGTTTCTAGAAATCTATATATAGCCATATTAATATTCTTGTTTCTCCTAAACCCTACCTGTTCTTTAGTAAATAGGTTATTTAATTCAAAAAAATCATATATGGAGTTGTATATTACGCTTTCAAAAATTTTTGATGAATTGAATGTCTTATGATATTTGGCACGCTTTTAATGACTGGGTGCCTATCAATCCTTCGTGGAGTTTAGTAGTAGCCCGACTGATTAGGGCTTTGGTTGCCAAAATTAATGCCATTCAAAAGCGTGTTGTACTGTTTCCATAGCATCCAGATCGAACGAGCCCCCTTTAAGTCCAAGGGTACTGTCTCACTTGGGCTACCGTGATTTTCAGATTTTGTCGTTTAGGCGCCTCTTAGGACCCGCTGTCGGTTGAGCTTACTATAGAGTGACTATATTCTTAGTCCATCCTCACACGGACAAGTTTTTTCCAATATTCGATCAAAAATAGTTTGTTTATATATGTAACGATGGTTTACTAAATGTTCATCGGTAACTGTATGTTGTAAGTTGTGACGTTTAAGGGCCTAGTGTTTAGTCGTCTGATGAGGTTAATAAATTATGTTTCTAATCTTCAATGTTATTGCATGGTTATGCTAGAGTATTACGAGTAAATAAATGTCAATAATTACAGCATGCAGCTTAGTCTCGGGCAATCGGTTATTATATAAAAGTCAGGCAGAATCCAGAGTATTCAACTAAGTTCCAAAATATAGTACTGATACATAAAATTTAGTAAAATATATTGTGTTTTTACCAACTAATTAATGACAATATTGTGCAATTAATGTTAAAAATGAAACATTGTCTTATATTTTTTTTTGATTCTGACACAAATTTTACTTTTACAGTATCTTACAACAAGTCATTAAAACGAGTTATCCTTTTCTTCCTTAGCCAGTCATAATTCTTCTGACCACATCTTTAAAATCTTAAAAATCAATCGTATAGTATATACTTTGCCGTTTATTGTCATCGTTTGTGTCCTTTTGTCAAATGACTAATTGTTAACTCAATATCACTGTTGAGTCAATATCATATGTTGAGTTATTGACTACTGTGGTCATTGTTGTGTAAAATGTCTAGTTTTCTTTTTGTGCTGTACATTATCAGCCTAAATACGGAGATTCTGTACATCCCTTTGAGACTAAATGCGTAAAGAGCATCTACAGTATGACTGGTGTCTCGGTGCTGAAGCTTCATGCCAGAGCACTTGAGACACACACACACAAATCTTTGGTCTATTTTACTACAGGGCAAACTGTTTTTCTGCCTCATGCGGCGATGATTTCTGACATCTAACTGGAGTTACTTACACATTTCCGTGGAGTAACTGACGTACGGTCGAAATTTTTGATTTGAGTACTGATGCTTTCTCATTATGAGGCATCTTCTACGTACTGCAAAGAATATTTTTAATCGTACTGCAATAATATTTTTTATTTATTAAGTTGTACAAATTTTTCAATCTGTGACAATACGGGTGTCAGTTGAGATTCCGCGCAAAATATTTTCTAGCTTTTGCATTAGGATAACTTTTAT
Source organism: Phalera bucephala (assembly GCA_905147815.2). NCBI lineage: Eukaryota > Metazoa > Arthropoda > Insecta > Lepidoptera > Notodontidae > Phalera > Phalera bucephala. Next base: position 5,855,502 of record LR990628.1, on the reverse strand, counting down.
ATAATATTGATAATAATCAGTTTCAACTACAGCATTTAAGGAAGTTAAAAAGGTATTCATAAATCAAGGCCTGAGATTATTTGAAGTGAAAAATGGTGTTCATTCTCACAGTGAATGCTGTGCATTCTGGTATTTTGTGACGCAATTTTGGACACAAGCTATTTGCTTAAAATATTACAGATCTAAATGTAAGGAATTTAAATGAAAACCTCGCAAAAGCCTGGTAGGGTAACGTTAATGTATTTCATAAAAGTTGAATTTGAGAGATCTCAAAGTGATTCCGCGGATATTGCCTCTAAATTATTATTATGGTGAAATGAATAAAGTACCACTAATCCATGGGGTTTTGAAATTCGCAGTCTGGCACGTAGGTAGTTGCGTACTACATGTAAAGAAGTAACATCAGATAATTTTTTAATCACATACAGGCCCGAGATTATTTTAAAGATGACGACTCAACTGTTTCAAAGCATAATAATGCCATGCAGTGGGTGTTACAATTGTTCACAATACAATAACGCGCGTGGTAATTGGCTAGCTGTGAACTCTGTTCAGTGATATTTGTTATCGTGATGTCGCACGAGCTGTTTGCTTCAATACGATTTCTATTTTTGTTGTGTCAGATATAAGCGCAAGTTCTGTATCGTGGCATATTCCAACCGCGGCGTAGTGGTCGGACGGGTGCTCTCGCGCGAATTTCACCATTTCAATATAGGAATTTAAATTATCGAAAATGTTTCAATTGCAACAATGCCACTGTGCGTTTCACTATATGCGAGTATTTCCGTATACTTGTATGGGAACAAATTTAATATAGAATTCCTCCGAAGGCCGAGCGAGATCTCGAAAACCTTCAAGAGGTATTTTTCCCAAACTAATTAGTATTACTTAGGTGCAATCGGTGAGCGCTCACATCATTTTCCCAATTTACAGCGTTTAATAAAGTTAAATCAGACAATTAAGTTAATCATATACAGGCTCGAGATTGAGTTCTAGTGTGCATTTCATAAATCCCACGTGGAATATTTACGTCTATTTGTATGGGGATAACTTCAATATGGAGTTCTTCTAAAAGCCGAGCGAGATATTGAAAATCTGGAAAAGAGTCAAGAAATATTTTTAAAAAAATAATTTAACTAGTTAGTGATACTTCGGTACACTCGGTGAGCGTTCACATAATTGTCTTAATTTACAGCGTTTAAGAATGTTAAGTCAGGCAACTCTTAACCATATACAGGCCTGATATTATTTTTAGATCTGTTGCTTCAAAGAGTAAAAATCCTATTCAGTGAATGTTTTAATTATTAATAATAATTATATTTAGACCGTAATGATACGCGTAGTGTATTTGCTAACAGTGAACACTGATCAGTTTTATTAATTTTATTGTAATTGTGATTTTGGCAGGAGCTATTTGCTTCAAGGCGATTAAGTCCTTGTGTTGGCACAGATATCAGCACATGTGTTTCACTCCGTGCTCGTGTAGCTGCATAGTGATCGCATAGGTATTCGATAATTTTCACTTTTCATGGAAGTACGATCTAAGATTTTTAATAATTTCAAGCTGTAACAATTTGATTGTCAGTTTTGAAGAATCCGCACTAATATTTTCAAGCACCTGTATGGGGTTAACTTTGATATTCTAATCAGTTTAAACCACAGCACTAATAACCGCTATATTAAATAGCTATTTATACATCACAGCCTTGAGATTATTTCATTATTTAGAAAATGATGTATATTCTAACAGTGAAAATTGTGCATTCTGGTATTTTGTTACTTGTTTGTAATGGTGATTTTGACACGAGCTCGTTGCTTCAAATTTACGGACTTTAACTCCAAATAATTATTTAAACTCGATACTTGCTCTTTAAATAGACACGTCATATACTTCACAAGAAAGTTATTAGCCGTTATTTCGTAACAAGTTACTGGCTAGTGATTTGGACTTAAGTTGTTTCCTTTATTTAAAAATTGTCGATATTATTTCCATTATCTGGGATCGGCGTAATATGTCTTATGATATTTGTCTGCTTTTAATGACGCGTTGTTTCCTTCATTTAAAAAATTGTCTATGTTATTTCCATTATATGGGATCCGCGTTATATACCTTATAATATTTGGCATGCTTTTATTGACTGGGTGCCTATCAATCTTTCGTGGAGTTTAGTAGTAGCCCGACTGAATAGGGCTTTGGTTGCCAAAATGAATGCCATTCAAAAGCTTGTTGTTCTGTTTCCATAGCATCCAGATCAAACGAGTCCCTTTGAAGTCTAAGAGTACTGCCTCGCTTGGGCTACCGTTATTTTCAGTTTTTGTCGTTTAGGCGCCTCTTAGGATCCACTGTTGGTCCAGCTTACCGTAGGGTGACTGTATTCTTACTTCATCCTCACACGGACAAGCTTTTCCCAATATACGATCAAAACTAGTGTGTGTAAATATATGAGCTAGCGACTTCTGGACTTATTAAGCACAGCCTGAATTTTGCTTTCGATATATTTCTGTGAAACTGGTTTTGAAATCTTTTTACTTTTACGTCACTTTAGATGTTTTGAATTTCTTAACGTTCACTGTATCAACCGAAAGCCCCAGAAATCGCCACGATGGCCGGTTTTGGGTCCTCCGTAAAAAAAGCTTGTGTTTTATCCTACGATCTCTATGAGGTCATTGGTCCATCGTGTCATAACGCCGGTTTACTAAATGTTCATCAGTAACTGTATGTTGTAAGTTGTGACGTTAGAGGCCCGAGTGTTAAGTCGTCTGATGGGGGTAATAAATTGTGTTTCTGATCTTTAATGTTATACTAGAGTATTCCGAGTAAATAAATGCCAATAATGATAGCATGCAGCTTAGTCTCAGGTGATTGGTTATTATATAAAAGTCAGGCAGAAACCAGAATATTCCACTTAGTTCCAAAATATATTACTGATGAAATTCAGTATAATATATTGTTTTCTTACCAACTAATTAAAGACAATATTATGCAATAAAACGTTGTCTTGTAAAATAAATTTCTTGATCCTGACATAAATTTTACTTTTACGGCATAATATAACGTAAAATCTTTCAACAGGTCTTTAAAACGAGTTATCCTGTTTTTCCTTAGCCAGTCACAATTTTTCTGAAGTTCAACAGCCTTTATACTCTTTCAAGACTGCATGACCACGTCTTTAGAATCTTGCAAATCAATCGTATATATCGTATCAATCGTAAAGTGCACATACAGTATTACTGGTGCTTTAGCTTCATGCCAGAGCACACAAGTGGCCAAATCTTTGGACATTTTTACTATAGGGGCAAACGTAAAATAGTGCCAAACTGTTTTTCTGCCTCATGTGGGATAATTTCTTATAATTAACTAGATCCACCGATATGCTTAGCATTTCCGTGGAGAGACTGACATACGTTCGACGATTTTGTTTTGAGTACCACCAGTACTTCCTCATTATGAGGCATCTTCTACGTATTGCAGAAATTATTTTTTTTATAAAGCAGGCAACACACAATTTTTTTTTTTGTTAAAAAACTCTTTAGATTTGCAAACAGAAAGGAGTAGATGATTTATTCGATTCATAAATAGCGTAAAATACTCACACACTAAAATTTTAAGATGCACACAAAAAAGTAGCGACCACCATTTGTTACATTCTGACGTTGCGTTGTTCTACAACGGACTACATGCTCAGTACCAATCTTATATTTCATACAGGCCCGTTATTTTAGAAATGACTCAATTTTTTTAAGCATAATAATTCCATACAGGGGGTGTTTCAATTGTTCACAATACAAGAACGCACTGTGTTTGCTAGCTGTGAACACTGTTCAGAGTTCTTTGTAATCGTGATTTCGGCACGAGCTGTTTGCTTCAATACGATTTCTATTTTTGTTGTGACAAATATAAGCGCAAGTTCTGTATCGCGTCATATTCCAACCGCGGCGTAGTGGTCAGAGGGGTGCTCTCGCGCGAATTTCAACTTTTCAATATAGGAATTTAAATTATCAAAAATGTTTCAATTGCAACAATGCCAGTGTGCGTTTCACTATATGTGATACACTATATGCGAATATTTCCGTATACTTTTATGGGAACAACTTTAATTAGAATTCATCCGAAGGCCGAGCGAGATCTCGAAAACCTACAAGAGCTATTTTTCCTAAACTAATTAGTGTTACTTAGGTGCACTCGGTGAGCGCTCACATCATTTTCTCTATTTACAGGGTTTATAAAAGTTAAGCCAGACAATCATTAACCATATAGATAATAATCAGTTTCAACTACAGCATTTAAGGAAGTTAAATAGGTATATATAAATCAAGGCCTGAGATTAATTAAAGTGTAAAATGGTGTTCATTCTCACAGTGAATGCTGTGCATTCTGGTGTTTTGCGACGCGATTTTGGACACAAGCTATTTGCTTAAAATATTACAGATCAAAATGTAAGGAGTTTAAATGAAAACCTGGCAAAAGCCTGGTTGGGTTTCTTATACTTTCATCTATTTTTGACGTTAATGTATTTCATAAAAGTTGAATTTGAGAGACCTCAAAGTGATTCCGCGGAAATTGCCTCTAAATTATTATTATGGTGAAATGAATAAAGTACCACTAATCCATGGGGTTTTGAAATTCGCAGTCTGGCACGCAGGTAGTTGCGTACCACATGTAAAGAAGTTACATCAGAGAATTTTTTAATCACATACAGGCCCGAGATTATTTTAAAGATGACGACTCAACTGTTTCAAAGCATAATAATGCCATGCAGTGGGTGTTTCAATTGTTCACGGAACAAGTGCACGCGTGGTGTATTGGCTAGCTCTGAATACTGTCCAGTGCTATATGGAATCGTGATGTCGCACGAGCTGTTTGCTTCAATACGATGTAGTAACTGTGTTGTGGCAAGTGTAAGCGCTAGTTCTGTTTCGCACCATGTTCTTATAGCTGCGTAATGATCGGATGGGTGTTTTCGTGCAAATTTTAACTTCTCAATATAGGAGTTTGAATTATCGAAAATGTTTCGACTGCAACGATTCTAGTATGCTTTTCAATTATTCCACGCGGAATATTTACATCTACTTGTATGGGGATAAATTAAATATGGAATTCCTCCAAAAGCCGAGCTAGATATTGAAAGCCTGGAAAACCTTCAAGAGATATTTTTCATAAAATAATTTAACTAGTTAGTGATACGTTGGTACACACGGTGAGCGTTCACATAATTTTCTCAATTTACAGCATTTAAAAATATTAAATCAGGCAACTTTTAATCATATACAGGACCGATATTATTTTGACATCCGTTGTTTCGAAAAGTAATAATACTAAGAGTAATTATTCATACCATAATGATACATGTGGTGTATTTGCTAACAGTGAACACTAGTCAGTGTTATTAATTTTATTGTAATTGTGATTTTGGCACGAGCTGTTTGCTTCAACGCGATGAAGTCCTTGTGTTGTGACAGATATCAGTACAAGTGTTTCGTTCCGTGCTCCTGTTGCTGCATAGCGATCACATGGGTATTCGACAATTTTCACTTCTCATAGAAGTGCGATATGAGATTTTTTAATATTTTGAAGCTGTAACAATTCGATTGTTAGTTTTGGTAATACCGCGAAGAACATTTTTCGCGCAAAATTATTTAACTACTTTGTAACTCGTGTACATTTTCACAGTGAACACTGTGCATTCAGGTGTTTGGTGGCGCGATTTTGACAATTTACAGCGTTTAATTAAGTCAAATCAGACAATCATTATTATTAATGATTGTCTGATTATTTTTGAAATCAGTTGTCTCGAAGAGTAATAATCCTTTGCGGTAATTCGGCGTCAAACACTTTCTAGCACTTGTATGGGGATAACTATATTATTCTAATCAGTCAACTACAACATTTATGGAATTTAAATAATTATTTATAAATCACAGGCCTGAGATTATTAATTTTGCCAGGTTTTACGAAAACCTGGCAAAATCCGTTTAACTTTAACGTATTCCATAAGAAATGATGTAAAGGATTTTAAAATAAATGATTAAATAATGATATAATTTTGACGATTTTACGAAATCTGTTGCCGTCGAAATGTTATTATGATAATAGACATATAAAGCTCCCTCAATATGAAACGCATGCTTGGTGACCGTCCACGTCAGTTTTCCCATTTACATTATGTATGAAAGTAAATCAAAGAATTTTAAATTACTTACAGGCCCATTATTTTTAAGAAGGCAATAGTTTCAAAGCCCGGTAATTCCATGCAGTGGGTGTTACAATTGTTCACAATACAATAACGCGCGTGGTTATTGGCTAGCTGTGAACTCTGTTCAGTGCTATTTGTTATCGTGATGTCGCACGAGCTGTTTGCTTCAATACGATGACTATTTTTTTTGTGTCAGATATAAGCGCAAGTTCTGTATCGCGTCATATTCCAACCGCGGCGTAGTGGTCTGAAGGGTGCTCTCGCGCGAATTTCAACTTTTCAATATAGGAATTTAAATTATCGAAAATGTTTCAATTGCAACAATGCCACTGTGCGTTTCACTATATGCGAATATTTCAGTATACTTGTATGGGAACAACTTTAATATAGAATTCCTCCGAAGGCCGAGCGAGATCTCGAAAATCTTCAAGAGCTATTTTTCCCAAACTAATTAGTGTTACTTAGGTGCACTCGGTGAGCGCTCACATCATTTTCCCAATTTACAGCGTTTAATAAAGTTAAATCAGACAATCATTAATCATATACAGGCTCGTGATTATTTTTGAGATCAGTTGTTTCGAAGAGTAATAATCCTTTGCAGTAAATGTTTCAATTATCCAGAACGTAATAGTAGTGTATTTGCTAACATTGAACAATGTTCAGTGTTAGTAATTTTATTGCAATCGTGATTTTGACACGAGCTGTTTTTGCTTCAACGCGATGTAGTCCTTCTGATGTGACAGATATCAGCACAAGTGTTTCGCTCCGTGCTCGTATTGCAGCGTAGTGATCTGATGGATATTCGATAATTTTCACTTTCCATGGAAGTGCGATCTTAGACTTTTTTTAAATATTTTCAGTTGTAGCAATTTAATTGTCAGTTTTAATATTTCCGCACAAAATTCTTTCTAGCACTTGTATGGGGATAACTTTGACAGCATTTATGGAAGTTAAATAGGTATTTATAAATCACAGGCCTGAGATTATTTAACTACTTCGTAACACGTGTACAGTGAACACTGTGCATTCTGTGGCGCGATTTGGACATTGCCGTTTATTTCAGTGTTAAAGTTCAAAATTTAAGGTGTCACGAAAACCTGGCAAGATCCGGTTAACTTTAACGTATTCCATTAAAATAGATCTAAAGAATTTTCAAATAAACTATTAAATAATATTATAATTTTAAAATAATAATATCATATGCCGATTCTACGAAATCTGTCCTCAAGCAAATTTCAACTTTTCAATATAGGAATTTAAATTATCGAAAATGTTTCAATTGCAACAATGGTAGTGTGCGTTTTACTATATGTGATACACTACATGCGAATATTTCCGTACACTTGCATGGGAATAACTTTAATAAAGAACTCCTCCGAAGGCCGAGCGAGATCTCGAAAACCTTCAAGAGCTATTTTTCCCAAACTAATTAACTAATTAGTGTTACTTAGGTGCACTCCGTGGGCGCTCACATCATTTTCTCTATTTACAGGGTTTATGAAAGTTAAGCCAGACAATCGTTAATCATATCCAGGCCCGATGTTATTTTAATCCGTTGTTTCGAAAAGTAATAATCCCAAGAGTAATTATTCAGACCGTAATGACACACGTTGTGTATTTGCTAACAGTGAACACTGGTCAGTGTTATTAATTTTATTGTAATTGTAATTTTTGGCACGAGCTGATTGCTCCAACGCGATATAGTACTTGTGTTGTGACAGATATAAGCACAAGTGTTTCGCTGCGTGCTCGTGTAGCTGCATAGTGATCTGATGGATATTCGATAATTTTCACTTTTCATGGAAGTGCGATCTAAGATTTTTAATATTTTCAAGCTGTAACAATTCGATTGTCGGTTTTGGTAATTCCGCGAAAAAACTTTCTAGCACTTGTATGGGGATAACTTTGGCATGGGCAAAATCCAGTAAACTTTAAAGTATTCCATTAAAATAGATCTGAAGAACTTTTAAGTAAATTGTTAAATAATAATATAATTTTGATAATAACGCGATGAAGTCCTTGTATTGTGACAGATATCAGCACAAGTGTTTCGCTCCGTGCTCGTGATGCTGCAGAGTGATCGCAAGGGTATTCGACAATTTTCACTTTTCATGAAACTGCGATCTAAGAGTTTTAATATTTCAAGTTGTAACAATTCAATTTTCAGTTCTGAAGATGTCGCGCAAATAATTTCAAGCACTTATGTTTATGAAAGTTAAACAGCTGTTTATAAATCAGATGCCTAAGATTATTTCATTATTTAGAAAATAGTGTATAATCTGACAGTGAACACTACGCATTCTGGTATTTTGTGATATAATTTTGACACAAGCTACTTTTTTCAAAGTAACAGTTCAAAAGGTAAGGAGATTATTCGAAAACATGGTAGAATCCTGGTTGGATTTGGTATACTTTCATTGATCTATTTTGACGTTTACATATTTCATTAGTTGAATTTGTGAGATCATAAAGTGATTCCGAAAAAAATGCACAATAAAATAAAATGCAAAATAACGTGCGTGGTGTATTGACTAGCTGTGAACACTGTTCAGTGTTATATGTAATCGTGATGTCGCACGAGCTGTTTGCTTCAATACGATGTAGTAACTGTGTTATGGCAGGTGTAAGCGCTTGTTCTGTTTCGCACCATGGTCCTACACCATGTTTTCGTGCACATTTTTATTTCACAACATAAGAATTTGAACTATCGAAAATGTTTCGACTGCAACGATTATAGTGTACTTTTTGGGATTCTAGTATTCTCACGTGGAATATTTACATCTACTTGTATGGGGATAACTTAAATATGGAATTCCTCCAAAAGCAGAGCCAGATATTGAAAATCTGGAAATCCTTTAAGAGATATTTCTCATAAACTAATTTAACTAGTTAGTGATACGTTGGTACACTCGGTGAGCGTTCACATAAACGAAATATTCGTTAGTTGAATTTGTGAGATCCAAAAGAGATTCCGAAAAAAATGCACAATACAATAACGCGTGTGGTGTATTGTTTAGCTGTGAACACTGTTCAGTGGTATTTGTAATCGTGATATCGCACGAGCTGTTTGCTTCAATACGATGTAGTAACTGTGTTGTGGCAGGTGTAACCGCTAGTTCTGTTTTGCACCACGTTCCAACCGCGGTGCATGTTGCCATTTGGATGTTTTTGCAGATTTTAACTTATCATTATAGGAATTTAATGTTTAGATAATGTTTGGACTGCAACAATTACAGGGTGCGTTATAGGGGGCGCGTACAAGTAAAATATGGAATTCCTCCAAAGGCCGAGCCAAATATTGAAAAGCTGCCTTTATTTCTCTCTCGTTTCTCTCATCATCATATGAATTCAAAGAATTTTTACTTGAAATTATACTAGAGTATTACGAGTAAATAAATGTCAATAATTACAGCATGCAGCTTAGTCTCGGGTAATCGGTTATTATATAAAAGTCAGGCAGAATCCAGAGTATTCGACTAAGTTCCAAAATATAGTACTGATAGATAAAATTTAGTAAAATATATTGTGTTTTTACCGACGACAATTATATTAATAATAAAAATTAATGACAATATTGTGAAATTAATGTTAAAAATGACACATAGTCTTATTTTTTTTTTGACTCTTGACACAAATTTTACTTTTACAGCATTCTATAAAGAAACTCTTACAACAAGTCATTAAAACGAGTTATCCTTTTCTTCCTTAGCCAGTCATAATTCTTCTGACCACATCTTTAAAATCTTAAAAATCAATCGTATAGTATATACTTTGCCGTTTATTGTCATCGTTTGTGTTCTTTTGTCAAATGACTAATTGTTAACTCAATATCACTCTTGAGTCAATATCATTTGTTGAGTTATTGACTACTGTGGTCATTTTTGTGTAAAAAGTCTAGTTTTCTTTTAGTGCTGTACATTATCAGCCTAAATATGGAGATTCTGTACACCCCTTTGAGACTAAATGCGTAAAGAGCATCTACAGTACGACTGGTGTCTCGGTGCTGAAGCTTCATGCCAGAGCACTTGAGACACACACACAAATCTTTGGACTATTTTACTACAGGGCAAACTGTTTTTCTGCCTCATGCGGCGATAATTTCTTACAACTAACTGAGTTACTTACACATTTCCGTGGAGTAACTGACGTACGGTCGAAATTTTTGATTTGAGTACTGATGCTTTCTCATTCATCACTGCAAAGAATATTTTTAATCGTACTGCAATAATATTTTTTATTTATTAAGTTGTACAAATTTTTCAATCTGTGACTATACGGGTGTCAGTTGAGATTCCGCGCAAAATATTTTCTAGCTTTTGCATTAGGATAACTTTTATATAATATTGATAATAATCAGTTTCAACTACAGCATTTAAGGAAGTTAAAAAGGTATTCATAAATCAAGGCCTGAGATTATTTGAAGTGAAAAATGGTGTTCATTCTCACAGTGAATGCTGTGCATTAGGGTGTTTTGTGAAGCGATTTTTGACACAAGCTATTTGCTTAAAATATTACAGATCAAAATGTAAGGAGTTTAAACGAAAACCTGGCAAAAGCCTGGTTGGGTTTCTTATACTTTCATCTATTTTTGACGTTAATGTATTTCATAAAAGTTGAATTTGAGAGATCTGATCGGAATATTTACGTCTACTTGTATGGGGATAATTTCAATATAAAAATCCTTCTAAAAGCCGAGCGAGATATTGAAAATCTGGAAAACGGTCAAGAAATATTTTTTATAAAATAATTTAATTAGTCAGTGATACTTCGGTCGCACGGTGAGCGTTCACATAATTGTCTTAATTTACAGCATTTAAGAATGTTAAGTCAGGCACCTTTTAACCATATACAGGCCTGATATTATTTTTAGATGTGTTGTTTCGAAGAGTAAAAATCCTATTCAGTGAATGTTTCAATTATTTAGACCGTATTGACACGCGTAGTGTATTTGCTAACAGTGAACACTGATCAGTGTTATTAATTTTATTGTAATTGTGATTTTGGCAGGATCTATTTGCTTCAAGGCGATTTAGTCCTTGTGTTGTCACAGATATCAGCACAAGTGTTTCACTCCGTGCTCGTGTAGCTACATAGTTATCGCATAGGTATTCGATAATTTTCACTTTTCATGGAAGTGCGATCTAAGATTTTTAATAATTTCAAGCTGTAACAATTTGATTGTCAGGTTTGAAGAATCCGCACTAATATTTCCAAGCACTTGTATGGGGTTAACTTTGACATTCTAATCAGTTTAAACCACAGCACCTATAACCGCTATATTAAATAGCTATTTATACATCACAGCCTTGAGATTATTTCATTATTTTGGAAATGGTGTATATTCTCACAGTGAAAACTGTGCATTCTGGTCTTTTGTTTCTTGTTTGTAATGGTGATTTTGACACGAGCTCGTTGCTTCAAATTTACGGACTTTAACTCCAAATAATTATTTAAAGTCGATACTTTCTCTTTAAAAAGACACGTCATATACTTCACAAGAAAGTTATTAGCCGTTATTTCGTAACTAGTTACTGGCTAGCGATTTCGAATAAAGTTGTTTCCTTTATTTAAAAATTGTCGATATTATTTCCATTATCTGGGATCGGCGTAATATGTCTTATGATATTTGTCTGCTTTTAATGACTGGGTGCCTATCAATCCTTCGTGGAGTTTTAGTAGTAGCCTGACTGAGTAGGGCTTTGGTTGCCAAAATTAATGCCATTAAAACGCGTGTTGTACTATTTCTATAGCATCCAGATTAAACAAGTCGCCTGTAAGTCTTAGAGTGCTGCCTCGCTTGGGCTATCGTTATTTTCATTTAAAGTTAATTATGATATAAAAATAATATTAGCCCTGTTAAGAAACTGTCCCACTGTTGGGCACGGGCCTCCTCTCAAACTGAGAGGGTTTAGGCCATAGTCCACCACGCTGGCCCAGTGCGGGTTGGCGAACTTCACACACCTTCGAGAAACTCTTAGGCATGCAGGTTTCCTCACGATGTTTTCCTTCACTGTTAAAGCAAATGATAATTAATTTTTAATACGCACATGCTTTCGAAAAGTGCCTGGGTTTGAACCCGAGACCTTTGACTTTGTAGTCCAACGGTCTAACCACTAGGCTATCACTGCCTAAAGTTAATTAGCTATTTATAAATCAGAGGCCTGGGATTATTTCATTATTTAAAAAATGGTGAATATTCTCACAGTGAAAACTGTGCATTCTGGTGTTTTGTGATGTAATTTTCTTTAACACAACACAAGCTGTTTGCTTCAATGTAACAGTACAAAATGTATGGAGATTATACGAAAACCTGGCAGAATCCTGGTTGAATTTCTTATACTTTCATTCATAAATTGAATTTGTGAGATCTAAAAGTGATTACATGGGACCCAACATCGTCGGCGAAACGTGGGTGTACTCAGTACACCTCTGCCACCCCCTCTGAGGAACATAGGCGTGACGGTGTGTAAAAGTGATTCCGCAAAACGTATTGCTGTCAACTTATTATTATGATAAAATGAATAAAGTACCACCAAACCATGGATTTTTGAAAATAACGGATTCTGGAACGCATGTAGAGGCTTATTGATCACCCCAAATTATTTTTCCAAATATGTAAAGAATTGACATCAGATAATTTTATATTTCATATAGGCCTGAGATTATTTTAAAGATGGCTAGTCGATTGTTCCAAAGCATGATCATTCCATACAGTGGGTGTTTCAATTGTTTACAATACAATAACGCGCGTGGTGTATTGGCTACCTGTGAACACCGTTCAGTGCTATTTGTACTCGAGATGTCGGCACAAGCTGTTTGCTTCAATACGATGTAGTAACTGTATTGTGGCTGGTTTAAGCGCTCGTTCTGTTTCGCGCTATGTTCCAACCAATATAGGAATTTAATGTTTAGATAATGTTTGAACTGCACCAGTTCTAGGGTGCGTTTCAAAAATATCACGGAGACTATTTTAGTAGGATAAGTGAAATATGGAATTCCTCCAAAGGCCGAGCCCGATATTGAAAGCCCGCCTTCAAGATTTGTTTCTCTCAGTGAGCGTTCACAGCATCATTTTATATATAGGCCCGTTATTTAAAAATGGCAACTAATTTTTTTCTCTCTATCTATCTATATCATCACGCCAGATCCCTTACGGGGTAGGCAGAGAGTACGGAGTTCCAACAGGCTCTTTCCTTACATACCTCTCTGGCTTCCTCTACTCTCATAGTTCGTCTCATACACGCTCGCCGGTTACGAAGACTCCTGACTTGTCCTTCAGATAAGACCCGGTCTATTTGTTAATTTTTTTCAAAGCATAATAATTCCATATAGCGGATGTTTCAATTGTTCACAATACAAGAATGCACGTGGTGTGTTTGCTAGCTGTGAACACTGTTCAGTGCTATTTGTAATCGTGATTTCGGCACGAGCTGTTTGCTTCAATACGATGACTATTTTTGTTGTGACATATATGCCCGAGCGTTTTGTTTGCAATATATCGCGCGCGGTGTAGTAGTCTGAAGAGTGTTCTCTTGCTAATTTCAACTTTTCAATATAGGAATTTCAATTAACGGAAATGTTTCAATTGGAACAATGCCAGTGTGCGTTTCACTATATGTGAGACGTTATATGCGAATATTTCCGTACACTTGTATAGATTAATTTCAATATAGAATTCCTCTAAAAGGCCGAGCGAGATCTTGCCAACCTTCGAAAGCTAATTTCATCAAAATTATTAACTACTTAGTGTTACCTAGGTGAACGCTCACATCATTTTCTCAATTTACAGCGTTTAAAAAGTTAAACCACACAATCATTGATCACATCCAGGCTCGAGATTATTTTTAAGATCAGTTGTTTCGAAGAGTTATAATCCTATCCAGTGAAAGTATCAATTATCCAATACGTAATAATACGCGTAGTAAATTTGCTGTATTATTAATTTTATTGTAATCGTGATTTTGGCACGAGCTTAAGTTTGCTTTAATACGATGTAGTAACTGTGTTGGGCTGGTTTAAGCGCGAGTTCTGTTTCGCACCATGTTCCGCTTTGGACTGCGGCATAATGATCTGTAGGATGTTCTTTCGCAGATTTTAACTTATTATTATAGGAATTTAATGTTTAGATAATGTTTGAATTGCAAGAATTACAGGGAGCGTTTCAGTAATTTCATGCAGAACATTTTAGTGTACTTGTATCGGCATAAGTAAAATATGGAATTCCTGCAAAGGCCGAGCCAGATATTGAAAATCTGCCTTCAAGATTTATGTTTCTCTCAGTGAGCGTTCTACAAAAAGTCTTGCTAGTGCATAAACTTGATAAAGTACTATGAATTTATTATTATTATTATTATAATTAAAAATGGGTTATAAAATAACAAGCTTTTTTAATTGACATTCACCTACCTAAACTAAATGGAATTTATTTATTAACTTGTTGATGCGATCATAGATACGCTACGAATAAGAGTGGCGAGTATGAGTGAATAATATGTTCACATCACCGAATCAAACAATGTGTGTAAAATTCAAATTTTAATGCACGGAGCTAGGTTGCTCAGGAGGAGCGGAGGCAGTGGGCGGCGCGAAGACCTTGACCTGACGCAGGTCGATGCTCGCCGCGTTGTTCTGCAACGGGCTACGGGCGCAGCCGGCCTCCTTGCGCCGATGGACCGTTAGGCCGGCAAGGCCTACCATTTCTTTAAAAAAATGATTATGATGACTGTGCTGAAAATCAAAACAAAAGATTTTTATTAGCGTGGACCATTACGGCGCTTTATTTTTACTCAAACTCAAACTTAAACTGGACATGCCCGGAATAATATTTTAGGTGAATAATCTAATATTTATATCTATTGAAATAAATTGGCCCATGACTTACCATTTTCAGGAATTTCATTGATCATATATTCATAATATATAGGATCATATATTTAGTCATTAGTCGGAATGAATTGCTACTACATTACAATATTATAAGATGTCCATGCATTGTGTATTCCATTTATTTACAATGGTATTCGTGTGATGTGTTTGCTAACTGTGAACCCTTTTCAATGTTACTTATTTGTAATGATAATATTGACGCGAGCTCGTTGCTTCAAATTTACGGACTTTAGCTCCAATTAATTATTTAATTTAAAGTTGATACTTCCTCTTTAAAAAGGCACGTCATATACTTCGCAAGAAAGTTATTATTAATTACGAGTTACTGGCTTGTTAGTGATTTTGACTGGAGTTGTTATTTCATTTAAATATTATCTATATTATCAACCTTGATATGTTCTTGCTAAGTTATACTGAACGAGTAAATGAATGACAATAATTATAACATGCAGGTAGTCTCTGGTTATCGGTTATTATATAGAAGAAAGTAAAGGAAACCAATACTAGTTCTTTTTAATTAACAGACTATGTTTATAATTATTTCAAACAACAAAACCATATCCACGTAATTTTATCCCTCATGAGTTTTCAAGAATTGGATAAAGTACTATGAATTAACTAAATATAAATTTGCACATATCCAAAACCCCGAGAACTTTCAACTCGAATTGGCAAACCGCTTCGAATTGCTAGACAGCAGCGCATCAGTGGACGAAATCAACATCAGGCTGGTAGAGACTGTCCATACGGTCGGGTCCAAGTATTTTAAGCCCCACCGTAAAAATAGACCTCAAAAACTATCCAACTACACCCGAAACATCATGGCTGAGCGACGTTCCATGACGCTCCAAACCTGATGATGCTAAGTCCTATAGGCAGCTCAATGGACAGATATTGAAGTCCTTGCGACAAGACTTACGGTCCTTCAATACAAGGCGTATTGAGGAGACCATAGCACAGAACAAGGGCTCTAAAGTGTTCGCAAGAGACGCGTCTATTGGGCAAAGCCAGTTGACGAAGCTGAAGATGGAGGACGGAAACGTAACGTCGATTAGGTCGGAGGTGCTCAGGGAGATAGAGAGGTTCTATGGGCAGTTGTATACCTCAGTAGCTGAACCTGTTGTTGACTTGGAAAAAGACCCAAGAGCCAAGCTAACCCGACACTACACTGAAGATATCCCGGACATCAGCCTGTACGAGATTAGGATGGCTCTCAAACAACTCAAAAATAACAAAGCGCCGGGCGAAGACGGAATTACCGTAGAGCTTCTGAAAGCGGGCGGAACGCCAGTACTTAAAGTCCTTCAGAGGCTGTTTAATTCCGTCTTGCTCGAAGAGAAAACGCCGGAAGCATGGAACAGGGGTGTGGTGGTACTGTTTTTCAAGAAAGGTGATAACACTTTACTGAAGAATTATAGGCCCATCACACTGCTGAGCCATGTTTATAAGTTGTTTTCGAGAGTCATTACGAATCGTCTCGAACGCAGGTTTGATGACTTCCAGCCTCCCGAACAAGCCGGTTTCCGGAAAGGCTGTAGTACTGTCAGCACTGCACTATGAATTAGGAAAATAAAACCTTACTGTCGAACAACAAGAGTTTATTCAAATTCCTTTAAAATACATAAAGAAAAATATAAAACGAAACCATACCGTGACTTAAATTGATTGTGGCGCCATCTAGGAAAGATAATATAAATAAAGCCCTAATAACATTACTATATCAGCTAAAAAGAAATGCAATTACACAGGAACACAATTTGGACATTCCGCCCACCAAGAACTTGTTCTTTAAAATCGTTGACAAAATTTATACAATATTACCCATGGCCGCCCACCGTGATAAAGTACAATTTCAAACAAACTCAACAACAACATAACTATCTCTTTGTAACACATAAACGAGCGATATGGTATATTAAACATTATTAACAAAAAAAACTAAACAATATTATCTTTAACAGTCTCAGCCTTTGGTAAAAAACATAACTTGTTACAAGCTCGCTTTAGAAGACCATTCTTGGTTTTTACTGTAACCACCCGAGTGATGTTGTCCTTTCCTGTATGTTTCTGTATAATTGTACCTAGCAACCATTTTGCGGGTGGTAGGTTTATCTCTTGAATTATGGCAACATCCCCTATCTCGGGCTCAGTTCTCCTCGTGATCCATTTAAACCGTTGATTTAGTGTAACTAAATACTCATCCGACCATCTTTTCCAAAAATCATTTAACATCTTCTGTAAAAACCTCCATCTCTGAAGTCCTGTCACTTTCTTTTCAGAGTAATCTTCATCAGGAATAAGAGTTAAAGGCTCTCCAACGAGGAAATGACCAGGAGTAAGGGGCAAGGGATCATTTGGATTATCACTTAACTGGCATATTGGTCTGGAATTTAGGCATGCCTCTATCTGCGTCAGAACAGTAGCCAATTCCTCGTACGTTAAAGTACTGTCTCCTATTACTCTTTTGAGATGAGCCTTTGTCGACCGGATACCAGCCTCCCATAATCCTCCAAAATTCGGTGCTTGAGGAGGTATATAATGCCACGTTGTCCCCTCCTTTGCCAATAGCGAACCAACTTCCTTGGGAAAATCGGAAACTGCCTTGTTTAACATTGCTCTTAATTCCTTGTCTGCACCAACAAAATTGGTGCCATTGTCACTGTACAAATCCTTGCAATATCCCCTTCGGGACACAAATCTTCTGAAAGCTGCTATGAACCCTTCGGCTGATAAATTAGAAACTGCTTCTAAATGGATAGCACGGGTAACCATGCAAATGAATATACAAATATATCCCTTGTAGGACCTCGAGCCTCGCCCTGGTGAAAATCTGATATTAATGTACCCAGAAAAATCGACTCCTGTAGATTTAAATGCTCTTTCAGGTTTTAATCTGACGGACGGAAGTTGACCCATAAACTGATTTCTCTTTTGTCTCGAATATCTGATGCATACCACGCATTCTCTGTAGCATTTCGTAACCAGATCTCGACTTCTCAGTATCCAAAACCTTGATCGAATATAATTGAGCATTGCTATTGGACCTCCATGCAAGGTCTTCAGGTGTGCATCTAAAACAATTAATCTGGACAAATGACTGGCAGCGGGCAATATCATAGAATGTTTTTTGTCGAAACTTTCTTCAGATTGTTCGATGCGACCTCCGACTCTAAGCACACCATCCTTATCAAAAATGGCGCAAAGTGTATGAAGATTGCTGGATTTAGACACTGATCCGTTAGATTTTAGCTGTTTGATTTCTTCCTTAAAATACAAATTCTGAGTTTCTTTAATACAAATTTTTAAAACTTGGTCCATCTCCTTTGGCGACACATTTTCTGGAATCTCTCTGACTTCTTTTGGTTTCTTCCATAGTAAAACTCTTCTGCAATATGACAATACTCTTAACAGTCTCTGTAAATTAGAATACTTCGTCCAAAAGAATTCTTCCTTTACTTGGACTATAGCAGTCATCGTCTTCACTGATCTTTGTTCCTCAAAAGTTGTGAAAAGTACTGACTCCTTTAAATCATACTTATCAGTTTCCCTCAGCCATGTAGGGCCATACCACCACAAATGTTTACCTTGCAACTCCTCAGCTGAAATCCCTCTTGAGGCACAATCGGCCGGATTATGCCTTGTACTGACATGGCTCCATTGATCTTGATCTAGCATGGTCGATATCTCGGAGACTCTATTGCTGACAAATGTCGTCCAGCGGCTTGGTTCACCGTAAAGCCATGCTAGAACGACTGTAGAATCAGACCAAGCATGTAAATTAGTCTTGGGAATATTAAGTACTTGCGACACTTTAGAAATTAGTTGGGCTGCAAGAAGTGCTGCACATAATTCTAATCGAGGAATTGATAGTTCCTTCTCTGCGGGTGCAGCTCTCGTTCTGGCCGTAACTAAATGCACCTTGATACCGCCTGACTTATTTCTAACCTTGATGTCGACTGCAGCGGCGTATGCTGCTTGGGAAGCATCGGCGAATGCATGTAACTCAACACAATCATCACGATTTACTTGTAACCATCTTGGGATTGTTATATATTTTACATTTTCCAGATCCTTTCTAAACTCAAGCCACTCTTTTAACAAGTCTGGGGTAAGGTTATTGTCCCACGCCAAGCCTGACTTCCATAATTTCTGCATACAAATTTTAGCAGTAATAATGACCGGTGCGATCCATCCCAAAGGGTCATATAATCTTGCTATATCGGATAACACTTTCCGTTTAGTGATGGGCATATCTATTTCGGGTAGTTTATGCGTGTATTCAAACACATCGGTATACTTATTCCAACAAATACCCAAAACGTTCACCATATTGTTCTCTCTAAAAACCAATGATTGATCTGATCTCTTTTTATCTGTCCTCATCTGATTAAGTAGCTTTTCACTGTTAGTGCACCATTTCTGTAATTTGAGTCCTCCTGCGTTCATTAACTTATTTATTTGTTTATATATCTCAATTACCTCATCTTCAGTCTCACCAGCCGATAACAAATCATCCATATAAAAGTCCTTTAACGTTATCTCCGCTGCTTTAGGATATTTGGACTGTTCATCTAGTGCCAGTTGTTGTAGACACTTCACAGCTAGGTATGGTGCACATGAGGTACCAAATGTAATCCTGAGTAGCTTGTAGCAATCTATTGGCAGGTTTGGATCAAATCTCCAAAAAATTCTTTGACAATCCGTATCATCATCATGTACACGAAACTGTCTGTACATTTGTACTATATCCGCTACAATACAGTAAGGATGAAGTCTCCATCTCATCAAAATATGTCTTAGATCTTGCTGAAGTCTAGGACCTATGAAAACACAATCATTAAGTGAAACATTATTTGATCCCTTGCAAGATGCATCAAAGACGCACCTCACCTTTGTCGTTTCACTATCCTCCCTCACTACAGCGTGGTGAGGGAGATAAATTACTCTCGAATTGACCCTTGAGTCAGTTACTTTAACCATGTGACCTTGCTGAAGATAATCCTCCATCACCTTCTTATAACTTTCGTACTTCGTCGAATTCTTTCTCAGTTCTCTCTCTAGATGTTTATATCTGCGCAGTGCAATTTCTTTTGTGTCACTCTTAAAGCATTGTGAATCTTCCTCTTTGAACGGCAATCTAACCACATACCGTCCTTGATCATCTCGCACTGTTGTTTTCTCAAAAAACTCCTCACACTTTTTCTCGTCTTTCGTCAGTTTCTTCTCAATGCTCTCCGGTCCTCTCTCTATCTCCCAGAATTTATTCAACTGTTGATCTTCTTTTACTTTTATATGGAGGTTGATAATTTTCTGATTTTTTTGGTGATTTCTACGAACTCGTCCTGATAATATCCAGCCCAGTTGCGTACTTTGTGCAATCGGGCCACACTCTGTTGGATGTTTCTTAAGACCCTCCAAGATAATGTCACCAAGAATGTCAACGCCTAAGACAACATCAACTCTATTAGGTACTCCAAATTGCGGGTCAGCCAGTGATATTTTCTCGATTTCTGGCCAGTCCGTGATAATAGCTGTGTTATTTGGTAGAAAAGATGTCAGCGTACTCAGCACATAAGCGTTAACTGGCATTGAGAATGAATTATAACGTGATTCTAGAGTGAATGACACCATACTATGTGTACGTGTCTTCCCATCGCCAACTCCAGATATAAGGCCATTTATTGAGGTACGCTTGAGTCCCAAGGCTTGTACCGTCGCTTCGTTCACAAATGACGCCTCTGAACCTTGATCAATCAGCGCACGCACTACTAGAGAATAGCCATTGCTCGATTTGATTTTGACTACGGCTGTAGCCAATAACACCTCACATTGTGTCTCCTGTGCGAAATGAGTTGATATCTTAGTTTCTTTTTCAATTGTAACTTTCTCGTTTTGCTCCCGTGACTCAGTAGGACTTGATTCTACTTTTCGCTCAATATGCAACAAGGAGTGATGGCGCCTGCCACATCGTCGACAGCAAGTTGATTGACGGCAAAATCTCACGGAATGATTATGTGCCAAACAATTAAAGCACAGTCTCTTTGATTGAACAAATTCGCTTCTCTCTTCGGGAGACTTGGCACTGAATTGTTTGCATTGATATAACATGTGTGATCCCGAACACATAGTACAGGCAATATTACGTGAAATAGCTCCACTTTTATCAACAGTGGAATGAAATGACTTTTGTTTGACTACTTGCTTAATTGGATTGATCATCTCTAATGTCCTGAAACGAGTTTCCAAAAACTTGGTAAGCTCTGACCAAGTGGGTAAGGACTCAGAATCAAAGTCGCTTACTTTAATCTCCCACTGCTTACGAGTCTCCTGATCTAATTTGGATACAACTAAAAAGATAATTATTACGTCCCAGTTGTCAACTTGTATTCCTAAGTTTGTCAGTGACTTCATGCAAGCGGTAGTCGTATCTAAGAGCTGCTTCAGACCACTCGCTGAATCTACCATTAAATTTCTTTGAGCAAACAGCTTCTTCATGATCTCATTAGTATTGTATCTTAAGTTGTTATATCTTTTGGTCAACAATCTCCAAGCTTGAATATAATTCATCTCCGTAGTAGATAAGTTTTTAAGAAGACTAGCAGGTTCTCCAGATAGACTGCTTTTTAGGTAGTGCAGTTTTTGCACAGCACTCAAACTTTTATTTTCATGAATGAGAGATGAAATCATGTCATAAAAGGTTTGCCATTCATCATAACCACCAGAGAATGTAGGCAAATTGATTTGTGGTAGTCTCACTTCACTGCTTGAGGCAATTGCAATAGCAGACGTGCTAGTCGATCTCAAAAGTTCTGCCGAAGATAAACCAATCTTTTTCAAATCGTCCTTCATTTTAACCTTGTAGTCTAAATATGTTTCTTCAAACGCATCATATATTTCATTCCTGAAATAGTTTAATTTTGACTTTTCTTCAACTGTCACTTCCGCTACTATTTCCGGATATTGATTGAGAAATATTGTATAGAAACTCTCTAATTGCTCAAGTCTTGTTTCTATGTATGTTTGTGTAACTCTTTCCTTAGGTGACTTTTTGTAATTACTATAAGCCCTTTTTATTTTCTCCAATTGATCTAATTGCCTTGAACACTTACTCTCCATCTTGTTGAATTTAGTTATATTTAATCAGTCCAGAAACTATGATCGTGCTCAAGTTCAAATTCTTAGTCAATAATGTAATCACTGCCAGATTCTAAGTCAAATTTCACCAAAACTTTTCTAAGTCCAGATCGATGAAAATTTTCTAAGTCCAAGATGACACAATTTTTCTAAGTGTTTGGAGATATACACAAAATTATTCTAAGTCTTTATTAAAGGCAAATTTTCTAAGTTAATTTTAACACGATTTTTTCTAAGTCTTTTTAAATCACCACACTTTGCATATTTTTTACTATGTCCACTTTACTCACGATTTTACTAAGTCCTCACAACAATCCATCCCGGGTTTCGGCACCAGATGTCAGCACTGCACTATGAATTAGGAAAATAAAACCTTACTGTCGAAAAACAAGAGTTTATTCAAATTCCTTTAAAATACATAAAGAAAAATATAAAACGAAACGAATATAAAATGACTTAAATTGATTGTGGCGCCATCTAGGAAAGATAATATAAATAAAGCCCTAATAACATTACTATATCAGCTAAAAAGAAATGAAATTACACAGGAACACAATTTGGACAAGTACCATAGACCACATACATACGCTGCGGCAGATTATACAGAAGACCGAGGAGTATAATCGGCCACTATGCTTGGCGTTTTTGGACTATGAGAAAGCCTTCGATTCGATCGAGACTTGGGCGGTTCTTAGATCTCTCCAGCGATGCCGCATTGACTATCGGTACATCGAAGTGTTGAAGTGCTTGTATAATAACGCCACCATGTCAGTCCGAGTACAGGGGCAGTGCACGAAGGCAATCCCCATAAAAGAGGAGTAAGACAGGGAGACGTCATTTCTCCGAAACTGTTTACGGCCACCTTAGAGGACGCCTTCAAGCTCTTGGAATGGCAAGGACTTGGCATCAACATCAATGGCGAATACATCACTCACCTACGATTTGCCGACGACATTGTGGTCGTGGCGGAGTCGCTGGAAGATCTAGGACGAATGCTCGGTGACCTCAACAGAGTATCTCAACAAGTAGGTCTTAAAATGAACATGGACAAAACCAAAATAATGTCTAACGTCCATGTCGTACCCACCGCACTCACCGTTGGGAACTCTACTCTTGAAGTTGTCGACGAATACATTTACCTGGGACAGGTAGTCCGGTTAGGTAGGTCCAACTTCGAGAGAGAGATCAATCGACGAATCCAACTCGGCTGGGCAGCGTTCGGGAAAGTGCGCAATATCTTCTCATCCAAAATACCTTAGTGCCTTAAGACTAAAGTTTTCAGTCAATGTGTGTTACCAGTGATGATATATGGATCAGAGACGTGGTCTCTTACAATAGGTCTCATAAAAAAGCTCAGAGTTGCTCAGCGAGCTATGGAGAGAGCTATGCTCGGCGTTTCTCTACGCGATCAAATCAGGAATGAGGAGATTCGTAGAAGAACCAAGGTTACCGACATAGCCCTTAAGATTAGCAAGCTGAAGTGGCAATGGGCGGGCCACATAGCGCGTAGATCGGACGGGCGGTGGGGCAGAAAGATTCTAGTGTGGCGACCACGTATTGGCAAGCGCAGCGTGGGACGACCGCCTGCCAGATGCCTGCGATCTTGTGAAAATCGCAGGAAGTCGTTGGATGCAGGTGGCATCGGACCGGTTACGCTGGAAAGCGATTGGGGAGGCCTATGTTCAACAGTGGACAAGTATGGGCTGAGATGATGATGATGACTATGAATTAAAAATGGGTTACAAAATAACAAGTTTTTGTAATTGACATTCCCATACCTAAACTAAATGGAATTTATTTATAAATTAGTTGATGTAATCATAGATACGCTCCTTATAAGAGTGGCGAGTATGAGTGAATAATATGTTCACATCACCGAATCAAACAATGTGTGTAAAATTCAAATTTTAATGCACGGAGCTAGGTTGCTCAGGAGGAGCGGAGGCAGTGGGCGGCGCGAAGACCTTGACCTGACGCAGGTCGATGCTCGCCGCGTTGTTCTGCAACGGGCTACGGGCGCAGCCGGCCTCCTTGCGCCGGTGGACCGTTAGGCCGGCAAGGCCTACCATTTCTTTAAAAAAATGATTATGATGACTGTGCTGAAAATCAAAACAAAAGATTTTTATTAGCGTGGACCATTACGGCGCTTTTTTTTTACTCAAACTCAAACTTAAACTGGACATGCCCGGAATAATATTTTAGGTGAATAATCTAATATTTATATCTATTGAAATAAATTGGCCCATGACTTACCATTTTCAGGAATTTCATTGATCATATATTCATAATATATAGGATCATATATTTAGTCATTAGTCGGAATGAATTGCTACTACATTACAATATTATAAGATGTCCATGCATTGTGTATTCCATTTATTTACAATGGTATTCGTGTGATGTGTTTGCTAACTGTGAACCCTTTTCAATGTTACTTATTTGTAATGATAATATTGACGCGAGCTCGTTGCTTCAAATTTAGGGACTTTAGCTCCAATTAATTATTTAATTTAAAGTTGATACTTCCTCTTTAAAAAGGCACGCCATATACTTGTTGTTACCACGCCGCGTTGTTCTACAACGGACTACAGGCCCAGTACCAATTTTATATTTCATACAGGCCCGTTATTTTTAAATGACTCAATTTTTTCAAAGCATAATAATTCCATGTAGTGGGACCAATTTTATATTTCATACAGGCCCGTTATTTTTAAATGACTCAATTTTTTCAAAGCATAATATTTCCATATAGCGGATGTTTCAATTGTTCACAATACAAGAATGCACGTGGTGTGTTTGCTAGCTGTGAACACTGTTCAGTGCTATTTGTAATCGTGATTTCGGCACGAGCTGTTTGCTTCAATACGATGACTATTTTTGTTGTGACATACATGCCCGAGTGCTTTGTTTGTAATATATCGCGCGCGGTGTAGTAGTCTGAAGAGTGTTCTCTCGCTAATTTCAACTTTTCAATATAGGAATTTTAATTATCGAATATGTTTCAATTGGAACAATGCCAGTGTGCATTTCACTATATGTGAGACGTTATATGCGAATATTTCCGTACTCTTATATAGAATAATTTCAAAATAGAATTCCTCTGAAGGCCGAGCGAGATCTTGAAAACCTTCACGAGCTATTTGTCATAAAATTATTAACTAATTAGGTGAGCGCTCACATCATTTTCTCAATTTACAGCGATTAAGAAAGTTAAACCACACAATCATTGATGACATCCAGGCTCGAGATTATTTTTAAGATCAGTTTTTTCGAATAGTTATAATCCTATCCAGTGAAAGTATCAATTATCCAATACGTAATAATACGCGTAGTGTATTTGCTGTATTATTAATTTTATTGTAATCGTGATTGTAATCGAGCTGTAGTTTGCTTTAACGCGATGTAGCCCTTGCGTTGAGACAGATATGAGCACTAGTGTTTCGCTCCGTGCTCGTATTGCAGTGTAATGGTGTGATGGATATTCGACAATTTTCACTTTTCATGGAAGTGCGATCTGAGATTTTTTAATATTTTCAAGCTGTTACAATTCGATTGTCAGTTTTGATAATTCCGCGCCAAATATTTTCTAGCATTGCTTGCATGGGGATAACTTTAACATTCTTATCAGTCAACTGCAACATATATGAATATTAAATGATAGGCCTGCGATTATTTAACTACTTCGTAACTCGTGTGCATTTTCACAGGGAACACTGTGCATTTAGGTGATTGGTGGCGCGATTTTGACATTGTCGTTAATTTCAGTGTTAAAGTTCAAAATTTAAAGTTTTACGAAAACCTGGCAGTATCCGGTTAACCTTAACGTATTCCATAAAATTAGATCTGAAGAATTTTTGAGTAAATAATTAAATAATAATATAATTTTGACGATTCTACGAAATCTGTTGCCGTCGAATTGTTATTATGATAATAGGAATATAAAGCTCTCTCGATATAGAACCCATGCTTGGTGAACGTCCATGACAGTTTTTGAATTTACATTATGTATGAAAGTTAATCAAATAATTTTAAATCACATACAGGCCCATTATTTTTAAGAAGTCAATAATTTCAAATGCCGGTAATTCCATGCAGTGGGTGTTACAATTGTTCACAATACAATAACGCGCGCGGTTATTGGCTAGCTGTGAACACTGTTCAGTGCTATTTGTACTCGTGATGTCGCACGAGCCGTTTGCTTCAATACGATGTAGTAACTGTGTTGGGCTGGTTTAAGCGCTAGTTTTGTTTCGCACCATGTTCCGCTTTTGACTGCGGCATAATGATCTGTAGGATGTTCTTTTGCAGATTTTAACTTGTTATTATAGGAATTTAATGTTTAGATAATGTTAGAACTGCAACAATTGCAGGGTGCGTTTCAGTAATTTCACGCAGAATATTTTAGTCTACTTGTATCGGGATACGTAAAATGTGGAATTCCTGCAAAGGCCGAGCCAGATATTTAAAATCTGCCTTCAAGATTTATGTTTCTCTCAATGAGCTTTCTACGAAAAGTCCCGCTAGTGCATAAACTTCGACGATAAAGTACTATGAATTAAAAATGGGTTATAAAATATCAAGTTTTTTTAATTGACATTCACCTACCTAAACTAAATGGAATTTATTTATTAACTTGTTGATGCGATCATAGATACGCTACGAATAAGAGTGGCGAGTATGAGTGAATAATAATGAACAATATGTTCACATCACCGAATCAAACAATGTGTGTAAAATTCAAATTTTAATGCACGGAGCTAGGTTGCTCAGGAGGAGCGGAGGCAGTGGGCGGCGCGAAGACCTTGACCTGACGCAGGTCGATGCTCGCCGCGTTGTTCTGCAACGGGCTACGGGCGCAGCCGGCCTCCTTGCGCCGGTGGACCGTTAGGCCGGCAAGGCCTACCATTTCTTTAAAAAAATGATTATGATGACTGTGCTGAAAATCAAAACAAAAGATTTTTATTAGCGTGGACCATTACGGCGCTTTTTTTTTACTCAAACTCAAACTTAAACTGGACATGCCCGGAATAATATTTTAGGTGAATAATCTAATATTTATATCTATTGAAATAAATTGGCCCATGACTTACCATTTTCAGGAATTTCATTGATCATATATTCATAATATATAGGATCACATATTTAGTCATTAGTCGGAATGAATTGCTACTACATTACAATATTATAAGATGTCCATGCATTGTGTATTCCATTTATTTACAATGGTATTCGTGTGATGTGTTTGCTAACTGTGAACCCTTTTCAATGTTACTTATTTGTAATGATAATATTGACGCGAGCTCGTTGCTTCAAATTTACGGACTTTAGCTCCAATTAATTATTTAATTTAAAGTTGATACTTCCTCTTTAAAAAGGCACGCCATATACTTGTTGTTACCACGCCGCGTTGTTCTACAACGGACTACAGGCCCAGTACCAATTTTATATTTCATACAGGCCCGTTATTTTTAAATGACTCAATTTTTTCAAAGCATAATAATTCCATGTAGTGGGACCAATTTTATATTTCATACAGGCCCGTTATTTTTAAATGACTCAATTTTTTCAAAGCATAATATTTCCATATAGCGGATGTTTCAATTGTTCACAATACAAGAATGCACGTGGTGTGTTTGCTAGCTGTGAACACTGTTCAGTGCTATTTGTAATCGTGATTTCGGCACGAGCTGTTTGCTTCAATACGATGACTATTTTTGTTGTGACATACATGCCCGAGTGCTTTGTTTGTAATATATCGCGCGCGGTGTAGTAGTCTGAAGAGTGTTCTCTCGCTAATTTCAACTTTTCAATATAGGAATTTTAATTATCGAATATGTTTCAATTGGAACAATGCCAGTGTGCATTTCACTATATGTGAGACGTTATATGCGAATATTTCCGTACTCTTATATAGAATAATTTCAAAATAGAATTCCTCTGAAGGCCGAGCGAGATCTTGAAAACCTTCACGAGCTATTTGTCATAAAATTATTAACTAATTAGGTGAGCGCTCACATCATTTTCTCAATTTACAGCGATTAAGAAAGTTAAACCACACAATCATTGATGACATCCAGGCTCGAGATTATTTTTAAGATCAGTTTTTTCGAATAGTTATAATCCTATCCAGTGAAAGTATCAATTATCCAATACGTAATAATACGCGTAGTGTATCTGTATTATTAATTTTATTGTAATCGTGATTGTAATCGAGCTGTAGTTTGCTTTAACGCGATGTAGCCCTTGCGTTGAGACAGATATGAGCACTAGTGTTTCGCTCCGTGCTCGTATTGCAGTGTAATGGTGTGATGGATATTCGACAATTTTCACTTTTCATGGAAGTGCGATCTGAGATTTTTTAATATTTTCAAGCTGTTACAATTCGATTGTCAGTTTTGATAATTCCGCGCCAAATATTTTCTAGCATTGCTTGCATGGGGATAACTTTAACATTCTTATCAGTCAACTGCAACATTTATGAAAATTAAATGATAGGCCTGCGATTATTTAACTACTTCGTAACTCGTGTGCATTTTCACAGGGAACACTGTGCATTTAGGTGATTGGTGGCGCGATTTTGACATTGTCGTTAATTTCAGTGTTAAAGTTCAAAATTTAAAGTTTTACGAAAACCTGGCAGTATCCGGTTAACCTTAACGTATTCCATAAAATTAGATCTGAAGAATTTTTGAGTAAATAATTAAATAATAATATAATTTTGACGATTCTACGAAATCTGTTGCCGTCGAATTGTTATTATGATAATAGGAATATAAAGCTCTCTCGATATAGAACCCATGCTTGGTGAACGCCCATGACAGTTTTTGAATTTACATTATGTATGAAAGTTAATCAAATAATTTTAAATCACATACAGGCCCATTATTTTTAAGAAGTCAATAATTTCAGATGCCGGTAATTCCATGCAGTGGGTGTTACAATTGTTCACAATACAATAACGCGCGCGGTTATTGGCTAGCTGTGAACACTGTTCAGTGCTATTTGTACTCGTGATGTCGCACGAGCCGTTTGCTTCAATACGATGTAGTAACTGTGTTGGGCTGGTTTAAGCGCTAGTTTTGTTTCGCACCATGTTCCGCTTTTGACTGCGGCATAACGATCTGTAGGATGTTCTTTTGCAGATTTTAACTTGTTATTATAGGAATTTAATGTTTAGATAATGTTAGAACTGCAACAATTGCAGGGTGCGTTTCAGTAATTTCACGCAGAATATTTTAGTCTACTTGTATCGGGATAAGTAAAATGTGGAATTCCTGCAAAGGCCGAGCCAGATATTTAAAATCTGCCTTCAAGATTTATGTTTCTCTCAATGAGCTTTCTACGAAAAGTCCCGCTAGTGCATAAACTTCGACGATAAAGTACTATGAATTAAAAATGGGTTATAAAATATCAAGTTTTTTTAATTGACATTCACCTACCTAAACTACATGGAATTTATTTATTAACTTGTTGATGCGATCATAGATACGCTACGAATAAGAGTGGCGAGTATGAGTGAATAATAATGAACAATATGTTCACATCACCGAATCAAACAATGTGTGTAAAATTCAAATTTTAATGCACGGAGCTAGGTTGCTCAGGAGGAGCGGAGGCAGTGGGCGGCGCGAAGACCTTGACCTGACGCAGGTCGATGCTCTCCGCGTTGTTCTGCAACGGGCTACGGGCGCAGCCGGCCTCCTTGCGCCGGTGGACCGTTAGGCCGGCAAGGCCTACCATTTCTTTAAAAAAATGATTATGATGACTGTGCTGAAAATCAAAACAAAAGATTTTTATTAGCGTGGACCATTACGGCGCTTTTTTTTTACTCAAACTCAAACTTAAACTGGACATGCCCGGAATAATATTTTAGGTGAATAATCTAATATTTATATCTATTGAAATAAATTGGCCCATGACTTACCATTTTCAGGAATTTCATTGATCATATATTCATAATATATAGGATCATATATTTAGTCATTAGTCGGAATGAATTGCTACTACATTACAATATTATAAGATGTCCATGCATTGTGTATTCCATTTATTTACAATGGTATTCGTGTGATGTGTTTGCTAACTGTGAACCCTTTTCAATGTTACTTATTTGTAATGATAATATTGACGCGAGCTCGTTGCTTCAAATTTACGGACTTTAGCTCCAATTAATTATTTAATTTAAAGTTGATACTTCCTCTTTAAAAAGGCACGCCATATACTTCGCAAGAAAGTTATTATTAATTACGAGTTACTACTGGCTTGTTAGTGATTTTGACTGGAGTTGTTATTTCATTTAAATATTGTCTATATTATCAACCTTGATATGTTCTTGCTCAGTTATACTGAAAGAGTAAATGAATGACAATAATTATAACATGCAGGTAGTCTCTGGTTATCGGTTATTATATAGAAGAAAGTAAAGGAAACCAATACTAGTTCTTTTTAATTAACAGACTATGTTTATAATTATTTCAAACAACAAAACCATATCCACGTAATTTTATCCCTCATGAGTTTTCAAGAATTGGATAAATAAATAAATAAATAAATAAATAAAGTACTATGAATTAAAAATGGGTTATAAAATAACAAGTTTTTTTAATTGACATTCCCATACCTAAACTAAATGGAATTTATTTATAAATTAGTTGATGTAATCATAGATACGCTCCTTATAAGAGTGGCGAGTATGAGTGAATAATATGTTCACATCACCGAATCAAACAATGTATGTAAAATTCAAATTTTAATGCACGGAGCTAGGTTGCTCAGGAGGAGCGGAGGCAGTGGGCGACGCGAAGACCTTGACCTGACGCAGGTCGGTGCTCGCCGCGTTGTTCTACAACGGACTACAGGCCCAGTACCAATTTTATATTTCATACAGGCCCGTTATTTTTAAATGACTCAATTTTTTCAAAGCATAATAATTCCATGTAGTGGGACCAATTTTATATTTCATACAGGCCCGTTATTTTTAAATGACTAAATTTTTTCAAAGCATAATATTTCCATATAGTGGATGTTTCAATTGTTCACAATACAAGAATGCACGTGGTGTGTTTGCTAGCTGTGAACACTGTTCAGTGCCATTTGTAATCGTGATTTCGGCACGAGCTGTTTGCTTCAATACGATGACTATTTTTGTTGTGACATACATGCCCGAGTGGTTTGTTTGTAATATATCGCGCGCGGTGTAGTAGTCTGAAGAGTGTTCTCTCGCTAATTTCAACTTTTCAATATAGGAATTTTAATTATCGAATATGTTTCAATTGGAACAATGCCAGTGTGCGTTTCACTATATGTGAGACGTTATATGCGAATATTTCCGTACACTTATATAGAATAATTTCAAAATAGAATTCCTCTGAAGGCCGAGCGAGATCTTGAAAACCTTCACGAGCTATTTGTCATAAAATTATTAACTAATTAGGTGAGCGCTTACATCATTTTCTCAATTTACAGCGTTTAAGAAAGTTAAATCATTGATGACATCCAGGCTCGAGATTATTTTTAAGATCAGTTTTTTCGAATAGTTATAATACTATCCAGTGAAAGTATCAATTATCCAATACGTAATAATACGCGTAGTGTATTTGCTGTATTATTAATTTTATTGTAATCGTGATTGTAATCGAGCTGTAGTTTGCTTTAACGCGATGTAGCCCTTGCGTTGAGACAGATATGAGCACTAGTGTTTCGCTCCGTGCTCGTATTGCAGTGTAATGGTGTGATGGATATTCGACAATTTTCACTTTTCATGGAAGTGCGATCTGAGATTTTTTAATATTTTCAAGCTGTTACAATTCGATTGTCAGTTTTGATAATTCCGCGCCAAATATTTTCTAGCATTGCTTGCATGGGGATAACTTTAACATTCTTATCAGTCAACTGCAACATTTATGAAAATTAAATGATAGGCCTGCGATTATTTAACTACTTCGTAACTCGTGTGCATTTTCACAGGGAACACTGTGCATTTAGGTGATTGGTGGCGCGATTTTGACATTGCCGTTAATTTCAGTGTTAAAGTTCAAAATTTAAAGTTTTACGAAAACCCATGCTTGGTGAACGTCCATGACAGTTTTTGAATTTACATTATGTATGAAAGTTAATCAAATAATTTTAAATCACATACAGGCCCATTATTTTTAAGAAGTCAATAATTTCAAATGCCGGTAATTCCATGCAGTGGGTGTTACAATTGTTCACAATACAATAACGCGCGCGGTTATTGGCTAGCTGTGAACACTGTTCAGTGCTATTTGTACTCGTGATGTCGCACGAGCCGTTTGCTTCAATACGACGTAGTAACTGTGTTGGGCTGGTTTAAGCGCTAGTTCTGTTTCGCACCATGTTCCGCTTTTGACTGCGGCATAATGATCTGTAGGATGTTCTTTTGCAGATTTTAACTTGTTATTATAGGAATTTAATGTTTAGATAATGTTTGAACTGCAACAATTGCAGGGTGCGTTTCAGTAATTTCACGCAGAATATTTTAGTCTACTTGTATCGGGATAAGTAAAATATGAAATTCCTGCAAAGGCCGAGCCAGATATTTAAAATCTGCCTTCAAGATTTATGTTTCTCTCAATGAGCGTTCTACGAAAAGTCCCGCTAGTGCATAAACTTCGACGATAAAGTACTATGAATTAAAAATGGGTTATAAAATATCAAGTTTTTTTAATTGACATTCACCTACCTAAACTAAATGGAATTTATTTATTAACTTGTTGATGCGATCATAGATACGCTACTAATAAGAGTGGCGAGTATGAGTGAATAATAATGAACAATATGTTCACATCACCGAATCAAACAATGTGTGTAAAATTCAAATTTTAATGCACGGAGCTAGGTTGCTCAGGAGGAGCGGAGGCAGTGGGCGGCGCGAAGACCTTGACCTGACGCAGGTCGATGCTCGCCGCGTTGTTCTGCAACGGGCTACAGGCGCAGCCGGCCTCCTTGCGCCGGTGGACCGCTGGGCCGGCAAGGCCTACCATTTCTTTAAAAAAATGATTATGATGACTGTGCTGAAAATCAAAACAAAAGATTTTTATTAGCGTGGACCATTACGGCGCTTTTTTTTTACTCAAACTCAAACTTAAACTGGACATGCCCGGAATAATATTTTAGGTGAATAATCTAATATTTATATCTATTAAAATAAATTGGCCCATGACTTACCATTTTCAGGAATTTCAATGATCATATATTCATAATATATAGGATCATATATTTAGTCATTAGTCGGAATGAATTGCTACTACATTACAATATTATAAGATGTCCATGCATTGTGTATTCCATTTATTTACAATGGTATTCGTGTGATGTGTTTGCTAACTGTGAACCCTTTTCAATGTTACTTATTTGTAATGATAATATTGACGCGAGCTCGTTGCTTCAAATTTACGGATTTTAGCTCCAATTAATTATTTAATTTAAAGTTGATACTTCCTCTTTAAAAAGGCACGCCATATACTTCGCAAGAAAGTTATTATTAATTACGAGTTACTGGCTTGTCAGTGATTTTGACTGGAGTTGTTATTTCATTTAAATATTGTCTACATTATCAACCTTGATATGTTTTTGCTCAGTTATACTGAACGAGTAAATGAATGACAATAATTATAACATGCAGGTAGTCTCTGGTTATCGGTTATTATATAGAAGAAAGTAAAGGAAACCAATACTAGTTCTCTTTAATTAACAGACTATGTTTATAATTATTTCAAACAACAAAACCATATCCACGTAATTGTATCCCTCATGAGTTTTCAAGAATTGTTAACGATTCTAGATATTAGCTCTTTTGGTGGGCTAGTTCTCTGGTTTTTGCCCGAGAACTAGCCCACCAAAAGAGCTAAGCAAAGTATATTTGAATTTTCGGATGTCAGTGGGATAGATATTATTAATACTTTTAATAATCTCAATATTAAAACCATGGCTGACATATGGGGATGGACTGTCTGTAAAAACAATTAGTTCTGTAATCCATATTATTGTCCCTCACTTGGCATCTGTGTTCAACGGCTGTGTTGCTCCTGGTGTATTTCCTGATCTTATGTTACTTAGTAGAGTCAATCCTTTGCTCAACTCGGATAGCACATCAGATCCAAATAACTATCGGCCTATTTCTGTGTTGCCAACGTTAAGTAAAGTATAAGCCTCTTTATTAGTCATAAACTACTTCACAAACACCAATTTGGCTTCATTAAGAATCGCTCAACTACTGATGCAGGCGTTGAATTAATGAGGAATATTTTTGAGGCCAGGGAAAACCACAGGATGCTTTAAGTATATTCTGCGACTTGTCTAAGGCTTTTGACTGTGTGCATCATGAAACTCTTCGCAGTGAATAACACCATTACGGAATTTGGAACAGGGCTCTCGACCTCTTGACTTCTTTATCTGTGTGATAGAATTCAAACGGTCGATGTTAATGGAAAACGATCTCCCGGTTCTAATGTGACAATGGGCGTGCCCCAGGGTTCGATTCTCGGTTCATTTCTATTCCTAATATATATAAATAGTTTACCCTACTATGTAGCGGATAATCAGGACATTGTGCTGTTTGCGGATGATACATCTCTATTATTCGAAATTAAGAGACGGCTGCTTAATTATGACGCACAACGCACTGTCTAAGGTTGTTCATTGGTTCAACAATAATTATCTTCTAATGTAAGCCTAATGTAAGACAAGTAGCAACCAATGTACAAATAAATAATAATAATTTATTTAGCATTCAATATAAACTTAATTCTAGCACAATTGATGACACATAATTTATGAGTATAGAGGTACATAATTTCATAATAATTAAATATATGAGTAGTCTAAATTTATACATTATCATTTTTGAGATATATTAGTGCGGTCCGTTTATTGTGGCTTATAATGTACTGCTGGTGCTTAAAATAGGAAAACCCTGAGCTAAAAGCACCAGCAACCTTCCAGTGACTCTTAATTTGATCATTATGGCACATATTTAATGTTATATACATATATTTGATGCTTGCAATTTATAATTGGTAATTGAGATGCTTTCCAGAATTGGTAAGTATGTGTGAGTTTTTCTGTATCTATTATATTATTAATTAAATTAATTAGAGTATTGTGTTATATATTTAAATCTAGTTAAATTTAAATTTACATTTATTGTATAGGATGAAGAAGTTTTTCTGTTTCGTCATAATTAAGTTGCAATAAACATTTTATTGATGTTTTTTTGCATTGATATTTAGATGTAGACTTGATATCCAGATTCTTATTAATATTATTATAAAGGAAACTTCCTAAAAAATAGTAAAATTTCCTGCTAAATGAGGTTTTACAATCGTATGGTCTAGATATACTAAATATACGCGTAGTACGGGAAAATGGGGCTGGTGGCGACCAATGGACTACACTATGTTGCTTAGTAATTATATGCAGGATAAATAGTTGGCGTACTGTCAGAACATTGCAATATTGGTAGAGTTCCTCAGTAGGAAATCGTAGAGGCTTAAATGTGCTCATTTTTAATACAGCTCTCTGAGCTCTTTCAAGCTTTATTAGTCGATTTTAGGAGCACCTCCCCAGGTGGCGATGCAGTAGATCAATATAGATTGACATAGTGAGAAGTATACTGTTTTTAGCAATTCTGGTTCAGCTATATGTCTTAGAGTTTTAAAAATAAATATAAGTTTACACACTCAGGCTGTCAATAAATCAATGTGCGGAGCAAAGCTTAGTTTCTCATCTAGGGTTATTCCAAGATATTTGATGGTAGTGACTTTTGACAACTTCGGACAGTTACATATTGGATGTATATTTTTAGCGTGGTTATGAGCAGTTTATGAAAATTGTAGTATCCAGTGCTCTATTTTTTTTAATAGTGAACGTCAGATATTTTGTTTTGTCGATATTAAGAGCTAAAGAGTGGTTTGACAGCCATTTGATTAGAGCCAGATTGCGATTTTATAGAACATCATAATTGACAATTGTTTTGGTTTTAGGAGAGTGATTTAGTTTTATTTCACGTAAAGTTAGTACTACAGCTTTATGGTCGGTTACTGTGGAATCAATCACCAGTGTTATAGCTTTGAACCTAGTTTTTAAGATGACGTGATCAAGGGATGAGCTATTACGAGTAGGGTATGTATGAGCTGGTAAAAGACCATGATAGGCAATAAGATTGAGGTAGTCATCGGAATTATTATCTAAATTACCATCAGAAATGTCTATATTAATGTCCCCGATTATAACAATATTGGCAATCCCAGAATTATTTGTTAATATCTGGTCAATTGAATCCAAGAAAGATTTAATATTTTTTACGGACGTGGATCTGTATATTGCTAAGATACACAAATCGTTCCCAATTTTTACTAAGACGCAGCTGCCATCTGAAATATCAGGTTCAATCACAGTTACGTTCTGAATAGATTTATTCATATATACAACCACCCCATCATTCTGATTTTTAGTTTTGTGTGAGTAATAGTATTCGTACTCATCCAATATGGGAATGGCGTGGATTTAGACTTTGTAGAGTCAACTGTTTTTCTAGGTATCACTATTGATGCCAGATTACAATGGGTCCCCCATATTGAACAATTGTCTGGTAGGTAAAGCTTAGCGGCATATGCCGTAAAGAAAATTAGAATATTAATTGATATTGTGACAGCTAGACTTCTTTATTTTGCTAATTTTCATAGTATTCTGTCATATGGCATCTGCTATGGGGATGCTCTGCAGAACTAAACACCATCTTCATTCTGCAAAAAAGAGCTGTTTGAGCAATTTACAATTTGGCCCCGAGAGCTTCCCTTAAGGAAAAGTTTAGATAAATAAATATTCTAACTGTTACCTCCAAATTTATACATGAAAATCTTCTATATATTAAAAAGAATATCAGTCAATTTGAAATATAGCGACATTCATCACGTTAATACACGGAACAAAGATGATCTTATTTTACATTCTACTCTTCTCCACAGAATTAGTAATTATTTTATGGGGCAATGTTTACGCTTCTACGACAAATTCCCCATAGATATCCGAAACATTCCTATTAATAAGTTTAAAAAGGCAACCAAACTAGACTGTGTAAGAAAGGGTATTACAAAATTTCGGATCATCTTAACGATAAAACAGATTGGGTTTGATCAGCTCCTCAATCAGCAAAATTAAACAATTCTACACAAGGCAATCTAAAAAAAATGGTTATCAGAAAGGCCAAACAAATTAAGTTTAAAGACTAGCCCGCTGAGTTTCTCGCCGGATCTTCTCAGTGGAGGCCGCGTTCTGATCCGGTACTGGTACTTTCTCATTATGAGGCATCTTCTACGTACTGCAAAAATATGTTAAAAAGAAACACTGTTTTTTATTAACAAACTCTTTAGAAATGCAAACAGAAAGGAGTAGACACTTTATTCGATTCAAGAATCCCCTAAAATTCGTAATAATAGCTTAAAATGTTTAAGGTGCACACAACAAAATTGCGACCACCATATGTTAACTAATACTGACGTTAACTGACACTTTACAAATTGCCAGAACCAAAATAAGTGTCACACATAAATAATCTTGTCACGGATGAAATAAATGGAATTCTCTTACTACAATACTTTGGTAATGAAATTAAAAAAAAGGTTTGCCAACGTAAGGCTACACAACAGATTCGCCGCGTTGTTCTACAACGGACTACAGACTCAGTACCAATTTTATATTTCATACAGGCCCGCTTTATTCTCCGTGCTAATATGTACACCCCTATTCCCTACTGTTTTCAGAACACGAACGTGTAGTTTTAATTCCTCCGGTGAGATAAGTATTTGGAAGAACAACTTAATGTCATTAGTAGTTTTGGTTTTAACGCTGGGACAGATAGCCATCGGGCTCAGATTATTCCAGCGAATATACTAATTATTAGGTGCCGTTTTTTATCATAGCAAAAAATCTTTTATAAAAAAAGGTAAACCGACTTCAAAACGCAAAAAATAAATATTTGAAGTCGGTGCTGGTTGGTGCAGTCGGTTACTTGGCACCGACTTCAAATATTTATTTTTTGCTTTTTGAAGTCGGTTTACCTTTTTTTATAATAGATTTTTATTTTACAATTTTAAGTGACGAGTGAATTATTCTATAGTAGGTTACCTATAGGATTGACGTAATACCCATAATATCTCAATTTACACATGCCTATTGTTTGTCGTTAAGGAGTTCCCTGGTGTATCTTTTAAGTCCAAGGTCCAATGCCAATGAAATTAAAATGGGACCACCTTGGAGATATACTGAACCCAATGCAAAAAAAAACATCAAAATCGGTCCACAATTGACGGAAATATCGCTGAACATATATAAAAATATAAAAAATAAAAAAATAGCATACATACAACCGAACATAGAACCTCCTCCTTTTTGAAGTCGGTTAAAAAGTCTTATTGTCAGATGGTTGCAACTTACGTGCTGCGACCTGTTTGAGCTCCTGAAGTGAGATCGCTACTGTAGTGTTTTATCTATACAATAGATATAATACATTGTCTCATGTACACGAGTAGAGAAGGTAGCCGTCAACCTGTCATTCCGGAGTTAGACGCGGTGCGGGTTGGATGTGCGCCTGCGCTCGGGCCGAGTGTAGTAGTGAGCCAGTGAAACACGGATACATATAGTTCTTTTGTCGTAATAGTGATCACTACATCTAGGTTCTGCTATTACTTCAAACGCTTAATTGTAAAAGCCGCACGACGTTAGAGAGGTTATTATCAAAAATAAAAGAACAGATTATCCGGTCTTCACTCTGTATTTCCCTTTACGTTTTGCCTTCCGATATCGCGTCGAAATGACGCGCTCCACTCCACCCGAGCTGGAGTCCCGCAGGGCTCAGCTCTCTCGCCCCTCCTGTTTAGCCTTTACAGGAACGACATTCCTCGTTCGAGTAAGGTGCATGTAGCCCTATTCGCGGATGATACCGCTCTCTACGTCTCGCATAGGAATAAGGGTTTCATTACCAGAAACCTTCAGGCAACCGCCAATTCCCTAGGGAATTGGTTCAGGAAGTGGCGTATTGAGGTGAACCCGGACAAGAGCGCTGCGGTATTCTTCTCCAGAGGTGCCGCCCCGCGCTACTCCCTGCGCCGCCCTAGAAGTAATCTCGGTCAAATGACCATGTTCGACCGACCCACTCCCTGGGTCAAAGAGGTCAAATATCTAGGGGTCACCCTAAACAGTACCATGTCCTTTGGCCCGCACATCAAGCGGGTCCGTCACCAAACATCCTTTGTGCTCGGTCGGCTCCATTCGTTAATCTGCAAGCGGAGTAAAATATCACTTAGAAATAAGGTGACGCTTTACAAAACTTGCGTTCGACCCATCATGACTTATGCGTGTGTTGTGTTCGGGCATTCGGCCCCCTCTCACATCGATAAACTCCAAGTGGTTCAAAACCGCTTCTTCCGTAAAGCCGTAGGAGCCCCCTGGTTCGTATGGAATGTCGACCTCCACTCCGATCTAGGTCTCGAACCTATTCGCGCCTATATTAATATTAGAAAGGTTACAACACGACACTTCGCGAACGCATCTATCCATGCGAATCCGTTAATCGTAGCCGCCGCCGACTACGATCGCCGACTCGAGGGCGCCTCTTCAAGGCGCGCTCAGTAGGACCATACGGCTATGGCAGCAGAAATGACAGGGGGCAAAAGAGAAGGGCTGTTTATGATGAACTCTTTCTTTAAAAAACAGCCCCAAAGAAAGTGGACGTGGCAAAGCCCCGATGGTAAAATAAAAAATGAGATCGACTTCATCATGGCGGACAAGAGGCGCATATTCAGAGATGTCTCAGTGATCGCAAGGTTTAAAACCGGAAGCGACCACCGGCTCGTACGGGGCACTCTGAATATACAATGGAAGCGCGAAAGAGTCCGCTTGATGAAGTCCAGTCTCCGACCGAATTTGCTCCAAGGCGCTATGGATTCCCAAGCTTTTCAGTTAAGATTGGAAAACCGTTTCGCTGCCTTGGAAACCACTGACAGCGTTGATCAGAAATTCGAGCAGGTGGTACAGACTCTTAGAGAAGAGGGTACTAAATTATGCGAAACGAGGCGTACAGGCAGGAAATCAAAGCTTTCGGGGGGGACTCCGGAGCTTATGAGCGAACGACGCCGAAATGCAGCCTCAACCTTGTCAGAACACGGGGCCTTAAATAAAAAGATCACAAAGCTGGTCCGACGCGACCTCCGAGCTTTCAACAAGCTTGAGATTGAGAAAGCCATCGAGCAGAACCGGGGGTCGAAAGTGTTCGTCTAGTCACTTGGGAGAAACCACTTGACAAGGTTGACTACACAAGCGGGTACTGTGATCGCTTCTAGGCCGGAAATCCTCTCGGAAGTCAGGAATTTCTATAGCCGCGCCTCACACGCACCTCGACCCGAATCTCTTAGAGGAGATCCCAGAGCCACCCTTACACGTCACTTTATAGAAGACTTGCCCGAGATCAACCTGGATGAGATCGAGTTGACCCTTAAACAGCATAAAAATGGAAAAGCCCCGGGTGAGGACGGCGTCACGACTGAGCTTCTGAGGGCAGGAGGTACCCCAGTACTTAAGGAGCTTCAGAAGTTATTTAACACTGTCCTCTACACTGGGAGAACTCCGCAGGCATGGAACAGAAGCGTGGTCGTCGTGTTTTTAAAAAAGGGTGACAAAACCCTTTTGAAAAACTATCGACCCATATCGCTTCTGAGCCATGTATACAAGCTGTTTTCAAGGGTCAT
Source organism: Phalera bucephala (assembly GCA_905147815.2). NCBI lineage: Eukaryota > Metazoa > Arthropoda > Insecta > Lepidoptera > Notodontidae > Phalera > Phalera bucephala. The sequence goes on along the minus strand of LR990628.1, from coordinate 5,814,524 downwards.
CACGAACCGTTTTGCGCGAAGGCTCGACGAGTTTCAACCCCCGGAGCAGGCCGGGTTTCGAAGTGGTTACGGCACCATAGACCACATCCACACAGTGCGGCAGATTATTCAGAAGACTGCAGAGTATTATCTGCCCCTATGTCTAGCCTTCGTGGACTATGAGAAGGCCTTTGACACTGTTGCCAACGATGCCAAGTTGATTGGCGATGCATCGAGGTGATGAGATACCTTTTTGAAGCTGCAACGATGACCGTCCAAGTACAGAACCAGCGGACTGAACATATCCACCTGCGCCGTGGAGTGCGCCAAGGTGATGTCATATCACCAAAACTGTTCACCAATGCACTGGAGGATATGTTCAAGACGCTGGACTGGAAAGGTCGCGGCATCAATATAAATGGCGCATACATCTCTCACCTGCGATTTGCAGACGACATCGTCATCATGGCTGAAACGTTGCAAGACCTACAACAGATGCTGGACAGCCTTGCTAATTCGTCTCAGCGAATCGGTCTCCGGATGAACTTAGATAAAACCAAAGTTATGATCAACAAGCATGTTGACCCGGGACCGATCGCCGTAAACGGAGCCCCCCTCGAAGTTGTTTCTGAGTACGTTTACCTAGGGCAGGTGCTCCAACTAGGTAAAAAGAACTTCGACAAGGAAGTTAAGAGACGGATACAGCTGGGCTGGGCAGCATTTCAAAAAAAAAAAAAATTTTTTTTTTTTTTTTTTCCTATTGTTTGTTCAGTTTCAAGTGCCATTACTTGATGTTATGCAAATATGAATATCATTTTGGGTAGCTGTATGTGCTTAATCATTTTTTATATGTATGTGCTTAATTTGAATTATTTAAATAAATAAATAAATAAATAAATAAATAAATAAATAAATAAATAAATTTCTAAAACTCCGTCGAGTCTTCTTATCGCCCATACCCCAATGCCTAAAAACTAAAGTTTTTAATCAGTGCGTCCTACCTGTAATAACATACGGAGCCGAAACGTGGCCACTCACTGTGCGGCTTGTCCACCAGTTCAAGATCGCTCAACGAGCTATGGAAAGAGCTATGCTCGGAGTTTCTTTTAGGGATCGAATCCGGAACGAAGTTATTCGTCAGAGAACCAAGGTTACCGACATGGCTCAGTGAATTAGCAAGCTGAAGTGGCAGTGGGCAGGTCACATATGCCGCAGAACCGATGGATGTTGGGGCAGACTGGTTCTTGAGTGGAGACCGCGTGTCGGCAAACGTAGTGTAGGGCGCCCTGTAGCTAGGTGGGGCGACGATATTCGTAAGGCAGCGGGCAGGGATTGGAGAAGGAGAGCTGAAGATCGAGCTCAGTGGCGTGCCATGGGAGAGGCCTATGTCCAGCAGTGGACTGACACGGGCTGATGATGATGATGACTAAAATTATACCTATCAACTTATAATCTTACCCGTCATTAGAAGAATCATTATCACCATCACTATCATGATTAACGTTACCCGTGCCATCGAAATTGATCCAGGGTTGAATACGATCGATAGACCATACGCTCGCATATGTGCCCTTACAGATATGATAACCTGGGATGCTAGAAACCTCATATCTATCGTTTCCTAACACTCGAGTAATTCTAAATGGGCCTGTATATTTGGGTAGTAGTTTACGACTTTTCCCGTTATTAGAAGGAGTAGTTTTGAAAATCTTTACCAGATCTCCTTCTGCATAAATCATGGGACTTTTCCTGTTTTTATTAAATCTAGAGCGTTGTTTGGCCTGATCGTCCCCTATGTGTTCGCTGATCTCCGATCTAATCAGATCTGTTTGTTTATCGTTCTGTCTAGTTTCTATAATAGTCTCCCCTAATATCCCTTCGCCGCGATTAAGAGGTCGTTTGCAAAATAAAGCTTCAGCGGGGCTTTACCCTATACCTTTATTGAGTGTGTTATTTAGACCCCACTGGATTTTCCCTAGATCTTGATCCCATTTATTCTCTCCTGACCGATCAGTATAAGCTCTGAGTCCATCAAGTATGGTGCGGTTATAGCGCTCTACTTGCCCGTTGGCCCTAGGAACTGATACTGCATTTAATACATGACGGACAGCCATACAATCGGTATAGAAGCTTTTGAAATCTCTGGACGTAAAACACGAACTACGGTCACTAACTATCCGAGATAGATGTCCGAAGGTGTAGAATACGCCTTTAAGAGCTTTGATCGTTGGTCGCGATTTAGTATTTCGTACAGCTTTAATAATACAAAATGTTGTAAACCCATCAACAACGACTAACAAATATTGGTTACCGTGACTACTTACTACAAAGGGCCCTAAATGGTCCGAGTGTATGGCGTGGAATGGGATTTCCATCTTTGGGATAAAATGTAAAAATCCTTCTTTAGGCCCGGCGGGTTCCTTACTAAATGCACAATGCATGCATGATCTGACGTATTTGGTGATAAGTCTATTTATTTTGGGAAACCAAAAGTCTCTTTTTATCTTTTCTAAAGTCTTCTCTATGGAGAAGTGACCTATATCGTCATGATTACGTTGACATATTTGCGACCTAGCACTTTTTGGCACTACCCATTTTAAATTGTCTTCTAGTTTCCGATACAACCTATTATTTTTCATTACAAAATTTTACTTTATATCAACTAACTCTTTGTATTAAGGGGTCTTCTAAAGCGGATTTTATATGCTGAATTTTCCGATCTGTTAATTATAAGCTAAGTAACCAGTCATCCATGGATATGTGTAATACTCGAGAAAAATGTGCAAGCTTGTCATCGTCTTTAACACATGGAAGCGCATTTCTACTGGGCACGTCCACATGCTGCATACGATAACCCGGCCTATATTCAATCGAACATACATCTTGTAGCGCTATATATACCAGCGCGCTACTCTGGGAGATCGTAGGGCACTACAGTCTGTGAGGATCACAAAATGTTTGCCTAGTAAGTATACCCTAAATCGATTTAAAGGCGCAACAATAGCTAGTGTCTCTAGTTCGTAGGCATGTAACTTTGCCTCGTCTATGGTAGTCTTTCGACTAAAAAACGCGACCGGTGGCAGTATTGCGGATACAGTCTTCTTTTGAAGTAATATACCTCCTCATCCATTTTTAGATGCTTCGCAGTGTAATTCGGTAATGCAATCTGGGTTATATAATGCTAAAATCGGACGTTGTGTAAGTTTTTCTTTTAGATTTTGGAATGATTCCTTTTCTTGTTGACCCCATGGTACATTCCGGCGAGTGAGGTCCATAAGCGGCCTGGCTATCGCTGCAAAATTTTGTATGAACTTTCTAAAATAGCTAGCAAGACCTATGAATTGCCGCACCTCGTGAAAAGTTTTGGGTTCGGGAAAGGACGCTACCGCGTCTATTTTTCTATTGCCAGGTCTTACCCCTTCTGCGGATATCTCGAAGCCTAGATAATTAATAGTAGTATTAAAGAAGCGACTTTTATTAATGTTTAAAGTAAACCCTGCATTTTGTAACAATATGAAGGTTTTTTTCTAATTTCTCTAAACATTCGTCAAAATTATTTCCGGCAATTAATAAATCATCCATATACGCTATAGCGCACCTTTCACCAGATGCACTGAGCATTTTATTAACGGTGCGTTGAAAAACTGCTGGATAATTGACTGAATCTAATGGGGCTCGTTCAAATTGAAAAACTCCATCAGGGGTAATGAACGCCGTTAAGTGTTTACAGCTATCTTTGACAGGAATTTGGAAATAGCCACTAGACAAATCTAGACTAACAAAGAAAGTATTCCCACTAACAAGATCAAGCTGGTCGTCTATCCGAGGCAACGGATAAAGATCCTTGATTGTCTTTCTATTGAGCGCCCTGTAATCACACACAGTCGATAACCACCTGTCTGTTTTGATACCAATAATACTGGGCTAGCATATGCTGAATCAAATTCTTCAACTATATCATTGTCTTGTAACTCCTTAACCATATCTCGTACAATGACCTTGTCGGCATAACTCAAACAATATGGGCGGTATACGATGGGTGTATGATCCGACAGCTTTATGTCTAGTTCAGTAGAGTTGGTGCATCTTATCTCGGATAGATTAAGTGCAAAACAATGTCAGTATTTACTGACTAAATCAAATAGTCTATTTTTCTGCTCATCTGTAGGTTTTGGTTAATGTTAATATCAGGTTCTACTACCAGCGCCCTACTGCAGTTCAATGTGTCAACCGAGACTGAATTTATCGGCGAATCATCTAAAAGCGTTAAGTATGCACGAGCAATCATAAAATCTTTTGAAAAGTAAAGGGGACCCGTACTCTTGATGCTTATAATTAGTATTTTACACGTACCATCACTCTCGATTTTATAAATGCCTTCTTGTAAGCAACATACAATACATCCACCCCTGGACATCACTGTATCACTCCAAACACTACCTAGCCTTCCTTACAATCCAGTGTTTTCGAAACCCAACTATTACTAGGCCAATTATGTTCGCATATGCGAGATCATAGAAAAAGTAAATTGGGTTGGGGAATTGGGTATTCTCAATAATGTGGATGATAGTAGTTGAAGTATTTTACAAAACTATTTTCTATTATACAAACTAACGTACCCATTTGTAGAAAGAAAAATAAACGTTATCCTCCCTGGTTCAATAAAAGCTTGATTAAACTATTAAATGAAAAGAATAAAAAAAGCATTTAAAAAAATTCAATAATCCTTTAGATGAAATATAATTAAAAATATTAAACAAACGCTGCGATCAACTAGCCACGAAATGTTATAACAGTTACATAGAACAAACTGAGAAACAATTGGGACAGAATCCGAAATTATTTTGGACGTATGTTAAGTCGAAGTGAGGTGGTTCTAATGTGTATCCCATCTCCATGTCAGATGACTCGAGAAATACCTCTGATGGCACTGAAATATGCGAACTATTTGCTACTTACTTCGCATCGGTGTATAGGTCCGATGGTGGCGATGTTTCCGAACGTAATCTTGATTACTTGAATTTCCTACGAGCTAACAGTCAGTGCTTGACATATCCTGCAATCGACCACGACATGTTACTCAAAAAATTACAAAAATTAAACTGTTCCAAAGGGGCAGGGCCCGACGGTATACCGCCATTATTTATAGTTTCTTGCGCGTCGGCTTTAGTTGTACCCTTACTAATTATTTACAATAAATCATTAATCTCGGGAGTATTTCCATCAAGATGGAAAATTGCCAAGGTGGTACCTTTCTATAAATCTGAAAACAAAGAAATTATCTCCAATTATAGACCTATTGCTATCCTTTCCACTGTTGCTAAAGTCTTCGAGTATCTTATATGCCATATTTTTTGAAATATCTTGATTTTAAAACACGGGAACCCTCAATTGACTATTATCACCGGTGTCGAAAATACCATTTTCTGCCATTAGAAAACAGACGAAACATAAATGATGTATGCTTTTTAATGAAACTGGCTAAAGGCTCAATAGACTGTCCTAATTTATTAGCAAAAATACCCCTGCGCACAAATCACCTAGGCTTTAGACAGATACCTTTGTTAGACTTGCCGTTTGCGAGTACTAATTATAGGCAAAATGCATTTTTATTGCGAAGTTCTGGCAGCTTTAACAGATTATCGTTGAGATTGGATATAGATTTGTTTTGCACTAGCGATAACTTAATGAAAAAGGAATTAGCCAAGGATTTCTTTTTTTCTAATTAATCACCAGTTAATCGCTGGTTAAAATTAATAATAGCTATTATTCATTGTTTGTCTTATTTTTCCTTTTTTAGTTCGTTTAACTTTTCCTTTTTGCTTTTTTTTGTGCTCTGGTTTATTACTTTTGTCTGATTTAAAAGATGCTTTTATCAAAAGTGCTTAGTTAATTAATTTAATTTGTTACAAATTGGTGGAGGCTTGTCATTAGCAATTAAGTTATTATATTTTTTTTATGTCGTTGTGTAATTAGACTGTAAGCCTTCCTAAAATAAATAAATAAATAAATAAAATAAATAAATAGGTACTACAGAATCATTTGAGGCCATACCTTACACCCTACCAGCACGGTTTCATAGGAGGTAGATCCACTAACACTAATCTTGTATTATTTACAGAATCAATAATAAAGGCAAAGGATGCTGGGAGACAATGTGATGTCATATACACAGATTTTAGTAAAGCATTCGACAAAGTTTCTCATTCCATTTTTAATATATAAATTATCTGTATATGGCATCAGTGGATCTTTGTTATTTTGGGTCAAATCATATCTAAGTGATAGATCTTTTTATGTGGTTGTAAATGGCTTCCAATCCGGTAATTGTGACATAACTTCCGGTGTCCCCCAGGGTTCTCATTTGGCACCAGTATTGTTTAATTTGTTTATTAATGATATCCCTAGCTGTTTCTTATTTTCTGAACCTTTTATGTATGCAGACGACTTAAAATGTTTAAGAATAATAGAATCCACTGAAGACTCGTTTCTACTACAAGCTGACCTTAATAGACTTATTGAATGGTGTAATAACAATCGCATGTTATTGAACCATAGTAAATGCTTACACGTTAAATTTACAAGGAATATTAATGAGATTAGTTTTAACTACCAAATAAATAATAATACTATTCGAGAAGTGGAAATTATCAGAGACTTGGGTGTTATATACGACAAAAAAATGACATTTATACCGCACATAGATAATATAATTAAAAAATCATCTAGAATTTTAGGTTTTGTTCTCAGAAATGGAAAATCATTCCGCAACCCACAAACAAAAATCCTACTTTATAATAGTCTGGTCCGTAGTATACTGGAGTACTGTAGTGTTGTATGGCGCCCCCATTACGCGACTCACTCGCTTCAACTTGAACGAATTCAAAAACGTTTTCTTTGGCATCTAGCATTCTCCACAGGGACAGTTAAAAAATTACCATCTTACTTAAGTAGGCTGAAACAATTCAATATGTGTTCTCATTCGAAGCGTAAGGATTTAATAGATATGTTGTTTCTATATAAAACCTTTAGAAATAAAATAGATTGCCCTCAGCTGTTAGGTGTATTCAATTTCCGAGCCCCCAGTAGTCTCCTCGTAAACCTATAACTCCCCTTTATCCACCACCACAAAGGACTGTTCTTGATGCTAGCTCTCCAGTACCACGGCCGAGCAGAATACTTAATGAGTGCAGTGATCTTGTTGACATTAATTTTGACACGATGGCAATATAGTATAAAATAATTTATAGCCATCTCACCTAAGTCTCACCTAATCATCTTAGTCACTATATTGCACATCCTCTGAGATCCAGCTTTAACCTTCCTCACATTGTTGTTTTTTTTCTGTACTTTTTATGTTAAGTGTTCATGCGTTGTCCGTTTATAAATTTAGTTAAATTTAATTTAAGAAATACCTATTAGCCACTATTATATTGCATGCTGAGGTCACCCTTAAGTGGTTGTGCATTTAGTTAAAAAACCGTAGAAATACTTAGATGTAAATTGAATGTAATAATGTAACAACTGTTGGTGATCCTTAATAAATAATAAAAAAATAACATTCTTTTTCTACTACCTTACGATAACTTGCTTTTATATAAACGTCGGTATTTTTATAATCCCTGAAGTAACAGTTTTAAAGGCCCATGGTATCAATGTGCGAATCATCCGCAACATATAGTTCGCATTTATCTCAACCATAATTTTCAAGGTTTAAACTTGACCACTCAGGTAGGGTTTCAAAAGACATTATATTTAAGGTATTGTCTGTTTTCGTTATTATTATTCCCGGCAGTTCAGTGAAGTTTTGGCCAACTAAAAGGGGAGTATGCAATTGATCGTCACCTATAACATAAGCATCAATTTTCGCTTCTACAGAATCAATGCGTAATTGAAATGGTCTTTCCTAACAGGGGCATACCAATATTAGCAATGCCACGTATAGACGGCAACTTATCATGACTCATAATTAATTCTTGCTTAATGGTAGTTTCGTAAGCAACCAGCGTACAATCGCTCCCTAAATCAACAAAAAAGTCAATTCCGTGTACCCTATTTATAACGGCTAGCTTGTGGTATTTTAAGTTAGGCTTAGGGTTTGTTGAGATACTGTCGACAAAAAGTACGCGCTTTTCACCACCTTTTACTTCGCTTTTTCGAAGACAGTTGCCGCTGGTATGACCGAAGCGCTTACATTCGTCACATTTTATAACTGGTTTGGTACATTGATGCACCCTATGTCCCTTTTTCTTACAATTAAAGCAAACTGTAGGTAACTTAGACTTTTGATTATTAAAAGAATTGTACATACGGCACTGAGAGGCCCAATGTCCCTGTTCGTCACATCTGTTACAGATTATGTCATGTATGATTATTTTTTTTTTATGCGGGATAGAAATTTGCAATGTATCCTTTTATTCTTTACAAACGTCCTTCAGATATTTATATAAGTCTTCTGGTTCCACAAAACGCACAGAAGATGCACCTGCACGTATCGTCCTATCGTCAATACCATGAATGATACAATCGACCGACCTTTTTCCAGAAATGTTACACGCACTTAATAGCATGACTTTATCATAATAGTATTCATCTAAATTTTCACCAAATTTAAGCCGATGTATTTCTGTTAAAAGGACACCATAATTTGTTTCACAAGGGAAAGCTTTACGTAATACCCCGACTAAACCTGCCACTGTTCCCAACTGTTCAAAATAGTGGCTTGGCTCTGATACCATTTTCTCGCATTACCTGTAAGTTTTGGCAACGCATAATGCATGACTTGCATTGCGTCCCAATTGTATATTTTCGCACATTCGTTCACCTTTGCAATCCATGCATCGATTCTGTGGTTCTTTTTATCGACGGATCGAATTCAGGTACCTATCTATAACATAGAATTCGAAAACAGGTATCATATTAATTATTAGTATTAATTGATGAGGGTAGATTGGGCCTATCAAACAATTGTAATAATTGCGAAAAGTCACTCATATTAAGCACTACATTAGGATTACTATTTGTAGTGTACTCACAAGATAGTCCAGGCTGCGATCGTACCTCGGGTGTTGTCGAAGAGAGCACCGATACTGGCTGTACGCTACTCATCTCGGACGCGACAGCCTCCTCCAACGGCGTTCGCCGCTCCCTGCACGTTGCACCACGTCCTTGCACCTCCGTTGCTAACGAACTGGTTCCACTATCACGTCCGTTCGCAGAAATTCTTGAATGTACAGCCTCGAGACCGCTTCCACGGCCAACACTATCCTGCCTGTGGTTTTGTTTGTCACGTGTACTCGGTGATCGTCTAGGTTTAGAAGTTTTATTCCGATTTCTTCCACTGTGGGTAGACGAATTATCCGACGATTCGTTCGTCGTGCTTCTATGTCTTGTCCGTATTCGTTTTTCCGCGTGGCGAGCGTGTGAGCGTTTCGATCGCTGCCGACCCATAATATGTAATAAAATGTGGGTATATGTATAAAAGCCGCACGACGTTAGAGAGGTTATTATCAAAAATAAAACAACAGATTATCCGGTCTCCACTCTGTATTTCCCTTTACGTTTTGATCGAAAGGCGACTCAAGCGAGAATGATCCTCCATCAACGTGCTTGGCATAAACAGTGTTGTCATCATTCTCGCCTTTACAGTTGGCAAAACTGTAATGACAACACATACATTAGGATTGGAAAAAAACGGGTAGGCACCCTGTGTTGACAAATCTCAAGTTATTTTTATGCGTTATAAATAAAATAAAATAACATCAATTATTACAAGTTTATTGTGCATAAAGGGAAAGTTTATTGTGATAAGTGTTCTGAAATAAAGTGCATCAAATATACGAGACTTTTTGGTGAAAAAACAATAAATATATGTCTCAGTTTGCTTACATTTTGCAATCCTACCCGCTTGATATATAAAGTGAACTTAAAAATAAACATCTGGCCACTTTAAAAATGATTTACATTTATTTTGCGGTCTAACTTACATCGTTAACCAAACATAAATAGTGGCGTTCTAGTTCAAGTGTTACACAACTGATAACATTAGTTAAGATTTTGTATACAACTAGGGCCATCTATTGGCGGGTAGCGAGACTTCATTAAAAAACAAGTAAAGTTCTTTATTGCAAAAATGGTTAGCAAATGTGGAGCTTGTGGCAAGTTTACATCAGCAGCGGAAAGCGTTAAATGTGGTAAATGCCCCGGTACATTTCATCGTGCTTGCGTAACTGTAAGTGCCGCTACTAAGCTGAGCGTCGGTTGGCTTTGCCCTGGGTGCAAAATACAGACCCAGCAGCCCAGAGGAGACAACTCATCAACCCCTGTTAAGGGTATGGAAACATTGGTTGATCAGAAATCGCCGCCTGAACATCCCTCTCCTTCTCCGGGCTCTAGTCATCAGAATGCATCCACGCCACAGGAGTACAGTGTGTGTCTTATACAAGAGATACAAGCCCTTCGCGAGGAAATGCGTTCTATGCGAGGTGAGCTGAAACAAGAGATCAGGGAGACACGTTCAGAAATAGCCGAGTTCAGATCTGGCCTAAAAGCGTGTACCGATCGGATAGACAAGCTTGAAGCTCGATTATCTGACTTCGAGACCAAGGCAGACAAAATTCTCGTCGAAGGCGTCGTTGATGACCTCAGGACCCAATTGAATGAGCGAGATCAAGAACTGCTTCTCAACGATCTTGACATCGCGGGTATTCCCGAATGCAAGGAGGAATCAACGCTACATCTAGTCAAGGTGTTAGCTACTAAGCTCGGGGTAGACCTGGACGACCGTGACTTGGTACACGCGGAGCGGGTCGGGCCCAGTCGCCGGAACCTGATCGACGGAGCGCCGCCCTCCACCCGACCGCGCAGCATCGCCGTGCGGCTGGCGCGCCGAGCGCCGCGAGACCAGCTGTTGCGCGCTGCGCGCGTTCGCCGCGTTATTACCAGCGCCGACCTCGAGGTGCAGGGCGCGCCGCCAGGCCGCGTGTATGTAAACGAGCGACTCACGCGCACCAATAGGCATTTATTTTACCGGGCGCGGGAAGAGGGTCGCAGCCGGCATTGGAAATATGTTTGGACGAGGAACGGCACCGTGTTTATTCGTAAGGATGAGGGCAAACCTGCAGAGCGATTAAGATCCGAAAAGGACATTACTAGGTTTTTTGGCATAAACAATGTTATGTAATAACGCATATATGTTTACATGTTTTCCGTCCCGTGTATTCTGTGGTACTAATTATTTCATATCTTTTGTTTTATTTTCTTAAGCTTTCTGTCTGCCTCGGTGTGAACTGGGTCGAAAGAACTAAGATTTCCACATGCCTCAGTTTTCAGAGAAATAGATTTATTGTTTACCACTCTCATGATCACCTGAATGCTCGCACCGCGCGTTTTCTTAAAATAAAATTCTTAGTGTTACTATATGTTCTACTTACAGCAATATTCATTTTCAAATTTAATGTATTGTATATAATGAACCTAATATTTCTGAATAATCATATTTTATTATATCGTATTATTTTACGCATGCACAACAGTGAATTCCTAATAATCCCGGTCACTATTCATTTAAAGTGCGCTAATATATTTTTGTATTGTTACGCAATCGTTAATAACAAATGATAACTAAAGACCTTTTCAAAGTTGGTCTATACAATTCGGGATCATTAGGGACACATCAAGACTCTTTCCTTGAGGCAATGGTAATTTTTGATGTTGACATCATGGCAATTAATGAGACCTGGCTGAGAGCCGGCGAGGAGAACCGAGCGCCGGTTGTACCTGGATATCGGCTGAGGCATATCCCGCGCCCAGTGGAGGTGCGCGGCGGACGCGGGGGTGGGGTAGGCTTCTACGTCAAGCGCGGCATAAACGTGCGCACCTACACACACCCTGTCGATCCTCGCCGCACTGCCGTGGAGCAAATGTGGTTAACACTCACTATCAACGGAAAAAAGCTGGCAATAGGGACTGCATATCGCCCGCCATGGCTCGATGTAGACCTGTTTTTAGATGCCTTATCTGATAGCATAAATTCGTTATCCGCCTGCGACGGTATACTTGTTTTAGGAGATTTTAATATTAATTTCCTTAATCAAAATAACGGCAGTACAAAAAAACTAATTACTTTACTCGACTGCCTCAGCTTATCTCAAATGGTAACCACGCCAACTCATTTTACAGAAACGTCTGAGACACTAATTGATCTCATTATTACGGACCTAAGAGTGCGTAATATCTCTGTAGAGGCTGCAGGGACAATTTGTGGGCACGCTTTTGTTTTGTGCGAGCTAAACATTAAGCAAGAAAAAAATGCCCCACAGACAATAACCTATGGCCCCATTAAAGACATTGACATTGCCGTATTTACTGAAGAAATCAGCAAAATAAGATGGGATCTGATCGCTGAATTAGGGAGCGTAAACGACATGGTGAACTGCTTTAATTACACTGTTCTTTCAGTATTTGACCGCCACGCTCCGCTAAAAACTTGTAAAATAAAAGACCGTACATATCCATGGTTTACGGACAATGTTAAGCTTATGCTACGTCTAAGGAAAGAAGCGCTAGAAAGTTACAGAAAAACAAAATCAGCAGAAAAAAAAATGTACTACAAGAGCTTAAATTCCCTAGTAAATAAGGCTATTTATTCTGAAAAAACTGCATACTTTAAGTACAATATTAACAATAAAATTAAAGACCTTAAAAACCTTTGGAAAAACCTAAAATTTAACATTGTGCCTTCCAAAAAAAATGATTTAGAAATGCCACTACATCTCAGTGACGTGGAAAAAATTAACACACATTTTCTAAATGTGCCGGGAACTTCGGAGGTCAACATCTCACTTCTCACTTTCTATGAATTTCATAACGTCGGCGAAGAAACGTTTAATTTAAATACCGTGACTTCTGACAACATAATTAACGTCCTAAAAAAATTAAAGTCGAACGCCGAGGGTGTCGACCAACTGAATTTGACCATGCTGCTTATGACTTGTCCTCACTCGCTGGCAGCAATAACGGCCATGGTTAATACGTCCATCACCACCTCAATATTCCCTGACGCATGGAAAACGGCTATAGTGCGCCCGTTGCCGAAAAAGTCTAACCCATTGGAAGTGAAAGACCTGCGACCAATAAGTATTCTGCCATGTATATCTAAAGTGCTCGAGAAGGTAGTCTGTCAGCAATTAAGTAGTTTTCTTGAGAAAAACAACATTCTACCTGCATTCCAATCTGGCTTTAGAAAATGTCGTAGTACCGCCACAGCATTGCTAGATGTGTCAGACAACATTCTATATGCTCAGGATAAGGGTATGTGTACACTACTCGTGCTGCTAGACTTCTCTAGGGCATTTGACGCAATAAACACGACTCTAATGTTATCGAAACTCAGATACTACGGATTTGACTCGGCCACAATTAACTGGTTCCATAGCTACCTCAGCAACCGTTTTCAATACGTTGAACTGAGAACGGGTGGTGCCCCTATACGGCGTTCAACGCCCATGAGAGTGCTCAGGGGCGTTCCCCAGGGTTCCATTCTGGGCCCCGTGCTATTTACACTTTATACGGCTGATATTCAAAACTGCATTAAAAATTGCAACTATCATATATACGCGGACGACTTACAAATCTATATATCTTTCCGGCCAGGTGACAAAGAAATAGCAACTAAAAGAATAAACGAAGATCTCGCTGAGATCGCAGCTTGGTCTGAAAGAAATAGTCTCGTCCTTAATCTAACCAAGACAAAGTACATGCTACTTGGAACTAAACAGCAGCTGGTCAACCTGTCCTCTCCCATTGAAATACGTCTATTGGGTGAGACTATTGAACGCTCGGACGAGACTCGAAATCTGGGCTTGGGTATGGACGCCTCCTTACGTTTCGAAAGACATATAGGTGAGTGTGTGCGTAACTGCTTCTACAGACTGAGGCTCCTATATAAAATAAGACCTTACTTATCGGAAGAACTACGGACACAACTCGTTGAGTCACTTGTTCTGTCAAAACTCAACTACGCGGACACGGTGTATGGGCCAAGGCTACTTGCGCGTACAGAACGGTTGATCCAGCGGGTTCAAAACGCATGTGTAAGGTTCTGTTTCGCCGTGCCACCGAGAAGCCACATAACTCCATTTTTAAACAAACATTATTGCCTGAAAATGAAGTCTCGACGCAAGCTACATCTGGCATGTCTGCTCTTTGGTGTTCTTAAGTACAAAACTCCGGAATACCTTTACGAGAAGCTTACTTGGGTGGCAGCACGAAGGGACTGCGCCCGCAGACAATGTTCTCAACAACTATCCACTGAAAAGCATTGCTCAGCGGCGTTCCGGGGCAGTTTCAGATATGCAGCCACGAAATGCTGGAATAACCTGCCGCCGCCGATCAGAAATCTGCAATCAATAAACGTATTTAAAGTTAGACTCAAAAAGCACATGGTCGAGTTGCAGAGGGAATATAATAATATTAATCAAGATTTGTCTATAATATGATAATAATACATTTAATAAATAAAAAATAAATACCCCAATATGTCCATATCCACTATCTCTGCAACACAGTACATTTTATCCAGTCTAGTCAGTCCCAAAGCGCCTATCCGCCCGAACAGTAGGAACCTGGGAGTAGAATGTAGTCGGTCACATCAACCATCGTGATATATGCATGTCTTTATAGGCATAAACACGTGCTTCCGTGGATAGACATAGGCGGTGGTATGTATGTATGTATGTTGGTGTATGTGTATGTATATGTATATATGTGTATATGTGTGTGTGTGTGTGTGTATATATATATATATATATATATGTGTATATATATGTATATATATATATATATATATATATATATATATATATATATATATATATATATATATATATATATATATATATATATATCGACCTATTCCACGATTCATTACCGACATTTAGAAATAAGTTACTGAAATTCTTCCATAGTTAATAAGAAAATATATATATATATTAGATTAAAACTTAATTTAAACATAATTCAAATTTAAGAATGCATTTGCGTCTTCTTTATGTTAAATTTCAAAAAGTTAAATTTCAAAATTTTATATTGATGTCATTATAGTCATTTAGTTTTAAATATTACTTTGAATTTACTTATGTACCACATTAGAATAAAATGCGAATGTTGTACATACCTGTCATTGGTGTACATATCAGACTACCTACTTTAGCATTTTTTATCATGAATTGTGTAATGTGTATACTGTTGGTGTGTCTTTTTTAATAAATAAAAATAAATAAATAAATATATATGAAATGAAATGAAATGAAATGAAATTTATTTGCTTGAAACATGGTATTACAATAAGGTGTTGCATTATATCGTAGTTCAGCACATTTCACCTGACAGGTATGCAAATATTAAATATTTATTAGGTAATAGTAAATACAAAATGTCATTAATGTCAATATATATTCTAACTTAAAATAATATCATTCAATTATAATAATTTTGTATAATTTTCTATATTACAGTTATTCTCTCCTATTCATATTATTATATTGTTATCTTAATATACTAGTCCCAACAAAATTATTTATGTTGCATAACCGAGTAGAATTCATCAAGGGTGTAGAAGGTGTGGTCTATAAGCCATTGCTTCAATTTTTTCTTCATAGGCAGCGCTGGCATTTCTCTTATTTTTTTTGGTATTTTATTGAATACTTTGATACACATAATATATGAACTCTTTTGGTAGATAGATGTTCTAAATTTTGGAAATAGTAATCTAGTGGGATCCCTGTTTCCTGTTATAGAATTACTATACGCAAAGGTGAAGTGGGTTGGATATTTTTTCACAAAGATGCAAACTTCTAATATATATAATCCAACCAGAGTTAGGATATTGTTGGATTTAAATAATGATCTACATGAGTCGCGTGGCCCTACATTGTTTAAAGCACGTACACACTTTTTTTGCGCAAGGAATACAGTTTTAGCGTCTGTTGAATTACCCCACAATAGTATTCCATATCGCAAGATAGACTCTACATAGCCATAATAGGCAATAAGAGCAACCTTTTTGCCCACTAAACACTGAAGTCTGCGGAGTGCAAAAACGTATCTGTTTAGTTTAGTGGAGGTATTTTTTACGTGTAGTTTCCAATTACAGTGTTGGTCTATTGTGAGACCCAGAAATTTCAGGTCTGACACTTCTTCAATATTTTGACCATTATACATAAGGTTTAGATTTTGTTTTTTCCCTTTGTAGTTATTAAACTGTATAAATTTTGTTTTGGAAATATTTGCGCGTAGGTTATTATTATTGAGCCAACTTATTATAGATTCCACAGTAGAATTCAAAACCTTTTCGTGCGAGATTGATTTATCATTGTGTGGAATAACTACGGAAAAATCGTCTGCAAATAATATAGATTGGTGATTTGTTATGTTTGGTAGGTCATTTATGTACATTATAAAAAGCAAGGGTCCAAGAACGCTACCTTGGGGAACTCCAAATTTATTAGGTTTAAGCGAGGATTTGTATGCGGTGAGATTCTGTTGTGCATCTAGACGAGTCACCTCAACACATTGCTCACGGTTTTTGATGTAACTTTTGATCCAGCCTAAAGCTGGCCCGCGGATACCGTACCTCAAACATTTTTCTATAAGTATGTCATGCTCCACGCAGTCAAAAGCTTTTGTCATATCAAAGAAGATTGCAACTACTGGAAGTCTTTTGTCAATATTTTCAGTAACTTTATGTATTAGTGAAAAAGCTGCAAGTGTAGTAGACTTTTCTCTTTGGAAACCATTTTGTTCTATTCTAATAATATTATTTTTCGTTAAAAAGTCGTTTAACCGAGAGTGCATTGCCTTTTCAAAAATTTTCGAAAATATTGGAATTAGTGTAATTGGCCTATAGTTGCCAAGTTCATGTGGGTCGTCTTTTTTAAGCAGCGGTTTTACTATTGATGTTTTTAGTCTATCAGGAAATGTACCCTCCGTAAAAGAAAGATTAATAAGGTAGGCTAGGATAGGTGCAATTGTCACTGCACATTTTTTTAAAATGTGTGTTGAGATAGAATCATAACCCACTGATTTAGTGTTATTTAATGATCTGATTATTTTTATAACTTCATCTTCACAGCAAGGCCTCAGAAATATACTTGAGCTTAAGTAATCTAGGTTCGAAATGCATTTTTGTTTAAATTGTTGGCCAGTTTCAATTGAATTAATAAAAAAGTCATTGAATGCATTAGCAATTTCTAGTGGTGTCTGTATTTTTGTACCATTTTTATAAATACATTGAATTTTGTCATAATTTATGTCATTGTTTTCCTTATCTTTAATAATGTCCCATGATGCTTTACATTTGTTTTTGGCCATTTTTAGCACTTTACTGATCACATTCTTTTTCGATTGGGTTATACAGTTTTTTAGTACTCTTGTATATTTATGATATTTTGTTTTGTTCGTAGTATTTTTATGTCTATAATATTTGAACCTAAGCATTCTTTTGGTGGTGCTTGATATTTTGATTCCCTTGCTTATCCATTTAGGGGCAGTTTTTCTATTAGCTATTTTTATTTTTTGCCATGGAAAACAGAGATTATATAAAAGACAAAAAAGATCGTGAAACGTAATAAATGCAACATTAAGATCGCTTGTATTGTCAATTTCCTTTATCCACGGAAGTCTTTTTAAACAATCAATGAATTTGTCAATGTTATTTTGGCAATAATTTCTTTTATACACGTAGTATTGAGTCAATTTTTGTCTTTTAAGTACAGGGAAGGTTAGTGTTTGACATGTGTTATGATCTGACAGATTATATTCATGTAAGTGGCCAATAGGCCGCTTAATATTACTTGCTATGAGATCAATGCATGTATTTTGACGTGTCGGGGTATTAATATGTAATTCCAGGTTGTAATTATGTAAAATGTTCCTCAAATTATTAGTGTCGTTGTTGGTTTTCATCATGTTAATATTAAAGTCCCCGCAAAGAATTATTTTTTTATTTTTAAAAGATAATTTGTGTAAAAGAATATCCAACTTTTCACAAAAAATAGACACCGAAGATTTTGGTATTCTATATACACAGAGAACTATACATTTGTGTACCGGCACTTCAATACCGCAACACTCAAATTCTTTCTCTATAGAAATATCGTTACATAATTGCATATTTTTAGATTCCAATGATTTTTCTGTTAGGATACATACTCCACCGCGCCTTTCCTTTTTTCTAGAGAAAAATGAAGATAACTTATAATGTTTTAATTTTATATATATCTCTTCCCCCTTTTTTACGAATGTTTCACTAAAACACAAAAAGCTTATTTGGTTACCCTTTGTTGCTAAATCATTAATACATAATTCTATCATATCGATTTTATTTATGAAACCCGCTATATTTTGATGGAGTAGTGTTAAAGATTCGCAGGTATTATTGACATTATCGACGAAAAAAATCATTAGTAATGTAGTTATTCATGTCATTATTAAAATTATTATAATTGTTATTATACATGTCAAGTTCAGTTATTAAACATATAAGGTCTGACAGTATGACTCTGAAACCATTGTTATTTAACGTCCCATTTTGCTTAGAGAACATGTCATATTTATAAGAAAGATTATAGTTCGAGTCTAGTATATATGCATAATGGTGAGTCTCTATATCTAAATAAAGTAAACTATTAAATATTTCTATCCTAGAATTAAATAACATATTATAGTTATTGATTTTAAAAGTTGGTAGAGTAAGTATTATATTCGTGTTTTTTATAGCTATGAGTGTTTCTCTGATATATACGATCAAATCAACATAGTTATTTGTAGTCTTAAAGTCCTGTTCTCCTATTAAGATTATACAGTAATCTTTTTCTGTGAGGTCTTTAGTCTGTCCTTTTATTCCGTCTAATAACTGCCTCATTCCACATTTTGGTTTCCTGTAATGGCAAATTTCAAATTTGTCTATATAGGTTCTCTCTGCTAATATATGAATTTTGTTGCTTATCGCACTGCTTAGGACCATTATCTTATTCTTTGTTTACTTTGATGTGGATTGTGAGCAGTTGTATGTGCGTGGACCTTGGTTATGTTCATCAGCCAAAACATTGAGATTTTCTGAATATTTGTTATTATTGACTACAAGATCTGTTTGTGGTATATTTACGCTTTCTTGACATTTTGTAGTCTCTTGGGTACGAGTTTGTGGGCATTTATTATGTGTCGTGGTAACATTCACAGGAGAAAGGGCCATATTGACATTCTTTAATGTTTTTTGTCGTCTTTTTCTCGCTGATACTGGTGTATTTGTTTTGTCCCCTATTCCCATTTTTTTATACATCTCAACCAATTTTATATACCGCCCGATTTCTATCTTTAAATTATAATTCTCCGAATTTAAATTTTCTATTTCCTGATTTGCGATTTCTAGATCTTCTTGCAACTTACCAACTTTAGTTTGAAGCTCTTTATTAATGATGTTATCATTTATTGAAGTATCCTGCAGGCTTAGCATTGTACTATCGAAGAGCGATGTATTTGTATTATGGAGGGTCGTAATATCGTCACAAGACATAGCTCTGTGTGTTTTGCGTAAAGTAATATTGTCATCCCATGCCATAATTTTTTTAAATGCAAATTATTTTTAATTTCTTCACAAAAAGTGATCAGTGAGCGTAGGTTTGAACTGCCGGCCTTGTCAACGTAGACAATGCGCTTGACAACTGCGCAAAGTTGTAATTAATTTTTTCGATGAAATTACGGTATGTATTAGGTGACCTAATCTGTCACAAGTGTCAATCGGGTGAGATCGGCCAGTCTCGATAACAGTCCAAAGGTCACTTTTCAGAATCAGCTGACGGTTATTGCTTACTTTGTTATTGCTAAAGAAAAAAAGAGGGTTGAGGGTTTGAGACACTGTTTATCACTTATAAATAGTTGTTATGAATAATTCTTGTTTGTCACTGATATAAAGAACACTGTATTGTATTCGTTTATGCTTTTTTAATGATTTCCTTGCAAATTAAGAGCTTATAGTCGTTGTTATTATGACTTGGGATATTGTTTTAATTCTTGTACTTAACGTATTACTAACAATGTCACTGATTGTTCACAATATGATACACTATTTTCAACCTTTTTTGTTTCTAAACTGATAGAATTGTATTTTTAAACACGATTTTACACAGAGCTGATGTTTACGTTATCGCGCGAAGTCATGTCACAATAATATATATATATATATATATGTATATATGTGTGTATGTGTGGACATGTATGTGTGTGCGGCTTGTGTCGTGATTGATGCAGGATTGTTGTATCTTAAAGCGAAACATTAAACTTTGAGACCATGTTAAGTAGGAAAAAGGTAATATATAATTCTCCATCAACTTACCTCATGGGTCTTGTTCCACTTACTCACGGGTTATTTAATCCATCCGTCATATTCTTATAGTACTCAATAACTTTACTGCTTGTCAATGCATATGAATTGTACCTAAAAATATTTATATATTACTAGTATATTACAAATTTATACATTCTTATTAACTACTTATGAAATTATTACTAATTATTCCAGTATACAACTACTAACCTCCCAAATACCCAACCAAATAGCTAATATTTGGTCCATCCCAAGGCTGGTCAATGGCGGCGCCTCCATTGCGCAATAGTTTCATGGTACATTTCCTATTCCACTTCGTTCTTGTAATCCAACTCACTGATTAGTCACAATTATATTCTTCCTATGTGACATAACAATAAACGTACTACTAAGATATGACACAATAAACAAGTTTTTCGGCATTCACTTGAAATTGCCAATTTATCGAAAAGTGTAAGTGTCATATTTTAAGCACCCAGCAAGACTGCGCACCAGCGTCACAGCCCGCGCCTGCGAGTGCTGTGAGCGATAAACATGCGCCGGAATAATCTCTGCCCGGAATGCCGCTCGCCAGGAACCGGTTTCTTGGGATTTAAACGCCTCCCTCTCACTTAACGCAACAGTATCTTTTTTATTAATAACCGAATGAAATATATTATTAATAATAAATGAATACATTGTAAATGTTCTTTAATTTGTTTTTTTTTTTCTTTATATTTATTTATTTATTCTAATAATAATGTAAAAATATTTGTTAATGTTATTATTTATATTATTACTTATATTGTACTTTATTTCTTCTTCCGTCTTTCTCTATTTATTGAAAATGCGATATTTATTAAGGGTATACATAGCATGTGCGATTAAGTCACCATTCAGGGTAGCCATGTTTACGTAAAAACCACTTGAAGAAGGGTTTGGCTGAAAATCAGCGTTGGAGGAGACCCCAATCCCTCTCCAACACATGCTGAGCCAAACACCTTTCGGCACAGCTCACACCGTAGTAAACAATACATAAAATAGTACCTTATTGTATTTTATTCATTGTCTGTTTGTTTTTGTTCTTTTTTTTTTAACCGCTTTATCTATGTTGTGCTGAATAAACATTTTTCATTTCATTTCATTCATTTCATTTTCATTTCATTTCATACAAAATAATAATTATTTATAATCGATACAGACTAAATAACAATCGACTTATTAATGTAAACGTAATAGTTATAATTATTAACTAACTAACTAACATTACTATTATTGTGTATAATGTAACACTTATTGTATTTAATCTAACAATTGTAATTTGCGGTTGAGTAGTTTTTACTTTAGCGCGTGGTATAGGGCAATAATCTGAAATGGTAATCGAAATTCATAAAATTGCGGCAAAAATCGTGACCAGCAACTTTTGTTCCCATTTCATTTTTCCCTCTGATTCTATTGAGCTATGTACGGATGATGAAAGGAGCTCAATGCCAAGCTATTACTGGATCTCTGGTGTAGGTAAAATAACACTCGGCAATTCATAACCTTTGGGCAAAGGTGGATTTTCGTTTCTCAGGTCGGATTTTAAATAATGTTCATAGTCGCAAGGTTCTTTTTTCTGTTAATTATACATACGGGTTTTGAGAAGGCCAGATTTTTAATTGTACTCATTAATAGCGTTAAAATTATATTGGCACTGGCGTCTATCGGCACTCAACAACAGATCCACTAGGGAAGGTAGGGTAGGTAGTTTTACCGCACGACATATGATACTGACCATTGTTCACCGCTGTCAACTCATCGCTCGGCGTATCGACGAATTACTATCTGGAGATCTCTGTACCCGGGTCCACGCTAGTTTGTACTCGATGAATAAACAAATGGAGATGATAGCGCGGTAACCTTTACCGCACAACACACGACTCTGACCACACAAATGACTGATGTCGACACGTCGCTCAGCGTATCGACGGCACGATACCTGAAGATCTCATTGTACCCTACGTGTCCGGCGCACCGGGACGTCTCTCGGGGCAGGTTCACCCAATGACTGAACCAATAGCGATGATAGGGTGACGTATCGTCCGCGCCGAAATTTTTAGCGGCGGCAGTGTAGTCCCGATGTCATTTGCGGTAGGGACTCATACTTGGCTCGGCGTTCACAGACAGATAATGAGCTGAGGCTCAAGAGAAATGATCATCTCTCAGGATCAGGATCTATATTCTTCGTGTTTTTACTCATAACATAAATGCCGTATCGCCGATATCACCTGTTAAATTGCCTAATACTTCGTGCGCTATCGGCGGGTTTTAAGACAATGGCCAAAGAAAGTCTGTTATTGGAACCTGATTACAAACAAAATAATCATCAAAATAACTAAATTCAAAAAAGTATTTAAACAAATAGGCATAACAAAAATTACAATTCATCAAAATCATCATCATCATCATCAGCCTATAACAGTCCACTGCTGGACATAGGCCTCTCCAAGTGCACGCCACTGGGTACGATCCTCGGCTACTCGCATCCAGTTTCTGCCAGCCGCCCTACGAAGGTCATCGCTCCACCTAGCCTGAGGGCGTCCTGCATTACGTTTGCCAGTCCGCGGTCTCCACTCAAGAACTCGTTTGTCCCAGCGGTTATCGGTTGTTCGGCTAATGTGACCGGCCCATTGCCACTTCAGCTTACTAATCCGGTGGGCTATGTCGATAACTTTGGTTCTCTGTCGAATGACTTCGTTCCGGATTCTATCCTTCAGAGAAACTCCGAGCATAGCCCTTTCCATAGCTCGCTGAGTGACTTTAAATTTATGAACCAGTCCAACCGTGAGTGTCCACGTCTCGGCTCCATATGTCATAACGGGCAGGACGCACTGATTAAAGACTTTTGTCTTTAGGCTTTGTGGAATGGGCGATGTAAATACTCGACGTAATTTCCCAAATGCCGCCCAGCCCAGCCGTATTCTTCTGTTGACCTCTTTCTCGAAGTTGTTTTTCCCCAACTGCAGAGTTTGCCCTAGGTAAACATATTCTTGAACAACCTCGAGAATAGCGCCATGTATTGCAACAGGTTCCGGTACTACATGTCGGTTAAACATTACTTTGGTCTTGTCTAAGTTCATGCGGAGACCTATTTGTTTGGAAGAATCGGCTAGGCTGGTCAGCATCTGTTGTAAATCCTGCAACGTTTCGGCCATAATGACGATGTCGTCTGCAAATCTCAAGTGTGAGATATGACTGCCATTTATGTTTATGCCATGACCGTCCCAGTCCAGCGTCTTAAACATATCCTCCAATGCATTTGTGAACAATTTGGGGGAGATAACGTCCCCTTGTCTCACTCCTCGATGCATTGAGATAGGGTTGGTCTGCTGGTTTTGTAACTGGATGGTCATGGTCGCGGCGTTATAGAGACTTCTTAACACTTGGATGTATCGCCAGTCGACTTGGCATCGTTGCAAGGATATCAGAACTGACCAGGTATCGATCGAGTCAAAGGCCTTCTCATAGTCCACGAATGCTAAGCACAGGGGCCGATTATACTCTTCGGTCTTCTGTATAATCTGCCGTATAGTGTGGATGTGGTCTATGGTTCCATACCCTCTTCGAAACCCGGCCTGTTCCGGGGGTTGAAATTCGTCGAGCCTTCGCGCAAGACGATTCGTGATAACTCTTGAAAACAGCTTATAAATGTGGCTCAGGAGCGAAATAGGGCGGTAGTTCTTCAGTTGGGTCTTATCACCCTTTTTGAAAAACAATACGACCACGCTCCTACCCCAAGCCTCTGGAGTTCTCCCATTAAAGAGGACAGAGTTAAAGATATTTTGGAGCTCCTTAAGCACGGGTTCACCTCCTGCTTTTAATAGTTCAGTTGTAACTCCGTCCTCTCCAGGGGCTTTTCCATTCCTTAGCTGCTCAAGAGCCATCACGATTTCGTCTAGGCTGATTTCGGGCAGGTCTTCCGTAAAGTGGCGGCTTAATGTAGCTCTAGGATCCTCATTTCCGGGATCAGGACGAGATGTATGCGAGGCGTATAGTCGGCTGTAGAAGTCTTCTACTTCCAAAAGAATCTCCGGCTTAGAAGTGATGACGTCCCCACTGGCTTTGGACAACTTCGTCAGATGGCTTCTCCCCAAAGACTGAACGAAAACTTTCGACCCCCGATTTTGCTCGATTGCTTTTTCAATAGCGCGTGTATTAGCGCATCGGAAGTCATGTCGTACCAGTTTGTTAATTCGTTTGTTGAGTGCCCGTTGCTCTAACGAAGTGTTGGGTGGGTTTACACGTCGTTCCTTCATAAGCTGCAGTGTCTCCTCCGAAAGCTTCGTTTTCCTACTTATACGTCGCGTTTCACAAAATCTCGTACCTTCCTCCCTGAGGATTTTAACTACATTTGTGAGGGCCTGGTCTACGTCATTTGTGGTTTCCATGGTAACGAATCGGCTCTCCAGATTTGACTGGAACGCTTCAGATCCTACTACGGTTTGGAGGAGGTTGGGCCGGAGCCTGGCCTTCATCAAACGGACTTTTCCCCTCTTTCTCAAGAAAGTTGACAAGCATTTGCCCCCTATGATTCCTGCCACCGTAACCGTGAGATCCTACTACCGATTCGCTGCAAATTTGTACTCCCACTTTAGCGTTGAAGTCCCCCATGACAACGTTGTAGTAGGCTTTTGTGGTGGAGTGTAAGGCCTTCGATATGTCCTCGTCAAAAACCAAATTGAAATAAATCTTATTAGAAATGTATTAATTGATACTGAATAATAACATTAATAACAAAAAATAGTAATTATTCACTTAATACACACTGTTGACAATATAATGAAAATCGAAAATTATTAATTTATTTTATAAAATAAAAACTGGATATTACATACATAGACACGATAACATTGTTACACTGAAAAAAAATTGCTAGTTACTCAATAATACAGAAAAGCTTATTGTAGATAACTACAATAAGCTTTTATATATAAAAGCTTATTGTAGCTATATAAATTTATATTAAAAAAATTCTCTATAATCCATAAATTCTCATGTATTGACCTCCATTGCTCTAAAATAACTTATATTTTTTCTCGTCTTAATGACAAACAATAAAATTCATTGACAACATCATTCCTTTCTTTAACTACTTAGGTAGGTATACACTTATAACACAGGTCCTAACTTATGTCGGACTCTAATCTCTTTTATCCTTTTTGTCACATTTTCATTTAGGTAAATTTTATTTATTTTGTCGGCTTTTCATATTTATTTTCACAAGGGTCATAATTTAAGACTTACATAGTCTCCAACAATTTTCACAGAGAAATCTCGTTTACACCGTGATCAAACTGAGGAACTTAACCCTTACTTGTACCTTTATTTACTTGTATACCTCATACCTACCTATAAATAATACAGCTTTCAAGCTACTTCCTCATACAATACCTATAATATTTATGCTTTACACTCCTACAATGAATCCTTTGGTCTAAAAGAAATCTGCGTCGCTGTGGGTGATCAATCCATTTGCTTGTCAGACCTTATTTACCAAATTATTCCCATCTCCTGTTTAACATCACTTCAAACAATCAAAATCATTTTATAAAACAACTCTATCCGCTTCCAAACTAGGTTAACCATTACTTACAATCCATCATTTCAATGTATCTTCTCATTTAAAAATATAACAGTAACTACTTGCGCACTAAAGGTCACAAAAGATGTTTAAAACCACTAATATTTTATCAAAATTGCTTTCACTTTGCATATTTACCATTATATGTAATTTCCACAAAATTGTCAGTGTTAAATATTACAGGGGTACTCAAAAGATTAATTTATTTTTAGAATTACTTTCAAATTATATCGAAAGTTTTAGTACATTATGAATTGCATGCATAAAAATTTGAAAAAAAGTTATGAGTTACAACAAAAAGTTAACTAAGCGTAAGCTGTTATCAGATATTTCAAAAATCTTTGATCCATTAGGCTGGTTATCACCCTTATCAATCCGAGCAAAATTATTGTTTCAAAAGACCTGGGACAGTAAGATGGAATGGGATAGCCAAGTATCCGCCAATATACAAAAGGAATGGAACCAGCTTAGTAAAGATCTCAGCAACGTGTCAGATTTTAAGATACCTCGTTATTTTGGCAATAGCCAACAATTACGTCACTTGCATGCATTCTGTGACGCATCGGAACGGTCGTATGCATGTGTTGTTTACTTAGTAACAACAGACGGTAAGGGCGACTACACATCGCAACTTGTCGCAGCAAAGACAAAGTTAGCACCGTTGGCGAAAAAGGTCACCTTGCCTCGCCTCGAACTATGTGGAGCACTCCTACTATCCCAGCTCTTATCAAAGACATTAGAAGCTAAGCTATTAGACATTTTCTGGGATAGATATCAGACTGCATGCTTGGTCCGACTCCATGATAGTATTAGGCTGGCTCCATGGAGACATATCACGGTGGAAGCAGTTCGTAGCTAATAGGGTGCAGCAAATTATCAAAATTATTCCCGCATCGTGCTGGCGTCATGTGAGGTCAGAGGAAAATCCTGCCGATTGTGCCACACGTGGATTATCAAAGGAACAACTATTAAATTCCAATTTGTGGTGGAAGGGTCCAGAATGGCTCACTACCAATGTTACGGAAGACGAAGATCACTTCTCTTATCAAAGCCCAAACGTTGATTTAAAAAGAACGTGTGTGTATGCCACTTTACAGCAAGCTCATTTTTCCATAATAAACGAATTGCTTAATCAGCACAGTTCGTTGACCCAAGTTGCTAAGGTGCTTGGGTGGATATTACGTTTCATTAAATGTGTACACGACAAGCAAATTACATTTAAATCCAAATCATTATCACCAGCCGAACTGGACAACTCTTACAACATGATTATCAAGGAAATTCAAGGACAAGAATTTCAAGAGGATTTAAGGCGTATAAAGATATCAGGACAAGTCGGTCACAACAGCAAAATTCTTTCCTTAAATCCGTTTCTCGATGATCAAGGATTGCTTAGAGTCGGAGGAAGGTTAAGGAATGCAGACATCAGTGACACGGCTAAACATCCTATTATTTTACCATTTCATGGTGGGTTCACTGACTTAGTTATACACAAGGCGCACATGACAACGCTTCACGGTGGACCTCGCCTGACACTTCCGTTTTTCCGGAATCAATTTTGGATCGTCAGTGGAATGCGTACAGTAAAGAGACAGTTGAGACAGTGTGTTCGTTGTCGCCGTTACAGCAATGAGAAATATCAACACATTATGGGTGACTTACCTCAACCTCGAGTCAGTCCTTTACGACCATTCACACACACAGGGACTGACTTTACAGGATTCATAGAACTCAAAATAAACAAAGGACGTGGAGTTAAAACCTGTAAAGGGTACATCGCTGTCTTTATATGTCTATCAACCAAGGCGATTCATTTAGAGTTGGTTTCGGATTTGAGTACGCCGACGTTTTTAGCAGCCTTCCGTCGTTTTTGTGCTCGAAGAGGATCCCCACGTCACATGTACAGTGACAATGGGACGAATTTTATTGGAGCAGATCGTCTTTTAAAGAAGGAATATAAAGAAATTATTCTAAATATCAATGCAGATCTTTTTAACAATATCAGTGATTTTAACATCGAGTGGCACTTTAATGCCCCAGCATGGCCCAGCGCTGGCGGGCTATGGGAGAGTGCAGTGAAAAGCATGAAATATCATTTACGACGCGTCTTAGGTGACCAGAAGCTCACTTATGAAGAATTCTGCACGTTGCTTCATCAAATTGAAGCATGTTTAAACTCACGACCTCTTTGTCAGCTGACAGAAGACCCTGACGATGACTATCTTACCCCAGGACACTTTTTAGCTGGTGGTCCAATACTATCCCGACCTCAGACTGAACCGCAATCTATCAGCTTATCGAAACGTTGGCAACTTGTTCAGACTATGAATAAGCACTTCTGGAATAGATGGTCTACCGAATACTTGCATCAACTTCAGACACGCTCGAAGTGGAGAACCTGTAAGAAGAACTTACAGATAGATGATGTCGTACTTATCAAGGAAGATAATATTCCTCCGGGAAAATGGGTACTCGGTCGCGTTCAAGATTTACATCCTGGTAATGATGGGTTCGTGCGGGTTGTAACTCTGAAAACCTGTACCAATGTTATCAAGCGACCTATCAGCAAGTTAATACCTTTACCGGTGAGAGAAACTGAAGACAGCAATGTGACAAACAAACCTGAGAAAGATTTATTACTATCAAGATCAAAGCAATCGCCAGATCCAGGAATTAATATCAGTAGGCGTGAGACTCGTACTAAACGTCCGAACCTTAAAAACTTTCTCGTTACTATGCTTTTAATGTTTGTTACCATGATCCCATCAAGTTTGCAGCAAGGGAGTGATCAGACATCTCATTATATATCGACATTCAAGGACAATCGCAGTCTATACTTTGACAAAATAGCTGACATGCAATATATTAAGGATGACTGGAAACTTATTGTTTATTACAATATGTCAATGTACTGGCAGAGTATATCTAATATCGAAGATTACATTAGTCACCTGCAAGATGTGTCACAAAAACAGAATAGGACACAGTATCAAAGTATAGTGTTGCAGTTACAGCATGAATTAATGGAAATCAAACATTATAATTCTTTACTTGCAGTTCATGGAGCAAGAATAAAGAAAAGAGGTCTGATTGGAAATGGAATAGGATATTTAGCCAATGGACTATTTGGAGTATTGGATGAAAGGTTTGCAGAGCAGTATAAGGAAGATCTTGAGAAAATTGCTAAAAATGAGAATCATCTTCGAAACTGTTATCGAGTCTGAATACAACATCCTTCGAAGAAACGAAAATATCAAGAATAAACAATTCACACTCATCCAGCAACGTCTACAAAACTTATCATTTCAAGTTAACCGTGTGCATTTTATTGAAGACAGCGAGATTTATATCACATCGTCTGCATTAGCAGCTAGCATAATATTATCAAATCTGCGACGTATGCAACAACCTGTTATCGATGCCATCACAGATATTTTGCATGGACGCATTGATGCACACTTATTGATGCCTGAACAATTACAAAACGAAGTTAACATCATCGCAGGACAATTGAATAGAGATTTGAAATTGCCCGTAGAGATTGATAATATTAAAGATCTTTACAAACTCCTGAAGGTATCTGCTCATGTACATACGCATACTGATAATGTTGCGAAATATTAACCAACCGCTACTTTGTAACGGCACACGATAAACGATAAAAAAATACTGAATAACGTAATAGAAGCAATCATATTGAAAGGAAAGTATAAAGGAAAAGACGTTTTGATACCCCGCATCCCAATGATTCCGACTGACGTACCATTCGAGTTTAAACGACTGCAGTTTCCAGTACGGCTTGCTTTCGCAATGACTATAAACAAATCCCAGGGGCAGTCATTAAGTGTTTGCGCCGGGTCAGCTAGTAAGATAAAAAAAGAAAAAAGAAAGTAAATAAGTCAACAATTACATTATGTCAAAAAATACATTACAATTATAAAACACCTAAAATTCTTTTAATAGTCACTAAAAAATCACAATGAAAATTACAATTTCAGATTTCTTATTATATTTCACTTTATATTTACTTATTCTAAATTAAGTTTCATCATGCCTGCCTCATTTTAAAAGATTAAAAATTCTAACGTTGCCGTTTATGTTTATTTATGAATGTTGTGTTTTTATAAAAACTAATTTAGATTTATTTACATTTCAAACTGGAGACAATATATATATGTGGGATCGTTCTTGAGTAAAAGCAGGATGAATATATCGAACTTCTTAATTTTTCCTTCACAATCACTTCGTACACGTCTTAACAAATTTACCATCCTCCTCTTTCTCCCTCTAACCTTAAGCTCCTATCTCTTTCTTAACCTAATAGAATGTTGCCACTGCAATGAGATTAGATAATAATAATAGGAAAAACAAATTAAAAAACGTAATAAAAATAACACTCCCCACACGGCCATCCTGGTTATTCATCTGGCCCAGTTGAACTATTTTCATCTACGACCCAAGGCTTCATAAGGTCAGCCGAGCTGGTGGTGTTAATGGGACCTTCACTGTCGCCAACTTTCCTTACAGCGTACCGATCATGGTGTCTCTTTGCCACTACTTCGTAAGGCCCCAGAAATTTTGGGTACAGCTTACTTCCTTGAGTGAATTGAGTTCGCTTAATAGCAACCAGGTCACCTACTTCGTAATCTATAGCCTTTTTTCTCTTTCTATTGTAACTTCTGACATTCTCCTCTTGTATCTTCTTGATACATTCTTTGGCTTTAATTCTTAGTTCATTCCGTTTCTCACTGTAATTCTGTATTTCCTCTTCTTGTATCAATTCCATAATATCTCCATTCTTGTCTTTCATCTTTGTCCCTAAAAGAAGTTCAAAAGGCGTCATACCAATACTTCTCTGGTACGTGCTATTCAAACAGCGTTGTACTCCTGAAACTCGTCTATACCATTTTGTCGGATCATCAGCACTAAGCTTACTTAAAACGCTTATGATTACTTGGTGGATTCTCTCGACTTGGCCATTTCCCCGTGGCTGTCCAGTAGTAATTATGTAATGAGAAATGCCTTCCTCTTTACAGTACTCTTGAAAATTTGTTGATGTAAAGGCGGCGTTACGATCTGAAATAATCTTCTGTGGTGAGCCGAATGTTTGTTGTTGGATTCTTATCTTATCCAACGTCTCTTCTGTACACAAAGTTCTCGTAGGGTAGATCCAGGTGAATTTTGTGAATCCATCCACAACAGTTAGAATGTACTTGTATTTCTTATGGGTTGATGTCAACGGACCAAGGTGATCAATATGATACGTCGACAGCGGAACATCTCCTTTTTCCAACGGATGTAAGTATCCTTCTTTCTTTCCTTTCTTATGCGAAATAAGAATGCATTCTACACAATTATCAATAATCTTTCTTATCTTTTCTTTCAGGTTCTCTATGTAGTATTCTCTATTTACAAGTTCTTCCGTCTTAATTATTCCAAAATGTCCATGTTCGTGTTTCTTTCTTATGATTTCGTATTGCATCTTCTTTTGAACTACAATAAGTATCGTACCATCTTTTTCTTTACAAAGTATTCCTCTTTCTATAAGATAATCTTGATAGGGTCCTTTTTCTAACATTTTCTTTAACAGGTTGGTGTGCGGGTCATCGTCTTGTGCTTTCTTAAGTCGGGCTGTAGTTTCCGTTAATATCATACAAATCGGATTTCTGCTTAACGCGTCGGCATGTTTAAGTCTTGTTCCAGGTCTATGCTCTATTTCGTAGTTATACTCTTCAAGAAGTAGGGCCCAGCGCGCAACACGCGGAGGTAAGTCCTTCTTCTGTAACGTCTTAGTCAATGCAGAGCAGTCTGTGATAATTTTAAATCGTATTCCTAACAGGTACACGCGGAATTTTTTCACCGCTTCGGCAATTGCTAATATCTCCAGGTAATAGCTATGATAGTTTCTTTCGGTAGGTGTCGTCTTTTTGCTCATATAATAGATTGGATGCATCTGATTGTCTGTTGGGCTCTTCTGTAATAAAACAGCTCCATAGCCTTCTGCGCTTGCGTCTGTATGTAGCTCCGTCACCAAATCAGGATCATAGATACGGAGAACGGGTGAGCTGCACAGTATGTTTTTTAACTCATTGAAAGCCTTCTCACACTCATCACTAAAATAAAATTCAGCGTCTTTCTTTAGTAGATTAGTCAGTGGCCTTGCAATTATCGAGTAATTCTTAATGAATTTTCTGAAGTACCCGGACAGTCCTAAAAATGACTGAAGGGACTTTAAATTGTTAGGTGTCTTAAATTTTGAAACAGCTGCAATCTTTTCTTTTGAAGGTCTTACTTTGTTATCCTGAATAATGTAGCCTAGGTACTCTATTTCTCTCCTCATGAATAAGCATTCATGAGGAGCAAACATTAAACCATATTCTCCAGCTCTCTTAAAAACTTTTATTAATTTCTCTAGTCCTTCATCTTGTGTTTTACATGGTATAGCTAGATCATCTAAATACGCTAGAACGGTACCGTCTGAAATGAGGTCTTGAAAGATGTAATTGACGTATCTTTGGAACACCGATGGTGCCGTACACAAACCAAACGGCATTTTTATAAATTCATATTGCCCTCGAGGCGTTACAAAGGATGTGTATTTTATGCTGTCGTGGTGAACGTTTACATGTAAAAATACATTCTTCAAGTCTAATGTCGTAAAAACTTTTGCACCTTTCAGTCTGTCTATCTGATCTTCGATAAGCGGCAATGGGAATCGATCTCTTATAATTTTCTTATTTAGTCTTCTGTAGTCTATACAAAGTCGGTAGGTCCCATTCTTCTTTTTCGCCAGTACAATAGGACTTGAGTAATCTGATTTGCTTGGTCGTATAATCTTCTGGTCTAACCATTCTTTTATTTGGTCGTCAACTACTTTCATTTCCAGAGGTGATAGTCGTCGTGGACTCTGGTGAATTGGGTCTTCGTCCGTGAGTATTATTTTCATTTCAATATTCGTTTCTTTCTTTGCTTCGTTGCATTCGTTCTACTCTTCTATCATCTTAGTTATCTTCTTTTCAATTTCTTTGTTTTCACAGCCTTTAAGATCAGTGACCTTCTCTTCAGCCAATATAGTTAATTGTAAAATCTTCTCAAGAAAAATGCCATCTGCCGTAAAATTAACTTCGAAGTCTTTCAGGATAGGATTCCCTAATATAACTTTGACAGGTATAGCATCGTCTTTGACTACATGGAATTTAATGTCGGCGTAGTAATCATCAATTATAAGTATGGCATTCAAAACTCCTTCAGTACGTAGTTCTTTTCCAGCAATTCCAGTCAAATTAATTGTGAAATCTCTATTTTAGCTTGATTTGTCTTTCAGAACGTTCTCAACTTCGGAAATATTGATCAAATTAACGTCACTTCCGGTATCGATCAAGGCTATCACTTCAACATCATTAATCTTTATCTTCTTGTATGGAGTTTTAACTTCTTCTGTCTTTTCTGTAATATCTTCTATCTCTTTTGTAGTATTTATTTTTATGTTTGAATTATTTTGGATATTTAGGGTATTCTTAGGTTTGTTTGTACACTCCGGTCCCTTATGTCCAAATTCATTACATCTGAAGCATTTGATACCCTTGTTACAAGCTGGTGCTTGATGATCTAAGTCACCGCAGTTAAAGCATCGCTTGACGTGGTAGTTTCTCTGAATTTGAGGACGTTGAGGAGTCGTGTTAGACGTAATAGGGCGGTTGGACATTTTCTTCTTCATATTGCTGTAGTTCTCTAACTTCTTACGGAAATCTCTAAGGTTTGATACACCATACAACATAGATTTATTAGACTCACTGTCTCGGATGCCATCGATAACATATTCTATAAGCGCATCATCTTCAATTTTACCGTGAAGTGCGCACTCCTTCATATGAAGAAAATACTGCTGGTGCGTCTCATCACTTTTCATTTTTCGTGAACTGAGTTTTTTATGTATAGCAGCACTATTTAGTTTAGGACCAAATTCTTCTTCGAGTTCGTTCTTTAACTTTGACCAATCTTTCACACCTCCTAGTGACCGTAAAAATAACTTGGCAGTTCCACTAAGCAGGCGTTTTGCATAGATAAGTTTTTCAGTTTCAGTCCAGTTCATCAATTGTGCCGTATCTTCCAATTCGTCAAACCATAATAATATAGGGTAAGTATCATCGCCAGTAAAAGTTGTCATTGACTTCTCCAAATCACGAAACGGGATATAAGGTGGGTCATCATGAGTGTCCCGACCTTCTGCTTCTTTAATATCCTTCTTCGGCGGCATCTTGAATGGGTAAGTAGTTTAGTCTTGAATTTTCAAAATAAATCAATCTTCTTATAAAATCTTCTTAAACCGTAATTGTGGCCAACATCTTATATTCGTCATAGAACCTTCTTCTTAATACGTTAAATCTTCTAGTCTTAATATTCGCGAAATCTTCTTATCATCATAATAACCTCCTTCGTAAAACGTGAATAATCATTACTCGTAAAGTCCGGTAATCGTAATAATTGCCGTCTTGAAACTAATATTTTTATTTCACCTTCGTATATTCGTTCATAAAAAATATTAATTTATGACGTAATAAACAGCGTCCCGTAACATTTTCCAAACAGTTCGTGCATCGGTGAACCATAATTCGCGTCCCGAAGCATTCGGTGCAGCGACAATCCGTGTCGGTAAAATAGTCTCACGCGCTCAATTTCTTGAATGAATTCGAACGAACCGTTGTACTATCTTCGTTTTGTTCGAAATCGGGTCGGTAAAGCAGATTCAAAATGACTTGCCAGTTGTTCGTATTTTGTGGATAGTATCTTCGTGAATCTTCATAATTCTTCCTCACTGATACTTTTCTCGATCCCGGACGAGCCCCCAAAAAGTTGTGGGATCGTTCTTGAGTAAAAGCAGGATGAATATATCGAACTTCTTTATTTTTTCCTTCACAATCACTTCGTACACGTCTTAACAAATTTACCATCCTCCTCTTTCTCCCTCTAACCTTAAGCTCCTATCTCTTTCTTAACCTAATAGAATGTTGCCACTGCAATGAGATTAGATAATAATAATGGGAAAAACAAATTAAAAAACGTAATAAAAATAACACTCCCCACATATATATATATATATATATATATATATATATATATATGTCAAAAATTCTAATTATGTCGAACAAACCGGAGTGTTATTGTTTATCTTCCATATATTCTTGAATTGTGTAATAACATTTATCAATCAAGAAGTTACGAAGAGCCTTTTTGAAGCTTTGTATTTTATTTATTATGCGGATCGTGAACGGAATTTTATTATAAATTTTTGGAGCCATGCAAAATGCACTGCTGTGTAACAATTTTGTTTTTGAAGGTACCAAGCAAATTTTTTCCTGATGTTTCGCTCTAGTTTGAAATGTAAATAAATCTAAATTAGTTTTTATAAAAACACAACATTCATAAATAAACATACATGGCAACGGTAGAATTTTTAAGCTTTTAAAATGAGGCAGACATGATTCAGTTTGTTTCAGATTACACATAGACCTAATACATCGTTTTTGGGCTTTAAAAGCGAGATCTTTTTTAGTCGAATTGCCCCAGAATATAACTCCGTATCTTAGTGTGGACGCGACGTATTCGTGATAAGCTGTTAACAAAGTCTTTTCGTTTACAATCTTACTAAGTTTAGATAAGGCATACAAAAATTTACTTAATTTGTTGCAGATCTCTTTTATTTGATGTTTCCATGTAAGTTTGTTGTCAATATGCAGACCCAGAAAATTCGTAACTTCAGCTTCATCGATTACTTTGCCTTGATAATTTATAGACAGATTAGATGTTATATTATTACGTTGTTTAAAATTCATTATTTTAGTTTTTTCCAAATAAATTTTTTAAATCATTTTTATTTAGCCATGTAATTATTGAAAATAAGTCATTATTAATATCATCTTCAAAATGTGTCAATTCAGTTTTAGTGTATAATACAATACTGTCATCTGCAAATAGTGTCATGGGATAGGCTGACGACGTAGTTAAGTCATTCATATAAATCAAAAAAAGTAATGGGCCAAGCACACTCCCTTGTGTACTCCTTTACCAACGTAGTAAGTAAGTAAATAAGTATTAAAAAATATATTAAAGAATCGACTGTTAGGCAGTACGAAGTTCGCCGGGTCAGCTAGTGAACTAATAAAAACTGTTTATTCGTAACAGTGGCCTTCCATGGTAAACAAACTTCATATCTTATTTTTCTAATACAGGTACAAACAAATTTATCACTAAACGCGGACAAAGCTTTTAACTTTTAATCCAGATGAAATCCCAATAGGTGTTCCAACAGTGAAAGTTAACTGGTCGTCCTTTGGAAGAGTCAGAAGTAAAGGTTGATTCCGTGGAGGTATTAAATTTTGTTTGAAATGTCTTG
The DNA here is from genome assembly GCA_905147815.2 of Phalera bucephala. Lineage (NCBI taxonomy): Eukaryota > Metazoa > Arthropoda > Insecta > Lepidoptera > Notodontidae > Phalera > Phalera bucephala. The sequence continues at coordinate 5,778,167 of LR990628.1, read as the reverse complement.
CATTAATGGAAGAGTTCTTAGATTTACGCGAATATTACACATGAAATAAAACTATTTTACGGATTTTATCGCGGTTTACTTTTTTTATTTTTAGTTCCCGACGTTTCGAGTGCTTTGCAGCACCCATGGTCACGGGAGGGACTGAGGTGTTAGACGTCCAATAGGCATAGTTGTTCCGGGGTACCCTCAAACTTCTTAATTATTTTTGTTGTTGTTGGTCCGATCTACACAGAATGAGCTCACGGTGTCTTGAGGTCTTGCAGTGTTATGCTTGGTTTTGGATTTGATTATATTAATAACCGGATCCTAAGACGATGGAAGCACCCAGCCATCTTCCGTTCCGTTCCGTCGCTCAAAGAAGTCTGCAGTCTGTGAACATGTCCTTGACCGCACCCGCCATAACATCAGATTTGATAGACCACAAATCCTCGTGAAAGAACACCGATTCCTACCAAGGATGGTTCGCGAGGCTATTGAAATTAAAAAACATCCTAATTTCAATAGAGGAGACGGGCGTCAATAACTTCTCTCTCGGGAATTCTTGTTGGCGATGGCGAATAACCTGGCGCGGGGGGGAAGGGGAGGCGTTGCGGTGTTGCTCCTTGTTCCCTCTGGCTTTCAGAGAGGGCTAGGAGCAGTGCGGACGACGCTTTTGCCCAGAAGAGGGGCGTGGTGGAAACTGCCGCTGCTAAGGTTGCCCCGACACTCCTTGGGTTCAAGGGGACGGGAAGGCAAGGTGGCGTCGCGAACGGGCGCGGCACCTCTCGGTGCTGTGGGCCTGTTCGTCCCACCCATTTGGCTGTTTTTTCTAATTTTAAGATCGTTTTTTTCTTGAAATTTCCACAGACCCCAAGTCTAATTTTGTCACCGACTTGTCGCCCTCGTCGAGAGCTTCCACCTGATACCGGCTTGTGGGGTATCTCGCCAAAAAATACCAACCGATATTATAACGGACTAGTAGGTTGCGAGAGTGGCAGAACACACAAAATTGTTGAATATTTGTAGTTTCCGTAATTCCAAGCCCGTGTGTGATAGGGTAGACTGGGTACGGTTGCGCCAGGGTACGGTAGTGAGGGGTGCTAGGTCGGGCAACCTCCACGAGTGCGCGTCCCATTGTCTTACCTTGGCATGTCTTCGGACTGGCCGGGCAAGCCAATGGGTTCGTTGCCGGTGCACCCTGGGCATCGTCAATAACTTCCCCTTCGGGGGTTCTTGTTGGCGATGGCGAATAACCTGACGCGGGGGGGTTGGGGCCCTGTTCTGTCCGGAGTAGGAGGCTGCCCCCGTCTGTCCGCGCATACCTTCTGGGTCGTTTATGTCGTTCCCTTCGCTCCTCGCTTGAGGAGTGACCGAGAGCCGTTCATTCGAATCCTTGAAGGTCGGTCGAGTCGCTCGCTCCTCGTGCTCTCCGTTTGTAGAGAGTGCGGGGCGCGAGTCATTGGTGTTTATCGACGTATGTCGGTGTCGTGGTGTTTTGTTGCCCGGGTACTAAAGTACCTTGTTGGCGACAAAGAGCTTGGAGTGGGCGTGAAGCCCAAATCATAACCCTTCCCGTTCTAGTCCTCTCCCCAAAGTCCTTCCCAATCCCATCCCTCACTCCTCCTAGACGTTGGGTCTGGTGTGTGCTCATCCCGCCACCAGACACGGTCCTGTTCTGGGCCACCGACGGCGAACCCGTAGCCCGCCAACGATGAGCCTGGCTCTACGGTGGAGGGGGTCTGGCCTTAGCCGGCTGGATCGTGAGGAGTAAACCTCTATAATAAATCCCGAACTCCCGGCGCAGCGGTACGTGGCGTCGGGATGCTTGGTCATGCGACGAGCGGCTGGCAGGTGATCAGCCACTAGCGACCAACCCTGGGGTACTTCCCACCCCCCCCAGGCGTATCAGGGTTATCGGGGTAACCGGTTCCCTACCCCGATGGACGATTAGTTACCTAGGTTCTCGTGGGAACTAAATGGAAGTTCATAATATAAAAAAAAAACCTTTTTCGATGATGACAGGGAGAGAGACGTAGATGGTCCAGCGACAGTGGGTGCTATGGACGTGTTAGACGGAAAGGCCATTACTGGTCCTGTTGCTAAGGGTAAAGAGACGGGGGGTTCTGTCCCCCCCGACTCCATACCTAGGGAAATGGATTCGGAGGAGGCTTGCGAACGGTCCAGATTTTTCAAGAAACCGGATCGCAAGCGCAGGAAGGAGGGCTCCAAATCGGAGTTATCTAGTGATGGAGAAGAGAAGGTAGGCGCCATAAAGCGGCTGCCAGCTCGAAGGGGGCGTAAGTCCCAAAGTTCAGTAGAAGTGCCCCAAAAGCAGATTTTTGAAGGCGGTGGAGGCTCCTGCAAGGAGTGAAATAAGTGATGACGGTGGCGAGACTGATGCCTCTTTTCTCTCACTCAGTTCGAAGACATCGGCGGCGACAGAATACGCCGACAAAGTCGATCTAGCTGCCTCCCAGCGCAAACAATTAGAGGGTCGCGTGGAGGTGCAGTTGAACAAACTGGTATTAGAGGAGGAAGCCTAGGACAGTCTCCCTACAACAGCGTTGTGCCAGCAGCTTCAAGAGGAGGCGGCCGAAATAGTAAAAATCGTGGCCAAATCGGGAAATTTAAAAGGCACTTTTGTCCGCAGCCTCAAAGAGTCGGCCAAACGCGTAAGGAAGGCGGGCAGGCTGCTGAAGAGCCGCAATGTGGCTCAAGAAACCGCCATTTTACAAAAGACGAACATCCGCCTGCAGGCGGAAGTAGCAGAGCTCCGCAAGGAACTGGATGAGCTGAAAAGTGGTGTCGCGGAGGCTCAGACGTCCCAAATCACAGAGAATATCGTGAATTCGGTCATGAAGTCGGTCGGCAACATGATGAATGCGCGGTTTGCAGCGCTGGAGGACCGACTTCTGCCGGAGAAGCGTCTACGTCCGGCTCTCGGTGCGGATGCAAAACGTGCCCCTGCGGAGGTCACATATGCCCAGATAGCAGCACCCAAGCCGGTGACACGGGCATCTAAATCAGTGATTGTGAAGACTCCAGTTGCCCAAGAGGTGCATGATAAGGACTCTCCAGTGGAGGATGGGAGTACTAGCGTTGTGCCTACAAAGCCTGCTCCTATAAGGGATACAGCTGACGCAACGTTGAAGAAGCGGCCAAAGAAGGCACAACAGAAGAAGGCGACAAAGAGTGACGAAACTTCTACGCAGGCGCCTGAACAAGAGAAGTCTGAAGGCGATTGGACCACTGTGACCAAAAAGAAGAAGCGAAGCAAGAAAAAGAAGGCGAGTGGGGGAAAACATGCCCCAAAGACGGAAAAAATGAGGCTTCGCATACCAAGGTCGACAGCTCTTGTGGTGACATTGCAGCCGAGCGCCGAAGCGAGGGGCGTCACTTATGCGTCAATACTGGCAGAGGCGAAAGCAAAGCTGCCTGTTGTGGATATCCCTGGTCTTCGTCTCAAACAAGCGGCAACTGGAGGTCGCATTTTTCAAATTCCGGGGGCGGAAAGTGGAGACAAAGCAGATGCTCTTGCGGACAAGCTGAGGGAGGCTCTCAGGCCCGATGATTTAAGAGTCTACAGACCGGTTATGTGCGCGGAGCTTCAAGTGACAAACTTGGACGACTCTGCCACTGCTGATAATATAACCGCTGCAGTGGCCCGGGAGGGGGGCTGTTCACAGGACTCCATAAAAGTGGGGCCCATCCGGCCGGGACCGTCAGGCCTTGGGACGACCTGGGTTCGCTGCCCACTGGCTGCGGCCAAGAAGGTGGCCACACAGGGAAACTTGGTGATTGGTTGGGTCACTGTGGGTGTAAAACTTCTCGGCCCGAAGCCCACACGATGTTTTAGGTGTCTGCAAACGGGGCATGTTAGCGCGATGTGCCCGGCAGATGCCGACCGCAGTGAACAGTGCTATCGCTGCGGTAAGACCAGGTGACCGGTCCAGCACCTGTAGGGCTACGCCGCACTGCTCAGTGTGCTGCCGCCGGAAAATCAGCTTCGCTTAAAATTGGAAGCGCGGCATGCCAAGCCCCCTCTGTTAAGGGGGTCAGAAGGGAGGCCAACAGCGAGGTTAGGCCTCTAAATATGGAAGTAGTGGAAAGCGCCAATGGACAGTAGTCGCTCCTACAAAATTCTGCAAGGCAACCTCAATCATTGTGGCGGGGCTCAGGATCTGCTCCTGCAGTCCATGCGGCAGTGGTTGATCGATATCGCCGTAGTCGCGGAGCCCTACTTCGTGCCAAATCGACCCAACTGGGCTGGGGACTCTAATGGCTCCGTCGCGATTGTGGGGGCGATAAACCTGTCTATCGTGGAAAGGGGCCGGGGCTTTGTAGTAGTGAAATGGGGACAAATGGCCGTAATAGGTGTATACTTTTACCCTAATAAGACCCTCGCCGAGTTTGAGGTTTTCTTCATAATAGCATCATAACGACCATATAAGGTATTCGTTGGTATCGGTAATCAAATTCTTTCTAGAACGTCTGATAACAAACGCCCACAACATTGGTGCCTAGAAATATCGGGAAAAAATACAATAGCGAGCAACGGGTCAACTACCTGTGAATGATTCCATTTCGCTCGGTTCGATTATTGCTATCTCAGTATCACAAGAATTTTCTAGAATATAGACAATAGTTTAGGGCGTGACTTGCTTCGGTTGAACCGTTTTTTCCATATCTCTATCTCGTCTCATACGAAAAATCTAGAAATCTGACAGTACGCATTGTCGCCTCAGGGAGGAAGTAGGCTGTCCCGATATAAATATATAAAAACAAATTCGCGCAGGAGGAAAAAGAATTTCGACGCCAGAGAGTTCGCACGACAACTATATGTGATTCATATTCGTGACTATTTGTTCACATTTTTGAGAAGTAGTAAAAAGCGGATTGCATCATTTTTCAACCCCCTTGGTAAGTTTAATATAATTAATTCCAATAGGTTTGGTTGCTGTCCTTTTAATAGTGTAAAAAATTGCTATGGCTATATATTTCTTAATAGTGGTTTAACAACGTAACGAAATGTGACAGCGAGTATCTTAAAATTAGTAAAATATAACCTTATCTATTTAATCATTCCGATAAGTTTTAAATGTTTCACTGCGGTATTTTTCTTCATTAACATTCTATTATCATATTAATTTAGTCCAAATCAGTCCTGCCTCCACAAGAAACCAGGGGAGATATGGTCGCGATAGTTAATTCCCACTGTGTACGAGGCATGCCTTTTAAGTTTTGTCGTTTGAAGAAAAAATACAACTAGAACCTTATAGTACTTTTTATTGTTTTTCAAAGTATTCACCACGTAGCTTAATACACTTTTCCATTCGCTCAAACCAGTTATTATAACATTTATTCCACTCTAAAGTGGGGGTGTTCAAAATGGCTGACTTGAAAGCGTCGACTGCTTCTTCACCGGACTGGAACCTTTGACCACGAAGACTTTTCTCAATTTTAGGAAATGTAAAGAAATCGTTAAGGCTTAGGTCAGGACTGTATAGAGGATGGTCAAGAATTTCTACTTTTTCCTGCTTCAAATACTCAATCGTTTGACAAGCGCTGTGTGAGCTTGCGTTGTCGTGGTGCAGGATGATGCGTCGCTTTGAGTTACATTTTCGAAGTTCGGCGATGACTTGTGGTAAACAAACTGTGGTATACCACTCTGCGTTAACCGTTCTACGATCTTCAAGTGCAATAGTCGCAACATGGCCGGTTTTTCCGTTGACCGTATGGCTGGAGTTGCCGGGCACTTGGGGCCTGTTTTGTATATAGCTATCCATATCATCTTGAATAAGAGGGGGGTTTGGACTTTTACCCACCACGCTTGTCCAGTGCGGGTTGGTGGGTCGCCAGAGCCTCGTTCGTTGTTTAGCAGGTTGTACCACGAGCAGGTGAGGATGGCTTGATTATGTAGGATTTAAGTCAGAACCCTTACAACATTAAAAATTATAACGAAAAAATGGGTGGCGTCGATCTCTCCGATAGAATGCTTTCTGTTTGCCCATCGCGTAATCGTACAAAAAAATGGACAATACGCGTAATTTCGCATCTTTTCGACCTAGCCTTTGTAAATGCTTGGTTGCAGTATAGAATGGTAGAACTAGATAAGGGTACACCACAGAAAAATATCGTACAAATGCGAGAATACAAGCTGAATTTAGGCACCAAACTAATTGATGACAATGAAGAAGAATCTGATGATGATGATGATGGTGAAGTTGAATACGAAAAACTTGAGCCGAAACATAAAAACCGTAACATTTTAATTAAACCAGTTCCTTCCAAAGAAAATCATACTAAAAGTGCAGCGCATTTACCAGCATATGGTACAAAACAATGTCGCTGCAGAAAGAATGCCTGTGATAAAAAAAACTACGGTATTTTGCAAGAAATGTGAAATTTACCTATGTTTTACGCCTAATCGGAATTGTTTTACTGATTTCCATGAAGACTGTTAATTCCTAGTTGACTGTTGAGTCCTACAAACTTTAATATAAGTATAAATTATTGATCTCTAATGTTGCTCCTATTGAATTACTATAAGTTTATGAGAAGTTTAGTTTTTTTTTTTTTAATATGTTGTGCAAAGAGAGTTTAATTTCTGTTAATTTTGAAACATTTCATAAAACTACTTACAATGATACATCCAATCTATTATTTATTGCTCCTATCTGCTCACTACGCTACCCAAAACAGGCTACGTCATTTATGAAGCATTAGTTCCCTTGTACTTTGTATAGAACATAGTGAAAAAGCGGTTTTCCAGGTACTTGATTTTTTCTAATATTTTTCCCGTACTAAGTGATAGTCTAATAGTGCAATACAAAAGTTTGAGAAAGAAACAATAGAAAAAGGGTGTCTGGTACTCAGGAGGTTAAACGGTGTAGTCAGTGTCAAAAGCAGAAACACTCTCTTCCAATTAAAGAACCCATGGTGATAACATCGACTGCAAAAACAGCGTTCGATAAAATTTATCTAGATATAGTTGGGCCGCTAGAAAGGGATAATGACAATTTTAATTACATCCTAACCATACAATGTGAACTTTCAAAATTTGTTGAGGCATATCCGTTATTCACCAAGAGTACCACTGAGGTAGCCAAAACTTTTGTAAATAATTTCGTGCTCCGACATGGCATACCAAAGGAAATCGCGACAGACCGTGGGACTGAATTTATTTCAGCAACCATGAAAGATGTGTGGGACTTGTTACATATACATAAGTTAAATTCCACAGCTTACCATCACCAAACCATTGGTTCACTCAAAAATTCACACAGTAATTTAGGTGCATTTTTACGTTACTTTATATAACAGCGAACAAATTCCTTTTGAACTGCGCTACATTACAAGTTTCTCAAAAAGAGGCTCGAAATAATTTGCTAAAAAGCAAAATTACTCGTAAAAATAAGTACGATCGTTATATTAATCCAATTCAATATAAAGAAAACGATTTAATTCTTGTAAAAATCGAAACTGCACTAAACTCAGCAGTTTATATGTTGGACCATACAAGGTGATCATAGATGAATCACCTAATGTTAGCATAGATTGAGACGGAAAAACTGACACGGTGCATAAAAATCGCACTAAACTATTTACTCCCAATGTTTAATGAGGTCGTAATGATAACTGTTTGATGATAACTTATTATAACGCTAAGCGTAACATTAAACTTCTGTTGTGAAATTGTATTCACATAACAATATTGTTTAAACTGCAGGCGCATAGCTGTAGCGTGTAGTATTATGCTATGTAAGCATTAATTGTATAAGAGTAATGTTAAACAGACATTAAACGATACTTGAAGTAAGCGAACGTGTTTGTCTCACTATCACCCAATACCACAAGAGCGTACAACGCTATATGGCGACCCTGCCAGGGCTGCCTTTGGGCAGTTCTGTGCTAGAGTTTTATTAAGTGAAGAGACTTTTTGGATGAAGATTTTAATAAAAAGAACTAAAGCATTGAAAAATCTGGAAAAAATGTATAAGAAGAATGGCAATTATTTGGACTTGCTGAGCGCTGGGAGTCGTTGGCATCTGATGATGGTGCAGCTGGGCGCTGTAGGTGTAAAGGTGAGCACGAGATGAGAAGCCATGGAGTCAGAATCTCCAGGAAGTGAAGTGAGGTGATGATTTGTGACATTGTTTTTTTCTTTTATTTTTTTCATGTTTAACCGGACAATTCTATTTGTTTTTGTGTTTAATCGTACTATTAGTGTTCCATTTTTAACATGGATTAAATATGTGAAATTGATAATATACATAAACCGCCTGTTGACAATACATAAAAAATAACGGAATATGTGCCCTAGATCTCGTATGAGTTAAATGTAATCATATGTACTTGAAAGCATTTTGTAAGATGTGTTAAGAAAGGCACTTACACTTTTTTTTAAATACAATTTTTTCAATTTTAAAATATATTCTGATTGTACAATTTCTTGAAATATTATTCTACTTAATCTAAACTAGAAGTAACAAGAATTATTTTAAATAGGTTCATAACGGGCATTCTACTAAAATAGTTGTTACAATGATGTCATTATCTGTTTCATATTACTGTTACTTGATGTCATAATTGAATAGTGTTGAGCGTTACGACTTCCTCGGAAAAGGCAATGTTTTAGAATCTGAAACCGATACCATACGCTTAGGAACGTTGCATGCAATTTGTTTTAGCTATATCAGCAATAACGTGTCAGAATACAAAGATGCGTTTGTAGCATTTTTAATAACAATGCATAATGTACTAGAACTGTGGTTTATTATTACTTAAAAGTTATGTGGAAATTTCAAATATGGGTAAATATGCAAGGTGAAAACAATTTTGATACAATATTAGTGCTTTTAAACATCTTTTGTGACCTTTAGTGCGCAAGAAGTTACTGTTATATTATTAAATGTAAAGATATATAGAAATGATGGTTTGTAAGTAATGGTAAACCTAGTTTGGAATCGGATAAAGTTGTTTTATAAATTAATTTTGATTGTTTGAATTTTAAACAGCAGATATGAATAATTCGGTAAATAAGGTCTGACAAGCAAATGGATTGATCACCCAAAAGCGACGCAGGTTTCTTAAAGACCAAAGGATTCATTTTGGGAATGTAAAGCAAAAATGTTGTGGTATTGTGTGAGAAAGTAGCTCAAAAGCTGTATTATTTATAGGTCGGTATAAGGTATACAAGTAAATAAAGGTAAAAGTAAGGGTTGAGTTTCTCAGTTTGATCATGGTGTAAACGAGATTTCTCTGTGAAAATTGTTGGAGACTATGTATGTCTTAAATTATGACCCTTGTTAAAATAAATATGAAAAATCGACAAAATAAATGAAATGTACCTAAATGAAAATGTGATAAAAGAGATTAAGAGTCCGACATGAGATAGGACCCGTGTTAAAAATGTATACCTGCCTAAGTAGTTAAAGAAAGGAATGATAATGTCAAAGAATTTTATTGTTTGAATTAAGACGAAAAAAAAAAGATAAGATGTTTTAGAGCAATGATCAATACGTGATCATTAGGTGAGAATTTAAGGAATATAGGAAGGAAAAATTTTGAATATAAATGTAACTACGATAAGCTATTAATGTATTATGGAGTAACCAGTAATTTTTTTTTAAGAATATTTAAAACATGATTAAAATTCCCAGTGTAACAATGATATCGTGTATCCTTGTATGTAACATGCAGTTTTTTTTTGTTATAAAATAAAACAATAATATTTGATTTTCATTATATTGTCAACAGTGCGTATTAAGTTAATAATTATTATTTTTTGTTATTAATGTTACTATTCACTATTAAATAAAACATGAAATAAACCTATGATTGTTCATAAAAATAGGACTAAGAAATATAAAATGTAATTTGTTTTTTTTATGTTAAAAAAAATAAAAAAAATGTAATGTAAATAATATGTATGTAATTCTTTTATTATTTTAGGGGGATGATGTAGCGTGTAGTATTATGCTATGTAAGCATTAATTGTATAAGAGTCATGTAGAACAGACATTAAACGATACTTGAAGTAAGCGGACGTGTTTGTCTCACTATCACCCAATACCACAAGAGCGTACAACGCTATATGGCGACCCTGCCAGGGCTGCCTTTGGGCAGTTCTGTGCTAGAGTTTTATTAAGTGAAGAGACTTTTTGGATGAAGATTTTAATAAAAAGAACTAAAGCATTGAAAAATCTGGAAAAAAATGTATAAGAAGAATGGCAATTATTTGGACTTGCTGAGCGCTGGGAGTCGTTGGCATCTGATGATGGTGCAGCTGGGCGCTGTAGGTGTAGAGGTGAGCACGAGATCAGAAGCCATGAAGTCAGAATCTCCAGGAAGTGAAGTGAGGTGATGATTTGTGACATTGTTTTTTTTTCTCTTATTTTTTTCATTCAATTCAATTTTTTATGTATTGTCAACAGGCGGTTTATGTATATTATCAATTTCACATATTCAATCCATGTTAAAAATGGAACACTAATAGTACGATTAAACACAAAAACAAATAGAATTGTCCGGTTAAACATGAAAAAAATAAGAGAAAAAAAAAACAATGTCACAAATCATCACCTCACTTCACTTCCTGGAGATCCTGACTCCATGGCTTCTCATCTCGTGCTCACCTCTACACCTACAGCGCCCAGCTGCACCATCATCAGATGCCAACGACTCCCAGCGCTCAGCAAGTCCAAATAATTGCCATTCTTCTTATACATTTTTTCCAGATTTTTCAATGCTTTAGTTCTTTTTATTAAAATCTTCATCCAAAAAGTCTCTTCACTTAATAAAACTCTAGCACAGAACTGCCCAAAGGCAGCCCTGGCAGGGTCGCCATATAGCGTTGTACGCTCTTGTGGTATTGGGTGATAGTGAGACAAACACGTCCGCTTACTTCAAGTATCGTTTAATGTCTGTTTAACATTACTCTTATACAATTAATGCTTACATAGCATAATACTACACGCTACAGCTATGCGCCTGCAGTTTCCTGATCTTATTTTCTGTGACCTTTTGCGTTATAGATTAGGTACCTCAATATTTCGGGAATATTTATTATTTTTATTGTTTAGTAATATAGATGTAAAGTCGATAATGAATAGATTTGTTTTGTTCTTACAGAATAATTTAACAGTCACTGTTTGTGTTACAAACCATAAAAAAAATGTTACAATACAATATCTGTTATATAAAAACACATCTGCATGGTTCTGGGTTTGTTTCTTTTAATTCTCTTTATTTTCGCTACTTCTTAGGGGCATGCCTCTTTTATGTCGTGATTCTACAAGCTGAGGTAGTATTTGATTCATATAAAACTACCAACTTTCGTTCCATCGTTGTCTTCCAAAATTTTTCGTCTTTCTTTATTTCTATGACCCTCATTGGTTCCTTCTCACTCCCCCAAATGCCGAAAATACATTTTTGACGGCCAGTAATCATAAGCTGGCCTTGAACTTGGAAAAACCAATTGCTGTTTTTATTTATTACAATTTGATTAGTTTTCTTATTGTATTTGTAAATTTGTATTTTGTTTGTTTTGATGGCTTCGTCCATTCCAACTTTACCCGAAGCTACTGGACACTTGACTTCCACTATTGCATCGGACTCAACAAGTCCATCGGGACTAGCTCCAAGAAAAGGATACTTGTTATCCACAAATAGTCCACAGGGTTCTATAACAATATTATTTTGTGCTAACAGCTGCTCTAACGCAATTTTCTCATTGTTTATACCGTGTGCTATAGACGTTATATGTGAAATGTTGTCTTTGTATAAAACGTCTTTTACTAAATTCTCTGGTCTTTTTTTTCTTTTAATCACTCTACCAAAATTCGAAGCAGTCAGCAAATTTTTTCTCAATTCTCGCCAATTACTGCTATCGCGTTGGAGAATTGTATTTTTTTCCACAGCTTTCCTGTCTGCCACAAGAGATTCCACGTTTTTTATAAAACTATCTTTGGCAAGCTTCAGCTCTTCAAGTGGCATATCTAGCGCACAAGCATTCTTGCCGTACTCGTTTTGGAACCTTCCAATATTGTGGCCTCTTCGGTTTTTTTTCTGGGGAACAGACTTCTTTTTTTTCTCAATTTGTCGCGATTCGTTTCTAATCGCTTTATATGATGAGACCTGGACTAAATCCCAGCATTTTTTTATGCAGTGTGGTGATGGGTTTTCCAGTGTTGTATGACACTACAGCTGCTGCACATCTGCTTTGATACGAACGACGCTGTGAAAAGTTTATTCGCTTCCCACTAAATAGTTTTGCCACCACACTGTTGTAACTTTCAACAGTATTTGTAGTCTCATCTTTAATAAGGCTTTGTGAATTGGAGGCTAAATATCCCAGTATGACTTTAATTCGGAACCACACTAGCGTGTTTTTTATTTGTTCAGCGCCTGAGCTCTGTTTTGTGCAAATTTTGTCACAAAAATACTCTTTACAATGTGTATGGTCTTCAAATCCATGCATTGAGTTTGAGATATCACTGTGTAAGTTACGCGTTGCCTCAAGTTTATCTTCTTTGTCTTTGTGGTGTTTTATGGATGAAACTACCACCTTTCGCATGCTCATAATTTTTTGGTCCGTCAATTGTTTCCTGTGGTCTTTACTGTATTTCAGATCTCTTGTGATAGCACGTAGTTTTTTACACATATTTCGTAACAAGTGGTTACGACATTGTATTTTCTGTACTACATGATTAGGATACGGATTGGCTTTCAAAATGTTAGCGTAAGTTGAGACATCTCCGTCTGCTACTAACCTGGCATAGATGATTCCATACATTTCGAGGGACTGTTCGAAATCCTCACGAATTATATCACATTCCATCCCTCAGGATGAGCCATCGTAGTTTTTATAGCAAACATGTTGTTTTGTCTCTACTCCTTTTTTTGCTCTGGCACACACTAAACAATATTTGTTTTCACTTCGACATACAGAACCTCTCCAAATTTTATTCCTATTATGACTGCTGCTCCAGAAAGTGATCTAGCAGACCAACAACAATCGGTACGAACGTCTACTAAAGGAATGCCAGTTTTTACTCGGCCTTCTATAATAGCAGCTTCAATTTCTCTTTTTGCAGCCGCTTCCATTACTTCAATAGCTGTATTTTCCCACTGTTCAAACACTTTGTCCTGTAGCTTTGCGTAATATGCATCAGTAAAAACTGGAATATCTAATGCGTTATTCAATTCCTGAAATTGAGAGTACCCTATGCCAGTCGCGATTCCTGCTATAGCTGCTGAATTCACTTCAACTTTGTCAACGTTGTTTTGATGTTCTGAATTCACTAAAAATGTTTTATTGCACATGTTACATCTAAGTTTGTATTTGGAAAAAAGTCCCGATCTTATCTCTCCGACTAAAATTATATTGCTCATATTACAATGATATAGTGAATCGTGTCCAGATATGAGTGCAAGTTGTTGGACAAAGTAATTGACATCAATTATTCTACGTCCAATCACTTTTTCTTGCTGGTGTACTGGCGTTTCCTGTTCAATGCTATAAGGCAACACTTATTCCATTACAGGTTTATCCATATTCATGATGTTATTACAATGATAATCTGTAATAGGTATTAGAAGATATAAGTATATTTAGCTTAAAAGTAAAAAAATATATAAATATTTGATTACATTGTACAAAGTTTGCCGCTCGCTCTTGAGGCTCCGGGAGTCTCGGCTACTTACGGTTGATGTTCGTAGATCAAATCGTTGCAGTTTATTTCGACTTTGCTCCTGGTCGTTCCATGTTCAGTAGCATAAGGCAACACTTCTTCCATTCTAGGTTTATCCACGTTCGTGATGTTATTACAATGATAATCTGTAATAGGTATTAGAAGATATAAGTATATTTAGCTCATAAGTAAAAAAATATATAAATATCTGATTACAGTGTACAGAGCTTGCCGCTCGCGCTTAGGGCTTCGTGGGTCTCTGTTACTTACGGTTGATGTTCGTGGATCAAATCGTTGCTGTTTACTTCGACGTTGGTCATGGTCGCATATGTTTTTCGAGATTTATAATAAATAAATGTCTTTAGACTCGCTATAAACTTATACAATAGGTAAAATAATTTAGGTCTACTCAAGTAATAAATTCTTTACATCTAGCACAACAACAAAAGTATTTGAGAAAGCTTAAATTACAATAATAAGTTGTTTTGTCCTAAACACGTGTTCCCAAGTTCTGAACATTATGTTATTTTCGTTATCTCAGTACTATCTAATTCATATGCAGAGAAACTCGCCGCAGCGATACCGTGCGGCATTGTTAAAAAGGAAGTTTTATTGCTCTGCCACCGCGCCATTGCGAAAAGATAACATTATTAGAATAATAACAATAATCAACAGGTTGTTTGCTAATATACAATGAAACCTTGGACCGTCTAGTATATTACAAGTACTTACTCGTCTCAGTATCGCCTCCATTGACGGAGTTCCCACAGGAACCCGGCGTTGATAACCTATAGTAAAAGAATGTAAAATAAAACTCTATAAAACACATTGGACAACAACAAACCTGAGGCAAACAGGCTAACCACTGTATCAAAAATTCGCTCGCGAACCTCTTTCAACTCGCACACTCGAAAACAATCATAAAACTGTATACATACGGGCGAAGACGCAAGTAAATATCTACTTAGTATTTACTTACCTTTTTCTCTTTGCAGATAAGTTCTCATAATGCTTCTTAAGAGCCAATGATGACAACTTCCATTTTTTATTATCCTTGTTGCCCATTTTTCCGGTTTGATACACATTCTCATCACCTACGTAATTATTAAAAATATGTAAACGGTACCGCAGCACTCGCCCAAAATTCGGCAAGAGTCCTTCCTTGACAGTGTCTCGGGGTGGACTGCGGGGCGCAGTGGGGAGAGCTGGAGCACTAAGGCGCGCCGGCCCGTGATAACAATTAGTTATGTAAAACATTAAATAAATGTAATTTTATCAATATTTTTTCTGAAATGGATTACTTGGCTTGCGATAAAATATATCGTGTAAGTTTCAAAATCATGTTCTATATAAATTTTCGTAATAAAATGAATTCAAAGTGTCAAAAATTGGCTATGTTTGGATCTTTTTTCTATCAAGCAAAGTTATTTAAATTGTGTACCGATCTTTCAAAATGGATACATAAACTACTCAACTCCACCATATATTTTTTCCATTCACCCTACTTCAAGAAATGATGACGAAAAATGGAAAGAAACAATGTACTTTTTTGGAGTTTGGCGACCAGATCGGTCCTTAAGTCACATTGGCTCTCCTACCAGGCGATAACAAACAGGTCTCATTATGTTAAGCTTCTAATAACGGTCAAGTGGTTTAATAGACGCGTTTTACCCATATTGCATTACCGTTAATGCATATTAAACTACTTACCTTATTAGAAGCATATTTTTACCACTGCCTGGTATAATTCGACACAGTGACGAACGGGGCGTTTGGAATCACCACCTGTTATCCAACACCCCCACACCTCGCCTGGTGATAGGAGGGGATGTGCGAAAGAGACAGCTACATAAGGTAGAAAGAGATGTAAGATACAACGGAAGTCGGATATGCCTATCTCAGTATATTGAGCTTCTAATAAGGTAAGTAGTTTAATATGCGTTTTATTTTCAGGTAAAACGCGTCTATTTTGATTGCTGTAATTCAATCTATAATAGAACTTTTATTTCATATAAAAGCGTGAATCTCGTTCAGAAAGGGGATCAGATCAACAAAAAAATAACCCTGCGATTCATGAGAAGATAGCCATATTTGTGAACCAGAGACATAAAATATCGCAAAAGAAACAAATTGCCTGGCGTTAGAAAAATGTATTTTAAAAAATGGAGACGTAAATATTCCAGAGAGGACTATTTGACAACTAACAGAACCATCATTTATGCTTTCATCCATTAAGGTAAATACATAGAGAAGCAAACGTCACTTCGGCGCGTCGTAAAAAGTGTAACGACTTTTAAGTCGTTACACTTTTTCCGACGTAGCTTTGAATCCAAAAGTATGCCGACGTAGCTTTGAATCCAATAAATAATTTGGAGTAAACGTATATCCATCTCTTTTACTCTTGTTCCCCACCATACCGATATTACGTCGATCCGATAGAGGTAGCAATATTACTAGTAGTAGGAGGCTCAGTGTTGCTTACTATATGATTATTTTCCACAATTTAAATGCACAATGAATATAATTTTTTAATGATGTTATGAATATAATTTTTTATTATATATTTTTTTAATTAACTTCGTTACATTTTAGATAGAATCCAATACATGAATTAATAAAATAAATTATTATAGTACCTAATTCATTTTATTCTATATGAAATTAGAATTGTTACACAGATTATTTGGATATTAGTTAATAGTGTCCATTAGGGTATGTGGTCAAACCATGAAAATATTATTGAATGAGTACTAAACAAAACACACCTAATGTTATCTATTGCATTATCTACAAAATATGCAGGTTGATTGTTGCAGTCTATTTAGAGCGGGTAAAATAAATCTCTCTCACCTCGATTTGTGAGAGAAGGCCTTTGCCCAGCAGTGGGCAGTCTATATAGGCTGATATTATTTATTATAAAATAAATACATATTTACAAAATAAGTATCTCTTCAACAAACTCAGTAAAACGTTGTTGCCTATTTCCTGTTTCCACTTCTTTATCCAGACGTTAAGAGTGGTAGGCCGCTCCAGTTACTAGACTGGATAGTGGCGGGTTCGATTCCCACATAGTACAAATCTTTGGGTATTACATAGTACCATGTACCATTTGGGTACATAGTCAAACTAGGGAATGGGCAGCAGCGTTCCCTTAACACTTTTACAACCAAAAACTGCGCTCGCCAACCCGCCTGCCAAGCGTGGCGAGTATGGCAAACACCCCCAACCAATATGGAAGAAAGCAAGAAAACCAGGCCCCTAGTCCCCGGCGGTCCTGTTCGTCCTGGCCACGGTAGCAGCCATGGTAACGACAGGACAAAGGGTGCTAAGAATCTCCGGCAGAGATTCGGCTACCACCAAAACCGAAAATTGGCCCTGGTGACATACAACGCACGCACATTGAGGACAGATGAGAAGCTAGTTGAGCTGGAAGAAGAGTTAAACAAGTTGCGGTGGAGTATTGTTGGTTTATCGGAGGTCCGAAGAGAGGGCGAGGACACGATAACCTTAAAATCCGGCAACTTGTTTTACTACCGGGAGGGCGAACAGCAGTCCCAAGGTGGTGTCGGATTTATCGTCCACAAGTCACTCATAAAAAACGTTGTGTCCATCACTAGTGTGTCGAGCAGGGTAGCGTACCTGATACTCAGAATATCCAAAAGATATTCGCTGAAGGTCATACAGGTCTACGCACCGACCTCGGCATACTCAGATGATGAGGTCGAAGTTATGTATGAGGACATTAGTAGAGCCATACATACTTCCAAAGCACACTTAACAGTAATTATGGGTGACTTCAATGCGCGACTGGGCAAACGGGGCGATGATGAGTTGAGAGTGGGGCAATTTGGATATGGGCAGCGCAACCCCAGGGGTCAGAGGCTGGCCGAATTTCTGGAGAAGGAGGGACTCTTTATGATGAACTCTTTCTTCCAGAAGCCGTCTCATAGGAAATGGACCTGGATGAGCCCTGATGGTTTCACAAAAAATGAGATAGACTTCATCATGAGCACCAAGCGACAAATATTTAATGATGTCTCCGTGATTCCCAGGGTAAAAACCGGCAGTGATCACCGAATGGTCAGAGGCACATTAAATATTAATGTCAAAATGGAAAGATCGCGTCTGATGAAGTCTACGCTCCGACCTTCTAATACACATATCCAAAACCCCGAGAACTTTCAACTCGAATTGTCAAACCGCTTCGAATTGCTAGACAGCAGCGCATCAGTGGACCAAATCAACAATGGGTTGGTAGAGACTGTCCATACGGTCGGGTCTAAGCATTTTAAGCCCCACCGTAAAAATAGGCCTCAAAAGCTATCCGACTACACCCGAAACCTTATGGCTGAGCGACGTACCATGAGACTCCAAACCTCCGATGATGCTAAGTCCTATAGGCAGCTCAATGGACAGATATTGAAGTCCTTGCGACACGATCTACGGTCATTCAACACAAGACGTATTGAGGAGACCATAAAGCAGAACAAGGGCTCCAAAGTGTTCGCAAGAGCCGCGTCGATTGGGCAAAGCCAGTTGACGAAGCTGAAGACGGAGGACGGAAACGTAACTTCGAATAGGTCAGAGGTGCTCAGGGAGATAGAGAGGTTCTATGGACAGTTGTATACCTCAGTAGCTGAACCTATTGTTGACTTGGTAAAAGACCCAAGAGCCAAGCTAACCCGACACTACAGTGAAGATATCCCGGACATCAGCCTGTACGAGATTAGGATGGCTCTCAACCAACTTAAAAACAACAAAGCGCCGGGTGAAGACGGAATTACTGCAGAGCTTCTGAAAGCGGGCGGATCGCCGGTACTTAAAGTCCTTCAGAGGCTGTTTAATTCCGTCTTGCTCGAAGGAAAAACGCCGGAAGCATGGAACAGGGGTGTGGTGGTACTCTTTTTCAAGAAAGGTGATAACACTTTATTAAAGAACTATAGGCCCATCACACTGCTGAGCCATGTTTACAAGTTGTTTTCGAGAGTCATCACGAATCGTCTCGAACGCAGGCTTGATGATTTACAGCCTCCCGAACAAGCCGGTTTCCGGAAAGGCTTTAGTACCATAGACCACATACATACGCTGCGGCAGATTATACAGAAGACCGAGGAGTATAATCGGCCACTATGCTTGGCGTTTGTGGACTATGAGAAAGCCTTCGATTCGATCGAGACTTGGGCGGTTCTTAGATCTCTCCAGCGATGCCGCATTGACTATCGGTACATCGAAGTGTTGAAGTGCTTGTATAATAACGCCACCATGTCAGTCCGAGTACAAGGGCAGTGCACGAAGGCGATCTCCATAAAAAGAGGAGTAAGACAGGGAGACGTCATTTCTCCGAAACTGTTTACGACCACCATAGAGGACGCCTTCAAGCTCTTGGAATGGCGAGGACTTGGCATCAACATCAATGGCGAATACATCACTCACCTTCGATTTGCCGACGACATTGTGGTCATGGCGGAGTCGCTGGAAGATCTAGGACGAATGCTCGGCGACCTCAACAGAGTATCTCAACAAGTGGGTCTTAAAATGAACATGGAAAATAATGTGTAACGTCCATGTCGTACCCACCGCACTCACCGTTGGGAACTCTACTCTTGAAGTTGTCGACGAATACATTTACCTGGGACAGGTAGTCCGGTTAGGTAGGTCCAACTTTGAGAGAGAGGTCAATCGACGAATCCAACTCGGCTGGGCAGCGTTCGGGAAACTGCGCAACATCTTCTCATCCAAAATACCTCAGTGCCTAAAGACTAAAGTTTTTAGTCAATGTGTGTTACCAGTGATGATATATGGACCAGAGACGTGGTCTCTTACAATAGGTCTCATAAAAAAGCTCAGAGTTGCTCAGCGAGCTATGGAGAGAGCTATCCTCGGCGTTTCTCTACGTGATCGAATCAGGAATGAAGAGATTCGTAGAAGAAACAAGGTCACCGACATAGCCGTTAAGATTAGCAAGCTGAAGTGGCAATGGGCGGGCCACATAGCGCGAAGATCGGACGGGCGTTGGGGCAGAAAGATTCTAGAGTGGAGACCACGTATTGGCAAGCGCAGCGTGGGACGACCACCTGCCAGATGGACCGACGATCTTGTGAAAATCGCAGGAAGTCGTTGGATGCAGGTGGCATCGGACCGGTTACGCTGGAAAGCGATTGGGGAGGCCTATGTTCAGCAGTGGACAAGTATAGGCTGAGATGATGATGATGATGACAAATCTTTGTGTGACTCACACATTTTGTTTAGGTCTGGCCATTTATTTGTGTAATTTTCATGTTTGTAAACGTACCTGTACGGGCCAGCCCGTCCGTTTGCATCATCAGCATTTTTACGTCACATGCACATTATATTAATTACGATCATCAGTTCGCAATCGGTTAGCAAGAAAATCGCGCGCGTGATCACATACATACATATCATACATTAATTCTTATTTATCATTAAATCATAGAATAGTGATAATTTGGACTATCAATAAACCTTTTAATTATTACAATGTCAAGTGTATCATTTATCATCTTCAAAAAACGCTGTACGATTACAGTCTAACCCGTACAGTACCCACAACATTTAATAATTACCAGGTGGCGCTTTTTTAAAAAAAAAAAAGGATAGAAAAAGTCTTGGTTAATTCCCCAATTGCTTTCTACGACACACGTGAAAACAAATGGGGTGGAGCTATTCTTTACCGGATCCATCAATTATGTAACAAAGAATTGTGTACAATATTCGCTTTGAGTAAATAGCTTATTTATTTTCATAATATTCTAATGAAATTTTTGGAACTCTATACTTTCTGTCTACTCCGCAAGGGATCTGGCGGAAATTGCACCCTTTGGGATCCAAAAAAATTAATAAAATAGATATTCGTATAGTACATAATTATAGGTGACACAATTATCCAAGATTTTCCCATAAAGACGGGAACACCAAATGGTGTTTTAATTGGCAACACTGCGTCTCAAATTTATTTTTGTAACTTGAAATCGGTTTTTTATTTTATTTACTAGTAAATATATGAAAAAACAATAAACTTATGTATGGAAAATCATTCCTCGTGCGGTATAGTGATTTTGTGAACCCAAATCACGTTCTTATACCACGCATTTACCCATTTTACGATTTTTTATTAATACGTGTTACTCGAGAGATGTCAGGCAGGCCAATGAATGACAAAAACTTGAAACTTGGCTGCGGGCTTATTCTTAGCCGACATACATTTACGCCGTTACTGCTAATCTAGTGTTATGTATATCAATGCTTTCATCCCTTTTATCAGTTACGTTCACTGCATGTTAACTTAAGTAACACTAAGTGCTGGGTCAAATGACCTCCTCGTGTGTCTGACATGTCTTCGGACTGATCTGGTAAATGAGTGATGAGTCTGGGCCGGTGCACCTTGGGCATTGTCAATAACATCTCTCCCGGAAATTTTTGTTGGTGATGGCGAATAACCTGGCGCGGGAGGGAGGGGAGGCGTTACGGTGTTGCTCGTTGTTCCCTCTGACTTTCGGAGAGGGCTAGTAGCAGCGCGGACGACGCTTTTACCCAAAAGAGGGGCGTGGTGAAACGTGGCGCTGCTAAGGTTGCCCCGACACTTTCTGGGTTCAAGGGGACGGAGGACCAATGTGGCGTCGCGAACTGGCGCGGCACCTCGCGGTGCTGTGGGCCTGTTTGGGGGAGCTGCTTCCCTGATCCCCGAACTCCCGGGTTCAGGGGGATGATGGGGCGGAGGCAATGCCATTTGGCGTTGTGGTCCCCAGGAAAGGATTCGAGCTCCCAGTGCCCGTTTTCTTTTGGCATGATCAAGGGAGTTACGCGCGGCGATCGCGGCGGCGCGTAAACTCACCCACGCGTGCGCATCATTTCCATTTTATATCTTCTTGTTTCGCCCCCATTTTATCTCTTTTCCTTTCCTTCCCCTTCCCTTTCCTTTTATCCTTTCCATTTTCCTTTCCCAGTCGTCAGACCTGGTGTGCGTTTGCTCCGCCTCCAATCGCGATCCTGTTTTGGTTTACCGATGGAAAATCCGTAACCCGCCAACGACCCTCGAAAAGTTCCTTTATACACCCTCCTTCGCAGGGATAGCGTTAAGAGCGTACCGACCAGACGTTTAGGTGAGTACTTGAACATCATTTTTGCCGTTCAGTAGTAGTCTCAGTGTTTTCTGTACGTCTTGTTTATAAACTCTTCATACATTCAACATTTTCGGCACCTTCAATCATCGATTTTTTCCAAAATTGTCTATAGACACTGACCTTGTTTTATATACCGTTGTGACAGCCTCGACGAGACCTATCTCTGGACACCCCATTTGTGGGGCTAGCGCGAACATCTGCGAAAATCCAAAAACATACCGAGGTATTGTAAGGGCTAGTAAAACAAGGGAAATTTGCGTTTTCTATTCTTACTATAGGTCTGGGACCATACAATATATATATTGTTTTAAGCGGATTAATTAGCCTGATATATTGACATCCTTTCCCGACCAATTTTCATAGAAAATTTATAAACTCTTCATACATTCAACATTTTCGGCACCTTCATACATCGATTTTTTCCAAAATTTTCTATAGACACTGACCTGTTCTATATACCGTTGTGACCGCCTCGACGAGACCTATCTCTGGACACCACATTTGTGGGTCTAGCGCGAAAAATCGCCCCCCGCCCACCAGTCGTTGCGCACCACGTTAATTTTGACGAACCGCGAAAGTAGGCATTTTAGAAATCACGTAAGGAGCGTGACGCAGGTGGTGGTGACGGTGAGAGACGTCTCTGAAGTAGGAAAATCCGGTGGTTTTATTGACCCCAAACCCTTTACAGTTGGGAGAAAGAAACCGATATAGAGCAAATACTCGATATTTAAGCAAATTGACCAAAGGTACTCACGTACTTAAATCGGACGCGCGAGGATTTGCTTGAGGTGTAGCGCTGTGACGACTGCATTCCGGCGACGGTACCTGAAACAAAAACACAAACATTAACAAATAATAACGCATGAAAGTAGAAAACGTATCCCACTACGGGAATAAAATTATATTGAAAGTTTGAACCAACCCATATACAGTTGGACCAAACAACATCCAATATAGGCATAGCCTAAACAAGTGCGTAAACTTTGACAATTTTAACAAATTTAAATTATAATTATATTGACACTTTAAATTAAGATATACACTTTTAACAAACCAATTATTTATTATCAATTATTTAATCTTTAATTATACATATCTTAATAATTATTAATTCTAAATTTATTTCCCTAATAATTCTCTTGAATAGTTATTCTTACTACTCAGCCCATATACAGCTGCATTAGATTTTGACAGAATCAGAGTAACCCTCCAAATTCCACAACATGTTCGGCATCCGCACTCCAGTAAAGCGAACATCCAGTGGGAAGCAGACGTCCCCAAACGAAGCGACCGTGACTCAGACCACAAGCGTGAGGCGTAGCATCGGCGAGTGGGAGACGGCCGCCGACGTGAAAAAGGGGGCGTCCGCTACAACTTACCCGACCAAATCAGCCGAGGCCAAGGCCTGCCTAAACCGTGCCAAACTCCATCTTGGTAACTCACGGAATCTAAAGACGTAGATTAAAGCGGCCGTCACGCAGGCCGTGGATCGGCTGTACCAATTGGTAAAGGAGATGGAGGCCGAACGAAAGTCCGAGAAACCCCATAAAAAAGTGGAAATGACGGTCCAAGAGGGAGACACCTCTGCCGCATTACAAAGGGACGAAATCCTCAAGTTGAAGGCTGATAACCAAGCCCTGGCTCAACAGCTCGAACAGGCAAAGAGTGGGACAGACGAGGATATGCATAAAGCAATAAAGGATCAGTCAAAGCAGCTCACTCGTCTAACGGACGTAATAAACAAGTCAAATACAAATGCATCGACAGCGGAAGTCCTCTCGATATCCAAAACCGTAAGGGACCTTATAGCCCTTGATGTAATGGAAAAGATATCAAACATAGAGGAGGCAGTAAAAAATAGCGGATCTAGCGAAACCCCTCAACACATAAACGAGGTAATAGAGGAAGTGCGAGGGCTGTGTCAGGTCTCGGAGGAAACCGGCAGACAGGTGGCAGCCTTAAGGGAAGTAGCGCCTGCGCCGACGTACGCAGAGATCCGCCGCCAAACCACCACAGCTGAAATCCCACCACTCCATACTGGTGTCCTCCACACAGGTGGCGGACACCAGCGAGGACGTTATTTTGAAGCTGAGGACCACCCTGAAGGCCAGAGAAACTTGACTGCAAATTGAATCCATCAGAAAGGTGAAGGACCAAAAGGTGGTCCTCAGCTGCAAAACCAGGGAGGAAGTCGCGAAAACCGCAGCCAAATTAAAGGCAAATCAGCAGTTGCGGGTTGAGGCTGCTAAAAACAAGAATCCTTTGGTCATCCTGAGGTACATGATGGCCTATAACACCGACGAAGAGGTGCTAAAGGTCATCATCAACCAGAATACGGAAATGATGCGGGGTCTGTCCGCCGAGGACATAGAAGCCACTACTGTCAAATATCGTAGGAGAGTGCGGAATCAGCTGCAGTGCCATATAGTGCTGCAGGTGGCACCCCTACTGTGGCAACGCATGACGTCGGCGGGCAGAGTCCACATCGACCTGCAGTTCTTGCGGGTCGAGGACCAATCGCCACTAATACAATGCACGAAATGCCTGGCATTTGGTCACGGCCGTAGGTCATGCAAGGAGGAAGGAGACTCATGTACCTACTGCGGTGACCAACATGTGCGGACGGACTGCCCCAAGTTGGCGACTGGTCGAGGGGCGACTTGTAAGAACTGCCTAAATGAAAAGCTTCAGGATGTAGGGCATGGGGTGTACAGTGACGAATGCCCCATAAAGAAAAAATGGGACAATATCGCTAGGGCCAGTGTGGCATATTGTTAAAGGCACCCTCCAGAATAATAACACAAATGAGGAAGACGCGGGAGCGTGGGGGGCGCTGGGGAGTAGCGGATCGAAGAATACCGTAGAGAAAATTAACCAACTTACCATCCCGAAGAACATCTCGAAAACAAGGAAAGGAAAACTCCGATACGCTGCTCCACACTGCCGCTGCCGTGCGCCCGCGACGAATCTGGAATCAAAAAGAACACTTAAGGACAAAAGTGAAATGACCAAAGCCTCCCCAAACAACAAAGAACTCCAAAAACGACAGCACCAAATAACAATAGCTAAGATAAAGAGGAAAAGTCAAAGAGGCAAGATTGGAAAGATCACGAAAACAACAATGGACCTGCAAACGTCGACCTATATCCCCGGAACATATATTGATAATGAAAATGACTTTCAACCCAAAAATATAATTATAACCGCGGGGAACGTTAGCAGGACCATTCCTGAATCGATCCAAAGCGCAGGTACCATTCACCCCCTTGCGTTTGCTATGCATCGAAGCATAGCAAAATCAAAGGGAAGGGGGTGCCGACCTAAAAAGCAAGTTTACTCGGGCACGACCTCGAGTCGTAAGCCAACATGATGTTGACAAAGTAGCATTGTAAAAGATGTTGCTATAACTGGGACTCGAGGCCGTGCTTGACGGAATGAGGTGCTGAGATATTGTAGGGGCTGTTGGGATTCTGCATTCAATCTGATTGGACGCAGGGGCTCAATAGTTGCCGCAGCCTCTTCGGCACCTAGGAAAGAAAACGAAAGGAATTACGTACAGTACAATAATGATACAATAAATAAACAAAATCATAATATAAATTTTAAAATACCAAGCAATTAATAAATTACACAAATAGCAACTCAAACCAGGAAAATACATAAAATCAAATAGATAAAGTCGCCAAAATTCCAAATAAAACACGCAAACTATTACAATACTGACAATAAACTAAAATAAAATGCCATAAACTTATAGCTTATAAATACTCCAAATAAAATTAAATAACAATAAGATGTGAAGCATCATTTACTGCTAAACAAGGGCTCCGACACATATCGGGGCAATCTCTGACATACATTAAAAAAAAAAAAAAACCCTCCCGTCGCAACCGCCTCCTAACTTTGGACCCGTTTCCCAAAGATTTTCCTACAGAAATTTATAAAAATCCCACCTATTTGACTGTTTTTTCAATTTTAAAATCGCTTTTTCCTTCAAATTTCCACAGTAATTTTGTCACCGACTTGTTGTTCTCGTCGAGACCTTTCTCCTGATACCCCGCTTGTGGGGTATCTCGCCAAAAAATATCAACCGATATTATAATAAGATAATTTTCCGAGGTAAACTTATAAATTTATACTTTGGACCACTTTTGTTACAATTTTTTTTTAATTTTTCACTAAAATTGCTACTAACCGACATTGATATTCTGATGTAGGCTTACTCTCTCGGTTAAAACCTTTCTCCTGACGCCCTTTTCATAGGGGTGTCGTGAGGGGAGTGCCGCCCAGAGGTGTTTTTGTTAGTGTATGGTAGTTGTTTACGTCAAATAAAATTCAATTACAGTGTTTTCTGTTCATATAAACTCCCCCAAGTGATATATTTTCGAGTCTGTTGTAACGCCCCGCTTATTTTAGACTCCGTTCCAGAAAATTTTCCGAGGGAAATTTATGAACTTCTCATACATTTGTTGGTTTCCCAAATTAATAAGTCGATTTTTTCGAAAAATTTCCACTAACCCTCTCTCGTATTTTGTCACTGGCTTACTGTCCTCGTCGAGACCTATCTTCTGACATCCCTCTCGAGGGGGTAGCGCGAAAACTCGAATTCAACACATCAATAGCTTGCCACATCTTTTTTTTCGGTCACCTTGTCTGGGGAAATTTGTGGAAGTTTCACGGGAGGCTGGTGATTGGGCCCGTATCGATATTTGTGTGCCCAACTGCTCCCTTAACACTAAATATGCGCATGCCGCGCCCGATTTCCGCTCGTTTCTCCTTGAAAATTTCGACGCCTGAGGAGGGTTGGCAACAGCTTCCAGACTCACTGTAATTACAGTAGATATACTGTAATTTTCATATTTTTACTGTTTACTGTAATGAAAAAATACAGTGTAGGGATCTAATATAATTAATTTTACAGGAAACAGAATAATCAAATAGGTCTACGCGTGAAACGGAACGTAGCAAAACTTATTTACATGAGTTACCGGAACGGAAATCCCCGATTAATCATTACTTACCTGCTTCACATTGGGGAGAATAATACACTAACAAAAACTGGTTCTCTTTCTTATAACGGAACAATGCAGTACAGCTTTCGTTTTTCTCAGGTACATATCCATCATTTTAAATTCTAATCATTAAATAATTCATTCATTCATACAGATTTTTCTTGGACCGTGAACATGAATCGTATTATTATTTTCGTATCCTTGTTTTCGGATTTCTGGTGAACGTTGATTTTATCAAAAAGAAAATAAATACTAATACATGAGTTCAAGTAGTGAGGAAAGTGATGTTCATTCTGCTGTTTCGTTTACTGCAAAAAAGAAGTATAGACAGCAATTCTGCGATGAATGGCTCCGAACACAAGACTTTCGTAAATGGCTAAAGCCCAATCAAGAACAGGAATCCCTTTAAAGCCAATTGCACTGTCTGCGATGCTTCCATGGCTGCCTACTTAGATATTTTTTAACAAAACACTCAAGATGTGAAACACAAACTCCGTGTTCCTGGATCATCACAGGTACGTGCTATCAAT
Source organism: Phalera bucephala (assembly GCA_905147815.2). NCBI lineage: Eukaryota > Metazoa > Arthropoda > Insecta > Lepidoptera > Notodontidae > Phalera > Phalera bucephala. Next base: position 5,750,811 of record LR990628.1, on the reverse strand, counting down.
GAGTTTTTTACGAAGCAATGTATATGAGGATGAGCTACGAAAAATTGCAGAACTTAAATTGTCTGCTTTCATGGGCGAACATAAAATATCCCATATAGTAATGGATCATCTTGTCGAGTTACTCCCGAAAATATTTATAGATTCAAAAATTGCAAATGACATCATCTTTAAGCACACTAAATTACAAACAATGCTATCGGTGCTTCAGAAAAGTAATGTTTGATTGAAGATTTAAAACGGGAAAGATTTTCAATAATGGTAAATGAAAGTACTGATGTTGCCACTGTAAAAACAATGTGACTTGTAGTAAAATATTATGATGTGAATTTGGGGCGTATAGTCAGCCCGTTCTGGAGCCTAATTCAAATTTTTGATGAAAAGAAAGCTGATACCTCCAGTAATAATTATTCAGCTACGGCTGAACGCAATAATCTCCTCCACAACGAGGGCGAACTGGGATTTGAACAGCGAAGTCCTCAAAACTCGATATCACGAGTATGACAGCTTACTATACCCGTGATATATAGGTCATAAAAAGTTTGGGGGTCCAAAATGAAGAATGACCACCAGATGTCGCATATAACCGCGTCACGCCATATTGTTAGCCTGACGTAAATGACGCTTTCTTTGCACATCACGCAGTCAGTGATTGTTAATTATTTGCGAATTTCTTGTTCATTTACGTGTTTTCCTGACGACTTTGTTTTTTTCCTTTGGATTTCGATGTGGATATCTTTCATGTGACCTGCAACTGTTTTACGGACACCGATATTGCTTGCGGTTTGGATTTTGTTGTTATTTAGTGCAACTGTGATGCCTTTCACGGAGTGTATTATATCTTCATGTCGTACGACTATTTATGAGGAAACGCTGTTTAATTTCCCTCGAAATGAGATGCAGCAAAAGCAGTTGTTAAAACGAATTTTACCGCACTGTCCAAAAGGGTATTGAGCTGACAACGCAACAACTTCAAAAAAGAAAAGTTTGTTTCGAACAAACGTCCCTTACCGGAAAAATGGCTTTACAATGCCTGCCCTACTCCTATTATTAAAGAGAAAATCAGAGGAATACAGCAGGACTATCGCCAATTCCTATGGGTTTAATAGGTAACTAAAATTTTAATTGAACAAGGCATAACTTATACTATACACTGTAATACTACCAGATTTGAACTGTGCATAATTGTATATATAGCTAAGACTGACTACAGCTATATAGAATCAACTGCATCATTAAACCACACCTACTGTAAATAACATATATTATCTTAAAATGTTAGAGTTTTTAGGTACAAGGCAAAAATAAAACGCTTCGGAGGGCCTCTATAACCAAAGAGAGGAAACTGTTACGACCGCCTGACGGCGGGTACAAATAAAACACACAATTACAAAAAAAATACAACTGTTCATTGTTATCAGGAAAAATATATTTGATTACGCAAACAATTAAAATCGTAATAAGAACAATCCAGAAAATTAGAATAAGTATCAATATTAAAATGGGGCGTGAATTCCCGGCACAGGGGAGTTTTCGGGTCCACAAAAAAAACCTATGGGCGCTGGGGACTTATCTTTAGGCCGCTCGATCCCGTGACGCGTGGGGGGTCTTCGGTAACAGCCTCCACCGGCTAGGTGAGGAATCTGGAGGTGCCCTGTAGAAGGCCCTCAGCCGCCGAGGTCAGCGGGAGTCGACGGGCAGAAATGAGGCCTGCTGTCTCCCAAACCGTACTTGTCAACCCGTACGGTGGACCCCCAGTTTTCAAGGGGGTTGAAGAATGTTGCTAATTTAAACTTTTACTTTTTAATTTATTTTAATAATGCACTGTTTGAACTGAACTGTTGTCGTGCGAGCTCTGGCGTCGGAAAAGGCTGTTCTTGCGCGAGCTCGTTTTTATATACTGCCCCCCCAGGACGGCCTACTTCCTGCCTGGCAACAGTGCGCACTCCCCAGATCTCTTGATCCTTCGTCTGAGACGAGGACAGAGATATAGAAAGAACGGCTCAACCGAAGCAAGGCACGCCCTAAACTATTGTCTGTTTTTTATAAAATTCTTGTGGGACTAAGTTAGCAATAACCGAACCGAGTGAGATAGGATCATTGTCCCGTTGTTCGCTATTGTATTATTTCTAGATCCTTCTATGTTGGGGGCGTTTCTTATTAGGTGTTCTAGAAGGAATTTGATTTCCGGTGCCAACGAATACCTTATATGGTCATTATGATGCTATCACTAGTTAAGGCGCGCGGTTTCCATTCGATGTAACAACTAGTTATTTTGTTTGTTTGTGTGTAAAGATTTTTTATTTTTATTTTATATTTTTAAAACTATGTTACGACGTAACAAAACGTTATCTATCCTTAGACTGAAGTAAGCATAACGTTATGTCGATATTGAGACATCAGTAAGAGATAGACAGATAGATTAAATCGGTTCTTTTATCTTCGATATCTAACTTCGGCTAATGATAGATACGTTATTTAGAACGGCCGTTAGTAATAATGAAAGAAAGAAAGATATATTTATTTTCTGGAGAAACACTGCGGGCCACACTCGCGATTACAAAATGTTATTAACAATAAAAGCAATAATATTACCCAAGTCTCGCAAGCAAAAATGGACCCTCATTCAGCTATATGCAGTGATAAGGCAATAATATTACCCGAACACAACGCCGGTTTTTAATGAGGCCCCAAGTAACGTGCAGACATTGAGCCAGAATATTGTAAAAGGAAAAAAAACAGTATCGCTGTCCCTTTCTCACAGCACGCTGCGGGCCCGACATTCGGCTGCCATACCGGGCATGAGTCGCGCACGATGAGAGCCGCGAGGCGAACACTAGAAATTATCTTATTCAGGCTACAAAACTTAATTCCCAAGTTTTATAAACCGTGCCGTACTTATATTAAATTTTATTATGTATTTAAAAAGTGAAGAGAAACATTACATACATGCATAGCAGACTAAGCAACAGATGACAAATAAAATTACGCAGTACAAATATCGAGATGCCAGAAGACTAAAACAATACCATCTCTGGCCCGCCGACTGGACCGTGATACCACCTTGCCCATTGGTTACAACTTCGATGTAAGTGTAGATTTTTTTTAAATATTGTATTTGTGAACCAAGTGAATATCGTTTAAATCGAAGCTTAAATGTTTGTTTTGTTTTTAGGGACCTAGTAAGAGGCTATCGAAATTACAATCTTATGGGTTAATATTATTCATTACGTGTTTTGGATAAAATACAGCGTTACAGGTGAAGAAAGCTGTTCATGATTCTTGCTATAAAATAGAAACCAGTCTTACCTGAAGTTTCATCGTTTCTTAAATGGGTAACTCACTTCTCCGCAAGGTGGCGCTGGCCTCTACCTGAAGGCCCGCCAATTTCGCTGTCAGCGTCATAGCGTTTGTGATTTTTGCTCGTGAACGTCAAAAACTTGCGAAAAGTTATTAAAGTGTATTTCTCTGCTCAGTATCGGCCTAAAGACATCGGAAATTGTGTTTAGTGTGTGAGATATCGTAATATAGTATGTGGTTTGCCAATTTCTAACGTTTTATATCGAAAATGGCTGAAGATCAACCAAGTGCGGTTGCAAATAATCGAGATTCCAGTGTGTCGGACGCATCAACCGGCCGTATACGTGATCTTAAATCTCCGAGCCCAAGTCGAGCAGAGAATTCCAATTCGTCCTCGGAGGAGGTAGGCATTTCATCTCCGCCTCCTAATAAAAGGTCGAGGCGGGCACGGAAGCAGGTTCAGACTTGTTCCGACCCTCGCTTAGATACTCTAATGTACCAGGTGAGCCAGATTTCGAATTATATCGCCCATTTACCACACTTGTCATGTAACCAGACAAATAGTAATATTTTACTTCCTAGTACATCTACCATAAACTCTCAAACTCCATATTTGGTCAATCCATTGGCTACTCTCGGGAATGTATCCCTGGGAGATTTAAAGGTGAATGTTGATGACACTAAGATCATTCCTTTGGCTAAAGAAGAGAGAGTAGCTGAGCTGGTCACACTGCAACAGTTTAATAGTCCTGCCTGGACAGGTATTAGATATCAGCGAGCCTTACAGACATGCTTAGCTTCACCGGGATTTACAGCCTTGAAAATTAATGAAGAACTGTGTCATTTCAAAACTAAAGATTACTTGATGTCTATAGAACAAGTGTTAGCTGGACTCTCTAATGTAGTACTGGAGCAACGAGAATTATTAAAAACGGGACTCCAGGAGATAATTAACTGGGCATTGTCTAACCCAAACAATCTTACTCCAGGTAACTTATATCCACTTCATCAATTTCATTATATAGAATCGAGAAAATTTATATGACTGTAACATTTAACTCTGCATATTTTAAGTCGATTAAATTAATTTTACCACAATTCTAACTAGAATAATAGTGATACGTGTAAATTAGGTGCCAATTAAACCATACAAATGTTATCTCAACAGACTACTCAGCTAAAATCACAAAATACTTATTAGATAACTGGGCGGTGTGTGTTTATATAAACAATATATTTATAACTTTTTAACTAATAAACTGCAGAAAAAGTGTTTCAGTGCTTAATTAACTCTGTGATAAGTGATTTGAGTGAAACAATTCTAAGTAAATATTGCCCGACACAAATATTAAGGAAAAACGGTGGTTAAATCTTAATTTTAAACCAAGCACGTCAACGTACACAGCGTAAACAAACAGGGCGCGTTCCAAATCTCACTGGTTCTATGTCAACATTTGCGACACCGTCGAATCTTAAGAAATAGTAACATTTTTAGCATTGACATTGTTTATTTCAATTTAGTAATGGAGCAATACAATAACGTTAATGTGAAGAAAAGGCAACGCCGCTCTTTATCGCATACCTCAAATTAGTCCATAGACAGTTTGGCTTCAAATTTAAGCGTAAAAAGTATGCTGGATTTGTCTACACATTTAAGGTCTTATGACGAAATACTGGAATTAAAAAATAAAATAGGTAATCTTCAGGAACAACTATCAAGCGCACATGCAGAAATAGAAACTTTGAACTTGGAAAACCAGGATTTAAAAAATGCATTACAAAATGAAACATTAAAAACAACAAGATTTAAAAATATGTATATTACTAGCATGAGTACAAAAACAAACACAACTTCGATTAACACAAAGATAGTTAGAAAAATACCGACTAACAGATCCAATATTTCTGCAAGAAAACTTGATCTAGAGCTTGATGTTGAAACACCGAAAGCGCCATCTAAGAAAGAGTCATCTACGAAAGAGTCATCTAAGAAAGAGTCAAGTACTAACACGCAAACTATTGAATATATTAATACGACTACTAGAAAACCAAGTGGCTCACTCGAAAACCAATCACAAACGGATGTTTCACAAATAATCTGTAATAAAAATAATGCCATCTTAAAGAAGCTGCAAAAGAACCCAGAACGTTTAGAGAGTCCTGTATCTACATACGGAAATATAATTTTATTGTCCGACAACCAAGGAGCAGGAATCATCCATAAACTGAGAACTAACAAGAAGAATCTCATCCTGCACGATTACACCATATCGGCTTTCAGAAAACCTTATGCGTCAACTGAACAAGTTTTAAGCAGTTGTAGTTCTTTAAGTAGACTTACAAATAATGACAGTGTTATTGTAATGACAGGGAGTAACGACAAGAATCCTTTTAAATGTATAATGGATATCTGTACAGCTATCAAACAACTAAAGAATTGTAACGTTTATGTAGTTAATGTAATGTACAATGCATATCTAAATGAAAAAATGCTTAATTACTATCTCAAATTGTTCAGTCAAAATTACAACAATTGCACATTCATTGAGGCAAAAAACAACCACAACGTAGTAAACCAGATTATACATAACATAAATTTAAAACAATAAAATAATACTTTTCTATCTTTTCATAAAAATCAAACAAACAATATTTTACTGAAAAGGAGCACAATATCGCATAATTCTATAAACCATCTAGATACCATACATTCTGAAGCTAATTATCCTACAAGTGTTCTTAAAAACTACAACAAATGCTCATACATTCCAAAGCAAGCAAATGTTCAGCCTCCCAAAGGCACAATTCCGTATTACTTTTTAACTGTTAACAAAAGTAAAAATAAAGAAAAAGGCTGTAATGTAAAGAACGAGCGATTTTTTCGTGAAAACTGAACATAATCAAAAACATTTCGCAATTTTCCACCAAAATATTGCTGGAGCACTTAACAAAATTAACGATCTAAATTTAGCAATACATGAGATGCAGGATTCACATATGATAGATATTGATGTGATATGCTTAACAGAACATTTCATAATACATAGCGAAAAAAATTATATGGTATTAAATAATTTTCAACTTAATGCAATTTTTTCACGTGAATCACAACGCCGAGGAGGAGCATGTATATTAAGCAAAAAAAAAAACAGTGTACGGAATTAAACGAAATAAAAGAATTAAGTATCGAAAAGTGTTATGAGGTATGTGGTATCGAAATAAAAAACAAATATTTAATAATACTTTGTGTTTATAGAACGCCAAACTCTGACGTAAATATATTTTTTGAAAGCCTAGAAAAAACTTTTATTAAACTACAAAAGAAAAAAAGCAAAATTGTCATTGCAGGTGATTTTAACATTGATTTACTACGTAACAATAATATTTCGAATAAATTTAAAGATCTTATTTCAAACTATGGTATGCAAACTCACGTTCATGTGCCTACACGTTTAAGTACTTGCATTGACAACATAATAAGTAATATCTTCGATGCTAGAGGTGAAACTTATAACCTATGTTTATCAGACCATAACACTGCTCAAGTAATTTTATTCAAATATAGAGATAAACACATTACAGGCTACCAATATACAACTAAACGTGATATTAATAGGGATAATATTAAAATATTCATAGATAGTATCAGTGCATTGTCCTTCTCTGAAATTTATGACTATACCCAAGCAAATAACGCTTTTAATGTCTTACATGACTTGTTAACGTTTTTCTATAACTTAAGTTTTCCTATTATTACAGTTAAGGATATGTATAAAACTAATAAACTTAAATGGATTAAAATAAAAGGCCAAAGGCCATAAAATAAGTTGCAAAACTAAAAGACTACTGAGATATACTTACTACCATAATAGAACAAATGAAAATAAGAAAGCTTTCAAAACGTATGCGAAAATTCTAAAGAAGTGTATAAACAATCTACAGTCCCAATGTAACTTAAAACACATAGCCTACTCAAAAAATAAATGCAAAGCAACGTGGAATGTTATCAAACGTAACATGGGTAATGAACAACCCAAGCAGTATATTGAAAAGCTTATTGACAATAAAGTAACGTGTAAGTCAGGGTCTGAAATCGCAAATATATTTAACAATTTTTTCATAGACATTGTTCAGAGTAACACTAGTGAAAACCGTAATGATTTATGTAATTCTAACCTTAAAAATAATTACTACAGTATATTCCTTGAACCTACAAATGAAACAGAAGTTAATCATATTATACAATCGCTCAAAAATACAAAATCAGCAGGATATGACAATATTACTACGGACCTTATTAAACGTATATGCCAATACATAGCCAAACCATTATCTTATATCATTAATCTATCGCTGGAACAAGGCTGTTTTCCAGAAAAGCTTAAGTTGTCAATTATAAAACCTTTGCATAAAAAGGTTCTAAGGCGGAAAAAAATAATTATAGACCAATAGCATTAACGCCAATCTTATCTAAAGTTTTCGATAAATATAATATACTGGCAAATGAACAACATGGGTTTAGAAAGAATAGGTCTACTTTAATAGCAATGTTCAAGCTTGTAAACTCTATTATTACCCATGTAAATAATAAAATTCCATCTACTGCTCTCTTTTTGGATTTAAGTAAGGCGTTTGATTTTGTCGATCATAATATTTTATTAAACAAGTTGGAGAAATTTGGCATAAGAGGTACAGCATTAAACTGGTTTATATCTTACTTAAGTGGTAGAAAGCAAATAACAAGGGTAACATGTCTTAATCATAAAACGAATAAATACGAAAACTTTGAATCTGAACCCAAACAAAATTATTTTTTGGTGTACCCCAAAGAAGCATTCTAGGTCCAATATTATTTCTTGTATATATCAATGACCTTCCTCAAGCAATAAGCAATCATGAATGCGTTTTATTTGCAGACGACACAACCGTAGTAATAGGTTCTAATAATAAAATAATTCACGAAAATGAAATTAATAATACACTACTAAACATAATTAAATGGTTAGATGAAAATAAACTAAAAATAAATATTGATAAAACCAAATTAATCCATTTTCCATTCCCAACAGTAAAATCTAAACCTCAACAGTTAATTATCTCCTATAATAACCAGAAAATTGAACAAATAAATAGTACTAAATTCCTAGGAATAACAATTGACGAACACCTAACATGGAATGAGCACATCGATAATATATGTAAAAAAATTAATAAATTTGTTTTTGCTTTGAGGAAGATCAGAGATATAATATCTAAAGAGACTGCACTTATGGTTTACCATGCTTACGTTAGCTCAATAATTCGGTATGGCTTAGTGATCTGGGGATACACGTCACAAATCATGCGTGTGTTTATAGCGCAAAAGAAATGTCTCAGAGCAATATATAATATGAATAGGACGGATTCCTGCAAACCAGTGTACAAATCAGAAAAAATATTGACCGTTCCTTGCTTATATATTTACGAGGTAGCAACATTTGTAAAGTCTAATCTTACCCTCTTTAAAAGTTTTGAACCAACATATAAGCGTAAAGCAGTTTTTATGCGTTTGCAAATGCCGGTCCCTCGTCTCGAGATGCACAGACGTAGCTGTGCATATATGGCACCGCTTATCTTTAATTCACTGCCCAACTGGATTTGTGATTTGCCTTATGGTCGCTTCTGTTCTATGTTACAAAAATGGCTTATAGAACAAAGCTTTTATTCGATTGACGAATTCATTAAAAAATTCTCGTCTAATTCCTATCATTTTAGAAATGCATTATGATGTGTGAACGTATTGTTATTGAATTACTATTACTGTTCTTGTACTTATTTTTATGTATTCAATAACTGACATTTCTTTATAATGTATAGGTACCTAAATTTAAAACTCAAATTAGAATTTGCATGCTATTTATCTATGGCGAATGTGTTTATGCTCGTACAATTTATTCCCAATACCTTACTGTACCACATTTAAGCAAATAAAGATATTATTATTATTATGACCAAGTATCACTAGTATTTGGCCCAGGAACTCTTATTTCAAAAAAGTCAGAACTGACAATGCAAATAATATGTGGAAAGAGAGCAGAATGCATCCAAGCTAGACGTGATAGAATATTAAGGGAGATTAAGAACCCTAATATTAGAGCATCTCTTCAGAGGGTACCGCCGAGTGCAGAATATTTGTTCAGTAGGGAATCTTTGAATCCCATAATTAACTCTTTGGGAGGAACACATACCTGGCTTAATACCCCAAATTATATGAAGGAAAGGAAGAACTACTCTCATCAGGAACATTCAGTACCTAAATATAACATTAAGAAACATGTAAGGAAGAACTACAAGGGAGATAAGAGATCCAAACTGGTTAAAAGAATCAGCACTTTCGTAAGAACTTCAATGAATTTGGTTCAGGAACCAAGACCAAACGGGAATGACTATATGATGGAGATGTTCAGAGGGGGATGTCTGAGAAACCATGTTTATGCCTGGCAAGACTTAGGTGCCAATCAATTTATTTTAAGAATAGTATCAGGTGGTCGGATCCCTTTCAAGATGAAACCCCCTTTACAGTATCCAACCCAAATAATAAGGAAGAAGTTTTCAACAACAGTGTCAGAGAAAATGACATCTGTGGTAAAGGATTTAATGGGAAGCGGATTACTCGAGAGACCTCCAATTGTAAACTCGGGTTTCCATTCAAAGATGTTTACTGTCAAAAAGGCAGATAGAACAGCAATTATTCTACTTTTAGCATCAGGCCGTAGAATACATGACCTGACATTATTGGAGATTAATGATGATAACCTGATACAAGGGGACACGATAATACTTTGGCCAAAAATTTGGCTCAAAGACTGACACAGGTTCCCACCAGCAGTCAGGCTGGAAACTATCTAAGCACACAGACCATAGCATTTGCCCCATTTAACACATCAGAAAGTTAATAGAGTTATCAAATGCTAGAAGATTGTAGGGAGATAATGTATCTAGTTTATTTATATCAATTAGGGGCATTGTAAAACCAGCTTCAAAGACCCTAATATCTGGATGGATAAGATCAGTTTTTAAAGAAGCCAAGATTGATTCATCACCAGGTAGTATAAGATCTGCTGTTGCATCCAGAAGCTGGTTGGAGGACAGACCAGTTGATGAAATTCTCAAACGAGGTAACTGGCGATGTGCTGAGACATTTAATAAATATTACTGTCGTCAAATTAAGATTCATAGAGAGAGTGCAGACTTATTATTTAATAATTTTGTTGATGTGTAACATTTAGTTTACTGCTATTACATCAATTGATTTAATTGATATCATTAAGTTCTCATGTTTTAGATTAAGAAGGCAAAGTCTAAATGTTGTTTTGAAAGTTGATTGTTATTATTTTGTTTTTTCATATATTATTTGTTTTGTATGTCCTGATTACATTAAATTATAGTAAATAGTGATACAGAATGGTTGAATTTGAGTAAGAAGTTGACATGGTTTTCTGTTTTTTAACATAGAGCTAATTCATTTATTTTCTGTTGTTATAACAAGATTAAGAAAACTGTATATAATGATTACACTTATCTGATTGAAACTAATAACCTTTTATTATTTTGTTTAATTCACATAGCATTTGTGACCACTTCTCGCCAGCAGATAACAAACAGTCTTCACCTGTAACGCTGTATTTTATCCAAAACACATAATGAAAATGTTTTGTTTTGTTTAAACAATTATTACGTGTGAGATAAAATACAGCGTTACGACAAGGGCTTGCTGGTGAAGACGCTATGTCGCTGACAGCGAAATTGGCGGGCCTTCAGGTAGAGGCCAGCGCCACCTTGCGGAGAAGTGAGGTAACATTTAAGAAACGATGAAACTTCAGGTAAGACTGGTTTCTATTTTATAGCAAGAATCATGAACAGCTTTCTTCACCTGTAATGCTGTATTTTATCTCACACATAATAACTGATTTGTTTAATGCAAAACATTTTCATTAATTGTCTTATAGATTCATTCTTCTTATGTATTAAACTTATGGATTCGAAAATCCCTAAAAACTCGTAGGTACTTGCGCAATAGTTAAGTATGTGCGCACAGAACGCGAACGGGCGGCGAACGGGCGCTGCGTCGAGTGAGCAGGACGCACCACTCATTCGGTAAAACGTTGCGGCCTCGGAGCGCGGGAAAGCCTCAACGGACGACTAGTGATGTGGGTTGCTATAAGGCGGTATACCGTTCCAGCAGTGAGTAGCAGCGTACTTAATAAATCCCCTAAAAGCTGCTGTTCTGTGTAATAGCACTGCCAGCGGTGTTGTTATAGCACGTATGGAGTTTACAAGGTTATTACTTCTCCATTGGATTTCCTATAAAGGTATTGACGACTTGACTATAAAGGTACGCGTAAAATACCCCAAAAAGTAAACTCGCCAGATGTAGACTCCTTCTGGCCGCCATTTTAAGTACTTTGCCTTCGTTTAGGAAGGGTGTTATATGGTTACAAATGGAATATCAAAGCAAAACCTAGCGCACGCATTTTGAACACGTTGAATTAAATGAGTGCTCCGCGATAGCAAACATGGACCGTAGACTATGTCTTTGTCTGACAAGCCTTTTCCTTAATGTTACGCTAAGATATCTTTTAAACCTGTATAATAATTTAAATCTATAAAAAACTGTTTTTTAGCACGTTGCATACATCCTCAAAGCGAAGTTCAGGGTCCATTATCAGCCCTAAATTACACACTGTGTTCACCCTGCCAATGATTGTGTCTCTGATTTTGATTTCCGGCTTGGCAGTCTGAATGGAGTGAATTTGATTCCTGCTACCCAAAATAATAAACTTTGACTTCGCCGGATTCAAAGCCAGTGAGGTATTAATAATTAAGAATAGTATATAAGAATAGTTTCCTTCCAGGAAACTATTCTTTCGAGCTCCTCATTGATTTTTTTTACTGTTGGTAGGGTTCCGCTTGGTTTAAATGACATATATAACTGGATATCGTCAGCATACATGTCAAATGCAAAATTGTGAAAAGATTGCACTATATCTGCACTATACATAATGTAGAGTAAAGGTCCCAGTATCAAACCCTGCGGGACCCCACGCGTTATTATCAATCATTAGCCACCATAAATAAAATAATACAGATGGTTATTTCATTTAGCTTGATCAAATACTTTCCTATGATCAAATACTTGGTCTGTGGTTTCAATCTGTTATTTGCCTTAGGGAAACTATTAAGATCATTTTACCTATAAAGTTAACCTTTGAAAACAATGGATAAGTAAATTAACAAATGACATAGTAAATTACAAAACAAAATAAAACAATTTATTAATTCCATGTACATTTTTTCACAGATCCCAAATCTCCAGTTATTTCGAAAAAAGGATGCGCTTGACTGCTAGCACAAAATGCTTAACTAAGTTAAGTGCCACAAATTATACATGAAATGCAAGAAAATTAATAAAGCAAGAAAATTATTTTGGCAAGGCAGAAACAAGCGAAATATTGAAAATGCAAAAAAAATTTAGTGAGACAATAAGTTTTAAAAACTTTGTGAAAAACTAAATTATACGCAAAAGAGCATTTTTATGATGCAGTTAAACACAGCCGGTCAAAATAAAAGAGCCCGACGGTATGGAGGAAAAAATATTATGCCTTGCATTTTTTAAACAAAGCCTTAATGGATATATTACCTAATAAAAGGACCCTAAACAGGGTTCTTATAAGTATATGTAAAATGTTTCTGGAACTATGTAAAAAGTAAAAAAACAATCAAGTACTTACCCCTCTAATATGCAATATGAACAATGCACCTCTAGTAATGGGGATGTTATTTGTAATATGTTCAATTCCTTCTTATATTCAAACTTCCTGCAAAGTGCTACCATGAATGAGGCTGATTTAAATATCTTATCCCAGTCACAATCCGCATTGGATATCAGTTCTATAGAAGTTTGTAGGTCTGAAGTTGTTAAACTGTTAAAAGCTCTAGACTTGCATAAATCTGCAGGTCCTGATGGTGTCCCTGCAATTTTTGCCGTTCAGTGTACAAAAAGTTTATCTTTGCCCCTTTCTATTTTGTTTCGCCGCTCTTTAGGCGAAGGTTTAGTCCCTATTATTTGGAAAAGTGCATACATTATGCTTATACACAAGAAAGGTCCTAAAAATCAGGTCATTAATTATCGTCCTATGTCCAAACTTTGCTTGTTTGCTAAAATATTTGAAAAAATTTACAGACAAGTGTATTCCTGTCTGCGCAATACATTAATTGAATCTCAGCATGGCTTCCTTAAAAATAAATCCACTGTATCAAATCTTACCGTATTTTCTGAATATGTATCTAGCTGTATGTCTGAACCATCTCAGGTGGACGTAGTCTATACAGACTACAGCAAAGCCTATGACAGAATACATCACATTATTCTCTTACGTAAGTTACTTGCAATAGGTATCCGAGGAGACCTGTTTCGATGGTTCTCATCCTACATAAACAATCGTTGTGAAACAGTTGTCCTTAATGGCTTTTATTTGTCAGCATTACAAATACCATCCGGGGTTCCACAAGGCTCATTGTTGGGACCATTACTTTTTACAATCTTTATACAAGATATTGATGCTATTTTTAAGACTTATAAAATCATTTTGCTCAATTTCTGACATGGAGAGTTGTATTTACCTTCAACAGGAACTTGAAAATCTTGAGCCCTACTGTCAAATCAATAGAATTGATTTAAATGTGTCTAAACGCTATGTTTGCTCATTTACTCGCAAGTCAAAACCCATCATTTACCAGGACAAATTTTAGGACACTTTGATAAGTAGAACTGATTCTATTAGGGACCTTGGTGTCATTTTTGTCTCGAAACTGCTTTTTGACAAACATGATGAGGAGATTGTTAGCAGGAGCTCCAAAGAACTAGGATTTATATAGAGGCTCTTAAGTGATTTCAAAATCATAAAAACTTTTAAGATCCCTTATTGTGCTTTTGTCCGTAGCCACTTGGAATATGCCTCGCAAATTTGGAACCCGATATATAACCTATACGTGGATAGAATTGAACGTAAACAAAAACGATTTCTTCGCTTTCTTCAATTTAAAACAAGAAAGTACACTAAAAATTACATCGTACAGTGTAAAAAATTTCATTTTCTTCCTCTTTATGAGCGTAGAAATATAGCAGACCTGACTTACCTCTTCAAATACGTACGCACCGCATTAATATTCGCAAACCTAGTCTTTTCTATGTTCCAGCAGGAAGGACAGAATACAGGCAAAATAGCTTTTTAATAAGGTCATTTAGGATCTTTAATACAATTCTAAACCAAACAGACATAGACCTTTTTCATACCAGCGTTCCTCAGCTTAAGCGCGTGCCGAATAAAAATTTTCCTAATTTACTTTTTGATAAGTCTTGTTTTGTGTAACTTAGCGTATTTTTATTTGATTAATGTGCTGTCTTCATTTCTACTGGCTTACTTTTTTATGTCTATTACGTGTGCTATCTGTGGAAACTTTTAAATGGCCTTCTTTTACTATGTAAAATTATTATTACTACACTAGCTGTAAGTTTTCCTAAAATAAATAAATAAAATAAACAAATAGTTTTAAATACCGAAATCGGAATAAATGTAGAATTTTTTAAAACATGAAAAATAAAAATATCCAAATGGAACGCTATAAAGAAGTTATGCAGCATTGCATTTGATGAAGTATAATTATCTCCAGAGGTAATTTTATACCGTCATCAGATGTTATGCACGGGTTTGTACCAGGCAAAGAGGATCCCAGATTTGCATACCATGCACACATATGCATTTTATGGCAAGAGGAATTTGTTCATCCAGGAGGCAGACAATTGCATATTATTTTTATGAAGGAATAATGCCCACTACCGATTTAATTAAAATAATTAAAGATGTGGAATGTGCAGTGGCGGAAATTGCTCTTGAAATCTTGGCGTTTATTTGTGATCAAGGGTTGACTAACAAGAGCGCATTAAAAAAATTACAAGCACTTACCAGAGCAGAGCAGTGCAGAGTGTGTGCCGCACCGCCCTAATATATATAAGGTAGCGTGTAAGGTTTAGAGGATAGTATATTAAACATTCCACCAACGAACAAGACGTTTCATTCGAAACACCCAGTCGCCCTAAGCTAGTACCTCATTGCATGGCGACCCTGCCAGGGCTGCCTTTGGGCAGTTCTGCGCAAGTGTTTATTAATCGGAAAATATTTTTTATTGAGTGAAGATACGTTTGAGATTGAAGATTTTAATAGAGATTAGAAAAAAAAATGTAAGAGAAAATGTAAACGAAGAATATCAGTTTTGAAATTTACTGGGCGCTGAGAATCATTAGTGTCTGACGCTGGTGCAGCTGGGAGCTGTAGATGTCTCGAGGTGAGCACGAGATGAGATGGGCCCATAGAGTCAGAATCTCCAGGTGAAGTGAGGTAAAATTGTGACATTGACTTTTTTTTTATTTTCTCTTTTTCATATTGTCGCGGACAATTTTGATTTTCATTAGTTGACAATAAATAACAAAATTATATAAATTTTGTAACACTTAAATGCAATCATATTATGTACTTAATACATTTTGTCTGATTTATTAGAGAAGGTAAAATTTGAGCAATTACGTTATTCAAATGTAAGTAACATTATTTCTTTAAAATATGAGTTGCTCGATTTTAAAATATTATTTGCACTACATTTTTTTAACTTAATCAATCTGACTACTAATATTACAAAAATTATTTTATATAGGACCATAATCAGAAAATTATGCAACGGAAAATATATTAAATTAGTTATTAATTTTAACAAAATGATGTCATTATATGTTTCATATTACTGTTACTTGGTGTCGTAATTGAAGTGTTGAGCGTTATGACTTCTTCGGAAAAGGCAATGTTTTAGAATCTGATATCGTTACCATACGCTTAGGAATGTGTTGCATAAAAGTAGTGCAAGATGTTTTAGCTAGATCAGCAATAACGTGTGAGAATACGAACATGCGTTTGTGGCATTTTTTATAACAATGCATAATGTACTAGAACTGTGGTTATAATTTGAAGATAATGCTAAAAATAAATTATAATCTTAAGTACCCATGTAATATTTAACCCTGACAATTATGTGGAAATATAGGTAACTATGGAAGGTGAAAGCAATTTTGATAAAATATTAGTGGTTTTAAACATCTTTTGTGACCTTCAGTGCGCAAGAAGTTACTGTTATATTTTTACATAGAAATTATAAATTGTAAGTAATAGTGAAGTTTGGAATTGGATAGAGATGATTTATATAATGATTTGGATTGTGTAAAGTGATTTTAAATAGGAGATGGGAATAATTTGTTGGTAAATAAGGTCTGACAAGCAAATGGATTGATCACCCGAAAGCGACGCAAATTTCTTATAGACCAAAGGATTCATTCTAGGAGTGTAAAGCATGAATAATGTGGTATTGTTTGAGGAAGTAGCATAAAAGCTGTGTAATTTATAGGTAGGTATGAGGTATACAAGTAAATAAGAGTACAAGTAAGGGTTAAGTTCCTCAGTTTGATCATGGTGTAAACGAGATTTTTCTGTAAAAATTGTTGGAGACAATGTAAGTCTTAAATTATGACCCTAGATATGAAAAGTCGACAAAATAAATGAAACGTACCTAAATGAAAATGTGATGAAAAGGATAAAAGAGATTAAGAGTCCGACATGAGATAGAACCCGTGTTAAAAATGTATACCTGCCTAAGTAGTTAAAGAAAGGATTGATAATGTCAAAGAATTATATAGTTTGAATTAAGACGAGAAAAAAGATAAGATCTTTTAGAGCAATGGAGGTATCAATACGTGATCATTATGTGAGAATTTAAGGAATATAGGAAGGAAAAATATTGAATATAAATGTAACTACAATAAGCTATTAATGTATTATGGCGTAACTAGAATTTTTTTTATGAATATTAAAACATTAAAATTCGCAGTGTAACAATGTTATCGTGTTATTGTTAGAATGTGATGTCATGATATGCAGTTTTTTTTTTGTTAATATATAATTACCATGTAAAATGAGAACTATTTTTGATCTTGCTTTATCACGACATATACCTATTGTCAACAGTGCGTATTATGTTAATTAGTGAGTATTATGTTATTTGTAATAGGATAAATTATCATAGTTCTTGATATTTTTTTTCAAAGGTTCGTGTGAACTTTGAAAATTATATATTGTAAGTTTTTTTTTGTGCTTTTGTGTTAAAATACTTTTTCAATTAAGTCAGTTTGGTGATTAAATTTTATGTATGTATTTGGATTAGAATAATGGATTTATTTTTGTATTCGAATTTAAAAAAGAAATGCTATTATTTTTTTTTTCTCAAAAACGGGGGAGGTGTAGTGTGTGACGCACCATATATATAAGGTAGCGTGTAAGGTTTAGAGGATAGGATATTAAACATTCCACTAATGAACTAGACGTTTCATTCGATACACCCATTCGCCCTAAGCTAGCAATCATTGCAGCAGCTATAAATGGAGTAGCGTGTGGTATGGGTCTTTGTCTTTTCATACCCACTTTCAAAGTACTTACCACTTTCACCGTCTATAAGTAGTCCGTCTATATCCAAACAATGTATTATTAAAAAATGTAAACATGCTTTATATACTCATAATTTATATAAAAGAGAAAATATTTATGGCTCAAAATCATCAAGGTGCAGAATTGGCTTTGCCAGCAAATTATGTCTTAAATTTTAAGTTTATTGAGAAAATAAAATTACTAAAATACTAAAACTAACTTTTTTTGAGTATACATCAAACAACACAATTCATAAATAAAGTAAATTTTAAAATATATATCTGTAGCGGCACTAGCGAGGTTGCGGTGGGTGTTGTTAATGATAAAAGTCTGTTTTGTTAATTATTGTTTATTTCACTTCATGTATACAATGTTCCATATAAATGTTAAAAATAACTAAAAATGTTGACTCTAATAAACTATGTTTGTTAAGGAATGCACCCGGTCGCCGCGAATGTTAGTTGTGCACTGATGTTAATAATTCATGTTGCTTGTGTAAACAAATTGCATAGGTTTGCGATTCGTTTGTTCGGTTGCTGACCGAACATACTCCGGGGCCCCAAATGATAATGATAAAATGTTAAATGTTGTCCATTTTAAACTAACATTTGTTTAAATAACAATACAATAATGTTAGGACTAAATCGAATTCAAAATGTTAAGTAAAGGTTACAAAAATGTTGAGTAAAAAAAACGCATAACAAATAGCACATACGAAAAGAATAAAAGACAAAAAATTAAAGATAAAATCTAAAAACTAGGCACATAATAAAGTCAAAAGAAAATAATATGCCGACTTATTGTCTCTAGGTTATTTAAAAGCGTTTATTGGTCGGTATGGGGAACACGATTTGTTTAGTTTAGTACGCACGTTGAACACTTCACTAAATTTTGGAGATGGATGCCGAAGTCGTTCAACCCTATTACCCGCACTACCACTAGCACTCGCACTTGCACTTATGTTCAAATCACTCTGCTTCGGTACGGGGTGGAGCTCGATGTCAGGGGTGATAATCGCACATTTGCGCCGCTCGCGCCGGCAACGCCACACCAGCGCGCCCGCCGCCGCCGCTCCCGCCGCTAACACCAGTACGTAGCTTACTACGTACTGATGAACATCATGAGGAGATATATTCTCGTTCAGCTCTACTTGGCTTTCTTTCATTTCGTCGATTGTCTTGTGTAGCTTTTGTAAGGCGTCTCCGATTTCAGTAGAATCGGTACTATTTTGTATGTCTTCCAGTGTTATGGAGGTATTAATTATATGATTCAGAGGATCCATCTTAGGTACATAAATGTTAGAGATCATTTCCACTTGGTTCGTCAAATACTTTTGTAAATGTAAAGTCAGATCATGCCCTTTCTATAAACAGCCTTGCTCTATGTTCATAATTCCAGCCTTAGTTAAACACTCGACTGATATTTGATTATTGCAAATAATTCTGACCACATAGTTATCACAGCAGTGATATAAATACTGCGACGGGTTTGTTAGAGGAACCTACTTGTTAGTACATCTCGACCTTTTCACTTTGCACTTTCTAGCAACATAATCCATATCACAAAATTTGTTTTCGTTGTTAAGATGGAAGATTGGCGTTTTTAAGTTGCATATGTATAAGTCAACCATCTTCGTACATTGTTTTAGTTCTTCCGACGATATTGTTAAATATGTATCTTTCTTTAAATTAGTGGCTATGTATTCAGATACAGGCGTCACTTGTATCATATTCTGACCTATTTGTTGTGGTATAGTCAATATTCTGTATAAATTAAATTTGTCTCTACCGATCAATGGGAATGTTAATTCGAAAATAAAGTATCTTTCCGTTATTCTGGATTTTATTTCTATTAATTTATATAGTTTTCTGTAGTCAGAGTTCTCAATGGTTAATGTTACGTCATCAGGTAATTGTGTAGATATGATGCTAAGTTCTTCTTGAATTTGTTTAGGAGTCAATAAATGGATATTGAATTGTCCATTATGTACGTCTGTGATGATATCCAAAATAGTATCTTGGCTTCGTTTCAAGTTATTAAGTAAGTTACTCGCAGTCAGTGCCATGAATATAAGTTCTTGCAATAAGGTTACGTTCCCAATAATAAATTTGACATCGTGAGCTGCTGTTTCCAGTTGTATTAGACTTTGATTAATGATTTTATGCTGTCTAGAGATGCTATTTTCTGTTCTTTTTAATAAATTGTATTGCGCTTTGACTATGGAGGTTTGGTTTTTTCCATAGATTAATCAAATGTTTTTCATTTAGTCGGACTAATTCTATGTCTTTAGTGTACTGTTCGGCGAAACGCTCATCCAATACGCCGAAGAGTGAATTAGCAAGATAGCCGACCCCGTTGATAAGGCCCCGACGCTGTCTGGAGTGCTCAATTAAACGTTGCGTCATCAGTAACTGATTGTAGTACGTTAATTCCTCGTATGAGTGATACATTTGCGGGATTATCATATAGCACTGTTCGCCATTTACTGTTTCACATGTTTTATTTATATATTTAGATATTTTTTCGAAGGCTGTCATCCCTTCCCAGTGTGGAGCCATATTATAATAGATAATAAGTTTCCAAGAGTCCTGTACTAAATTTATTTTGGATACAGGGTCAAAATAAGCAGCATTTGCATTACAACACAAATTGATAAAAAATATTAATGCCATGACAATACTGGAGAAGTGAACTCGGTTACATTTCCGTGTAGACCTTGTTGTTTTAATATTTACGTGTTGTTTCTTTGCGTTTGATTCTGATTCTTCATTGTGTTGATCACCATTTTCTATAGGTAATCTAGATAGTTTAACGATCGGTCTCTTAACTATGCCATTTTTTGTTTTAAGTGATACCACCCGAACACGGTTATCGTTTCCAGGGTGTAATTCAAAATCTTTACAAGCTAGATAGGCAGCGATTGATTCTCTCCACTGGGAGATCGACATCGAACTAGATGGTGACAACGAAATGTACCAAAACATGGTTAACAAGTACGAGAAGCAATTTAACAATTTAAAAACGTCTATTAATAAACAAATGTGGTCAGTGGTTCATAGAGAGAAATCCACCCAACAAATTGATATTCCAATTTTTACCGGGAATTATAACCAATGGATATCATTTAAGGATTTATTTACGGAGGCCCTAAACAACAACAATTCCTTGTCAAACGGACAGAAAATGCAGTTTTTAAAAAGTAAAGTTTGTGGCGATGCTGAAAAACTTATCCAACATTTACAAATTAGTTAGATTAGATTTAACAAAAATTGAGAAGAATTCTACCATCTCATTTGTAATAAGTTTTGCATTAGTTGCTGAAGTCTGGATTTGCGGGTTCGTAATGCCCCGTATCACTATCGCTGAAATTAACTCATCGCTTAACCCTCTAAGGATCGGCGAGCATAATCGGCATATGTTGGATATTTGTCCTCAACCTCAACCTCATTAGGATCTTGGCAATATCAGGTTTTCTGGGGCACGAAGGTTTAAATTCAGTCTTAAAATTGCTTCAACTACGGTCACTAGTCACCCATTCGTTAAACCAAGCCCTAGCATGGCCCTTCAGAAAATTCCCAATGCGAGACAGACACTCGTCATTCCAATTATTAAGAATTCTAGCACGGTCTACTTTTTCGCACCAGGTGTCTATATCGTTAAGGTTTGGATCAAAATTCAAGATGTAATAAGTTTGGTTGGATCTTACCGTCGTGTTAATTGATCGTATCGCGTCGATAATACGATTAGTCGCGTTAACGTCCAAATTTGTAATCGCGCTTATGGAATGTCCTGGCGAAGATGGAACTGCCGACCCTCTACGCTCTGCTACAGTTGCAGTCGCAGTCGCAGTCACCACCTGCGGCCGCGGTGGTGTCGTTGACGACGCGCCGGAACGCGGCTCGCGTGGTTGCGACGAAGACGGGTGACATCGTTCTTCTAATGACGACAGTATCGTTCTTCTAATGACGACAGTATCGTCCTGGCGATGATGGAACTGCCGACGCTCTATGCTCTGCCACAGTTGCAGTCGCAGTCGCAGTCGCAGCCACCACCTGCGGCAGCGGCGGCGTCGTTGGCGACGCGCCGGAACGCGGCTCGCGTGGTTGCGACGAAGACGGGTGACATTGTTCTTTTAATGATGACAGTATTATCTAGAATTTGTTGCATTTGGTCAGTTATTGGATTATTAGGAGAGCTACGTCAGGTACGGGTAAGACTTAGCCTTGAGTTCTGGTGATTAGAACTCCAATCACGGTTCTTGTAACCCGAATAACGATTTTCAGAACGCGAACCGTGGTTCCTCGAACGCGAATCACGGTTCCTCGAACTACTTCTATTTTTTCGGCTGTTATTAGGCATCTTTGTCACTTATTAACGTGTAACCTTCAATACCTTATCAATAGAACAGCAGATAAAAAATAAAATCTCTCACTATGTGTAGCAACAAAGCAACAATCAATGCGTATCTGTAAGCACAATTTTTCAGAGTCGCACTAAACAGTTTGGAACGAACTCACCAGAGATGCTTCAATGTAGGTGTACCTTACCACATAACCTCAACACTCACTTAACAACATATCCCTTTCAATTTTTTTTTGAAAAGCAGTAACAAAAATTGTCTACCCGAATGTTGTACTTGTCAATTCCAAGTTAACTTTTTTTTTTATCCTTTCGGAGGCTAAGCGAATCGAGACCCGTGGAAATGATCGTATCCCACTTCTGATTTTAGGAATCCGTTGGAAAAATAATTAAAAAAAAATACACGGTTGCCGAAATGGCACCACTTTTTACCAACAAAAGGAATACTTTAATCATAAAACAAAACCGATAACTCAATAATACAATTCGATTATTTTTAAACAAGAAAAATAATTCAGACGATTTAGCGCAGTGGTTAAGAGCTTGAGCTGCTCCGCCCACTGTGTCTAATAGACGCGGGTTCGATTCCCGCACGGGACAAATCTTTGTGTGATCCACAATTATTTGTTCCAGTCTGGGTATTTGTGTTTGTAAATTTTCATGTTTGTAAACGCACCGACGACACAGGAGTAAATCCTAGTTCCTCTTAGCGAGTTGATTCTACAGCGAAGACTGTCCTACTAAGCGGGCAATCGCTTATATAGGAATGTCCCCGCCACATTTCTTCCCCACTTCTTGTGACGCATTTTCTTGTTCTGCTAACAATACACTATTACATAAGCAGTCAACATACAATTCAATACAAGGTTACAACATACAAAAATCACAACAACAATCACAACAACAATCACAACAACAATCACAACAACAACCACAACAACACCCACACCAACAACAAATAGTACAACAAGTAGAAGCAAGTGTTATGGAAGCTAATACATCTTTATATACTACAGTTAATACAAACTCTTAAATTAATTATACCAATCATAATGCATCTTTTTCTGTCTGCGGTGTCTCCGAACCAGGCTCTTCTGTCTACAGCTTTGGTCGAGGTAGCCAACAATGGCAGCCCAAATATTTTGAGAGCACTTCTTGATTGTGGGAGTCAGTCCTCTTTCCTCAGTGCAGCAGCACAAAAGAGGATCGGCTGCCACAAGCAGAAAAACAACTTTAGAATGGTTGATACCATTCTTAGCAATACAACAATTAATATCACCGAGCATTGTCATCTGAACATTAAATCACTCCACATTTCATTTTCTATTTCTGTAAAATGCTATATTCTACCGCAAATTACAGATAGTATTCCTCATGCAGAAATTACATTCCTTATTCCATGAGTTGCAAATTCCATGTAACATTAACTTGGCGGGTTCTGGGTTTTATCAGCCTTCAGATATTGACTTACTTTTAGGTGCTGACATCTTTTGGAAGTTACTAAAACCAGATCGCTTCAAACTAGGCCTAGGTAAAACAATCCTGCAAGATACATACTTAGGGTGGATCATAGCTGGCCCAATGGGGGGGGGGGGGCTGGCTGAATAACGTGAAGACCAACTGTCATTTTAGTCAGGATATTAAACACCAATTAGCCAAATTCTCGGAACTTGAAGAGTTACCTGTATGCAAGCTGCAATCAGATGATGACAAATATTTTGAAAGGTTATTTAACAATCAGCAACTATTTACCTCATCATGTCATTATCAGAGATAATAGTGAAACTACTAAGCTGAGAGTTGTCTTCGATGCTCCTGCTAAGATTTCGTCGGAAAAATTACTAAACGATACTCAAGTAGTCGGACCGGTTATCCAAGACGACCTTGTCTCGATAATGTTAAGATTCAGACAGCACCGATTTGCAGTTTCCGCTGATATCACAAAAATGTACCGGCAAATTCTAATTAAATATGAACCACAATACTTGCAAAAAATTCTTTGGCGCGAAGACAATTCTCAGCCTATAAAAATATATAAACTAAATACTGTGACATGGTACGGCGTCTGCTCCAAATTTGAGCACAAGATGTTTATTACAATTATCAAAGGAGTGTGCCGATCTTACCATAGCAAAATTAACTAAAGAGGATTTCTACGTCGATGATTTCATATCTGGCGCAGAAACTGAGTCTGAGTTATGTCATATCATTAATTCTGTGTCAAATGTCCTTGCCTCACCATGTTTTCCACTTCGTAAGTTTCGGACAAATGTCCCTTCCGTTTTCGATGATCATATAAGCACCCAAATTTCTAAAGATATGGATTTAGTTGCACAATCTAGTGCACTTGGTCTAAAGTGGCATCCTAAAACAGATTTACTCGAATTCCCAGTTAAATTAGAATTAAATGAGCGTATAATAAAAAGAACAATTTTATCCAATTCAGCCAAATTATTCGATCCTCTAGGTTTACTAAGCCCATGCACAATCATTCCTAAAATAATTCTTCAAAGGTTGTGGCTTACTAAACTAGATTGGGATGATGAGATCGAGCCAGGTGTTCGAAAACAATCTGACGCGGGCCGCCTTGTGATCGTCGGAAAGCAGATGCGGTATCCAACGGCAAACGAGCTTTCTCACACCAAGCGCTTCATGCAAGATCTTTTGAATGGTTGTCCCCGAGATGTCTAATAGAGCCTCTATCTCTCGATACGTCACATGACGATCTTCGAGAATTAGTTGTCTCACAGCAATGATGTTATCTTCAGTGAAGGCGGATTTTGGGCGTCCTTCGCGAGATTTGTCACTAACACTAGTATGTCCACGCTGGAATTCTAAATACCGGCGTTCGACAGTCCGCAGACATGGGGCTTCATCACTGAACACAGATGTTAGCTCTTCAAAATACTGAAGCCGTGTCAGGCCTGATTCATTTTCGTACGTAACCTGACAGATTCCAATCGACGCTGTGACTAAACAATAGCATTAATCCTAATACTTTTAACTGTTTTGAGATTCAAAATTTAAACACATTCGAATATAGAACAGTTCCAAATTCAAAATTGCCGGGAAATATGGAAACGACAGAACTTAAAAAGCATGCCTCGTATAAAAAGGAGCAGACCTAGCAATGATCCCTGCTGTATTCCCCTCTTCACCAGACGCGGGGAGGAAAATACCTTTGACCTATCATCTTTCCAAATATCAACTTGTTGTGTTCTGTTAACTAAGTAGCAATCAATCTTATAGTTTTAGGTCGAAACCCGTAGTATGTGAGTTTGGACAGCAATAAAGGAATATTTATTGAGTCAAAGGCGCGTGAAAAATCAAGTAGTGTTAAAAACGAACCCTCTCCACGATCTCTGGCTTCAAGGATATTTCCCACTATGTCTGCTAAATCTGTAGCGGAGCCACGCCCCCGTCTAAAACCTGATTGCAAATCTGGAAGAATGCTATTTGACTCCAAAAATTCCACGACTTGTACATATATCACCCTCCCTAATACCGTTGTTTTTCGGAACAGGACGCACTATCGCATTCCGCCACAAGCTAGGGAATTCGCTAGAATAGATGGATTGGTTTACGATCCTAGTTATTGCTGACAGGGATTGCGGCAGTGTAAGTTTAATCATATCTTTGGATATTCTATCAATTCCTTGAGCATGTGTCGATATATTATTAATGATATTAAATACAGTTGTCTCATCCACTGGCTTTAATACAAAACTCGCTAGTGCGTAACGTGTGAATTCAAAAAGTCACCTGAGATATATTTGAGTCGCCAGGGATATCAGAAAAGCATTGTTTATCCCATCCGGATCAGCCAACTGTCCCAAGAAAACACTGTCTTTATTAACAGCAAGCACATATTTCTTCAAATTAGACCATAATAGTTAAGAGCCATTCACATTTTCATTTATATTTCTTGTAATTGTATTTATTTTATATTATGAACACGAAGAATATTTGAAAAAGATTTCCTTTTTTACGATACATAGATATTTTAGAGAACTCATTCCTTTTTTACGATTTTTATAATGTTTGAAGAATTCATTATTTCCCAAATATGCACCAGTATTTTTCTCAGATTGTTCCACAACCACCTCATTTCACAAAATGAATATCCAAGATCCCACGCGACCCACTGGTCGCCAATCGGATCAAAAGAAGCACCTTAGTAAAACGACCTACTAGAATGGACCTAATAATCAATGTTACAACAAACAACATTTTTGTCTATCTATATCATCACGTCAGATCCCTTGCGGAGTAGGCAGATAATAGATATTGGAAATTAAAACTCATTTGCATACGTACTATTTGGGTGGTGCCTGCCGAATCAATAAAAGTTCCAAGGAAAAAAATATGCGCCTCGAAAAAAACTGAAGAACCTTATAATAATTTCAAAACTAAAAAATAATCAAGCGTCTCCTGAAATAATCAAGCGTGCCTCTCCATTCAGTATGATTCACAATCAGTTGGTCAATGGTTACGTTTTGCTTCCGCGCAAACCCAAGCGAAGCGGGGCGCGGGAAGAGGGCTAGCTCGTTTCTTGGAAAATTAGTCGCAATGGATAGATTCACAGGACCGCAGCGCACCTTTTGCATAAAACAATTTTATCTATCTATCTATATCATCCCGCCAGATCCCTTGCAGGGTAGGCAGAGCGTACAGAGTTCAACAATTTCATTTGAACAATAATTCGTTATAAGGCGCTTGTTTCGCGTTGAGTTCGATTTGCATGACCTAAATCAGTATTCGAGTGCAGTTTTAATAAATAAATGGGTGAAGAAATTCGAAGAGACAGGATCGACACTAAATGTGAAACAATCTGGCGGCCTACGGACTCCACGGAATGAAGAAAGCGTGCATAGTTTCAGGTTCAGTTCAGCGCGATCCTGATTTATCGACGCGCAAACGTTCTACATACGGGTATATGAACGATCTAAGCGGCCATAAGTCAAATTTATAAAGTACACATTCCATAAAAAAATTAGGTTAGGGGATAGTTCAGGGAACAATACCCTGCCGACCCCACCCTGCCGCGGCGCACGTGGCGCGTGTACATTTAGTCAGAATCTGATCGTTCAACTTGTTGTATGTCTGTTTCTCGGCGTTCGTAAAAATCATTAACTTTGAAGCTGAATATTTTTTATTCTACGTTATCTTTTGAAGTGTTTGTGATGGATCCTAATACATCAGGTAAGAAAGCTATACTATACAATGTTTCCCATTATTTTTACTCTTATTCCATTTAGATAGAGTATTTTAAAGGCTGAGATGATGATGATGATGATGATTTTAAAGACATCTATATATTAGAGATTTTTTTATTATTAATTTATATATTGTATTGAATCGAATATTTGTTATATCATCCTGTTAGATCCTGTCATAATATCGAATATATTAGAAAGTTATATTGTTGTGAGTTATAAATAAATGATATCTTTTTAAAAAAAAAAAGTTAAAAATAAATCATCTATATTGCAATAAATTATTGTCTGTCTCTCATTTAGAAAGTTTGAACATTTGACTTGTTACAAATAAAAAAAAAAGCCGCAGAAAACCGCAGAATAGTAGTATTCTGGTGCTTTGAACTTTTCTTGTAGCCTTATAGCCTTCTAAAATAGATATTATTTCGTTTTAGGTCCACGAGGTGCCGCAGAGTAAGAGCCGTAAATACCTATTTGATCGAATGCAGAGTTTTAATTTGAGGAAATTATAAGATAAATTAAATTTATTGGAAAGTCAACTAATATCGTGCGAAAATTATAAAGAAAATTAAATGAAGAGCTTAAAATCCAAATTTGCACACTTCAAATCACAAATTAAGCAAAGATGGTTAAAAGCCCATAAGAAGGAAGAGGTATTCATCAAGAACAATCATTCTTGGCTAGAAGGTACGTTTGAGTTGCCTGCTATTAAACAAAATCTAAAACCAGGATCTAAAATGAGGACAACTGAAGATGTATGGTCTTCTTTGGAGAAGGATGGTATTATTCACGCTGCTCAGGTGGAGTTACGGAAAGCTGGAAAACGAGATGCATCCGATATACTCAAAGAAATCACCAGTACTCCAACTCGTGCAACTAAATATAAGAAGGCCTTTACAAAATCAAAGAGTGATAAAACTTGCTCACTGACGCCAATACAAGCATCGACAATGTTCGTAGAAGCCGATTTACGTCGCCGACAGTATGAAACAAGAATGTTATCCTCTTCCAGAATCGTGCAGATTCACAAGTACTTCCACCGAAACCGATTTACAGCCTTTAGTTGACCGTACAGTTAAGTGATTATCTATTTATCTAGAAGAGGTTTTAACAACATTGAAAGAGCAAGAACGTGAGAGCTTGAAGTTAATTTCAAATTTAACCAGAAATTTGTCGCCAAATTTGTTTGCCGACTCAGATGCCAACATTTTTCAAAGTTTTTTTGTCCCATTACGTTTATTTTCTGGCAATGACGATGAAAAACTTTATTTCTGAATTTAGCAAAACCCAGCGCCTTCATCTCTCCCTCGCTTTTGTCGCCCTCGATTTAGGCGACAAAATCGAGGCGATAAAGGCGCGAAATTCCGTCTAATTAAAGAAAATAAGGACGTCACAGAAGACGAAATAAACTATGTAAAAAAATCAGCGATGTCGCTTAACACCACAGAAGTAGATTTAAATGGAAATAAGTTTTGTGCCACTGGCACGACATCTACAAGTAGATGCTACATTTGTGGTGCAACTTCTAAGGACTTCAACAAGATCGACGTGCAAGAAGAAGTAAATCCAGAGGCTATAGAATTTGGACTTTCGGTTTTACACGCTAGAATAAGACTTTTTGAAAGTATTCTCCACTTAGCCTTATAAGTGGCAGTGTAGAAATATAGAGAGAGGAAAACTGAAGCAGAAAAAAATATGGAACTCGAAAAAAACTCGAAATACGGAGACGGTTTCGCCAAGAAACGGGTCAATTAGTGGATTTACCGAAGGCAAATTTTGGCAATACCAATGATGGTAACACGAGCCGAAGATTTTTCGAAGACCCGAAATTAGCGTCTGACATAATAGGCATTCATTATGACCTGATATTTCGAATGAAAGTTGAGAAAAATACGACAAATATGCTTTAGACACAGGTCGTTTATATGTGCAGTTATATATAACCTTGGCACCCAATGAGTCCAACAATGCACAAGATACCTACTCATTCATGGTGCGGTTTTTATAAAAAAGCGCTTTATTGCCCATTGAACAGCTTTCAGAAGAGGCCGCAGGAGAACGCAATAAACATTTTAAGTCATACCGCCAGGACATTGCGCGTAAATTTTCTAGAGAAAATTGTAACAAAGACATTTTTAATAGGCTACTCCTAACATCAACTTATAACTGCTATTTGCCAGAAACGATGGAACTTCTTGTGCCTGCGAAGCCGAATCTAGCTAGTCATTTTTCAGAGTGACAGTTAGTAATTTCAATATTTCTATGTTTATAGTAAAAATATACAATAAACCAGTATTATATTAAAAAAAAAAACATTTTTTGTTTAAATATATCCTTTCGAATAGATATAGCATATAAAATAATTTTGGCCGCGTAGATCGTTCAAATACTCGTAATGTGCGCCATTAGCCGCGGGGCCTGTACAGCTTCACCGGACAAGAGAGCGAGCGTGCGTCCACTACGCAGTTTTTAGATTTTTATTAAAACAAATGTAACAACATTTCAGCGCATTAAAGCAAAAATATCAAATAGGCAAAACTGGAACAAAGGTTCGAGAATCATGAAAACCGTAAGTAACATGCTTTCCTTACAAGATTTAATTAAAACCAGTTTGAGTTAAGTAGTGACAGAAGAATAACCACATCGGGAATTTTTGAGGAATTGCAGTAATTTTCATACAATATTAATTTTATTTAAATTGCAAGTTAAAAATCATTTATTTAATGTACCTAAATTCATATCTGGCTTTATGTCAACCTCAAGTTGCAGTCTTTGGTAAAACAAATGTAAATTGTTAAAACCAATAAACAAAACAATCGAAAATCAATACTGCTATGAAATATTCACATATAAAACACTTGTGATGTTTTCCATTTAAAATAAGTAACTTATCCTCTATATTATAAATAAAATGTGTATTAGTTATTTTAACTTATAGCAATTTATACAATATATTCCTCGAGGAAGTTCTAAGAATTTTAGATATTAAAGAAAGAAGATTGGGCCTTATGTATTTGCTAATAAAGAGGAGAACAGGAAACTCCGATGAGCGGATTGCCCCTTTAGTGCGAAAGCCACCTCGTAGTTAAGAAACTGAATCTAATTAGGAAAGTGCTTGTTCAAGACTTTATGCCTAGTTATTTAGGTATAAAACATTTATCTCAGGAACAGTTTTAATAACACACAATTTAGCTATACCAGATTGTTTATATGGAAATACAGGCAATGTTATAGTAATATGTGATGGAAAACAATAAATCCAATAATATGTTTTAAAAAGACACATACTCACTACATAAATACAGGAATTTATTGAAACTATTTTTAATTGTTGCTACTGATAGTTGTGTAGATTATTGTTGCCCATACATACATCAACCTCAGATAGGTAATTACATAACAAAAACAGCAGAAGTATTGTTGGTTACTTACTGCATTCTAGCAAGTCCTTTTTATTTACTCAGAAAACACATTTTCTGTCAGATTACAGTTAATTTTAAATCACCTTACAGTAAGGAGTTATGTGAATAAAGACTTTCCCTGGCTAAAAGGGTCACCTCGAAGGCCTTCATAATTGGTTAAATGCATCTTATGCTTAAATAATAAATCATTATATACATTAATAAATCCGAATGTCAGGCGGTTTAAAAATAAACTGTCACGCCTATATTCCCCAAGCGGGGGTAGAGGTGTACTGAGTACACCCACGTTTGGCCGACGATGTTAGATCCCATGTACTAGGGGGCGAGCCTATTGCCATATACCGGGCACAATTCCAGACTCCAGACTCATACTGGGAAGTTTTCGTTAAAAAAACTACATTTGTCCGACCTACGATTTGACCCCAGGACCTCGTGATCATAAAGCGATGCGCTTTGCCAATAGAACAACAAGGCAGCCTATATTTTAAAAAAATTATATGTAACACACACTTCAACTTCTTTTACTAAAGAAGACACCACAACAACACAATCCTGATGGAGTCAAGAAATGCCCAAAGCGAAGCAAAACCAAGCCAAGACAATCTTAAGATTGTCTTTGTTTTGCTGTGTCTGATTGCAGTATGAAGAGTATCCTTAAACAATGTAATTTCTTCCCCTCTTTCTAGCTTTCAGTTTTTCTTCCTTGAAAACACACTCCAGCCTATATTACCCAAGTGGGGATGGCAGGTGTTCTGTGTATACCCACATTTCGGAGACAATATAAGATCCCATAATAAGGAATTAGCTTATTGCTATTGTACCAGGCACAATGCCAGACTACAAACTGATACAGGAAATAATAATATTGAAAAAATATGTTTTTGTCCCACCCAGAATTCGAACCCATGATCACTATGTGTGTTATCCACCACTGGTGGCAGCAATAATGAGCCTTTTCTCCCTTAAGTTTCCAAATTTTTAATTACACAAATGTAACATCATTTCAGCGCATTAAATCAAGGATATCATATAAGGAAAACAAGAACATCGAATGAGAACTATGAAAACCGTAAGTCAGGTATATTCCAACTATAGATTTCTTTTAAATCAGTCTAATTATTTACGCCAAATAATAGACAATGAAATGCAAAACATAGACTATCTTACCAAAACTGTGGTAATGGAACTGGTGTGATGATATAGATACATAGATAGATTATCGGTACAATGCTTAAAATAAGATCTAAGACTGAAATGTATTACCTATTTACACTTATTTTATACTTTGATAGGTACACATCATACAAAGAATAATTTACATTACATTATAAATAATGTTGTTACTCTTTATATGTTGTTATTTTATTTTCCATTGCCAACAAAGATAAATGTAGTTAACACTAGATTTTAACAACTAACACCACAAAGTAACATTTATGATAAACACTGAAAATTAACCAAACTAGGTAAAGAAAACGGACAAAAGAAACAATCCTCTATGAGTGGTCTACTAGGACTAGGAAAGTGGACATCAATTTGGGCAGGTGTATAAATGAAACATGACAAAACTTCCCTGCTCACCAGCCAGTGAGCCAGCTGAATGGAGGCCAGAAGTAACATGTTCCCCAAGTTTCCATGTTACATCTTTGCCTTTTTTCTTTGTTGAAAAAATCATAAAGGTATCTAGTTGTATATACAAAGTGGGTACCTGTAATTTTTTAAAAATAAATATTTACCATGCAACTTCCTAAGACAGCTTTAGCACAATGTTTTGTTTTCTCATATCAAACATGTTAATGTGGAAATGAGGGTAACCTCTACAAAGACAACACAGCGAAACACTTCCTACAGAACGCAGGTGACATGTTCTGTTTAATAAAAGACAGCAATAGCCTCCACTTACAAATCAAACCTTCAGAAAGAAAAACGGAAACCTTGAATAGACGAGGGTGACTAAAATTGGAGCTTTCAATCACTCATTTCATTTCCAATAGGTACCACCATGCCCAAAAAAGAAAATATATCTATGACAAGACAATCAATGTCCACGTTTCCTTTTCGTAATTATTATTAAAACAATTTACAATCGTAGTTTACAATAACACAATACATTTTAATTATCTAGCAAAGAACCGTATAATAAAATAGTATATTATACAAAATTCGAGTTCAGAATTCAATTCACGGACAATATGACATTTTCTGACACTTTCCAAGTAGTAATGTAATATTCGTCATTTACGGCCAGACGAACGAACAAAGGCATACTGCCAAGTTTTATATTTGTTTAAATTAATTCAACTCCCCCGGTGAACTTGATGATAACGATGAATATGAAACTAATGAAGTACCCCACCCTGGATAGTAAAGCGATGGATACTTTACATACCAATTACGACGGCAGTTTTGAGAGAAATCGAAAAGGCACGTTTTGTCACTTTGTTTCAATTACCTTCACTCATGCACATATAAGAACACATAGTGGTTAATATTCCACCAACATTGCACATTATTATTCGAAATAACACAAATTACGACACGAAATTAAGACAAATTCACAAAATCACTCTTCGACTTCCCGCCAAAAAACCCTGAAATTTTACAAATGGAAAGACTATAATAATACCACAGGTTAGATAAACTTCATTTCACATACCATTACTGTTCGGCGTTCGGTTGGTAGTGCTGTTTGTCAGTATATGTATGTAGGATGTTAGAATAATTCGCGGTTACATGCATTTATATCATGTGATCTTTCATTTAGCAAATAAAATATTAAAAGGAGTTGCTAAAATCATCATCATATCAGCGTATACTCGTCCACTGCTGAACATACGCCTCCCCAATCGTTTTCCAGCGTAACCGGTCCGATGCCACCTGCATTCAACGACTTCCTGCGATTTTCACAAGATCTTCTGTTCATCTAGCAGGCGGCTATCCTACGCTGCGCTTGCCAATACATGGTCTCCACTCTAGAATCTTTCTACCGCAACGCCCGTCCGATCTTAACGCTATGTGGCCCGCCCATTTCCACTTCATGACTGAAGTGTTAGACGTCCATAAGGCATAGTTGTTTCGGGGTACCCTCAAACTTATTAATTATTTTTGTTTTCAACTTTATCGGATAGTGAATCAATTCGATTCGACGGCTTTCGGAACTGATTTACCGGATCGATTCAGTGGTTCAGATCGATTAGTTGATTTTAAATCGACATGCCTATGCTGCAGCCAAAAGGCAATTTTCGATAGCAGGTAACATCGTATGTAAATCCAGAAACCGTATACTTGGTAAACATTTGCCTAATATATTTTTTTACATTGTTGGCCATTTTGTAATTATGTACTACAGTACTCGAAAAGCTATGTCAAATAAAAAATTGCGTGGGCTTGATAACCCCGAGATCAACCGCGAGATTTGCGGGGATGTTTGTGTTTTCATTAATAATGTGCTTATGAGCCTAAAATCGGACAGTTCTCCTGGTTGGGATAACATACCAAATCGTTTCCTAAAGATTGCACACGAACGGCTTGTGCCAATTCTCTGCCATCTCACTAACCTATGCTTTCAAAAAGGAGTTTTCCCTGCAGAATTAAAACGTTCTATTATAACACCGGTGTATAAGAGTGGTGACAGAGATGATGTCAGTAATTACCGTCCCATTTCAGTGTTGACATCTATTTCAAAAATTTTAGAAAAAATTATTAATACCAGGTTAGTTAATTATATAAACAAATTTAATATTCTTACACCTTCGCAATACGGATTTCGACAGGGACTGTCGACTGAAGATGCGGTTACAGCACTCACTTCCTGTATAGTAGAACACGTTGATAAGGGGAAAAAATGCGTAGCAGTGTTTCTAGACCTAAAAAAGGCATTTGACACTGTCTCTGTCCCGATTCTGATACACAGGCTTGAAAAATATGGTTTCAGAGGTACCCCTCTTTCATTATTAACTGATTACTTACACAATCGTATACAACAAGTTAAGCTAGGTAACAACCTCAGTGATACCGCAAACATTACCTACGGAATTCCTCAGGGAAGTGTACTGGGTCCTACGTTGTTCTTGCTGTACATAAATGATCTATCTAATTTGAAGATACCTAATACAAAGATATTTTCCTACGCAGATGACACTGCAGTTGTATTTACAGGAGACTCATGGACAGAAGTACAAAATACAGCTGAAAAGGGGCTTTCTATAATTGCTAAATGGCTAAACACTAATCTCCTGACCCTAAACATTACAAAAACTAATTACATAAGTTTCAATATTGACAAAAGAACACAACCTAGCAATGACTTTAAAATTACCATACACAATTGTGGAAAGCCCCCAAACACAATATGTCCCTGCCCTTGTATCAATAAAGTTACGTCAACTAAATATTTGGGAGTCATTGTTGACCAACGCTTATCGTAGCACCCACACATTGAAATGGTTATGACTAGAATAAGGAAACTAATGTGGGTCTTCAAAAAACTAAGACATGTCATCCGTAAGGAACTCATTAATAAAATTTATTACGCACTTGCTCAATCTATATTAGGTTACTGTATCCCCATATGGGGTGGTGCAACAAAAACAAAATTTTTGGATATTGAGAGAAGTCAAAGGTCCCTTCTTAAAATTATGTACTTTTTGCCGTACAGATATTCCACTAATGAACTGTATATCTACGGTGACGTTCTAACAGTCAGGAAACTATATATTTTAAATTCTATACTTAGACTTCACAAGATTATAACATACCACCCAAATAAGTTAGTCACCAGGAGAAAAGACAGCGCTATTCAAATTAAAACAGTCAGAACAGCCTTTGCCGCTAGACAAAATGAGAGACAAACTGGCTATCTATATAATTTAATAAATAATAAACTTAATATCTATCCCCTAAACCATTACGATTGTAAGAGGACTCTGATGACCTGGTTAAAATCTCTAAACTATACTGAAACAGAAAATTTATTAAAGAAAATAGCATAGTCATATTTATCTACTTATACGTATATATCTATATTTTGATTTAAAATATATAGACCCTCCATAACTAGTTTTAATTACACACACATACACACACACACACAAAAACACACACATACACATACACGCGCACGTACACACACACACACACACACACCCACACATAAACATATGCATGCTTTTATATTAGATAAATTTAATGTTCTTAATATAATATTATTTTATTTTATTCTATGTGCAAACACGGGATGAAAGAGCGGTGGCTTCCTGCTACAGGTATTTCATACTTACTAGGAAAGTCACCACAATATCATTGTTAATATCTAGATTTTTAATGAAATAAATATTTTTGATTTGATTTTTTTTTGATTAATAATAATTTTGAAGTCTTTCCTCTCGGTTGCTGGATATTTTTTGTGGGAGTGATTTTAGAAAAGGGACGGAAATGTGTTACAGGAAACCGGGGAAGCGCGCGCTATTTGATTTGACCAATGAGCACGCGCGGTGGAACCGCGGAAGCGCGCGCTATTTGTTTGACCAATGAGCGCGCGCTATTTGATTTGACCAATGAGTCATCTCAATTTCATAGTAGGGTAACATGTCAGATGATACACATTATATGCAACTACTGTATGGCTCGCTCGTTTTTTTGATGTGTAACATCTTTCCTCTCGGTTTCTGGAAATTTTTCGCGGGAGTGATTTTGGACAAGGGACGGAAATGTGTTACAGGAAACCGGGAAAACGCGCGCTATTTGATTGGACCAATAAGCGCGCGCGGCGGAACTGGGGCAGCGCGCGCTAGTTGATTTGGCCAACGAGCGCGCGCTATTTGATTTGACCTATGAGTCATCTCAATTTCATAGTAGGATAACATGGCAGATCTTACATATCATATGCGACTACTGTAAGATTCGTCAATTCTTTTTTGTTCCTGTTGTTGTTAAAACTCAATATTTTTGAAATAAAACTTAGCAATCGAAGGTGTCATATTCTGATAACCACCGGGAACAAATGGAACTAGGGCGTATACACTCTAACTTTTGCTACAAAAATTTACTTGAAGTGTCTTCACTAGTCGTATTTCATAATAACTCAATGTTCTTGGCCAGAAAATTCATGGTAGATTTGGCGATTTAAAAAAGTGGAACCTAAAAAGAGATTTTTAACAAAATCGATAATTTTTAAACTGATTGAGATTATTTATAAGTGAAAAAAGAGACATCCTATATACTTCTTAACATATTTCCATAGAAAACAAAAAAAAAACATTTGTAATAAAATCGGTTATTAAAAAAATAATGTATTTTATGAAAATTGATTTTCAGTCAAAGATAAAAATCGTTTTTTCTAACTTGGTTAATTTAATTTAGACTTACCTGATAATAGATTGTTCTCCCATACTTCACAACAAAATGTAGATGGAAAAAATTGTAAAAATACTATTTTTTAAGAATAACCGTGGAGGTTCTTGCCCTTCTTCTCCACAGGAATGACATTCCGAAGTGGTGGTAGAGTCTTTGTTACTTTTCTGAGGATTCATTAATACTGTAATGGTTTAAATAATTAAAATTAAATTATATAATGAATTATAAATTTATGTAGAATAAGAAAATTATTGTGTGTTTTAACGTTCCCATCTACAACAGATAAATCTAATACCTATTCTTTAGTAATATACTCTAAAACTATCCTTATATAATATACTACTGGCTGTCTGTAGCGTATTTTTAAATGAATAAAAACTTTTTTTAAACAAAAGTACACTGTGGAATGTTGAAAGTCTGCTGCAAAGAGAATATAATCACTACGTGGGCGTTGCGTCATTATCGTTGTCGGTAGTAAATAAAAATACGGGAATTAGAATAATTTAATAATGTACAGTAAAAGAAGAAAGATTAAACAGCATGATGTGGTATACGACAATGCATCAAGAGATGATATTCCGAAACGAGGATATTATTCTGAATTAGTGTCTGATATGTCAAAAGACGATCCCACCAAAGATATATGTGCAAAAAAACGAATGAAATTGATATTGCAGGTTTGTTCTAGGTGTATGTCTTAGATTAATGGCGTGCTACTGGAGACTGATAAAACCAGGGTATATTTATTTATTTGTAGGTATTTAAACTATTTATTCTTGTGGCGTGCCTTGGTAGAGGTATATGTCCAGTAGTTTTCTTGACCGTTGGGAGAGGCTTTAGGTCTGCAGTGGAAGTCTTTTGGCTAATGATCAGAGCCGGATTAGCCATGTTTGGGCCCCTAGGCAATACACATCTCGGGACCTTACTCTTTTTCATCTCCTTTATATGCAACTTAATTTTATTCTTAATATGCTGTTTTTACTATATCATGAAGGTATACCATCACCCTATGTAATATTATGCCCGTTGTGTACAAAATTGTTTATAACATCTTGAACTTAGCCTTTTCCAACATATCATTTTCAATCGCCATTGTCGTCAATAAATTTTAACGATTCTGATTCATTGACGAAGATCAACATATTTTGAAGCGCTTTGTGTTAATAACTATAAAAATTTAATCTATCTATCTATCTATAACCTCACGCCAGATCCCTTGCGGGGTAGGCAGAGAGTACAGAGTTCCAACAGGTTCTTTCCTTACATACCTCTCTGGCTTCCTCGACTCTCATAGTTCGTCTCATACACGCTCGCCGGTTACGGAGACTCTTGACTTTTCCATCAGATAAGACTCGGTTTATTTAATAAAAATTTAATCTCAATAATTAAGTAAATACAAACATTCAAAGAAAATTAATAAGGTTAAAATTAATATAACGTTTACACGCAGAAGAAACATTTTCAATACATTTTTTCGGATTGCGGGGCTTATAGCCGATGCGGGGCCCCTAGGCACTTGTCTACACTGCCTAATGGATAATCCGGCCCTGCTGATGATAATGATTATACAAAAAGAATCATTGTTTTATATTATCATACACGTTTTTCAACGCGCGTTAGAAAAGCGCTGCAGTGAAACGCGTTAAAAAAGCGTCCGTAACGAGGGGTAACTCATTGTAAGTATGTAGGAGGTGGAATTTGTGGTTTGTTTTCTTTGGTGTACCCAAATAAAACGACGCAGTGATTGGAAATACGAAACATTTGTGAAAATATAAAATATTTGTACAAATTATTTAAGCATGGTCCAATATGCATGATCTTTGCCATGAAGCTAAAATTACCTGGAGGGCGTTATACGACGTTGTCGCTCTGCCGGTCATTGTTTAACACATTGTCTCACAATTACACGGATCATCATTGTAAGTAAATGAAAAACACTATTGTTAGATTGGCAACGTTGCCCTGTACGTGTGCTTGGTCTAATGTTATGACCTATTACTAGGCCATAACTAATGGGCCCAATCCGCTTCAAAGGTGAAAATATAAATTATAATCGTTCTGAATACTGAAAATTATTTTATATAGTGTACTTATATTGTGTTGTGCAGTGTTTTGTTCGTTAAGATCAACTAAAGGAGGAATAAGTGAACTGGAATCTTTATCTTACACGTATGTCGTTATTGCCTAGTATTGCATTCATAACGATGTTTTATACCTAAATATACATTTCATATTAAGGATATACATATATAGTTACCACATGGTGGCTATATACCATGGATTCAAAGTTGCAATGTGGGTTCATAAAATGTGTTGTTTTACTTCTCCCGAACAGTGATGTATCTGCAACGCAGGTGGTCTGTTATCGATATTTGCCAGATCCATGGCCTTCCTTGCACATTTATAGTAAAAAATTGGCTGTCCGTCGTCACGTCTTACTCCTCGTTCGCACAGATGATTTTTCAACGCGTTGTGCTGAATCGCTTTACAGCGCTTTCAAAAAATTTACTGTGAACAATTTGTTTCATTCCAGCGCTTTACTAGTGAGCATTGAGAAAGCGCTCGTGCGAACGTAGATAGGTGATGTAATAATTATAACCACCGCCGCGCCTATTTTTCCCAAACGGGAGTGGGAGTTTTGTACTGTTAACATCCACGTGTCTATTGATGTGATACCGAGCAAAATGTCAGACTACGGAATAAAAAAAATATATCGAAAAATTACCATTTTTCGACCTCGGATTCGAACCGACGACCTCGTGATCGCTGTGCGCATTATAACACCAACAAAGCTTTACTATTGTATCAAATTGCACATACTAATATCGATGTTGTCAGATTCTTTTTTAAGATTTATATTATAATACGTATGTGTAAACTTATATAAATTACTCGTAGT
The DNA here is from genome assembly GCA_905147815.2 of Phalera bucephala. Classification (NCBI taxonomy): domain Eukaryota; kingdom Metazoa; phylum Arthropoda; class Insecta; order Lepidoptera; family Notodontidae; genus Phalera; species Phalera bucephala. Next base: position 5,710,700 of record LR990628.1, on the reverse strand, counting down.
AAAAATCATAGTTTACATGAATCAATTATGATTTTATTTATTTATTTATGATAAGGTATACCATCGACTCATCACACACAATAGTTAACAACGTAAGATACAGATACAGCCTGAGACAAGGTGACAAGCCTTTATAGGCGTATATAACATTTAAAGATTAATAGCCAGTTCGAGTAATACAAATAAAGTAAATAATAAAACATAGTGAAAGAAAATAATGTCATCATAACAATAACAATTAAATATATAAATTGTGAGTTTAAATTATTTAACAAATAATAACTATAACAGGAATAAATACAAAACAAAACACAAATTTTAACATCGAATATATATGAGACTGGGAATATAAATATTTATCATAATCATAATCAAAGTGCAAACGTACATTTTTTTAAATTTTATAAATTGTGTATTTTCACTTGTATGAAAAATGTCAATATCGCTACTTAAGGATATTTATGAACTGAATATATGGGAGAAAATTTTATTAAATTTGTTCGACTTGTAGATGTAGAAACGAAAGAATGTTGCATGAAGTAAATATCTTTTAATCATAAATTGTATTTTCTTATTGATACATTTTGTACTAGTAATCCCTTGCCTACTCACGCACTCTAACGCATATTAATAAACTCCTACCGACATAAAATTGACACGCTACCCCAGGCATATGCGCCGTCTATGCATTCTTCGTCTAAGATCTTTGCAAAGAGATGTTTGCATTAGCCATAGAGTCCTATCTCTATGGCACAAGCACATGTCTGGGGTGCCATGGGGGCACTATAAGTGTCAGTATAACTGTCAAATTTTAGAAAAATATAGGCGGCAAATTATGAATTTTATTTATTTGTTATATTTGATTTGTAAACGAAAAGTGATGAATTAATATAACATTATATTTACTGGTTGTGTTATTTTTATACAGTTTTTTTGACTAAAACACGGCTGATTAATTTCAAAATGTTCTTTTCTTTGTTTGCGGCGGTGTCATTTCTCAAACTTCCAGGCTAAAACCGACAAACTTGCCCCTATGCTGGTCTCGCTACCGAAGCCGCAGAAACCGAAACTGCTGCTGCCTCCAGGACGTTGGACTACATATAGAGAAGATGACAGCATTGTAAGTAAAGCTCATTATTTGTGTGTTGTACGATTGATTTTACAATATTCTTTGTGTTGTTTTGGGGGACTTGCCTAATAAAACTTATTTGCATATATGCCATTATGATCTCTAGTAGAATAGTCCTGCCTTTATCTGTACCTCATACACAAGAAGGGCTCCCTTTTTTAATGAATAGGAAGTAAGTAATACTATAATACTTTAAATTTTGAAATAAAGCTGTTTTTTTATATATGTTTTAAATGTACTTGAGGATCTACATCGGATACATCAACGTCTAAAAGCAAAAAAATAATATTCAAAATTGGTGCCAGTTGGTCAGTGCAGTTGGTTACTTGGCACAGACTTCAAATATTATTTTTTTGATTTATTAAGTCCATTGTCTTTGTTAAAAAAAGCTTTTTATTTTTCAATTTTAAATGATGGGTAAATTAATTGTTTCTTGTTATATGCCTGTATCATATTATTCTTCTTAGTTTTACAGTTACATACCTACAAGATTGACATTATACCCATTTGCTGTTTGTTATTGAAGTGTTCCGTTGTCTATCTCCTAACGTCTTCATCAGATACTAATATGTTATATACTAAAATCTTCTATGATAAATATGTATTTAATAATGAATACCCCATCCAAATTGAATCAGTAGTTATGAGAAAATTGCAGACATTCAAAAATGCATACATATGGGTCGAATGGAGATCCTTCTTTTTTGGAAGCCGGTTAAAATTACCCTACCTATGTTAGTGGTAGTTGTAAGGGGATAGCCCAAACACAGTTTCATTTGACAATAAAAATAAAATCATAATTTTGTATTTTAGCAATTTCCATTTGAAACTTTTGTGCCGAAGCTACAGTTCCTCAGTGTGGTGCTACCTAAAGAACTCCCGAGGCTTGTTAAGATTGAAAGGCTGCGGAGGAAGTTTCTTGCTGCTAATATTAAGGTACTGGTTTATCTATCACTATATCCTTCCCCCTCATGCAACATATAAATTATGTAGTTTATCGATATTAAATGTCACAATTTATTATTGTCTTGTCCTGCCTCCATTGACAAGACCCGGCGAGAAACATTATTTAGCTGTAGAATTTGATGCGCCTTAATGTTTATTAAGTAATGCAATGTTTCAATAAGTTTTAGGCTAAGATAAGGTCTATCAATATAGAACTTCTGTTTTAATTTCACACACTCATACACTTATGTTTTGGAGATTTTTGACCCATGCTTCTATCAATATCATTACACTAAATTCCTTGCAGAGTAGGCATTTTGTGTATGTGTGAATGATCTACACTGTTGGACGCGGGGCCTTACAGCTTCACCTGACAAGAGAGCGAGCGTACATCCACTACACTTGAGCCACAGGGGCAAGGGGGCAACCACCTCAAGGGCGTTTCAAGGAGGAACGGACTCGGCTTGGACAGTCGCTATGGGGGAGGGCCTATACTAGGTGTCTCGCCGTGGTGCTCTGCACTGGCCGGTGGGCAAGGGATTCTTCGGCCTCGCCGGCGAGGTCGGTGTCTGATCCTGTGTGCGCGGTATCGGTATCCGAAAGAAGGGACGTAAGGGCATCGGGAGGGTCGGTGAGAACATGCCGCGGACGGCGGTAGCGGCTATTAGAAAGGGGAGTTAGGTTCATAGTCGGGGGCGGCTACGATTTGCGGATTTCTATTATTGGACACGTTTGGAAAATATCGGGTTGTCGCCTTTTTAATAAAGGCGCGAATAGCTTCGAGACCGAGATCGGAATAGATCGACATTCCGTATGAACCACGGGGCTCCGACGGCTTTGCGGAGGAAACGGGATTGCACCGTTTGGAGTCGATGTGAGAGCGGGCGGCGTGCCCGAACACCTTACAAGCGTACGTCATGATGGGGCGTATACAAGTTTTGTAAAGTGTCCCCTTATTTCTAAGGGACATTTTACTCCGTTTGCATATCATCGGGTAATGACGACCGAGCACAAAGGTTACCCGGTTACGGACTCGCTTGATGTGTCCGAAGGTCATGGTATTATTTAGGGTGACCCTTAGATATTTGACCTGTAGACCCAGGAAATAGGGAGGTCGAACATGGTCATTTTGAACAAGATTACTTCTGGGGTGGCGCAAGGAGGGGCGTGGGGTGGCACCTCTTGAGAAGAAGACCGCAGAGCTCTCGTCCGGGTCCAATCCCCTAGGGTATTGGCGGCTACCTGAAGGTTTCTGGTAATGAAACTCTTATTCTTATGCGAGTCATAGAGAGCGGTATCATCCGCGAATAGGGCTAGATGCACCTTACTCGAACGAGGAATATCGTTCTTGTCGTTATGTAAAGGCTGAATAGGAGGGGGGAGGGCATACATACCATAACACAGTCATTTCATAAAATTGACTGCCTCATTGGTCTAGTGGCAAAGCGCATCGCTTTGTGATCACGAGGTCCTGGGTTTAAAAACTAGGTCGGGCAAATGTAGTTTTTCTAACGAAAACTTTCCAATGTGAGCCAGAATTGGGCCCGGGATATGGCAGTAGGCTCGTCCCATGCAATAGGGACCTAACATCGTTGGCGAAAAGTGGGTGTACTCGATACACCTTTGTCACCCCCGCTTGGGGAATATAGGCGTGACGGTGCGTAAATTAATGTGACGCACTCGGTGACTCGTGGTACATACGGAATGTCGATCTCCATTCCGATCTCGGTCTCGAACCTATTTTGGCCTATATTAAAAAGGCGATAACCCGCTACTTCGCAAACGCGTCCAACCATCAGAACCCCCTTACGTAGCCGCCACCGACTACGCACCTGACTCCCCTCCTATCAGCCGCTACCGCCGCCCGCGGTAGTTTCTCACATACCCTCGCGATGAGCTTGTTGCACCCTTGCCCTTCTAGCTCGAGCGTTGTGGTTGTACGCTCGCCCTCCTGCTCGGTGAAGCTGTAATGGCTCCGCGGCCAACAGCGTAGATCTCTCACAGACAAAAAAAAATCAAATCGTCCCCAAGTTAATATCATCGTTATGTATAATCTTATTCACAGAAAATGCTCCGTGAAATGGGAATACAGCCGTATTGGCTACTGCCAGCCGAGGAGTTCCAGTTAACAGAACAAGAGTATTCTGGCTTGTACAGTCCATTCCCTAAGTTGGATCTAGAGATATTTGACAATACCGATTTTGATTGCCGGTAAGTACAAAACATATTAGCAATAAAACCTTTTTAGGTAAACATGTGTAACACTGCGCTGCGCCGCACCATTGCTCCAACTCAGTTCACTGCGCCGGTTAACTCACTTGTGTGCGTGTAGTTAACACACATTTCTTCAAAATGTGTTTATATATTTTCTAGTAAGAAGTTTTTTTATTATTATTATTGTCCATTTTTAGGGTTTCGTACCTAAAACGAAACCCTTATAGGATCACTTCTTTGTCCGTCTGTCCGTCGGTTATCACCTTTTTTAGGTTTTTTTTTCTCAGGAACGGCTAGAGGTATTAAGTTGAAATTTATACCAAATACGAAAGTCTACAGTCCCCTACTATTGTAAAAAAAATGAAGGTTCTAAGTAAACCCAAACAAAAGAAATGGCCATTTAAAGTCACTCATTAGAAATTATATAGCACCTCCCGTTGACCTAGAATTGTGGAATTTAGCAAGAAGCAAGGTTTTAAAGTACAAGTAAAGGAAGAAATCCGATATTTGTCAATTTATAACTATTTATAACATAACTATAACTATAACAATTTATAACATATAAAAAAAATATTATTTTCCCTCAAATCTGATGAAAAATTAAAATAGCGCTGTCTAGTGACTACTTCACACACTACAACAATACTTCTTTGTCTATGTGCTATCAGTGACATTTTGTGGAACTATTTTAATTTGTGGTGAATAAATATTTATTCCTACACTCACAGAGATGGCGCCACAGATCTCTCAGATCTGTACGGTATAGAACGTAAATTGGATCAGATTGCCGATTTATTCTTTTATTTTTATATAGTTTGAATGAAAATTAAAAGTTATTAATTTAATTACAGCAAAATATTAAAAAAGAAAGAGCACTTTTTTAAAAGGTATTTTTATGGACTGCCTCGTTGAACAAGTAGGTAGCGTATAATGCGTTTAGAGATCGCGGAGGATCTCGTACAAATTGTAGGGCGAGCAAAATGTAGTTTTTCTATAAAAAAATGCCCAGTATCAGTCCGGAGTCCGAAGTTATGCCCGGTATAATAGCAATAGCCTCGCCCCTATTACATAGGCACCTTACATTCTCAGCAATAAGTTGGTGTGCGCACATAGTACACCTCCTTGCCACTCCCGCTTAGGGAATGTGGCGTCCCGGTGTGTGTGAATTTTTTATCAATTATCGGATCTCAAGACGACGGAAGCACCCAGCCATCTTCTCTATTGAAATTAGGATGTTTTTTAATTTCAATAGCCTCGCGAACCATCCTTGGTAGGAATCGGTGTTCTTTCACGAGGATTTGTGGTCTATCAAATCTGATGTTATGGCGGGTGCGGTCAAGGACATGTTCACAGACTGCAGACTTCTTTGAGCGACGGTGTTTTAGGTCAGCTATATGTTCTTTAACCCGAGTTTTTACCGGTCTTTTTGTTTGTCCTATATAAGAGAGACCACATTCACAATCAAGCTTGTAATCTCCTGCATCTTGTAGAGGGATCTGACACTTGACAGATGGTAAAAATTGACTGATCTTCTTCGGCGGCTTATAAAATGTTTTAATCGAAGCACGCTTCAAGATGTAGCCAATCTTGTCCGTGACTCCTCTCATGTAAGGTAGTACAGCAGGGAGACGCTCAACTGTGGCTGGTTTCACTCGGTCACTGTGACGTTGGCGTGGGACTCGAAGCTTATTGTCGTGCACGACTTGCTTGAAGCTCGGCAGCCAGATGTTTCTTGTCACAGATCCCTTGTGCTCTCTGAAACAAAGATTTACCCACGGTAGCTAACTGTGTTGGATGGTGGTGAGATTCACCGTTTAAGTACCTATCAGTATGGGTCTTTTTTCGATAAACCGTATGGCTTACGGTTTACGGTTTAAGCCATACGGTTACTATACATACCCGATGAACGTAGTGTATACAAAAATAATTGTAAAACCTTTATTTTAAAAGAGTAACTGTAGAGTTGTTGCTCTTCTTCTCCACAGGAATGACATTCCGAACGGGTGCTAGAGTATAAAGTAATCACTTCCTTTTTCTTTATTGGTTCATAAGTACTTCTTGATAATAAAAATCTTTTGATTTTTTGTTGGTGCATAGCGCAGTACACCCATGCGAATCCGTTTAATCGTAGCCGCCGCCGACTACGATCCCCCCCCCCCGACCCCTGCCGCCACCGACGGCCGCGACATGTTCTCACCGATCCCCCCGATGCTTTGTCAATTTGTCATCCATTCTTTCCGCTCAGAATACGGGTGACGTCGACCTAGTCGTAGATCCTCTCCCATAGCCGGCGGTTGACCGGTGCACTTAGTAGTGCACCCTGTCCCCCCACAGCGACTGTCCCAACCGAGGGCGCCTCGAGTATGTCGCCCCTTGCCCTTCTGGCTCGAGCGTAGTGGTTGCACGCTCGCCCTTAAGTCCGGTGAAGCTGTAAAGGCCTCGCGGCCGACAGCGTACATCACTCACACACACACCGGGAAATTCTAAAGGTGTTAAGGTGCTGAGTTGTCAAGGTGAGGTAAGAATCTGTGAGCGCGGCGTGCAGATGGCGCGCGTGTCGCTGCTCACTCGGCGCGTTCCATTTTGTGGCGCCATGCCGCAATTTTGAGTTAACGCAATGAGCCGGCGCACTAAACTGCGCCTGAGTTACTGGGTTACCGCAAAGAATTTCGCTGAGTTACCCATGTCTATTTCTAGGATTCCTTATCCCTTATAATAAGTAAAAACAACCCTTACAGATCCTGTAAGGGGTCCGTTTATAGTTTATCTGTCTGTGTGACAAAATGCAAAAAGCTTTACACAATGTAATCTGTATTGATAGAGATCACTTAGTACACCTATGGGCCAATGGACATACAAATGAGCAGACTGGTCATTTAAACTTTACATGCCCACACATGTCCACTTCTCAGCTGTTGCACGAGTGGGCTGAACGTAAATCAGGGTAAGGCCATATTTATTAATTGTCAATGTCGACAAATATTAATTTGTATAGGCCAATACAAAAGCCACTATGCCGGATCGGATCGCAGCCTCACACTGAGAAGGTCCAGCGTGAAACTCAGCGGGCTAGTCCTTTAACTTATATATAGTTTTGTTCAACTGGCCTTTCTGTTTGTCATTTTTATTTATAAACGGAAGTTTATCATTCTTATTGTTTCAGTGTGCCTGAAGAATGGATGTCTTTAGGCAAGATTGAGGGGGAGCAGTACCCATGTCCGGGACTAGCCTTCCTCCCCAAGGTGGATGGGAAGTCCACCAAAGGGAATGGCGATACCATAGAGATGTTGAACAATTTGTATGAGGTAGCGTAAATCACTCCAAAATGTACCTTCATCTTGAACACTCAATTTATCTATGATGCTATCTCTATCCATAACATCACGGCAGAGTTTTGAACATTTTTGCATGACGCCCGGTCTAATTCATTTATGGCCTAGGTTTTCGGAATGGTCGATCGCCACATAAGGGACATACTTCTTACAAATTAACTAATGAAAGTTTTTCCAAAAATAATATTTAAAATACTTCGGATACAATGCTTGCGCCGGGTATCAGAGCTAGGTAAAAATTAATTGTGAAAAATTAAGTTGCAATTTGTTCGGATATCGCCGCGGCTTATTTGTGGTTATAAAGTGACCGACGTTTCGAGTGCTCTAAAGCACCCATCAGGGGGATTAATTTAATTGCAAATGAAATTTCAGTAAATTGATTCTACAATTGAAAAATGCCCAACACTGCCGTGTATAATGTGGCTATACCAACAAAAATTCACATTAAATCAGACCTAATCAGATATTTGTAGATCACACAAGTATTTTTTCAGAACGAACGACTACCTACTCGACAGTTCCCGGTCCCGTGGTCTTACCTAGCCGCCTATGCTCAAATAGCGTCTATCCAAATATAATATCATGTACCCTAATGAAATGTTTTGATCCTTGCAGTGGACGAATGTGGCCGCGTTTGATTTCGATAAGACCACTAGCAAATGGGATGTTATGGCCCTGGATGGTACTAAGAGACGATACACGTGAGTGTTGCAAATTCTGATAGTATACATGATGCGATTGTAGTCGTCTTGGAGCGAAAACCCAGGTGATTTACTATCACGCTAATAAAATAAACGAAAAAAAGAACACTTCAATAAGTAACATAATTACAATACTAATTTAGTGCATTTAAAACCATATGACTGCCTCGTTGGTCTAGTGGCAAAGCGCATCGCTTTGTGATCACGAGGTCCTGGGTTCAAATCCTAGGTCGGACAAGTGTAGGTTTCTTACGAAAACTTCCCAGTACGAGTCCGGAGTCTGGAATTGTGCCCGGTATATGGCAATAGGCTCGCCCCCTATTACATGGGACCTTACATCGTCGGCGAAACGTGGGTGTACTCAGTACACCTCTGCCGCCCCCGCTTGAGGAATATAGGCGTGACGGTGTGTTAAAACCATAGTATTATTAAATTATATTTAAAACCAAGGCATAGATATACCAAGCACAAAATGACATTGAGGGGGCGGTTCGTCAGCTTCCCGGTATATTTTTTTTAAATGTATCCCCACGCTAGAATTTATTCCTGTATCGTGGGTGCGTTTACAAACATGAAAATTCACATACACAACCCAGACCGAAACACAAAATTGTGGATCACACAAAGATTGGTCCCGTGCGGGAATTGTCCACTTCGTCCTCTCATTCGAGTACTTAATCCAGTGAGCGAAGCTGCGGCATATGCCCCAAAACCACTGCGCCAAGGCGTCGTCATTGAGTCTATTATTATATCTCTTGTTTTCAGTATACCTCGCATCCGTTTGATGTTCAAAGCGGATGACCCGGAAACGTTCGCTCAGCGACTCAAGTTCGCAGTCGATCTTCGCAGAGAAGTTGAAAACAATCTTAGGTACCCGTAAGATTATTTCTGATGAAAACCTTTGCTCCACACGGGGAATTGTAGGTAAACTTGTTTCTGCCCGGGACTTTATCCGCGTTGACTGACAGGAACCTTATTACAGGGATAAAGAGTATCCTATGTGTTAACCCAGATTATAAAATATCTAAAGGGTATGCTTCGTTGGTTCGGGCATATAGAAAGAATGCCAGAAAAAAGAATGACAAAACAGATATACAATGCGAAAGTGGAAGGATGTAGGTACGGGGAAAGACCTAGACTATCTTACCATGACCAAATAGACCGTGTCTTATCTGAAGGGCAAGTCAAGAGTCTTCGTAACCGGCGAGTGTGTATGAGACGAACTATGCGAGTGGAGGAAGCCAGAGAGGTATGTAAGGAAAGAACCTGTTGGAACGCTGTACTCTCTGCCTACCCCGCGAGGGAGCTGGCGTGATGATATAGATAGATAAAATATCTGTGTTCCAAATTTCGTCTAAATCCGTTCAGCCGTTTTGCGTGATTGAATAATAAACATCCAAATTTTCACATTTATAATATTAGTAGGATATAACTAATTCATGATGGCTTTAGACAACCTTAAATTTTAGATGCACACATAAGTAGACCCTGGGGATTATTCATAATAATTGTCCCATGATTAGTTTCTTAATCGAGGCGCTCGTAGCGCTGTGCGACCGCGGTGTTCTTACCGATTACAAAGGTTAAGCAGCGTTCGACTCGGTCCGCCCGAGATGGGTGACCGTTTGTGGCATTTTCATATTCGAGCGTCTCCGTGCTTCGGAAGTCACGTTAAGCCGTTGGTCCCGGCTACCACTTAATGTGGTAGTCTTTAAGCCGAGTTGGAAGCCTCAAAGGCGGCTTGATAAGTCCCAACAGCAGGTGGCCACAAACCTGCTCCATCAATCCGCACTGGGTCTGCTTGGTAGAGTATGACCTAATCTCTCTCACCTCGATTTGTGAAAGAAGGCCTTTGTCCAGCAGTGGGCAGTATAGGCTGATATTATTAGTTTCTCAATCATCAACCTCTGTATTCAGTGCGCTAAGCAATTGTGGTAATATAGCTAGGCAAATTATCAAACTATAATATCAAAATTCGATTAGATTTTCGACGGAAGATCAGATCAGGTAAGAACGACTATGTCAACGAGCAAAAGTGATTTTTATTAGCTTGGTCCAGTAGTTAAGAGCTTTAGTCGCTCCCCCCACTTGATAGTTGTAGTTGTAGTCGCGGGTTCGACTCCCGCACGGGCAAATGTTTCTTTGACCCATAAATATTTGTTTCGATCTGGGTGTTTGTGCATATGAATTTAATGTTTATGAACGCACCCACGATACAGGAATAATTCCTAGGGTGGAGCTACGTTTCTTTATAAAAAAAATGTCGCATTTGAGGATCTTTTCCTTTTTAAGGAGAATACAATCCACATGAGACCCATCAGTGTGAGAAGGATGAATAAATGTTGAAACTTTTGTCTTTATTGAATTAATGTTTATTTGTAATATAGTAATAATGTTTAATTGTAATTGTTATATATATTAGTGTAAATGGTGTTTTGTTAATTAGTGTAAATGGTATATAACCGTGCTAATTAATTAAATAAATAAATTCATTCGATGACAGCGTTAGTTTCGATTTCGCAAATCAAAAGATCATATCAGACTGTGCAAGCCTTCGACAACAACTCTCGGGGAGTGGCCCCGCCAGACAACATCCGTCTGGTTGGAAGATCTTCCCTTTGCCAAATTCTGCCACAACGTTCCTCCCTCTCAGGTTCTACCTGTTCCTGGACTGCCTGCTGCTGGACGGGCTGCCGCGTATGCCGCTGCAGTACATGCCCAAGATCCTGAAGATGGTGCGCATCCACAAGCAGACGCGCGAGCTGGACGAGGAACACCTCGTCGCTCTGAGGAATGAGGTCTTCCGTGTTTTCTTCTTCATCTGAAAGAGGTCCACTATAGACAGAGGTGGATTATCCCTAAGGCAAACTAGGCACATGCCTAAGGGCATGAGGTTACAAAACGGCGCACGCATAGACGTTTTTAAATAAAGAAAAAATACCGTCACGCCTATATTTTCCAAGCAGGGGTGGCAGAGGTGTACTGAGTACCCCACGTTTCGCCGACGAGTTTAGGACCCATGTAATAGGGGGCGAGCCTATTGCCATATACCGGGCACAATTCCCGACTGCCTCTTTGGTCTAGTGACTGCCTCGTTGGTCTAGTGGTAAAGCCCATCGCTTTGTGATCACGAGGTCCTGGGTTCAAATCCTAGGTCGGAAAAATGTGGTTTTTCTAACGAAAACTTCCCAGTAAGAAGAAAACACATACACCGTCACGCCTATATTCCCCAAGCGGGGGAGGCAGAGGTGTACTGAGTACACCCATTTTTCGCCGACGATGTTAGGTCCCATGTAATAGAGGGCGAGCCCATTGCCATCTACCGGGCACAATTTCAGACACCGGACTCAAAACTGGGAAGTTTTCGTTAGAAAAACTTCATTTGTCCTACCTAGGATTAGAACCCAGGACCTCGTGATCACCAAGCGATGCGCTTTACCACTAGACCAACGAGGCAGAAAAAATAATTATCATAAAATTAACTGTGTTAGTAAGTATGCACCTACATACACAATATAAAAGATTATTTAATTCCATAGATATGTAGAGCTCGCGAAGCCTGCTCCGCTTTCTTGATTATTCTTACATCGCAAGATTTCATAATTGAAGTTGTTAAGATACTAAATTCGATCATGTGTCAGATCACCGTTCACTTTTAATGTGGTTTCCTATTCGGCAACGCAGAGCTCTGAGGGCTTTGAGAACATTATTCTCTATCCTTCATTCTTCTGTCTCGCCTGCTTATCTTACTTCCCAATTTCAGTACCTATGCTCTACTCATAAGAAACCTCTACGTTCCTCAAATAATCGTCTTCTGCAGTGTCCCTCTCATCGGACTGATTTCATTCACTCTTCCTTCTTTATCCAATCTATCCTTCTATGGAATGAATTGCCTCTGGACCTCAGGATGGCTAACAATCGTCTCACTTTAAAAAAAAATCTGCAGGTCTATCTACTACATAACATGTTGGCGGAATCTGCTAAACGTTCGTAGTTCATGTCGTTATGTCACACTATCTGGTTCATATTGTATATTTATGTATTATTATGGTTATATATGTATGTGTACATATTTATGTATAGTATTATATTATATATTATTATTATCGACCGACGATTTAGCGCAGTGGTTAAAAGCTTAACCCGCTGCGCCCACTGTGTCTAATAGTCGCGGGTTCGATTCCCGCACGGAACAAATCTTTGTGTGATCCACAATTATTTGTTCCGGTCTGGGTATTTGTGCATGTGCATTTTCATGTTTGTAAACGCACCCACGACACAGGAATTAATCCTAGTGTGGGGCTACGTTTATTTAAAAAAAAAAAAAAAAATATTGGTATATTACTTTTTTATTGCTTTCCCTCCTTTTTCTAAATTCACATATTTTAGCACCTACCACAGTTATTTTCACATCACCTCTAGGTAGACTGGCAGAAAATGCCTCAGGCATTAAGTCCGCCTTTGTACCAATAATGCATAAAGAATAAATAGATAAACTGCAATGTAGCCTACGTCGCGTCGATCCCATGCATCGTGAACGTGACACAAGCCCTAGGGATTGTATCACGTAATTGCAAAAATGGTACCAACATGAATGCTATGAAATTATTGTATACTTCTCTGATACGCTCGAAGATTGAGGCTAGTGCTTGTTTACACGGAAAAGAAATATTGCTTGCTAACAGCAGCTGTAGTTGAGGTTACTAAAAGTTGAAGTAAAGAAATGCCAACTCCAACTTGGAGTTACCTCTATCACACATGTAGTAATTCTCTATCTATCTCAATCTATATAAATTTTTTTCCCCTGTGTCACCCCCGCTTGGGGAATATAGGCGGTGTGTTAAAACTATAGTATTATTAAATTATATTTAAAACCAAGGCATAGAGATACCAAGCACAAAATGACATTGAGGGGACGGCTCGTCAGCTTCCCGGTATTTTTTTATACGTAGCCCGACACTAGGATCAATTCCTGTGTCGTGGGTGGGTTTACAAACATAAAAATTCCCATACACAAATACCCAGACCGGAACAAATAATTGTGGATCGCACAAAGATTTGTTCCGTGCGGGAATCGAACCCGCGACTATTAAACACATTGTGCGGAGCGACTTAAGCTCTTAACCACTGCGCTAAATCGTCCGTCAAATGTCAAATTAATAATAATATAATATACAATAATAGCAATAAAAACAGTAATAGAAATAATTATAATAAGAAATATAATAATTAAATAGGTACTGGTTATCAATACCTTCTCTCCGGCATGGCTACAGTTCTGTGTCTATCACAGCAATGCCGGAGATAAGGGCAGTCCAGTGTGCCGGCAATCATTTTCAGGATAACATTGGAGCTGGCCCGTACTCTGCGCACTAAAGACGTGCTTAGTTTACGCATGGTCGCTTGAAAACAGACCGTGCGTAAAACAAACATAGCTGCAGCGCTGCAGAAACAGGGCAGCCCCAAAATCATCCTGAATGCATTATTGTACAGGATCGTCGCTCGGGAGGTCGCTGTAAGATCGCAAGTATAGTCCGCCCACAGGTTGTCGGTATAAAAATATGTGCAGTAGGCTCGAAAGAGTGTAAGTTTGACCTCCTTTGAGCATCTCGTAAACCTGAGAGCAATCACACTGGCTCTTATCGACAACGCCTTCCGCTCCCGCTCAATGTCCGCACTGTCTCTAAGATCTGAGGTAACCATATGTCCCAGGTACTTAAATTGTGAAACTATTTCCAAAGGTACGCCATTCAGCGGCACCAGCGGAATATTCTGGGGAAACCTCGTACCCGCCCTAAAGACCATGCATTGACTTTTCTTACCATTGTATACAAGTCCGTGACCGCGTGCATACTCTTCACACGTCTGTATCAGCCTCCGCAGTCCGCAGACCGACGCGCTCAGCAGTACCAAATCTCATAAAGTCTTCATAACTCAAATTGTTGATTGTAATGTTTATTACTACTAGTATTAGTTAACATTTATAATATATGCCCGCTAGAGGGGAGGGGACCGCCGATGATATGGTTGCCTAGGGCGCTCTCGACATTTAATCTGCCTCTGACTATAGGACATAGACCTCACCCAAAGACCGTCACGACGACCGGCTTTTAACTGTACGCATCAGAACAAAATTAGATTATCCGGTGTTTACCCTGATACTGTCTCACGTATACTATACAGTATTAAAAAAATTATGTTAGCACCTTTTTGAGGTCTTAAATTATTGAATACTTCCTGTCACCAGCGATTTCATCTGCGTTATTTTTTTCGAGACGAAAGTTAGCCTATGTACTTCTCCAGCATACAATTTATTTGATAAATTTTATCAAAATCTGATCAGCGGTTTGGGCGTGAAAAGGTAATAGACAAGCAGACAGGATTATTTGTAGTACTTTTGTTCTCAATTTAGTTTTTTCACAAAGAAACGAATGCATAAATCATCAACAAGGAACTTTAACAACAAAAAGAAAGATCGCAGAGTTATTTTTGAATTCTTTGTTTTGAAGAAATGAAAACTAATAATTTTTGAAAAGTCCTCAATGTTTTATTAATAATTGATATTAAAATTCGGTATTGTGCTAAAAGTGTTTCCATTAACCAACAGTATACTAGGAATATTTATCTCAAAATTAGACTTTATTACGCACTGTTTAAGTTTTAATTGGAATTGGAAATCGGCCTTGATTACCATTGTAATGCTGTTTTGCTGGTATTTGTAGGCGGAGCTGGCTTACCGCAGGATGGAAGGCAAGATGAAGATCATATACACGATACAGAAGAACAGAGATCTGTACAACTTCATAGATCTGCCCACCAAGGACTATGTGGCTCCCGTGCCTGATTACGGTATTTACATGCTCGCTATAATGTCTTGGCTTGCGGTGGCTGCCTGGCGCAGGTCACTTCCTTCCCGCTAATATGGTTGAGGGGAGTGGTGGCTGTTCCAGCAGTCATACTCGTGAACGGGTGTTGCTTGTGGGGACTGGTTCATCCGGTATCCTTTAGACACTTACTCTTTAGAAATAACATCATTAGTCCTATATCTCGATCTTAAGGCTTCACACTGGAGCTAGATCATAACTATTTAATTGTAACATAAACATTGTACTCACACAATACGATAAAAAAAAATTGAAAATAGTAATAAAATTAAATAAAATCGACAAGCTCGGGCAATTTCTTGCCGAATCTTCTCAGTGAAGGCCGCGTTTCGATTCGGTGATGTGGTAGCTTATTAGTTAGATTAGATAAAAAAAATGTAAACTGCCAATTTGTAAGTAACCCCTCAGGGTTTATACAAAATAAATTATCTGAGTATTTATTGCTTATAGTCTATTTCAATCAAACTTTAAAACTTTGTGAACAAACCATCACCATTTTTAGATTTAGTTTTCGTTAGTTCATAGTTCATGTTGTGATTGCAATCTGTAACAAATGTTATATGAAAGTGACAGTATAACCGAAGACATCAGAGTGAAAATGCTATTATATTAGCAAGAAGTTGACGTTTTTAAGTTGGGTGAAAAAAAAGTTTTAAAATTTGATTGGAGTAGACTATACATGTGCCATCATAACTATGATATACTTTCCATCAAATATATGTACATATATGAATATAGTAGGTGATACTGGTAAATGCAGATACACAATGCGATATTGCAATACTGTTAACAGATATACAATGCGAAAGTGGAAGGAGGTAGGTACCAGGGAAGACATAGACTATATTACCACGACCAAATAGACCGAGTCTTATCTGAAGAACAAGTCAAGAGTCTTCGTAACTGGCGAGCGTGTATGAGATGAACTATGAGAGCGGAGGAACCCAGAGAGGCATGTAAGGAATGAACCTGTTGGAACTGTACTCTCCGCATACCCCGGAAGGGATCTGGCGTGATGATATAGAGTCTCCTAATGTACTGACGCCTATAAACTGGAAAGGCAAATTGCCCTGCCGAAGCAAAACCAGTAACATCCATATCGATCGATATGGAGGTCGCTGGTTATGCTTTTACATGACTTATTTGTTCCTTATCACTACCTATTATAAAACAAAGTCCCTCCGCCGCGTCTGTCTGTCTGAACGCAATAAACTTAATAACTACCGAACGGATTTTCATACGGTTTTCACCATTGGACGGAATGCTTAGACAGGAAGGTTTATGTGTGTAAATCCCGTGCGAAGATCGCTAGTAATAAATATAATGCTTATCTTGTCTTCAGGAATGAACCTGTTGGAACTCTGTACTCTCTGACTACCTCGCAAGGGGCCTGGCGTGATTTATAGACTTACGTTAATTGTTTCAGGCAACTACCGGTGTGTAATGGAAGACTTCCCGGGCCGAGTGAAGTATAACCAGTGGTACTCGCTCTATGTGCTCACGGAGTCTGTAGCCTGCATACACCTGGTAGTCGAGGAGTGCTTGAAGGTAATACTTTACGCTTGTAATTACGTATTTTTATAAGAAATTTTGTATTTTATTACTGTAGTCTTTTTCCACATAGTTGAGTGATAACGTTTTCATAAAAAAACACTTCTCTGCTTACTCCTATGTGGGGGAGGTAATTGTAAATCTATCTATTTATATAATAACGCCAGATCCCTTGCGCGATAGGCAGAAAGTACAGAGTTCCAACAGGTTTTTTCTTACATACCTCTCTGGCTTCCTTCGCTCTCATAGTTCGTCTCATACATGCTCGCCGGTTACGGTGAGTCTTGACTTGTCCTTCAGATAAGACACGGACTTTTTGGTCATGGTAAGATAGTCTAGGTCTTTCCTGGTACCTACATCCTTCCACTTTCGCATTGTATATCTATTCGTATAGTAATTAAGAAGTAAAATTTTAAGAACAAGTTTGAATTGGCTGATAAAGCCATTTTAAATTTTTGCTCTAATTTATGTTGACAGTTACGTTGGTCTAGTACTGAATAGTTCAGCTGGGGATCAGGAGGTCCTGGTTTCGAATCTATCGTAATTTTGCGGGTTTTCCAGTCTGGAGTCTGGAATTGTGCCTGGTGTATTGCCAATCAGCTCGCCTCCTATTACATTTGGGTCCTAATATCGTCAGTGTGGGTGTATATAGTCGACTTTAAGCCACGTCCGTTTTAAGAATATTAGCGAGGCGGTGTTTTTTCTTGCTCTTTCAGGTAGAGGCGATGCTATTCTTCACGACCAATTACGGCAGGAATGTGAGCTTGGCAGAGTTCGACGCGGCCCAACAGCATTACACTTCTATGGTAATGAAGCGTACCCCATTCTAGTGTTGGATGCCACTAAAGTCAAACACTAACTATATAAATACTAGTTCCGGGAGTTTTGGCGGGAAGTCGAAGAGTGATGTTGTCAATTTCTTTTAATTTCCAAATCTTGCGTAATTTCGACTATTAATATGTAATATTGGTGGAATATTAGCCATAGTGTGTTTTTATATGTGCATGAGTGAAGGTAATTGTAACAAAGTGATAAAACCTGCCTTTTTGACTTCCCTCAAAACGGCCGTCGCAATTGGTATGTAAAGTATCCACCGCTTTACTATCCAGGGTGGGGTACTTTATTAATTTCATTATCATCGTTGTCATCAAGTTCATTGGGGAGTCGAATTAATTTAAACAAACACGATTATATATCTCACTGGACACTGGCAAAATACACTTAAAATTAGTGTGAAGCCATAACTTAAATAAGAAGAAGAATACTAGATCCTGCCCGCGACTTCGTCCGCGTTAACTTTAGATAGGAACGTAACTATCTGTGTGCCAAATTCTATCCAAATCCGTTCAGCCGTTTTTATGTGATTGAGTAACAAATATCTACCCATACTTTCAGATTTATAATACACTAGTTTATGCCTGCGACTTCGTCCGTGTTGACTTAAGAAAGGACCCTACATTTTTCCGAAAAAAAAACTTTCACATTTATAATATTAGTAGAATTAGTAGGAAGTAGAATTAATAGCATAATACACTTGCTTACATAGCATAATGATATTGATTTTATTTACTGAGTTCTTAGATTTACGCGAATATTACATATGAAATAAAACTATTTTTCGGATTTTGGACGTCTTTTGGACGTCTAACACCTCAGTCCTTCCGTGACCATGGGTGCTGCAAAGCACTCGAAACGTCGGGAACTTAAAAATCAAAAACAGCGATGATATCCGAAAAATAGTTTTATTTTATTGTTCAATTAAGGCTTGGGCATATATCCGACGCGACGTCAAGCTATGTATCATCTCCGCTGTAGTTCAGTATCTAACAAGGCCCCGCGGCCAACAACGTAGATCATTCACGCACACAACTGCCCACGTCTCGTCACCTTCGCGTCGCCGTGCCCCTCTGTCGAATATGTGCTCAAGCCTTTAGGCCAAGCTTGGTTACTACTTTATTTTTGTTAATATAGCTATTCAGCATTATCAAAGTTGCTTCTATACTGTTCCAGATGCTAAAGTATTTGAACATAACATGGCTGAACAACACCGCGCATGCTATCAGGATGTCTTTCAGAGACGTTGGCAAAGGGTATTTGGAATTATCATTATAGTATAAATAGTAGTGGTTCATTCTGTCTCTGACGACCCTGCAAGGTATCTATAGAATGATCTATAGGCAGACATATAGAATAATCGTCCAGATGGACGAAGGCGTTACGATATAGATACATAGAACACCGAATAAAGATGCTACATGTAAAGCTGCCTTAGACTTCATTTATAGATGGTGCTTAACAGATAGTTCCAGTTATCGTCTACCAAAAATGGCGTCATAACGCCTTACACAACCTTCTGTTATTAGTAGATGGCATGAAAATGAGCAGTGCTAACCATTCCAGTCAACTGCTACGTTTAGGCTCACTGCCGCAGTTTACATTCTCGCGCTCCAGGGCTAGTTTCTGGTTCGTTTCTGTGCTAAGTGGAAGAATAAACTTTGGGAAGAAGGGTAGCCTCGCCAAACTAAACTTGCTAACGGAAATACAAATAAATTGTATCCTGATTAAATTATTTCATGCCTCGAGTCTCTTGTCATTTTGTGTGTCTGCCATTTTACGAATCCGTCATTTTGTGTAACTGTCATTTTACGAGTCTGTAATTTTGCGTGTCTACCATTTTACGAGTTTGTCATTTTGTGTAACTATCATTTTATGAATATCATTTTGTGTAACTGTAATTTTACGAGCCTGTCATTTTGTGTAACTGTTATTTTGCCTGTCGTTTTGTGTAGCTGTAATTTGACGAGCTTGTCATTTTGTGTAACTGCCTCATTTTACGAGTCTGTCATTTTTATAAACTTTTTTTCAGATGGTTCAATATTTATGAGAAGAAATGGGAGTTCTATGGAGTTAGTAAACTGTGCAGATTCATGCAGCTGGTCCGGTTTCGGATGCAGGTGAGATTTTCCATTTTAAACAAATTATACCTACACTTATATATTTGGGTTCTCGAGTGGCGACCATGTGCTGAAAGAAGTAGAGTGGGCCTCCATGAGGTGGGCTGAGGACGTGGTAAAGATGGCGGGTAGAATCTAGATACATGCAGGACAAAGCCGGTCATCTTAGCGATCTTTGTGGACAGTGGACGTCTTTTGGCTGGTGATGACACTACCTACAACTTGAGGAACTCTCTCAAAGATAAGTATATGTATACAAAAAATATGTAGGCAGAAGGTTGGCACTTGCGGACAGGATTATATTGCTATCCAGTGCGGGAACGCTGCCACCCTCTTGGATTTTTGCCCAGTGCCAGCGATTTGGCACCATTGTTGTCCGGTCCGACTGGTAATAGACCGTGTCTTATCTAATGATCAAGTCAAAAGTCTCCTTCAGGTTCAAAAAGTTGAATTTGCAAAATGTTGAATTTTCATTATGTTGAATTCCCAATATGTTGAATCTCAAAATGTTGAATTCCCAAAATGTTGAATTCTTATTATGTTGAGTTTTAGAAATGTTGAATCCCAAAATGTTGAATTCCTGGAATGTTGGGATTCTCATAATGTTGAATTCTCATTATGTTGAATTTTTAAAATGTTGAATCTGACGGGTCAGTTCTCATAATATTTTTTCTGTGTGGTTCCATACTTAGAATATATCAACCCATATTATTCCTTGTTTGCCCTAGAAGGCGAAATAGAGAATACTTAAACCAGGAAACGAGCAGCACCACAATGATGAGGATAAATATAACTTAAAAATAAAGGGAAACTGACTTCTAAAAGCAAAAAATAAATATTTGAAGTCGGTGCCGGTTAGTGCAGTAGGTTACTTTGCGCTTCGGGTGGTGGTGGTTTGCACTTTGCATGTCGGGCACTTTTGCTTTTTTAAGTCAGTTTACCTCTTTTTTTAAAGTTATTTATTTTACAATTTCAAGTGATGAGTTAATTCTAATATTCTGCTGAGTTCTACAATAAGGTACATACAGGATTGATGTAATACCCATAATAACGGAATCTATACATTCGCCCTGTTTGCCGTTCCTTATACCTTTAAAGTCCAAGGTTCAATACCGATTTCATTAAAATAGGTCCACCTCTATATTAAAGCAAAAAGAATTATCAAAGTCAGTTCATAAATAAAGACGTTATAAAAAACAGGCGAACTGTAAATCTCCCTATTTTTTAAGTCTATATATTCTGGTTATTTCTATAGTAAGGTACCTATGGGATTACTACAATACTTATCATAACTCCATCTACAGATTTAAGTTACTTGTTAAGGAGTTCCCTGGTGTATCTTCAAAGTCCAAGATCCAATACCGATGATTAAAATGGTTTATTGTATTAAAATTAACACCGTCACGCCTATATTCCCCAGAGGGGGTGGCAGAGGCGTACTGAGTACACCCACGTTTCGCCGACGATGTTAGGTCCCATGTAATAGGGGGCGAGCCTATTGCCATATATCGGGCACAATTCCAGACTCCGGACTCATACTGGGAATTTTTCGTTAGAAAAACTACATTTGTCCGACCTAGGATTTGAACCCAGGACCTCGTGATCACAAAGCGATGCGCTTTGCCACCAGACCAACGAGGCAGTCGTACGTGTATTAAAATTAAATTAAAATAGTATCACCTTGAAGCTATACTGAACCCAATGCATAAAGAATCATCAAAATCAGTCCACAATTAACGGAAATATCGGCGAGCATACATAAAAAAAGCATACATACAGACAAACATAGAACTTCCACCTTTTTGAATTCAGTTTAAGAGCATTAGGATTGACGTTCTTGTAGTCAACGTAACAAATATGAATTCAACATTTTGGGACTCAACATATCGGGAATTCAACATTTTGATATTAAACATTTTGATAAGTTCAACATTGTGAGAATTGTTTGTTCAACATAATGAGAATTCAACGTTTTTGGACTCAACATTTTGGGAATTCAACATTTTGAGATTCAACATATTGGGAATTCAACATTATAAAAATTCAACATTTTGTAAATTCAACTTTTTGGACCTGAAGGAAAAGTCTTTGTAACCGGTAAGTGTGTAGGAGATGAATTATGAAAGTGTGGAAATCCAGACAGGGAAGTGGGGAAATAAGAACTTGTTGGAATTTTGTGCCTTTTGTCTACCCACAAGGGATTAGGCGTGATGATAGATAGATAGAGGTCTTGGTGCATATTGCGAGTAGAGATCACGATTTTTGAAAAGGATAGTTTTTCTATCAAAAAAATCTGGAATTGTGCCAGGTCTAATGGCACTAGGTTCGCCCTCTTTATTGTAGACTAGCATCCTCGGCGACACAGTACACCTCTGCCACCTTTGCTTGGGGAGCATAGGTGTGCCGGTGTTTATTTTTACAAGCTTTTATTTAATATGCAATTACAAACTAACAATTTGCATATATTTAATATGGAAATTGTTAGTTTGTTGGTTTAGGTCAAATCTTGCGAACTAAATTAGAACCACTTCCTCTCTATAATATTTATAATACTATTAGCCCAATTAAGAAACTGTCTCACCGTTGGGCACGGGCCTCCTCTCAAACTGAGAGGGTTTAGGCCATAGTCCACCACGCTGGCCCAGTGCTTGTTGGCGAACTTCACACACCTTCGAGAAACTCTTAGGCATGTAGGTTTCCTCGCAATGTTTTCCTTCACCGTTAAAGCAGGTGATAATTAATTTTTTATACGTACCTACTTTCAAAAAGGCAGTGGTGCATGCCTAGGTTGGGACCCGAGACCTCTGGCTCTGCAGTCCAACGGTGTAACCACTAGGCTATCACTGCTTAATTCCTCTCTATGGAGTTGAAATTTGACAAGGTGATTCAGTTCCGATGACAATGCATTTTTCATGGTAAACATGACCTGATTGTACAGCCAGGATTGGCTCGACGGAATTCCTCAACGGTCATCAGAAACACAAAATTTTGTACACCCCGCCCGCCTGAAATTTAACAAAAAATCTTTTTCTTTAATATTAACAGCCTCAGTCACTCCATAACATCATCTATCAGCTGTTATAAGTACAGTATATACGAGGAGGGATCAAAAAGTAGTGAGAATGAGATAGAATATAATGACTATTGATAACTTAATAATTTACTTTTCTACATAGTTTCCGAGTCTCTCTACACACCGAGTCCAGCGCTCTTCCAAGGCTTCAATCCATTTCACAAAAAAAGTTTTGTCTTGGTCCTGCAAAACGCTCTCCACGGCATCCATCACCTCGTTATCGTCTTCGTACCTGTTTCCCCTTAAGTATTTTTTCAATTTGGGGAACAGATAAAAATCGCTAGCCGCCAGATCTGGTGAATAAGGGGGGTGGTCAACCAATTGGAAGCCAGCTTGCTGAATGGCAGCCATCGCAACTGCCGAGCTGTGCGCGGGTGCGTTGTCGTGATGAAACAGCACGCCCCTTCGAAGTTTCCCTCTCCTTTTCTGTTTGATGGCATTCCTCAACTTGGGAATGAAAGCTGCATAATATTGGCCTGTAATAGTGATTCCACGCTCCAGGTAATCAATCAACAATATTCCTTCTGAGTCCCAAAATATTGAGGCCATAACCTTGCCAGCCGATGCTACACACGAAACTTCTTCGGGGTCGGTGATGATGGCCGTTTCCATTGCGAAGATTGCTGTTTTGTCTCGGGATCAAAATGATGGACCCATGTTTCGTCCATTGTTAAGAAACGAGACAAAAAGTTTTCAGAATCTTCTTGAAACTTGTCCAACAATATCTTCGAAATGTCAAGTCGATTTTGTTTCTGACTGTCGGTTAACATTCTCGGCACCCATCTTGCGAAGACTTTTCTCATATTCAAAGATTGTTTCAATATGGATTGAATACGCCCATATGAAATGCATGTTTCTTGAATAAAGTATCGGATGGTAACTCTTCGATCGTTCGATACAATTTTCTCGACTTTCGCATCATTTTCTTGGGTGACTGACGTTGATGGACGGCCGTAACGATGTTCGTCTTCCGTGCTCGTTCTCCCTACTCGAAATTGAGAAGCCTACCTTGCGACAGTGGAATACGGCGGAACAGACTCTCCTAATGTTGCCTCCAAATCGCAATGAATATCTTGCGTCGTTAACTTTTTTAAACATAGGTATTTAATAACGGCTCGCACTTCGTTTTTCTCCATTTTCGAGAATACGTTCCGACACGAAGCAAACAAATGACTACATTCAGAAAAAAACAATAGAGAATCGAAGTTTTTTTTTTTATTAATATTACAAATATGTATCTGAGCTATGCCTGCCTAAATTTTTTTACCAAGGAGTATGTCGTTCTCACTACTTTTTGATCCCTCCTAGTACATTCATATGCATGTAGTAAAAAGCTGTTGTTTTGACATAACAAACAGACACGAATTTTATTTATTTGTATATAGATTGGTCGTTCTAAATTGTACCATTACCTGCAGAATAAAAGTTTGTTCTTAAAAAGTATTTTTGCTATAAAATTATTTATTATTGAGTTTTAAAGTTATTTGATAGAATTTATAATTTGTCAAGAACTACCTGCATTATAGTCTCAAGTTGTCCGCAGTACGCACTCCGCTACTGCATCGAGCAATCGATGGCGATGTTCGTCAGCCTGTGCGAGACGCCGTGCGTGTGCACGTACTGCTGCGAGGAGGACTTCGAGTGGGACCCCGCCGACCTAATCAACACGCCTTTCCGCTCGCCCACGCCCACGCTCTTCTACTTCCATCTCCTCATGTCCGAACACGGACCATATTACACTACAGACTTGGCGCAGTTTGAGGTTTGTGCCTATTTATATATATCGGAGATTATGTTTTTAGGATGGCATGGTTTTCACAGTCGTCCCGCATGGTGGCCGATCATGAAAATCTTGAAATAACACTAGGCTAACACCTTCCTTGATTTTCTGGCTCTGGTAGCAAAATATCAGAGGATGATCGCAATAATTGAGGATTGATATTGCCACCTTAGAATAATATGGAAGCCGCGCGCAGTCATAATTGAACGCCGCGCGGTGAAGCCAAAAATTCAACAAACGTCCCGCACTCACCGCACTCCCACCCGCGTAACGTTGGCAGCGCGGAAAGATAACCACTTTTTAGGGTAAATGTTGATGACATTAGAGTACATGTTAATAAAATAATTGTTGCGGTAACGTGTATTTCAATGCAAATTAAACTTAAGAAATAGATATACTTGTACTATTAAGGTTTGTAGTAATTTAATGTAGGGAAAATATATTTTCATCATCTTAAAACCGTGATGTAGTAGTTAACTATGTTAATAGCATTTAAAACTAGAACTTCTAAAGTCCTTAGCAAATAAAAGTAGGGAAAAATAAAATTGTTATACTAGCAACACTGACACATTGGACGCGTCTTTTACTATGACAATTACAGACGGAAGAATTAATTCGATATTTAAAGAATACGGCATCTGAATGCGTTAGATTCGTATGAAATGTGATCCTATGTTTCTTTTTAAGCTTAACGACATTTTTACAGGCGGGAATGACATTAGACGGCATAATTTAATTTAATTTGAGACGCGCAAAGCACGTTATTTCGCACGACAGTCACAGAGTGACTGGTGTGTACGTGTGACTACCTGCTTCGCAGGAAGTAATTGTTGCTTCAATTTGGTGCGTGCGCGCGGCATCTAGATTATATTTATTCTAAGATTGCCACATGGAATGCGGTGAGGTTAGCTGCTCCGCGATACGTCCGACCGCTCGCCCCGTTGCCAATAGAATAACACAATAGGGCCGTCCGCCATCTGACATTTGTCATCGCATCACAACTAAACACACTCATGCAATTATTCTTCTTCTATTTCCAATTCAGATAGTGATCCAGCGTCTGTTCCGCGAGATGCTGTACCGCTGCCACTTCATTCCGCAAGTGCACCCCATGATCATGACCGGCCTCGTCTTCGATAAGGAGTTATTCCTAACTTCTATTGGTAATATAATAATCTATTATCATCAGTCGAATGCCGTCCACTGCAGGACCAAGGCCTAATATTGCCACAACGACTATGTAATCACTAGATATTATAAAACAAAGTCCCTCCGCGGCGGCTGTCTGTCTGTCTGAACGCAATGAACTCAATAACTACCAAACGGATTTTTATACTGTTTTTCACCCATAGACGAAACACCAGGTCGCTGGTGTTAAATAATCTATTAAATGCGCCTGTTAAGTCTTTTCTATGTATGTACGCGTTAAACTCTGAAATTTATGCGGCTTCGCCTGCGTGATGTTCGTGGAAGGATCACCCGACTACTATATACAGAGAGCCGAGCGGACTATGCCCAAACGGCGAGACCAATCTGTTAGGGTTCCGTCCTTCAATAGGTACAAACGGAACATTTAAAGGATCACTTTGGTGTCCATCTGTCTGTCTGTCTTTTACACGCTTTTATTTAACTTTCAATATTCGTATGTCTGTGCCTCTCAGTCATTCCGGTTCAAATTTTGTGATCTATTTTTCAAGCACTTGACATTCGAAATTTGACATTCGTATGTTAAGTTGGTGACAATGGAATAATATAG
Organism: Phalera bucephala; assembly: GCA_905147815.2. Lineage (NCBI taxonomy): Eukaryota > Metazoa > Arthropoda > Insecta > Lepidoptera > Notodontidae > Phalera > Phalera bucephala. Next base: position 5,684,381 of record LR990628.1, on the reverse strand, counting down.
TACTGTAAAGCTGGTCTGATGATGGAGTCGGAAGGTGGCTATAGGAACATGTGAACTATACAACGTAACCCCCTCGTGTTTAGGCTTGTTAGTTTGGTATTGACAAGTACTATACAACCAGATTGTGTTCAGGGTCTGATTATGAAGCCGAAAGGTGGCCAACGGAACCACACAACTACTCAATATAATTCCGCCGTGTTTGGGTTTGTTGGATTTGATCTGACGAGTACTTTAGACCTGGATGTTGTCCAGGGTCTTATGATGGTGCCGGAAGGAAGCTATAGGAATTCAACAACTAAGCAGGATATCTTCATTGCGTTTTTGCTATAAAAGCTTCTTTTAAAAAAGGCCTTCTTAAATTAAAATTATTTCACTGTTTTTTAACAACTCTTTCTCAGGAAATGATCTTATCTTATCTTATATTGGCTTACCGGACCGAGGATACCTCTGGCGCACTTCGACCCATGGGATCTTTTGTGCTGTCCTTGCCCTAATGCTCTTACGTACCTGAGGTGTCCAGTACTCCCTGTATTAGGTTGTAGATTCCAGCAGGGGGACAGAGCCGTAGTTCTTCTGGGTTTGGATAGGCCACTCCCAGCAGTTCCATTCGCCGCGCAGCCAGAGCGTCGCAGTGACAGATGACGTGCTTCATGGTTTCAGTTTCTGTGCCACAGCACCTGCATACCACGTCGCCGCATAGGTTCATCTTGTGTAGATGTTCTTTCGTGCCATAGTGGCCTGTGAATGCTCCCGTTATTTGCCTTAGTTGTAGTCTACTATATTTTAGTAGTCTCTTGCAATCGCTTTCACACCATGTGGAAAGGAATTCCTTTGAGTGTCGAAGCCCTGTGTGTGTTTCCCATTCTTTCTTATGTTGTTCTTGGGCATATTTAAAGAGTGCGCCTCTATAGGCACCGTCTGGTATGCCTATGAACGGTTCTGGACCAACGGGTTTTCCCATTGCTCCCTTCCTGGCTAAGTCGTCCGCACGCTCATTGCCATCAACTCCCGTGTGCCCAGGGACCCAAACTAACCTGACCGTGTTGCGCGCTCCACATCTGTCAAGAAGGTATGCGCACTCCGCAGCCAGTGCTGAGTTTAGCTCATAGGAGCCGACGGCCTTGAGGGCAGCCTGACTATCACTACAAATGTAGATTTTCTTGCCCGTGATTCGTTTGTCCAATATCTCTTTTGCACAAATGTTTATCGCATAGGTCTCTGCCTGGAATATTGTTGTAAACCTGTCCATGCTTTGGCTGAGGCTATATCCTTCCGTGTATACTCCGGCTCCTGTTCCAAACTTGGTTTTGGATCCGTCAGTGTACCATATCATTTGCTCCTTGCCTTGCTTATTTAGACCACTTTTCCATTGTTCCCTGGTTGGAATGTGAGTGCTAAATCTCTTATTGAACATGTATGTGGTTATGATCTTGTCACTTCTCATGTTCCTTATGTCATCTAGTTCCTTATCCGGTTCTAGCTTGGTGTGTTCGAGGCCTGGCGCCGTTATGCTCCACAGTCCAGCTTTCTCTAGCCTATAGAGTGCCTTCCTTGCCTCAGTTTCAATGACGATATGTAATGGAGTTAGGTTGAGTAGCCTCTCCATAGCTGCCGTCGGTGTTGTTTTGAAAGCACTTGTGATGGCCAGGCAGGCTGTCCTCTGCAGTTTTGTTAAGGAATCCCTGCACGTCTGTGTCTTGGTTCTAGGCCACCACACGATGCATCCATACGTTATTATCGGTTTTACCATAGTGATAAATAACCAGTGCATTATTTTGGGCTGTAGTCCCCATGCCTTTCCATACGCTGACCTACACATGTTCAGCACTCTCAGTGCTTTGGCTATGGTTAGATCAACATGTGTATGCCACTTCAGTTGCTTGTCCAGGGTCACCCCCAGATACTTGACCTCAGTGGCCCATTTAATTTTACTTCCGTACATGTACAGGTCCTGTAAGCCCGTCAGTACCTTTTTCCTTGTAAACAGGATGACATTAGTCTTCGTCGGGTTGACCGAGAGGCTCTTTGTTGTGCACCAGTTTGTTACCTTATCTAGAGCTTCCTGCATCAGTGTCGATACTGTGTTTGGAAACTTCCCATTGATTGCTATCACTATATCATCCGCATATCCTACTCCGTAGAACGGACCTTTGTTGATTATCTTCAAGAGAGAGTCCACTACCAGGCTCCACAGAGTCGGCGATAAGACCCCTCCTTGCGGGCATCCTTTAGTGGTTCTTACGGATAGTCCTTCTCCCAATAGAGTGGACTGGACTATCCTGTTCTTTAGCATGTTTTTGATCCATCTGACAAGAGTTGGTTCTATCCCATGCTCTATAGCAGGAAATGATAGAGGTTTTAAAATGAAATTCATCTCAAATACTAAGGTCTACGGTCTATTGGTTCTTATATTATAATACATTTACCAGGTTTAATGGAGCCGAACGTGGTGGAGTACAGGGAACGACTGCTCAAGGCGTATAGGAAAGCAATAATACCTTTGAAGGCTTATATGAGGCAATACGAGTGTTACAAGGACATCTATGTGCTGAACATCGAGGAATACGTAGAGTAAGTGATTTTCACAGAACACTTAAGACTAAGATCTGTAGGGCAAGTCGAGAGTCTTCATTACCGGCGAGCGTGTATGAGACGAACTATGAGAGTGGAGGAAGCCAGAGAGGTCTGTAAGGAAAGAATCTGTTAGAACTGTGTACTCGCTGCCTACATTGCAAAGGATCTGGCTTAATGATATAGACTTAACATTAGTAAGAAGAAGAGAGAAGTGAGGGCGGTCAAATTCAAACACATCATTTATTTCGTATAAACCCTATGGGAGCCCTTACAAAATGTTATTTTTTTTATCTAATCTTTACTACGAATCTACCACTAGATAAAAATGCGGCTCCTATCTATTTATCTATATTATCACGCCAGATCCCTTACGGGGTATGAGAGAGAGTACAGAGTTCCAACAGGCTCTTTCCATACATACCTCTCTGGCTTCCTCTACTCTCATAATTCGTGTCATACACGCTCGCCGGTTACGGAGACTCCTGACTTGTCCTTCTTCCGGTCTTCCCCGGTACCTACATCCTTCCACTTTCGCGGCTCCTACTACTGGTCAAATCTGGTGAAGACTCGGCTAGCTTGACTTTCTCTTTTTCTATCTCTATTTTCTCTTTCTATAACGTCACATCCCTTGCTAGATTCCGGATCTCTTTTCCTTTCGTTACTTTTTTTATCATATACTGTAAGGAAAAAAATAATGAGTGACACTTCTGTTGTTTACCGTTCATATACAAGGTGAAACATAATTAAAACAAGACCAAGAATCGGTGACAGAATTGATTCTAACTATTTTAATGAATTTTACATTTTTTTTTACATTGACTGCCTCTATGAACTAGTGGCAAAGCGCATTGCTTTGTGATCACGAGGTCCTAGGTTCAAATTCCAGGACGAACACATGTAGTTAACGAAAAATTCCTAGTATGAGTTCGGATTCTGGTATTGTGTTCGGAGTCTGGTATATGGCAATAGGCTCGCCCCCTATTACATGGGACCTAACATCGTCGGCGAAAAGTGGGTTAACTCAGTACACCTCTACCACCCCCACTTGGGAAATATAGGCGTGAGTGACGGGGACCATTTTTTTTAATTTTTAAAAAGATGCTTTTACTCTTTCAGTGCACTACAACAAATTAAAATTATTCAGATCAATACGGAGATTTTTAATGCATTTCTAAAGCGTATTACACTATACACACACATACATGTACAAGTTTCATTCATTATTGGGGTATAAATAGTACTTTTAAAAAGGGTAAAAAACTTTAAATTTGGTTTTTTCATTAAATTTGTGAAGAAATTATCTAATCGAGATGTCTGAGGTCTTGCGTTATTTACGATACATCATGTACATATATTTGGAAAGGACGTCAGGTCAGCTAGTATCCAATAAATATTTTTTACTACGCTAGGACATACCGCGAAGAGAAACACTCAGCTTCGGAGACGAGGGAGGAAGTACAGATGCATTTTGACGCCAGACAGGACTTGATCTGGCGGCTGCCACAGTACATCAACATTGGACCGTTTGCCATCAACGTGGACTCATTGAAAGTAATCTTTTACCACATACCAACAATTTAAGACTGAGGATAACTGAAAATATAACGCACTAGCACCTACCGGGTCCATGTTATACAGCCTATGTTACTTCTGGATAAGGTAGCTTTCTAATGGTGAAAGAATCACTCTATGAAAAAAATTTTGTTTCTATGATAAAACTGAAGATTTTTTTTTCTATGAAAAATTGAAGTTTTTTTTTTTATAAACGTAGCTCCACACTAGGATTTATTCCTGTGTCGTGGGTGCATTTACAAACATGAAAATTCACTTACACAAATACCCAGACCGAGACAAATAATAGTGAGTCACACAAAGATTTGTCCCGTGCGGGATTCGAACCCGCGACAGTGGGCGGAGCGGCTTAAGCTCTTAACCACTGCGCTAAATCATTAAAATCAGTAGTGCCGGAGATTGTCCCGAACATCCAAACTCACAAACTTTACCTCTTTATAATATTTGTATAGATTTGATAGCATTTGCACTATTCTAAATATAATTAAGTGTGACACATAATTTTAATTGGGACTAAAATGGTTGCATAGTTTTAAGGAGCTATGATTATCGCCGCTCAGAATTCAGTTCACGGCGGTGTTGGGGTCCGTTTACGGCTAACATCGGGGCCAGAACCTCTATTACTATTTATCATTTTGATTCTTTTACTCAAAAAAACCTAGTCCCCACACTAAAAATTACTCCTGTGCCGTGGGGTGAATTTATAAACATGAAATGACCGAAACTACTTAACATTACGCGTTTGTATTCCATCTAGGCGCTCGTAGTTCCGCGGTGTTCTTACCGATTACCAAGGTTAAGCAGCGTTCGACTTGGTCGGCCTGTGATGGGTGACCGTTTGTGGCATTTTCACATTCGAGCGTCTCCGTGCTCCGGAAAGCCCGCTAAGCAGTTCGTCCCGGCTATCACTTATGTGGTAGTCGTTAAGCCGAGTTGGAAGCCTTAAAGGCGGCTTGATAAATTAAATAAAGAATAAAGAATGACAAAACAGATATACAATGCGAAAGTGGAAGGATGTAGGTGCCGGGGAAGACCTAGACTATCTTACCATGACCAAATAGACCGTGTCTTAGCTGAAGGGCAAGTCAAGAGTTTCCGTAACCGGCGAGTGTGTATGAGACGAACTATGAGAGTGGAGGAAGCCAGAGAGGTATGTAAGGAAAGAACCTGTTGGAACTCTGTACTCTCTGCCTACCCCGCGAGGGAGCTGGCCGTGATGATATAGATAGATAGATAGATAAATTCCAATAGCAGGTGGCCACAAACCTGTTTCCACCAATCCGCACTGGGTTCGCGTGTTGGAGTATGACCTGATCTCTCTCACCTCGATTTGTGAGAGAAGGTTTTCGCCCTGCAGTGGGCAGTATAGGCTGATATTATTATTATTATATATTTTCCCTCTTGCGAACTATTAAACGGAACATACGTGCATAATATAATTTCTATTTTCTATGCGTCTCACCTAGTGTACCTAGCACTGATATCATTGTTTTTTGACCATATCCAGTTTCTTTTATTGTCCTAAAAAATATTTGAATATGTTGCTAATATTTAGTAGTAATATTTACTGATTTTGTAAAATGAACCGCATTACCGATATACTTCTGTTGCGTATGTTGTCTCTGTCTATGAGGGTTATTGACGTCTTTTGTTGGCTCAGCGACCCAACAGCGAAAATGAATCATGGAAACAAGATTTTCCCACTTTTCACGCTTTCACAATAGTTAAGGAGGGTTTTTTTGCACTGCGAGCAGAATAGTTTCCGGACGGAGTCCGTTTAACTCGGAATACTAAATTTCACAGAAGTGTTTCGACCAAGAATGATATAAGCGGAACGTGCTGAGCGAGTAAAAATAGTTTAAAACGGACTCGCTTCGCTCCTTCGTTTTTGCAGTGGCAGGAAAATAATTAAAATAAACAAAACTCTTAGTTGCCTCGTTCGTTGCCACTAGGGTAAAGAGCATCGCTTTGTGATTACGAGGTCCTGGTTCAAATCTAAGGTCGGACAAATGCAGCTTTTCTAACGAAAACTTCCCCGTATGAGTCCGGAGTCTGGAATTGTGCCCGTTTTATAGCTCCGCAAGCCCGCAATAGGCTCGCCCCCTATTCATTATCATCATCATAGCAGCCTATATTTGTCTACTGCTGAACATAGGCCTCCGCAATCGCTCTCCAGCGCAGCCGGTCCGATGCCACCTGCATTCAACGACTTCCTGCAATCCTCACAAGATCGTCGGTCCATCTGGTAGATGGCTGTCCCACGCTGCGCTTGCCAATACGTGGTCTCCACTCTAGAATCTGTCTGCCCCAACGCCCGTCCGATCTTCGCGCTAAGTGGCCCGCCCATTGCTTGTTAATCCTATGGGCTATGTCGGTGACCTTGGTTCTTCTACGAATCTCCTCATTTGTGATTCGATCATGTAGGGAAACGCTGAACATGGCTCTTTCCATAGCTTGCTGAGCAACTCTGAGCTTTTTTATGAGACCTATTGTAAGAGACCCGCCCCCTATTACATGGGACCTAATATCGTCGGCGGAAAATGGGTGTACTCAGTACACCTCTGCCAGCCCCGCTTGGGGAATAAATGCGTGACGGTGTGTCTTTCTTAGTTTAAGGTAAAACCTATTTTAGCAAGTTGTAAGCCGTCATTACCCTTTTGCAGTAGAAGCCCGGTTTTACCGCGGAAAATAATTGAAGTATCTACATTTCAGCAACTTCTAGTTACAAAGAGGTCGGATATAATAAAGGCGCTGCTCACGATGTGGGCGGAGGAGGTGCGCCTTGTGGTCGATGACGTCATACAGGCGTACAAGGCCATCATGCGCAAGCTGGGGGAGAAGCCTAACACTATTGAGCATGTGTATGAGATCCGCGAGTGGATGGAGTCTATACCGTTCGCTCTGAAGACACAAGATGACATCATGAGGAAAGTCCATACGGTAGCTATCTATTACTTAATAGTTATTTTTTTCGGCGCAGCTCACACTGTACGGTGCTTATGGTAGTATAGTAAGACAAGAATATTTTGGCCTTTCGATGACATTGGAAAGGGGCCGTTGGTGTGGAATTGGAGAAAATTTTCCTACATCCAGAGAAATTTTTCAACAGGTAAGTCCGCACGGTATATTAATAATATAATAATATTAGCCCTGTTAAGAAACTGTCCCACCGTTGGGCACGGGCAACCTCTCGAATTGAGAGGGCTCAGGTCATAGTCCACCACGCTAGCCCAGTGCGGGTTGGCGAACTTCACACACCTTCGAGAAACTCTTAGGCATGCAGGTTTCCTCACGATGTTTTCCTTCACCGTTAAAGCTAGTGATAATTAATTTTTAATACGCACATGCTTTCGAAAAGGCAGAGGTGCGTACCTGCGTTTGAACCCGAGACCTCTGACTTTGCAGTACGACGGTCTAACCACTAGGCTATCACTGCTGGGTCCGCACGGTAACTGATTAAAAAAAGAACTTGGGTAAATTTCATAGCAACGGCAACTCTACGGCTGTCATGGAGTGACATTTCACTCGATGACAGCGTTAGTTCCGATTTTGACCGCGGGCCCCGAGATCTTTGTATAACTGTCACTTATAATGCTTAATCTTGTTTCGTTATTGTACATTTGTGTTGCTCTTTATGCTATACTGTGCTGCATAAATGTTTTCCATTTCATAACACTTCATTACTTACTTTCGTTTGATCAGTAACCACTGACAATTTACCCTTTTTTAGTTTAAGTACCTTAATCGGTAACAAAGGTACCCATAGGTCCACTTGCACGGACCAGGGCTAGCGTTACCTAGTGACAAACTCACGGTTATAACGTAAAATTGCCTTCAACTTCAAGGGTCACTTGGTTGTCCGTCTGTTTGTCTGTCCGAGAATTAACCCCCTTTTTTACTTTCTAACTACTAAAAATTCACTGTGGTTGTCTCTTTAGTCATGATCCTCTGCTTCAGAAAAGAAAAAAAATACCCTACTGGGGCAGTCTGCTAAAAAGAATTAAAAATAATTGTTAAAACAACAGACGCTGTGTTATAAGAGAAGTCCCTTTAAAGGAAGGATAGTCGCATTCAGCATTTACTCGCAATTTAAGCAGTTATTACCCACATATTGTGGGGGGTCTGCCCACTACCGGTCTTTTAGTACTCGAGAATCCAGTCGAGAAAAAAGCCGGTCGTCGTTGCGTTCTTTGTGGGAGGCTTTTGTCCTGCAGTCAACGTCCTTCGGCTGGTGATGAAGGATATTTGAACACAAATAAGCAACAACCTGTCAATCAAATGCAACGTGGCATTTTAATTAATACTCTAATTCTATAACATGTATGATGTATGACATATTATTGCTTATTTGTGTTCAGTTGCTGTTCTACTGTCCCAGCAACGAGACGGTGCTAACATTAAATAAGATGGGATTAGGTTTCGGTATGACCGTTCCTTTGCTGTTAACGGTGACAGGTGGGTTTCTCTTCTTTTTTTTTAGTTGTCCGCACGGTGGCCAAGTATGAAATTTTGAAATTACACTAGGGTCTTGTCCGGTACACTCACCTTCTTTAATATCCGAGTTGGAGATTAAAATTGTCACATGGAATGCAGTATGGTTAGCTGCTCCGCGATACGTCCGACCCCTCGTCTCGTTGCCAATCGAATGACAACGCAGCGCCGTCCGCCATCTTACGTCGACTATCTGTCATTTCTCAATCGTCATCTGACATCTGTCATCGCTTCACAACTAAATACACTCAAACAATTATTACAGGCGTACTGTATGTAAATAATAGGATACGACAAATATAATATTGTAATTCCTTCAGGATTATGAAGTACTAGACGTTTTCTTCATGCCGTTAGAAAATGAGGACTTCAGGGCTCTGTGGCAAGCGATCGGCTGGCCACTGAATATAAACAAGCAGGTTTGTGTTATTTCTTTTTATTGTATCTATGTACTTTATATATTCTATTTGTCTATATCACCATACCAGATCCCGTGCGGGGTAGGCGGAGTTCAAACAGGTTTTTTTTACAGACCTTGTTGGATTCCTTCAAGAAGTAGTGGGTGCTTTTAAAAATTCACACACCAACACTGACGAAAAAAAATATTTGTGAGATCGGCGCGGGGATCAAACCCGCGGTTACTCAATTCAGTGGACAGAGTCTTAACCACTGGACCAAGTCGTTATCAAATAAGACACTGTGTTTTGTTCCATATTAACTGTTTGCAATTCAAATTTATTGGTATACAATAAAGAGTACTCCTATTTATTTTTCCCCCCCCCCCCCCCCTCCTCCGGCTTCGCACAGGTGAATTATACTCATAAACCTTTCTCTTGAATCACTCCATCCATTACTGAAAACCATATGAAAATCCGTTCGGTAGTTATTGAGTTTATCGCGTTCAGACAGACAGACGCGGTGGGGGGACTTTATTTAAACATAATATGTATTGATGATGCCTTCTACCAGGTCGAAGTGACTACAGAGTTTCTGGTGGAGGAAGAGGAGAAGTTCTGGAAGCTGCACCAGCAGGACGAGCAGACTCTCTTCGACAAGATCGATATGTTCACCGCGCAGTGCATGCAGCTTACGCTACAGAACGACTTCACTAAAGTAAGCCTAAAGCTTCGCATTCATTAGGCGACAAGTGTTTCGCGACATGTGTCTCAGACGTCACGTACGACGTCATGACGACGTATGACGTCAGACTTAATCGCGTCACGTGCCTAGTCTGGTGACATCGCGCGACCTGGGCACATACTTTTTAACAAAGTTAATATAATCTTACTTTGCTGTAAGAAAGAGATGTAGATAAACTCAATTTATAGTTCTAAGAACTGACTGACCCTGGTCATGGTCTCGCATCAGTCACCTGTTCTTGGTCTTGGTATTGTACACTCAGTCTTGGTCTTGAGCAAGAATCTCACAAGTCTTCTTGAGGCGAGCTTGAGGACCTATCTATCTATCTATCTATCTATAACCTCACGCCAGATCCCTTGCGGGGTAGGCAGAGAGTACAGAGTTCCAACAGGTTCTTTCCTTACATACCTCTCTGGCTTCCTCGACTCTCATAGTTCGTCTCATACACGCTCGCCGGTTTCGGAGACTCTTGACTTTTCCATCAGATAAGACTCGGTTTATTTGGTCGTGGTAAGATAGTCTATCTTTGGATGCAGGTGGCATCGGACCGGTTACGCTGGAAAGCGATTGGGGAGGCCTATGTTCAGCAGTGGACAAGTATAGGCTGAAATGATGAAGATAGTCTAGGTCTTCCCCGGTACCTGCATCCTTCCACTTTCACATTGTATATCTGTTTTGTCATTCTTTCCTCTGGCATTCTTTCTATATGCCCGAACCAACGGAGCATGCCCTTTCTCATCTTTACACCGATACTATCTTTCATAGCTACCTAGGACCTTGAGGACCTACTTCTACGAACCTACCTTTGTATCAAATAAATGACTTACCTTGATGTCTCTCAATTCTTATAAGATATGGGTCAAAATGTCTGTTATGGGACGAAGTGATATGCTATGTATGAGTCATCGCGCTAGGAACTGCGAGTAGCTTGGTGGTACCAAGAGTTTCAGTGTGGAGCCGAGGCATAAGTTAAAAGTCTCGGGCACAATCTGCACGCATTTTTGTTCGCATTCATTTAATTATCGTTGCATATGCTTTACTGTAGCACGTTAGCATTTGATTATACGCGTAAACCTTGACGAGCCGCAGCCGCCGCCTGGCCCGGGAGGCATTTTTTTATATGGCCAAAAACACACTCTCACACAAAACATACGAAGCTATAAAAATACGGAACTGATTTAAAATCGTTAAAAAAAATAATATATTAGCCCTGTTAAGAATCTGTCCCACTGCTGGGCACGGGCCTCCTCTCCAACTGAGAGGGTTTAGGCCATAGTCCACCACGCTGGCCCAGTGCGGGTTGGCGAACTTCACACACCTTCGAGAAACTCTTAGGCATACAGGTTTCCTCACGATGTTTTCCTTCACCGTTAAAGCAAGTAATAATTAATTTCAAATACGCACATGCTTTCGAAAAGACAGAGGTGCGTGCCTGGGTTTGAACCCGAGACCTCTGACTTTGCAGTCCAACGGTCTAACCACTAGGCTATCACTGCTTAAAATCGTTAGATAAAAAAAATTACTCACGGACCTTCGAGACCGCAAGAGTTTCGTGGTATCAGTCTTGGTCAAGTCGTGCAGGGTTGGTCTTGGTCTTTCTAAAATTAGGTTTGTAATAATTCAAGATCAAGACACAAGAGTAAGACTGATTTTGGGCAACAATAATCACGACAAAGTAAGATTATAATATATCTTATAAAACACCGTTACGCCTATATTCCCCAAGCGGGTGTGCTAGTGGTGTACTGAGTACACCCACTTTTCGCCGACGATGTTTGGTCCCATGTAATAGGGGGCGATCCTATTGCCATATACCGGGCACAATTCCAGACTCATAATGAGTAATGTCCGACCTCAGATTTGAACCCAGGACCGCGTGATCAACAAGCGATGCGCTTCGCCGCTAGACCAACGACGCAATCGAGGTATATATCTACTAAAGAGTTTTACTAAAGAGTTTGTGGTAACTACCCTGTTCCTTGTCGCCGCGACGCCGTTACTTAAGGAACAGAAGTTATAGAGTGTAGACGGGTGTCGCACCACAAAATGGACAAACAACGTATGAAACACCTTCCAGCGACATCCTTCCACCGACTAAACAAATGTATAAAATGTCAGTTGATGTCGTCCGACATCTCAAGCGACACGTGTACCTTAATGAATACGAGGCTTTATGCACCAATTGCTGTAGCTAAGTTGACTTTCTAGAATCAGAATCATTTATTAGCAAACATACAAGCTGTTCAATGTATAGGTTAAAACAAATGTAGGTCTAAATTCGCCTTTATCAGAATTCCCAAATTGTATAATGATCTCTAGACAAATAACTCGATATCTTCTGTTTTAAACATGATTATCTAAAAAACAAATTACAAAATACTTTTTGTTTAGAGTCATCTGACCTATTCATTGATTGAATCTTTTGTTATTTTAACTTCCCTTAATAATTTGATTATAATTTATATTGAGACTTGTTTTAATGTTATGGTAATATTTTTGTTGGTATAATTAAATGATTTTTAGGAGTTTTGGCGGGAAGTCAAAGAGTGATGTTGTCAATTTGTTTTAATATCCAAAACTTGTGTTATTTCGACTAATAATGTGTAATGTTGGTGGAACATTAACCATTATGTGTTCTTATATGTGCATGAGTGAAGTTAATTGTAACAAAGTGAAAAAACGTGCGTTTTCGACTTCCCTCAAAATGGCCGTTGCACTTGGTATGTAAAGTACCCACCGCTTTACTATCCAGGGTAGGGTACTTCATTAATTTCATTATCATCGTTGTCATCAAATTCATCGGGGAGTCGAATTAATTTAAACAAACAAGATTATATATCTCACTGGACACTGGCAAAATACACTTAAAATTAGTGTGAAGCCATAACTTGAAGAAGAAATGATTTTTAATTTTAAACAGTGACCAACCTATCTGCGTTATCCTTATTAATTACACAACATTTTAAGTTAGCTATGGTTGCCTATAACTGGGAGAGCCCCCGTTATGATTCTTAGTTTTAGTTCACTGTCTTTGTATGTGTATCATTTGTTGGTAACCCAAATAAAATAGAAAAAAAACATGGGTACATAATAGTCGGAGTAATTAGTAGGTACAGCCCATCTGTGTCTCGCTCTAGGAGCATACAATCGTTAAATAGAAGATGGAAAATGTAAAATGACAAGTTACGTGGCAGAAAGAGAATAAATACATGTCGTGATTGCAACTTGGCTAGGCCCCACCAGGCAAACACGAAGAGATGGCCTGAGCTAAGCTTTTAATTTCATAAAAGCCCTGACGTCATTGCGGTGGGCCTGGCTTACTTCAGTTTGCCATCGCTACTCGCGCAATCCTCACGTCCGCCTGAGTGCGCATAACTATCGAATATTATTTATTTTTACTAAAAATAAAACCCTTAAAATGAAGTGATGTATCTTCACATGCAAAAATTACTTGGATCGACATTCTCATCATACAAATAATATGACATTTCACTTTTAAGTATTTTTTTCGTAGTTTATTTAAATATAATTGAACTAACAGGTAACATTGGCATGGACGAACCGTTTAGTTCTTACCAGGCCCCGCCAGATGGCAAATACAAATGTGGTTTGGTCGTAACGACCCTCGCCCTGTGCCACCCCGCGCAATGACACATTTCATTCTATAGAAAAATCGGTTTAGACCATCTCCCCTTCGTATTTGCTAACTTTTAAGCTTTATGTATTCACCTAGATTCTCATGCAGGAATGATACTATACTAAGTACATACTTCTCGCCCTTGCTGTCCGTCTCCTGGTCTCTTCTAAGGGCTTCTTAAAATAACAATTGACTTGACTCTAAGGTAACAATTATTTTTCTACAAATTTCTAAAAGATAGATGTAACTACAACAAATCATGTCCACAGGTGCACGAGATAGCGAATGATATTAAAAAGGCGTGGAAGGGCATGAAGGATTCTCAGGATTGGGGGCGGATCCTCAACCAGCGGCAGAAGCTGTTCGGCCAGCCCGTCGTACCGTTCACAGACCTCAACAAACTGGTCAAGGAGTTCGAGCCGTATAGGAACCTGTGGGTCACCGCTTCTGGTATGTACCTGATCAGTATAATATAGAGTACTGATGGAGTTCTTGAGGGAGAGAGAGTTAGATAGCGAACGACATTAAAAAGGCGTGGAAAGGCATGAAGGGCTTACAGTAATGGGGGCTGGTCTTAAACCAGCTGCAGAAGCTGTTCGGCAAGTCCGTCGTTCCATTTGCGGACCTGAACCGACTGGTCAAGGAGTTCGAGCCCTATAGGAACCTGTAGGTCACAGTATAATATGAAGCCTTTGATGGTGTTCTCGTGGAGAGAGAGAGAAGGAGTTAGATAGCGAAGGACATCAAAAAAGGTGTGGAAAGGCATGAAGGAATCTCAGGAATGGGGGCGGGTCCTCAACCAGCGGCAGTAGTTGTTCGGCCAGCCGGTCGTGCCGTTAGCGGAACTCATCCGACTGGTCAAGGAGTTCGATTCCTATAGGAACCTGTGGGCCACCGCTTCTGGTATGAACCTTACTAGCTTAAGATGGAATGGAACTTCGAATGGTCTTTATTCTTTAATTTTGTTTTGGATGACGATTTAAACTTGAAATAGAATAAAAATCTTTAAGTCCAGTGCTAATAGGGTGCTCTTGAACGAACCGTGTTGCACTTGCTTGTGTATTCCAAATCCCTATTCACTTGCACACGGAATTACACTTAACAAAGCCGCGACGATGCTATTGGCGTGAAATAAAACTATTATTCGTATTCTATAGGCGGTATATTCGTGATTTTTAAGTTCCTCACGTTTTGATTAATATAATTAAATCCAAAACTAAGCATAATACTGTAAAACCTCAATACACCGTAAGCTTATGCCTTTTGGGCTTCTAACACCTTAGTCCCTCCCCTGACATAGGTGTTGTAAAGCACTCGAAACGTTGGGAATTTCAAATCTAAAATGAACCGCGACAAAATCCGCAAAATAGTTTTATTTCATGTGCAATCTCCGCGTAAAAATAATAAGTCTGTCTATATGCGATATCCTATTGCAGACTTCCTAAAGGCCCGCGAGGTGTGGTTCGACAATCCGCTGATGTACGTGGACGCGGACACCATCGAGCCCCTAGTCAACGAGTACTACAAGACGATACTCAAGTGCGTGCGGACCTTCGCCGACCTGCCCAAGGTGCAGGAGGTCGCGCTCGTTATCAAGGTACTAACTGTTACAATACTGTAATACCCAATTTACACACTGTCAACTTCCGCGTGAAGTGAGGGGAGGTTAATCGTATAAACAAGTCACTTACGCTCTACTTCCCGTCTCACACTATCACTGCCGGGCGCTCCCTTCGTTGGCAGCTTTATGAGCGACAGTCAAAAGACTGACAGGCTACGCCCACTCAGTACGGCCGGTATAGAAATCTTTTTGGAATTATGGGGAAAAATAATTTTGGAAAAGCCTTAAGAATAAAATTTTTAAAAAATATTTTTAAATAAAGGTGAGGGTGGTGCCTCAGACCATGGAAAAGCTAGTGTAAAAATTGCTTTGGGGATTGTTTAACGAAAACAATATGATTTCGGGAAAAAGGAAAGGAGTATGTGATCAGTCGACGCTGCCGCGATACTGCTTATTGATTTTGGCGGAAAATAGCGGCAGTAACAGTGTATTAACTGGATATCACGTACGAAAACGTCGATATCGTCTACAATCCCGCTCTATCATACACCAGTCCTAGCTTTTCATTCCCGAGACTGACGGTTGCGAACAGTTCCTACCTTATATGTAGTGTTTATAATAAAGGTTTGGTCAAATACCCGACGGAGCGCGACGAGAGCGTGGCGGAAGCGCAAGGTCGGGTGTCGGCGGCGCGGCGCACACTCACGCTGCGGGAGCGAGGTCGCGCCGGCCCACGCCCGGCACTAGCGACCCGCTCGCACGCGTATTGGCGTCTCGCTCCCCCGTGCTTTGTTTGTAGTCGCGTCGAGCGCGACGGCGGCGGGTCGTGATGTTTGCCGTTGCGCCGAGCGGGGCTGCGCTGTGTGTCGTCTCCCGTAATATATTATTCAGAGGGGTCTAGCATCTTTCTTTGTTTTAAAAAGTGAATTACCTGCCAGCCGCCGAGCTGCAGTCTTGCAGGTAATTAGGTTAGGTCTTAAGAGCAGCCTTTTTAAATTCTCATTAGGTATAAACTAAAGTTAGGTCTTAAGAGCAGCCTTTTTAAATTCTCATTAGATATAAATTAAAGTTAGGTCTTAAGAGCAACCTTTTTAAATTCTCATTAGATATAAATTAAAGTTAGGTCTTAAGAGCAGCCTTTTTAAATTCTCATTAGATATAAATTAAAGTTAGGTCTTAAGAGCAGCCTTTTTAAATTCTCATTAGATATAAACTAAAGTTAGGTCTTAAGAGCAGCCTTTTCAAATTCTCATTAGGTATAAACTAAAGTTAGGTCTTAAGAGCAGCCTTTTCAAATTCTTAATCCAATAAAAATGATATGCAACTCACTTGTTTGTGGGCGCGTCTCCAAAATCCAACGGTTACTTTATGCATGTTTAACAGGAGCTAATAATGGATGCGGGGTCCTGCCGATGCAGTGTCTAAACCAAAGTCGACTCTGGTTTTTTTTTAAACGGCGCTACTACACTATGATTTATTTCTGTGTCTAGGGTGCGTTTACAAACATGAAAATTTACATACACAAATACCCACACCGAAACAAATAATTGTGGATCACACAAAGATTTGTACCGTGCTGGAATCGAGCCCGCAACTATTAGACGCCATGGGCAAAAGGCTTCAGTTTTTAACCACTAAATCGTCCGTCAGCTGTAGCGTATGTGTTCGTCCGGTTATACTATAATATTTTATTTTCAGAACGACATCGATGAGTTCAGACCTCTAATACCCATCATCCAAGCGGTCAGAAACCCTGGTATGAAGGAGCGGCACTGGCATGAATTTATGGAGAGGGCTGGTGAGTTACCCACCTTTTTATTCAATATAATATTGTTGAACAGGACGAATAATACGTCGTGCGTTGCAGTTTTGGCCGGTGTGCGTCACGGGGAAGGATTCAAATGAAAAGCTGAACAATTGTTGAAACAGTGCTCCACCCACCAGTTGTAACCCTCTTCAAACAGACGCGCAGAGTTTCTTCCTAAAATATAGTTGCCCAGTCGCTCGAACGTACGCGGTGCGATGTCGCGCGCACTTAAGTACAATTTTATTGGGTCACAACTAGCGGGCTTTGCAACGAGCTTTATTAGTCTAATAACCCAATCACACGTTACAATTATCTGTCCCTTTCTAGGGTAAACTCTTCTAATTCTACCTATCCCTTTTCAGGGTTACACTCTTCTAATTGTACCTATCCCTTTCCAGGGTTACAATCTTCTAATTGTATGTATTTACCTGTCATATGGATTTACTGACTATTGCTTATGTGCTTTAACTTACTCTATTACAATATCTTATTTCTAACTTAATCTATTACATACTATACTATTCTAACTTAATCTATAACAATATCTATTTTATATACATCATGAAGACGTCGTCCTGTACAGTTGTCATAGTTAATAACCGATGGCCAGTTATGGAAACTCTCT
This sequence comes from Phalera bucephala, assembly GCA_905147815.2. Lineage (NCBI taxonomy): Eukaryota > Metazoa > Arthropoda > Insecta > Lepidoptera > Notodontidae > Phalera > Phalera bucephala. The sequence goes on along the minus strand of LR990628.1, from coordinate 5,666,974 downwards.
TGGTTGGATGGTCTCGTAAGAATTGGTTACCCAAATTGTGTTTACGTTTGATATCTAAAGGTACATTTTACTTTTCACTTTACCTACAGGTATAACAGTGACGATGAATGAGAAGCAGACCTTTCAGATGTGCCTGAAACAGGGCGTGGCTAAGCACGGCGAGCTGATCGCAGAGATCGGCGAGCTGGCCAGCAAGGAGTACGTGATCGAGCAGTGCCTCGACAAGATGCAGGCCGACTGGGCCGCCAAGGCTCTCGAGATGGCGCCCTACAAGAGCACTGGTAATACTTATGATTATTACAAGTATGCCAGCTGACTGCGGAGATTTACCGAGCTCGCCAGCAAGGAGTGCGTGATCAAGCAGTGCCTCGACAAGATGTTGGCTGACTGGGCCCCAAGGCACTCGAGATGACGCCCTGCAAGAGCACTGGTAACTGGGCCATTATTATAACCATTTAAAAACATAACGCGACACGTTACGATAACTTTAGGAAATGATCATTTCAAGCCTCGTCATTAGGGGATAAATCTTCCGCGACACCTGTCGCCAGACATGACATATTTCGTCCACATCTACTTAGTCGGTTCCAACATGACTACCCGAAGAAGTTTCAAACCTTGTTCGTCCTCTTTCGCGACACACGATTATACTCTGTAACTTCTGTTCTTCAAAAAAGTAATGCAGCGACAAGGAACAGGGCGTGCAATGTCGCCGGACTTATCGGAGGATATCGCTTAATGTCCCGCAATATTAATAGCGACATGTGTTACGGGATATTTGTCCCTTAATGGACACTTGGCTTAAGAGCTTGAGCCGCTCCGCCCACTGTGTCTAATGGTCGTGGGTTCGATTCCCGCACGGGACAAATCTTTGTGTGGCCAACAATTATTTGTTTCGGTCTGGGTATTTGTGTATGGGAATTTTCATGTTTGTAAACGCACCCACGACAGAAATAAATCCTTTGTGGGGCTACGTTTTTAAAAAGAAAAGGAAAAAAGTGATATACAGAATCCCACTGCACTATATATTTCTCAAAATTATCGGTACGCGTAGCATTTGGTTATAGCGAATATGGACCCTGGAACGTTCGAATCGTAACAACATATTATTTCTGTGTCGTGGGTTATAAACATTCAATTTACATACATAAACACCCAGACCCAAACATTTGTGGGTATTATAAAGATTTGTTCCTTGCGGTGATCGCACTCGCTATTAAAAGTAGGGTAGTATTAGTTTAAACGATAGGGCCTCAATAGCCCTAAATAGAGTCGAATGGAAACGCTGGAGAGCTTTGCGAGGATGAGAAGTGGGAACGTAAACGTTGACCAACCATTCTATGTAATGCCTCTTTAAACGTTATCTGGCAGCAGTGATAGCCTAGACTGCAAAGTAAGAGGTCTCGGGTTCAAACCAAGGCAAGCACATCTGTCTTTTTGAAAGCTTGTGCGTATTAAAAATTAACTATCACTTGTTTTAACGGTGAAGGAAAACATCGTGAGGAAACCTGCATGCCTAAGAGTTTCTCGAAGGTGTGTGAAGTTCGCCAACCCGCACTGGGCCAGCGTGGTGGACTATGGCCTAAACCCTCTCAGTTGGAGAGGAGGCCCATGCCCCACGGTGGGACAGTTTCTTAGCGGGGCTATTAGTATTATTATTTAAACATTGCCTATAGTATTTACGGGAAACTGCGCAACATCTTCTCATCCAAAATACCTCAGTGCCTAAAGACTAAAGTTTTTAGTCAATGTGTGTTACCAGTGATGATATATGGATCAGAGACGTGGTCTCTTACTATAGGTCTCATAAAAAAGCTCAAGAGTTGCTCAGCGAGCTATGGAGAGAGCTATGCTCGGCGTTTCTCTACGTGATCGAATCAGGAATGAGGAGATTCGTAGAAGAACCAAGGTCACCGACATAGCCCTTAAGATTAGCAAGCTGAAGTGGCAATGGGCGGGCCACATAGCGCGAAGATCGGACGGGCGTTGGGGCAGAAAGATTCTAGAGTGGAGACCACGTATTGGCAAGCGCAGCGTGGGACGACCACCTGCCAGATGGACCGACGATCTTGTGAAAATCGCAGGAAGTCGTTGGATGCAGGTGGCATCGGACCGGTTACGCTGGAAAGCGATTGGGGAGGCCTATGTTCAGCAGTGGACAAGTATAGGCTGAGATGATGATATAGTATTTACAGTATATTTTATCTTATTCTTTATCTGGTTTCGTAATTGTGTACAAGGTGTAACATATATGTCGCAAGACCTCAGACACCCAATTAGATAATTGCTGTATTAATGTAAAAGGCATATCACACTTCAATTTTAAGAAGTTAAAAATGTTAAGTTTTTGAAGATGAAGTTTAAAGAAGAAAAATTTGTTACATACATTAAAAATACTTAAAAACAATACATTTGCTGATTTGGAAATTACTTTCTTGCGTTAATTACCTTGTATATGGTTTGGTGTTTTCTGATGTGCCGTGCTGAGTAAATAATTTCCATTTGATTTTTAATTATAACATCAGGCACGTTCATAATGAAGATAGCGGACGAGACGCTGCAGCTGCTGGACGAGCACCTGCTGGCGACGCAGCAGCTGGCCTTCAGCCCCTTCCACGCGGCCTTCCAGCTGCGCATCCAGGACTGGCACGACAAGCTGCGCCTCGCGCAGAAGGTGCTCGACGAGTGGATCGAGTGCCAGAAGTGAGTTACCATTATACCCTCTGTAAAAACATCTTTAGCTAAAACTTGTCTACTCCAGAGATCGCCACAGCAACCAGATTTGTGCTACAAGCGTCCACTTTTTATTCGTGTGTGTATTTGTGAATGATCTACGCTGTTGGCCGCGGGGCCTTTACAGCTTCAGCGAGCGTGCGACCACTACGCTCGAGCCAGAAGGGCGAGGGGGCGACTAGCTTAAGAGCGTCTCAAGGAGGAACGGCCTCGGCTTGGGCAATCGCTATGGGGGAGGGCGTATACTAGGTGTCTCGCCGTGGTGCTCTGCACCGGGCGGCGGGCAAGGGATTCTTCGACATCGCTGGCGAGGTCGGTGTCTGATCCTGTGTGCGGTATCTTTTGTATAGTTGTCTCTTACACCCTGTATAGCACATTTACATGTTTCTGATGTAATTTTGGTCCTAATATGTTAGGGTGCGGCCGCCCCTGTCTCTTATCTTAATTTTTTTAGGTCCACTCCTATAAAAATATTTCCTCACAAGGTTTCCTTAATCAAGCGACAATCGTACATAAGTTATGAAAATCATAGACAACAATAGTAATAAGAAAGCGAGTAAGTATGAAAGATAGTATCAGTGTAAAGATAAGAAAGTGTATGCTCCGTTAGTTCGGGCATATATATAGAAAGAATGTCAGAAGAAAGAATGTCAGAAGAAAGAATGACAAAAGAGATATACAATGTGAAATTGGAAGGATGTAGGTACCGGGGAAGACCTAGGCTATCTTACCATGACCAAATAGATCGAGTCTTATCTGAAGGACAAGTCAAAAATCTCCGTAACCGGCGAGCGTGTATGAAACGAACTATGAGAGTGGAGGAAGCCGGAGAGGTATGTAAGGAAAGAATCTGTTGGAACTCTGTATTCTCTGCCTACCCTGCAAGGGATCTGGCGTGATGATATAGATAGATAGATAGACAACAAAGCCGCAATCTAAATCATGACGTGAATAAGTCGAATAATCGTTAAGCTATCGAACTACTGAGTCTCCTTTGGTCTCAGCGGCTCGGTCATATTGTCAAGGGCAATAAGTACCTTACTTTAGAACTGTGCTATACTAACATCTGTTTCTTAAAACGTAGGTCTTTATAATATTACATCATTGTGAGAAAGTAATAAAGCGTGAGAGGAAAATAAATTTAATCAACCTATACTGTCACATTGTCGGTAAAATGCCTGTCACAAATCAAGGTGAGAGTGAACAGGTCATACTCCACCACGCCCTTTCACGATGCCAGTTTCGTGCCTACTTACCTCCTTATTAAGTTCTTAGATTTACGCGAATATTACACGTGATTATTCGGATTTTATCGCTCTTTATTTTTGATTAGGTGTTTCCCGCGGCTACGCGCGCGTTTATTTTGTAATTTGACAGAGGTAGACCGGCCTTCCTGGGATGGAATTCAGATCCTGTACTGACCTAAGACGCCTCCATTCTAAGTATCTTCAATATCCGTCCAGCCGTGATAGTTTGGAGAAAATAAAACTATCCCACAAAAATCGTTCATTTGACAAACAAACGAATATGCAATGTTTCGTTTCTGGGTCACTCATCGTTAGAGAGTTCATTCCCGAAGATACAATTTTGACTGAATCATCGGTTTATGCTAGAAATCATATCTGAGTATCTGAATCGAATGTGTATAAACAATTTTGGGCGCGTGCTATAACTACTTTTATCATGAGGAGTCGAACCCTGAGTCCATTATCAGTTCAGGGAGGAATTCATGTGTAAGCAAAATCACACATTTTAACGTAATATTGCAGCTTGCGACTAACAATAATAAAAATAATAAAGTTTTATGGTTTCTCCCGCTATAATCCCGGACTACTTAATTTTTCCGGGATAAAAAGTATTTAATATTTTAAGTTAGGGTATAAGTTATTACCATACCAAATTTCATTGACATCCGTTTGGTAATTTTTGCGCGATTGAAACACAAAGAGACAGACAAACTTTTTTTTGCAATTATTGTCTGTCTGTCAGGACAGACAGAAAATATTCCAAAAAAAAATAAGGAAGTGTAACCCAGTAAAAATTTTTTAAAATTTCAAAAAAATTTCAATGTACAGATTTGGCTAGTTTACAGATTTATTTTTATGTATAGAATTTTACAAGCACCTATGGTCACAGTAGAGAGTCCTTTCTGTGATCATGATGTGGCAAAGCACTCGAAAAGTCGGGAACATAAAAATCAGAAATAAGTAGCGATAAAATTCGAAAAATATTTTTATTTCATACTTTCTTTTGTACTATTGTGCGCTTAAGCTCATCGTAAACGAGGGACTAAAAGAAATGGACCGAGTTCTCCATTTCTTTTGCAGGGAGTGGATGTACCTGGAGCCCATCTTCACGTCGGAGGACATCTCCCGGCAGCTGCCGCTGGAGGCCAAGAAGTATGGCACCATGGAGCGCATATGGCGGAGGATCATGTCTTCTGCTGCCGCTTGCCCTAAGGTCAGGTCAATCGATGTTAAAATTGTTTCAATTTTTTTATAGCCTATGTCCTAGTTTCTTATTATTATTTTTATGTACTAGAGTAAGCATAAAAAAAACGATTTCTACAAGTATGGTAATTGTACAGATTATTAAGGAGGTCCTAGCAGGCGAAGTCTGGAATGGCCTTGCTCTCCCCTTTTAAATTGGCAACTAATATTGTTAACAATATGTACGCCTGTGCACTTCTTCCCCAGTTTGTGGAACATAGGCGTGACGGTTTTATACAAAATTACGCAAAGCATCAGTTACGTTTTATGTAGCCGTTATTAGTGTTGATACGAGCGACTTGTATTGACACGGCGAAGCCCCTTACGGCCCGGCCCTTACGCCTCTTATGGCCACCTAACGAAAGAAACCGATGATTCTGTCCAATATCCTTTGCTTCTCAGAGCGTTACTATTATTTTTTTATACTGGGTTATATTCAGCTCACATGCAGCAGTGATGAGGAACGTTGACATGAAATGTCATATCAACAATGCCAATGTAAATATTCCCATTGTTACGTCTTCGGCTTCACCGCAGCCCGCGAGAGGCGGTGTATAGACCAACGACGTCATCGGACACCAGACTTGCTACTTACTCGCTACGGATCGCGCGCGTTCTGTTAAACATATTGTACCTATCTTATTTTAAATTCCTATTATTTGAAATTTGCGTTCTGTTTTACTCTGCAGATAATGATAATCTGCCCGGACAGCCGTCTACTCGACAGCCTGGTGGAAGCCCGCCACCTGCTGGCAGTGGTGGCCCGCGGGCTCAACGAGTATATGGAGCTGAAGAGGCTGCGGTTTCCGAGGTTCTTCTTCCTGAGCGACGACGAGCTGCTGGAGATACTGTCCCAGTCGCGCAACCCGAAGGCGGTGCAGCCACACTTGAGAAAATGCTTCGAGAATATCGCCAAGGTAGCGTTGTCAGATTGGCGAGCAATGTTTATCTCACAGCTGGACAAAAGTCTACTCTCACAATTGAAGGCAAAAGAGATTAGGTGGAGTACGCTCCACCACGCGGACCCAGTGCGGATTGGTGAAGGCAGGCTTGTGACCATCTGCTGTTTAAACGAGTATCAGAAGAAAGAATGACAAAATAGACATACATTACGAAAGTGGAAGGATGTAGGGACCGGGAAGACGTAGACTATCTTACCATGACCAAATAGACCATGTCTTATCTGAACAGCAAGTCAAGAGTCTTCGCAACCGACGAGTGTGTATGAAACGAACTATGAGAGTGGAAGAAGCCAGAGAGGTCCGTAATGAAAGTACCTGTTGGAACTCTGTACTTTCTGCCTACGCCGCAAGGGATCTGGCGTGACGATATTGATAGATAGGTAGACTATTGATAGATTATTGTATTACAGTTATCGAAAACACGAAATCGCTACTTCTACGTGCTATGGATCTTAATTTATTTATTTATTAGGCTCACAAAACCAATTACAGTCCGAAAGTTTACAATTCTAGCAGTTCTCATTCTTCTTCTATTCCCTATTCAGATAGCGATCCAGCGTCTTTTCCACAAGATGCTGTACCGCTGCCATTTCATAACGCAAGTGCACCCCATGATCATACCAGATTGATATCAGCACGCCAAATAGATCAAGAAACAACGTAAAACGAAGTCAAAGGAAATAAGTCGAAGTTTTTCCCTAACCAGGTTACCTTCCAACCGGACCTTAAGATCACGCACATGCACTCGAGCGAAGGCGAGGTGGTGGAGCTCAAGTACCAGTTCTACCCGTCCTCCAACGTGGAGCAGTGGCTTCTGTTGCTTGAGGACACCATGAGACATAGCAGTGAGTTTATTGTTGCTACATGGTACTTGGGGGGGAGCTGTCTATGAATTTTCTAACTTGGCTTAAGTTTAGTTTTGAATTATTTTACTAGCAACTTAGTGCCCTTTTACTTGGTACTGAAAAAACATCACAAATGACTTTGCTAAGGCTTGTATAGACACATCCCCACTACTTTGGTAGGGCCATTTTGGCGGGGCGTCAAGGGATGTGTCAACATGGCGGCTCGGCTCGGCTGATAGCGACCCACAGGAGAATCGACTATCGACTATATTTTATTAATTTCTTGACTATTTGCGTATCATGTCTTTCAGTCGGATACATAGAATAATGTTCGTAAGGAAATCGATTATCGATTATCGATAATCGATTTTCAATATTTTTAAAAACAATTTATCGATTATTACGATTTAGTTGCGTGAGTCCCTAATATGCAAACCGTTCCAATTTGCATAATCCTGTAATAGAGTTTGAAAAACGGAACCCATGTCTCTTGAAAAATACTGTAATGGTTTTTTGCTTTTGTAGTTTTATACATGGGCATGTGGTATGGCTCATTAACCGATTTCAAACAGAAGGGGGTTCTATGTTCATCTGTATGTATTCTTTTTTATGTATGTTCACCGATATTTCCGTCAATTTTAGGCCGATGTTGATGATTTCTTTGCATTGGGTTCAATAAGGTGCTAGCTCTTAAGGTGGTCCCATTTTAATTTCATCGGTATTGGACCTTGGAATTTAAAGACACATCAGGGACCTCCATAAAGACAAACGCTCGAATGTATAGATTCCCTTATTATGGGTATTATATCGATCCTGTAGGAACCTTACTGTAGAACTAATCCAAATAATATAGTATAGGTATATAGTATCATCATTATATTAATACGTGTAGTAAAAACTTTGTACCCCTTTTTACGAAAATTGCGCGGACGGAGGAGTTTGAGATTTCCCACACTTCTAGTTTATATGAAGAAGGAGTGCAGAATGCTAATATTTTTTTCAAATAATGTATAAAAAATACATTAAATCAATAAAAATACATTAAACACACCACCATGTATTTGACATACACTTCAAATTGAGAATAGATTAATATTGTTTGTTTTTAATATTATTTGTCTATAGTCTTACTGAATGTCAAACATAACCAGCAAACGATGAAAGATTTTTTACAAAAAACATCGCTCACAGAGAAGTTTTGTATCATTAATTAAATTATTGAAATGTGTATGTCAAGTTCAATGGACAGCATATTCCTTTTGGTTTTTAGTTTCAATAAAAAAAAGGTTATTCTTTATTTTAATCATTTTTTTTCTTGTTTAGTTAAATTACATATAATTTGTTTAAAAAAAATAGGCAAATTAACAGTGTGGCCTTGGCGAAATCTGTGATCATAGAAGTATAGTCTTTGACAATAGAACCTTAATAATCTTGAAACTTATAATTTAAATTAATTATGGTCGAATTTCGACCAATGGGCGACCACTAGTAATAATTAATTCATTAATCACTTAAAATTGTAAAAAAAGTACTTATACTTACACTATAGTAAATATTTGAAGTCGGTGCCGTGTAACCGACTGCAGTAACCGGCATTCAGTTTCAGCGTAGGTACCATATCTTTAGTTGCTTTTTGGTTGAAGTATAAACATTGTCCCAGTCCGTCTGACGCTGGTGGCTGGTCTGGAGGAGCTGTGGGTGTTGCCGCGCAACCAGTGGGTGCTGCGCTGGCCGGGGCAGGTGGTTATCGCCGGCTCGCAGACCGCATGGACGGCCGCCGTCGAGAGCGCCATCACAGAGTTCCAACTCGAGTATTTCTTTGAGGAGAACTTGCAGCAGGTACGTTCAGTACCACCGACTTGAGAAATTACCGCTTTTTAAATAATTATTTGTTTATTCTTCATTGTACACATGTATATTTTGATATTATTTCAATCAAAATCAAAAGTTTTTTATTCATGTAGACCAAAAGGCACTTATGAATAGTCAAAAAGAGAAAATTATTAATTACTTAAGACTCTACCACCCGTTCGGAAAGTCATTCCTGTGGAGAAGAAGGGCAAGAAACTCCACGGTTACTCTTTTTTAAAAATGAGGTTTACAATTCTTTTTGTATACATTGCATTTATGGAGTATGGGAGAACAATGCAGAACGAGCTAAATAGATGTGCTTAAGTATAGATTAATCATAAGTGTACTTAGATTCATGATATTGGTCAGTGTCTACATAGTCCTCTCATTTACAAAATAGAGATGTTGTAGAGGTATATAATAAAAAGCATAATAATAATAGTAAAAGAAAGTGTTACTATAAAATATGTAAAGAGCGCATACAAAACAGCTGGTCATAGCTCCAGTGTGATGCCGAACGAGACAAAATTCAACAGCATTATGGTACACGTTCAGTCAGACAAAGGGCAGGGGACGGACCAGTCCCCACCAGCAGCACCCGTTCACGAGTATGACCTGAGAAGCAGCCATCACTCTCCTCAACCATTTTAGAGGGAAAAGAATGACCCGCTCCACAGAGCCGCCACTAGCAAAGACATTTTAGTGAGCATGACAAATCCACGACCCTGTCGACATCGTTCGAGAATAATATTTAAAATCAATGAACGCTCGCTAGGCAGGACACGCTGCACTTAACATTATATTCTTCTAGAATGCTGTTATAACACTTAACAATAGGATAGGAACGTTTATGTACGAAGGCGAGCCTAACTCAAAATTGAGTTTTGTTTCAGCAAACCTTAGAATTATAGAGAGATGTAATTAATAAAGAGGACAGTAAGATGTGTACAATCGACGTTCACAAATCCACGGACAAATGGACGTTTAACATGTTGTCAGGATTAGGCACTTTATTAATAGACACAAACTAAAATTCAACCTTCTCCTTTATCTATTTATATCATCACGCCAGTTCCCTTTCGGGGTAGGCTGAGAGTACAGAGTTTTAACAGGTTCTTTCCTTACATACCTCTCTGGCTTTTTCCACTCTAATAGTTCGTCTTATACACGCTCGCCGGTTACGGAGACTCTTGACTTGCCTTTCAGATTGAACCTTAATATAATAAATATCATATAAAGAGGTAAAGTTTGTGAGTTTGGATGTTCGGGGTAATCGCCGGTACTACTGATTCGATTTTAATGATTCTTTTACCATTGGAAAGCTTTCTTATCCAGAAGTAACATAGGCTATATAACATAGACCCGGTAGGTGGCGCTGTTGTCGACCGGGTAAGAAGCCGCGAGAAACTGCTAGTAATAAATATTTTTACATATGTAAAAATATTTATTACTGGCGTTTGTGTGTGTTTTATATTATGTCGATCAATTTAGTTAGTACTTCTACACTAGTCGTCTTAAGCTGGTAACATTTTTGTTGTTTTGACATTGCACCTTTTAAGTTGTCCGTGGAATCGTGAACACGGCTATAGGATATTGCAATGAGCGTTGTGCGCGCAGCTGGACAGCCTGCGCGCGCTAGTGAAGGGCGAGCTGACGTTCTTCCAGCGCGAGGTGCTGTGCGCGCTCATCGTCGTCGAGGTGCACGCGCGTGACGTCACGCGCACGCTCGTCGACGACGCCGTGCGCAACGTCACCGACTTCCAGTGGACCTGCCAGCTCAGGTTCCACGCATTTTGAACCTCGTTGCTTAGAACTGTATATGTGTGAGAATTTGGATTACGTTTTAGGATGTTACGCCAGAAAAAAATCACTTGTAACGCTTTATTGGATTCTTGTGTGATGCAACTAGGAAGCTTGTTTGGTAATTGCGATAACTGTGTACATCTTTCGAGTATCATCATTTATCATCTTCAATTCTTTTCAGTTTAAATTAAGTAACAAAGTAACAGAACATTTTATATTTAGTTCTTAGGTTTACACGAATATTACACATAAAATATTTTTTTTTTTGGATTTTATCGCGGTTTATTGTTGCTTTTTAGGATCCTGACATTTCGAAAGGACCTCAGTCCATCCTATGATCATGGGTTCTGCAAAATAATCAAAACGTCGGAAACTTACATAAATATTTTAGTTTCATCCTATCAAATTCCGACTCGGCCGACAGTGAGCGTACGAAGTTGACGTGTTAAAAGTTTCTTAAAAATATTAATTCAATTAACTTTCTTAATTCATCATCATCATCATCATCATCAGCCTATAACAGTCCACTGCTGGACATAGGCCTCTCCAAGTGCACGCCACTGGGTACGATCCTCGGCTACTCGCATCCAGTTTCTTTCTTAATTACAACCTTATTATTCTCACATATAAGGTAGTTTCTTCAAGTGCTATTGTGACTGCGATACTGCGTTTACTAGCCGCCCCACCACCTCAAAGAAAGAGACAGGTTGCTAATAAAACTCTAATCGGCAACGCGGTTATTGGGCCGCACAAACTGCGTAATCACCAACGGTTAGTGGCACCAAATTTTTAACCGTAGTTTAATATAAAATTCACGATGAATATTCAGCGATCGCCTCCTCCAATCACCTCAAATACCCGTGGTAGTGGTTCACATCCAGATTTATCTAAACTAATACACTACGAAACCGATAATCAGATAACTATTCGCAAAAGAAAACAACCAGAGGAAGGACACAATATAACATCATCAGAGTTTATGAATTTCCGAAAGGACATATTTGTATTTTTGGAAAATTTTACCAAACAGCAGGACGAAAAAATGTCGAAACTATCAGAAGATATAGCACATATAAAGAATAATGTCAATAACATACAAGTAAAGATTGAAAATATTATATTGGAACAAAGTAAGATGAAGAATGAAATAGCTAAACTGAAAAAATCTGATACTACTTCAGTGCAAAAAATTGATTCTCTTGAAAACGATATAAGGGATCTTAAAAAGCAAAAATTAATCAGCACCGACACCCAAGCGGCATCAACTAGGAATTATGAAGAGATCATTACTGAAATGAATGATCGCCAGAATAGACAGAAGAATATCATCATAGTAGGTGTGCCAGAGCTGAGAACATCTAACTTAAATGAAAGACAACATCATGATAATAATGAGGTTCTAAACATCATCAATATGTCATCGCCCAACAGTTCTCAACCAATAAAAATAATGAGACTGGGAAAACATAATGTTGAAAAAAAGCGACCGCTAAAAGTATCCTTTGTATCAACCGATACTGTAATTAACATACTGCGCAGCCGAGCCAATATTAAAAGCGACACTATAAAGGTATTCGCGGATAAAACTCCACAACAACAACGCTATATGAAAACTTTGAGAGAAGAACTACAGATGCGTACGCAAAATGGTGAAAACGATTTAGGTATCCAATACATCCATGGTACACCAAAAATAGTCAAATTGCTTTCAAAAAACTAAGTATCTCTTATCGTACACCAATCCTACCCTCTTCTGGTAATATAACCCACCAACTTACAAATAGTTTCACCAAGATAACGGCATCTACCAAATCAATACGATTCCTATACTGCAATATTCGCAGTTTAGTTAAGCCTGGAAAGCTAGACGAACTATCTATCTATCTATCTATAACCTCACGCCAGATCCCTTGCGGGGTAGGCAGAGAGTACAGAGTTCCAACAGGTTCTTTCCTTACATACCTCTCTGGCTTCCTCGACTCTCATAGTTCGTCTCATACACGCTCGCCGGTTACGGAGACTCTTGACTTTTCCATCAGATAAGACTCGGTTTATTTGGTCGTGGTAAGATAGTCTAGGTCTTCCCCGGTACCTGCATCCTTCCACTTTCACATTGTATATCTGTTTTGTCATTCTTTCCTCTGGCATTCTTTCTATATGCCCGAACCAACGGAGCATGCCCTTTCTCATCTTTACACCGATACTATCTTTCATACCTACTCGCTGTCTTACTATGCTGTTGCTAATGCGGTCGGTCAGCTTCACTCCGCACATCTTCCGCAGAGCTCGCATTTCTACCGCATTTATCCTACTTTCATTCTCCTTCTTACATACCCAGCTCTCGCTACCATATAACAGCGTTGGGACAAGAACTCCGTTATGTATGGCCAGCTGCGCCTTATGGCTTAAGTGCCGGCTCCCGAGTAGCTTTCCCATCGCACCATTCACTCTGTTCCCTGCACTCACTCTTCTCTCTATGTCAGCGGTGTATTTCCCATCCTTACTGAAGGCGCATCCAAGATATACAAACTCATTCATTCACTAGACGAACTGATATGCAATTTACAAATATTAACTAAAGTGCATATTGTCGCAATAACTGAAATATGGATAAGGAATGAAACAGAGGCCCAAATGTTAAAACTGCCAAATTACACTCATTATTATAATTTTCGTCCGCAAAGCAGAGGTGTTTCAATTTTTGTTCATAATGATTTAAATCACACCTTTATTGAATCCAAGTGCGAAGATGACAATCATTACTTGTGGATCCATATACAAAAGTTCTCCCTTGATGTAGGAATTATATATAAACCAGGACGTACAAACTCACAAGTATTTCTGAATACACTATCAGATCAATTGCATAGAAGAAAACGAATCGTCATGTTCGGTGACTTTAATTACGATTTGCTTAATAAAACCCAATCTGTAAAAGAGTACAAAAGAACGCTACAAGAAAGTGGTATTAAAATACTTAACAAAATCAGTGATCAATACTGCACACGTGAGACTAAAGATACAAAAACTATCCTTGATCACGCTTGTTCAAACCTAATAAACCATGACTTCCATATGGCTGTAATAGATAATGATTTATCTGATCACAAACAAATATTTTGGCCGCGTGGTTCCCGGCTTAGAATAGGACCAACCCATCTCATCCCATCGGGTGTCGTACAAGGCGACTAAGGGAAAACTAGGGAATGGGCAGCAGCGTTCCCTTAACACTTCGACGACCAATAACTGCGCTCGCCAACCCGCCTGCCAAGCGTGGCGAGTATGGCAAACACCCCCAATTATGGAAGAAAGTAGGAAAACCAGGCCCCTAGTCCCCGGCGGTCCTGTTCGTCCTGGCCACGGTAGCAGCCATGGTAACGACAGGACAAGGGGTGCTAAGAATCTCCGGCAGAGATTCGGCTACCACCAAAACCGAAAATTGGCCCTGGTGACATACAACGCACGCACATTGAGGACAGATGAGAAGCTAGTTGAGCTGGAAGAAGAGTTAAACAAGTTGCGGTGGAGTATTGTTGGTTTATCGGAGGTCCGAAGAGAGGGCGAGGACACGATAACCTTAAAATCCGGCAACTTGTTTTACTACCGGGAGGGCGAACAGCAGTCCCAAGGTGGTGTCGGATTTATCGTCCACAAGTCACTCATAAACAACGTTGTGTCCATCACTAGTGTGTCGAGCAGGGTAGCGTACCTGATACTCAGAATATCCAAAAGATATTCGCTGAAGGTCATACAGGTCTACGCACCGACCTCGGCATACTCAGATGATGAGGTCGAAGTTATGTATGAGGACATTAGTAGAGCCATACATACTTCCAAAGCACATTTTACAGTAGTTATGGGTGACTTCAATGCGCGGCTGGGCCAACGGGGCGATGATGAGCTGAGAGTGGGGCAATTTGGATATGGGCAGCGCAACCCCAGGGGTCAGAGGCTGGCCGAATTTCTGGAGAAAGAGGGACTCTTTATGATGAACTCTTTCTTCCAGAAGCCGCCTCAAAGGAAATGGACCTGGATGAGCCCTGATGGTTCCACAAAAAATGAGATAGACTTCATCATGAGCACCAAGCGACAAATATTTAATGATGTCTCCGTGATTCATAGGGTAAAAACCGGCAGTGATCACCGAATGGTCAGAGACACATTAAATATTAATGTCAAAATGGAAAGATCGCGTCTGATGAAGTCTACGCTCCGACCTACTCATGCATATATCCAAAACCCCGAGAACTTTCAACTCGAATTGTCAAACCGCTTCGAATTGCTAGACAGCAGCGCATCAGTGGACGAAATCAACAACAGGCTGGTAGAGACTGTTCATACGGTTGGGTCCAAGTATTTTAAGACCCACCGTAAAAATAGGCCTCAAAAACTATCTGACTACACCCGAAACCTCATAGCTGAGCGACGTTCCATGACGCTCCAAACCTCCGATGATGCTAAGTCCTATAGGCAGCTTAATGGACAGATATTGAAGTCCTTGCGACACGACTTACGGTCCTTCAATGCAAAGCGTATTGAGGAGACCATAGAGCAGAACAAGGGCTCTAAAGTGTTCGCAAGAGACGCGTCTATTGGGCAGAGCCAGTTGACGAAGCTGAAGACGGAGGACGGAAACGTAACGTCAAATAGGTCAGAGGTGCTCAGGGAGATAGAGAGGTTCTATGGACAGTTATATACCTCAGTAGTTAAACCTGTTGTTGACTTGGTAAAAGACCCAAGAGCCAAGCTAACCCGACACTGCACTGAAGATATCTCGGACATCAGCCTGTGCGAGATTAGGATGGCTCTCAAACAACTAAAAAACAACAAAGCGCCGGGTGAAGACGGAATTACTGCAGAACTTCTAAAGGCAGGCGGATCGCCGGTACTTAAAGTCCTTCAGACGCTATTTAATTCCGTCTTGCTTGAAGGGAAAACGCCGGAAGCATGGAACAGGGGTGTGGTGGTGCTGTTTTTCAAGAAAGGTGATAACACCTTATTGAAGAACTATAGGCCCATCACACTGCTGAGCCATGTTTATAAGTTGTTTTCGAGAGTCATTACGAATCGTCTCGAACGAAGGCTTGATGACTTCCAGCCTCCCGAACAAGCCGGTTTCCGGAAAGGTTTTAGTACCATAGACCACATACATACGCTGCGGCAGGTTATACAGAAGACTGAGGAGTATAATCGGCCACTATGCTTGGCGTTTGTGGACTATGAGAAAGCCTTTGATTCGATCGAGACTTGGGCGGTTCTTAGATCTCTCCAGCGATGCCGCATTGACTATAGGTACATCGAAGTGTTGAAGTGCTTGTATAATAACGCCACCATGTCAGTCCGAGTACAGGGGCAGTGCACGAAGGTGATCCCCATAAAAAGAGGAGTAAGACAGGGAGACGTCATTTCTCCGAAACTGTTTACGGCCACCTTAGAGGACGCCTTCAAGCTCTTGGAATGGCAAGGACTTGGCATCAACATCAATGGCGAATACATCACTCACCTTCGATTTGCCGACGACATTGTGGTCATGGCGGAGTCGCTGGAAGATCTAGGACGAATGCTCGGTGACCTCAATAGAGTATCCCAACAAGTGGGTCTTAAAATGAATATGGACAAAACAAAAATAATGTTTAATGTCCATGTCGTACCCACCGCACTCACCGTTGGGAACTCTACTCTTGAAGTTGTCGACGAATACATTTACCTGGGACAGGCAGTCCGGTTAGGTAGGTCCAACTTTGAGAGAGAGGTCAATCGACGAATCAAACTCGGCTGGGCAGCGTTCGGGAAACTGCGCAACATCTTCTCATCCAAAATACCTCAGTGCCTAAAGACTAAAGTTTTTAGTCAATGTGTGTTACCAGTGATGACATATGGATCAGAGACGTGGTCTCTTACAATAGGTCTCATAAAAAAGCTCAAAGTTGCTCAGCGAGCTATGGAAAGAGCTATGCTCGGCGTTTCTCTACGTGATCGAATTAGGAATGAGGAGATTCGTAGAAGAACCAAGGTCACCGACATAGCCCTCAGGATTAGCATGCTGAAGTGGCAATGGGCTGGCCACATAGCGCGAAGATTGGACGGGCGTTGGGGCAGAAAGATTCTAGAGTGGAGACCACGTATTGGCAAGCGCAGCGTAGGACGACCGCCTGCCAGATGGACCGACGATCTTGTGAAAATCGCAGGAAATCGTTGGATGCAGGTGGCATCGGACCGGTTACGCTGGAAAGCGATTGGGGAGGCCTATGTTCAGCAGTGAACAAGTATAGGTTGAAATGATGAAATGATGATGAAACAAATATTTTTACAGATTAAAAAGTATCAACCAAGTCCTATTAGCAAAGTATCATATACCTCGATTGACTACAAAACATGTATTACAATCATAGAGGATAGCAAAGCCTTTGATGAGGACAACACGTACTTGAAGCTCGAAGAATTATTTTTATCTAGTATTAAGGAAAGCAAAATAACTAAGTCTAAATTACAAAACCCTCCTAGAAGTAATTGGATAAATAAGGAAATAATTGAATCAATTAATAAACGGAACACGATGTGGATTAAATTTAAAGATAATCCAAATGATAACGCTTTGAAGGAAGAGTATTTAGAAGAAAGAAGAAAAGTGTTTAATAACATACAGCACACTAAAAGTGAATATTATTATAAAAAGTTTAGAATGTACGACAAAAAACCTTCAAAAATGTGGAAAGTCATAGGTGATTTATGTAGTAATACAACCAAAGAGAAAGAATTTCCCTCCAAACTAGATACCCCTTCAGGAATAATAACTGATGAACAAAAAATTTGTGAATACTTTAATAATTTCTTTGCGACTATAGGAAATGTACTGGCCAACCAAATTCCAACTAGCTATAAAGATAAAATAGAAGCGAATGTGCAAAACAAGACCCCCCCTACACTATCCCAACTCAAACCGGCAATATATCAAGAAATTAATAAAATCATCGACGGTCTTAACGCTAATACTAGTGTAGGAATGGATGAAATTAGTACCAAATTATTAAAATCTGTAAAACATATTATTTACTATAGATTAACAAACTGCATTAACAAATGTATTCTTGAAGGCTATTTGCCAGATACACTTAAAATAGCTAAGGTTAGTCCTATATTTAAAGCAGGTAGTAAATCGGATCCAGGAAACTATCGACCTATTTCCGTGCTTCCTGTGTTCTCGAAGATCTTTGAAAAAGTTCTGCACAATCGTTTATCTGAGCATTTAGATTCTATTAATTTTCTTTTTGAAAGACAATACGGTTTCCGGCCCCAATCTAATACGCTATCTGCCACCGTTGATGTAATCACAAAAATTAAACAAAGCATAGATAGAAAACATATAGTTATAGGTATCTTTATAGATTTGAAAAAAGCTTTTGACACTGTCATAAAATTCTTTTGCAAAAACTAAAATTAATTGGAATTAGTGAATCAGCTTATAAGATCTTTAAATCATATTTAACAAATAGGTATCAAGTGACCAAGATAGGGCAACATGTAAGCAGTACTCGATTAATAACATGCGGCGTGCCACAAGGGTCAATATTAGGTCCATTATTATTCCTTATTTATATTAATAACATTCATCAAATCGGACTACAGGGACATCTTACCTTATACGCTGATGATACGTGCCTGTTCTATTTTGGGCACTCACTAAGTACTATTATGGAACAAGCTCAAAACGATATTAACATACTACAACACTGGTTCTTGGATAATCTTTTGACAATTAATATTGCGAAAACTAAGTACATAATTTTTACAGCCAAAAATAAATAGTTAGACAGTTGTGGACCATTGAGTATTAATAACATTCCAATAAATAAAACAAACGATGAAAAATATCTCGGATTAATCCTTGATAATCATTTGACTTGGGGTTCTCATATTGACAAGTTATGTTCTAAAATATCATCTTTAATTGGTCAGTTACGTGGTGCGGTTCGTTGCTTACCATCGAAAGTACGAAAGCTTATTTATAATGCATTGGCTAAGCCACACATTGATTATCTTATTGAAATTTGGGGTACTGCCGGTAAAACTAATCTACAAAAATTGCAAATTAAACAAAACAAATTAGTAAAATTATTATTTAATTATAGCTATTTGGCACCATCTCCCAAAATATATAATGAAACCGGGATAATGAATTTAACACAAACTTACATATATAAAACATGTTTACTAATTAGGAAAATATTAAACAGGGTTTATACATAGTCACATAGTATTTACAAAAAAATCACAAATACAAAAACGTCTAATGAGAAATGCCAATCACCTCATACTATATGCACCCCGTACCAATTATGGTAAAAAGAATATTATGCATGAAGGAGTACAGATATATAACAAACTTCCAAATGAAATTAAAGAAGCCAAATCCATTCACGTTTTCAAAAAATACTTAAAACAGCATATTTTGAAAGTTTTCTGTCCAAAATAAAAAACTTTATTTATTTTTCTCTTCTTTATGTAATAACTAACCGCCGTCTAGATATTAACAACAGTTTGCGATTATGGTGTAATCGAACATTTATTGTAATTGTAACTTCCCTCCGATTTTGTCTTTTTTTTTGTTTTGGGTTTGCTTTTGTCATTTTTGTAAAAGACCCTCCGATTTTGTCTTTTTTTGCTTTTATCTTTGCTTTTGTCATTTTTGTAAAACATGTTCCGCTCACTAGTAATTTAATTTTTAGTTAAGGTTCTCATGTAAGTGATTCGTTGTAATCTTTTATGAGAAAATAAAGAACTCTAAACCGTAAACCGTTAATTAGTTGATGTCTAACAAAAAACACAATATACCTACCCATAGTCGCCCCGGTGTGATTTCAGTTTTAATTTATTTTAGTACAGTAGAATCCATGAAACGCTTAATTATCTAAACACAGTTACACAGTTGTTTATCTCTCTTTATCACTCTCTCTCTCTCTCTCTCTTTATCTTCACGCTAAATCTCTTGCGGGGTAGGCAGAAAGTACCGAGTTTGTTTATGACAATATTTTCACCTCCAGGTACTATCAAATAGTGAAACCGATGTACCCCCTAGAAGAGGGCGAGTCCCCCGAGATTTATCAGGACGAGAGCCGGCTGGACACGTCCGCGTTCTACCGCCAGTTCAGCCAGAACTCCTGCGACGTGCGTGCACTCAACTCCGTCTTCACCTACCAGAACGAGTACCTGGGGAACAGGTATACTATCATGAGCTGGAACAAAGAAAAAAAAATCAAAGACATTTATACAGCGGAGTGTATAAGACGAACTATGAGAGTGGACGAAGCCAGAGAGGTCTGTAAGGAAAGAACCTGTTGGAACTCTGTGCTCTTAGCCTGCCCCTCAAGGGATCTGGCGTGATGATATAGATCAGCGACACAGACTGCTTCGTTGGTCTAGTGATCATGAGGTCCGGGGTTCTAATCCTAGGTCGGATAAATGTAGTTTTTCTATCGAAAATCGCCCAGTGTCAGTCCGGAGTCTGGAGTTGTGCCCGGTATATGGCAATAGGCTCGCCTCCTATTACATGGGACCTAACATCGTCGGCGAAAAGTGGGTGTACACAGCATACCTCTGCCATCCCCGCTTAGGGAATGTAGTCATGATGGTATTTATTTGTTATATATTTATCAAATATGTTACTTATTACATTCCGAGGGTTATGGTATATCAAAGATGGTCATAATCCCACGTTGGAGTGCGTGAGCCTAGACAGGGCGCGCACCACAATCTCTCTTCACAAAATTATTGTAATCCTACTCTGTTGTAGAAATGAAATGTGAATAAACGCAGTTTATAGATATCTCGTTTTCATGGCAAATTAAGATTCAATAGTCTTACTAAAAAAGTTAACCCATCAGGTCTATCGGACTGAGATCGAGTCTGTCGAACGAATTAAACAGACTTGATCAGAGATTGCCGTAAGACCCCGAAAGACTGGGCTTTCTGTTCCTATTTTTTTTCTTTTTATAAAAAGTAGCCCGACACTAGAATTTATTCCTGTATCTGCGGTTACAAACTTGAAAATTCACTACTATTCGGCACCATGGAGCGGCTTAGGCTCTTAACCACTGCGCAAAATCGCCTGTCAGATTACCCACTAAACTACGTCTACTTACCCACTAAACTACGACAAACCTAGATCATACACTACCAAAGAGTAAATAATAGTACAAGTAATGGGACTCGAGACTCCTAGTGTTAAATTATAGCACTACCTACATGAGTTTCAGAGGCAACCAAATCTGTTGTTTTTGTAGGTTCCTATGTTCTATCTATCTATATCATCACGCCAGATCCCCTGCGGGGTAGGCAGAGAGTACAGCGTTCCAACAGGTTCTTTCCTTACATACCTCTCTGGCTTCCTCCTCTCTCATAGTTCGTCTCATACACGCTCGCCGGTTACGGAGACTCTTGTCTAGTCCTTCAGATAAGACACGGTCTGTTTGGTCATGGTAAGGTAGTCTAGGTCTTCCCCGGTACCTGCATCCTTCCACTTTCGCATTGTATATCTGTTTTGTCATTCTTTCTTCTGACATTCTTTCTTCTGACATTCTTTCTTCTGACATTCTTTCTTCTGACATTCTTTCTTCTGACATTCTTTCTATATGCCCAAACCAACGGAGCATCTCTCATCTTTACACGTATACTATCTTTTATACCTACTCGCTTTCTTACTACGCTGTATGCTTGCTCCTACCTAATATTAGCCCTGTTAAGAAACTGTCCCACTGTTGGGCACGGGCCTTCTCTCGAACTGAGAGGGCTTGCTCCTACCTATGTTGCCTTTATAAATTAAAATAAAAGGGTAATTTTAAGGATCGAACCCGCGACTATTCGGCACCGTGGGCGGAGCGGCTTAAGCTCTTAACCACTGCGCTAAATCGTCCTTGTTATTTTGGCTATAACGAGTCCGTGGTCCCCAGCGGTCGGCTGGTGATCACTCCGCTGACGGACCGCTGCTACCTTACACTCATGTGCGCCATGCATCTCAAATTCGGCGGAGCTCCCGCTGGGCCCGCCGGCACCGGCAAGACTGAGACTACCAAGGTAATTTTAACACATAGAAATATTATAGAATAGAATAGAACACTCTTTATGTTACACCAATACCTTTATTATTATTATCTAGCCGTCGGTGTCCCACTGCTGGACAAAGGCCTCACTCCACACTTTCCACTCCACTCTGTTTGTAGCAATCGAGGGCCAATCACTCATAAAGACGTCCAGTTCGTCCCGCCATCTCTTCCTGGGCCAGCCGCGATTTCTTTTAAAATTAGGAGGGACCCAGTTGGTTATTATTTTAGCCCACGATGTGTCTGGCATGCGGCAGACATGGCCAGCCCAGTCCCATTTTACCCCAGCGGCTTTTTGACCAACATCAGCTATATGTGTCATGGAACGCAGTACACTATTTTTGACATGGTTGGTAAGTTTCATACCTAGAATACTGCGCTCCATGTTGCGCTGGCAATACATTTACATTGAGGAAAAAAATAAACAATGGAGGTACAAATGGCGGTCTTATCGCTAATAGCGATCTCTTCCAGACAGCCAAAACTGAAGGAACAAGAAAAACAAAATATACAAAAAATAGAGGGCAGTAGGTGGCGTACATTTATTAGTTAGTTTTATTTTAATAGGTATAGGTTCATATGCTTATAAATATATATGTGGCGACTTGGCGGGATTATGGAGAAAATAAAACTTCCGAGTGTGAAGCGTGTGCGTGTACTCAGAGCTTAAATTTCATCAGGCGCTCCAACAATATATGATACATAAAAATATATAAATACACATAAAGATAGGTATCAGGAAACGGCACGATAGTAGGTGACTTATTAGAGAATAGTCGACAGAAAGAGTTCCTTAACCATTCTTTTAAAAATGGTCAATGACTCTTGCGCGTCTTACTGATACAAGCAATGCATTCCGTTGACGAACAGCTTGGACTGAGAAGGATTTGCCAAGAAATAACTTAATAATACACTAATATAATAACACACTATAATATTTTCCACATAAGATGGGTAGTGACAGTTCTAAGTGTCAAACGAAATTAATATTTAATTCAATGGTATTGGGGCATAACACTAAGTATAGAAACAAGTCATGCCTCTTATTGCCATTAAATAAAGTATAATTTTCTTTGACACTTACAACTGTCACAGTACCCTTTCTTCATGAAAAATACTATAGGAGTCGTATAGCTTTGGAACTTGCCGCCGCACCTTAAAGTTGGGCATTATTCAATTAATTTTTAATTGTTGAATCATTCAATTGACTTCCCAGTATGAGTCCGGAGTCTGGAATTGTGCCCGGTATATGGCAATAGGCCCGCCCCCTACTAAGTGGGACCTAATATCGTCGGCGAAAAGTGGGTGTACTGTATCCAGGGTCTGATGATGGAGCTGGAATGTAGGGATAGGGATCCCTCAACTAAACAAGGTAACTTCATCCTGTCTGGGCTATAAAAGCTTGTTTTAAAATAAAGTTGTAATTATTGAGCGAGGTTGGCCTGTTGTTTACAACCTTGTGAATCAATAATACACGGGGGCTTGTGAATATTTTTATAAAAGACTTCGTACCCGGTCGACAACAGCGCCACCTACCGGGTCTATTTTATATAGCCTATATTACTTCTGGATAAAATAGCTTTAAAATGGTAAAAGAATTTTTGAAATCGGTCCAGTAGTTTGAGTTTATTCGTTACAAAAATATAAATTTTTCCTCTTCTTATAATATTAGTAATTAATAATATTAGTGTGTGTGTGTGAGTGATGTACGCTGTTGGCCTCGAGGCCTTTACAGCTTCACCGGACTTGAGGGCGAGCGTGCAACCACTACGCTCGAGCCAGAAGGGCAAGAGGCGACATACTCGAGGGCGCCTTGAAGAGGCGGTTTCGGCTGGGACAGTCGCTGCGGGGTGAGGGGGTGCAACGGTCAACCGCCGGCTAGGGGAGGGGATCTACGACTTCGTCGTCGTCGTCGCCCGTATTCGAAGCGGAAAGAAGGGATGACAAAGCATCGGGGGATATATAATATTCGTAGTATTACTGCTTGAAATAAAATTAAATAAAACTATTTTTCGGATTTTATTCCGGTTTATTTTTTAATTTTAAGCTCCCGAAAGAGTGCTTTGCAGCACCCTTGGTCACGGGAGGGACTGGGGTGTTAGACGTCCAAAAGGCATCGTTGTTCTGGGGTACCCTCAAACTTCTTAATTATTTTTGTTGGTCCGATCTACGTAGAATAAACTCACGGTGTTTTGGGGTCTCGCAGTGTTATGTTTGGTTTTGGATTTGATTATATTAATTACCGGATCCCAAGTGGAAGCACTCAGCTATCTTCTCTATTGAAATTAGGAATTTTTTAATTTCAATAGCGGTTCCCACTGCTTTTCAAAAATCGGCACATGCCTTCGAACTGTACCGTACTGTAAATGATTACTTTTGGCACAGGATCTGGCGAAGGCGTTAGCTGTCCAGTGTGTAGTATTCAACTGCTCGGATCAGCTCGACTACATGGCTATGGGCAAGTTCTTCAAGGGTTTGGCTGCGTAAGCGTTCATTAGTTTTTAATTGTGCCGTTTAGTGGTTGAGAAAAAATCTCAACATCAGTCCGGAGTCTGGAATTGTACCCAGTATATGGTAATAAGCAGTATATAGCCTAGTGGTAAGACCGTTGGACTGCAAAGTCAGAGGTCTCGGTTTCAAACCCAGGCACGCACCTCTGACTTTTCTTAAGCATGTGCGTATTAAAGAAATAACTATCACTCGCTTAAACGGTGAAGGAAAACATCGTGGGGAAACCTGCATGCCTAAGAGTTTCTCGAAGGTGTGTGAAGTTCGCCAACCCGCACTGGGCCAGCGTGGTGGACTATGGCCTAAACCCTCTCAGTTTGAGAGGAGGCCCGTGCCGAACGGTGGGATAGTTTTTTAACAGGACTAATATAATTATTATTATATGACAATAGGCTCGCTCCTTATTACATGGGACTTAATATCGTCGGCGAAAAGTGGGGGTATGCCATCCTCGCTTTAGGAATATAGGCGTGACAGTTCCTCAAGGGTTCGCTGCGTGAGTATTCATAAATTTTTGACAGACGGCTTGTTCCGTTTAGTAGTTAAAAACTTAAGCCGCTCCCTCTACTGAATTGAGTAGTGAACTGAATTTGAAACCGTGATTCGGTTTCTGGAGTAAAATCTAGTTTCGGTCGGACACTAGACAGCTAGACCCTAAAGGTAGTTAACATTTTTATTTATATACAGGTCTGGCGCATGGGCGTGTTTCGACGAGTTCAACCGCATTGACATTGAAGTACTCTCTGTGGTGGCACAGCAGGTAATATCAACCTTGTTACAGTTACAATAGAGCGCAGTTAGCAATAATCTTTTAGTAACTATTTGGTGAAGGTCGCAGGTAAGAGCAGGACGCGTAGAGCATAAAACCGGTCATTGTGGCGATCTTCGGGGAGGCCTTCGTCGTGCAGTAGACGTCTTTTGACTTAAGATGATGATGAGGATATATATTTCGTAATTTAGAGAACTTAGGCATTGTCTACGGTGTAGTAGTTTATCTATCTATCTATATCATCACGCCAGCTCCCTCGCGGGGTAGGCAGAGAGTACAGAGTTCCAACAGGTTCTTTCCTTACATAGCTCTCTGGCTTCCTCCACTCTCATAGTTCGTCTCATACACACTCGCCGGTTACGGAGACTCTTGACTTGCCTTTCAGATAAGACACGGTCTATTTGGTCATGGTAAGATAGTCTAGGTCTTCCCCGGTACCTACATCCTTCCACTTTCGGTAGTTTATCGTGATAATATATTCGAATCTACCCGCGATATTGGTTTTGTAGGTAGTGACGATCCAAAAGGCGCAGCTGGCACGGTTGGACAAGTTTATGTTCGAAGGTTGCGAGCTGCCTTTGAAGGCGTCGTGCTCCGTGTTCATCACCATGAACCCTGGATACGCTGGTGAGATGCTTACTGTATATACTTAGACTCATTCTTTTCAGAATAATAAATAATAATATCAGCCTATACTGCCCACTGCTGGGCAAAGGCCTTCTCATAAATCGAGGTGAGACAGATTACGTCATACTCCAACACCGGACCCAGTGCGGTTTGGTGGAGGCAGGAACTTATCAAGCCGCATATAAGGGTTCCAACTCGGTTCAACGACTACCACATTAAGTGGTAATCGGGACCAACGGCTTAACGTGCCTTCCGAAGTAAGGTGACGCTCGAATATCAAAATGTTACAACGGTCACCCATCTCAGCCCGACCGAGTCAAACGCTGCTTAACTTTGGGGATCGGTTAGAACACCGCAGTTGCACAGCGCTACGAGCGCCTCATTCAATTTTTGCATTTTAACACGTTTTTTGCACAGGTCGGAGTACATACTTAATTTGACGATAGCTTGATCTAGTGGTTAGAGCGTAGGCCGTTCGGATTGTTATTTTTTTAAACATTGCCCCACTCTAGGATTTATTCCTGTGTCGAAAATGTGTGAAAATTCATATACACACATTACCCAGCCCGAAACAATTATTTGTGGATCATACAAAAATATATATCCCGTACGGGAATCGAACCCGCGACTATTACACACAGTGAGCGGCTTAAGCTCTTAACCACTGCGCTAAATCATCCGTCAGTTATTGGTTCGAGTTGTCGCTGTTCGATTCCCGCATGTTTGTTTGGATTCGCTAGTTTATGTATGTAAATTTAATATTTGTTAACGCACCCACAACAATGGAATAATTTCTAAAAAAAAAGAAAACAATGTTAGCTTGGCACGCTTGGCTTTGGCCCGCATGGCAGACGAACTGATCTATCTGCTATTAAGCCCTTAGTCCCGATTACCACTTAATGTGCTCTGCGGAAGATGTGCGGAGGAAAGCTGACCGACCGTATTCGCAACAGCGTAGTAAGAAAGCGAGTAATAGTTTCGGTGTAAAGATAAGAAAGGGTACGCTCCGTTGGTTCGGGCACATAGAAAGAATGTCAGAAGAAAGAATGACAAATCAGATATACAATGCGAAAGTGGAAGAATGTAGATACCGTGTCTTATCTGAGGGACTAGACAAGAGTCTCCGTAACCGGCGAGCGTGTATGAGGCGAACTATACTAAACTAAACTACTAAACTAAATCTCTAGGCTCTTTAGTTAAAATGGGCGTTCCACAGGGTTCGATACTGGGTCCGTTCCTATTCTTAGTTTACATAAATGATCTACCTGAAGTAATTAAAATTCGAGCGAAGATAGTGTTACTTGCTGACGATACCTCTTTGATTTTTAAAGTAGGTAGACATGTTAATAACTTTGACGAAGTAAATGACGCTATTCTTCAACTACATAACTGGTTTACATCCAACAATTTAGTGCTCAATAACAAGAAAACTAAATGTATAAGGTTTTCTTTGCCAAATGTAAAAAGTACTGTACATGATATTATACTGAACAATGAGAAACTTGAGTTCATCAATGATACATCTTTTTTAGGGATTTCGCTTGACTCCAAGTTACAATGGAATGGGGTCCTCATATTGAGAATTTAGGTAAACGGCTTAGCTCCGCTGCCTATGCCGTAAGGAAGATCAGACAACTAACTGATTTGGACACCGCGCGGGTAGTCTATTTTAGCTACTTTCATAGTGTCATGTCTTACGGTATGTTATTGTGGGGTAGGGCAGCGGACATTGAGTCTGTTTTTATCTTGCAAAAAAGGGTTATTAGGGCCATCTATAACTTGAGTAGTCGCGACTCTTTAAGAGAACTGTTCAAAGTAGCTAATATCATGACGGTCCCATGTCAATATATTTATGAAAACATTATGTATACTAGAAAAAATTTAGATCTTTTTAATCAGCTAGGTGATAGGCATTGCTATAACACACGACATAGAAATAACTTAGACCAACCGCAGTTTCGTCTGTCAAAAATTCACACGTCTTTCATGGGGCACTGTGTTAGATTTTATAACAAAATTCCCATTGACGTCACTAAACTTAGTGAACATAAGTTCAAAGCTTGTGTAAAACGAACACTTTGTAAACAAGCTTATTATTCAATAGAAGATTATTTAAAAGATAAAAATGCTTGGATAGATGCTATTCCAGCTCCACTTGAGTCATGACAACCTATTCAACTGTTGTTAGTTAACATTTCCTCTCTTCCATCTATTAATCTAACACAATATGTACTTTTTTTTTTGTAAATGAGGGAACCATTTAGCCATTCTCATAAATAGTATTATTCGCTTTTTTAACTTAGACTCACCTGATGACCAACCTGCATTGTTCTCCCATACCCCACAACAGAATGTAGATGAAAAAGTTTGTAATTTCTTATTTTAAAAGAGTAACCGTGGAGTTTTTTTGCCCTTCTTCTCCACAGAAATGACATTCCGAAGTGGCGGTAGACTCTTTGTTACTTTTCTGACGATACATAAATACTGTAATGGTTTACATGAATAAAAAATATTCTGATTCTGATTCTGATAAAATTGGAGGAAGCCGGAGCGGTATGTAAGGAAAGCACCTGTTGGGACTCTGTACTCTCTGCCTATCCCGCAAGAAATCTGGCGTGATGATATAGTTAGATAGATAAACCATTTAATGTGGTAATCGTTAATCTAAGTTGAAAGCCTTATAGACGGCTTGATAAGTTCCAATTGTAGGAGACCACAAACCTGCTTCCACCGCACCGAACTGGGTCCACGTGGTGGAGTGTGCCCTAATTTCTCTCCCCTCGATTTGTGAGAGAAGGCCTTTGCCCTGGTGAGACGGTGTAGTAAGATTTATTGAAGTGTCCTTCCAGGTCGTACCGAGTTGCCAGACAATCTGAAAGCTCTGTTCCGCCCCATCGCCATGATGGTCCCGGATTACGCGCTCATCGCAGAGATCTCGCTGTTATCGTACGGGTTCTCAGAGGCCAAGATCCTGGCCGGCAAGATCACCACCACGTTTAGATTGAGCTCGGAACAATTGTCTTCACAGGTATGTGTCACAAAACTGTGTACCGAAAAATAAAACTACAGGGTGGATTTTGGAGATGGGGCAGTAGGGACAGCTACCTCAACTGTTGTAGCGACAGGAAAACGGATTTACGAGTGTATCCATAACTCTTTTTTACATTAACATAAATTTACAGATGCACAAAAAATCTATAGTCGGCAAAAATATGGGTAATTTATACAAAAACTTATTTGTTGCCAATCGATCCTCCTTGTTATAAGGATCAAAAACTTCTACTGGACCAACTAAGGTTGGGGTACTAAAAAAATCAGAAATCGCAAAAAAAAATCTATAAATGTTGTCATACTAGATGGCGCTTAGCGTCAAGTAAACATCAGCTCCGTGTTCAAATATTCGCTAAAATTGTTTAAACCTAGCTTTTTAGTGTATTTTGTGTGAATTCGTTAACTAAAAGAACAATAACTGAGTGATACTGTTTGCAAGTGTTTTTTATGAAGAGCAGTGAAGTTATAAGACAATCTAATAATAAACAGTAAAAGGCCTGAAATATCTCTGTACGTCAGTATTTAGTAGTGTGTGAACTATTTTCGTGTAAGGATATTCCATCCGAACAAACTTACATCAAAATTAAATAAATTGATTTTATAAAGTGAAAAAATATTATAATCACAACTGACAATTTAATGTTTATCAACCCCAAACGGTGGTTAACGACTACTGCCGTATTTCACCCAATTCTAATAAGTCAATTTGGTGTGCGGGCGAACTGTTCCGTTCACATCGGTGCGTCACGATCGACGCGAGTTCGCGCCCCATATCTAATTTTCTCTTTTTGTTGGTTATTTAGTTTATTAAACTAGACCACTATGTCGTCCTGCGATGCGTGTGGTAAATCCGTTAAGGCAACAGAAAAAATTAATTGCCAAACATGTGAAAAGTGCTTCCACTATATATGTGTTAACATTAACGCTAATTCATTCAAGTAACTGAGCAAACATGCTCATTCTGCATGGATATGCCCTAGTTGCACGATCAATAAACCTAGGAGTAACAATACGAATACACCTATTAGGCCTATGGTTGAATATAGCGCAGGGAGTTCGGATACTGAATTTGACTATATATATATGGATACTAATATTATAAAAACCATTCGTAAAGAAATAAGGAGTACAATGCGTGCTGAAATGAGGAACTTAGTGCGTGAACTGATTAAAGTAGAGTTAGAAGGAATTATTAATCAAATAGACGATTTGAAATCTTCTGGGTCATTTGATATTGCTCAATACAATGAACTAAAAGATCAGCTTGGAGGACTCCGGATAGACAACAAGGAGTTACGTGAGGAGAATGAAAAATTCTGTCTGCGTGAAGCGAATCTAGAAATTCATGGTCTTCCGGAGCACAACAATGAAAACCTGCCAAATTTGATTAGGCAACTAACTAAAGTAGTCTCTCATCCGCTGAATGATAATGATATTTTAAAATGTACAAGAGTTGCAAAAATCGATAAGAACTCCACTCGCCCTCGTACAGTTTTACTTAAATTGCGAAGCCCCAGGTGCCGTGACCCCAAACCTGTATACATTGCAGTACATCTATCTCCTATCAGCAAAGCGATGCATTCAGCTGCACGTCAAAGGGCTAGAGACAAGGCATACAAATTTGTCTTGGTCCGAAATGGTAGAATTTATGTCCGTAAGGATGAAAACTCTGGACACATACTTATTATGGATATGTACTGTCTAGATAAAATTATTTAAATGAATGTCTCTGTTTACCTGTAATGTTATTTTGATTAAGTATTGTATTTATAATGGCTATAACAGTATACTATCAAAATGTAAGAGGTATTAAGTCAAAATCATTGGATTTTATCAGTTCTATTCTGTCAAATGATATTGATATTATCTGCTTAACGGAGACTTGGTTGGATGAGTCGGTCATGTCCTCTGAATATTTTGATAAGCGATACTCTGTAATCAGAAGGGATCGTGGGAATGATTTCAAGCAAATGCACTCTAAAAGACATGGAGGTGGTGTACTGATCGCTGTTTCAAATAGATTAATTTTTTTAACGAAAATTGATTGGCAAACATCATCTGTTGAGGATTTATGGGTCCGAATTAACCTTGGTAGATCTTTTATAAATTTATGTGTCGCTTATTTACCATCCTATATTACTAATGAATCTTTTAAATCCTTTCTGACAAAGGCGGAAGAAATTACATTAAATAATTCTGATAATGTTAGTCTTTTGTTAGGCGACTTTAACCTGCCACAAATCGACTGGGAACATCCCATTGCTCCATTTCGCGCATCTAATGACTTCAAAGCTTTAGCCCTGCAAGAATACTTGGCAGTTACCAACCAAACCCAGATTAATTATATTAATAACCATAATAATTGCATACTTGACCTAGTTATTACTGACGAAAATCATAATATCTCTATAGCTAGTGCTCCTCCCCTTACTAAACAAGATTTTCGTCATCCTCCATTTGAGTTACTTGTGCAATGGGCAGACATGAATGAACTACCACTCAATAAGTCAAGCGTCAAATATAACTTTAGAAAAATGAATTATGAGGCATGTTTATCAGAGTTAGAACAATTAACTGGATTGAATTTTCTTATTTAAGGTGTGACGAGTTTACTCTTAAATTTTATAACATATTATGGGTTATTATTGAAAAGCATACACCATTAGCTAAACAAAGAAAGTCAAATTATCCCGTTTGGTTCTCTTCTTCACTTATAAAATTACTTAAAGAAAAATTCAAGTTCAGAAGAAGGTATAGGAAATTTAAAAACCCCAGAGACCATGACACCTTTTTGAGTCTTAGGGATAGGTCTAGAAGAGTTATGGATGAGTGTTTTAACAGTTACATTAAAAACATCGAAGACAACATTACCGTCAATATCAAGGCTTTTTGGCGTTATACCCAACAAAAAAAAGACGGTAACAGTATTCCGGGCCAGGTTATCAGTAATGAAATAGTCTTTGAGGGAGGTTACAATATCGCTAATGCATTTGCGGAGTACTTTTCATCTGTATATGGGAATGGTTCATCATCCGGATCTTTTTTTCCAACTTCCACGAGATCTAATTATACCCTTAGTACAGTGCATACTCGTGCACAAGACATCCTGTCTCGACTCGAGAAATTAGATCTATATAAAGGCGCTGGTCCCGATGGTCTACCCCCTATTTTCATTCGCATGTGTGCTACGGTGCTGATTAAACCGTTGCAATAAATATTTGAAAAATCAATTAGTGAGGGGGTGTTTTCTGAACTTTGGAAAATTGCACAGGTAATGCCGATCTTTAAGGATGGCAACAAAAACAATGTAGCCAATTATAGGCCAGTGTCTCTAATTTCTTGTTTCGCGAAGGTGTTGGAGAGCTGCGTTTATGATGCGATGTTTTACCACTTTAAGCAACTACTTAATGATCGGCAGCATGGATTTGTTAGTAAACGTTCAACGGAGTCTAATTTACTAATATACAGCAACTTTATTTATGAAGTGTTGTGAGAAGTCCGATGGAGTGTTGTGTGAGGCACAGGGAGGTTTCAGGTCTGGAAGAGGATGTTCGGATCAAGTTTTCTCCCTCCGCAACATCGTAGAAAAGCATCTGGCAGTAGGCCGGAAGGTTTTCTGCGGTTTTGTGGACCTGGAGAAGGCGTTTGATAGAGTCGTGCGAAAGAGACTTTGGGACATTTTGCCAGAGTATGGTATAAACGGCACCCTGTTGCGAGCCGTCCAGTCCACCTACGTGGACAGCAAGGCATGCGTACGGGTGGGTGGTAACATGTCACCTTGGTTTGACGTTAAAATCGGCGTCAAGCAGGGTTGCGTGTTGTCCGCTAGACTGTTTATAGTGTATCTGGATAAAAGTCTTCAAAGACTGTGTGCGATGACTGAAGGGGTAAAAATGGGTGATCTAGTGATAAACCACCTATTGTATGCAGATGACGCGGTTTTGATAGCGCCAACAGCCACTGATCTGCAAACACTAGTCACAGTTATGAGAGACGACTGCATGAACAATGGCTTACATTTGAATGTGAAGAAAACCAAAATTATGGTTTTTGAACGGGAAGAAACCAGAACGAATGCAAGGATTGTGGTTGGTAACGATGTGCTGGAGCAAGTGAATGAGTTTGTATATCTTGGATGCGCCTTCAGTAAGGATGGGAAATACACCGCTGATATAGAGAGAAGAGTGAATGCAGGTAATAGAGTGAATGGTGCGATGGGAAGGCTACTTGGGAGCCGGCACTTAAGCCAAAAGGCGCAGCTGGCCATGCATAACGGAGTGCTTGTCCCAACGCTGTTATATGGCAGTGAGAGTTGGGTATGTAAGAAGGAGAACGAAATCTGGATAAATGCGGTCGAAATGCGATCTCTGCGGAAGATGTGCGGAGTCACGCTGACCGACCGTATTCGCAACAGCGTAGTAAGAAAGCGAGTAGGTATGAAAGATAGTATCGGTGTAAAGATGAGAAAGGGTATGCTCCGTTGGTTCGGGCTTATAGAAAGGATGCCAGAAGAAAGAATGACAAAACAGATATACAATGCGAAAGTGGAAGGATGTAGGTGCCGGGGAAGACCTAGACTATCTTACCATGACCAAATAGACCGTGTCTTAGCTGAAGGGCAAGTCAAGAGTCTCCGTAACCGGCGAGTGTGTATGAGACGAACTATGAGAGTGGGGGAAGCCAGAGAGGTATGTAAGGAAAGAACCTGTTGGAACTCTGTACTCTCTGCCTACCCCGCGAGGGAGCTGGCGTGATGATATAGATAGATAGATAGATTTATTTATGAAACCTTCGAACAACGTAGACAGGTGGACTCTATTTATACAGACTTTTCCAAGGCCTTCGATCGAGTGAACCACTCTGTACTATTGACGAAACTTAATCACATAGGTATACATGGTGATCTTTTAAGATGGTTCCAAAGCTACCTAGCAAACAGAAGTCAGTTCGTTGCGATAGCAGGGTATGAGTCTTCGCCATTTACAGCACATACTGGAGTTCCTCAGGGTTCCAAATTAGGGCCATTATTATTTTTGATCTTTATCAATGATCTTCTTGGTAGTCTTCATTGTGAATGTTTGGCATATGCTGATGACATTAAGATCTATCGGGCTATAAATTCACTTGACGATTGTCTGATACTGCAAAATGACATGGATGTACTTTTGAAGTGGTGCGAATATAATCGTATGTCACTGAATGCTAAGAAATGTCATTACATTACCTTCACTAACAAGAAGAAATACGTTGATTTTGAGTATAAAATTGGACAGGACAAATTGCAGAGGGTATATTCAGTTCGTGATTTGGGAGTGATGTTTGACTCAGCAATGTCTTTCCGTAACCATTGTGAACAAACAGTTCTGAGGGCAAACAGAATGTTAGGTTTTATCATAAGAGTATCTATGCCATTTAAGAAGCCTTCCAGCACAATTCTATTATACAATGCTCTTGTTAGGAGTTTGCTGGAGTATGGTGCATGCATTTGGTCACCATATTATGCCAAATATATAGGACGGATAGAATCAGTGCAATCTAGATTTGTTAGATACCTAAGTTCAAGATCAGGAGTCAGAAAAGTTATTTCTGGATATGATGACAGATTGTGCTACTTTAACATGATCAGCTTAGAAGTTCGACGTAAGATTTTTTATTTGTTAATGTTATATAAAATCGTAAATGGTATGATAGATGCCAATCTAATTGAATACTGTAAATTTTAAATAAATAATCGCGTTCAAAGATATCCTAGACTTTTTCGAGTTGCCTAGTTCCACGCTTAACACAGTATTCAATAACCCACTTACTCGTAAGTCCCGATTATTGAATGAACTCCAACCTGCTGTTATTGACATTTTTAACCCAAATTATTTTTCATTCAAACATTCCTTATATTCACACTTTACTCAATCCTGATTCTAAGTTTCAATAACATTAACGAAGTATTGTTCTTTAGTAACGTCAACTGTGTGCTGTTTATATAATTTTTCACAATTTTTCAAATTTCAGTTTTGATATTTAATTGTTTTATTTAGTTTTGTTTTTTAATTTTGGTGTGGCATTTTTTTTACTCTTATTATTATTTTTTTTTTTTACTGAGATTCACGGGCTTTACCCGGACCTTTGAAAGGCTTGCATGGGGACATGGGTCCAACACGTAGAGGCCCTTTGCGAGAAGTTAATGTTATGTAAGCCACCTGCTGAGATCACTTGCTGAAAATGAAGAAACATAACCAGCGAACTGACCCCGGCAGGTGCAAGGACTATTGTAAATTATGGAAAGAAAACAAGGGCTATGCAAATGAGGCTTGATGGACAAAAACTGGACTATTTCAAAGAGGACGGACACCGGCCATAATTAGTTATACCTAAATACCCGTGGCCGGCGGTGACTCGCCGCTTACTAGATGGGCCCTCAAACGGTCGTCCTAGGACAACTGAGGGCAACACCGGTGTGAGCGGCTCAGAGGTGTAGAGAGGTGTGCTGCGCTTTCTCCGAAGTTACTCGCGGCGTTATGCCCTTTAACACTTCCACCCCTGGAGTACATCGATGTAGGAACGCATTATCTTCCTACGTCGATATAGCTCTCACGGCTCCTCTCTGGACGGCCAATTAAGGCTAGCCAGAGCCGAGAGTCCTGCGGGCACCCTTCGGTTTCCACTCGACCGACGAAGACACGCCGAGTTGGGGGCCCTGACCGACTCTCTGAAGCACTCGGGTCCGTGGTGTCGTTACTCACCAACAGCTCGCCACAAGCTGCCCTGCGGGCTTATTATTATTATTATTATTATTATTATGTCATTCAACTACAATTTATATACTTTATTTTCATTATTATTTTATATGTGAGACGATGTTTGGACTACTAGGTGTATGTTGTACTCACCTGTAACTGATGCCCATACTATTATAAGTTGTTTCTTCTATTGATATATTGTTCCTATGTTTTGTATGTGTATTGTTGGTGTGGCTATTTAATAAAAAATAAAAATAAAATATTGATAAACTTGAACAGTGGCGTGTCGTGACTCTGCCGTGTCGGATTACTGTGGTATTTTAGTGTGGTAAAAAGATCATATGCCTAGAAAAAAGAAGGTCTTCTTCCTTTTTCTGCAAAGACGACTGAGAATCTTTTGTGTGTTATTTAGTTCTTTGCACATCGGTACTAATATATGCACAATAATATCATAAATCACTGCATCAGGAGAGTTTACAACCGATAAGAGTGGCGTGCTCATGAAGAGACCTACTCTCAATAGTGGGTCAGTGCGGGTCGATATGATGATGGTTATTATTGTAATCTTCATCCAGGATCACTACGACTTCGGCATGCGCGCGGTGAAGACGGTGATACTAGTGGCCGGCAACCTGATCCGGCAGATGCCGGACGGCGACGAGCGCCAGATCGTGCTGCGTGCGCTGCGCGACGTCAACGTGCCCAAGTTCCTCGCCGACGACCTCGTGCTCTTCAACGTTAGATATCTATCTATACTAGTGGCCGGCAACCTGATCCGGCAGATGCCGGACGGCGACGAGCGCCAGATCGTGCTGCGTGCGCTGCGCGACGTCAACGTGCCCAAGTTCCTCGCCGACGACCTCGTGCTCTTCAACGGTAGATATCTATCTATACTAGTGGCCGGCAACCTGATCCGGCAGATGCCGGACGGCGACGAGCGCCAGATCGTGCTGCGTGCGCTGCGCGACGTCAACGTGCCCAAGTTCCTCGCCGACGACCTCGTGCTCTTCAACGGTAGATATCTATCTATACTAGTGGCCGGCAACCTGATCCGGCAGATGCCGTGTACGTGTGTGTATTGAAAAATACATTTGAAATCTTCGTATTGCTCTGAATCAAGAATAAATTTGGATTGTTAAAGAAATAACAGCTAATTTAAAAAAAAATACTTTACATTGTTGGAATCAATTCAGTTACTGGTTCAAAACAAACTACTTTCAGGTCTTGCATTAATTTTGTTACACTTTGTATACAGAATAAAGAGTAAATTATTTTCTTTTAAACTGGTACCTTCACCTCCATATCAGTGTTCCACGTCTGACTGCGAGTATGAAAAATCAGCACACTACGTTCTTTGGGAATGCTGTCTCTGGCACAACGAGCGTACCATTATGTTAAAGAACCTGCGAAACACGTCTGGGGTATTATACTACACGGATTTTGTAGAACGGGATAATTTCCGTGCGTTTAAGCGTTTTGCCATACCTATTATTGGAATCAAACATGAGTCTCACGAATAGGCCCTATCACTTTTTTTTTGTCCGTCGTGTTTTACAGCTGAGCTCATCCTAGTTGTAGTCTCTTTCTCTATGGCTGATGTGCCAATTCTTCGTGTCTCCCGCTTTGCAAAGGAAGGAAGTGGAATTTTATTTTTCCTTCTACTGTTTTTCTTTCTAATTAAGTTTATTGCGGGTTCTAAGACAATCAAAGCGCTTCCCGGGACACTCTATCTCGTCATCTAAGAAGACCATTGTGGACCCTGGCTTACAGGAGTTACAATGATGGAAATGCAAGGTGGGCTTAGTCCCAAAAACGCTTGTCCTTTGTTGTAAAGAAATACTGTATTCTTATACAGTATTTCTTTACAACAAAGGACAAGCGTATGCACAATAAAAAAAGGTAAACCGACTTCAAAAAGCAAAAAAATAAATATTTGAAGTCGGTGCTGGTTGGTGCAGTCGGTTACTTGGCACCGACTTAAATATTTTTTTTTTGCTTTTTGAAGTCGGTTTACCTTTTTTTATAAAAGATTTTTATTTAACAATTTTAAGGGACCAGTGAATTATTCTATAGTAGGGTACCTACTGCCGCGTGGTTCCCGGCTTAGAATAGGACCAACCCATCTCATCCCATCGG
Organism: Phalera bucephala; assembly: GCA_905147815.2. Lineage (NCBI taxonomy): Eukaryota > Metazoa > Arthropoda > Insecta > Lepidoptera > Notodontidae > Phalera > Phalera bucephala. Next base: position 5,629,367 of record LR990628.1, on the reverse strand, counting down.
GTGTCGTACAAGGCGACTAAGGGAAAACTAGGGAATGGGCAGCAGCGTTCCCTTAACACTTCTACCATCAAAAACTGCGCTCGCCAACCCGCCTGCCAAGCGTGGCGAGTATGGCAAACACCCCCAATTTATTAAAATGGAAGATAAGAATAAAACCAGGCCCCTAGTCCCCGGCGGTCCTGTTCGTCCTGGCCACGGTAGCAGCTATGGTAACGACAGGACAAGGGGTGCTAAGAATCTCCGGCAGAGATTCGGCTACCACCAACATCGAAAATTGGCCCTGGTGACATACAATGCACGCACGTTAAGGACAGATGAGAAGCTTGTTGAGCTGGAAGAAGAGATAAACAAGTTGCGGTGGAATATTGTTGGTTTATCGGAGGTCCGAAGAAAGGGCGAGGACACGATAACCTTAAAATCCGGCAACTTGTTTTACTACCGGGAGGGTGAACAACAGTCCCAAGGTGGTGTCGGATTTATCGTCCACAAGTCACTCATAGACAACATTGTGTCCATCACTAGTGTGTCGAGCAGGGTAGCGTACCTGATACTCAGAATATCCAAAAGATATTCGCTGAAGGTCATACAGGTCTACGCACCGACCTCGGCATACTCAGATGATGACGTCGAAGTAATGTATGAGGACATTAGTAGAGCCATACATACTTCCAAAGCACACTTTACAGTGGTTATGGGTGACTTCAATGCGCGGCTGGGCAAACGGGGCGATGATGAGTTGAGAGTGGGGCAATTTGGATATGGGCAGCGCAACCCCAGGGGTCAGAGGCTGGCCGAATATCTGGAGAAGGAGGGACTCTTTATGATGAACTCTTTCTTCCGGAAGCCGCCTCATAGAAAATGGACCTGGATGAGCCCTGATGGTTCCACAAAAAATGAGATAGACTTCATCATGAGCACCAAGCGACAAATATTTAATGATGTCTCCGTGATTCACAGGGTAAAAACCGGCAGTGATCACCGAATGGTCAGAGGCACATTAAATATTAATGTCAAAATGGAAAGATCGCGTCTGATGAAGTCTACGCTCCGACCTTCTTATGCACACATCCAAAACCCCGAGAACTTTCAACTCGAATTGGCAAACCGCTTCGAATTGCTAGACAGCAGCGCATCAGTGGACGAAATCAACAACAGGCTGGTAGAGACTGTCCATACGGTCGGGTCCAAGTATTATAAGCCCCACCGTAAAAATAGACCTCAAAAACTATCTAACTCCACCCAAAATCTCATGGCTGAGCGACGTTCCATGACGCTCCAAACCTCCGATGATGCTAAGTCCTATAGGCAGCTCAATGGACAGATACTGAAGTCCTTGCGTCACGATTTACGGTCCTTCAATACAAGGCGTATTGAGGAGACCATAGCACAGAACAAGGGCTCCAAAGTGTTCGCAAGAGACGCGTCTATTGGGCAAAGCCAGTTGACGAAGCTGAAGACGGAGGACGGAAACGTAACGTCGAATAGGTCAGAGGTGCTCAGGGAGATAGAGAGGTTCTATGGGCAGTTGTACACCTCAGTAGCTGAACCTGTTGTTGACTTGGTAAAAGACCCAAGAGCCAAGCTAACCCGACACTACACTGAAGATATCCCGGACATCAGCCTGTACGAGATTACGATGGCTCTCAAACAACTCAAAAATAACAAAGCACCAGGCGAAGACGGAATTACCGCAGAGCTTCTGAAAGCGGGCGGAACGCCGGTACTTAAAGTCCTTCAGAGGCTGTTTAATTCCGTCTTGCTCGAAGAGAAAACGCCGGAAGCATGGAACAGGGGAGTGGTGGTACTGTTTTTCAAGAAAGGTGATAACACTTTACTGAAGAATTATAGGCCCATCACACTGCTGAGCCATGTTTATAAGTTGTTTTCGAGAGTCATCACGAATCGTCTCGAACGCAGGCTTGATGACTTCCAGCCTCCCGAACAAGCCGGTTTCCGGAAAGGCTTTAGTACCATAGACCACATACATACGCTGCGGCAGATTATACAGAAGACCGAGGAGTATAATCGGCCACTATGCTTGGCGTTTGTGGACTATGAGAAAGCCTTCGATTCGATCGAGACTTGGGCGGTTCTTAGATCTCTCCAGCGATGCCGCATTGACTATCGGTACATTGAAGTGTTGAAGTGCTTGTATAATAACGCCACCATGTCAGTCCGAGTACAGGGGCATTGCACTAAGGCGATCCCCATAAAAAGAGGAGTAAGGCAGGGAGACGTCATTTCTCCGAAACTGTTTACGGCCACCTTAGAGGACGCCTTCAAGCTCTTGGAATGGCAAGGACTTGGCATCAACATCAATGGCGAATACATCACTCACCTTCGATTTGCCGACGACATTGTGGTCGTGGCGGAGTCGCTGGAAGATCTAGGACGAATGCTCGGTGACCTCAACAGAGTATCTCAACAAGTGGGTCTTAAAATGAACATGGACAAAACGAAAATAATGTGTAACGTCCATGTCGTACCCACCGCACTCACCGTTGGGAACTCTACTCTTGAAGTTGTTGACGAATACATTTACCTGGGACAGGTAGTCCGGTTAGGTAGGTCCAACTTTGAGAGAGAGGTCAATCGACGAATCCAACTCGGCTGGGCAGCGTTCGGGAAACTGCGCAACATCTTCTCATCCAAAATACCTCAGTGCCTTAAGACTAAAGTTTTTAGTCAGTGTGTGTTACCAGTGATGATATATGGATCAGAGACGTGGTCTCTTACTATAGGTCTCATAAAAAAGCTCAGAGTTGCTCAGCGAGCTATGGAGAGAGCTATGCTCGGCGTTTCTCTACGCGATCGAATCAGGAATGAGGAGATTCGTAGAAGAACCAAGGTCACCGACATAGCCGTTAAGATTAGCAAGCTGAAGTGGCAATGGGCGGGCCACATAGCGCGTAGATCGGACGGGCGTTGGGGCAGAAAGATTCTAGAGTGGAGACCACGTATTGGCAAGCGCAGTGTGGGACGACCGCCTGCCAGATGGACCGACGATCTTGTGAAAATCGCAGGAAGTCGTTGGATGCAGGTGGCATCGGACCGGTTACGCAGGAAAGCGATTGGGGAGGCCTATGTTCAGCAGTGGACAAGTATAGGCTGAGATGATGATGATGATGATGATGATAGGATTGACGTAATACCCATAATATCTCAATTTACACATGCCTATTGTTTGTCGTTAAAGAGTTCCCTGGTGTATCTTCTAAGTCCAAGGGCCAATGTCAATAAAATTAATATGGGACCACCTTGGAGATATACTGAACCCAATGCAAAAAAAAAATCAAAATCGGCCCACAATTGACGGAAATATCGCTGAATATACATAAAAAAAAAATAAAAAAAGCATACATACAACCGAACATAGAACCTCCTCCTTTTTGAAGTCGGTTAAAAATCAAATAAGTCGCTGGACAAGATTCAAACTCAAACTTGTTCCCTAATTATTACGAGGCTGAATATTATTTGCAAATATTAAAAATATGCAGTACAAAACTAACTTAAACTCTCCCCTACTTGCCCGTATAGCGATGATGCTGCAAGGAAGAGGGTCGGAGCTTAGAATCAGATGGCTCGATAGTGCCAAGCGACTTGATTCGTTAAATCAAACCTTGTCGTTTGTATTCACTAATATACGTTTTCGATATGCAGAATACGTATAGCTGAGGTACTTTTGATCTCAATTTTACAAGGGAGGAGTCTGTCGCCATTCTTCATTTGTATCATTTCGGAAACCCTACGAAAGTTTTATCGGAGGATTCCTCACGATTTTTTATTTTAGCAAGCCGGGATTTTTATACAGCCGAGCATACTACCACTGGGCTATCTATAACTGGGCTATCATTGCCCTTTCCACAGATATCTGTGCCATATATCTGTGTCAGATGTTTTTTTTTCAATGTAATTTCGTTATGTCCTCAGGTATAATTTCTGATCTGTTTCCTCGCGTGGAGATCCCCATAGTAGACTACGGAATAATGGAGCAGTCCATAAGGAACATGCTCGTCAAGAGAGGATACGACGATCTTTATAGTGAGTATACCAGTGTTTAGCTTAACCTCTGTCGTCATAGTGCAGTCACTGTTACGTTCTGTAGGGTACCCAAGTTTTAACTAAAGTAAGTTCTCAAATTGACAGTATCGTTAACGGACAAGAAAGTAAATTTCTGTTAGGTGCTTTGAAGTCGTTTAGGTTAGTTTATTTAGGAAGTTAAGGTATAATAATTTTAGAATAAATTTTATACATTTAATTTTTTCACAATTTCGAAAGTCTGTGATGAAGGGCAAAAAGTTTCACACTTACTGTATAAAATGTTTTCTATCTATTTTTAGCTTTATTTTTTTAGGATATGAGATAATCAAAATTGGTATCTTTGGATAGATATAAGTTGTTTATGTAAATGGCTACATTTAGCGGGTAGGATGGTCATCTATGTATCTATTTATATCTTCACGCCAGATCCCTTGCGGGGTAGGCAGAGAGTACAGAGGATTGTCATGTTAGTCAAAATAATATTGCATTAGTATTCATCATTTTTTTCAGCGTTTATCTTCAAAATAATTCAATTGTACGAGACGACTGTTGTAAGGCATGGCCTCATGTTGGTCGGGCCGGCGGGCGCTGGGAAAACCAAGGTAACAATCTCTTCCGGATAAATTTATTAATTTTTACATTCTCTTACCTTAGTAGCTTTGCTATGGACATTTTAGACTAAAGCCGATGCTCCTTGGCGGCGTAGTACAAGCAGACCATGCATAAGTGTGTTGCTATACTTAAAATTATTACTATTATTATTAGTTAGCCTACAGTGTCCAACTGCTAGGCAAAGGCCTCCCTTCATTTTCTCCACTCTTCTCTATTTAGGGCTATAGCGCGCCAATTGACGGACGATTAAGCGCAGTGGTTAAGAGCTTAAGCCGCTCCGCCCACTGTGTGTAATAGTCGCGGGTTCGATACCCGCACGGGACGATTCTTTGTGTGATCCACAATTATTTATGTTTTCGTATTTTCATGTTTGTAAACGCACCCACGACACAGGAATAAACGCTAGTGTGGGGCTTCGTTTAAAAAAAAACATTTTTAAAGGCGTCCAGTTCGTCTCGCCATCTCCGCCTGGGCCTTAAAGTAATACGCATTAATCGATTTTTAACCGCTGCCGTTTTGCTGTCTTCGTGGTTTTACAGAATATGTAAACTTTGATCGGCGAAAATAAAAATTTGATCTACAATTTTTTCTTTATTTGTAGAATTGCCTTCTCTCACAGTTTAGCTAACGAGCTGAATGTCATCCAGAGGTCGCTTTTACATGAAAGGAGTGAGGGTTTTTGAAGTGAGACTTGGTCATGTTCGTACTAATCTTAAGTCTAATTTGTGATTAAACATGAATATCATTAATTGGCCTTCTGCTGCTTAGACTTAAATTTAATGTATTTGTACGTAATGTATCATGTGCTGTTGATATTCCTACAAATAAATAAATATTGCGTTTTTTTTTTCTATACGTATCTTATGGCTAATGATAATAATACCTAAGTTACTGAGCATTGTTTTGGAATGCTCTGTAGTTGAATTGTAAATTAACTATTAACAAATATTGTGTCTCTCTTGTATTGTCTCAAATAAAATTTATTTGTCAGTTCTTAGTATTCGTTTTGGTATTAAAACACTGAATGTTACTTGCAGTGCTACGAAATACTTCGCGACGCTCTCACCGCGATCAAAGGCAAGTTGGCGCCCGATGGGTTCCCGTTCACACCTGTCCATACTTTCGTGGTCAACCCCAAATCCATCACTATGGGACAGCTGTACGGAGAATTCGACCTTCAGACCCATGAATGGTGAGTTCAAATTTATAAAACAAATATACCTATTACATGGCGGATGACAACCTACGACTATGTGGGTTCGATTCCCGCTCGGAACAAATCTTTGTAAGCCTCACGAATATTTGTAAACGCTCCCACGACACTTGAAGTGGAAATACTTTTTTTCCAACCATGCCTTTATTCTCTACGTGTGGATAGAGACTTACTGCGTACACTCACATCGCCGATGATGTTATACCTCATTTACACAATGTCGTATCAATCAATAATGGTGAAGTGTCTGATAATATGTATCTATCTATATCATCACGTCAGTTCCCTTGCGGGGTAGGCGGAGAGTACAGAGTTCCAACAGGTTCCTTACATACCTCTCTGGCTTCCTCCACTCCCATAGTTCGTCTCATACACGCTCGCCGGTTACGGAGACTCTTAACTGTACCTTCCGATAAGACATGGTCTATCTGGTCATGGTAAGATAGTTTAGGTCTCCCCCAGTACCTACATACTTCCACTTTCGCATTGTATATCTGTTTTGTCATTCTTTCTTCTCCCATTCTTTCTATATGCCCAAACCAACGGAGCATACCCTTTCTCATCTTTACACCGATACTATCTTTCATACCTACGCTCGCTTTCTTACTACGCTGTTGCGAATACGGTCGGTCAGCTTCACTCCGCACTCTGTTATGTATCGCCAGCTGCGCCTTATGGCTTAAGTGCCGGCTCCCGAGTAGCTTTCCCATCGCACCATTCACTCTGTTCCCTGCACTCACTCTTCTCTCTATGCCAGCGGTGTATTTCCCATCCTTACTGAAGGCGCATCCAAGATATACAAACTCATTCACTTGCTCCAGCACATCGTTACCAACCACAATCCTTGCATTCGCTCTGGTATCTTTCAAGATTCACATTTCACCGTAACAGCGCGACAACTTGGTTAATGGTTACGGCGTAGGCCTTACTCTGCTTACTGAATCGAGTAGCCGCGGCATCGATTTCCGTACGGGACTGATTTTGTGACCCACAAATGGCAATTTCGGTCTGATTGTTTGTGTATGTGACTTACATGTTCGTTATCGCCCACACGATATAGAAATAATACCGTAGTACCGGCAACTTTTTTACAACCTACGTTATATGAGATGAGTTCATAGCTATGCAGAACAGGGTCCTTGGTCTATGTTACAGTCATACTAATATTTTTTGGCCCACTGCCAAAATCAGAATTAAAGCTGTCATCAAGAGAAATGTCAGTTCATAACAATCGAAGAGTTGCTGTTTTTTTTTGGCAATTGCGTTTACATTATGCCATTGTACAAAGTTTACGAATATTCATTTCTAAATTAATTCAACTCCCCAATGAACTTGATGACAAAGATGATAATGAAATTGATGAAGTGCCCCACCCTGGATAGTAAAGCGATGGACACTTTACATACTAATTGCAACGGCCGTTTTGAGGGAAATCGAAAAGGCATGTTTTATCATTTTGTTACAATTACCTTCACTCATGCACATGTAGGAATACATAGTGGTTAATATTCCACCAACATTACACATTATAATTCAAAATAACACAAGTTTTGGAAATTAAAACAAATTGACAAAATCACTCTTCGATTTCCCGCCTACTACTGCTATGTTGCTTTTTGCTATGAAATTAACCCAAGTTCATTTTTTAATTAGTAACCGTGCGGGGACCCGTCTGTTGAACTATTTCTCTAAAAGTAGGAAAATTTTACTAGTTACAACTCTACTTTTACACCAACGTCCTGTCGATGTCATCCCCGGGCCAAAATATTCTTGTACCACTATACGAGTGGTTTTCAGGACTGACGGTATCCTTTCGAGTCTGGTGCGTGGCGGCATCGCTGTTGAAGACATGGATAGGCGCTGGTACGTGTTCGACGGGCCGGTGGACGCTGTGTGGATCGAGAATATGAACACTGTAAGTTTCCAATCAATTATTCGAAATCGACTGCTTTGTTTGTCTAGATTATGTTGTATGTGTTTATAATCGATACTCTATTTTTTTTTTAATCGTAGCCCCACATTAGGATTTATTCCTGTATCGTAGGTGTATTTACAAACATATCATAATAAGCGTAGCGATCAAGAGTGCGATTTGATACTGGGATTTTTTGATAGGAAAGATCCCAGTATCAATTCGGAATCTGGCATTGTGACTTGTATCACGGCAATTGGCTTGCTCTCTATTACATTAGGATCTAACAGCGTCGGTAAAAAGTGGGAGTACTGAGTACTCACTCCTACTTTTTGCCGACGATGTACTGAGTACTCAGTACTCTAAAATACTCCTTTACCATCCCCGTTTGGGGAATATACGCGTAAAGGTGTTCAAAACAAGACAAGTCAATGATTACTGAGTTCTGTAGAGTCATGATTATCATCTCATCTTTATTAAATTTACTACTTACCCGTGGGGCGATCGATTTTTTTTTTAGCCTGTTTGAGCAAAGGCTATATACTTCCACAACTATCGATCTATTGTTTTTTTGGTGATAAAGAGATAATTCCTAGGTGCTAGACGACAATAAGAAGCTTTGCCTATCGAGTGGCGAGATCATGAAGCTGACAGACCGGCAGCGCATGATCTTCGAGGTGGCCGACCTGGCCGTAGCGTCACCGGCCACGGTCTCGCGCTGCGGCATGGTGTACCTGGACACCAGGGTGGTGGGCCTGCCGCCGCTGGTCAACGCCTGGCTGAAGAGCAACCTGCCTCCAGTAAGTTGTGCTCGTGATTCGTACTAAGTATATACTCCGGCCACGTCTCCCGCTGCGGCATGGTGTACCTGGACACCAGGGTGGTGGGCCTGCCGCCGCTGGTCAACGCCTGGCTGAAGAGCAACCTGCCTCCAGTAAGTTGTGCTCGTGATTCGTACTAAGTATATACTCCGGCCACGTCTCCCGCTGCGGCATGGTGTACCTGGACACCAGGGTGGTGGGCCTGCCGCCGCTGGTCAACGCCTGGCTGAAGAGCAACCTGCCTCCAGTAAGTTGTGCTCGTGATTCGTACTAAGTATATACTCCGGCCACGTCTCCCGCTGCGGCATGGTGTACCTGGACACCAGGGTGGTGGGCCTGCCGCCGCTGGTCAACGCCTGGCTGAAGAGCAACCTGCCTCCAGTAAGTTGTGCTCGTGATTCGTACTAAGTATATACTCCGGCCACGTCTCCCGCTGCGGCATGGTGTACCTGGACACCAGGGTGGTGGGCCTGCCGCCGCTGGTCAACGCCTGGCTGAAGAGCAACCTGCCTCCAGTAAGTTGTGCTCGTGATTCGTACTAAGTATATACTCCGGCCACGTCTCCCGCTGCGGCATGGTGTACCTGGACACCAGGGTGGTGGGCCTGCCGCCGCTGGTCAACGCCTGGCTGAAGAGCAACCTGCCTCCAGTAAGTTGTGCTCGTGATTCGTACTAAGTATATACTCCGGCCACGTCTCCCGCTGCGGCATGGTGTACCTGGACACCAGGGTGGTGGGCCTGCCGCCGCTGGTCAACGCCTGGCTGAAGAGCAACCTGCCTCCAGTAAGTTGTGCTCGTGATTCGTACTAAGTATATACTCCGGCCACGTCTCCCGCTGCGGCATGGTGTACCTGGACACCAGGGTGGTGGGCCTGCCGCCGCTGGTCAACGCCTGGCTGAAGAGCAACCTGCCTCCAGTAAGTTGTGCTCGTGATTCGTACTAAGTATATACTCCGGCCACGTCTCCCGCTGCGGCATGGTGTACCTGGACACCAGGGTTGTAAGTTCCACGCTTACATTTACAAGGGTAATATTGTATATGATATTAATTGGCGTCGATTGCAACATGTAGCCCTAAAAGGTTTCATCCATATTGTTGCGCAACACAAGTCTATACTTTGTGATACACTATTCCTCAACGAAAACGACGCTACGAGGAGTTAGATGTCGCCAAACTACGTCTGACGTCACCAGCGACACGTTCCCTAATAAATAAGAAGCTTTATTATGTTGTTCGTTCAAACAGATAGCAGATAGCATCCGCAAGTTACTGCCGAACCTGATTAGCACGTATCTGTACCCTGCACTGAACCTGCTGCGCTCGCGGCTTACGGAAATCGTGGTCTCCATCGATTGTGCATTGGTGCTGAAATTCCTGGAGCTCCTGGACTATAGGCTACGGCCTTTGACCGGGAAGGACGATAGGCCTCCGCCACCACCCCCCTTCCTAGCTCTCATTCGTGAGTATTACAACGTTATCACCACGTATCTAGATCCTAGCCTCCGTCTGCTGTGCTCGAGGTTTACGGAGATCGTGATCTCGTTCGACTCGGCACTGGTGCAGGTCTTCCTAGACTCCTGGACCACAGGCTGCGGCCTCCGACCGGGAAGGACGATAGTCTTCCGCCACCGCCTCCATTCCTCGCTTTGATGCGTGAGTACAACACGATCACAACGTATTAGCTGCATCTGCTGCACTCAAGAATTGTGGAGGTTGTGATTTTCATCGACTCTGCGTTGTTCCTGAAGCTTCTATCTGTATAGTGTTATAGGCTGCAACCTCTGACTGGGAAGGATGATACCGGATGTCTTCGTCGCTCTGATCAACATGATCACAACGTCGTTCGGTATCAACATGATCACAACGTATATGGAGGGCTTGCTCCAGTGGTAAAGAGCTTAAGCCGCTCCGCCACTGGATCGATTACCCACAAATATTTGTTTCGGTCTGGGTGTTTATGTGTATGAGTTTTTTCTTAAAAACGCACCCACGATAGAAAAATAAAATTTCTTGGTTGGGGCTACGTTTTTTCAAAAGAAAAATAAAGATAGAGAGCTTTCCCTTTCTTCTTTATTTATCTATCTATATCATCACGCAAGATCTCTCGCGGGGCAGGGAGAGAGCACAGAGTTCTAACAGGTTCTTTCTTACATATCTCTCTGGCTCCTCCTTTCCTCTTGACTTGTCCTTCAGATAAGGGCAAGTCAAGAGTCTCGGGTCACAGTCTTTTCTGTTTCTTGAAGTCTATTAATAATTTCGTATCGTAGTTGCACTCCCTTGTTGAAATAGTATATCCCTTCCCCAGCCCGGCTGGCGCCGTGCTGGGTGGTGTGGGCTGTGACTTGGTCGGTGGGCGCCACGTGCGACCACAACGGGCGCAGCGTCTTCTCAGACTTCATGCGCGACCTCACCACGGAGGTGGGGCTCAAGCCGCTGTTCCCCCAAGAAGGACGGGTCTATGACTATACGTGAGTACTGCTTTAAACTTGGAGTCACACTCTATTTTTTTGAAGACGAAGGAGAGTCTTTAGAAGATTCATAATCTTCTGGGGGGAAGATAATGTGGAGCTTTTACCGAACTAATTAAACAAAACCTGCGATGGTGTTTCATTTGATATGGTAGGGAACATCGGGGTTTCCAAATCAAGCAGACTGGTGACTCTCTCTGGTGCTACGAACAAAATCTCTTCCCTCGCACCGTCATTGTGCATGATCTAATTATACACATACATTGGTTTTAAGATTTGCGTTATATAAATAGTGTCTCCGAATCTAGTGGTATATTTTCAAGCTATTCATCTAAAATTATATTCACATTACATTTAATCATACGACAGTGAATAAAATAGTGAACATGTCAAAGTGAACATCGGTAGGAAAGTGGAAACGGTGTAGCCCAAGAATGTAAACACTGAGTCTCGCGGCCCAGTTTTAATACTCAATTGATTATTATCTGCCGCCCAAGTAGGCTGAATATAAACTAATAATCCTATTGTTCCCATTAGCAATTAGTGACAGCGTATAACTACTTTTCCTGTAACAAATTATGCATTCTTTCGTACAGTCTGCATGACGGCGGTTTCACAGACCCTACGGAAGACGGTGAGCCCGCCAGTCCTTACTGGTACAACTGGATGGCAAACTTGGAGCCCTACGAGGTCGACCCTGAGTGGCAGTTTGCCGGTAAATCATATTATTGTCACGTATCATATTATCATTAGCCGAAAGACTGCTGAATATTTGCTTTCTCCAAAGATAGGTTTTGTCAAATCAAATCAGTTTATTTGCGAAAATGGGTTACAGTGGATGTTAAAATTACATTGGTCGTATGACATATTCTGCCTTTTGCATCATTAGGAATAATCCAAGAACTAAAAGTACTTAACAGTTAAGAAAACAATAATTGTATTGACATTCATGAATTATTTAATTAGAATTTAAATATATAATACAATATGTAAAATTTAATTTCCAATTTGCTGTTTTAATGATATCAATTATATTAATGTTAATTATAGTAATGTTAATCGTAATAGTGACAAATAATATAATATCAGGAATCATATTATGAATTTAATTGAGATTAATTGCTCTACGCATCCAGCTTTGAATCGCAACCTTCACCAGACCATCTGTCACCCTCACAATGCAGACCAATGACCTGGTAAAATTTGCGTATTATCGCAATGATGGACGTACACATTCTAAACTCACAAGTCTATAAAACAGCTCTCTTCACCCGTCAAGAAAACTGTTTCATATAATTTAATAGGTTCGTGTGAAGAATTCCTGGCGTGTTGCCGTAACAGATCATGCTTGATCAAAGTTTAACGCTTTTTTATATCTGTAGTCACCTTTTACGAAATCTACAGTAATTGGAACTGGCGTTTTTATATTAACCGGGAACTACAGGCTGTATATCCCATCCCCTTTTTCAGACATAGAATATTTATCTCCTCCCTTCTTTTAGACATCGAAGTCCCGACCCTGGACAACGTTCGGAGCGCGGCGATCCTCGGCTATAAGATAGCGAACTACAACCACGCCATCTGCGTGGGCCCCACTGGTACCGGGAAAACAGTCACCATTACCTCCAAGCTAACGCACGGCCTCCACAAGAAGTTCATCTGTGAATTCCTTGTCTTCTCCGCCAGGACATCTGCTAATCAGACTCAGGTAACTTCTACTCTTTTGTGACCTTCCGGCCCTATCCAAGTTCTCCACGATGAGCGTAAAACAATGTGACTGCCTTGTTGGTCTAGTGGCAAAGCGCATTGCTTTGTGATCACTAGGTCCTGGGTTCAAATCCTAGGTCAGAAATGAGTAGTTTTTTTAACGAAAACTTCCCAGTACGAGTCCGGAGTCTGGAATTGTGCCCGGTATATGGCAATAGGCTCGCCCCCTGTTACAAGGGTGTGGTTCCCGGCTTAGAATTAGACCAACCCATCTCATCCCACTGGGTGTCGTACAAGGACAACTAGGGAATGGGCAGCAGCGTTCTCCTAGATATTTCCACGACCATTAAACTGCGCTCACCAACCCGCCTGCCAAGCGTGGCGAGTAAGGCAAATCCCCCAATCATCATGGAAGAGAAGTATATAACCAGGCCCCTAGTCCCCGGCTGTCCTGTTCGTCCTGGCCATGGTAGCAACCATGGTAACGACAGGACAAGGGGTGCTAAGAGTCTCCGGCAGAGATTCGGCTACCACCAACAACGAAAATTGGTCCTGGTGATTCACAACGCACGCACGTTGAGGACAGATGAGAACCTAGTTGAGCTGGAAGAAGAGATAAACAAGTTGCGGTGGAGTTTTGTTGGTTTATCGGAGGTCCGAAGAGAGGGGAGGGCACGATAACCTTAAAATCAACGTTGTGTCCATCACTAGTGTGTCGAGCAGGGTAGCATACCTGATATTCAGAATATCCAAAAGATATTCGCTGAAGGTCATACAGGTCTACGCACCGACCTCGGCATACTCAGATGATGAAGTCGAAGTTATGTATGTGGACATTGAGGACATTAGTAGAGTACTTCCAAAGCACACTTTACAGTGGTTATGGGTGACTTCAATGCGCGGCTGGACAAACGGGGCGATGATGAGTTGAGAGTGGGGCAATTTGGATATGGACAGCGCAACCCCAGGGGTCAGAGGCTGGCAGAATTTCTGGAGAAGGAGGGACCCTTCATGATGAACTCTTTCTTCCAGAAGCCGTTTCTTCCCGAGTACAGGGGCAGTGCACAAAGGCGATCCCTATAAAAAAGGGGAGTAAGACAGGGAGACGTCATTTCTCCGAAACTGTTTACGGCCACCTTAGAGGACGCCTTCAAGCTCTTGGAATGGCGAGGACTTGGCATCAACATGAATGGCGAATACATCACTCACCTTCGATTTGCCGACGACATTGTGGTCATGGTGGAGTCGCTGGAAGATCTAGGACGAATGCTCGGTGACCTCAACAGAGTATCTCAACAAGTGGGTCAAAATGAACATGGACAAAACGAAAATAATGTTTAACGTCCATTTCGTACCCACCCCACTCACCATTGGGAACCCTACTCTTGAAGCTGCCGACGAATACATTTACCTGGGACAGGCAGTCCGGTTAGGTAGGTCCAACTTTGAGAGAGAGGTCAATCGACGAATCCTACTCGGCTGGGCAGCGTTCGTGAAACTGCGCAATATCTTCTCATCCAAAATATCTCAGTGCCTCAAGACTAAAGTTTTTAGTCAATGTTGGTTGTACTAAATACACATACTATGTTAATTTATACTTTAAGTACTCCATTGTACAATTGTTTGTTGTCCTGAATAAAATAAAATAAATTGTGTACTACCAGTGATGATATACGGATCAGAGACGTGGTCTCTTACAATCGGTCTCATAAAAAAGCTCAGAGTTGCTCAACGAGCTATGGAAAGAGCTATGCTCGGCGTTACTCTATGTGATCAAATCAGGAATGAGGAGATTCGTAGAAGAACCAAGGTCACCGACATAGCCCTTAAGATTAGCAAGCTGAAGTAGCAATGAGCGGGCCACATAGCGCGAAGATCGGACGGGCGTTGGGGCAGAAAAATTCTAGAGTGGAGACCACGTATTGGCAAGCGCAGCGTGGGACGACCGCCTGCCAGATGGACCGACGATCTTGTGAAAATCGCAGGAAGTCGTTGGATGCAGGTGGCGTCGGACCGGTTACGCTGGAAAGCGATTGGGGAGGCCTATGTTCATCAGTGGATAAGTATAGGCTGAGATGATGATGATGATCCCTATACTAATAATAACCTGTACTGTCTTAGCCTACGAACGCACGAGCGCTTTTTCAACGCGCACGAGGGCTTTTTTTTAAAAGCATTGGAATGAAATATGTGGCTAAATGTACGTTTTTGCGAAAGCACTGTACAGTGATGCAGCCCCGCGCATTGCAAAAGGTGTCCGTGCGAACGAGGACTTACTGCTTTTTTATTATTACAATACGCAAATGCTTTTATTATTATTACATTTTAAAAAATTGCTTTACACTTGGTAGTATTCCTGTGTAGTGGGTGCGTTTGATATTAAGGGTCAGGCCGAGTCGAATATTTGTGTACCACATAAAGATGCCCGTGTATGGTTCGAACGCGATTGCTCGATCTAGTGATCTAAGGTTTAGAGGACAGGTGAGATAATAGTGTAAACTCCACCACGCGAACCCAGTGCGGATTGGTGGAGGCAGGTTTGTGGTCACCTGCTGTTGGAACTTATTGAGCCGCCTATTTCCAACATGGGTTAACGACGACTACATGAAGTGGCAGGCGACCTCGAAGATGCCCTCGAACGTGTGCTACAAAGAAATATTTAAGATGTCTTCTCTAGTTCTTTGCACATATTAACTCAATGGTTGAAGTCCCCTCTTTCTATGCCTAAAATAAATGTGTTCCGTTATTACATTAATAAAGCGCGGTTGGTTTGGATTTTTAATAATTGGAATGAAGTTGGAGGAACACATTTGATGAGTACGCACTATTTTAAATTGCACATTGTTGTGTCGTGCCATTTAGTCGTATTTCGGCATTCGTGCCGACTAGTTAGGTAATAAATAGAGTATCATGAAGTTTTTTATTATATTTTACGCCAGAACTATGAGAGTGGATGAACCAGAGAGGTCTGTATGGAATGAACCTGTTGGAACCCTGTACTCTCTGCTTACCCCTGGGATCTGGCGTGAATATATAGATAGATTATGGAGTCAGAGTAAGTAAAGCAGTCATGGTGTGTGCGCAGGACGTGATCGATAGCAAGCTGGAACGTCGGCGGCGCGGCGTGTTCGGGCCGCCGCCCACCAGGCGGCAGGTGTTCTTCATCGACGACCTCAACATGCCCGCGCTCGAGGTCTTCGGCGCGCAGCCGCCCATCGAGCTGCTGAGGCAGTTCATGGACTTCTCCGGTCAGTGCAGACAATATCGAGTATACTCTCCCAGAGGTAAACGACTGCCACAGATAACTGCGAAACGAACGCCGTACGGCATAAGTTTTTTTGCGATTTCTGACTTTATAGTACTTCAACCTTAGTTAGACTAATAGAGGTTTTTATTCCTTATAAGAAACAGGAATCGATCGACATGAATAAGTTTTTGTATATATTGCCTGTTTTTTGCTGCTTGTATGTTTTTTAATATGTAAATGCAGCTCAAATTGTCGCAAAAAGTTAAGAGTAATCTCCTAATACCGTACCTTGAGGTAGCTGCCTTTATTGCCCCGTCTCTAAAATCCATCCTATATTTATACAACTTTACAGTACATTGTGGGCCGTTAGGTTATCAATTAATGAGAAACTGCTTCGACGTGCTCGTATATTGTCAGAGCGCCCAGCCAATTGGCAAGCGTTTTTTTTCTATCCTTTTGTCGCAATCGACAGCGCATTATTCTGAGCACGAACCTTTCAATGTAAAATGTTATTCCCGTACATTTTTAGTTTTCTATTAGCGTCAACGACTGTAGTAAGTCCACTTGGCTGGACGCCCTGATCATTTACATGATGTGCTGCCATTTGTATAAAGGCTACAAGTGAGGGTATTTCACAGTTAACATATGTAAACAGTTAAGTATCCTAGTATTAGAGGTCCGAATAAGTATCAAACACGAAGGACGCGTGTTCTACGCGGCTTCCCGGAAGTATTCAGCGGGTAGTGGCAACAGCTCCAAGTACCCTTGGAGATCTGCCGAGAACCTGCGTAGAGCGCGCGTCTGTGTGCGTGATTCTAATTCCAAGCGCTAGTGCTAAGATGCTCAACTCTTTACACATATTATGCTAAATATGGTTGTACACTACTATAGACTTACACTGTTAGAGCAAATGTTGTGTGCGGCAGGATGGTACGACCGGCTGAATATCGGCGAGTTCAAGACGCTGGTGGACGTGGGCATCGTGGCCGCTATGGGCCCGCCCGGAGGCGGCCGCAACCCCGTCACCATGCGCCTCATGCGGCACTTCCACTACATCTCCTTCACCGAGATGGAGTACGCCAGCAAGGTGACTCTACTCACTCACTGTGCACTACCCACCACACGAGTGTCTCTACTACATGCGCCTCATGCGGCACTTCCACTACATCTCCTTCACCGAGATCACGGCTTCTCTTTTCGCACACACTCGGGGGTCCAATTCTATTGATAAAAATCTGGTATATCCGCCGCCGATTAACGGTGTTAAGCTGGTTTCGTATACTTTTAGAATACGAAACTTTAATCACGGTCGGTCAAGATTCGGTTCGGAGCGGAGTTTTGGTACTAGAATTGGATGCCAGATTTTGATAAACCTCTGTCGCATACTTGGATTTGATTTACCTTGAGGCTTCAGCTAACGAAGATCTAACTTAATCTCATCATCATCATCATCATTTCAGCCTATACTTGTCCACTGCTGAACATAGGCCTCCCCAATCGCTTTCCAGCGTAACCGGTCCGATGCCACCTGCATCCAACGATTTCCTGCGATTTTCACAAGATCGTCGGTCCATCTGGCAGGCGGTCGTCCTACGCTGCGCTTGCCAATACGTGGTCTCCACTCTAGAATCTTTCTGCCCCAACGCCCGTCCGATCTTCGCGCTATGTGGCCCGCCCATTGCCACTTCAGCATGCTAATCCTGAGGGCTATGTCGGTGACCTTGGTTCTTCTACGAATCTCCTCATTCCTGATTCGATCACGTAGAGAAACGCCGAGCATAGCTCTTTCCATAGCTCGCTGAGCAACTTTGAGCTTTTTTATGAGACCTATTGTAAGAGACCACGTCTCTGATCCATATGTCATGTTAACTTAATCTAGGTTGTCTTAATTTGTTTTTGTGTTTTTGGTGTTATGTGAATCAAATTCTGTACTCTCTGCCTATCGAGATCAGGAGTGAATGATATTATGAGATACATAGACAGAAATGTGAATCGAATCTTTTTAGTTAAACTACGTTCACTTAAAATTACCATGTACCATCTATATATCATCACGCTAGGTCTCTTGCGGGTTAGACAAATTACAGAGTTTCTACAAGTTTATAACAATAATCACTTATTTATAAAACTTTTCTATTTCAGTATGGCATCTTTAGCGTGATCCTCGGTTCCTGGACGCGGAACTTCAAAGAGAAGGTCACCATCCGCGAGGGGCCTTTCCTGAAAGCTTCGATCGAGATCTTCACCGCGCTGGTGGAAGAACTCCTGCCCACCCCAGCCAAGTCACATTACACTTTCAACCTGCGCGACTTAAGCAAGGTGTTCCAGGGGATACTGATGATGGACTTCAATGCTGTTACTGTACGTACTTTATCTATCTCCATTGACATCGCTTTAGCTAGATGGTGGATGATCAAGATTGAACCTAATTCATTGTTATCATCAGTCTGAGGATGTCCATTGCAGAACAAAAGCCTTTCCAAAAGATTGTCATGACGACTGACTTTATGCTGTACGCATCCAGATTTTACCTGGAATTTCATCAGGTTTTCTGTCCAACTTGTGCGGAGTCTGCATATTCGACAGTTTTCGGTAATGTAGCCGGCGCACGAGAAGCTTTCTACCTCAACGACCCATCGCCACATAAGTTTGGCAATTCTAATAGACGGACGATTTGGCGTAGTGGTTAAGAGCTTAAGCCGGTCCGCCCACTGGGTTGAATAGTCGTGTGACCCACAATTCTAGTGTAAATATCAACGTATAAAAAAAATTGTTTCGGTCCGGGTATTTGTGTATGTGGATTTTCATGTTTGTGAACGCACCCCCGACACAGGAATAAATCTTAGAGTCCCCACCCTACTACTACGTTAAATAAAAAAAACCACGAAAAAAACAATTTCATTGGCTTGCTGATCTCCTTTTTTCACTCTTCTTGGGAAACTGAGCGTAGGTGTCTGTACTAGGAGGGATCAAAAAGTAGTGAGAACGACATAGTCCTTGGTAAAAAAAAAATACTGGCAGGCAGATACATATTTGTAAAATTAATAAAAAAAAACTTCGATTCCTTTTTTTTCTGAATGTAGTCATTTGTTTGCTTCGTGTCGGAACGTGTTCTCGAAAATGGAGAAAAACGAAGTGCGAGCCGTTATTAAATACCACTGTTTAAAAAAGTTAACCGACGCAAGAGATTCATTGCGATTTGGAGGCAACATTAGAAGAGTCTGCTGCGCCGTATTCCACTGTCGCAAAGTGGGCTTCTCAATTTCGAGTAGGGAGAACGAGCACGGAAGACGAACATCGTTGCGGCCGTCCATCGACGTCAGTCACCCAAGAAAATGTTGCGAAAGTCGAGACAATTGTATTGAGCGATCGAAGAGTTACCATCCGATATTTAATTCAAGAAACGGGCATTTCATATGGAAGTATTCAATCCATATTGAAAAAATCTTTGAATATGAGAAAAGTCTCCGCAAGATGGGTGTCGCGAATGTTAACCGACAGTCAGAACAGTCAACAAAATCGACTTGACACTTCGAAGATACTGTTGGACAAGTTTCAAGAAGATTCTGAAAACTTTTTGTCTCGTTTCGTAACAATGGATGAAACATGGGTCCATCATGTTGATGCCGAGACAAAACAGCAATCTTCGCAATGAAAACGGCCATCATCCCCGACCCCGAAGAAGTTTCGGATCGTGGCATCGGCTGGCAAGGTTATCGCCTCAATATTTTGGGACTCAGAAGGAATATTGTTGATTGATTACCTGGAGCGTAGAACCACTATTACAGGCCAATATTATGCAGCTTTAATTCCCAAGTTGAGGAATGCCATCAAAGAGAAAAGGAGAGAGAAACTTCGAAGGGGCGTGCTGTTTCATCACGACAACGCACCCGCGCACAGCTCGGCAGTTGCGATGGCTGCCATTCAGCAAGCTGGCTTCCAATTGGTTGACCACCCCCCTTATTCACCAGATCTGGCGGCTAGCGATTTTTATCTGCTCCCCAAATTGAAAAAAAACTTAAGGGGAAACAGGTACGAAGACGATAACGAGGTGATGGATGCCGTGGAGAGCTTTTTGCAGGAGCAAGACAAAACTTTTTTTGTGAAAGGGATTGAAGCCTTGGAAAAGCGCTGGACTCGGTGTGCAGAGAGACTTGGGAACTATGTAGAAAAATAAATTATTAAGTTATCAATAGTCATTATATTCTATCTCATTCTCACTACTTTTTGATCCCTCCTCGTATTGCACAGGGTGAGTCAAGATTTTAATATAAGGTCAAAAAAGTGGTGATCAGAGGTGACTAGTATACCATTTTATTCGCCACATTTCATCGTACCGATCACAAACAGCTCACGCAATAAGGAATCTAGTCTCGTCGTCACTCGTCTTGAAATATTCGAACGCTGTTTTTCTCTTGAATTTTCCTTTTTTAAATTTTATGAGGCGCTCGTAGCGCTGTGCGACCGCGTTGTTCGTACCGATTACCAAGGTTAAGTAGCCTTCCACTTGGTTGGTCTGATATGGGTGACCGTTTGTTGTATTTTCGCCTCCATGCTTCGGAAAGCACGTTAAGTCGTTGGTCCCGGTTACCACTTAATGTGGTAGTTGTTAAGGAGTTGGAAGTCTTAAAGGCGGCTTGATTAGTTCCAACAGCAGGTGGCTACAAAACTGTCTCCACGGCACTGCACTGGGTCCGCGTGGTGGAGTATGACCTAACCTCACCTCGATTTGTGAGAGGCCTTTGCCCAGCAGTGGGCAGTATAGGTTGATATTATTATGTCCTCAGGATGAAGACGACGTCATCAGACTGTGGTATCACGAGCACCAACGAGTTTACCAGGACCGGCTCGTGAACAACGAAGACAGAAAGTGGTTCGTCGAGTAAGTAGCATAAAGTCTATATTACAATAACTGGCGAAAGTTTGCCAAGCTATAAGTATGGATTCGTTCGCATAGACCGGCTTGAAGTGCGTCAGAGTGAAAGTTTTTTTTTTTAATAGAGCATTCACATTGGCTGCTTTTAATTATTTCCTTTGTAAGGCTCACACCCTACACCACGTACGTTAATATAAAATAAATGAGTTGCGATGCTTTAAGACACACACACAACGTCACACCTATATTCCCCAAGCGGGTGTGGCAGAGATATACTAAGTACACCCACGTTTTGCCGACGATGTTAGGTCCTATGTAATAGGGGGCGAACCTATTGCCATATACCGGGCACAATACCAGACTCCGGATCCATACTGACTACTAATTTTTCGTTAAAAAAATTACATTTGTCCGACCTAAGATTTGAACCCAGGACCTCGTGATCACAAAGCGATGTGCTTTACCACCAGACCAACGAGGCAGATATGCATTAAGTTTGGTATATTATCCAAATACTGATTAATGATAATGATGTGTGAAATGATAATGCTTATGAGTATACGTCACCGTGAACGCGAAATTTCCGTACAGTTATGCATACATTTGCATCTTCAGGACGGTATAGATTTAACTGAAAAATATAAGAATCGGAGTCATAGAAGGCCAATAAAAGGTAATATATTTATATAATAATAATATTTGCCCTCCTAATAATCTGTGCCACCGCAGGACACACCCTCAAACTGAAAGAATTTAGGCCATAGTCCACCACTCTGGCCCAGTGCGGGTTGGCAAACTTCACACACCTTTAAGAGACTTAGTCATGCAGGTTTCCTCACGATGTTTTCTTTCACCGTTAAAGCAAGTAATAGTTAATTTTAATACGCACATGCTTTCGAAAAGACAGGTCCGTGCCTGGGTTCGAATCCAAAACCTCCGACTTTGCAGTCCAACGGTCTAACCACTAGGCACTGCTTTTTTACGCTCTATCTGGAGATTATTGAAACAGCGGCGTATTATGGTAGAATGAACAAATACGATACTTCGGTTTCTTTCACTTTCCCTCCCTCTACCCGCGCCGCTCGGTTCTGAAGGGACGCGATTAGTTTCCCAAAAAATTTGTTTTTGAGGTAAGTCACTACTGTTCTGAAGGTGCGAAGTGTTCGATGAAGTAAATGTGCTGATGATGCGTTTGTGCAGTCAAACCGTACATCCTTATTCTTTATGCATATATATACGTAGGTGGATTATGTCCGCCTGAGGCATTTCCTACCAGCCTATCTTAGCAGTAACCCTTAAGGAACTACCACGATCGACCATTTATCGACGGGAAGAGTTACAGCGATGCAATTACTTACCAAAAGATTAAGGGACGGATATATTAAGCGCGTGCTCTGAAGTAAACGACATATGTGCAAAAACAAATTTTATCTATCTATCTATCTCATCACGTCAGATCCCTTGCGGGGTAGGCAGAGAGTACAGAGTTCAAACAGGTTCTTTCCTTACATACCTCTCTGGCTTCCTCCACTCTCATAGTTCGTCTTATACACACTCGCCGGTTACGGAGACTCTTGACTTGTCCTTCAGATAAGACTCGGTCTATTTGTCGTGGTAAGATAGTCTAGGTCTTCTCCGGTACCTACATCTTTCCACTTTCGTATTGTATATCTGTTTTGTCGTTCTTTCTTCAGATATTCTTTCTATATGCCCGAACCAACGGAGCATACCCATTCTCAAATTATTGTAATTTATTAAAATTTTTGTAATATTAAATTTTTATTTTTGAATGACCTTTTCGAAAAAATAACACAAAAAAAATTAAATATGATCAATTCTATCAAATAATCGGTTTTTTGAGCAAAATCGTGATTTTTTAAAGTTCGCCACTTTTTTTTATTTTTTTTTCTCAAAAAAAAACAATCAATTTGACAACTTTTCCCGCTCATCCCGGATTGGGGCGATTTTTTTTTATTTAATTGAAAAAAAATTGTCAAATTTTCTAATATAAAATTTTTTTTTTTCGTAAACTTTATTTCTATCATAAAATAATGTAAAAAGTCTTCCTGAACGCTGTAATAAGATCTATTATTTTTCTGATAGGGCTCCTCAACAGTTCAAAAATTTTAAAAATTTTGTAAATTTATATTATCATGAAGATGATTTTGATATTCCTGCTGAATGGCACTTTTTCGCGACTGCCGATGGCAAAGGTCCGTGTGATGGGATTGGTGGCATCCTCAAACGGCTTGCAGCAAGAGCAATTCTCCAACTCGCAGTTGATAAACAAATAACAACACCTATAGGACTGTTTGAATAGGCTTCTGATCCGGATAACTTGCCAAATATCATAGTCAAGTTTTCTCTAGAAGAAGATATCTCTCTATGATACAGCATTAAATGATTTAAATGACAGATTTTTGAAAACGAAACCAATTACAGGAACTCAACAACTACATTGTACAATTCCGGCCAAAAATGGTTGGTTAATATGTTAAAAAATTTTCAAACTCGAATGAACACAGGATTTGTAAAATATTTAAACGCCAGAGAGAAAATTAATAAATAATTTTTTGCATTGTTTTTGTAAAATCATTGAATATTAACTGTATGACTCATTAAACTTAGTCATTATGTTCGCAAATTAAGTCTATAAATTGAGAATATCATACCATAAAATAGTTGAATTACATTTATTTTATGATAGAAATAAAGTATTCGAAAAATTTTTTTTTTTTTATTTTTGAAAATTTTTTTTTTCAATTTTTTTTCAATTAAATAAAAAAAAATATAAATAAAAATGGGCCCACTCCGGGATGAGCGGAAATAGTTGTCAAATTAATTAAAGTTTTTATTGAAAAAATAATAAAAAAGAGGGGCTAACTTTGAAAAAATAACGATTTTGCTCAAGAAGCCGATTATTTTATAGAATTGATCATATTTAATTTTTTTTGTGTATTTTTTCGAAAAATTCATTAAAAAAAAAATTATAAAAAAATAAGTTACCCAAAGGTCAATGTCTAAAAAAGTTATGGCTATTTCCAAATTCATTTTTTTGAAAAATTCATAATTTTTTTTGGGTTGGATTAAAAAAATTGAAAAAATTCTCGAAACTGTCTTTCAAAGGGTAGAATCTTTTCTACCCTTTGAAAGACATTTTCAAAGGGTAGAAAAGATTCTACCCTTCTATTCTTATAGAAGAGTTTCAGCTAAATCTTAAGGGGTCGGGTTCAAAAGTGGTCGATTTGGCATGGAATACCCCATATACAGTCAAAAATATACTAATATATATTTCGAAATATTAAGTGTCTAATCCATATATTTCTTGAAATGTATATTTTTTTTAGCGGAAGCCTCTTAATGTTTCAAACTAAGCCCTCTCTCGGCCATTTTAGCATGAAATAAAACATTGAACAATTGAAATATTTTTTACGCGCAATTTTTAATCTATTTTGATCGTAAAATCATCCCTAAAATGATGTTGTCTTAGTTTATTGGACAAGAAGATCCGAACTGAGTTTGGCAAGAAACCGGAGGAAGTGATCGGCGGGCGGCTCATGCTGTTCGGCGACTTCATGGATATCGGCGCCGACGACAAGAAGTACCTGGAAATCACTGATCAGGAAGAGGTCTGTAACAATATTATAAAATACCGCCAACTACAGGGTCCTACTTAGCTAAAAACCTTACGGCTATAAGGAAAAAAATTATAACTGGTCAAGCCTTTAGAAAGTTACTACACTACTTATAAATATTATTATTATGATAAAAAAGTATCGATATGCATAAGTATAGTGTAGCCGGGACCAATGGCTTAACGTTCTGTACGAAGCACGAAGACGCTTGAAAATGGGAATGATCACTCATCAGATTGACCGAGTCGAGCGCTATTTTAACTTGGGAATCGCTACACATATCGCGGCGCCACAGCGGTACATGCGGCTCCGCTACGAGTGTTTAACCTGTTAACTCACTAAATTTGTCTCGGGCAAACTCATGCCTTATACTCACTAAGTCACAAATTTGTCTCATGAAATTACTGATTTAAAAAGTCCATTCTAGCATGAATACGTGACCTTGTAGACATACCATTTGTTCGGACGAAAGATGGCGGAGTTTACGTTCTTTATTTTGGTGTATAATACTTGTCATAGATTGTCTGTGAGCATCGGCCATTCATATTCTAAAACCCGTGAGAGAGGACGCACGTCATTTTGGTCACAAATGGTCACTTGCCATCGTTTTGGGCAATTATTTTGTTTAAAAGACAAAACTAGATATGAAGATTTTAATAACTACTTATCCTAGATTACAAAAAGCATAACTTGTTATTCTAAAGTAGAGTAATATTTTCTAAAAAAATTATTTGCTTGAACTCTATTTTTTTTCGTTTTCGTATGTATTTTTTAGGCTGAAAATGTAATTGTATAAGGTGATGTATCAAATAAATGTATATACACGTAAGACAAGGTAACATCATAGATGAAAATACTTTTTATTTCAAGTCAAAACATTAGGTAGTTTTTGAATTATCGTGGTTTTTATAAAACTCGGCAAATTTATGACCGCGCGGCCGCGACCTCATTGAGCATACTGGTATCGTCTTTCGTCGCGGGTGGAGCAGAAGGGTTAATGTAGTAGTGGATAAACCAGCAACCTGTTGAAGCAGGCTCCGCTGACGCGCGCACTCTACACTCTCAACCGTGCCGTCATTGAAACGGAAATATAAAAAGCTTTCGCCACACGCGCGGGGTGTGAGCGTGGCGCAAAACTGGCGCCACCTTGGCAGTTTTAATGTACTGGGATGTGTGGGAGATGCCAAACAGCGCAGCCACGGTCGGCGCGACGGAAGACGTTATGACTCGTTACCGTCGCGCCACCAGCGATTACAAACGAAGCATGGCGGGAGCGAGACGCCAATACGCTAGACTCTAGTTATTGTTTGGCGTATACAGGAGCTACTGACGGTAACGTGCGCGCAGCTCTGTTTTCCACCAGCCGAGAGTCAGCCGAGCGCCTCCCGAGCGCTCCGTCGGCTATGCGGCGAAATCTTGGCTGTGCTCAGAGTGCATTCACAACGAGATTCACAAAAATTAATATAAGAAATATATATTTATTAGCAAGGCTAACAGCCAAGTACACTACAATAAAGGACAATGAAAAACAATGATATTTAAAAATAAAAAAAATATATGCACTAACTATTAGCCGCACTAACGGGGTAAAGCTGTGTTGCAGCGTAACCACAACACAGCGCTGATTCTCAGTGGTACCCCAAGTGACGTGCACGCATGAAGCGGTTCACAAAAAATCCAGTTGCGCGGCATTGAGTACTTATGTATACAAAATATGTAGTATGATCATATTCACATGAATATGAGTACATACTCAAAATAGCATAAAATATATTTCTACTAAAAGAGTGCATTCGTTCTGTCTCGCTCACCTAGACGGTACTCGCGCCCGCGCCGCAAAAATATGACGCAATCGATAAAACGTCGATTACATCAGTCTCCACAGGCGCGCGGCGGAGCGCCCGCTCGATTAGCAATCTAGAACCCACTGTATATAGTGAGCGCATGATGAACGAATGTGCACCATGGATAAACAGCGTATTAAACAAACGAGCAAACTTCTTACTGAGTTCTTAGATTTACGCGAATATTACACATGAAATAAAACTATTTTATCGGATTTTATCGCGGTTTATTTAATCCAAAACCAAGCATAACACTGCAAGACCTCAAGACACCGTGAGCTCATTCTGCGTAGATCAGACCAACAAAAACAAAAAATAATTAAGAAGTTTGAGGGTACCCCGGAACAACTATGCCGTTTGGACGTCTAATACCTTAGTCCCTCCCATGACCATGGATGCCATGTTAAAAATCAAAAATAAACCGCGATAAAATCCGTAAAATAGTTTATTTCACATATAGAGATTAGATAATTTTGTTTGTCCTCTTTGT